>VTON01000004.1:4182500-6582500 GCA_009617725.1 Hydropsyche tenuis
CTTTTGTGTTTTTGTTTTTTTTTTTGGGTGGGTTTTTTTTCTTGTCTTTGTAGATGAAAAACGTCATGGAAATGGATGAAGGTTGCTATGTTTTATTTTTTAATACAGCGTTTTCTTGGATGTTTTGAAGTTGTCTTGATAGATTAAAATAAAATCGTTCAATTAAAAATACAATTTAATTTAATCACATTGGAAAAATATTATATAATTTTCAATTTCATTTAATTTAAACTTTTCAAATAAAATATTGAGTAATTGCTTATGTTCAAAATCTATCTCATGATAATTAAATAGTTTTCTGAATTTAATAATTTTGATTGGGAAAATAAATTTAAATCGTGATATATCTCTTTTACAATTGTACTAATATATGATTACACGTGTTATACGTCAATGATTGATTGATCATTGCTGATTAAAGCATAGCTGTACAAAGGATTACAATGCAGACTATCATTGATCAATCAAACGGTAATTTAGACATGCAAATAAATCATAATTTCTGGGGATATAGCCTAAATTGTATAGTCATAATTTGCAAATTTACATATTTAATATAAATTTGCATATACAAAGTTTTGTAAAAAAAAACCTACGACAATTTAATATCGTATTGTCGCTATGAATACTTGGACAGTTGTTGAAAATAGTTTTCCGTTATTCTGTAATTCATAAATTGTCAACTGACGATCTTTGCGCTTGATTTCTAAAAATACAATATTAAAAAAAAATGTTTTGTTTTTTTGGTTGTAATAGTTTGACATACGAGTATAATAAAAATATTGTCAAAATATTAACTTTTCTCCAAAAAAATTTTCATACCCAATCAAATATTCTATCGTATCTCAAACTCTTTTGCAAAGGTCAATTTTTTCCCAATGTCATATCGATTTTCACGGCCGTTTTCTATAATACTACGACCTATCACAGTTGACCATCCCTGCTTCAAAACCGAGGACAAAGTTGGCATTTACTGAAGTGAAAGCAAATTATTATCATATCGCGGTGAACGCAGCAACTGTGGCTGTTGCCAAAGATACCGCAGACATCGTTTATTTATTGCACAATACCCGTCACGAACCGCCCTTATATTACATAACAAACATACCCATTACAAATACACATTTAAAACTATGAACATCCGCAAAATGCACATTCAACACACCGAAGATACTTCTTTATACGCGAATCTCGCGTATTTTTGCGAAATATATTCCGAGAATAAAGCGCTCCTCCGATACGGGATTCACAATCCAACACCGCATGAATATTTCAATAGTTAATGTTTTATGGACACTTTGGCTGCGGGATAACTCGACGTGAATTAAATATGTCCCAGGAAGTAGTCCCGGTGCCGCTTTTTTCTCGTTAACGGTATGGTAATCGGTGGACGCCCATCCCGACTTTTCAACCATAACCCGCCTAATGGAGAAAGCTTCTTAATCTCGGCTTTTCAGAGAAATAGTTACGAAATTTTAAAGTAAATCTCTTCAAGTATATATTTTCATAAAGGAAGAGAAGTAAAATTGTATAAATTATTCGTATATGTTCCAAAAAACATGAATATTTTAACACAATTAACTTTTTTTCAGTTGACGGTTCAATTTGTCTAAGAGCACCAATTTGAATTGGTCTTTTAAGTTAAGCACTATTTTATGTAATTAATAAACGAATATTGAGATATAACACTAAATAGATGATGATTTTAATATTTAATTTCTTAAAATTTATTTTCTTAATCGTTAAAAAAATTATAACTTCCAACGGTAAAAAATGTAAAAAAAACTTCATCATTGCATTAACTTCGTATAATAATAAATAGAACAAATTGAGCAATGAAATAATTTCACACAAACTAAAGCAATTATAAAACAGAAAACTTGTCCAAAAAGTAAAAACTTCAATAACACTCACTAGCATAAAGTCGCTAATGAAAAGACGAAAAAGAATCATAGTCGATTTCAATTTTCCACCCGCTTTTCCGCCTTAGCTCTAACTTAAATTACAAACAGAGAACGCGGCCAACTTTTCCGCGATTTCCCTTCAAAGCCTTCGCGTGCGCGCGCGTTTTCACTTTTCCAACACTCTTGCGGAAAAGTTGCGCTTTTCTTTTCCACCCCTGGATTTTTCCTTTCGGCCGGTGTTTCGCGGCGACGAAACTTTCGTCGTTAGAGCGAAAATTTTAAACGGCCGCGGTCGGGAAAACGGGAAAACTCCCAGCGGGAATGGCAGGGCAATGCCGAGAAAAGAGTCCTTCGTTGTTATCTTCAGAGACGCGTTTTATCTGCGGGTCAAAAGATCGTAACTCGAACGGTGGCACTTTCGAAGTCGTATTTTATTTTACGCGACGTATTTCGCAATAAAATGATGGTTTTCGCTGTTTAGGTTTCAGTCCCAGTTCAGCGTGTGTATTTTGATTTTTCTTATTGTAATACTTTCCGAAAATAAATTCGTGGGTTTTTTTTATAAATGTCTTTTCTTATTTTTCAAGATCTTCGATTTTTTTGAAAAAATATTATTTAATATGATCATTGAATCGAAAAATTTAAATATCGTTATACTTATGTGGTTATATTATAAAAAAATTTTATCATATCGCGAATTTTCTTTTCTTGGAATAAATTTAATAATTCATTCTCCTTTATATATGAAAATTCGATTCCACGAAGTTGTTACATCCACTTAAATTCATTGCAATAACAATTTAATGCAGAAAATATTTCAAAATATAATTTTCAATTACCATTATGGATCGTATTTATAACATTCGATTTTGTTCCAAGAACTTATTTCATTTTGAAACGAATTTTTATTTATTTATTTCTTAAGAATAAACAAAAATCTATGAATATGATAAAAAATATGTGGGATAAAAAATGTTATATTCCGAAATACGTATTATATATTTTTAATTTTATCTATAAATAGAAAAACGATTTAAAAATCTCGACCACAATACACAATTTTCATCACCATAAATTCAAAACCAATCACCTCGGCGATTTTTCCACCAGCCTTTTAACCCCTCAAATATTTAACCGACAACTCAAGATTTCGATCCGGAAACTTTCTGAGGCGAGACTGTTTGTTCGTGGACCATACCTAGGCCTTTTCTTATATACCTATACACCAGTAACAGTAATGCAGTGGACCTTTAGGGTGACTATCTTTTATATAAACTCGACCCTAAAACGCATGATTAAACAACTCAATGCGATCCGTAATTATTAAATCCTACATCAAAGCTTAGATCAAATCCACTTTTAGAATCTAGATTTGTATAAAGGTTCATTTTAAATATGAATATTTATTCTTATAATATAGATAACAGTAATTACTTTATATATACAGAAACATAATTTTTCTTTTCAATCATTATATATTTTATTATAGTTATTCTTCTATAGAGTGGCCACTAAAAGACTTAAGGGATTGAAAATGTTAAAACATGTTCACTTTCAATCTTTTTTATTTTCTTTTTGTATTCTAGAATATCTTTCCGAGATTCAAATTGTCACATATTATATAATATCTAGTAAAAATTAAAAATTATTAAATTGTTTTATTCTAGCTATAGATTATATTTGAAAGTCAGAGAAACATCGTACAAAAATAGTACATTTTTGGGGATGCAATTAATGCTCATGTATTACTTTAGGATTTTCAATATCTTAAAATTAGCAATATTGTTTTTCGATATATTCGGTAAAATTAAAATTAAATCTCATCACTCATTATTAATTAATGTTGCATTAAAATACTGCCGATATTTTTTCTGAGTTTCAGTAATTGATCTTCTACTGAAATAGAAAAAAACTAATAAGAGTAAACTCTTGCACATCATATATAACCATTTAACCTTCAAGGTTGCTTTATAATTTGTAAAAAAAAAAGAAAATAAACAAGATATGCCTTTTAAACTCTTAAGTTTTTCAATGACTATCTTATACACGGTGGAATGCGCAAAATTTACCGATTGATTTCGGTTCACTTGTATCAAACGATTTCATCTCTATTAGACGTAATAATTTTGTTTCACTTACAAGTACCGATTTTATTTCAATTACATATTCAAAAAAATAAAAAATCATACTTCGAACTCAATTTTTTTCATACTTTCCCTACAAAAAGACTCATACAAATTACAAAACAGCTTTATAACATTCAAAACAAACCACTTTTGATCCAGACCAAAAAAATGGTCACCCCAGGGAACAAACAGCGGAACGGTGGACCGCAAACACCATCCCAAGATTGAAGGGGTTTTAAATTGCTGCCGTCTGCCGGCGCGTCCATTACGACGAACCGAAATGACTTCTGCAAAGTTTTCCCTTTTTGCTCGGCCACCGCGTTGTTAACATTGGATTCAATGAGTGGTAAATTGTCCGGTGACGTATGTGCACTGAAAAAAAATTGACGATGATTGTGCAATATACGTCGAAGCAAGTCTTTGATTCGGTTGTTAATTTAATGAAGATGATGTGTGTTTACGAATCACATTTGTCTCTTTTGGTTGTTGGTTTGATTGTGTCTATATTTTGGTTAAAATTTTCTTTTCTGCTAATCGATTTGGTTCTTTGAAACGGCCAGAAATATAATATTTTTAATTAAATTTATATCGGATTGTAAAATTTATTCAATCGGATGAATGAAAAAAATTATGGAAAATTTTTTTACCTACCTCTATTTTCTTACTTGTTTTCTAAATTTATACCCATAATTGTTTTCGACGATTATGTTGATAAAAATAATAATATATATCATAAAATACGCGTTTTGCTATTACTCGAACAATGGAGTTGTTGTAATGAAGTTACAACAATTGGATTGAAGTAACGATCATTACGATATATTTATAATTTTTAACAGATTTTCATTTGTTCATGTTTCATTATAAAAATAATTATATAATATATCAATCACATCTCATTTCTAATATAATAAGATAAAATAAGATAAAAAAATTCAATACTAATTTGAAATTTTATATTATCATTTCATTAAATTTACGATATAAATGTTTACTTCCAAAACGTGTTTGTATAAATTAATGTTTTTTTTCAATGAAGAAATATATTATATAAATATTTGAAGTATCTAATATACTGTAGAAAGTTTTTACGGACGTTGCAAATTTGTTGAATATACATTTATTAGTGTAACGAAGTATTCTATTATAAATAATTTATGTTGATTATGAAACGCTATGTCGAGGCAAATTATAATTTGAAATTGCATTAATTAAATCAATTACGTGCTAAACGCTGAAAGTTACATCACTTTAATTAACATTTTTCAGCAATTTCACCATAAAAAAATTAACGAACGAAACTCCCCTCTATCTGCGAGAAAATTTATGCATTTTAATAATAACAAGAGAGTATGTATGTGAAGATAGTATGTAGCGCGTGCGGCAGAGCCTACACTAACTACACGCGATACCGCCGCGTAATTAAATCGGACGTTCACCAAACGAGCAATGAAAACGGCGAGAACTGGAAGACAAAGAAGGAACAGAAGACACTCCCGGCAGAACGAACAAGAAGAAAAGAGGAAAAAAGGCGGCAAAGTTAGCCGCGAAAATGGACGGAGGCGGCGCCCTGAGGTACTGCGCAAAAATAATGAAAATAAATTACGTCTGAAGGGGCACCGCCTGCGAAAACGGGCGAAAGTAAAGTGGGACGGTTTGAAAATTTCCCCGTGAAAAAATAAACATGTAATCTGTT
This sequence comes from Hydropsyche tenuis, assembly GCA_009617725.1. Classification (NCBI taxonomy): domain Eukaryota; kingdom Metazoa; phylum Arthropoda; class Insecta; order Trichoptera; family Hydropsychidae; genus Hydropsyche; species Hydropsyche tenuis. The sequence goes on from VTON01000004.1 coordinate 4,188,227, forward strand.
TTTAAATAAATACTCTCCGCACCGAGACCGCATTAATTCTCGTAAGTGGGCGGCGATGGGCGGCTCTTCCGGTGCGCGATGGAAACGCGCGGTGTGGGTTGGCTTATTTATTTTTTCACGTATATATTCTTCGGTGTGTGAGTTTTTACGTTTTTTTTAATACGTACACAAATGCGCGTCGGGGAAAACACAGTTTTTCTCCGAGGAAGAAAAGCGTGACCGGGGAAAAAAATAAGTAATAAATAGTACATTCGGAGGCGGTTTTCCAACTCCGATGTCGTGGGTTTGCGAAATAAACTATTAACCTGTGACATTTTCGGAAAAGTCGAGTCCTTACGCGGGAAATCTCGTTTGTTTCTGGATTCGTTGTGTGTATTTTTTTTGTTCTTATTACGCGTCCGGGGCTAAATAAATTACGACGTGCTCGAATTTCATACTTTTATTTATTTGTTTTATTTGCGAGCGATAAACATTCGAGTTGGGGAAATTGCTTTCGATGCGAGATTTTCGTTTGCCCATCGACAACACTGAGTTTCAATATCGCGTATTGTCATTTTATAACATTATGCAAGTACAACGTTAATAAATCAAATTTTGACTGGAAAAAAAGAAACGAAATGAACCGAGGCGAATTTCTCGCGCAATCGTTTCACTCGATTATACAAATCAATTCGAAGCCACAATTCGAGCGCGAAAATATAATTGTAAAAATCGGAAAATTACGACTCGCTTGAGCGCAAAACTCGCGTTCGCACCGATGAAAACTCGAATGAAAAACTCGAACAACGAAAAATTCTACTTGGAGAAGATCCTGGATTTCCACCATCAGTAACACTCAATAAAAGCGAATGACAACCTGTGGAGAGCCATTTGATTATTCTTTTTAATATTAACATATTTTAAATTTACTTGAACTCTAATATTATGTAAAATATTATACTTTAAAATCGATTTACATTATTCATCGTTATTAAATAAAACAGTTTTTTCAATATCTTGAGATGCTTACACATTTTTCTTTATCAAAAAGTTAAATATTGAAATATCTTTTTATAATTGATCTATCGATTAAGTTACCTACTACAATAATCAATTAAATCTTATTCTGTAATAAACCCAATCCTCTTATTATGCGATTCCGAAATAACACGTTTCAAAGAAAAATAATCGAGTATTTTTTTCACTTTAACACTTTATAAAAAAAAAAAAATATGTATTATTATGCTACAATGGTAAGATTCGGTGCAAACCAGTATACAATTATACTTATTAAATAAAGAAAAGTCGGATGTTTTTTGATGATTTCACAAGGCAAAATTTTTCCACATCGCTCATTTTTCATAAAGTATATTTGGACAAAAGTTTCATCCAAATATACTGATGAAACCTATCTTCATTTTTTATGTCAAAAAATGATTTTTTTTTAACCGATTTTTTTACGCGATAGTCTCTGGAACGTATCCTCCATATAAAAAGAGGATTAGGTTTGTATTCATTTTCGGCACATTTCTTTTAGTAAACATAAAACGAATATTTATAAAATAAAAGGTTGGTTATTCCCCTTCGACAAAATGCTATCTATACAAGGATGGGTGTACAGACGGGGTCCCTGAAAGCCTTCGAATCGGAAGTGATTACAGCACCTGGGCACGTGACCGACTGCACCAGGACCCCCAGCGGCGACGTGTACTGTAAACGGCGGCTGTACGTGGCCAGAATCATTAACGAACACGACGAAAAATAAATTTTATAGATTAAAACGCTTTATTCATGACCTCCCTTCGGTGTGTGTGTGTGCGCTCTTTGGGGTGTTTGTGTGAGGGTTTTGAGTGGACGTGAGCCCTTTCCGATGTGAGGTGGGTTCGGAAATGGGATGTTTCTTCTGAGGTGCGGTGAAATGTTAATGTTCGGTTTGTAATTTTTTTTATTGGAATGTGATGTGGTTTTTAAGTATTTTTCATTATTTTGATAAAAATATTCGAGTCGAGTATAAAATTTCTATATATTGAATAAATGTTACAATATGTTTTTTATCAAATTGAAATGTTTTTTTTGTAACATGAATATTTTGCAGTCAGATAAATTATAAATTTAAGTGTGACATTTGAGAAAAATGCTGATTTATTATAGTAACTTTTTCAATAATTTTCATTCCAGCATCGCAGAAGTTCACAAATCTCTTACATTTTTCCCAATCAGACTGCAACATTGCCAAGATTTTATACCATCGCAGATGCAACGAAGCAACAAATTCTAAAATATACGATTTTCACGACCGCATGTATTCGTGATATAATAAATATCAAAGCATAATATAACGATTTATATAACATAAATAAATATAATTATCGTCGTATTCGAGTACTTTGTACGTGTAGTAAAACTTTTCAAAGACATTTTATCTCTCCTGTAAAACTTTCTTTCAATTTATATCGTATTATAAATAAGAGGACATGAAAAATTGTGTAGAAAGGGAAAATATGTAGTCTTTAAGTAATTATTAAAGTTTGTTTTGAACTAAGAATATAAGTGATGTTTTATATAAAAAACATCTAGAAAAAGTGACTTCGTCGTTCGATTTTTCGTGTATGTAATATTTCGTATAGAATTTTTTAAGATTCAAATACTTTTGAATAAACTTTAATTAAAAATTTCTAGATAAATTAAAGTAAATTACACGATTTTACATCGGCTATGTATCACTCAAGAATGAAACTCAACAGCACTCTCGTTTGTTTCCCCGATACGCTCTCCATGGAGTTTCACCCTATAGACATGTTTACATTGATGCGTTTCCTATGTTCACATTCACCATGAAACTTAACACTTTTATCATAAAAAAATAGATATAACCTAATAAAACAGATACCAAACTTTGATCTTAACCAACACACCTAACACAAAAGACAATCAAACGAAAATTTCCTTAGATTTGTCCTATACTCAACTCAAATACAACATAATATTTAGAATGATCACACGTCCCATTTTGAACAGAACAGTCCCTTTTTTCGCGTTTTGAATCCTAAGAAACATGCTCAACACTATATACCATTTCTCCACATATTTTCTCTCACAAAACTCACCAAACGACCCCATTCAAATTACAAAATCGGAACGCGCCACCATCCAACAGCGACCTCCATACATTTTTCCCGATCAGCCCGCAGCACTGCCAAGATTTTACACCATCGCAGATGCAACGAGGCGGCAAATTCAAAAGTATACGGTGTTTAAGAACACCGACACAACACTACACACGGACGGGACGGGGCGATAAATAAGTACGTCGTCGGAGGAGGTTGTCCGAGCCAAACTTCTCGGACGACTTCGCAAATGGAAGTTTATTTAGTAAATCACGTCAGGAGCAGTTCACCGCCAGGAACATCACCGGGATTAATTTCGGGAGCGTTCGCTCATTCGGATTTGCGAGTTTTGAAGGTGGTGTGATTTTTCTGTATGGATGAATTGGGGTGGTGGGAATTTTTGGATTGCTTCGATTTGTGTTGGTTGATATTTTATAGGCCGTTTCTAATTCAGGCCGATTCTAACGTTAGAAACGGCCTATAACAGATATATATATATACATATATATGTATATATAATTTTAAGATCGTATATTTTGTACAGGGTGATGAAAATTTCTCTTTAAAGCCTTAAAGAAGTGATAGATCATGTTATTTGGAACATTTTAAACTAAGCATACCTTAATCCAAAATATCATAGTTTTCGAATTATTATTATATTATTAATTCGATTTTTAAGAAAAATTTTAAAATCTCGCACTGGCGTACTAATAATATTCAAATAAAATGTAACATGATAGACAAATCTTATTTCTTTATTATATATTTAATCCATAAATATGAATAAAAACTTCTATATCGACATAAAACTGTTTAAAATACATTATTAGTTGTAAAAAACTTGCTGAAGTAAAATGAAACTAGAATTTTTGGTATTTCTTGTTTAAAATTGAATTATGTTGAAAGTATTCAAGTCTTTTTAAAACATCTCTGTTTATATATCTAATCGATTTTCAAAATTACGGTACAGAAACGAAACCAAAAGACGCACCAAACAATGACCGACCTTTATAGTCCAGGGAATAAAGACAAAAAAATGCCCTATCTAAGCGGAAATCGGTGATGACCTGAATTTCTGTATGAGCTTGATTCAACTTTTATGATGTCTAATAGATTGGTATAGAAAAACTATAATAATTCATCAAAAATTAATTTTTAAAAAACTCTAGAGACCGTTTACCATCAGGGGTCTTGAGACAAACACCTCCACCGCACATAATTAAACCCACCACTGATATTTTCACACCGTTTCAAAACCAATCAATCACCCAAAAGCAAACGCCACATCTTACGAAACCAAAACCAAAAACAACCCGACCAAATTATCCAAACAACCCCACAACAACAGAATCAGACGACGCTCTCTCCCAACAAACCGCACACTGTTGCGAATTTTTCACGTCGGTTCCGCGCAACCGGAAGATTCGAACCGGGCACGAAACGGCGAAATACGTGCCCCAGCCTTGCAAAACCGAAAAGCCGATACATTTATCATGGCTGGTGGAAAATTCTGGAAATCCGAAGGCTGCACTCGCTCCGGGAAAAGCGCTGCGCTTTATTTATTCAGCGCGCGGAAACGGAAACGTACGTTGTCGCTCTCGAACTATGAATTTTTAAGTGGTCGCGTGTCGGTGATAGGTTTTTCGTATTTGTTTTTTTCATGGAAATGATTATCGATTTAGTTTTTGGGATTCGTGTGGTGGAATCGAAAAAGATTTTATTTTTCGATGCGTGCGAGTTGTTATGAATATTGAATTATTCTGGGAATTTTTTTTTTGTTTTTTGTTTGTTCATTGAAATTGATTTGATTAATTTTCAAAATTATTATTATAATAAAAATAAAATACGATTTAACTGTACATAAAAAAATATAGATTGTGCCTTAAAACAAATTACTTGCTAATTAAATTACTTACAAATTACAAGCATTAAAATAATGTACAATGTCCATTATATCCGGTGCATTAAGGAATCTCGTAATGAGCATAATTTTATTTGTAGTGATCAATAAAAAAATATTTTTTTGTGCATTATAAAGTAAGCATTAAAAAATATGAAATATGCAATAGAATGAATAGTTTGTGCATTAAATAAAGAGGTGGCAACGTCGCCATAGTAAAATCTTCCTCAATAGGTAATACAATACTACTGTCAACGTTTCTTTTTGTTAAAATTTTAATTTCTTTTAATTTTAATCATATTTTAATAATTTGGTCCAATTTGATTCTATTATGAGAGTTGCGAATAATGATCGTGCAGTCGATATTTCTCCATGCCCGCGTTTCCTACCTTTATTCATTCTAATGCACGTTTTAATCGTTGGTACAGATATTTTTTCAAATGCACACATTATATTTTTAACGCACACTAATTTCATTAAAAGCCCAGATTTAATGCGCATTTATTTTATATAATGCACATTTAAATTTCCCTCATAAAAAAATATGTCTTTCGGACGCACTCGAGCTACTCACAAATGTAAATAACACATTACGATCGCGATATTGAATTTCTGAAGAGTTACACATTTTTGCGTATAATGTAATATACGGAAAATAAATTGACAATCGTCGCGCAATTCCGACATTCGCGCACGCATTTTATTCCATGCATTAAAACAAGCCAGGAAATTTGAAATAGGCTTTTTCCATCTGAAGCAGGAGACGAACAAGTGCGCATCCCTATACAAGAACCCCGTATTGAATTTAATAATAAAAAAACGCCCCAGAATCAAGAGCCGACGGATGACATCGAAATAAATCGAATTTCGGCACCCACCACCCCCCTCGTGTGACTTCGAACAAAAACGAGATTTTTTTTCTCATCATTATTATTATATTCGAATGTTTTCCGTCGACATCCAATTTACAGTCATTCTGGAAGGCCGCCTTATATCAATTGTATGGGGGAAAATCTATTACGGTGCGATATTAGGAACACCATGCGAATTCGCTCTTCCCATTGGGGCCACAATTCGGGAAGCTCTATCGAATGTCTATTATGCGCAAGCAAATCGAATATCAAAATGTGAAAGAGCAATTGGACGCTGTGAAAATCTATGAATCAGGTTATCTTTTTTTTTGTTATGAAAACAAATATCATTAAGATACCGTTCGCATATGATACGTTGTTAGTGCCACTTATTGAAGAATTCTCTAATTAAAGTTTTAAATTCTGCTTTATAATCACTATGAAAAATGTTTCTATTTTTGAAGTTTTCATTTTGTTTAATGAGTGGAGGGTTGCTCTCAAACGGTTATTCGTTTTTCGCGGAATTTGAAATTTTGTACGTCGTCGTTGGAAAGTGAGCGCTGCGAAGAAAAAAGTTGATGTAAAATTTTCACTTTGCTCGAGTCAGTTCTAATTTAATTTGTTCAAAACTTTGCGCTTGTCATTTTGCGAAAGACGAAAGCGTGTACAGCTTGATGTTAAATCTTCTTCACAATAAAAAAAACCTATCCGATGCTATAAAATTTTCACTATTAATTTAAAAAAAAACAATTATTTTTCATTATACATCAAAGGTTTACCTTTAATTCCAATATTATTTCTTCTTATAAAAATAATCAAATATCAACCCACATCTTCATATAATATATCCCTCATTCATTTATACTCCAAAATATTTTTAGCACACCAACCACTCATATGTTCTCCATTCATAAACACCTCAGCCCGAACTAAACTTGACGTCCAACAATTAATTCCTCCGGCAAAAGTCACGACGGCCGAAGAGTCCTTCCTCCTTCCACGCCCCCATACATACTCCAGGACCTTCCAGGACACAGGGGCAAAGGGCGAAGGTCCTGGCCATATTTATTTGGGGGTCACCGCCGATTCCGGCTCGGTTTTCCAACTTGTAATGAGTTTTCCGACGCGTCGTCGGCCCCCATGACAAAAACGGGGGCCCATCGAACCGTTCGTTTCGTGTGTGTGAGCTTGTTTGCTTTTAATTAGTTTTATTTGGTAAAAATTACTTCGGCGAGGTCTTTTCGAGCTTTTTATTGACTGGGAGTGTTTTCGGTTTTTTGCCTTTTGTTTGATCAATGTGCGCTGTGGTATTTATTAAATTACGATCGCTTTCGGGAATATAGTTATGAATTTTTGTGTATACAAGGGTTGTTTTCAGAATTGAATTTGGAAAAATGAAACGGAAACATATCGCTAAATTTAATGACAATTTTCAAAATCAAAATAAAATTATTGAGTTTTTCAATATGCAGAATTAATATTATTATATGTATCAATTTTCAATTATAAATCCTATTTAATGTCCACATTTTCATATAAAACAGAATATTCATTTCGGTATATTTTAAATCCATTTTGAAATTATTTTGAACGATATTGAACCAATGCAAATATCCGCCTTTGCATTGGTTCAATATCAATTTCAATTTAAATATTTAACATTTAAAAAGTATTTACTTATTTTTATTAATGACCTATAAATAAGCTTTTTTTCATCATCATTATCAACCTGTTGTGTATCCACTGCAGAATAAAGTCTCCCTATCAAATATTGGAGGTCTAGGCAATATATAATACCTTACCCGAGAGCCAACTTCGTACCGATAAGGGACATCTACCATAAGAGCCAATCCGTCCGTGCTAACGGAAGAGGCCCTCAGACCAATGGTACGCATGTCTACGAGCTAGACTTTGTGGTCGCTGACTCTCCACTAAGCACGTTGCAATGACCACCCGCGGGCATAGACTGAGCAGGCTGCGCCCTCCCTGACCACTATTGCGATCGAAATAACCACCAGTTTGACAGACGAGCCGAAAAGGTTGGCCCTATGTGGTTTAGGCTTCAATAAAACACACGTCATCAGCCAAGTTTTATTTATATAAATATAATATATTCATAATCAAAATATGAATAGAATATATAATAATACATAAATATTTCATGAATCATTTTTAATGTAAAATATTAAATTTATTCAAATACAAACCATTGATTACTAATATAAAAATTATAATAAATTATTGTTGTACGGGCATATTTATCAAAAATGTATTCATCCAAGTAAAAACTAGAAATTTTTTACAATACTTACATTATTTCCACTTTCACTCACCATTCATTTCAATAACATCCACACGAAACCCACGATCTCAAAATCAAAAATATTAAGAACCAAACAAAGACAAAAAGGAAACGAAGAAAATTTTCCGTATCGCTGTGCAAATTTAATATGAGATGCGACGTCTGTGACTTTTCGCATACCTTTCCACACAACGCAACTACACACACACAAAATCACATTATACAACATAATAATAAAATATCAGACCAAGCAATAGCGTCTCTCATACATGACGATATCACGGTGTCGCCCGCCGTAATAACTATTATGAATTCTCGTGTTTTCAGCCGCTTTTCGCTGAAATTACATCGAAAACTCTCGCGGACCCATAACGTGCAACTGGCGCGAGCAACAAGGCGGGTGGAATTTTTAGAAAACTCCATTTTAATACGTTCAATTTGTGCGCGAGGCTCCTATTATTTTGCGCGAAGCCGCTCTCGAATTACGCAAGGAATCGTTTCGTGTTATATACGGTAGGCGTGAGTGTGCGCTTTCTGGCAGATCCTGTTCGCTTTCGGTCGGAGAGGCTCAATTTTAAATGAATGAGTTTGTTTTTTGGGTAAATGTTGGATTTTTTGAAAGATTTTACGGCTTGGTTGTGTTCAAAATCGAATGTGTTTTCTGTTTGTTAGTTTTTAATCAAGTCTCTAAAGAAAAAATTAAAAAGTATTGTACAATATGTGCTTAATACGATGGAAAAAAAGATTTTACGACTTGATTGTATTCAAAACCAAACATGTTTCCTATTTATTAGTTTTTATTAACTAAATCTCTAAAGAAAAACTTAAAAAGTATTTTACAATATGTACTTGATACAAAGAAATAAAATATTTTAACAATGAAATACTATTATAGGTTTGAAACATATTCAAATTTCATACATTTTCTCTCCATACATAATATTTTCTTTCAATTCAATTTTATATAAAATTTCAAAACAGTTCCATTTCTAAAATATACACACCTAATATATACATATGTATATAAGAATGCAATTTCAAGTGTTTACATACCATAACTACGAAGCATTATACGAAAACTAAAAACAAAATAAACACCCAATGTATTTTTGAATTAAATATTATTTCACAGATAGAAAATAATAAAAGAATGAAAAGATTCTGTTAACTGAAATGAAAAATATTGCATGAAAATAAAATCTGATATTTTTATATAGTTCTATTCTTATTATACAAATATTTTCTGTCATTTCTGATCATTTATATTTACCTAAATATATTAAAAATGATGTTATTTATTATTTAAAAGTTGTTTTGAGTAAAAAAATTATAAATAAATATATAATATTGAAAAAAAAATGGGCAAATACGGTCGAAACTATATATTTAAAAAAAAAACAAATCATCATATTTGCTCCATTTTACTCAGAACATATCTCTTTTCTTTACAATGCAAAATCCAAAATTCAAACATCCACCAAACCAACGCGACACCTAAAACCAACCATTACCCTACTTCCAAAAAATCCACCCTCGACATAAAAAAATCCTCTCATATCCCTAACGCGGAGATTTATCATTTTGCACGCGGACATAACTTCATACGTGCGATTTGAGTGCGTTTTTCCAGGCAAGACGATATGTTACGGAGGATATACGGCGTCAGTCATACACGTTCGATATTGAGAGCCTTCTCCGAATATATATCACGATTTCAGGGTACTATCGAGGCCCGAGCGAACGATTGACGTTCATAAATCCGGTCGCCGCTATCGGCGTATGAAATATGGTCGGCGAAAACGGAAGCCTAAAATATGCACCGGTTCGCAGTTCATTACTCTCTTTTATTATTGCATGAACGGCTTGGGTATGAATTTAGTGATATTTATGCAATTTGAGTCTAATATATGCATTTTTATTACGAGAAATCAAAATTTCATCTTGATTTAGAAAATTTTATTGTAAGAGTAATTCTGTTTTTTATTCAAATTTTGATTACCTTTTTGATTTTTAATATATTAATTGTTAATTTAATAATAATAGTATCCCATTCTAAAATGACCTCAAACGTCTATATATTTTGGTTAGATAACTTATCCATCTAGTAAGTTGACAACTTGTCGCTTAACTTTTGCACATGTTAGAAACTATTTCATAGTCAAACTGTTAGTTTGAACTATTTATATAATGTATAAATATAATACAAAGGCTCATTTATTAATACAAACATCAATTAAGTATAATAATACAATCAATAATATCAAACTAATAACGAATAAATTTTTTTTTTTTCGCATCACACATTTTTTATAAAGTAAATTTAGATGGAAGTTCTATCCAAATATACTGATGGAACCTATCTCCAATTTTTATATGGTCACCATACATTTTTTTACACGGTAGTCTCTGAAACATATCCTCCGTCTAAAAAGAGGATTGGGTATATAATCTTTCAGTATAATTTACGTTCCTTCCATTAATAATAATAAAATAATCAAAACCATACAAAAAATTCATAAAACATCATATTTGACTCGATCAGAACAACATTTCATCACGCATTCGCTAATACCGCGCACGACGCACACCACTCGGAATCCGCAAAAGCACACGCTGCACCAAGAATCCGCCACTTTCTTATGAATATTAAATATGAAATAGTACCCAAATGAGAACGGCGCGGGAAACTGCGGCTCTCCACACCCTCCCTATCCAGCTGGATAGGGGTAGATCGGCGGGGCGTGGTGCGCAGCCGGCTTAAGGACGCCAACGGTGGTGGTTCTGAAGATGAAACTTAAATGCAATAACGCGGGAACATCCCCGGGCGCTTTGTTCCGGACGCGAGTTCTTTTCAGACCCGTTTTTAAAGTGTAGAAGAAACGTTCCGAAACGACTTTGGCTAAGATTAAAAATTATCAAGCGGCCGTGTGAGCTTCAAGCTGGAAGAATTTTTACTTTGTGCGTTTAAAGGTGGGGTTTTTGTTTGAATTTTTTTTGTTTGACTTGAATGACGTCTGCAGTGTTGTTGAAGGTTTATGCTGCTCTAATTAAGATATTTTTTTATTATTTTTTTCTATGTATAAGTCAGCTATGAAAATTGGCAATTTAATTATCCCAATTTTAAATTAATTTTTATTTCAAAGTGATTTAAAAAATATTGAACACGCCCTCTATAATTTTATGTTAGTTTTTAATTGTTTTTACCTTTTGATATTTTCAAGAAAACTGTGAATTTAATTTTTGATTGTGAAATAATCGTTTTTGAAACTAATGATTTTTATTGTCACTTATCAACAGTTTTGCTTTTTAAAACTTCCATTCGAATGAAAATATGTTTCTTACGAGCGGAGCTGGAGCACCGAAATTTATAGTGCTCCGACTTTAAATGAGAAATTGAAAAAATAATTTAAAATTTTGTCCGAAAATTTAACTTTAATCTAATTTTAAATATAATTATAATAGATTGTATTGATTTTATCTCTATTCTCTCGCACTTCATAGTGAATGAAGTTATGAATTCATAGTTATGAATCTTTATATTATTTATGTTAAATATTTTAACAATTAATTAAATTTAATCGGAATGTGAAGCGGAGCACGGAGCGGAGCCAGAGCAATTACTTGGATGCCGGAGTGGAGCAATAAAAAAAAGTGGTTGCTCCAAAGCCCTAGTTAAACATTCAAATTGTGTTTAATAATATTTGAACTGTTTTAGCTAAATTAGTACCTGTAATATGATTAAGAAAACATCTTAACTTCAATATCATTTTAAAAATACCAAATTATATTATATTTTACATTATTATTACAATTATTTTTATACTCGATAGGATTTACGTAAAGACTGATTCATTAACTGCATAAAAAATCCAATTTTATCTCCAACATATTCATGCATATTCACCGATCACGACCAATTTCCTCGCGACGCACGTCGAGCATAATAAAACAAACATAATAAAATATAAAAGGGAGGAATGGCGGAACGGAAAAAACGCGCACACGTCCCAAAGAATATACATACATATTCGAATCATCCGAAGTCATCGTCGCTTTTCTTTGTTTTGATTTGTGCGAAGCGGCGCCTACGCGAGGATTAAATTCGATTTTAACTTTTTCCCCGTCGCATTTGTAGTCGAAGTCGGGACGAAGGAAAGCGGAGAAAAGTCAATTCTGACTGAGGAGGAAGAAGAAATTTTTTCCGAGAATAATTCCGGCAGGATTCGCGCGAATTTTTCATAATGGAAGGATACACACGAAGGATGCGCACGGCGATTGAATAAAAATAAACATCCCTAGAGAAATGGAATTCGCGGCCTGTCGATCGAACCGAAAAATGTATACGTGTGATGAAATTCGTTTGCTCTAATAATTTTGCGAGTCTATTTCGAAATGTCGATCCTTTTAATTGAAGCTTTGTACGATGCAGTCCGTTTTGGTGAAGTGCTTTCTTAATCACCGGAGAAGGTTCGAACGTTCGTTAAATGTTATTGAAATGCTCGTGAAAGTTTTAATCGGAGTATTTCGCTGCATTTGACTGTGATTTTGATCTGATGAAATGGTTATATAAATTTTGAGTATGATATTATATCGGTGCCACGCTTCTTAATATGAATGGTCGTATATTTTTCCTCATCAATCCGTTTTGTATTCGTCATTGAAATGTATCTTTATCAAACACGTGATATAAATAAGAATTAAGTTTCGCCTAATCAAGTGAAATATACTAGCAATCCGAGCGAATCATTTATCCGAACGTATTTCACTTCCGTAAGTCACTTATTCTCAATTAACTTTTCCCCATTTCCTTTTTTAATTAAGACAAATGTTCGGATATTTCTTATAAATGAAATCTCCTCTCAATTCACCACCCTCTAATACATATCCTTATACTTTAACCTCGGTGAATATCCATTTTTTTCTACGTACAAAGTCTAAATGAATATACTAATTTTTCCAGTGAATTATTCCCGTGTTGTTTTTAAATAAACGGTAACAGGTGCATTCTATGTCCATATCATTTGCATATTTTTTTATGTCGCCTATATAACGAATAATATGGCAGTTGCATACGAAACAGAGCTACTTTTATAATGGCGCATTTTAATAGATAAACTTTGGCGACGATGCTAAAAATTTTACCGCGTTTTATAACGTTTGCTTCGGCACATTCTGTAAATTAAGCGAATTTTAATTTAAAAAAAACCTCAAATAGTTTCAAATTCTATACATCCTATATAATTTTTTTTGGTATTATTTAATCTGGAACGCAATTTATTCATTATTATGCAAATGAAAAAATCAAAAGACGCTGCAATTTTGAATATTAAACAACACCTTTGTCCGTTATCCTTTGAAAGCTCCCCGGAAGCGCGAGGCAATATTTTCCAATTAATCGCCAAATTAAAAGGCATTTCGCGCATATAAAATCAGTTTTCTAACTCTATTTTATATTTCCGTCATTTTTGAAGACCACCCGTTATTTTTTCCCCATTGAAATCGCCGGTTGGGGAAAACCCCGACCGGAATTTCTGTAAACGTCATATTTAATACTGTCGTCTGAAATTGGGTTAACGAACCCGCTCTTCGCCAAAGGGACATTTTTGCAGAACGTTGTTCCGTTTAATAACGGCATTGTTGTCTTGTTGTCGAGGGCGGCAAACAAACGTAGTTGTCATACGTCGTCTCTCCCGCGGGAGCCGGAATGGTTCTCAACATGTTTTGTGTCGTGTCCCGGTAAAAAAGGTAGGAAATGCATGTGGATTGTGTTCCGAGCGTTCTATGTTGAGATGTTCAATTTAAACTGCAACGATTTGAGAGCGGTCTCTGTTTTGTAAATATATTTTCTGTATATAAAATTGTAGTTTATTATATTATTTTATAGTCGATGTAAATTATTATTTTTATATAGTAAATATACGAAAAATATTTAATTATTATAGTATTAACATATCGTTTATGAACGAGAAATTTTTATTTTATAATACTACAAAATTTTTTATCAAAATGGTTTTTAGAAACTTATTATGGGTATATTTTTCTTATTTTAAATTATTATAAAACATAATCTTCATTTAGCGGTAATCTGGTATTTTTTACTAGTTACCGGCTTAAATTTTGTAAAAAAAAAAATGGGAAAACCCAAAAAACGGAAACCTGCACAATTCGACATTTTTTGAAACATATTTTAATACTGTGCTTTAAAATGTTTGGACCAGTGTTGCCAGAAAATAAAATAAAATAGAATAAATGTATCTTTTTTATTTACCTTTACCTTTATTTGTCTTTATGTATCTTTTGTGTTTCTATAAATAAAATTGAATTTTTTTTTGTATTCTAAGTCTAACTATGTAAATCATTATTTTTACATAGTAAAGATACAACAAATATTTAATTAGTATATAACTTTTGTGAACAAAAAACTTTTATTTTAAAACACTTTAAGAATTTCCATAAAAATTGTTTTCAGAAATGTATTACATATATTATAGATATATTTTTCTTATTATAAGTTATTATAAAACATTTCACATTTTGAAACACACAAGATAATTTTCATAATCTCATATTTTCTTTAAAAATTCTTTAAAAATATTTTCAATCGTTCCAGAATACTTCGTATATTCAGTTTTTACACTTCAAATTCAATCTTTTACATTTAAATTTGATTATAGGAAAGTATTTTTGAGATTGTTGCCATAGATAATAATCATTACTATGAATTCTTGTTGTTGTTGAATTTGAAGTGTAAAAACTGTAATACAACTCTGAAAAATCAAAAAATAAATCAGAGAGTAGTAAATTTGAAAAATTTTATCAATTTCCCTCGAAATTCCAAACTATCGACCCAATTACGACCAACCGTCTCACAAACACACCGAAGCGACCCATCTCACTTCCGAACGGCAATCGATGGCAGACGCGGCCCACAGATTGAGAACAGCCGGTGACGCAAATCCGACTCTGGCCGGTTCATAAAAGGGACAATGCGACGTCCACGTCGGATGCAAACTTGCGGTCAACATCTCGACATTGCTTCTGTTCAACGTGCTTCTAATGACCTGCTCTGGTACCGATTGCATGTTATGTGTACGATTCGTTTGTGTTGTATATGTGCATGTCATGGTTCTGTCTGGAGTTTATATTCGATGGGGTTTTTGTTAGGGAAATTATTTTTTAGTTGTATCTGAAGAAATTTTGAAATGTATTGTACATGTTATGGTGAAAAAGTAAGTATTTCTATTTCAAAATGAATGAAAACATGTACATACTTTCAAATTATATGTTTGACTGGAGTAAATCTGAAGTATGTCTATTTCGAGAGCATCAAAACTATGCAAAGTTAATAAAGTTTCGTATCGACTATCAAATTTATATAATATTGGAACTAGGAGGAAACTAAATAATTACGACGCGACACGTAAAAGGCTATGTTAACGAGCGATAAAACGACGCGAAATTTTGCAACGCGAATATCAAATTTTAACGGGTCCCTTTTCTATATACGAGCACTTTGTGTATAACATCCACTACATAGTACTATATACCAGCGATTCTCAATTTATAACTCGAAAAAAACCCTCCATTTTCAAAACATTTGAGAATCTTAAAACTCGTTTTTAGGCACTGAAAATACTTATATAACTATTTTCATTTTGCTTTTTTATGAATCAATAGATTAATAGCGTAAAATATATTTATTTCATCAAATCACTTAATTTGTGTTTTCTCAAATATGATATGATCGATACTTGAACGAATAACTTCCACAAACAAATTTTTCGATATCCAACTCTAGAATTAGAAAAATAAATGAAAATATTTTAAACATTAGTTAATATTGAGTAATTTTTAACCTACCGTTGAATAATTGATCCTATTGTCCATCTTCTCGTATGAAAAATGTATTTTTGTAGTCTTATACGAACCACAGATCAAGGAAACGCCTATGTACAAGATTTGTTACGTGGTGAGACGTAAGTTTTTACGGCGTCCTAAAATTTAGCCGAATCGTCTTTACCTCGGAAGACTTTTACTCGTGTAATATCGGATATTTGAAGGCTCGATATCGCGTATTACTTTATTATATTCGAATTTATTTATTTGGTCTCGTTTCCGGGTATCGGATAAAACTGCGCTAACGCCTACGCTGCTTTCGACAAAAGAAAATTTTTATCGTCGACGAAATCGTATTTGTATTCTTCATCTTCTTTTTAGGAAGGAAGCACGTTAAGCGGATTATTTCAGCGATGTATATCTATTATGCGTGTTCATATATTTATTAAAAAAAAAACTGTTTACAGCTTATTTAATATCCCTTTTCCGTATTAATTTGAGATAAATTATAAATACGAACGAGAGCTTTGCATATTTTATGTAAGTGAGCCGCTTTTGAGCTTTGAAGAAATTCATAATGAAGCAAATATTATTTTATTATTGCGATCGCTTTGACTCGAACAACACGAAATTTATTTCAACGTCCATCATTTTTCAATTCGTCTATAAATATTTTACTTCGAAAAATCTTCATTCAACGCATGTTATAATACTTCTAAAAAAAAAATTTTTTTTCATTAAAAAAATCGATCATACTACAATCAAACATCAATCAAAAAACTATCTAATCAACACACACAAACCCATCGAAACTCCAAACCTAATCGCACCCAAATTCAACTTTTTCCTCTAGGAACGTCACCGAATCCAATTTACAAGTTCAACGACAACTCGCTCCCACTGATTGAACTGTCAACAAACAATGAACGAAAGGTCACCTGCCCTGTGGCGATACTCTTAACTTATTTCGCCCAGCATTCATCATAAGTTCCCGCGGGAACGTGGGTGGGAGCGGGAGGAACGGACACCTGCTGAGTGGACGTTTTCGCCGACAAACGACGGCCTTACTTTTATCGCTTGACCGTTGTTGTTGTTGTTCTTGTTGTTGTCCCCTTTCTTGTTTCGGGCGTGTTCAACGTCTGGGGATTCGTTTTATTTAATTCGTGTCTGCGGGGCTTGTGGGGGTACGTGGTGTGTGTCTGGAATCGGTTTCGTGTGCGGTCGTTTGTTTTGCGGTGCGATTCATAGATGGGACTAATATCGGGGTATATCAGTGTTGTTGAATTTTAAAATGGAAACTTTATAAATTTTTGGTGTTTTGGTTTTGTTTTCTTTCGTGTTTTTCGCCTTGGACTGAATAAGTTAACTTGATAGATAAAATGAGATATAAATTTTGAAAATGATGTAAGTTCGATTATAAAAAATTTAATATTTTTTTTGTTGTATTTTCGTTTATTCACTGAAGTTAAGCAACATGTGGAGTAATCATTTCATGGATTCACGTGCTGTTAAGACTAGACTAGATAAAATATTATTTTTATTATTCAATAAAATACCAACGTTTTTTATGGAACAACACAAACAGGGCTTTGGAACGACCACTTTTGTAAGTTACTCAGCTTCGGCATCAAAGTATAATACTTGCTCCGACTCCACTCCATATCCCGATTAAATTAAATTAATTATTTAAATATTTAATATACATTATAAAAACACACAAATAATTTAACTATATCATTATAAAGTGGGAGAGAATACGATCTAATTACAAATGCTCCTGCTCCTAAACACAAAGGCTTTTCTTTTTTCTGCAGTGAACAATTTTTTTCCTTACATAACAACCAACCATCAACCATCAACATTTTCAAAAAGTTTTAAACAAAAACCCTCAAATATCTCAAAGCATAAAACAACAGACTTACAACACTTTCAAAACGAACCGCTCGTAGATGAAAATTTCGAGATTTTCCACCCGATCGAACGACCAAACGACTTGCAACAATCTCCCCTTCAACCTTCGGTGCACCATCGCCGAACTGCATCACCCTTTACGACCTTCCACATAACATAATATAACACTAATAACAACCGTCCGACATTAATAATGTCAATCTCGAGCTTATACGGCCACACCATAGTTTCGTACTTAGCTTTTACGATCTGCGCGGTATGTTTTCACCATTAATCTTCCCAGCACTTAATCTTCGGCAGTAAACTTCGAGCGCTCATATTCGCGCCGCGGAAACATACCTCGCCATATGTTTATGGAAAAATGGCGGGAAATTCGATTTTGGGTCATCGAAACGCGAACAGAAAACCGCTAATTTGAAAATTTCGTCAGTTATTCGTTTGTCAGTCGATTCTTCGCTTTGCAAGCTTTCGGTGTTGTGCTTTCGCATAATTGGGGTCGAAATTTTTTTCGACGTGTTTTAATGAAATTCCGTAACAAAAAGCGAAGCGGGTGATCAAAAGGTGTCGAATTTTTTTGACGGTGGTCTGTTTGATTTTTTTTCGAAAATTTTACGTAACGTAATCGCTGTTGTTGACGCTTCAAAGCCCTATACGATGTACTTGATTGAAATATCAAGTTTTTCCGTTACGCGATAAATTTTTGATCGTCTGAAAATTGAAAAGTATATTCAAAGCTTTGTGTTTTTGATGTGGCATTTTTTTTTTATTTGTCCGTTTTAAATTTTAAATTGCGATACTTTAAAGGTTGTAATATTAAGGTCAATCAATTTATATAATACTTTATGTAATATTATATATTATATTTAATAGGTCATTCAGATACTAATGCACCTCATTTTTTTATAAATATGAATTCAACATAAAAAAATATTTAGTATAGATAGAATGGTACATATTTTAGCTCCTAATTTAATTTCTTAATCAATTTTGTGTCTTTGCACAAATATATATTTACCACATCTATGTAACCTGTTCTCAATATCGACCTTGTTTATAAACAATCCAATACCTTCTTAAAACAAATTCACATTAATAGCACGAATAATCACTAAATATTTGAAACATTCAATTTTAGACACCGCATTAACAATTAAACAAAGACGCGCGTAACTTCGACGTGGGTGACCTTTACGAACCGATCCTTATATGAATTAATACATAAATTCTTAAGGCCATTCAAGTCGAGGATCAGCTTCCTGAAATAGACGGTCCTTGGTGGAAGCCTGGCTGAAAATGTTTACCCCGTTCGCGACTCGTTCAATTTCGCATTTCCCAGACGCCCACCTGCAGACCGCAATAATGCGTCGCAACATTATGGACCCGAAGGGTCGAACTCAAATAAACAGGCGTTATATATGTATTTGTATAATGGTAGTTGTGTATTGTTTGTCTTATGTAAGATGAAGTTTCTGGGTCGTCTGTTGTTGATGGTGGGGTGTGAGGTGAGATTTCCCGGTTTGATTTTTTGGTACGATCAATGTATTTATTAAGTTATATGAAATGTTTTTTTCTACATTTTTTTTTATAATAACCATTTGTTTAGTTTCAAATAAATTCGTGTTGAATATAGATACATACGAGTACTTCATCTATGTATGTATGTATGTGATTTTTTTTTTTTTTTGAATTCTTTGTTGAGGTTTATGGCTTCGTGACATCGTAGAACGAAGACATACTTGCCACTAGATTCAATAACATCCGTATACTTATTGTAGTCCTGTACATACAAGTAATAATTTTATATCAAATAACTTCAGATTATTTACTAAAAACTTTATTTTATTTCAAAATAATATTTTATCTTTTTTGAAACGTGCAATATGATATTATTTTTTATCTACAAACATAACATTGTAAAATTTATTTTTCATAAATTTCATACACAACTGACATTTTTCTATGAAAGCTACTTCGTAACAATTTCTATAATATTTTTACGTATGAAATTCTTAAAAGATACAATTTCGAATTATTTCGCAATATACGTATGTATGTATGTATCTGTAAAGGAAGCTTTGTCGAAAGGTTTGATAACACACCCCGTCCGACTGGGACTTTGCCGTCTGCAGTTTCATAAGCGCTGAAAGAGTTATTACTGAGCATTAAACACGAGCTGTTGATTTTGTTAATTAATTCTGTCGTCGGTGAATAAGAAACGCTTCAAATACGAATAGCGAAGAAGGATAATATGAACGGCGAACGGCTGGCTGCTTATTCTTTACACAAAATTTTGAATTAGGCTTAAAATATTGCACAGATCTGGCAGATACTTCGATCCCACAAAGATCGGACGAATCGTTATTTATTATAAATTAATATTTGATATTTATACGAAGTATTTATACATTTTTACATCAATGATTAATTAAATAACCGTTTGACTGTAACACGTCGCGCAGACCGAGTTTAATACGATATTGAATACTGCGTAGTATGCGCATATGTCACACGTTATAAAAAATTAAATCATACATCACCGTACCTCGATATGAAACGTGGCAATCTCGAGACGAGAAAGGATATGAAATCGCACGTTTCGCATACATAAAACTCTAGCTTCGAATAGGAACGGACGCGAGAGAAGACGAGAGCATCCATCATTTAAAACGGGAATTATACCATCAGCGGATTCGGAAGGTTCCTATATACCAGGGTCGGGTTCGGAACATTCCAGACAAATAATTTTTAAATAAAAAAATAATTTAAAATCAAAACAAACAAAGGTTTCGACATGTGTTTCAGTTAGAGCATCCATTGTAATTTGAGTGCCATTTTCGGGTACCTCGGAATTCGCAGAACTTCATTAACCTCGCAGCCGCCCCTGAGCACCAACCCTGTTCAGACCCACCCCATACCCTGGCCAACCATCGTCTTCGTCTTCGTCTTCGTCGTCAGGGTTATCGGCTGCTTCATAAATCACCGCGCCGCTCAGGCACATGATGTCTACAAGGTTCGGGCGGGTGCGTACCATGACGTACGTATTATATTATATTATTATATTATATATGTAAGATATATTATGCATTATGTATAGCGTGTACCTGGTCTTGTCTCCGAAAAATGCCTCATCGCCGAGCCATTGATCATCCGGGAGCACGTCCGTCCCGTCGCGAACGTTGAAATATTAGCGGATCCGATCCGAATGAACGTTCGTACAAAAGAAGTTGAGTGCTCACTGTGTACTTGTCGGGGTGTTTTCGGATTGTGTGACCCTAGGAGATGTCGAGTATTCGAGTACTCGAATATCGAATGTGATAGTTTACTTTTTATTATTCTTAAACATTTTTTCATATCTATTTATTTTAATTTCACAGGAAAACATACAGTGCTAACAAAGGTAAAAAAATAACTAAACACCAATAACATGTTTTCACAGATAAATATCTAAAGCTAGCTTAAAAAAAATAAACATAATGAAAGGGTGCGATTTAACTGTGCGTTGAAAAAGTATAGATTGTGTCTTAAAATTAATTACTTTTGCATTGGAATAATTGCATTGATAAATGCGTTATTTCTGGTACATTTAAAAATCTCGTATTGAGCATCATTTTATTTGTAGTGTGCAATGAAAAAAAATTGTGCATTGTGAAATGAGCATTAAGAAATATGAAATAGAAAAAATAGGTTTGACCATTAAAATGATCGAGAGGCAGCAACATTACCAGAGTAAAGTCAATACAATGCAACTTTCAACATTTCCTTTTGTTAAATTTTTTATTTAATTTAATTTTAATCACAGTTTTAACAATTTGGTCCATTTTGATTCTATTATAAAAGTTGTGAATAATTATCATGCGGTTAGTATTTCGCTCAGTTCGCGTTTGCGGCGTTGCCCATCCTTTATTTATATTCATTATAATACACGTTTTATTCATTTTATGATAAGGATTTTTTTTTTCAATTACACAAATTTCAATGCTCGTGAAAAATGCACACATTATTTTTTTTATGCACACTAATTTTATCAAATGCTCAGAATTAATGAACATTTATTAATAAAATAAATGATTCAACATCAATAACTTCATAACAAAACTCCCACATTTTGAAAATCGCAGACGCACAGAATAAAAACACATCCAAGTCACTTCTAATACATATCATGTCTATACGGAGCCGGTTAAAGGACGGGACAGTTTCGGGCACGTGAGCGCCAACCCAATCAGTATCCTAGAAGCAATCTTTGGCGAGTAGTAATTGCGTCTGAATCAATCGATAGCCGATGTAATTTGGCCCGGGGGCCCGAGGGTAAACCCACCCCTAAAGTGGGACGTTATAGTGGAGGGAGGCTTTCGAGAGATGAGCTCATTTCGGGAGGTTTTCATAGAGCATCGGAAGGTTTTTAATGAGTAGTTGAAGATTTTTAGTGGGAGTTGGGCGGTTTTAGGTCGTAGAAGGTGGGTGGGTAGTTTTGGGGTGGTCGTAGGTGGGTTCGCCCAGATAAGCCGTGCTGCAGCTAGGGGTCTACCCCGGGGCTTTCGTCTGTAATTGGAAAACGCCGTTCGCCGCAAATTAGGGGATTTGAAATTAATTACGCGACACGTCTTAGACGGAGGTCCGAGCTGGTCCGTCATCAAGCTCTGGAACCATGGATGTGAGGCATTAACTTCCATCCAAAGAAAGGTGTCATAAAAAAGAAGGGTCATGTCCTTTTTATTCGGGGTTTTCGCACGGTCTGCTGCTTTCGTGCGATACGAAATAATCAGACATAATATAAAAATCGATATTTATTACAACAATGCAAATATCATCGCGGTTATAACAAGATATCAAATTATTGCCGGCATAAATTACGAAGAGGGAACATAATGAAAGTTATATGGGCACTATCTATCTTGACCATCGTCGCCGAAGACAAAGACCGGCGAAACGCCATTAAAAGACTTAACCCTTCGGAAATTCAAAAGATGTAGGACAACTCCCCCTCGCGCCCACTCGAGGCCTCCCGTTCGGTACCCTTTTGGCGTAAAAGCGACGATAATTTATTCAAATTAATTTTATGGCCTCCGGCGAGTCTTCGGTAAGCTCCAATAATTTGTTCCGTCACTTGCCCGCCGCCGTGCGAAACTTTAAAATTGTCACGTGTAGCAGTAATTGCGCGGGATTAACGCCGACGACTGTCTTGTTCTTGTAGATAGTTTGCCCAACATGTCTGCGAAACGGTGGATGGTACTTTGCTCTGATAGTTCGTGTAAGAAAGTACAATGAGGCAATATTTAGCGAGCGATTACAACTTCGATGGTGTGCTTTGATGATATATGTACGTAGTAATTCAATATAATATTATGTATACTTTTGTATTATAATAATTGTTGAAATGTGATTGTTTTTTATAATCATTATTATTATTAATCGTGAAACACCCACTGCAGAACAAAAAAAATCAACTATTGTTGACAGTCTGAGTAGTACCTTATCACGTGTGCCTACCACGCTTTGAAATTTTTTCATAATATCTAATTGAAAAATTTTAATTAATAATTAGGAAAATTTGAGATTTTATAAATTTAGATATTCAGAATGAATAATATGAACTGTTATGTTATAATTGTGAAGTGTGAAAAATTTAAATATGAAAACTATTCATATGAAGATTCTTGGAAGATGTATTACTCGAAAGAGCATCTATGTTCTGTGACACGTTAAACGCAATAATACACACTAAGCGAAGCACAATTGACATTAGAGTGCTGCTCTCCATCTCGTGCATATTCTCCAAATAATTTCTCACCCAAAAAAAAAAGATGAAAATAAATCGCCGAATATTTCACATTACTCGACTTTGACGAAGCTCCGTTTCGGCGCTGGCTTCTTTCTAGAAATAAAAGCACATTTTCGAGAAGAATCCCTTTTCATGCATTAACCATTGGTAGTCTGCGGCATACACACACATACACACACCTACACACATATGCAAGAAGCTTTAATCCAAATAGAGCCTCGGCATTCGCGTTGCTTTCAAGGAACACATTCTTGGCGAACAAGAGGTTAGAAGGGGGCGGAGCGGGCGGGCCTGGGGGTGGCTTACAGCTATTTCTCTTTTGATGCGTTGAGCGAAAATCCATTTTCCATAAGAATGCTCATCGCGGCTAGAGGGTGCATTACGAAAACCGAGAATTTTCATACACGTGTACACGCGAACATCTGCTCGAAATGTTGAGAATTCGCGTGCACTTTGGTCGTACCGAATTTCGTTTGTCCAAAATTTTTCCCGCGACATTCGTGTTTGGGTCCTTTCTTACGCTTTCAGGTGAAAAATTGTAGCTTTTTTTTTGAGATGTGTTGAGTTGGAAATGATATTTTTGACGTGTTAAATACTTTCGTATTTTTTTTTTATATAATTTAAATTTAATTTGATATCATCGTCATTGTATTCTGTATAATATCATAGTATAATGTTTAATATAATTGTAATTTTATAAGATGAAGTTTTTCTGATCTTATATTTAGAAAAAGTTACTCTTGATGAATTAAAATACAATAAATTATCTCAGCTAAATGTACCCATATATGTATAATATTATACTAACCGCATCAAATATCATTTAACTTTGGTAATCAATGCGGGATTAGCTTATTCGATAAGACTTTACCATTGATAAAATACCGCAAAATTATAATTTATAATATTAACATTTAAATATTTTCTTTATAATCAATTCAACTTGAAAAGTTATATCGATTAAGTCCTTTGAACGCCTCGTCAAAGAACTGTTATGGAAACAGACAGATATTTCAATATAGGCGAGTATTCAAAAGTTTGTACACGTTTCGGTATTAAACAACACAGAAAGCGTAAATTATATTTAAAATTTATTTGACATGTAAATCGACCCGCCCTAAATTCGACATTGGCCCTTTAAGAGCCGCGCCGCAGATATAATGGAAATGCGTCGTAAAAAACTTAATTCCCACTTTACTTGCAAAGCCAACCACTTCGTCCGTTTCCGCTAATTTCCCTATTATAAAATAAAATAATAATGCGGAAAAAAAAAACTCGGCGGGCTTAGACACAAAAGACTCACCGGAAATTTTTCCACCCGCGGAAAATTATTGAAAAACCCGCGTTTAAAAAGACTTACATCGGCTTACGGCACCCACTTATTAATTTTTTCCCACTTTTATTAAAAAATTTCCGTCGCTCGCATTTCATTTGGAAGAGTTTTAAATTTGCCGCGACTCTTAAATCTGCACCTGAACGTTCGCCATGTGCGGAAATTTCAAAGAAAATTCACTGCACAGAGGAGTATGGAAATATGTATTTTAAAAATGACAAGAAGATGGAAAACCTTAATTTTTACTCTTTTCAGAGAGGTGGTCAACCACAGGTACATGGTCAATCACTGGTGTCGTTACCTTAAAATTAAATATTATATATCAAATTTGAGTTTCTCCCCGACAGCCACCGTGGCAACACCGTTGTTATTGTCTCCCGTTCTCAATCAGTTCCGGCCCTCCTTTCATCAACCTTAACCTTCTATCACCAGTTCTAATTGTAGCTCTCCTTCAATTAATCGCGACCGCGATTAATCCGACCGCGTGCGTCTATTTTATGTTGATAACATCTGTGCGAGTGCTAATAATATTTCCTAGAAACGCTCAAAAAACCCCTTTTTTTTTTTTTTTTTTTTTGCGTCCGCCCGGTTTTCCCTTCGTTTATACGCGTCCGTTTTTTTACTTGGAAATGTGATTTCATGAACACACGTGCCTCAACGCGATGCTTCTTAATAATATCAAATTAACTGTGATCTGCTATAATCCTGTTCACGGGATTTATTCGACGCGTTATTAATCGTAGTGCATGTATCTCGTTTCGCGGGTGAATAATGTGTATCTTATTGTTAGTGTCCTGGATCACTTCAGCCTCCGAAGGGCGGTAACCACTCAATATTTTTTTTCCAATTTTTATAATTTTCTGTCAAATTGAAATTCAAATTAGTATTAATTACTTCATCTTTATTTCGTTGTCGATTTTATTAAACGTACATCTATTCGCTCGTAAGCTACACGCATATTTATTAATCTATCCATTAAATAAATAGATTGAGAGAACACATTTAAAATCAATTTTTTGTTTTTCGTAATTTTATAAAATAGTCCGTTTTAGTCAAAGGGCGCTCCGTAAATGTCTGAATTTTACTAGTTTCTCCCCGACAGCCACCCGCGCGCAACACCGGCGCTTGCGCGAAAGGCCGCCGGCGCGTCGGCCGTCGCGTCGGCGGATCAAATTCCCGCGCTGGATCAGACTTGTCCAGAATTTCGGTTTGCGAGGGCCACTTTGGCCAAAACACGGGACATTCACGAACGTCGTCCCGTCGTATAAAATACATATATTTTGATTAGAATGTACATACTTGAAAAAAAAAAAAATTGATTTTTAATAATTCGAAAATAATTAAAAAAAAAAAAAAATTTTTTTTCTTCGAATTAGAACAAAATTCGTAAATTATTATGTTTGAAAATTGGGAGAGATATTGACAATGGTTGCACAAAACAAACGAATGTGGAATGGTTTTACGGGAAATACACTCCCGGACTCATAAAATTGCGATTGTACCATAACATATGTTCATTTAGCAAACTTAAAAGCTTTTCTTTGGTGATGAATATTAACTGACTAACAATAAATATCTTGCATGATCATTTCGTAATAATAATAATAATAATAATAATAATAATAATAATAATAATAATAATAATAATAATAATAATAATAATAATAATAATAATAATAATAATAATAATAATAATAATAATAATAATAATAGTAATAATTAATCATTAAATTGTTATACGTAATATACACGACGATGCTGACGTTACGAATAAATTGCGACCGCCTTTTCTTTAATTCACGATCAACCATTCGCCAGTTTACTATAATCGTATCTTTCAGGTGAACTTGTGTAGGTACCCAATTCAAAATAATACCTTATGAGACCCTTATCCTGTAAAAGTGTCACCAATATTATTTTATTTATAAGCCCTTTTATCACTACTATATCCCATAGCAGAATAGTATATTGCATACTAACTCAATTATTTTATAATCCCTAACAATTATACAATATAATACTAACCATCATGGGACTAGAGTAATTACGCTACCATGATTCTATTGTAGTAACACCTAACACATAACCCATAAATAATGGACCAACTGGGAATCCGACTAAAATCATAGATATCCTCACTTATTCTAAATTAACTAATATCTATTAACATATTTGGTTAATGTCATGCCCTATGTCATACTAATTAAAAATTAACCGCATGCTCTTGTAATTAGTCTAAATTGAAACAACTGAGACATAAATATTAATCAACTAACAATAACTAACTCACTTCCGAACAATATACAGAGATACACCTAACGAGATGAAGGCATGAAAAAACCAAAAAGAATAACTTGCATGACCATTTAATTAATTAACAAAAAAAAAAAAAACTCTTTGGTAATGGTAAAGACCAATGACGTGTGTTCTACCGAGGTCCGAACCATGTGGGACCAACGGTCTCGCCTCGTCTATCAAACTGGTGATCATTACGATCGCAAAGTGGGCAGCGAGGGCGCAGTCTGCTTAGTCTCTAACTCGTCTGTCCCGCTGGTGGTCATTGCGATCCGCCCAGAAGACAGCGACCACAGAGTCTAGCACATAGACACGCGTATCGTTGGTCTGAGAACCTCCTTCGCTGGCATGGGCGGACTGGTTCTTATGGTACATGTCCCTCACCGAAATACGACTTGGGCTAGCGCGGTGAGGTATAGCCTAGACTGCCGCATTTGTCTGGTAAGGCCTTGTCCTGCAGTGGATAACTTATAGGCTGCTAATGATGATGATGATGATGATGATATCAAATTTAAAGATAGATTCCATTAGTATATTTGGGTAAAATTTTCATTCAAGTACTTCTTAAAAAAAATGAGAAATTTAACAAAATTTTCCATATACATACATACATATACATGTATAGGTACATAGAACCATCAAAAAAAATCTTAAATTATAATTTAATAACTATAATTGTAATTGGTCTGTCCTAGAGCTTTTTTATAACTGTGGAATAACAATACATTTTTTTTTTTTTAAAACTATTAAAAAATAATCCGTTCTTTTTCTTGAACGTGATATTTCGAAAAAGGATATTGGGCATACGTTACATGAAAAACAATCAAAATAACCGTATGTAAAATAAAAAGGGTTAAAATGATCATCAAATTAATCCATCAATGAAATTTTAGGCATTGGAATTTTTGAAAACTATAACAATTTTTTTTTTTAATATAATATAATAATTTGCCTAAAACAAATCTATATAATCAAATTAAATATTGATAAAATAATAGAAACATAGCCAGACTTCATATAATTTGCCTAAATTTTTTAATTAACAGATATGCTAACCTCTAATTATCTCGAAACAAGAGAAAATGGACTTACACCACTATCAAAATAAACAGTCCATATATTGATGATAAATTTCAAATAAATTCTTGAATAAATATTAAAAAACCCAAATTTTATATCTACTTTAATTCAACAACATATTTCAACGTGCCATCTTGAGCTATAGTTTCCAAAGACCTGGGCATTCGAAAGTTCCAGAAACACACAGACAAGATCAATTTCCCGAAGGGAGCCTGCGCTCCCAGTTTACAAAGCACCTCCGCAAACGCTAAAAAGAAGATTCACAGTATCGATAATGTTTTTCGATTTTAACAAAGCGTGAAATAAAATCGTAGTCCGTGTCGCGCCAGTTCGCAGAGCGTGTAAAGTGAGTTTTGCATACAAATACGCGTTACGCAGCCGGAAAAAACACGCGAAGCCTCCCCCGAGGGTAAGGGAGAGCCCCGGGGACTACCGGGTGGAAGGATCCGGTGGGTGGGGTCTTTTCGAAGGAAAAAAGGGAATATACCGGCGATCCTTTTTAAGAACACATCTCGCGAGCTTAACGGCCGGAGCCCTCCTCCGCGTAGTGAATAAAGCAAAGCCCTTTTAAGTGCCACACTATCGACTTTTCAGCGTGAAAATCTTGCGATTTCACTACACTGTGGCCTCGATCTATTTTAATGGGTTTTTTCGTTGGAGTAATGTGTTCTTGATGTGGTTCTGATAGGTGGTTGTTAATGTTTTAGTTTGGATAGTTTAATTGGATTTGTTTAAAAAAGGAAAATTAATTTCCAAAACACGTGGCAGACAGACAGACAGATAGAGAAATTTTCGGTTTTATAATATAATAGTATAGATAGATAGATAGATAGATGTAGATGTAGATGTAGATAATAACATTATTTATTTCGAATTTTCACGGTTCGAATTATGTATATTGGAAAAATAATTTTTTTGAATAGTCTTACCAACCGTATTCCATAAAGCACTGACCGAAAATTTATTATTAACCATTATTTGCTGATCATTTATTTTATTATTGCTGACTATTTATTTTAATTTAACTGATCGTTTAATATATTTTACCAATCTCTTATTAATCGATTAATTAATTTTTATTTTTATGTGATCATTTTAGGTATTATTAATCAGCCAAATAATTAATTGCCTTTGCTGCATCTTTCGCTAGTTTTCCATCGCAAACCCCTGTTCCCAATGGGTTCAAAAAAATAAAATTAATGTTTTTAGATTAATAACATTTATTTTAATTTGAAAAAGTTTTATTTCTATTTTTTTCAACTCATTCTCTCCTTCTGGACTTCATTTTATTGTATTTGCCGAAAGTGATGTTTCGCTAATATTTTTCTTTGCAATCGGCTTTTACAAGGCCTTAAGTATCGTTTGAACATTATTATTATTTAAATTTGCTTATTTTACTTTTTAATTTATTTAATGAGTAAATTAGAATTTGTTTTTCAAGTATTGTCAGAGTAATAATTTGTCTAGTCGCTTCATAATACTTTTTATCGGTCTAGATCACTTTTTTTTGGTTTATATTTTGATATTTTCACAAAAACTTTTCGCATATTTAGAAAAGCACCGGAACGCATTCCGGCTTAGAAAAAAAGTGCCGGAACAACGTTCCAGCTCGTTCTGGCCCCACTACACCACGGTTTGGTGGTGAGAAATTTGCAAAAATGTTTCCGAAGGTTGGGTTCATTTAGCGCAAATTTATTCATCACAGAACGACAGGTTGGGGTAGGTTGGGTGAGAAATTCGCGTATCTTTATCTTAAACGACTCTTTTATTTAATGTAGTCCACCTGATCTCCCTTTTTTTTACAATCTTTCTGATTTGATAATAACTAATATTAAAATATATAAACAATAAAAATTCATTTGGTGTATTTTTTTTATCAAATATTTACATCAAATTTTACAGGACATACAAAATCGAATGTAATAAATACACAAAAAGAAAACTAAATACAAAAAGTCGTTTATGAGAATCTTATATATTATGAAAATCTTATATAAGAACTATGTCTGTACAAAACTTAACAGTAAGCTACAATATTGTACTGTATTCATTGATATTTTCTTTTTGATGATGGTTTATCGAAAACATTCTTCATCCCTGCACGTGCAGTAGCGTGGAATCTTGCATTTTGGGGTAAAGTTTCTCCACACCAAGGTGAATCAAATTGAGTTGTGTCTTGATCGACCAAATGAGTATATTTGGTTCGACCAGAACGTCCAAATTTCTTGACTTGCATAACCTATAAAAGGAAAAAGGTTAAATATCTTAATTTTTCAATTTGATATTACATAATAAATCATTCAAACCTTAGGTAAAACTCTTTTGTCAAAGTGATCGTCCAACGTAGGCCCTGAAAAATCTTGCTTGAGAACCTCTTCTTCTCTATCCAAATAAAATGCACCTCTGAAACAAAAAACAAAAAATTAAAAACTATCAAAATTTACAAACATACAATTTCTGTCAAGAGAATTTAACCTGTGATAGTATTTCTGTAAAAATTTGTATTTTCCTTTGAAAGCTTTATTTGTTACTTGTTTAGGATTTATTCTTTGTTCCAATCTTCTTTCTTCCTCTGTCATATTACGTAATCTTTCTATTTCCATTGCTTCTTTTTCATTTCTGAATTAAAAAACACATGTTATTATAATGAAAAATACTTAAGTTATATCAATAACATGAAAGTTGACTAACGCTTCTCTTTCTTCTTTATCTCGCTTGATGCGTTTCATTTCTCGCAGTTTCCATGCTTCGTATTCAACCTCATCATTTTCATCATCTGTGCAGACATCGTTAATGTTATGATCTGTTTCACCCTATATGGAATACATAGAATAATATTAAAAGTCTGAAAATAATTCAAATTTAATATTATTATTACCTTTAATCTTTCTTGTTGTTCTCTACGAACACTTTCTTCAACCATACGTAATGCATCTCTACGTTTCTCTTCTTTTTCTTTTTTTACATCAACTTCATTTTGTTTTTGTTTTTGAGCAGCTTTTTCTTTTTCAATGACAGTCAATCGATCCTTAGCTCTGACAAAAACAGGTTTAAGCCGGGGTCCTGAAATTTTTTTGAAAGTGAAAACTACAGATTCTTATCGTAGGAAAGTAACAATTGTTGAAAAAAAAGTGACCTGCATCTTCTTCGCTGTCCGTATACTCTTCTTCATCACCATCTTCATCATCTTCTTCATCAGACTCTCCCATTGCTCCACCTGTTCCTTCCTCTTCTTTACCCAAAAGTTCCATATCATCTTCAGCGGCTCTCGAGATTAATCGTTGGCGTAATAACCGTCTACAAAATTTTCAAGTTTTTAATGCATCTATTTGAAAATGATAGAATTGCTGGAATACCAAACACATACCTTCGAAGTTCAATCTCTTCGTCATCTAACTCTTCATCAGATTCTACTGAACTAGGACTACTTTCGACAGCTGGTGTTTTCTCTTCAATGACTTCTTCCTCCTCTTCGACTGCTTTCTCCAAGACTTCTGGCTCTACAACGTGTCTCCTTCTTCGACCTTCCAAATCATCTGTATCTTCTGATGTGTCTTGCATTGCACGTAAACGTTTCAATCGAGGATCATCAGCCTTGGAAAACGTAGAGTAAATACCGATTTCAAAATATACCAAATTCAAATATCGATTATAAAATTTACCTCATTTTCCAAATCAACTTCCATTCTTCTATCAAAGTCTTTAATAACTTGTGGAAGCATTTGCTGGCGACGTTCAGGTCGCTGCTGATCAAGAAAATCTTCAGTTTCTGAATCATCCTCGGAAGACGCTGCAGGCGCATAGTCAGGCCTTTTACCAGATATATACCTCTGAACTTTGACTTTTTGCATGGATACTTCACCTGAAATTTATTTCACCAACATATATATAACAGTTTTTTTGAATACAAATACATCTAGTAATTAGACATAATAAATTAAAGGAGAACTTTATTTGAAGGCACAAATCGACCTTAAAATTTGGCTTACCCTTGTCATTTCTAATCGGGACAGCTCCGGCTGTACTTTGAATGGGTATTTGCAGTTGTGAAGACATTTTGGTGGATTTAGTGTACGACTAAATATTGAAATAATGGAGAAATTCCAAACTTAACCAACGACGCCTCGACAGCGAGTTTGACAGCTGTGCTGACGTCCATAGACAACACATGCGCGTAAACGTGAACGCAATGGATGCTAGTGCCCTTAATCCCACAGATTACTACCATTCCCATATCATTTTATTTTTTATAAAAATGTATTTCTATTGTGAAATTGTTATGAAATTCATATGGATTTACATATAATTCAAAGATTTTTAATTTTTCTTAAGTTTATTTATTTTTTCAATGATCAGACGTTTGCGCAAATAATACTAGCAGACACGACACTGGCACACACTATCGGTACACACGACATGATTTAGGACAATTGGAGGACTACATGATGGTTAAATGATCGAATTAATATTCTTTAATATAATTTAATTAATTAATCATACTATTTGGAAAATTTTTGCGAATTGTATTCTACGCTCGGCAAAGCCGTAGCAATGTTTTTGGCACTCTTGGCAAACATTAAATTTGGCGTCCCTTTATTATTTCTTTTTTTATTAGATCGAAAGGGTTTATTTC
This sequence comes from Hydropsyche tenuis, assembly GCA_009617725.1. NCBI lineage: Eukaryota > Metazoa > Arthropoda > Insecta > Trichoptera > Hydropsychidae > Hydropsyche > Hydropsyche tenuis. The sequence goes on from VTON01000004.1 coordinate 4,221,236, forward strand.
GTTCAAAATTACCAGGAGTGCATGTGATTTAAAAAAGTAAAAATGGTTTCGCAATAAATTTCTTTAATTTCGAATTCTTGAACGGTGCAGTTTGAAAGAAATTACCAGGAGTATATATGATTTAAGAAAGTATAATGGTTACGCCAATTCTTTTATTTTTATTTTTATTTCAAATTCTTAGATGGTGAAGTCTGAATTGCGTGTGATTTAAGAAGGTAAATATTGTTACGCCATTTATTTTAAAATCTTAAATCTTGCGCCCTTGGCGCTTGCCAATTTGCCAATAGATTGCTATGGTACTGATGCTCGGTGTTAGAGCGTCGGTGTGCGCTAGCGTCGTGTGCGCGCTATTGTTATTTGTACAAACTTCTAAGAACCATTGTTTTCTAATTTCTTATTTTGAAATTACAAAATGCCTTTCGTATACTTCTTTTATTCAAAAATATCTAAGATTTCTCAAAAAATCTTCCTCAATATTATTGTTAAAAGTATTATTTTAAACACAATAAAATAAAAAATCAATTTGGTTTTCTTTACAATGTTTATTTTTAAAGAATCAAACATTATTTATAAGCATAGGAACAAATATGCATTTTAGACACATTTACTAATTAGTTCACAATCTAATAATGTTCCTAACAGCTTCTTTTCCTAAAAAGACAACATGTACTGTGTGAATCAGTCGTTCTTACTTTATGCAAAATTATATTATACAAATGTTCACATAGTTGCAATCTATATAAAAATTTCAGAAACATAGTTTACAAAATACATACATGAATTTATTGTGCATTATGTAAATCTATTATCATGTGAAATTCGTTTAAATGATTCAAAATGACAATCACTCAGTGAATTCAGCACATAAAAAAATAATCGTGATCCACATTTTTATTTATGAGAAAATATAAGTTTGATTCTAAATTTTTTTTTCTAACTTTAGGCCATTAATTTTATTAAGATTGATATTGTACAAATTTTTTCGTTTAACTGAATACAAATGATGATGAAGTTGTCATGAAAATAAGAAAAATAATACCAATTATAACTTCGAAAAAGTAGCATTAAAAGTTTCAAAGACTATAAATTTTGCTATACATATTCAAAAGATATCCATATTAAAATTAAATCAAATATCAAAGGCACCCCCATATTATTACTACACATGATTTGAGATACACCATTACCTTTATATTTTTAACATTGTGAGCTTTGAAAATATTTTAATTGAGTCAAACTTAAGAATTAAACAAAATAAAGAAAAATGAAAAGGGGATGTTGATTTTTTTATATAAAACTAAAAAAAAAGTATCATACATTTACAAAGATTTCACATATTTTATTTTCCATTGAGATCAGTGAAAAATTAAAACTCCAATGTTTGTAAAACAAGACGAAGAATCTTGATCAATTGCTATCAATATCGAATAAAACTTCACCTTAACTATTAAATTATCCTTATAATTTACAATTATAATGTGTCCTTATAAATTACTATATTACACATTATACAAATAAAGCTGTAGATATTACATATCTACACAGTTTTCAAATGTCCTAAACTTGTTTTTCTGCTTTCACAAAAGCACTGAACAATTATTTAAACAAGCAGTCTAAGTTAAATCTTCATGTAATCACTTCAACTGAATACAAATCACTAATACACATTATTTGAAATACTCAACAAAAACGTAGTCACCGAACAAAAAAAAATTCTTGTAACCTCATCAATACTTCTTATTTTTTTAACATTACAACGAATTCAACGTTCAAAATGTTCATTATATACATAGAACTTTTAAAAATTTTTAAGCAAGTCAATAAAATAACAATTAAAATAAAATTATCAATTATCGATAACAAATGTTTTTTTTATCACTGGTAAAAAATTGCATAGATAGCACATTAAGAAAGTATTGTTTTTGTGCACTTCACTATTACTGCATCAAATTATGAACAACTAGATTTACATAATTAATTTTGTGTCGAATATCACTGATATTTCACAATTTCTTCACGTTTCGTTAATTTAATATATAACTTCGTAGACTGTGGCTTTCTTATCGCCAGATCCCGTCACAATGTATTTGTCATCTGCGGAGATGTCACAACTCAAAACTGATGATGATTCTTTCGACTGCAAAAAAGTAATACGTATTAATACATGAAAAAATGTAATACATAACTTTAAAATATAATCGCTCAAAAGTTACCTGGAATATGCTAGCACCATATGGAGTTCTCCAAGCATTAAGAAGATTATCTTTTCCCGTCGATACAAACCACTTGCCGCAAGAAGCAAATCTGAGACTCAAAACACAGCTCTCATGAAGATGTAATTGGTATTTGTCAGGTTTAGCAGCATGTAGAACTTCTACGTTTGAATTTTCCATACCTACAGCCAACCACTCACCTAAAAAATTTATTTATTTAATATGTGCATTTACATACAAGATGTAAATATTTATTCATGAAAATATGTTACCGGTGGGACAATATCCAAGCGAAAATATTTGGCTACTAAAGTCGTGTTGTTGTAACTGCCTACCTTCTCTAAGATCCCATGATCTAAACAAAAGCCAAAATATTAATAACAAAAATAAAATTATATTTAACTTAAAAATACAGTGAAATAATCTTACCGAACAGTATTATCTAATCCTCCTGTCCATAATTTTGTACCATCGGCTGAAATATCAATACAACTAGCACCATCTGTATGGCCCTGGAATTGTCTCACTAGTGACTCGTTCTGTAAGTCCCATACTGCTATATTACCATCGGAACAACAACTAAAGCACACCTATAAAATCACATGTGATTAAGAAACAGTTCATAATTTAAAGTTAAATTAAATGTATCGTATCAATTATCGAACCTTTGAATCAGGGCTGATAGCAAGAGCATAACAAGCTGGAGCACTGGAAGTCAGTTCAGCTTTTATTCTCGGTGTTGGACAAGCAAGATCCCAAATAGATAGATTTGAAGCTTCACCTCCGACAATTAATGTTCTTCCATCAGGTAAAAGCTTGACAGATCTTATATAATTATCTCGTTGCTAGAAACAAAATAATATAGATAATGAAAATTTTTGAACATGAATTAGATAAATTATATGAGATAATATGAAAGAATATGCTCGGAAGCGGAACAATAACGCTACCCACTCACCAAGCACTCCAACTGAGAAACGGGTGTTTTGCATCCTGGTTGTGAAACGTCCCATACTTTGACGCATCCTTTGCCTCCTGTATACACGTATTTAGTAGGGTTTGAAATGGTCACAGCACAGACTACTTCACCATGTGATAAAGTATTTATTTGTCTAGCATGTCTTGGTATTCCTGGTCCTATAAGAGCATCTGGTGGAAAGGGCACAGGTTGCATTTGTCCATCAGCACTCACATGAAATGAGTATGCTCTGAAAATATGTAAAATTGATAAAATGTGTTCACTTATACACAGCGTACAAATACTAATGTAATCAAATATTCTCACGGTTTTCCTCCAGGAATTGCAGCTAAAGGTGTTCTTATGGGTTCGTATGGTTGTAAAGGCCCTCTTGGGGGATACGGTGGAGCTAAACCAGCTCCGTGAAGTACACCTGCACCAGCAGCCGCTCCGTAAGCAGCCTGTAGCTCGTGAGGGCCTGCACCTGCAAGAACCGCAATTTGGACACAATACAGAAATATGAGATGAAAATTTAGTGTGTAAAAGTCAATTGCAACTTATGAAACCGTTAGGTTCCAGTATAAAATACTAAGTGTACTTTAGAAAAATTTAAATATTGAATAAAACAAGAAATTGATAACTTACTGTACTGACCATTCATGCCAGCCAGATGGTAAGGATACTGGCCGAGCGCAGGAGGTTTCACAACGGGTTTTAATCCGCCACCAGCTGCTCCTTGTCCACCGGATCCTCCGGATGATCCTCCACTAGTTGGAGTCACAGATTTACTTATAGGGGTAGTGGGTTTGTCTCCATCTAATTTTTTCGTTGATGGGGTTGACGCATTACTTGAAGTACCAGATCTGGAAAATACATTGAAAAAACAATCAATTAACTTTAGAGACTTTTAAATGTGAAATTTTAAAATCAAATGTATAGTTTATTACCTTGGGCTATGTGGTCCAACATGTTCTTTTTTGGGTTGCAATTTGTCGATGCCATTCTCCCGTGGACTGGCAGTTCCGTTGTGGGGTGAGACTGGATCTTCTGAAGCGTCGTCCACCACCAGATCCTGATCAGATTTTTCACCATCACTTTGCTAGAAATGATAACATGAAAAACGTCCTTTACGAGACTCTTACAGAAATCAAACATATCAGATTTTAATATGTACGATTTCCATTTAATTTTGTTTGCACGGATTTTTGTATGCTAATTTTTTATACGGGACTCAAATCGACTCGAAGCTCATTATTTTCAGCAAGTTTTTCATATTGTCATGATTTATTGATAAAAAATCATGAATGAAACAAAGTTTCATTTCACACAAAAAATAATTGTGAAACAATAAATAACAATATGGAACTTGCAAGTATATCTTTTTTAAAAGTTATTTACAAATTTGCTTTTCCATATTGAAATGAATCCAAATAAAACAATAACAAAATGCAAACTAAAGACATAAGATAACACTATTTTTTAAAACAGCAACATAAATATTATATAACGAAAATTGTTAGAATTGACACTCACATGTCCCATATCTTTTTCTTCTTTTTTCAACTTTTTGTGTTCTGGTTCGTTTGGACTTCGCGGTCTGTATTTTTCTCTTTCACCAGGTGAAATTGAATTTCTCTGCAACAAAATAAAATAATTTAATAATCACACAAGTAGAACATACTAGATGACAACTAGATAAAAACAATTTTCAATTGTATGATTTGTCAATAAACAAATACGATCATTTAAACAAATAACATAACTCACAACAAAGATAAACGATAACCCTGTTTTTAATACGAAGAATGCTCCAGTTCATTACTAGATATTTATGAAACCAGTATATCAAAACAATTATTCTCAGATAAATACAGTATTATGTCTATATGAGAAACATTAAAGATAAACAAAGCAAACACATCCGACGCTACAAAGTCAAAAAGCGAACCACCCATCAAAAAAAGAACAACGAATTTATACACCCGAACCCAGTATATATCCTCGCCACTTTAGCACAACCCAACCACCGTAGACACGAACGTAACAAAGAGAAAAATGCACCCAGAGGCGAAGGGAGCTTTCTTGCGAGATTAAACGTGTAAAGTGAGGTCATAAAACTCTGCACGCCAAAGGGGTGAGGGGCCGGATTCTTGCACCATATGGCGCTCCGGCCCTGGCATGGGCGCACAATTTATATTTAATGCATCAACCCTGGAGCAGCAGCCGGCTCGGTCTGGTCTGCACGAGTCGGTTTATTGCTTGGAAAATGCCCGGCTCCACCTTCGACGGTGGCCACTGCCATAACGCGAGCCGTCTAGGAACCCCATTGCCCATTCTCCTCGTCCAGTGGTAGGACTGTGCCGTAAAATATGGAGTTTATCATTGAAAAGATGGTGGAATTCGAAGCACGTTATCCGGATCAGGTCGGATGTATAAATATGTGATGTTTTGTATGGGTTTTATTGTATTTCGTTTTGTGGTTTCGATTATTCTCGTGAGGTTTAATTTATGTGGTTAACAGTTTAGACAACAAATTTTGCAATTGTTTTGATTACGTTTCATTGACTTGAGACTATTAAAATCATTCCTTGCTGAAAATTCGTTTTTTTTTTTAAGACGCAGAATTGTAAGAAGGCATTGCATTGGCAAAGGGACGTTCGCCAAAGGCGCCTTATGACGATAATACAATATAAACATTACATTTGTTAGAGGATTCGTTTAAAGTTTACAATTAGACATGAAAGTAATTTTAGTAGGTACCACCAGTATAGATCTTATGAGATCCATTTAAAAAAAACGAAAAAATTTTCGTCTGCGGCACTATTTTTTCTCCTCAATAATATATTATAATTTTTTTTTCAATATTTGTTTTCATTATAAAATATTAAAATCGTTATTTTTAGGTCTTTTTGAATTTTTTCATGATTTAAAATTGTGGAATAAAATAAAAATCTAAAAGAGGGGCTCCGCAGTAACAATTTGTTTGACAATTGCTCCGACTCTGCTTAAGAAATATCTTGCCTAATCTCTTTTAGGTGATATGATATCACAAAAGCTCTCATCCTTCATCGAATAATTAAATCACATACGATGCCTAACAACCTTGATATAGTAATCAAAAGAGCAGCATAACAACACCCAAATACCATAGCACTAATCGAGATAGCGTTCCAGCAAAAACAGCACAAAAAATCCAAAATTTCGCACAAAGACCCGCACAGAAAGGGCTCTCGACCGCATTTTTTATACATTTTCAATTTCAGCAGACTCGTGCGAGCCGAAAGGCAACAAACACACGGCCACCGGACAAACACACTCGAGCCGTGTTTGAGCTGGGATATCTCGAGGACACGAGGGCCATACACACGTGGGCCATACCCGCGGAGTGTAATCGTTTGCCCAGGACAAACAGGGAGCAGGGGCTGGGTTAAGAAGGCAGAGGTGGTGGCAGACGGAAGTCAAAACCAATAAGAGGAATCGACCCGTTGTTTGGGAGCTTTGTTTGTGTTGTCGTCCCGCGTAAAACCAGTACAAGGTATTCACATTTACGTAACACACAATAATCTCAACCCTCCGCCCACAGCGCGAAAAGCTGACCACTTTTGTTCGGGAGTCTTTTGTTTGCCCGGTTTTATAAACTCCAGCTGGAATCGGTAGTTTATTAAAAATATATTCAACATATTTTATTAGACCTGGGTACTTGTGTTGTAATTAGATATCCGCCCATTCGACGGGGTGTACGAATGAAAATTTTACGCGAAAGCATAAAAAGCACGTCACAACAAGGAAGCACTTAAGCCTCCCGCCCGGCTCATGCAAATAAGGATTAAGCGGAAGAGGCAAATTCGCCGCCCAAGAAAGTCGACTCGGTACACTTTTTTCATCCACCCACTCCCCGTCTGGAGGAACGCAACTTGCGAGAAAATAAATAAATAAAATATGAATAAAAATAATCGCGTGAGGGCATCGCATGAACATAAAACCGAAGAAAATATTGTAATTCTCGTACGAACGAAAACAGAAACGCGTATCGAAGGGAAAAGTGACGGCGGGGGCGGATTCGTGTCAATCGGCATTTTGTTAGTGCCGACTTATCGAATCGCGTACGCATAACTTTAAGAAAACACTGGCATTTATTTTTATATTGATACGGTTGAGATTTTTTTCGAACCTTTCGCCGTGATGAAAATAGTATTTAACTATACAATATAATAAATAGAAAATGTTCAACACATTATATTATATTATAATAATCAACTAGAGCAAACCACAACAATGAATTAGCTTATTCGTGCCATACTACAAAATTCATAAAGTCAACCACCTTCAGTAAATCACTTCTCATGCATTATAGCACATACATTTAAACTTTTATTGTATTAAGAATAGTATTTGACTACAAATTGAGCATTTTGAATATACCAAAGCCTCGACAATAAGCTAGTTTACGAAATTCATAGAGTCAACCACCTTCAGCGAATCACAACCACATAAATCATCTCAACTTCTCCCGCATTATCGCGGATATCCGTATCAGAACCACTCCGGAGCGCAACCGACCCGAAGCGATTAAGGGCACACACGTGTGGAAAAACCTCAACCCTTGCTCAGGCACATGCCAGACTCGAGAATTCCAAGCTAATTCCATTACACACAGGGCACGATCTTAGAAACGTTTTAGAACCATCCGACGCGATAACGACCTACCCCCGAAGTCCCTCACCAGCCAAGGAGAGCCTCCGTAACGATATTGCCGAACGGCACGCCATGCGCTCACTTTAAAACGGATTTATTTTTTGTTGGCTCAATTCAGCGGATGCACCTCACATAAAGAGGAAAGTGCATTTTCCGTATTGTGTCTGGTTCGTGTGTGCGGGGAATAGCGTAGGCGGCGTTGAGGGAAATGCAATTTTTGCCCGGGCAATCTGGGTTCTTTTGTGCAAAGTTTTCAAAGATGGTTATTAAAAAGATCATTGGAAATTTTGTTTTGCTTCGTTGGGGAGTGAGCGACGCGCAGTACCTGGGTCATTTAAATATGACCTACAGTTATTCTTTTGAATTTTATTTGATTTTTCATTAATGCAATTTTTAGTTGAAGCTCTCTGCAGAAAAGGTTGCACATAACTAAATTGGGGTGATCGTTGAACTCTAAAAATATCTCACGAACAATATTCTTAATTGATCCTAATTGCATACAACAAATTATTTTAAATTACAGATGCTGCGTTTCACAAGACACATTTTATATATAGGCGCACACTCAAAGGCTTTATTTAATCTAGTGTAGCAGTGTACGTTTATCGCGACTCCTACCCAGTTTTCTCAGTTTCCACCCTCAAACAGAAAGGGGAGAGTGTTAATTGCTCTAATTAGTTCGGTAATTATCCGCCAGGCGCCGCCCGGGGCATCCGGGGCATTTTCTACCCTTTACCCTTCCCGTTCGAACCCCAAAAGGAACTTAAGGGCAGAAAAGGACGTACGTATAAAACAACACTCCACACAAAACTGCCCTCGCGTCTCAAAAATATATTCGCAAAAATATATAAATCGTCCCGTATAGGTATTTTATGTGCAGCGTATGTCTTATGTACTATTAGCCGTAAGCTCACCGCACTTGGGGAATCACGGTTCTTATTCGTGGAAAGCGGAAAAGTCTTTTGCGGTGTGCATGTATCTGAAGTTCTTGTCTCTTTCGTTCCAGTTAAATTTGCATGAGAACGAGCGGGATGCACGACGGCAAGGTTGAGTTATCAACTGGCGGTTTCCACTATCTTGCGGTCGTAGAGGAGGTGGATAATGCCTTGGAACTTCCCTGCTTTTGTCGGCAGGGGTATACAATCTCCGCAACATATAAAACTATCATAACTTCGCGTATACGAATATACATTTTTATCCACGTAACGTGAAAACAACAACAAAATACACACATACAAATAAATACCGCATCGAAAATATGCCACGTACGTGTACAGACAACACTTTATGCGTCACACACAGAACTACAAAAAAAAATGAAAATAGAGCAAACAAAAACTCGCACATAAAAACAAAAGAACGTTTGCATAAAGCGAACGCGCACCACTCTCGCACACACTCGAACGAGGGGCGGTTAGGTTTTATTGTATTGAGTATTTAATTATTTGTAAGCGAGCTTATGTTATACGGCGGCTCATAAAACCGGGGGTCAATAAAGTTATGTTTGCCGACATGGGGGAAAGTTTAGTTTTACGACCCTCGGGGGCGGATTAAGGCCACCGTGGGTAGGCCGGGGAGATGGGTGGGTCAGCGCCATTAGGCTGGGTTGGGTATCCTGGGTTGGGTCGGCTCGCTCATTTCACTTATAAGGGCGTAAAGAGAAAGTGTACACAAACGAGCCGGGGACTTGGAAGTTTATATTAATTTACCACTTACCGCCGTGCGGTTACCACGTGCGTCCCACCCGTATCCGGAGTGTGTATGTTGTGTCCACCCGTCCCCTTGTTCCGGGAGGAATCGTTCATGGGTGCCCGTCGTAAAACTGGGAAAACTTTCTCTGGGTTTATTGCCGTTCGTTTGTCTCGTGTGCCACTATGTGCCAAAAATATTACAAGAATTTGGGGTTCATAATTGAAAAAATCGATAGGATCCAATGAGCGCTGGGTCAGCATCATGCGCAGTCGTCCAATATCCACTGTTGGTTGATTGATCCAATCTCGTATAGAAAACTTTTTTGGATTCATTCCCTTTTTTGTTTTAAGTTAATAATCTATTTTGAGATATTCTCATCCAATTTTTAATGCTTATAACTTCATCAATCGTCCACTCTTGTCTTTTTCAAATACCATTCCTGTACTTCACCGATCCAATCTCCCTCATACATCACACTTCTCACCTACACGTACCTTTTCTGTTGTATACAGAGTTAAAATCGACACGCCAGCCATATTCAATTAGCTTACGAAGCGTGTTTCTGGAAAAACACCAGCAATTCCCGTTCCCCCAAGCTTCAGCGATAATTACGACCAAATATTTATTATGGTCGTTCTTCGTCACGTGACGATATTAATACGTCACGAGAAGGAGCAAGGAGGGTAAATACTGGGCTCGGTTCAAATATCCGAATGCCGCGTCATTAAGCGGGTCGAGACTACGGTGTGGGAAAGCAGGGGTGTGGGCAGGCCTACGAGGGTTGATCTTGTAAACCGCAGCTCATTGTTTACAACCAGAAGGGTAAGTTGGAAATCTTCACGCACACGGCGATGAACCCGGCTGCTATATTAAGTGGAAACGTTTCACACCCGACAAGTGCGAATAATTCGCTAGAAAATTTCCGCGAGTAATCGTGTTTCGGGCTCTAATTAAAATCGCGTTACAGATGTTGCGATAATTTATCGTTGCTTGTCTGATTGTTCGGAAGGATGTGTGAGGGTGATAATTACGCGGATTTGCTAATTGATTCGGGATTTATCCGAAGTATCAGGATCGTTTTCATTGCGCAAATGAAAACGGCGGCGCACACAACAAATTGCCATCAATTTAATCTGAAAATAGGAAAAAATATTTCGCGTGGATTTAGCTCGAGACCGGGGTGAAAAGTAATTTTCTCGAATTTAAAACATCCCAGACCCAGCGATGAAAGCATTATTCTAAAGCCTTTCTGCACGCCCTTCTCGCCGCATATTGGCGAACCGGGATTTTTCCCGAGTTTCCTTTTTTTCATTCAATTTTTTTTATTTTATTCGGGACGCCCGGCCTTATAACCCATCGGGCTTTGCACGCGGTTTCCCCTGTCGACCCCATCCTTTGAACTGTTAGCCTCGTTTTTCTACCACGGTATCATACGAGCTGCCTACGACAGCTTTCTACTTTTAAGCTCACTTCATCTCTAGGTTGCCGCGATTTATAACGAGCAGTTAAAAATGCACTCTTTGCCCATTGCATAAACATACATATAATTGAACAAAGAAGTGTTGTGTTACATCGTATGCTTCATTAAACACAGAAAATATTTTGAATATAAATTGATCCTTTAGATTTATATATATTAAAAACCAATATATCTAGATGACATTCTCTGGGAAACAATGAAAAAATCAACGTCGCCCTGTTGCTGGCGACCTTTCAAATTATCTGAGGCCGTTATAGGCTGGCCGTCGAATTACGCCGATTTAATAAGTCCTTCTGCGTAATTTTGGCCCAAGGTTTTAAAAAATTGGCCGTAAAGCGGGCGCCGTCGCGAAATTAATATTACGCGTCCCGCCCCTTATAAAACCGTCGGCACAATAAAACCTTTCGCCCTTATCGCCAGGGGTGGGCTCACACCCGAAAGATGACAAAGCACCCCAGCCCGTATTTTTAATTACGGGGTTTATCGCCACCCTTCTCTCGTTCGAGGGCTTTCGCATTGTGCGCCAATCTCTCGATTTGCACGGCACTCGATTTGCGCGGTTATTATGTACTGCCATCATCAACGTGAGCAGTCTATATAAGACAATAATTTTCCGATACAATAGAATGTTTGGACTTTTTTTATTTCACGCATAAGGAAGTGATCTTTGAAAATTGAATACTGAAACTATTTTGAATTGATATTACATATATAAAATTTAAATAAATAATGAACAATATCAGAAAAAATGTTAAAATGTTACGAGATTTATTTGTGATAAATGAATTGAAGGGGAGTGTAATTAGACCTTAGTAATGGAGTACTTTCGTGATTATTTCTTCTCGTTGTTTTCCCTCATTGTATTGAATTTTCATTCGTTTTGTCTAGTGACGATGCAAACACAAAGGTGGAGTTAATTGAGAAGGGTGCTTTTGCGAAACACCGAATGTTTCCATAAAATTAAATTGAAAATTCCAAAATTAACACGAAAAAATCGAGAAAAATTTAATAACATAACGATTAATTCCCAAAAAATAAAAACAGATCTAACATACAACCTTATCATACCCTTAATCCAAAAACCCTCATTCCCACAGAAAATAACAAACAAATCGACCCGAATACAAAAAATTCCGCACACACTCCCAAAAATCAAACCGCAAGTACGTCCGTGAGCGGAATCCGACTCGAACTTATTCCAGTGTCAATAATGAGCGAGTCGGAATATTCCATTCGAGTAATCCGCAAACGTCGGTTCAAATCACCGAATCAATGGGTGAAGGATGAAGGGGAACCCTAAGGGGGTGCTACGCCCCCACCGGCGCCCCCATCGAGATTATCAGCCGTCTGGCTGTGAGCAGACAACATTGTTCCGTCGGAGCAAAATTTCCAAACAATTGGTAACCCGAATGTCAATAGCGGAGCGGCGTCTTCAGACATTACACTCAAGCAGGACTTCTTCAACTTTTTTTAATATTTTATGTGTAAAGATATACGATTATTCTGATTCGAATCTATAAACAGTTTAATTACATTCTAAAATTGATTTAAAAAAAATTCATTCATCGTATAATAAAATTTCATGACTCATTAAAACATAATATTTTTATTGAATCAATCAAAATAATCTGCACACTCAAGTGAAAATCATCGATGAACCTTTGAACATCGACAATCCCAAAAACCTTTAAGATTCACCTCACATAAATAAAATCCATTCAAAACTACCCTTTAAAAAAATAAATAGTAAAAAGACGGTCAGATTCCGAACGACCCGCATAACCTCTTATAAAATATTAACCTCTCAATGGGCACGACAGGGACGGGGAGAGGACCGTTATGAAAAGCATACCGAACAAAAAAAGCTCCGAAAAAAGCACGGCAAGAAGAAAAAGAAAGGAAGGCTATACGTGAGGAGGTTGAGGCCGCAGACGGCAACGCGCGCCCCAGTTGATAACCGCATCACGCTCGAGGAGTTCGGCAACCCTCACCCTCATCAGGCCGTGAAAGCCTTATCAGTATTTCGCTGAATAAGACGCCGGAGGATCGGGGCCCTGACAAAGGGCGGCGTGTGCCTGCCCACTCCATTTCATCCGCCCGAATCAGAGGTGTCCAATACGATTTGGGATCGTTTTTCTTTTTTGGATCGGTGAAATGGTGGGAAGTGGTCTTTTTGAATAGATTTGGGGATGATTTGTTATTGTGAAATTATATGCGATAATGTATGTTTGAAGAGTGAAGAGTTTTTGTTGGGTGGATTTTGGAATGATCTAGTTTGAGTAGGTTGCAAAATAACGTGGATGAAGGAAAAATGCGAATGAGAAAATTTTGATTCGTAGATGAGAGATTTTGGATTTTTAAAATAATAAAAAATATATAAAAGAAAATTTTAATAATGAATAATCGTTAATATTTATTCATAAGAATATATTAAAAATAAATTTCTTAGAAAATTTCAGATCAAAATTATTATTCATTACCTCTTTGAAACGAGAAAAATTTAACAAAATGGCAAAAGTTTACATATCACAAACACATTTTGGTATAGTAGAATATTTGAAATTCAAATGAGACTCCCACTTAAACAACTATTAAATTTATATACTTTGTCGCATATTCAACAAAGCACTGCTCATACATACATCATGAAACAAACACAAACCTCATCAAAATCAACCCCAATCCAAATAAAAATTTATCCCGAACGTATCAATATTTAATTCCCCGGCTCTCCGATACCCACAGGCACCGAGTTGAGCACCTATGCCTTAAACCCAACCCAGTACGTTTCTACGTACATTGAGATACCCAACCGGGGCTTGAGTGGATTGCCACCCGTCCGCAAACCCAGGGGCAGAGACTTTCACACCTACACTCTCCACAGTCCCTCCTCTCTCCAGTCACACCCTCTCGACGGGCTCCGTGAGAGCGCAAAAAGAAGAATTCTCATTATCATCTCGGGGGAGAAGAGATCTGAAGTGGGAGCACACGGGAGAGAGCCTCCAGAGCGGGTCCAGGGGGGTATACGGTATGGGATGAGGGCTAATTCAATTTTTGTTTTAAGCGTAGTCGCTGAACTGGCTGTGTGTGTGTCTACGTATTTTATGGTGAGATTTTTTGGAAAATTCGATTTGGATTTCTCGCATGTACCGAATACGTATTGAATTCGATATGAGCGACGTCGGAATGAATTCTGCGCTCGCGATTCGATTATGGACATTTTTCGATGTTAACTTTTGCGAACGATTTTGTACGTTCCTAACCGAATAATGCATTATATATTTTCTATGTGCATAATGCGATTTCGCATAGCGAATCGACCGCGAAAATCAAAAACAGAGTTTAGCATACCATAAATGATCCACAACGAATCGACCGCGAAGTGCGTCGGTTTCTCGATTTTTACTATACACCGAAATGGTAAACGACTCGATATGTTTTCGTGTTATTGTATAAAAGTAGATCTCGGCCCAGTGCTGCGTTTCGGAACGTGTTTATTTTATGTACACGTCGATGTCTCTGGCGCGTTTATGCCTCCGTTATTATCGGAGGGCCAGGTTATTTCGGCTTGTCAGCTCTCTCCAGGGGCGTTTAAAGAGATGGTTTTATTGCTTGGCGAGATGTCTGTTTTGTGAGCCGACAAGAACAAGAAGGAGCGCCCACGCCGCGAACGGCTCGTAAACAGAAAGCAGTACTTAATAAAACGCGAGTCTTTCGTACGGCAGTCGAACGATATATGAGAGCGCCGACATGAAAACTAGTAATTAATAGTTTGAATATACACAAAGTTTATTTTTGAAACGCTAAAATCGAAATATAAAACCCATAGTGTTCGGAATTCGCAACGGACGTGTTCCGCGCCAGGATTCATAATTTCACGGCGGATTTATCGCGAAATTATCCGAATCGAATAAAACACGCCGTGAAATTAAATCAAATCTCGCAATGAGACGAAAACACGTATTTGCGTGCAGACGCAGTCGTAAAAAACATCCGAAGAACGTCGATTTCATACATCGCATCACACACAAAATCCGATACATTATCGTTAATCAATTTTTAAGCCATAAACTGACTCACTATTACCCGAACGCGAGATATGGAGGCGGAGAAATTCACACGTGCGTCATAAAAGCGACTCTGATTTACGGCTCGAAATAAAACCCGGCAAATTTCTGAGCACTAAAAATACACACGGTGTGTATGTAATATTGTATTTTGTCGGAATATAGCCGAGTATATACTCACATGTCGCTCCTCGGCCGAGCTGAGTCCTGAGATTTTACGGTCGCAATTGTTCGTCGCGTTTATTTTGTATGGGGTCGTTGTTGCGTCGTAAAGACGCCGTTCCGAAACGGCGGCGAAGAATCGTTGCGATTGCGGTTTTGACGGAGGTCGAAGGGTCGAACAGGGCCATGTCGACGACGAATGAAGATCCAACATCCAGATGAGAAGATGGACATGAAAAAAAAAAGCAAAAAATTAGTCCTGAAAAAGAATCAAATGAAAAAAATCGACAGATGTGTATTATTGCTTGAATCGTGCACGGTTTCAATTATGTTTTCGATGTCCTTTGTTTGTCCTTATTCAGTTGAAACACGTATATAGAAGTAATAAACTCTCGTTTTGTCGTGCATTACTCGAGCCACTTTTTGGCACATTCCAAGAATGCATTAAAATGGAAACAGATAGTAAAAGTTTATGTACGTTTTCAGAATTGAAACAGTATTATTAGTCGTAAAATCCATTAACTAGATAATAATTCTACCGCTTAATTAGCTACAAAGATAAACTGGAACCGGAGGCATAAACTTGAACATAACTAGCAAAATTTTAATTCGAATGACGTACACTTTGGGTTGAAAGCTCAACCCGGTTCATTGTGGGGTCGATAGTTGCAACACCGCGAGATTCACTTAACAAATAGACGTGCCAACCGCATTCACTATCTCACCATCCCCTTGGACCCCTTTCATATCCCTTTATGCCTTCAAAGGATGCGGGTAAGTAGAAACGAAATATACACTATATGAATATATAAATATTTAATAAATATTGCAAGATATTATCATAAGGTATACATTATTTATAGAATGATATCTAGGGGTGCGACACAATCGAATAACTGAAAAACGCGTAAAATATTGACTCTAAAGGGAGCATATAACTCTCTTTTATGATATAAAAAATAAATAAAATTAAACTTGCATCATTTAATGAGAATCCTTCGGATTTATTGAACGTAATGACCCGGAACCATAAAAGCCACGCAATATTCATTAGCGCTAAATTCCACACCAATAATCGTTATACGAGCGAATAAAATCAAAATGTCAACGACGCACAGGTACGTCTTTTATCCGAAAATTTCCAACATTCGCGAACAGTAACCATCTTTTTTCCAACCGATAATATATACGGACTGCCCCGTTTACCAGCTTTGCATAGCAATACGGCCCCAATAAAAACATCCTCGTGGTCTACTAAATAATACCGTAAAACGCGGGTACGCAGCGCATAGTACACGGCATTATAATATAACGCGGCGTATGGGGGTTGGGTGCGTTATTAAGGGTCGAACGGCCGCGCTGGAGAACCTATTTAGTGACCCCCATAAAGGGCGCCCAATAAAACGTACCGGCATGATTTAACCGTAAAATATCGGACGGCGGGTGCTTTATGCCCGACGGGCATAAAACACGCACATTCCGTTGCCCAGAAAGGGTATGAGGACGTTATGAAAGGCGAGTGCGGGAATATGTCGGAGAAATTTGTTGGGAGCAAAAAATTTGAGGGTTTTGTTGGATATTTTCAATTTTGAATTATGATGATATGATTATAGTGGAACTGAGAGTTAAGTAGGAAGTGTGGTCTGTATCATCATCATCATCATTAGTAAGAACACTGCGAGACAAGATCTTATCAACTAATGTGATAGGTTAGGTTGTACCTTATCGCGCTAGACCAAGTCGTATTGATAAGGGGCAGAGAACAGGAGAGCCAAACCGTCCCATGCCAACAAAGGAAACTCTCAGGCCAACAATACGCATATCTATATGCTAGATCTTATGGTCACTGTCCACTAATTGTAAGCATATCGCAATGACAACTAGTGAGGCAGACGAGGTAGGGGCTGAACAAACTGCGTCCTTGCTGACCACTTTGCGATTACAAAGACCACCAGTTTGATGGACAAGGCAAGACTAATGGATACATGGCACAAACATCGGAATAACACGTCATCGACCCATATTCTGTATATAATTTGAAAAAAAACATTTTTTTCAAATCAAACTCATCAAAAGTTTTCTTTCGAAAAAAAATTGAAACACAATGAACGTTATACAAATTGCACACAATGATTTGAATAACTCAATCTAATGATTGCACATAAAATCTTCAACACCTCTACTTAGAAACTGATCAATCTGTGCGCCTATCGTTCGCCTCGGAGCATTCAAGTATCCACCACGAAGCAGCGAAGAATCGCAGAAGAGGGCCCGCGAACAAGGACTGAGGGTGAAAAAGTGGAACACAACAATTTAGGGAAGCTGGAGTGGCCCTAGTGAGGAGGGCAGAGCGCCCTTCGAGGGCCCTCCAAGCACCCTCTCGACAACGGAACAAGGTTGCCGACTCAATCTCGAAAACTTGCACCCGGTTCGCGATTGACGTCAATTCAACCCTTGATCGAAGCCTCTGGATGCGTTCTTTGTTCGGCGAGGATGCATTGTGATGACACGTGTGCGATTGTGTTTTTTAAAATGTGCAGTGTGTCGTTATCAGTTTAAGGGTTGTATTGATGTGATTTTTTTTTAATTAATAAAAAAATTGAGTTAATAATCTAATATTACTAAAATCTTGTATATGATTTCTGTATTTTATTTAATTATGATCGTTTATTCTTTATGTTTTTTTTTTCATTCGCTCAACACAAAGCTCTCTAAATAATAGTATGTACTTAACATTTTAATTTCTATACAAAAAACCAGCATCGTCATAATAGAAAATATAATTCATATTTATGTACACAGCAAAATATTAAAATTCACGAGTAGATTAAATTAGCACTAATGCGAACTCAACACACGAAGGGGACCCCAACAATACGGAGAGACGAAATCAAATAAAGAGCGCTACTAAATCGCCCTTCAGTAATAAATATTTTAGAAACTGTTGTTGTTGTCGATATGTATTTTTTTTTTTCATTTCAAATGGCAACCCCATAATTTCACATGTGCGAAGCGATGATCATTCCCTCAGCATATGAACGAGTAACCCTTCACCGAACAACTGTTACGTTTATAACCGTCAAACAACCTAGGGGGGTTCAATTCGTCCGCAAATTTGACAAGCATGACTACACGTAGATTACTAAAAAGATAACATTAAATAAAAAATATTTATATAATATTTTTTGAAATTTTATTTAAAATCGGACTACGTAAATTGATGATCGGTTAATTATACTAGATATTATTTTCAGTATAGATCCTTCAGTATTCGATGAAATAAAAATATACACATGTGCATACTGAAAGTAAATCTTTGGTTTTGAAAAAGTATGAAAATTTTAATATAAAAATGTTTTGCATATTTTTCAATATTGAAATATACTTGTCAACGGGTAACCCTGTACGAAAGTATTTATATTGTCAATTTCGGGGTACCCCATGACGATGATAATAATAACGTTTCCCCTTTATATGAGCGCGAGAGATTTAGTCTGATGGGGGTTTAACGACATCTGTCCCAGTACATATACAAAAGGGGGACACTCCCGATTTAACCGATTACGAGCGCGCGCCACTGTTTGACAACACCACCATAAAAAAAATACATATACGAAAACGCGATCAGCTGCAACAAACTAGGGACGACTTTTTTTCATACACAAAAAAAGACATACACGCGAAACACTTATGGTTATGACTTATACTGCGAGGTTCTACCCACCCGGTTTTCCCGTCTGCATTTGGGTAAGTGAAATCCGCCATAAGAGATATCCCTCTGAAATGGTAATGAACGAGCTGAAAGTTTTCATCGCCGCGATGTATATAAGTATATTTATTTTGTGTACGGCTTTCGTCGGAAGCAGTGGAGAGCTTTCTTTATCCGCAGCCCCGAAACGTGTTCGTTCCGCGATATTATACGATATTATCATTATTATTATATAATGTTGTATGAAAGACGAGCTCCCCGCTTTATAAGCCGTAATTAGGGCGTGAATGAAAATACTTTTCAATAGAGGCATTAAGTGCGAGATGGGCGAGAGAATGTATGGTGGTGAAAATGTGATACGCCGACGTTTATTCGCGAGCATTTTCGAAGCGTACAACGATATTGAATATGTGGCGCGATTATGGTTGAGTACAATTAACCCTTTTCGCTAGCGAGATTTTCATTCGGTTATAATGCGCATTGTTGTAATCTTACACGAGCGTGTAACGAACAAATAAATGATTACACTGTATTATTAATGACTGCTGGATATTTTTTTTTATAATGGCGTATTGAGTTTGACGCTATATTAATTCGATTATTCATTTATATTTTAGTTGAATTAGTGATAAAATTACATATTTCCCAAGATAATTAAACGCTTTTTCGACGTTAAAAGATAATATTATTATATTACACAATGTGATACATACGGACAAATGACCAGGTCATATACCATTAGTTCAAGATCATTTTACACATAACAATCTCGACATTAAACTCCTAGAAAATTATCACATTTTCCTCATTACCAAGTAATAGACAAGCAATAAGGAAAAACTTTCAAACCACCAATTAAACAAGAAAATTATTATTTCATAACAACTTTATATAAACTTTATACAGCGACAATCATCATCAAATCATAAAACCAACAATCAATATTCACACAACACAATCGTCCTTAAAAAATAAAAACAAACACGAATCGGACCTATTTTATTAACGAGACGATAATTAAGCACCTCCGCATCTCGCAACCACTCGAACCAGCTCGTTCGTTAGACCCAACACTCAGCAAGCAGCACAGGAGCACTCACAACCAGCAGCACCCAAACACCCACCCACACACATACACACACACCCACATACACATATAGCACATCTACATACACAGAACACACCTACATACACACAAACACACCGATACCCGGGTCGAGTGCCGCGGAACACCTCGCGGAGTGCGTCGAGTTAAACCGACGCCACTCGACTCGCACACCGCTGAAAGCTTTCAGCGGCGGACGCGCGACGCCGTGAAAATTTTTAATTTGCCTTTGAAGATGTCGAGGATGGCGTCGAGTGGCGAACGGGCTCGGCCGCCGGCTCGTCGGCGTTAATTATACGTTTAGGTGGAGTAAATATTTTTGTTCCAGGGAAAAATTGAGGGGTAGTGTGCAAAATGCAGGCTGATGGCGGTTGTGTTTTTGAATGAAGTTTTCCTCGGGGGTCGTCGAATTTTTTGTCATATTATACGCAACGGTTCATATTTTTAATTGAAAATATTTTTTATTGAGTCGTTTCTAATTTTAACACGTACAATTTAAAAATCAAAGATGTGTATGGTGGAAAATATTATTATTTCCTTGGAAAATGATAAATTTTTCTTTTGAATATGTATTCATGTTTTAAATTTTTATTGAGTAATCTCCGAGTTTTATCTCACGACTTTGAACTGTATAATACAGCTGTTTAAATCGAGCATGCGGGTACTTGGCTTTATTGCGTTTTGATGCATTCAAACGACAATCCTTTCGACGCTCAAATAATGTCATTTCAATCGACAAACGTCATTGAAATTTATTGTAAAAGTGCCCTGACTAGACACTTCAACAGCAATATCGATAAAAATCACAACGCGATTAAACCGACACAGTAAAACAGACATTCACTTTATGCCCCGCATAAAATAAAATTTCAATCAATTTCAAATCTCTAATCTTCCTTTCATACAATTCACACACCCTTGTCGACGAAAAAAAATCCAAAACCGCATAAAAACACCATCAAAATAATCGGCCGGTACAAGACGCTTCGGCGCCTTGCGAAAACACGATAATGGCACCGACGACGAGTATTTTTCGGCAAAAGGGGTCCACAAATCGGCCCCCTGTCCCCATAATCCCATACCCCCATGGCGGAAATTCCCAGCGTCTGGAGGAGAAGTGTCACTTGATTACCCTACGGCGTTTCATTCAATTTTATTAATGCGGACGTCCCCCCGGAGCCGCCCCTGTTAAGTCTCTGGCGCACAGTTTTTAATGGGGTCGTTATGTGTCTATTACGCGCGAGTTATGGGAGGGGGTTGGCTTTGGTTATTTTCGGGTTAAGTCTTCGGTTTCTTTTTTCTCGGTGACGTATGATTTATATGTAATGTTTTTTGGAAGATGAATATTTGTACGTGGCAGATATTTTAGAAAGTTTATATTCGGTTTATTAAGTTTAATATAAGTCGTGACAGTTTGTGTAGTTTAATAGTCTTAGAATGCATTAAATTATATATAACATCAACATGTTAGATTTTAAATTATAATTATAAAACATGGAAATTTTACAGTCAACTTTATCTATAATAATAAAAGCTAAGCAAAATGTGGCACAGTTATTTGATTTATTTGATTACGTACTGGTTTGATTATTTTTAGAAAGGGATAGTTTTATTATTTTTGTATAATAATAATAATTATCATTATGGATGAAAATTAACACGTGTAGTCCTAGAATGGTACCAAGAGATTGTACGAGAAAACACATAAGACTGAATAGATGTGGCAATGAATTAATGATTTTTTTTCAAAATAAACAAAAACGAAAAAATATCGGAAAAGTTTTCATTCAGTAATGGATGATAAATTTATAAAAATAATTGATAAGCAATGAATATCATTCAAAATTTGACACATGTGGACAACCCTAATACGATGAATTTATAAAGCCAACGTATAAATCATGAGGGCACCACGATAAGATCGATATCGCCAAACCGTTACTCGGATGTCACGAGTTTGAGCAACGCACAAACTCCAAAAGCACACACGTGCACACCGACCATAATGGGAACAAGAGACAAAACCGGCGTATATATAGCACAGTACACACATGAATTTCATTTAAATATTCGCGCGAATATTACGCGGCAGCACATTCGGAATTACGAGACGGGAAAGCTTCGAATTTCCCAACACGGAAAAGCTCCACGGAGCTGGAAAAGAGATAAAGGCGGGGGGAGGGAAGCGCCCACTCGAAATGTGAGAGATTCGTGTCGCGGGAGGATTGAAGCGAAAAAAGGTGCAATTGTCGCTGTTTGCTCTCTCGAGGGATGCTCTCCGAGCTGCCGGATGGCGGTGGAGGACACGGGGGGATGAACATGCCCAAAGTGTGGGCGGAAGAGGACTGAAAAAAGGCCACGAGGCGGTAGTTTCTCCCCCTGGGAGGCACTAGGGAGGGAGCACCGGGTGGAAAAAGGTGTAAAAAGACGCGCAAAATATGGAGACCGAGATGGAGTTCACGACTTGTTCCCGCCGAAGACCCACCCACTGCTAGCGTATAATAATGCGGGCGCTTCTATGGCGGGGGTGGACCGTTCGAATCGGCGGTCGTGAATCATCTTAATACGTAATTATACGCCATTTTTCTCCTTCTACGAAATAATTTAATAGATGAGCGATATTCGCGACCGCCGAGGAGACGTTATAAATCGGGCCTTGTTAGGGAAAATTTGTAGCTGGGGTCGCGCACGACGTCTTCCCTGATGAAAATGCATCGTTTTTTATTAAGATGGGAGAAATTGGATTAAATTTTTGAATAATGTTTTAATTTATAATGTAAGTTTGTATTATGATGCAATTTTTTTTTATAGTACTAAATTGATTTGAAGAACCTTAAATTTTTTTTATATAGAAATAAATTCCACGTATTTATATACGTTAAAAAGGGATTAGCTTTTCCAAATCCCTTTCATCTTGATTTTTCTGCGAATTTACATAACTGCATAAAATCTAGATTTAAAAAAAAATGAAACATCAAAGGCAATCGTCGACTAATTGGAAGCGAAATTCAAATTCTAAAAGCATTCTATCCGATTATTGTTATTAAAAAACGAAATGCTAGGGGAAAAGCGTCGCTTAAACGAGCACACTCTAACACCTATAACAATAAATAAAAAACGATAAGAATTCAAATTGCCGAACGACCCGGCTTGTAATAAAGACCGGCTGAGTGGAGAGAGATCTGAACACTGTTTCGCCGGCGGGATGGCAAAAAAAAATATGAAAAAGAATGAAAATGGAAATAAAAAAAAACACCTAAAAAGAAAAACTGCAAAGTACGTGGCGGAGGATGAAAACATTCTCTCGTTACCCAAGGGGAGGAAAGGGTGACAAATGAGTGCAGCCGGGACGGTCGTCTGGGTGGGTACGCGAGGTCGCCGAGGGTGATTTTGTTCTTTTATTAAAAAGGGAAAAAGACGGAAAAAAACACCACGGAGACGGTAGGGGAAAAAAGCGCTACGAACAGAGGGGCAGGGGAATAAAGCACTACGGGTAGGGGAAAAACGCTGGGCAAAAGCGAAATGTTTGCCCCCCGGCGGTTCGGCGGAATCAAGACGGGAGATACACAATCGGGCGTGTTCCGACCGCAGAAATGGGCGAAAAAAAAAAATAAATAGGAAAGAGAAAATACTGTGTGTATGTGTACGCTCGACGCGAGAAAAAATATGTTCGAAAATCGCTATGATGTCGTATTTTCGTGCTCCGGATCGTGGGCGTTGTGTCTGCCGGTTTATGGGCAACTTAACAATAGTGGGTTAATGAAAATATTGTATGAATTGTAATTTAATTAGATCGCTTACTAGTTATGTTTTATGGGTTCGATCTGAATTTTAAATGTCGAGGGGGTTGGAAGTATTTGTGTAAAAATTTCCAATTATTGGATGATTTTTAATGCGAATTGCTTTTCGATATAGTCATGGATGAATTTGTTTGATGTTTTCGATTTACTCAAAAATTATATTTTTACTTTAAATCGGAACGCGAATCGTTTCATTTCAAAAAAAATTCTAGGAATCGAAACGATAAAAAAATTTAAAACAAATATCAAAAATGAACGAGTTTTTCAAAACTATTCATTCCGAAAAATTCATTAATACACAAATGAAACCCCGATTCCAAGAAGCGACACGCGGTACTTCCACATGTAAAATAATATTTTATTAAAACAAAAAAAAATACACTAAAATTCCACGAAATTCACATCGAAACGACCACACGATACGACGGTCACAAAACCGAACCCACCAGACCGAATTGTCGGGCGCACACAATTTTTTTTCTCCAACAACGAAATCGCCGAAAATCCATCGGAAAAACCCGAGGGAACTTTCCCAATTTTTCACACGGCGTTTTTCCTTTTCCCCAGTTTTGCGCCCCGGCAGCTACGCTTTAACGTTCTCCGAGTAATTAATATTTCATTCAGCTTAGCGTGACGGCATGGCGTCCCCCGCGAAGCCTTCGCCCCCGGATGGGGGCCCGGGGGCGCAGCGCCCGCCCGTCTGCCCCGAACGGCCCGGATGAATAATGGCGCTCGAAATGGAGATGAACTCGGTGGGAAATTAAAAATCACAAGTTTATTCCGCCCCTCGTCGGCCGAGAAAATGACGACGCTTAATCGCGAGAGGAAATCTGGCCAATTATGTCCGTTTTCGAGGTCGAAAACGTTATAATTTCGTATATCAACGGTTTTAATTCGATGATGGAATATTCGGGGTTATTGTTGATTTGCATTTTTTTTTAATAATAAGTGTTATTATGTTTGAGAAATTGTATCGTTGACGTTTAGGTGAATTGAATAATGGGCGTTAGTTCCCCTCGTCTTTTATTCCGAGCCCCATTTTTATTACTTCTAGAGATTGCACTCCCGTTTCCACTCGGGTTCTACACCACAATGAAGTGGCTCAAATTGTTTCGTATTTTATAAATGTCTACATATAAACAAATAAAAATAAAAATTCTATTTAACCCAACAAATTATCAAGATTTAATATAATAAAACTTCGCAACATTCAAAACATTCCTAATTGAAATAAAAACGACACTTCAAACTTTGAACATTTTCACGGCGAACATAAACAAACAAAAAAAAACTAAAAATTGCTCTCACGAGGCGAGAAACAAGTCCTCCGTCTACAAACATTCTTATATGAAAAATGTACAAACTCCCTCTGCTTTACGACTGTCGTTTACGCTATATAAGGGGTAACCGTAGGAGATCCGAAGGACACGAGTGTGTCAACCCCGTTCGTCTAGTGGCGAGAGGAAGGCGGATACGATGGCACTCGAGCAGCCGATGGCAGGAACAGCACCAGTACTAATAGCAGACTTGGCCATGTTCAGGATAGACAGAGACCGGCAAGCACTGGAGGTAGTGGTAGTAAAGCTTTCTAGTGCCCAACGAAGCATGTAGTCGCACGAGGCGACGACGAAGAGTCAGAAAAGAGGGCACCAAGTGGAAAAATGCAAGTGCCCTTCCGCCGGCGCAACTCCCCGAGAATATTAAATAAGTTTGCGCATAAATCAAGGAGAACGGCGCCCGTCTAAAAAACTTCAATTAGAAAAATAAAATAAATACGCTCAGCGCGAAGGAGGAAACGATTAAATGCAACAACCTCCCTCTTCTCTTTGAATAATGTGCACGAACGAACTCTAAAGAATTTTCAACTGGAAATGGCCGCTTACCGTTGTTGGGCTTCTCGTCTTGGCGATGCAAGTCCGAGCAAGGGGGAGGTTTCGCTGCTAGTACTCCAGCAGCTAAGGGATGATGAGGCGTCAGCCCCAATAAAGCTCCAGCAGCAGCAGCAGCCGCAGGAGGTGGAAGAGCAGCATGAGGCAAAAGAGGCACAGGTAGAGGAGGCGCAGGCACTTGCTGGTGCATCTGTTGCAATAACCGTGGTAGATCAGGTCGTTGTTGCTGAAACAAACAAAAATAAAATTATATATCGATAATACATATGTTTTACACAACTAGATAGTTACACTCTTGAGACGTCTGGGTTAAAGCATCGATGGAAGAAACTGCATTAAGCGACTAAGGAAGCCGGGGAAATTGAGAGCAACGAGAGGAAGGAGACAGATTTCATTTCCTTCTAGCCGGAGGGACGACGTCGTCTCCGTCTTGATCGTTTCAAAACTGATTACGTATCTCCATCAATCTTAATTTTCAGATCGGTCGCGAAAATCCGGTGCGACAAAAGCAATTCACCTCTTTCCCCCGACTCCACTTTTCGCTTAACGTATGTTTGTGTGATGCGTACACCGTTCGAATTTAGTATCAACTGGGGAAAGGGCGGAATTTTTTTATATAAGGAAAAAATGGCACATCCCTGTCTGCGAAAAAATCGCACGGTACGAGTCTAGCGAGGGGTTCATGAATATACTTTTTAAACGCGCACACAATAACGATACGAAAAAGGTTACGAAGCCGGGTTTAAAAAAATCCGACCGCTGAATATGTAAATAAAAAACCTTTGCGATATTCAATGTGGAACTACTTTAAAATATAACGCATACACCCCTAACTTATTTCCGAGTAATACGAAAAGGATTACTTCGCCGAAAATAAAATGGAAAAATGTATTTGAAAACGTCTATTTCTAACGGTGCTAATATATGTATATAAAACCGACATTATATATAATATAATACGGGCTAAAAAGTGAAGACTCCTTTTATATTATCTGGATAATCTTTGCAGAAGTAGCAGCTGATCGCGTCTTGAATAAAATATAATCAGCGCAAACGTTCCGAGAGGTAGAGAGATAGGGCGTGAAAGCCACAACGTACAAAACGATAAATCATTCATGACTGTACAATGCGAATGAACTTATTTTATTTATGAGGTGTTTCGCAGTCGTGTCTCGAGCTGCGCTGAAAAATTCTAATCGAAACCGATAAAATGTCGTATGTATCGAAACATATTTCCTATGAAGTGCACAATCACTGCAGAAAGAATTTATGAAAAGAATATATAAAAGAAACTAGTTGGAAATATAAAGGATAATATCAAAAGTTTGCAGATAAAACAATGAAAAAATATACAATTGTTCTTGCTTTCTACACAGAAGTTTTTTACTTCGACATAAAACGTTGCGGTTAGTCTGACAACAGGAATTAGCTCGTAAATGCTTTATAACGCAGTTTCGGTACAAACAAAACCATTAAATGTTTACTTGCTTTGATATTTTCAAGAAAAAAATTCACATTGCAAAATATTACTACATACAATGTCGATGAAAAACTTTTGTATGTACAATAATACATTTTCAAACTATTCATAGACCAACAAAAACGTTAAAATACTCATAAAATTCATCATAAATAGAAACACAAAGTAATTTTTAAACATCTAGTACATTTATGCAAATCGAGCACTGTGTATAATATACAAAATTCACTTGTGCTCAATTAGCCGTGCACTAAAGTCGGAGAGTGCATTCGGTTATGCAACGTCTATTGCGGACTAACATCAACATCCAACCAACCATACCTTCACTATTTTCAAAAATATACAACCAATTATCAAAAACCCCAAAAATGGAACGCAAACAACCACAAGACCAAAATCGCACCCGTAAACCCGAAGTGTTAAAGTTTACCCGAAGCAAACAGGCAACGAGCCGCGCAAACATACCGCTGCGCCACGGGGTCACCTGTTCGAAGTGCCGTCATAATATATTCCAATAACAAGCCTGAAGTGCGGGGTGGTTCTACGTAGATGCGCTAAATTCAGGGGTGGATCTAGTATGGGGGCGGTTGCACAGAACGTGGGTCGACCAGATGCGCCCGGGGAAATAAAACGCTTATACGGTAAATGGATAGTATACCGCTAACGCCTTCGGAGGCGTGCTGCATCTTAAATCGGTCGTATCGATTTGGGTTTTTGTGTCGATTCGATAGATAAACATGTTCGAGGTGCATTCGTGTCATTTTGTATTGAAGAAGTTGAGTTCCGAGTGAAGAGAATGAAAGAATATTCTTCGAGTTCGTCATTTTAGAATTTTCGTTTTATAATTGTCGTATTGACCTAGTTTTCAATTTATAAAATTATTTCACTGTTGTACATCGTCATCATGATATGCAGACTATAAAACGATAATTGCGCGAAAAAGCTTTCTGTAATTTACCGAAAGTACGGGTGTTTTATTCTCAAAAAAAAAGTAACTCTCGACGAGTTCGTCAAATAATATCTTTCGATAGATTTGAATACTTAAGTTATGGTAAAAATATAACTCAAAAATAAATGAAAACAAAAACTATTCCTTGCCTTCTCAATCATTTACTAACAATCTCAAATATCCATTAACTTCAGTGATCAATGAAAACAAGAAGATTAAAAATATGAGATATAATGTTGTTTCGATATAAATTTTTCCAGCATAGCTTCAATCTTGATTAAATTCGTTTTTTAATAAGGAAAATAAAACGGACGAAACCAATGAAACAGTTATTCGGTTCGATTTTATTGTTCGAGTCCGCTTCTGTTACCTCTCTCGCTGAATAAGGGAAAGAAATGAGAGAGGGCGGAAGAATAGGAAAAGCTTCTTTTCTAAGTAAGCATGCTTAAGCCTGTGTTGGGTTTTTGCATGTATTATAGATGCCGTTGCTTCGATTCAATACCAGGGTTGTCGAATTGAATAACACAAAATAAATCCCGAAAATATACACACAGACAAAAAAAACTAAACAAAACCGAGTCGACAAATTGGAAATTTCATAATCCACCGGCCGAGGCTATCAAAACGGAACCGTAGCCATTCTCGAGATAATACCATATTCAAAATACGGGACCGTTTTCTCCGCACGTACGCCGCGGTTAACTCGCGAGATTAGAGAGCTCAACTCCACTCCCGCGCACCGAATAAAAACGAACCCCAACACACACACACACCTTATCAGTACACCCTCAAAAAAACCCAAACCCCCCAAAAAAAAAATACGAAAAAAGGATACGTCCGCACCGCCATCGCGAGCGGGGGCAGGACGTTTAACAAGCGGCAATTACATTATGCTTTCACGGCACAAGCCGAATCCCCCGGGCCGGGACCCGCGTACGTGATTTAAATAATACGTTAACCCCCTCGGCGCCGCGGACGAGCCTCGTCCCCTTCCGGAGTGGATCGCAGGGCGCCGCTTCGACGTTAAGGGATTAAGTGCCGCGCGAGTTCCGTACACGAGTTTTTAATTAGCACCGTTCTCGGAGGTCGAATGTGAAAATTGACCGAGTTTGAATATATGACAAGAATAAATCCATAAGGTAAAATACATCCTCTTTTTACACGGGGGATGCGTTCCAGAGACTACCGTGTAAATAAAAAACCGTGTAAAAAAATGTATGGTGACCATACAAAAATTGGTGATAGGTTCCATAACTATGTTTGGATAGAACTTCCATCCAAATGTACTTTATAAAAAATGTGTAATGTGAAAATTTTTCGCCATACAAAATCATCAAGAAACATCGAAAATTTTTATTTAATAATTATATCAGTATACTGGCCTGCACCGGATCTTACCATTGTGGCATAATAAAACATATTTTTATTATTTTTATATCGTGTTAAAGTGAAAAATCCGTGTAAAGAAAATAATCGGTTCATCTTCTTTGAACCGTGTTATTTCGAAACCGTGTAAAAAGAGGATTAGATGTATAGCATTTTAAATTTTCGAAAGTCATCACTCGTCTAAATAAAATCGTTATTCCCCCCCCCTTTCATCCAACCTCAGCACGTTTCTTCCGTCTAATGAAAACGTTTACGAAAAGCAATTTTTACGTTTTTCTTTTTTCTCCATTCCCAACAGTCCGTCCCCGAACAGACGCACAGGTCTCATTTGAGGGTTAGCACTGAACCTTCTTTTTATTTCTACTACCCTTCATCCCTTCTACCCATCCCCGCACCTTCCCCGGGGAGGTATTGCGTTATTTTAAATTTTAAATGACTCGAGAACGTTTCGGGTGCCCTAGGGAGAGTGAGGGCAAGTCCCTACCTAGCCCTGTGGAAATTGATTGCCCGGCTGCTACATTTTTTCATCGTTCCCTTCGATTAATCCCCTTTTTAGCGCCGGGAAAGGAGCGTTTCGCTTCCTTTTTTCATCCTCTTTCGACGTCGGGTCTGTCTCCTTTTTAATTTATATTAATTTGCGCGAAAGCCTCTTTTGTGTGCCGCGGGCTGCTGCTTTAGCAGTTCAGCCGATTGTTATTGCCCCGAGTGAGATTGTTTTAATTCCTCCTTTGTTCCTGTATCATAATTATGTTTTGTAGTTAACGTTTTATTTTGTCGTTCAACATTTCATCTCGATTCAAAGGTTTTGCTATTAATGGATGCTCCCTTATTACAAGACCGTCATTTTTTTACTTTTTTCTAAAGAAAACTTATCTTTAGACACAACTAATTCATCATTCACCGAAAAAGCTAATTCGCAACAATAAGCGCCTCTGAATGAATAAAACAACGCCGACAAACGCCGCAGAGCATTCTTCGGCGAATAAAACAACACCACGGCCGTCGAATCTTTTTAAAAATTGAGCGCCGACAACGACAAGCAGTACATAGTGTACGCAGCTTGGGTACGCGAACAGAAAAACCCTCGGATATTGTATGATTTATTCACGGAGCCGAGGAGGGATGAAATCCGCGCGAGATACGAGCAAGGAGGTCCTCGGCGAGGGTAGTTTTCCTTGTTGTCAGAGGTGAGGGCGCGCGTCAAAAGGGAATATTGAATGAGGGCGGATTCGTGATATGAATCTCTTGCTCTCTCAATGTGTGTATGTACTCTGAAACTGGAAAACCAGAAAACGGATGACTTTGAAGCAAACTTACAAGATAGACAGGTACAAGACGAAAGCAAAATAATATTATACAACAAAATTATATACTATGATACAAGTAACAAGCCACGAATTGCATTTTAATTAAAATCATAAAAGGAAATTAATTAATGGTTGTTTTATATACGAAAATTGCGGGCTTACCGCCGCGTACACGAGACGACGAAGTCCCGTCTGGCGAGAGGGATTTTTATAGGAGCTCATTGTAATAACAACGTTATTATAGAGTAGACAGGGGGAGTATTGAATGAGCAAGAAAGCCAGGGTCGTATTTAATTACAGGTGGTACACAGCGCGGGTGGATGTCGGGGGAGTGGGTGCAAAAACGGGGAAAAAGACTGCCAAGATGTTTCCATGGCGAAGTGGGTATATACCCAAATTGATACTCGAATCGAGACGAGATTGATGGTTAATGAGTGGAACGTTTCGAGGGCCGATAGACTTATACTACACACACAAAAAAATATCTCTTCCATTATTGGCGAAGTCGTTTTTAACGATTCGAAGAAAGCGAGACGACGAAGGTAGGTAGATTGGTTGGTGATTTTTTTTCTGTTCGGGGTGGTTTGAGATGGCGAGACGAGAAAACGTTACAGCCCTAATTACCCTTCGTCGATGGCAACGAGCTTAAAACCCTTGAAGTGTCGAAGGAATTGAAAAGATTTACTTGTCGTCTTATTCGTACACGTGTAATGGTTTAAATTCGAATAATGTTTTCGAAAAATTATGCTCGTATATAAATACGAAAATTATTATTTATGGACTTGAAACAGAAATATATTTTCAATATCCCTCATCGCGATTCTTAATAACCGATATAATCGTTAAGGGCTTTCAACAAAGGACGAACAATTGAGCAACCCTTCAAAAGATTAATTATCATCGAATCAAAAGAAGCGCGCATAAATTTAATACGTTCATTAAGACAACGCGAAACGAAGGGCACGCCAGCTTTCGATGTAATTTTCCCTTCCGAAAAGAAATTAATACCCACCGCCGCTAGGGTTATAATGAGGAGCTGAGTGAACGAAGGGGATACGAAGGTACGAAAGATGAACCCTCATTTCCATACGGACGGAGGTCGTTTTGCGGAAGTGGAAGTGCCGATTGCACGCCAGGGTGGACCACCCTCATCGAGAGGAAAGCGGTCCCTTTATACACGAGGGGAACACACCGATAAACTTGCTTCCTGATCGGAATCCTGATTAGAGGGAGGATTCGGGGACTGGCGAGGAACGGAATGTGTCCATGAGGTCACCGTGCCACCTTCACACGAAGTCATTCATTAGTAGGGTTGAACCTTGTCGAATTCCGAGCACGCTCCACTATAATATTTACGGTACGAAATTCAAACTTCAGTCAAAAACTACGATTTTTTTTATCCGTCGAAACAACGCTCTACTTAGGACTTAGGCAGTGCGACTTACATAAGAGGGTAGAAGAAAGAGAAGCAATTTCTTTACGACCCAATTGGGGTATGAGTGGGTGGGTTTAAGCGAAGGCTAGGGACAATCCGCTTATCTGCGAGGACGTGGCGACAAGCAAAAACATCCCACGCACATGTACACCTACACACGTATACCTCTGATTGACCAGAGTGGGTCCTTCGGGTGGGGCAGAGGTCTCCACGAGGAGGACCATTGTCCGAAGAACGAGAAGTGGACTGAAAAAGAGACGGTAACGGGGCTGGAACGAAAGACGAAAAAAAAAAGAATAAAAATACTCTCGACGGATTATGTCGTATTCGAGTCGGCTCGTGGAATCGATCACCGATATATACCCAATAAGCGAAACCGAAATGTTGGTCGATTCACTCCAGAGCGAGGTCGTCTCGAATGCGATGGTGTGGAGATAAGAAGACGTCCTCTTCACGGGGAGACGTGTTTGTTTGTTTTCCCGTCGTAACGTTATACCACTCCAGAATATTGTATATTTTATTTTCAGGGTTATGCGGTATTACAACATCACATATAACGTAACATAAATGTAAGAATTGGAAAAATTATAATCGGTTGAAAATTTTAAGCACTGAAAGTGGTGCAAATTTTTTCGTACACGAGTACAAAAGATACGGCAGTAACATGTCGCAGATATAAATCTGGAGCGTGCGGTCCGCGTCGCGGCATCACGCAAAAGGAGGCAGCAGAAAAGAGGGGCCACACTAGGGACGAAAGTATAAAGCACACGCTGGGTATGTAGACAGAGACATTTTTGTTAGGAGAGCGGCGATAAAGTAGAATAAAGAAGGTTACCGATTCCCTAGCCACCACCAGCGAGCTCACGCACACGTGCACACCCACCGACCCACCCTCCGGAGCGAAAACCCACCCCCATTGTGCTCGACCTGAAGAATTGATTCACTCAGACGGAAGCGGAGAGCAATGAGGAAGGAGAGTATGTACGGTAACGGAAAAGACGCAGACGAAGAAGCACGACAACGTATATATAGTGTGTCTAAAGGATGGGCGGAAAATCGAGAGGATGGTTGGCTGGTGCAAACGTACTGTTGGATCCTCGTTTCTCAAACAGCGGGCGTCGGAAAAACGAAGACGAAGGCGACGAAGGAGACGACGAAATCGCCAATTATTCCATTATCTAAATAAGCCGACGCGCAAGAACAAAAAAGCCCTTTCAAAATAAGGATCGGGAGCGGACGCTTGCGATGCGGAAGGGAAAATATAAAATTGCGCAAACAAGAATATATATTGTGTAAATGTATACAGACAATGGGAGATAACGTATATACGTTATGATTCCGAAACATCAAATTTCAAATATCAAACTCATTTTCCTAACAATATTATTGTTTAAAATAAAAACTAACAAAATAAAAAAAAAAATACCTGCAGTATCAAAAAGTCTAATAATTTTTAACTACGTTTGATATTATATGTATGCAAATACGATAGGCGTATCGCAAATATGTACGCTTGGTAAAAAATAAAAAAAATCGTAAGATGTATCTGAAAACAAAGGATTTCCCGCCATCGAACGGTTCGTTCGGTTCAACGGCGCGCAATAAACACAAATCGAAATATCATTGCGAAGATATAGAGCCACTGATACGACGGAAAAGCGGCATTAACAACCGACGCAAAACGAAAACGTACAGAAAACCATCGGAGGAGGCGGAAAAGCAGACACACAGAGACGAGACAGAGTAAGAGGCAGCCTCACGGATGAATACATTTGCAAATTTAAGGAGAAGCGAGGAAGAAGTAGGCAAAAAAAACGCAAAAAAACACGCTAAGACGAAAGCTAGGTGAATATTTATGAACTGAGGACAAATGGACGGGGAAGAAACTCCGCTCCGCTTTCTTCTTTCGCTTTTTTTTTTACTTCAGCCTTATTTCGCTTTACGCTGAGGAGAGAATAAAGAAGGTTCGGGAGGAAGGTGGAGGCGGTCCGAAAGACCTCCTCCTGTTCCTCGCCCATCTGCGACGAGGTCGCGGTTCGAACGGAACGAGGCTTTTAAATAAAAAATATATATATAAAGCGGAAAAAAAAATTGAAAGAAACGAAAGTAGAGGGAAAAAACGAACGGGCAGTCCGCATCATGTGGGCGTCCCGAAAATTTCCTCTTTTAACCGTGAAAAGTTTGCCAAAGAAAACGTACAATCCCACACCACCGGCATGCCGTTTCCCGCACCACCGCCAAACATCAACAAGAATTTACGACCCGCTTTTTCGCGGTTTTCTTTTCATACCGAGGAGCGACCTCGTCGCTTTTAAAATTTGCACCGAAGCACGAAAAAAAAGCTTCTGGATCTTACGCAGATCTGAAAGTTTCTTTAGTGCTGGATATAAATTGTAATTTATCAAAAGTACATGAAGTACTATGTGTAAAATTTGCGACGGATATACCGGAACGTTATATTATATGATGATGAATATAGAAAGATTAAAGTCACAAAACACCTATATAAAATTATGAGGGCAAAATATACACTTATATGGCCTGATTAAATTAATCGCATACAAGTTTTCAGAGTTAACATGATACAACGTCGGTCAGCGATTTGTATCCAACTTTGTTCCGTTAACGAAAAACAAGATCTTTAGACACATAGTACAACGGAGTACAAAATACCGCGCAAGATTTATCGAGGGTATCGTAAATTTATGACGGGGATAAAAAGAGCGAAAAATACGAAGCGCAAGGAGGGGTTAAGAAAAAAGACATGGTGAAAATGTGTGCCGAGAAGTCACGCTTTATTGGGCAACAAACGATATTATCAGCATAAAAACGGAGAAATTGGAGAACGAACGCGGCGAGGGTTGTACGATCCCCTACACTAGACATAGGGATGAGGTCGGTGTTCAGGGTTGGGCTTCTTCTACAACACTTCTTGTTCTTCCGCGACACGTCCCCTCCGGCTCTGTCAATAATTCCGAACAAGAAGATAAATTCCGAGGCGTTTGCCCGTAGGGGTAAGTGCAGAGGCGTCCAAAGCAATTCAGAAACTATTTTCATTCCCACTTTACACAGAAAATAATATTACTCCATTATAATAATTAATATTTAGTGAACGCGGATTCGAAGTTGAATACCCATGAAATACTTTCGAACATCACACTCATCCTTTGGTGAAAGAAAGTGCTTCTTTATTTTCAGAAACGGCATGAAAATGTTTCTTCGGATATATCTACGAGCGAAATGTATCGTGTTTACGTTGCACGACCGCGCTCCTTGCGAGTGCATGAATATTTCATGCGAGTCACAACTATGGAACCGGAAAAATAACACTCTCATAACCGATGTTTTATGAAATTCGTGGGAAACAAATCGAAAATGCACATATGAAGAATTTCCCACAATAATTTAATTCTGTCAATCGAAAAAATCTTATATTCCAAAAATAATAAATCCCACTAAATACAACATACAAAAATCGTACTATAATATATAATCTCCCCCTATGAGAAAAATCATGTTCGTCTCCACCCCTGCCATAACGATGTGAACTTCACAAAGGAGCATCTTCGAATGAACTGCGCAAATCTCGCATTTGTATCACATTCAATTATAAAAGGTACGTTTCCCCGCACGTATCTGTTTATGCGTACTTCATAAATAAGCGCTTTTATGCCCTCCCTTTCCTACAGCCCCGAAAAAAATACGGGGAAAACGACCGAAAAAAAATATAAGGCTCGCCCTATACGAATAAAATAATACTTATGATAAAGATACGTTTTTATACGACGACGAAATCGGAATGCGCGGATAACACGCGAGAGAACCCTGGCGTTTCGCAGCCGGCGTTTTCTTTAGATTTCATAATATGGAGTATTGGATTTTGAAGGGAGGAGGGTTGAATATTATATGAGGCACCCAGGATCAAAACCCTAGAAGCGAAATCGTAAAATTCACAACGACAATCTCATCTAGAGACACACGCATAAAATAACTAAAATATTTCGAGATTAAGATTCAGTAGAGGCCAGAAGGAATCAATTCGATTTCTCGCGGATGAATTTTTAAATTCGAAAAGTGAGTTTTGATTCTACGCCCCAAATATATACGTATAAATTTCGTTCGTATATTTTCTTTAGGGGGTAGGCTATGGGGGATCGGAACCGCCTGCGGGTAAGAAGTAATCCTGCGCGATCTGAGCCGTGACATTTACCCCACTTCCTTCGCGGATATAATGCGGATGAAACGAGAGGTACTGCCGTAAAAAAAGGTGTTCGCCTCGGGGTGAAAATAATTTTATATATGTATATATCTTTTTACATTTACACGTAATAAAAAGTCGGATGACGCGTCGTCGGATTCGATAATCGAGACGGCTCGTTTATTATGCCAATTAAATCTTGTTTGTACGGAGGGGTGTATAATTTTTTTTTAATGATATTGATACTGCGATGTTCGCTTTATACATGAATATTAATGATATCATATAATCTATAGAACAAGTCTTTTGGATTTTTTTTGTGTGATAAGATGGAGAAAATTTATCAAATAGTCTCAGGTATATAAATAATGACATTATAAAATCGTATGTACTGTTTAGTAACAAAGAATAATCCGATGTTTTCGTAATAGCGCAGTTGTAGCATGACTAATACACAAATTAATTACCTAAAAATTAGAAAAATGCAAATCGCTAAATAAATTAGATAGCACATCAAGAAAGAGCGTATCGCGTTTAGAAAATCACATTCGTTGTATAATAACGACCGAAATTTGATTATTTATCTCACGTGCAAATAGACGCACTTAATCAACGCCGCAACTTAACGCTCGGCTCGCCGTTTAATTTCGCATACCGGGAAAAACTTGAGCATTAATTTATAACACCTGTCTAATTATGCGAGTTTTTTTTGCGCTTAATTTTCGCCTAGACTTGTTTGCGTTTTTTTGTACCTCGTCGCTAATTTCGCCCGAGCAATAAAGATGGACGGCGCAGATAATATGTAAAGTAGGCATCGGCTAGGCGAAAAACGAACATTCGCATAATTAATTGAATTAAATTCGAACGCGGCGCGTAAGACACACTTTCGACAAAACGGATAAAACAACCCTTTATCAATTTTATTATGTTTCGAGTAATTAACGGCCGAGGTGACGAAGACTCGAATGATCGATGTAGATCTAGGGGTACGTGAGCGTCGTAAATTCTTCGCGGAGTTTTCCCCTCGGAAAATGGGGGGAAAGTCGCGGAGGCGGTGGGGCCGCGGGGGAGACTCGTCTCCACGTAGTCTTTTCGCTTGTGTACACGGAGAGGGCTCAAAAATAAAATCGCGTAATGCATATTTACATTCTCTTCCGCTTTTATTGCTCGGCTGACTTCATTTGCATAATTTTCGCGTGAAAGTATTCGCGAATAATCCCGTTTCACTCTTTCGTGCCCGGCTTTTAAAGATGGGATGGGGCGGGAAGTCGACGAAATTTACCTATGGACCGCTCGAGGAATTCCAAGAATTTTTTATAGTTTGTCTTTAGAATTATGTAGAAAATTTAATTTTGATCTAGCGATGACTTTCGTCAAATTTTTCAACAGCACTTCATCAATTGATCAATTTAAAATAATCCAATAATTAACTTTCAAATAGAACATCGATCGTGTTATAATAGAGTGTTCATCGAAAATTAAATTAAAACACGAATAATAGTGTGTGAACATCAAACATACAATTCCAAACATTCAAGGAGACCACTCATTATGTAAATTGCATATAAGACTTCAATCAATTTTTTTTCTCAAACTTCCAAATACGTCAAAACGACCACATCAAAAAACCCAATCAGAACACAAAAAAAACTCCAAATTCAAAAAATAAAAAAACAACAGATTAAAAATTAATCCCTCATACACCCACAAACACACACATATATAAAATAAGGAGCGGCGCTAACCGATAAAAGTCACATAAAAATTGGTGCGGTACATTCGCTGTCGTCACGTACGGGCGAACTCCCCGGGGGCGAAGCTTTAGCCGCCGGGTCTCGTACGAGCCCGCCCCTCACGTGTCCGCCGCCCACAGGCCCCCCGCCGCCCATGGGGGCCCACCCCTTCGGCGGGTGGTTCTCTCGTCTCGTCTCGGGAAATCGTGCCGATACTTCACGGAGCGCGTCTCGCCCGCAACCCACTTTCAACACACTCACTTACCGCCGCCGCTTGTCACGGCGATTTGAACGGGGAGCGAACGGATGCAAACCGATTTTTTTTTTGTTTTTATTTTTGGTGTGAAGATTATTATTGTCGTTTGAAACGTGTAGTTTTTACGTGGGATGAATCTTTTTGAATATATCGGTGAAGTTGGGGTGGTTTTTTTTATTATCGTGTGTCTGATACGTAATGATGAGGGAAAGAAAAGTGAAATTTTTAATTGAAATAGTCATCTCATATTTAATTTACTTTTTTCATCATTATTAATTTATTTTGGTTCTATTTTTTTTGTTTATATGTCATATCCGTAGTATAGTAAAAACTAGTCTAATTCAAGTTTTTTTTATTTAGCTTCATTGATTCAAATGGTTATTATAAACCCTTTCAACGCAGATGACTGCTATAAGTCATAAAATCTGTACCTCTGTAGATCGGAATTTAAACGAAACTATAAGGAATATTATATATTTTATTATTTTAAAAAATACTATAAGTACGAATCGATATATTTGGTCACTAGAAAAAAACATACAATACATATTTACAGTCGAAAATAACGGCTACGAACTTATATGGCTATTTCCTCGTTGCAGTTAAAAACTTGTTAGTTCCCACCTTTACCCAAAGTTAAGCTACATGCAAAACGATCATTATATGAAAGAGTCACGGCCGTGGCCAGGATTTTTTTAGAGGAGGGGACGAAACACAACTTTGTAAGTAATTCCATGCAATCAAAATATGCCGTTTTTTTAATTTGAAATATAATGTGTGTAAAGAATTATGGCACCACGATCTAGTGATATTTATTTATTTTTTTATTTTATTTTACCTATACAAATAAATACATAATTATATAAATACATTACTGTATGAGTACATATATACCACCATAGCCTAACAGGTCACCCTACATCGCTATGGTGGCCAACATACTCAACATACTCGTAAGTCACATAATTTAAATATGATTTGTCATTATTTTTGAAATTCAGGAGGGACATACCTCCCATAGAAAGAAACAACACAAAATCAACTCGAAAAAGTTTATCTGATAATTTCAACATAATAAATTCCTCATATTAACATAAACATAATAAAAAAAATCCAAATTCCCAAAAACAAAATACAAACAAAAAAACAATAAAAAATCGCGACGCCGACCCAACACACCCGAGAGATTACGAATTAAATTTGTGCGGTCGCAAAAATAAGCAGCGATAATTCGCCAGCGAGCGAGATCGGTTCCGTCCCCCCGGGACCCCGAGTC
The DNA here is from genome assembly GCA_009617725.1 of Hydropsyche tenuis. Taxonomy (NCBI): domain Eukaryota; kingdom Metazoa; phylum Arthropoda; class Insecta; order Trichoptera; family Hydropsychidae; genus Hydropsyche; species Hydropsyche tenuis. The sequence continues at coordinate 4,261,026 of VTON01000004.1, forward strand.
CCGAGTCCCGAAGACAGCCGCCCACCACCCCCCGGTGGGCGGGATGGGCGGCTATGATCCGAATACGAAACGCCTCGAGGCGGCGTGTCCCGATAAAAGCGCAACGGGCTCGTCTCCCGCGGGAACGGCGTGCTCGGGTCGTAAAGGCGTCGGCTACACCACTTCGACGCGATTGATTTTCCCCCAGGAGCGCGTGGGCGGGGGGTGACAGGGGGTGGGTGGGTGGGTCTCGCGAGGGATGTCGATAGAGCGATACGGATACGTCTCGGTAATGAGTGTGAGGCGGATGAGACGTTTGAGGTTTTATTTCGTGTTGTGTTGGAGTGTGAATGTTTTTTTTGTTGAGGGTTTTTGGAGGTTAGGGGGGTTTGATGCAACGGCGGATCCAGGAAATTTGCAGGGTGGGGGGAATTTCTAATTTTTAATACATTTTTTCAAAAATGAGATTTATATTCAGTGTTATTTTGAAAACAAAAGGTGCTAGTATGCATTTTTATCAAATTTTTTATAATCATCTTTCAATAGCGCCGTAGGCGAATTTTTTTTCACAAAAATTATTGATGTTAATAAAATTTATAAGAAATTAAAGAGATTCACTAAAAATACAATTTTTTTTGATGAAAATGAGATGGTTGAATAGAATATTCTTTCAAAATTATAAACATTAGCGCCGCAGGCAGATTTTTTTTCAAAAATATACCATATTAGTAAAGTTATATCTGAAAAAAATATAAAAATCTAAATGTGCTTAAATATTTTATTTATTAAATTCATTTTTTTAAATTCGAATTGCGGTTATAATGTATATGTATGAAATTATGTAAATCTCTGGGGTGGTGGCAATTGACCGTTTGCCACCACCATGGATCCGCCACTGGTTTGATGAAAAATTTTATAGAATTGTTATGTGTATTTTGATGTACACTTATTAATATAATAGTTTAGGTGCATTTTTTCGTATAAGAGAAATAAAAAACTAATTAGAGTTTTCATATTGAAAATAATTTTTATTAAAGAGGGATGTCGATAGAGCGATACGGATATGTCTCGGTAATGAGTGTGAGGCGGATGAGACATTTGAGATTTTATTTCGAGGGGTGTTGTGTTGAAGTGTAAATATTTTTTTGTTAAGAGTTTTTGGGGGTTGGGGGGTTTGATGAAGAATTTAATGAGGTTGGGTTGTTACGTGCGTTTTGATGTCCACTTATTGATAGTTTAGGTGCATTTTTTCGTATAAGAGAAAGAAAAAACTAATTAAAGTTTTTGTACTGAAAATTATTTTTATTAAATGAATCCAAATTGGAATTACATGATTACCTTATTAACCCTTCGCTTCATGGTGTTGCAAATTTGCAACAACCTTTAAAATGTGATTCTTTCCATAGCTTTAAATTATTTTTTTTAATTCGCAACATTCGATTGTACTAAAAAGTTAAAATAAGGTTGATTGAGATGCCGCACTTCATAAAATAAATTTTAAAGTATATTTTTAATTTTTTTCTTCCTAGATCATATAATGTTAAATTAACCATTAATTTTTTTTTCGCAAAATATAAATTCATGTAACGAAGGGTTAACTTACTAAACCATGACATTATTAACTTCATTTAAAAAAGTAGTGAGATAAATTTGAGAAATGAATCCAAAGTTAATCAATTAATTTTTCTTTTTCATTGAAAAAATCATTCAACATTCATACAAAAATATTCAAAAATTTTATCTCACATAAAAACTTCGACTCCATGGATTGAGCTCGTTAAGAACTCCAGATCCCACCTATAACCAAAGTTAAGCAAAAAGTGATACAATTATATTTTAAAAAAAATCGAGACCATTCAATAAAAAAAGTTTCGATTTCTCAAAAACACAACAAAACCCCGCACACACACCAAAAAAAACACCATAAAAACCCGCCCTACATTTCCGCCCAAAAACACCCATATTCCAAAACACCCCCATATCGCCAGAGCATTTTCCCCGATTGCTCGAGTGGATAACTTGTAGAGCACAAGTGCACGTTGCGGTCTGTACGTACGCCGCGGGGTGAAACACACCACCGCGGCCGCCCATCGCACAAAACCGCCCCCGCCCACAAAAGGGGGTGGTGGTGGGCGGGGTGGACCGCATGCCCTCCCCCGGGTGGGTGGGTGGTGGGTGGGTGGGTGTGCATTTAGTGCACTCAGTGCCGTCGCGTATTTGTTCGGTGCATATGCGCTGCGCGATTCGGAATATGCGATGTGAATTTGTTGCGTTTTTTCGATGGGATGAGTTGGGTGGTTGGTTTGATTTGATGTGTGAATGTGTTTTTTTTGTTTGGTGTGGATTGGGGTGATGGGATTGATATGCAGATTTTATGTAGAATGATTTTTTATGAAGTTTATTATGTGTAGTTTGTATGATGTTTTGTGTAGAATGAAACTTTTTCGATATATTGTCGAAATTTTTTTTTTTCTCAACGTGAAAGTAAGTTTTGGTGAATTCGAATACTAAAAACTCTCGCTTGCCAAATGGTCTCATTGTCAGATTAATCATGTACCAACTACACCATGTGTCATTTAACTTTTAAACTAGTACGTTCAACAAAACGTCAACTCTAAAATTGTATTGTATATTATTTTAAAAACATTTACAGAACTAACTGTAATCTGATAAATTTAAATTATTTATTGCTACACTTCATTATTATTTTACAGAAATCTCAATAGTTCAAATACACCTATTCCCATTGATTCACAAAAATTTAAGCGACATATATTGCAGTCAAGTAGTAAAAAAATAATCTCACGATCGAATTAGTTTGAAAAACGTTAGCAACAGTTGTTTTTTTACAAAAAAAATCAAATTATTTAAATGCGTCAATCCCCAATGATTCATAAAAATTTAAACTACAATCAAACAAAAAAACCAATACAACTCAACCAAAATTTCCAAACAATCTCCAATCCAAATCTGCTCAAAAAATAAATCCAACCCCAGCACAACCCGAACCTAATATGAATTGATCACTTGTAGAATCTCAAACAATTTCTCAAAAAAACCTACACAGTCCAACCAAAATTTCCAAACAACCTCCAATCCAAATCCGCCCAAAAAATAAATCTAACCCCAGCACAACCCTGTCCCAACAACCCGAACCGTATATGAAGTTGATCACACGTAGAATCTCAAACAATTTCTCAAAAAACCGACACAACTCAACCGAAATTTCCAAAAAATCTCACAATCCAAATCCAAATCCGCCCAAAAAATAAATCCAACCCCAACACAATCCGAACCTAATATGAATTAATCACTTGTAGAATCTCAAACAATTTCTCAAAAAACCGACACAACTCAACCGAAATTTCCAAAAAATCTCACAATCCAAATCCAAATCCGCCCAAAAAATAAATCCAACCCCAGTACAATCCGAACCGTATACAATGTTGATCACTTGTAGAATCTCAAAAAACCAATAAAATCCAAAATAATTTCCAATCCAAATCCGCCCAAAAAATAAATCCAACCCCAACACAATCCGAACCTAATATGAATTAATCACTTGTAGAATCTCAAACAATTTCTCAAAAAAACCTACACAGTCCAACCAAAATTTCCAAACAACCTCCGATCCAAATCCGCCCAAAAAATAAATCCAACCCCAGCACAACCCTGTCCCAACAACCCGAACCGTATATGAAGTTATGTGGTTATTAGGAGCGTTTTAGGCATGCAGGTCGCGGAGTCGAGACGCCGGTGCCGAGGCGTCTGCTACGCCGACATCATTTACACGAGCCGCAGCCGAAGGATATGGGCCACCCTATTTCCCGCCCACTTTCCGCCCATCGGGCCGTAGTCGAATCACGTCCCCATAGATAGATATTCCACGCCGACGGGCCAACCCTTGCCCCGGAGACGTGAGCGCTGCAAACGCCGCTCTTTGCAGACGACACGCGCTCAACGCCGTAAAACTATATTTATTTGTTGTTGCTTTTTTTAAGACGAGACTGAAATAAGGAATTGGTGTAATCGTAGAGCATACTGATGTTTTTGTTTTTTTGGTGTTTGGTTTTTTTGGTGGGTGTTTGGAGGGTTTGATGGGTGGTTTGATGGGTGGTTTGATGGGCGGTTTGTGGGTAGGTTTTTAATGTTGTGTGAGAAAAGTTGTGTTGAGATTCGTGAGTGTTTAAGTACTTTAAGTAAAATTATGGATGTCTGTGGTTTTATAATAACGTTGTTGAATGTGCTGATTTTAATTGATCAAATTAACCGATATGTCATGGGCAATTAATGCATGAATTTATGTAACATCAAACTGAGAATGTTTAACAAAAGACGATTTTGAATATTAACCCATTTCCTTTCAATTATTTTACGATTTACATAAAAATTTTAGCTTCCGTTGCTTAAGACTCGAAGCATACGTAACAAATATAGATGATTTTTTTTTATAATTACATTTTATTTACTTAAATATGTTATTTTTTGTAATATTTCACCAAGTACATTTAACCGAGAGAAAAAAGCTCAATCGAGGACAATGACAGAATATGGGTTAAAACTTATTTTTTTAATTTTCCTGATATTAATATGTAATAGACACATGCAATAAAAAAATCTTAAAACTTCCGATGATATAACGAAAAGGCTTTTATCCAACAGTTGACGTTATCAAAACTGCATATGTTGACAATGAAAATGAAATGTGATTTCATTTTTTTCATTGTCAACATGCACAACGAGGTTTAATTTCATTAAGTGAATTAAATTATAAAGCAACATTATTTAGAATGCGTACAATGATTTAAATAAAAGTATATTAATCTAATTACGTTTCATATATATTAATTCGAGATAATCTAGACTAGTTTGCTAAATCCTCTAATACAATTAAGGAATCAAAACCGCAATAATGTCGGCGTTAAGTATCATTACGTATAAAAATACCCTCGACCGCGCAAATAATAGGACCCTCACTCCAATTTAAATAAACGCATAATCCGATTTAACGGTATGAATTTGTCGAGGGCTTAAGAAAATATTTTCAGATTTCATATTGTAAACGTCGTCCCTAATGTAACGGACGGTATTTCGCGGAGCAGAAACCTTCCCTTTCGGGCCTCTCGGAGGGAAAACGCCACCACCAAATTAGGATTGATTAAGTTTATTTGTAGGGTCGCCGGTGAGTGAGCGAGTGGGTTGGGTCTTTGGAAGAGCGTGCGGTTCGAGATTGCTACTAAACCCTTAGGTTACTCGTCTAATGGGGGAGCGGGAAGAAAAAAGGCGGAAGAGGGCACGAAAGGTGGGAGAGCAGAGAAAAAAGGAGAAGTGTGTTGCCGGGATATAACAGCGTTAAGGTCGATGGGGGAGAAGAAAGGGGAAAAAATTTCGACTTCGAGGAAGGAATAGAAATGACCTCGGCGGAACCTTTTTGTCTGTCTGGAGCACGGCGGTAAACAAAGCTCGGACTCTGAGCACCTGAGGTTCGCGCTACTTGTAAATGGACTCGATTTATTTTTTATGTTGATTAGTATTGCGATCGGAAGCCATTCCCAATCTACAAATTGAAACGAGGATAATGCGCACCAAAATAAAAAAGGCCAAGGAAACCTAATATATTTATCGCTTCTCTTTATATAGTGTTCGTGATACACGGTTGCTATGAAAAAGGCGACGACTTCGAAATAATCTCAAATTGTTTTGTGACTCATTTTTGGCATTACACGAGCATCGTTTGCATACGAAACTCTTTCGCGGAGACGAAATAGATTTTGCACTCCCACGTAAACAACAAACTGTTTACAATAAACCAGTAGCGAATTTCCATTTTGATGCTGCGGATCGTATCGCATTCGACACGGAGCACATATGATATGTGTTCAGCGGGGACGTGCATCATATGTGAAAATAAAAATTGAATTACAAAAGTTTGAATAAAAATCGATATTTTCTTGAGCTATGTTTGTGCGGGTCTGAAATATACACGAACCTCGAGGGCGTTTTCTTACAAAGGATTGAAAATAAGTTGAGTTTTGTTTTAACATAAACAACGCTCCGAGTACACTAGAAAGTAGAATACACAAGAGATCTGATCTTTTTTTTTTACAAACAATACGCAAGTGAAACTAAAATAGTGGGCTAGGCACGTAGCAAAGATGGATATACATATAACGGATCTTACATAAAAGAAAATGAAGAAAGCGGAATGTATAATGAACGAATTAGATAAAAATTAGAGACTATAATGATTAATAATTTCAAACTTTACATTACTCTAAAAGTAAATAAACAACACTTAATCCCGAAATCTGCACTGAACGACACAACATCCCATACATTTTTTATATACACATACTCCGATAATGGCAAGATGCACCCCTGTACATCTCGGTCTGAGGCTTGGCTCAGCTCAGGGGTGCTTAAGGCGAGATCCTCCGGATCTAGCAGCACAGCTATTGGCTTTTATATGCGGAGTACGCCATCGCAGCAAAGCCGTACCCCGGTAGATATTGTATAATATAATACAAACGTACCCAGGCGGTCGGTACCCGGCGAGTGGATACAGACGTACTCGAGGCGAACGTCATTGTTTGCTCCGTGATCCACCTACAAACCGTATTATTCTGAAACGTTGCCATAATCATAACGAAGCGTCTCTCCGGATGCGCGTCGCGCACAATGCCATGGGATTATTCGTCGCGGAATATATGGCCGACGGATAATTGAGCGTAATTGCGAACGGCGCTTGCGATTCGGAAAACGACACGGGCTAATTCGTAGGAGTATCGATGGCGTTTGTTAAGGGGGATTATGGTTTAGTTGAAGTGGGTAGATTGTTTTTGATGTTGATGTCGAATTTGTGGATTAGTACAGTTGCACAGTTGGGTTTCGTATGATATGGTTGTATGGTTCCATAAAAATGTCGTGTAATATAAATCTGTGTTGTATGAGGTTTGAAGTTTGTACGAAATTAGGATGTTCATAGGGTGGTTGTTTTGCAATAATTTTCTCTAATAATTAGATCGTGTAAATTTGCACATGCCGATAATTCGGATAGCAAACAGTGCTATTGGACAATATGTAAACCCATTAAGATATGATTAAAGGTTTATAAATATAACTTCTAAACTACACGCGAAATTCGTTAAAAAAATAATTTACGCCAACCGTCAAATTCGTCGACCGTGTTATACGATACCCCAAGTGTATTTGATTACGTTCAAAATTGAACGATATTGTACATAGTACAATCTATCTTCAGATTATTTGGCAAAGGATGGTTTGAATATCTGACTCATCAAAAATAACATTCTCTTTGTCATTCGTTGTATTATACATAAAAACATCCAATAGTATCAGAAAGTCTTTGTCTAGTAATAGAAATTCATCGGTCCCCAGATAGATACAATAAAACGATTCAGAAAATTTTCCTTAACCCATACATACTCATGACGTACTAATATAAAAATATTCAAAATTACAATACAAAAAACTATTTTTAAACAAAAAAACAATAAATCGAAAAATCAAACGCAATCCCCAAACACCTCGACTCCCACCCTGCCACAAACAACAATCCGAAACTCGCAAAGCCACACAAACTCCCATACAGCACTTTTTCCAAATCTCACCACAACACGACATTAGATACGGATACGTACTCAGGTGAGACGCCGACATGCCAATTCAAAGGTGAGGCGCGCGTACGAACTTCTCCCCCAGGCGAAATTAAATACACACACCCCTGCACACACACACATACACACACAGGGTGTTCACGGCGGCGCGCCTTTGTGTGGGTGTCAGCCCGCATGCAAACATTTCACACCCTGTACATAAGCGGGGTGGGTTTTGCTCTCGTGTCGTTTTGCTCGCGCGAAGTCCCACTCCACGGTGGCACATTATACTACGGCTGCACGGTGTAGTGTGTAGTTATGTGCTAAGTTCAACCAGACGTGACGTTCCCAAAGGAAAGCGGCTGGAAGCTGCGATTAATAATTCAAGTTAATTACTGCGACGATTGCTCGAAGCCGCTCGGGGCGAGTGTGGTTTTTTTTATGCGTGGGCGTCAAATGTCTTGTTAGTTGTTCGGTTGCGGTTGAGTTTAATCGTTTCAAGGGAGGGGGGGGGTTAGTCTGGAAACTTTTGGAGTGTTTAAAGTTTGGTTAGACACGAAATTGATCTTCGGAAAGAATTAATTTGATATCATCGTATGTAACGTGTATAACATCTATGAGAGCTTTTGGATATGGTTGAATGTTCGGGTGTTTCGAATGGAGTGTATCTTGAAAAATTTAAATTATTATGAAATGGCTACGAAAACGATATAGGACGTGAAATAGAAGTGGTAAACGTATAATTGTTCCGCAATGGTGCAAAATCAAAAATTATGGTTTTTAAGATGATAATTTTTCTAAACAAGCTGATTACTAAAACTTATCTATTGCACTCTTTCCAAAAGATTATCGTCTTTAAAAATCTAAATTTTTATGTTTTCCTGAGAGATGGTCAACTACAGGTACATAGTTCATCACTGATTTCGTTACCTTATGTACTATTTTGATAGGAATTATTTTTATATTGAATAAATAATACCAAAGAAAAAAAGGTTCATTACTTGAAAAACCTAGAAATCTTAACTAACCCCAATATTAATTATCAACTCTTTCAAAATTTACAATTGTTGTATTTTTTTAACTACGAAAATAAACTACTGCTACAAAAAAATCCAATCACTTTGAAAAACCATTTTTTCCCTCTCATCAGATCAAATTATCTATTTATTTCACTAAACTCACTTGATTCAATTTGAAAAAATTAAACCGACACATCTAATATAACAAGACTCGAATCCAATCTAAAACACAATCGCCATCCATTTAAAGGACTTCAAAAATAAAATTGCAACCGATCGACAGTTGCTAATTGGAAATTGGAAATTTGGGCACACCGTCGAGGCACAATCGCGCTGCGTACGTCCACTCGAAAACTTGTTAATTACAAAAGTGAAACGGCTTTTTGTTTCGCCTTTGTTCGGGACACCTTATTGTTAATCAATCAAGCGTTCAGAGCTGGACTCCACACCTCCACCTGCGAATGCGCCTGTGTACGTGTATGGCACCCGGATTTTTTCCAATCAGTGGCCCAATCGGTGTCACTCCATTGTCTATTCCGAATCGAATTCACAATGCGACAGAAATTCGGAGGTGTTGAATTAAATCGAATAGTTATAAAACGGAAAAAATGCCGCTTCCTTTGGACGGTGTGAAGTTTAATTTGTACGCCCATTGTTGTGCGGTTTCCGAGTCGAAAAAATTAAACATGCAAATGCGAAAACTTTCAAATATTATAGAAGTGAAAATATTGAATTTGGTGTGATAATATTTTTTTTTAGGAACAGTTAAAATATTATTAAATTTTCTTGTATGACAGCCAGTTAAATGGCTGAGATAATAGTACAAGGAGAAGCTCTCAGGTAGAGATTGGACAGACGCGCCAGTAATTGTTAAAGAACAAGTTCAGCCGCATGGCTTGTTCGGTGAATTACACCAAGTATCCAGACGGAATTTGCTCGCATTTACTTACAAGCGAAATATCGAAACTTAAATCCCATTTATAATTAAATTGGCTCGACAGTGCGCTTTTATAATTTACCATATCGATACACAAAAAAGATAATCTATTGAAAAAAAAATTCATTATGAAATTCAATCCCTACCTGAGAGCTTCTCCTTGCGAGCTAAGTGATAAGAATTCAAAAACCTAGTTAAAACTTAAATTTCAGTCTTTCACCAAACCTCTCCCCCAACTATAGAACTCGCCAACAAAATCCAAGTTTAACCAATCTCCAGACAATTACAATAACACATCCACTGAACCAGATTTACATAATGAAAATTCATAGACGACACCCCTCGCAGCAAACTTTCGAATCGGAGATTGCACCGGCCGTAATGCGGTTCGCTTGCAAATCGAATATGCACCGGATTCGAGTTGTTAATAAGTCCGTGAGCGTCTCTAATTGGAGAAACACCGGCCACGGTACGTAATTGGGGCTGCAGCCCGGTCGAACACGTTCTCACCGAAGTGGTCCCCGGCCACCGGTTGACTACCACTGTAAAACCACCCCCCACAACCCCCTGCCATTTCTACGGTGCCCCTTCCTATCTTCCGCCCCGCCGATATCCTCGTGCCGACCCGGGCTACTTGTTGGCCGATAACTTTACAATTTCATTTGGCCAATTAGCGGGAAGTGCTCTCGCCAACTTGCCGACCGCACGCCGGCCGAACCGCCAAATTGAATATCCTGGAATTTTGCAATATCCCCTCGGATGGTTGCAGCTCCGTTGCAAGAAAAAACGAATTGTCGTCGGCGTGGATATTCGAGTTATTGTCGTTTTACAATGTGCTCGTGTGACGGTTCGAAGCGTTTTTTTTTTAATCGAATTGTATGGGATAGGTGGATTTTTTTGATCCATACTGTCCCGGAAAAGTGATAAAATTGCGAAAAACGGCCGTGTCAAATAATCAAATTTCGTTTTTTATGACGTATATCGCGATGTTTTCAAAATATAAAAAAAAAATGGGAATCGATTTAAAATAATAGTACTCACCCCAATTATTGAATTTAATTCAGTCATTGTAACCTGTTTTGCTCTTTCGACCGCTGTGGCTACTTGCTGCTGATGTTCTTGACTTAGAAATGGTAATATTTGTCCTATTATTGCGTTCAGTCGTTTTCCTATTTCAGTCTGAAACAAATAAGAAAATCGATTAGTTTATTTATAAACACACACGAAACGAGATCATAAACCCTAATCGAAACGAGATTGATATCATAACTATATTCGACCGAATACCATTACGTACGACCCAATAGCTTCATAAAAATAAATATATGGCAGTATCCAACCATGAAAGTTAAATTTTATTAAACGTTAATTATTTAATTCAATTTCGCATAACTTCCGATTACTATTGGAAAAGCTATGTCATGCATTTGAATATAACATAAAAAAGTCGTTTAAAAATATCTTTTATTTCCAATTCATACAAAACTCATATAAAAATTTCACTCAAAAAAATAAAACAACCGAAATCAAATTTCCAACAAGCGATACAAAATTAACAGTCTCGACCCATACAACGCCCATGAAAGCGCATTCAGAAGCCGGGCATAACCCAACCTGCATATTGCATCCACCATTCCCAACCCTTTCGCAACTACCCCGGCTGCACCCAGGGGAACCGCCGGTCGGTTTTCAGGACGACACAATGCACCTGCACGCTGAATATGCCACGCGATGCGGAATTGATACGGTTCAGGACCGCCTGCATGCAGTTCGCAGTCGGAAACCTGCACACATATCTGGATCGCGGATGCACATGTGCATCGGGGATGATTTCCGAATGCGTCGGTCTGCTGGAGCGAAACGGGATAGGTGCATTCGTACCAAGAAGCCGGCGAAATTCATGGCGGTGTGTTTGCGCGGCGGCGGATGAGGACATCGTAGACATTGGGTGTAAACTGGCGGGAAATTGCACGGAGATGTTTCGATGTGAGTGTTGAATGTTGGCGTTTTCCGGAAATATTTTCGTGGTGAATTTAACTTTTGGGTGATGGCGGGTGCGAGTTTTGTTCGGCGTGAAAGGATCGTGTTAAGTTTTTTTGGTAATTGATGGTGTATACGTTTTTATGATACGTAAAGAAAGTGTAGTGGTAATCACCGAAAAGCAATGCAGAAGACCACGGCCGTAGCCAGGATTTTTTTAAGGGGGGAGGGAGGGTTGAACGTACGACAATTTATATGTAAGCAATCGCTTACATAAGCTTACATAGCTAAGGAATAAAAATATGTTGTTCTTTTTTATTTCAATTGAAGTATATAATGTACGTAAAGTAAAGTCAAGGTATTCAAATAATTGATTTAGATATATCACGATCGAATGATATATCAATTAATAATTTAATAATAACCTGTCATTATTTTTGAAATTATGGGGGTTCTGACTACGACCATGAAAGACAACGAAAAAAATCACAAAGTGGATTGAAATTCAAAAAATGCGTCCAGGAATGATATATTTGCATTTCGCGATGGAAAAAAGCCACAAAACTGAACTGAGATTTTTTTAATTACATACATATTGAAAATAGAGTAAATTTTGGTTTGAACGAATAGTTAGTTCTTAAAAAAAAAACTGAAACGTGTTATTTAATGAAAAACCTTTCCACGGCAAAAAGGCATTTTTTTCGATACCATTAAAAGTTTGAACGTAATTGAATCTAACATTTCAGAAATAATCTCAAACCAACACAACGTTAATACGCTCATTTACTGACGGCATTAAATGAAACTTAACTTTAGAAATCAGTAAATTAAAAAAAAATTACCAATCCATAGCTCATTTATATTATACAAATCATAACTTATGTTAAGCGCTTTGTAAACAAAAATTATATCCTCTTATATAGTTTCAAACAAATTGCCAAATTCAGCGATCTAATCCCGAAGCACCACAAGACGTCTTTCGTAATTGAATTTACGATTTCGACACAACGCATAACTACGAGATATGATAGACCCGTGCGACATTTCAAACCACCCCTGAACGGTTGAGGGGTGTGATAATTGGGCTTTGCGACCCCAGCAAATCATCCCACGTTTACATCAATTAAGACGAATTCGTACACGACTGAAACGAGCAAGTTGAAAACGATCATTAATCCGTATTTCAAGCCAATTAATATATGGCTTGGGGCGTTTCCGATACGACATGCAAAACTAAAAGCAAACATTGAGCGACATCGAAAACTAAAGCGGTTTTGTATAATATAATAAGGTGCCGGAAAAACCGCAATTATTCACGTGAAAAAAGACGCACTCGATTGAGCATACGAAAGTAAAATACATATAATAATTTAAACAGCGTTCGCGGTCGACTGGCGGCACCCAAACGATTTTCGCGTCACGGTTGGCGGTCAAGAAGATTGCCCAATACGGTAGACGCCGTATACAAATTAGTGTTCGCGTCCGCAAAAAAATATACATACATATCGAAAAGCGGAATAAAAACAAGCGTCAAAAGCGCTCCCCACCGCTGCTGGCCATTTTCACGGACTTTTAACTCGAGTTCGGTCGAAAAAATTGTACAAAGAACGAAATAAAAAGACGAAATAAACCGCGGGCGGTTTATTCGAGATTTTATTGAAAAGTTTGCGGTCGCAGACGGCGGGTGTGTTTCCTTCCAAGTCTCCGTATAACGAGTCAAGGGAGTGAAAATCGTCGGTTTCGCTCTCAGACGCCACTCGAGGCGAAGTCACGCTTCGGTTAACCGATCTATTTACGAGTGAGGTATTGAACTTCGACAAAACAAATAAAAAGAGCCAAAGAACGTACGTTGGACTTGTGACGCGATTGATCCGGACTAAAACCGCGTATCTCCAAACGATCGCATCGTTATAAAAAAAAATAGGCGTTTTTAGCAACGGCGAGAGCAGACGAGCGTATTAAATTAGTAAATTAGCAAAACAATTGTAGGGGGTCGCGATTAAACTGTCCGGAAAGTTTTGATTTATGCCCGCACGGCCCTAGTGTATGATTACGCGAACCGCATGAATAATTAGCCAGTATTATACACGATATATTTTATACGAGCAGACACCCGTTTACAAATCGACTCAATAAAAAATATATATTATTTCGAAACCGTTGCATATAAAAACTCAATTCCTTGGCACTCGTTAACACATCTCAATATTGAGCCAACATTATAAAATAGGTTCATCAACTCTACATTGTACTAAAGATTAATCATCGGGAAAAAAATGCATAAAACTATCAATTAATTAAGCGGCCGCATCAATTACCGGGACGCTAATGTGTTAATCATTGCGATCGGGTCGGCGTTGTCGAACAATCATCATTATTATCATATATTCCAACAGGTTGTGTACGTACAACATGTGTACACATTGCGTTTACGGCACAATGATCGTCTTCGAATCATCAATCAAAACCGTGAAAAATGAGGCTGCAATGGCGTGACGAATGCGCGATTTTCGGTGGCGCGCGCGTGTGAGAACGCATCGTAATGTGTTTTCGTTTTTTCGTTTCTGAGATTAATAGCCGAAATTCAACGGTTGTTTCTTTTTTTGTATATTTTCGTACTTGTGTATGAAACGATATCCAGCTGTAACGTTTAGAAGGCTTCGCTTCACAGTGCGGTAACTCTTAAATAATGGAGCGATGTTAACTCTTCGTATTCGAATTAAAATGTTTTTATAAAAAATTGAAATTTCATGTTCGAGCGAGCTCACGTACGTTTTTCGAATGTGCGAATAAATTAATTACCGAAATATTACAACGAAGTGTGAATTCGATTAATTATTCAAAATAACGATAAATCTTATCTGCGTATGAACTCGTGTATAAATCAACCACTCGAATCAAGAGCGTGACTTCGATAAATATACCGAAATAATCACGATTTATAAACAATAACAGAAACTGCTTTTGATCGTTATGAAAATAAATAAACTATGTTTATTGAAATATAATCAATAATTTAACCATATTGATCATCTATAATTGGCATGGTCAGAACACGAATCTGCGTATCATACGATCTAGATAACTATTAGTATTCAAACTCTTATCATTATATATTTGACACTGAATAACACATATAATATTAAACATTGGGCGGATTGTGTTAAACAAAATGTTTCGACAAAAATTATCAAAATCAACATGATTCAAGAACAGTTTTATAAATGCTATGAATTTCCGAAGTATTTTATTATATAATATAAAAAATTTATAAAACACTATTACACGATAATCAGAAACAAAAAAGGTAATCTAAAAAACACACAACACCTCACAATTAAGACCTCCAAACTTCCAAAGAAAACTCCTCACATCCAAACTAAACTTCCAACACGATTTCCCTTAAAAAAACACACACACACACACTCCAAAAGAGACCTCCACCATAATAGGTCCCGCTCAATAATTCAACGGGCGCAAATCGACACTCGGCCTGCCCACTCCGCGGAGAAACTTCGGGGAATCCTCATTAATAAATCCTGCAGGAGCGGTCTGCGGTCCACGGACGATGGAAAAGCGGTGTGGGAGTCCCGAATTCGACCACGGGAAGGGTCTCGGGACCACCGGTGGTCATCTATAACTAAAACTGCCCTTTGGCCGGCCGGGAATATCGGGATTGCGTATCAAACTCGGGCCGACGTACTTTCTTTTCGTTTGATGTTTTATTTACGTGAGGGAGGGACTGTCGGTGATGGTGGATGCGTTTCAATAATGTATAGTTGGCGTTTTCGAAGCGATTGATCTGTAGTTATTTTGTTGTGTTGAATTTTCTGACTTTTTCGTAGTAAATGGTTGCTTAATGTTTCATTTGTTGTTTTATATAAAAAATTTCGTAAAACGATTCTTAGATAAAATCTGAATTCAATTGAATAATATTGAAATATTTATTGCAAGTGGTTTTCGACTTATGATGGGAGATACGTTTTTGAACCTCGGTCGTGAGTCGAATCCATACGAAAAAAAAACAATCTATTTTATTTGTATCAAAATTTTCATCTTAAAATATAATAATAATATAAAAAAATATTTTATTAGATTATTTTTCAATATATTATATATCTCAACATGTCTCAAAACGAACGAAAAAATCTGACAGATAATGATAACTCATTATCTACCAGATTTTACAATAATTCTAAAGAGTCCTTTTTTTCCGAAATGCATTGTCTTTAAAGTAACAACAGCTCGTGATTTAGTAAGTAATTTTTTAAAAATCATTAATTTTTTTCGGTCAAAAATGCAAACCTCGTAAGTTAAACTACCTGTATTTTTTGAAAGGCAATTTCATATATGAAACAAGATATTTATAATAGTAATTCTGTTATATTTAACATTCCAATAGAGATTTATCAACTCAAGAGATATTAAAAGAAAATCCGGTTAAAATTCATGACCAAAACGATATATGTACATTGCAGATTGAATTAATTGAAATAGTAGCGAGTTTGAGCACGTGTATAAAATGTATGAATAAAATATAAAAAAATTAAATTCTAAAATAATATGTAACATATTTTGAAACATAATTGAAAAAAATTGTACGAAATCAAGAAAGACATAATAAAAAATAAAAAAAAACACACTTTACAAATCCCAAAACTACTCCAACCCACTCAAAAACAATAACCACCTCAAAAACCCAACACGCACCAACCTCAAAACTCAACCCCCCTGAAAAAAAGACCCGAACCCCCCGAAAAGAGCCACCGAAGCTTTGCGCCCCGGGTAAGGACCTTATCCCTTATTTAACGCGCTGCGGTGTCGGACCGTTGCCGAATTTCTGCGCCGGCGGATTAATAATGAACGGGCGGGTCGTTAGGGCGGGCGGTGGGCGGCAGTGGGCGGCGCAGGGTCCGAGGTCCGTCGGCCGCAGTTTGTAGCGGTCGTGCGGTCGGCGTGCGGTCTGGCCACGACTCGAGGGCTCGCAGGTTCAAATCCCACCGCAGCCACAGAGCGTGAGGTGTACCCCAAGCTGGGGTGTGTGTGTGTAACCGGTAGGGTGTGGGTGTAGGGTGGGTGGGGTGGTGGGTAGGGGTGGTGTGGTTGCGTTTCGATTTGTGTGGTGGTTGGATTTTTGGGGGTTTGGATGGTTGGTTTTTGGATTTTGGTTTTTTTGTAGGATGGTGGGTTTGAAGAGTGGTAAATATTGAAAATAAAAGTAATCCAGAATATAAGATAATGGAAAAACTATATTGATGTTTTATACTTTCAATGGAAATAAGATGAAAAATCATCATCGTTTGTTAATTGTGCATCTCTCTAGTCCTCTTTTGGGGAAAAAACTGGTGCGGTGTGGGTGGGTAGGGTGGTGGGTGAGGGTGGTATACCTAGTTCGGTTTCGATTTGTGTGATTGTTGGAATTTTGGATTTTGTTTGTTTTTGTAAGATGATGGATTTGAAGAGTGCCAAATATTGAAGATGAAAGTAATGGAAAATGGAAAAGCTATATTGATGTTTTATATTATACTTCCAAAGGAAATAAGATGAAAAATCATCATCGTTTGTTAATTGTGTGTGTCTCTAGTCCTCTTTTGTTCGAGTCTCTTATGAGCAATTTTTGTCAAATTCGCTTGATTCATTCTTTCGAAGTGAATAGAATTCAAAAATTGTTCAATAGTACGTACAGTGGAAATCATTTAATACGAATTTGAAAGGACCGAAATAATTTTTCGTGTTAAACGTTATAATATTTTATCTATTATTTCTTGCTAACCGATTTTTCACGTTAAGCATTTTCGTGTTAAAAAATTTCACTGAATATACAATTAACAAAATGGTTCGAAATTGTATCATTGTATTGAATGTTTCATAAGCGGAAATTTGATCTCATAAAAAAAAGATTACTCTCGAGTGAATGTTAGCAAAGACTGTGAAAGAAAACAAGGAAAATTATGGGAACATGTGAAATCAATAAAAAATAAATTGTATTTAAATTACTCAAAATATAAAATAATGAAATAAAATCATGTAGGTTTTCATCTAACAATAAAAGTGGATGATAATAACTGATAACTATAATACATAAAAATATGGTAATTATATCAAATCTCTTATAAAAACAACATTATAGCAAATAAATATTTACAATTTCCAATAAATCTTTAAAAAATTTCACATATTTCCACCACAATTTTTACAACATAGCAAAACTATCAAAAACATAAAACAGACATCACACACGTAATTTTTCAAAAAACGTCACACTTCACACACGCAATTTCTCACATTCCAGTCCAATCCCTTACACTGAACACTCCACACTTCAGAAACACAACTTCCACCAAAACCTCGCAACAGCAAACCGACACAAATCGGCACACACCCGTATCCCCACAACTCCAGCAAATAATCCGTTCGAAGCGAACCCGGGTCGAAAACGACCCAAACTACGCGAACCGAGCTTCTGGCTAGTTCCGTGCACGGCGATAATGGTGGACGGGTCGCTCTTTAAGCCTCCGGAGGTCGTTCGTTTTATACGCGCTTGCGAATATTCGATAAGTGCGATAATGGCGTCGTTCAACTTCATGGTAATACCGGCGGCGATGAAAGAAACTAATTGCCCGATTTGAATAAGCGGGTGCTAATCGCCGACGATGTTTCGGCCTAATCTTTCCGATGGGTGAAATAATCTAAATAATAATTCGCATATATATTAATTGCGATTGTTCGATCGCCGATGTTTCGGCCTAGTCTTTCCGATGGGTAAAATAATCTAAATAATAATTCGCACGTATATTAATTGCGATTGTTCGATCGCTGCGAGCCAGGCTCAGCCGTTAATCCGTTTCGACGCGGCGGTTCACGCCTTGTCGATTGTTAATTAAACACCGATTATTGCGGAATCCGCACCGACGACCCCATCGAACCCACCCCTGAGTCCTCGGTGTCCTCCTCACCCCGCAAATCCTGGATATCCTGCTTTGTTATTGTTCGGTTCGGCTGCGATCGAATGGCGATCGCAGCTTGTCGAATTAATTGAGCTGATAAAATTTTTGTCTATTAAATTCACTGTTTCAATAAAGCCACTTTACATATTGGTAAACATCGCGTACGCTAATAATGCAACATGAAACACGTGTTGTAAAATATGCGAAGCTCGTGACAATGTCATTATTAGACTCATAAAATAGTATACATATGAAATTATGGGTGCGATTTAACTGTGCATTTAAACAAAATTGAGCCTTAAAATATATGATATGCATTATTTCTGGTGCATTAAAAAATCTTTTATTGAGCATTATTTTATTCATAGTGTGCAATAGAAAAAAAAAATTGCCGTATAACGTGAGCATTGAAAAAATATGAAATTTGCAATAGAATGAATAGTTTATGCATTAAAGTGACAGTTGATTTTGTTTGAATTAGGTTTGTTGCAAATAGATTCTGTTATGAAAGTTGTGAATAATGGCCGTGCGGTTGGTATTTTTTGTCCTGGTCACATTTGCGACGCTGCCGTCGTTTACTTACATTCATTTTAATGCACGTTGTTTCAAGGTACAGATATTTTTTCGAATGCACACATTATTTTTTTGAATACACATTCGTTTTATTTAATGCTCAAGTTTATTGCACAATTATTTTTCTATAAATGCACGTTTAATTTGTTCCCAAATTATATTTCTAATGAATAAAAAAAATATATACACATGCCCAACCCTCAATCACCCGTAACAACAACACGTCACGCCCCGTTACGCGGCGATACATCAAAATTCAAATTTAATTCGTGACTCGCACGCTCCATCATCGTGTCGTCTTCGATCCTTTGGCCGTTAACCGCAACCCGAGGGCTGAGGGCCCGAAGATAAGCCGCCGAGGACCCGCCGGAGGGGCGGGTGGAGGCTTTCGAGGAGTTTACCGCGCCCCGTGACCCGAAACTGAGCCTCGGTTAACTTTAACGTGACGTCACGCGACCCGTCTTCGGAGGGCAATCGGGCCGTAAGATCCGCCGAATTAATTTACCGTGAGGGGATTCTTATGCGGGTATTATGTGTATGGGTGTTATTGGTAAATCTGCTGTGAAATCATATCGGGATGTACTGGAGTGTTGGGAGCGTTGTTATTGTTAGACGATGTTGTGATTTTGCAAATAAAATTTTTAGGGTTTGAGTTGTTATTTTTAAGATGATTTGAATATCGGTTTTATGTTAGAAATATTTTCAATAACCTATAGGGTATCACGATAACTCGTTTGAAGACAATTCGTCCACGCGACAATTTGTCCAATATACCAACGCCCCCCTTAACAAAATGACTTGAGCTAGCGCGGTAAAGTATAGCTCAGCTTATCGCATTTGTCTGATAGGACCTTGTCCTGCAGTGGATAACTAACAGGTTGCTTATGATGATAATGATCTGAAAAGCATTGACATAACCATCATCATACTCGACCATTCACTAACACCTCTTCCACCCTTTCCCATCTGAACCACCCGACAAACAGATACCTATATCAAACACATCAAATCCAAAAAGTTAACACAGACCAAAAACAGAACCGACTCCAAAAAAACCCAACAACACTCACAAACAACCACAAGAAGACCCTACCAACAGACAGAGAAACGCTCGATAAATCCGCAAACACACGGCCGGATTCGCATCGCAGCAGAGCACCGACAGACAATACACGGCGGCCGAGGTCTTTCGGACGAGCAAACACGCGTTTCCAAGGGCCCAACGGCAGAGGGAAACGAACGGGGACGGGAGCAAACAGACGCACCCAGTCTGTTGACACGGGGCGCGACTATTTGTGTTTGCTCTGGATGCGGAGTGGGCACCCGCGCTACGCTCTCTCAGGAGCGCCCCACACTCCCGTGTCGAGCTCCGTCTCTTGTATACATATTTGTCTTGAGCTGCCGTCGAGTGGCCAAAACTAGAGCGCCGAGACGGGCGAGCCACCTCGACGACGGGTGGGCGGTTGACAGTGGTGTAGTTGGGGAGGGAAGAGGGACAGGGACCGCAAAATCAATCAACGCGTGCGGCGACAAGACAAAGATCGCAGATTCGACGCGGAGGCTAGTTCGTAACAGTTTGGAGAAGTTTGCGAGTTGGATGTTTTGTATATAGTTGGGGAGTGGACTGTGTGCTGATTGATATGTGAAGGATTGGAATGGTATTTGGGAGATTGTAAAAGGGGATGAAGTAGATAGTTAGAAAGAATCGAAAAACTGTGGATTGAGTTGCTCAATATATAAAAAAAGCATCAATTAGCAGAATATTATGATACATGTACATAATACAATAGATTGAAAAATACAAAAAAAAATCTAAGCACAGCCAACTCACATACTGCTTCTTAATTACTAAACACAAACCGACCAGTCTCGTATCAAATTACCACGCTTTCACCGACACAAACAACAATTTTTCCAAAAACCCAATATACATTACACACAAACGAATCCCGAAACGGTCAAAGAGACAACAAACAAACCACTTTAAACAAACACGACACCGCTGCGGCTCGACTCAATTAGACAACGGTCAAAATATCGGCCGCGTGAAAATCCACACTCACGCACGTCTCCCTCCCACTTCAGAGCCGAAAAGAAGGCCCGGGAGCTAACCCGAAGAACTGCCAAGTGGCACAACCTTTTATTGGCCACCGCTTTTCGGTAAGAAGGGGCGCCGCCGTAATTACCGCTTCCGCCGTTTTGAACGGCTCCTTCGCGCAAAAACAGAAGCGAAGGGCGTCGAGGGGGTGGGCAGGTGCCGAGGTGTGGGTGGTCCGAGCAAACAGTCTGCTTGCGAACCTCTGGGGGGTGGTGGGAGAGTGTTTCTGTTCGCCGCGGGTTGCAGGGTTGGCGCGGAGTCGGTAAACACGGGCCGGCTGTTGACATAGCTGTTCCAGGCAGAGCGGCCGCTTTGGATTGCGGAGTTTTGCATATTTACTGTTTGTACAAATTGGCAAATATGCTTCTGCTGGAGCGGACCGACGTCTGTATAAGGGTAGGGCGAGTGTGGGTACGTGCGAGTTAGGGGAATGGTGTTTTTCATCAGATTTTTGGGATGTTGTAAAGTGGGTGTGAAAACGTGATGGGATGCATCTGGGTTGTAATGTATCAATTGATTAATAATAGAATAACATTTCGTTGAAGAGTCTATTATGTGAAGATTGGTTTGGAAAATAGAGATGCACCCTTTGAAATCACAAAGCATTCATGAGTTACGCGAACAAAGATTCTCTCCATTATATGCAAATATTATTAACCTTCGTAACCTCACTTCAATTTGAACTCCTCGTTCGTACATAACCATAAATTCAAAAGCAATCTAAAAAGATTTTCTCATGGCGAAATATCAAACCGTTCCAATCTAATCTTTTGACATACAACGACAAATTCAACATACAAAAACAACTACGAAATAAGAAAAAAATCAAAATCTACGATTGCCATTTAAAAAGCGCGCCGGCTCGCCGAATTTATGCGAGTTTATACTTGTTGCCCGCGCATGTAGACCGTAGCGAAATCCGTCCTCGGGGTGGGCAAATAATAAATTTAAACGGTTTTCCACCCCATCGCCCGTGTTCCCTTTCGACATGTACCAGAGAGAGAGCGAACCTCGGCATAGGGTGGTGGTACAGCCGCGACGGCGGTGGTGGTCGTGAAAACGAGCGCGCCAACTAACAACTTGTAATTAGCTGGAGATTAAGGGTTGCCCCTGAGGAGGAGTACGTGAGCCGATACAGACCCGACGCCCCCCGAATCCACCCTCAGGGTCGGATAAGCCCTAACACGAGCCTCTCGATAGGGTTGCCGATTTGTATGTTAGATATTTAATTTTGATAAATCAGTAAGAACCAATGCTTCTAATAAAACTTAACCATTGATTTTTTTTAATCATATTGAATCTTTTGATTCTTTTAATTGGACAAAATGTTTTCATCGTCATAATCATTAACAACTTGTTAGTTATCCACTGCAGGACAAGGTCTTATCAACAAATGTGATAGTTTGGCTGGGCAGGGAACAAAAAAAGCCAACCCGTCCCATGCCAGTGGAGGAGACCCTCAGGCCAGGACAACACGTAGCATGACAAATATAATACATAGATAATATCACTGATACAATGAGAGATGATTTAAATATTCAGATGCGTAAAAGTTACCTTCTCATCTCTAATAAAAATATTAGAAAATTCATTTCCAGCAATAAGATGCATATGTTACGCTTCGTTTGTGAAATTACTACGTTTGCCTACAACTCAAAAAGTTTTATGTCGTATGCGAACTATATGCAGTGGGAAGGTGCTTTATTTTCAAAACTAAACACTGAAATTTAAACTACTTTTTCATTGCTTTCTTTTACAACTTACGAAATGTTAACCTTGTAGATAACAATCAGAGCAAAAAATTAAACCCAACCTAACTTTACCATTGACACTTCCAAAATCATGAATACGAAAGGATGTTGAAATGAAAACAACGAAAAGGAAAAAATTTCGAATCTTGACGAAAAAACATAAGCAGAGCGATATTCCACTGTCGTACGCAAACGAAGCATAACACACATTTAAAAAAAAACTATTTTCCGAAACGTTCCACATCATACAAAGTCTCGGATAAGCACCTCGTTCAAGGGACAACCCTCGAAAACCGCCATGGAACGAAGGCCCCATCCAGCTTAACCGCCCAATGTAGGCAACACGGCTCGTTTCGCAAACAATGAACAATTCCGATTCGCAAACTAATACCGCTCTCTCCGCACTGCTGGTTACTGGCGGCGCACACACACACGCCCACGTGTGCACGTGGAGCGGCGCGTTATGTTCTCTCGTGTAGCGCGAATTTATGCTCCCTTTTACGAATTAATCGTCGAAATGCATCGTTAGCGAGACGTCGTTAGCGCTAGTTTTCGCTATTAGCGAGCGTATTGTGGGCGGAGAGAGGCTTGTTTTCAAAGACGAGTTTTCTCGGTGGCAGTCGATCGAATTATGTGTTATTCGATTTGGTGCGTCTTCGATGTCGACTTTGTAACGATTTCATCTAATTATGTTGGGAATGGGTGCCTTTGATTGGTTAAGTGGTTTATGTTGAGAGTCTAAATGTGAAGATGTTGTGGTTTGTTTCGCGTTGCATTATTTTATATAAGCATTATCTGTTTTGGAAGCGAAATAAATAAGTGAGCATAATCTGTGGAAAGTTGTAGAAATTGGATCGTTATTTAATTTAGTTTTAACTTTGTTAAATAGAGATCGGTTTGGCTTAATTTATGAAGTGAGCAAAATTTTTTTTTTTTTTGTAAATCTGTATTTGGAGAAAAAATAATAAATTATTTCAAGTAATTTTAATTGCTCGAGGCAGTCAGAATATTGAAATAAGAACCCGAATCATTTTATATAATTTAGAACACTATAAACAAAAAATATTGTATCATATATACCTATAGATTGAGACTGTTTTCATAATTAATAGCACAGATACAAATAGAATAAAAAATATATAGTAAAATTCATTATTTTTAATTATTGTAGGTCACTTTTTAGATATTCAATTAATTTTGAAAGTATGCCATAGCCAGGATATTTTTAGAGGGTAGGAGGGAGCGAAATACAACCTTGTATATGTTAGCAATTTCAAGCAATAAAAAATATGCTGTTTTTTTTCATTCGAAGTATAATGTGTGTAAATAATTCAGGCATTCAATTAATTGAATATATAGATACATATAAAACGACCGAGTAATATATCTCAATATAACTTTCATAATTTAAATACAATTTATTATTTTTGAAATTCAGGGAGGACAGCCCCCTGACCACGACCATGCCTCACTCCATATCAACTCCTAACAAACTACATTCAAAATTCTAACATCACAAGAACAAAAATTTTTGCACATCGAAATATCTCAAAACAAAAAACACACAACTTAAGCCCACTTTCATATTCAAAAGCACACACAGGCAAAAAATTCGAACGATCCACCACATAAAAAAAATCTCAATATTTTCCCGATACGCAAACGCAAAGGCATCCCAAACCCAAAATGCCGACAATCCAGACGTGAAAAGCCGTCAAAATTTTCCGCGAACTCGCACAACGCCTCACCGCCGTCAAGCAGACAACTCGCACGTGAAACACATAAACGATGGCCAGACAACCCGACCGTCGGAAGGTCAGACGACGAGGGTATCCCTGGTCCCCTGGCCCCCCATGCTCCGTATCACATATGCGATACGTCACGCCGAGATAAGGGCCCGGGCCCTTCGCCGCCGTCTTCGGGGGGGTAATAGAAAATTTAAATATGGGCTTTATGGCCGGAGACGTCAGCCATTTCCCTAATTCGACAAGGCAGATGCCGGGGGTGTAAAGTGTACGGTCTCCGAGGGCTCGAATTATTACGTGAGGGCGAAAAGGGCGAGAGGTGTGGGACAGGTGAGAGTCGACGACCTCGCCTCTTCGCTGCTAAGTAACCCAAGTACTTGAGTTGTCGAGTGCTCTCTTTGATTATATTTAAATTTTGTGTTTTTTATTAAATGACAACACGGAGAAGCATGTATATTTTTTCGATAGTCTGCTGACGTACTTCGTGGATGTTAAAATAATGTAATTTGTTTAAAAAAAATTAAATTATCTATTCTTATCTTTGTATTATAAAAACATTTCATCGAAATCGATCTTTTTATAAATATTTTATTGATAAGTATATGTTATTTTCCGTTTCGATTTTAGTATTAAACTTTTTACTGGTAATAATCATAAACATCAAATATGTACATCGATTATTTAAATATTATTCAAATACAAGATCATCACAAATGAAAGATATATTTAACATTTCATAAAAATTAATGAAGATAATAAAAATACATAATGTATAATTTTATAGGAAAACTCTCAAGTTTTACTTTTCTTTATTCCAAAAATTACACCAGCAAAGATATTTAAATAGAAGCTTTCTAACCCTTTTATGGATATTATTATTATTTATGTTATTAATATTATTATTATTATTATTATTAAAACACTGCGAAAAAACTTATTTTTAAATCAACAAAATAAAAAATAAAAATTATCGCCAACCGCAAATAATTAAAAACGTCCTAATATAAACTTAAGAAAATTCTATTGAAAAAAAAAACATAAAACGAAAACAAAACACCTGAAACATCAATTCATTACAACTCAAAATTACCCATCCCGTTCATAAACAAAACTAAAACACCCATCCGAAAACTCCCAAAATCCAAAAACACGCAAAATAAACACCTCCCACCGAAATTCGACATCTCGGTCGAGTTTATCTGTGAACTACGGAGGCATCTTTCGGTAATTACAATCTTAATTAGTCACCCCGACGCCGGGGCGTCTCTAAACCGCCCCCGCCCACAAACCACCCCCAACCCCACCCACAACCCAACCCCACCCACAACCCAACCCCACCCACAACCCAACCCCACCCACAACCCCACCCCCCGTACCCCCTGTTGGCAAGACGAGGCTCCGGATGGGGGTCGGGATGTTGTTTATCGTGTTAGCAGATGCTTAAGTGAGTAGCGGCAGCGACGTGTGACTCGAGAGGGTAACTTATTCAATCGATTCAACATTACACCGGCGACGTAGTCGAGGGATGTTGATGTTTTCATATTGTGGATGTCGTTGGAATGTGTTTAATGGGGTTGATGTTCGTTTGGGAGGTGTTTGGAGTGGAAATGAGGGAGGTTTTTGTTTTTGGATGAGCGTTTTTTTGGTGGGGTGTGTGACGTTTGTGAATCGATCGGATAGTGTGTATTGTTGTTGTTCGAGAGTAGTTTACAAATCGTCGGTGACAAAGGAGAGTTGAAAATAATTTTGAGCGGGTTTGGAAATTAGAATAAGTTTGGTCTGTTAATAACGTAAGTCGTTAAAAGTGAACGAAGGTACATTAACTCGTAGGTCGTTATAAAGAAAAAATAAATAAAAACGAAAAATTAATGGAGTGTTCATCCAATAATAGACGAACTTTACATTTCTAAACTTCAAACAGTATTTCAATGCACCATTTTCCTGCACTAATGAAAGATTATAAAATAAGAAAAACGTATACAAAATTAATCACGATGACAACTTAATCATTCATTATCATAATCCATTATAAAATACATGAATAATATCATGACCCCCTACATCTTAAAACCGGGCCTAAGCCCAGAAAATTTATTGAGCCCTCTTTTCACCGATTTTTTTTAATACATAATTTTTTTTAATTACATAATTATTTTTAATCAAATTAAAAAAAGAAACAACTACATCTGTTTTCAAGATAAGCGTAAAGAGGATTTTCCCAAGTTAATAAACACCTTCTAAAAACATCAGCCAGCCTAGTACACTGGTGCACAACCTTTTTGATAGGCACACCAATTTTCCATTTCTCAATTTATTTATTTCATAAAATTGATCGATCTCAAACTCTTTCACAATCTCAGACCTAGAACTAAACTCCCCGATTGGAAGACCATGAATAATATTCACAAAAAACCAAAAAACCACAACTTTCAAACACTACACCCGAACAAATACACTTCAACGACACCAATTTTTTTTTATATAAACAAAACCCCACAAACAACCACCGCCGATAAATCACCACGAAACCTAAACTCATCCAAACAATTACACCGATCCCCGATATAAACCACGACATGTAAGCCATCACGCATCAGCCCATTCGAATTGTCGCAGAGCCTCCAAAACCGCGGGAAGACACGGTCTTCGGCGTCAGCTGTTATCGTCGTCTGCCGTGTCGTAAATCACGATCGGTGAAAACGTTCGTCTAATTTGACACGACCGATTCCGGTTAAGCGGTCACTGTACGATAAATTGACGAACGGTTCCGATTCGGTCCGCGGTGTTCGATTCGAAAAAATAATAATGGAGGAATGTCGGTTGACCCTCTCGTCCTGAGTAAATACGCGGGCAATAAGCCCGAAGCCTTATAAAGGCTTGTAAAATTTAATGCGGTCTGTGTATGGAAGGGCGAACGGATGTATAAAATGTAGACAAATATTTTAATATAGGAAATGTAAAATATTGTTGTTTCGAGATAAACGATGGTGTCGAGTCAGAAAACGTTAACGCTAATTGGTGTGACGGCATTGTTTCCATGCTCGTGTAAGCCATAAATTTTTTGACCATTTAAATTTAGATGTTGGCTCGATTCGTTTTTTTTTTGTTCAGTGGAACGAATGGTTCGTTTACTGAATTTGTTACTAGTTAGGGGTTCTTTTAAGGCCGCAACGACCCTTTTAATAACTCCTTCCTACTTGGAATTAGAAGTTAAGGGATTATTTAACCCTCTTCACGCTATTATATAAGTAACATAAAAGCTATCTTGAACAAAATCAAATTCTTTGATTTTCAATATGTTGAAAATACGCCGAATCCTCTTTTTACATGGGGGATACGTTCCAGAGACTACCGTGTAAAAAAAATCGTAAGGTGACCATATAAAAATTGGCGACTGGTTCCAACAGTATATTTGGATAGAACTTCCATCCAAATATACTTTATAAAAAATGTTTAATGTGAGAAAATTTCGCCATGTAAAATCATCAAAAATTAACGAAAAATTTTATTTAATAACTATAATTAGATACATATAATCATAAAACAGTATACAGGGCTGCACCGAGTCTCACTATTATTGCATAATAATTTTTTTTTTACCGTGTTGAAGTGAAAAAACCGTGTAAGAAAATCAGTTCTTCGTCTTTAAACCGTGTTATTTCCGACCCGTATAAAAAGAAGATTAGGTGTACCTCAACAGAATAATTCACAAATCACCCGTAACATTTAATTATTCCACCCTTACGAAATACCTCCTATTCTACACACCAAAAAACAAGAAACACCTCAACTTTATTAAACCACAACGCGAAACTACACAACGCGCGACACTCACTAATCGAAAAACCGCCCAAATCCCGATCATTTTTCGAATCCAATCAAACACTATCCCCAAACGAAATCACCAAATTAAATTTTGCACCCAGCCAACAAAGCGAAAAGGTAACTAAATATGTAACTTGTTAACCCTCCGGGTCTGGAGGCCAGGTATGCGTGCGGTCTGCGAAACCCGAGACCGGCTGAAAGGGGTGGTCCCCCAGCCACCCCCCGGCAACTTCGCGAGGGCGACGAGGTGGATCTAAGCGGCACAACAGTCAATTAAGTGTTAATACCCCGACCGACGACCGCCCCCCGCGGCGCGGCTGGCGTGTGCGTAATAACTGAATTAATATTCACGGAATATGGAGGGAGGCATGTGTACGTGTTCGCACACAGGTAACGCCGCGTGAAAGGCCCGCATTAATATGTGTGGGGAGATAGGGTGGGTGGGTGGGTGGGTGGGTGGGTATGTGTGCGCGCCCTAAGTAATACATGGGTAAATGGTGCGATCGGAGGGTTGACGTTTGTCGCCAAGACGAAATGTCACGTTTGAGGGTGTAGTTTGTTGGGGAAAGATTTTCGATTTCGAAAATTATTTATTTAAGAAAAATATCGTTATCGACATGTTGTGTGTCCACTGCAAGGTCTTCATGTCAAATATTGGGGGTCTAGGCTATATGACTTATCTGAGAGCCAATCTCGTACCGATAAAATTTATATGTAATTAATATTGTTTAGATTGAGTTATCTGGGAATATTATTGAATTTTAACAATCTATTAAATTACGTAGTCTGAAACATGAGACGGCGGGACTAATAGACCTCGAAAGACTCACGCTCTGCTGCGACCGAAAAGCAGAAAGCCTTCGGCATTTGCGTAATTAATACGACCGAAATTTTCATCAATTTTCTGCTTAGGAATTTCGCGAAACTAATATTTTAATTAATGCAAAGTTCTATAAAGTCCGCGCGGAAGATTCGTTTACGAATTCATAATGAAATATCGGGAATTCCCACTAGGATTCCGCGAAACGCGAACAATCCACTGATCCCTCCCACTTTTATTTCGTACATTACTTTCGTCGCCTTCGGAACGGCACGACGGAAAACGAAGAAAACTCAATTACGGTTTCCTCGGATTAACACTCACCGCTCGTCGGTTTTGAATCGAACTAATACAGTTATTAAACGGCGGAGAACAAAGAGAGACCGCTTTCCGAAAGCACGCCGAGTCTTCCGGCTAAAAATCACAATACATTTCCCGAAGTCCATCGAATCAACAAACACTGAAAAATTTCACAACAAACCCATCCAAAAAACCCTCGAAAACACAGCAAAAGCGCACCGACGACGTAATGAGCCTTAACCGGAGAGGACTCGTGTGTCCGTGACAGGCCGCAAGCAGACCGCGCCGCAAAGCGGGAGTTGTGGGGGCGCAGCCTCCGAGCGGGGGCGGAGGCCCCGGGGGCGCGCGGGGCGAGGAGGGGGTCGGGGCGGGTTCACCGCGGACTTGCGGCCGAAGCTCGCCCGCACATTTGCGGTGAGATGGGGGCGCAAGCTCGCACGCGGCGCCTCCGCCCCCCTGGTGTGGTGGAGCGCCGTAGAAGGTCGTTTTCGTTGTGTGTGTGTATGTGTGTTTTGGAAATTGGTGGTTGTTTGGATGTTGATTTTGATGGTTTTGTCGGGTTGGGTTTTTGGTTGGTTGGATTATTTTTTTTTTTTTTCGAAAAATTATTTAGATTGTTTAAAATCGATATGAAGAAGATATATTTTATTTTCTGTAGACGATAAACATAACTGGAAGAGGAGACTTTTTTTTATTCACATCCAAAGGGATAAAATAAAAATAAAATAAATGATAACCTAAACATGTAGTAAGAAGAAACAGTGAGTAGTAAACATACACATAGAGTAGTAGAATAATATTAGAAAAAAAACAACATATGAAAACGGAGAAAAAGATTTTCGAAACAGTTCACGAAAGTTATCCAAGATTAACAAGAATAAAAGAAAACTGTAGTTTTCAACCAACTATAAACGATGATGATATAAAAAAAAACGTATTTCCACGAATAACATTTCAATTCTATTTATATCATAAATATTAATCAAAACTACCATTAAATGAAACAACACTCTGACGCAAAAAACAGCACAATCCATTTTTTCATTTAAAATTCAAAACGCGAAAATCACAATTTGCCAAGTCATGCAGAAAATTGTGTATTTATACACCGAGCACGACAAAGCGTTGAATATTTCAGTTGAATCCAATGTGCGAAAAGTTGATATGAAAATTACAACGGCGCCGACACGAATTCTCGCATTTAGAAAACGACGCGCGTACAGGAAATGAAATACGCGTATTGTTCGTATGAGAAAACAATAGTTCGCTAGTGGATGGGAAAAGTTTTAAATCGTACCCGAGAGGAAAGCGAAAGGGTCAAAAGGGTCCGACATATCTCATAATGCCGACATTACACATACAAATCCGAATCGCAGGTGAAACGATCGAAGCACGCACACGACGTTATAATAATAAAAAAGCATCGCGCTTTTTCGACATTAAAAATGCGCAAAACGGAAAAAATAAAAAGGCGCGAGCGGAGCAGCGATAATTTCGAAATCGCTGCACACGTGAAAAACGTATGAAATTGTACGTTTCCAGAGAGATAAAGCTAATGAAATAAAGCAATGAAAAATTCGGCAGTTACAAAACTGCTGTTTGCTGCGCTGCCGTCTGCGGCCGAAAAAAAGCGCTGTGCGAAATGAAAACGCGAAAAAAAGTCGCGCAAATTCTGCATATAACGACCAGGGATTTTCCACATGCGAAAGCCTCGAATATCGCTGAAATTTTCGACGCCGTTTCAATTTTTTTTTACGAGTGCGGAAATAAAATTGCGAATGTCTTTCATTCGAGTTACGCGAACGAAGCTTTCACGCACGGATGTAAAATTATCATTATTTCTATTTTTATCGATATGAACTTTCATCGCCAAATAAAAGTTATTCAATTACTTTCGATAAAAACATATAAAGAAATATCATCAATTTTATATGTAAGATCTACTACAGAATATTACTGATACTCTCGAAAGTTTATATATTTCACCTTACAACAATGAGGTAACTTTCGATGAGTTTAATATTGAAACCTTCTCAACAATAACTATACGAACTCGTATATCGCTCGACTCTGGTTGACTTATTTGAACTAATTCATTTGGAAAAACTAGACCATTGATAGGCTTCAACTTACAGTAACGATTTTTTAAAGAAAAATTCGATATTTATATTAAATTTAAAACCTGAAAAAATGAGAAATTTGGAAAACTTCGTACGATCGCCAAATAACGTCCACATATCCACGCCCGGGTGCGCAAAAGTGAAAAAAACGCGCACTAGTCTAACGTACACATCCACTAGGCACGAAATGCACATACACACGTCGGACTAGACAAAGCGTACATACGAATCCACGTTCGAATTTGATGTTTACACTGGCTGCCATAGCTTTTAATGCAATAAAACAAGCCGGGTAGCGCGTACGGGGCTGCGGACTGGCGAAATAAAATCTGAAAAAATTCCGCAAAAAACAAAAAAAAGGCGGGAAAGGCCGAAGCGAAACATCGCAGCCTGAAATGTATAATATGTTGTAGGTCCGATAAATGCTGACCCCGGAGCGCGAAGCTTTTTCACATGCGGCACATCGTTAGTTGAGCAAACAGGGTTGTTGTTTTTCAGCAAGTTTTGACTGGAAAACAGACACTGTTATTTGTACGAAAATGAAATTAAAGTTCGAAACGTTGTGTAGTTTCCGGAAAAGTATCGAATTTAATCGGATTTATTGTACCTTGGTGAAATTTATTCTATAAAAATTTGCATTAATATTTTGTTACAAATATCTGAAAAATCTATCTCAAAAATATTTAAAACCAACCCACATTTTCAAAAATATAAACTCTCAAACATCATATAATACCCGAGCGCATCTGATACAACTTCACCATAGAACCTATCAATCTTTCAAGCGATTTTTTTGCCGCGTATATTTTTTTCCAAGAACTATTTTTCGCATTTTCTATTTCGTTTTTTCTTTCACTTTTCCCGCCGCCGCCCATCAAACATTCACGTCGCCGAGGAGCGTCCGCATTTATCGCGAATTCCTGAACAAGTTCGGGTCTATTTCAACTCGATTGAGTTCCACTCCGTACGTCGGCTTGTACGTACTTCTATATGTACGTCTGTCTGTCCGTGCGAGGCTTTTATTTCGTTCAGGCCCGCCCCTGTTTCAGCTGCAAAAAATAAACTGCAAAACCTGGTCGCCGCCGGCTATTTGATTAGCAAATATCGATCCGGTTCACCGCAAAAAATTTCAAATGCATCCTACAAAACAAATATACTAAATAGTATATAAATTTATAAAAATATTTAAAATGAAACGAAATCAAGATGATATATACATTTATATGCGTTTAATGTAAACGAGAACGTTCCCATATTTATTCAGAGCGTTTTTTTATATTTTTTCAGCGTCTACATTTTTCGAATCTCGGAGAAAATATCAGTGGTTTTTTTTATGATCGCACCACTGAAAAAAATCGACACGCTCCTGAAACGCGTATCGGAATCGAGAGTTCTTTTATACGAGACACTCGCGACATTTATGCGAAAGGAAAAATTCGCAAATATCGAAATCGGATTCTCTCGCTAGCGTATGTATTTTTGCGGGAAAAATTTAATATTTTATCGAAACGTATTTCGCCGTACGACCAGGTGAGGCTTCTATTAGCTTTCGCCGAACCGCACAGTTCAAATAGAACCTGCCCTTTCCATAGATAGGATTTTTTTCGTATTTTGTTTCCTGTTTTATTTTTGTTTTTTTTCGCAGTAGCCAAAGGGTGAAATTCGAATTCGATATATAGATTTGAGCTTTTTTCTCTCTGGCGGATACGGTCGTGCGAAGTCGCGCGTGAAAAGCGAACGCTCCATCGGCGGGAAAAACAAAAGAAAATCGGACCTTAGTTTCCGATTCGTCGGATATCGACCTCTGCTTTTTACCAATTTTCCCTTTGAGCATATATTGCATTTCACATTTATCTCCTATTTTTTTTAAATGCATTTAACGCCTCATACATATAAAAAAATTTATCTCAAAAATATTTCTTTAATAGTGTAACTAAAAAAATATTTCATAAAATTTTCTTGGAAGATTTTGACTAGTTTAAAGATCAAAATCGTCGACGACAAAGACTCTTTATAAACTTAATAATCTACTTTTCGAAAGAGCTGTAAAACAGGTCACGTTCTCGTAATAAAAAAGAGAATTAAAACCATTGTTCTCGACATAAACAGCGAAATGAGTACGAAAAATTTTACAAAGAATGTTAATTTAATTGTCGCCCTAATGGACGTAAGTTGTGCATAATAATTCTTCATGAAATTTGCAAACCCACGTACAGAACTCAATCCGTCCGCGAAATAAGATTCTCAAACTATTTAAAACAAGCACTCAAAACTTTAAACCACTTCTAATATAATAAAAACAACGAAAAGTCCATTCGTACGATATAATAACACACAACACCCAGAGCGCTCAAGTGCAAAAAAATTGAGCCGAACAAAACAAACGGCGGGCACAAACCGCAAGTTTGTTCAGACGTGAAAAAATATCTCCTGAAAAAAATTGCGACCCGCTTCGAAAAAAGGCAAATAAATAATTTAACCCCTTTCGCGGTTTTAACAAGTCTCCGAGCTCGATTACACAGCATAACGGTCCCGTTCATAACGTTACAATGACAAAACGGCAAAACGAAACAACGACAAACCAGAGAGATATATAAGCGAAAATAAAATATATAAAAAAGAGAGAAAGCTCTCCCGTTAGTATGTAGTACGTAATCCCAGACGCGCCGAGTGTGGCCACCGCAAAAAAAATATATGTAACATATACATTTTTATTCGCCTTCCTCGTATATACGAATAAAACAAAATAAAAAAATAAAATAAAATAAAGGTCGGATACGAAATGAGCTATCAGCCGAAAAAAAAGGACGAAGGGATAAAACGCGAGCTCCGGCGGAAAAAAAGGGCTGGATGGATGGAAAAAAAAGGAAAATAACGAAAAGGAGACTGGCGCTTTGCGGAAAGCATAAAAATGTCGTTGCGGACGGGCCGAATCGCGATATTAACCCTTTCGGTGGCGAAAAAAGGGAACGGAAGGCTTACGAAAGGATTTAACGGTTTTCTTTTGCATCGTTTCGCTGCACTGAAAGTTTACACGTCGTATTAACGCTTTATAAATCTGCTTTGATAAAAATAGCGCACTATAAACCGACTTTACACGATATTCAACCGTAAACCTTTTCCATGTCCGAATCCAAAAGACATTTGGACCACATCCAAACAACAGACAACGGAACCGTCTAACAACCCGAAACCGTTTAGCAATATCGTAAAAACTTCCACGATCAGCGAATTAGCGCACATAATATTCAAGCGAAAAAACTGCGCATACCTGCTTTATTTACCACGAGCACTTAAAAATAAAACTCGATATCGAATTCGACTTGTTTTGTGTCCCAAAACAACCCCGCGCCGAAATACCCCGTGACCCAAATCGGCGACGCAATAATAAAATTGGCGAACCGAGTAGGGGTCCACAGCTGCCATGGGGATGGGTTCGAAGGGAAAGGGGGTGTTTGTGTGTGAGGGTGGTTTAAGGGGGATGTTGACACAGACAATTCGCGTCGGAGGAAATGAATTTTAACACTCAAACGACGGGGTGGGCGCGACACATGCGCCAAAAAACCCGGCGACGCCAGACAGATTTATGGGCGGAGATACGCATCATATTATTATTATTGTAGCGCATAAATAGGGTACAGGGATGACGGAAAATCGTTAAAATATATACGTGATGTACTACGCATTGTTTTCAGTAAAAAAAAAAAAACGGTACAATGTCGATTTTTTAATGAGATCGCTGATTTATGACCGACCGACACTTAAAACGGTAATAAATTCAGAAATTTCTATTACGTAATATACACGTCAAATCAGATCATTAAAAAATACGAAAAAAATTAAATAAGTCGTAATACTTCACATACCGAATTACCGGCGCAAAAAAATCTCAATTGAACTTTCGCGCAACCTTCGATCCGACACGAGAACTCATAATAAATTTCTCGTTCACACATTAACGTGCAAAAAAACAGAACCAAAATAAAAATGAAAATAAAAAGCGAAGGGCAGGGGGAGGGAAAGTAAAGTACCCCACGCGAGATCGTATCAATTCCGTACGTAATACGCAACGTGTGCGCTCCAATTATATGTTTACCTCCACTTTATTACGTCACGGTTAATTTAGGGTTTAACACTTGAATCACGAGTTGGCGGCGCGAGCGCGGAATATACGGGTAATTTATGAGGTAATTTCGACCTCTCACCCCTGAAACCGCCGAACCCCTACCCTGAATGTTGCTGAAACAATACGACGATTACCCGGTATATATGAACGATTTCGCTGGTTCAAAAATGAAGGGAAAAGTATCGTTTGATGGTTAGGTTGTCTTTTGCGAATTGATTTTTAATTTATTTTTATTCTGTACATAAAATTTTATAAGTAAAATAATTAAATTTTACTAATTTTTCAATAATTTAGACATCGAAATAAAATATAATATTTTTTTTATCATCATCACTATTGACCCGTTGTGAGTCCACTGCAAGACAAGGTTGACTCTCGGATAAGGCAGCCTAACCCCAATTTTTTTTATGTTTAAATTTAAAAACTATTCATTTTTCATATAAAAATTAACACTTAAAATTTATTTACCATCATTGAAAAAAATAAAATTTCATCCATACTTCTCATTATACATTCATCATACAAAAAAAAATATCAATCGCACTTCCCATCAATATTTCAACCA
This sequence comes from Hydropsyche tenuis, assembly GCA_009617725.1. Classification (NCBI taxonomy): domain Eukaryota; kingdom Metazoa; phylum Arthropoda; class Insecta; order Trichoptera; family Hydropsychidae; genus Hydropsyche; species Hydropsyche tenuis. Next base: position 4,297,427 of record VTON01000004.1, read on the forward strand.
CATCATTCCGTATCAATCAAATCTTTTCAATACATCCAATTTCACCCTTCTCCAAACACCCAATCGCTAATTCATACTAAACATCCCTCCTACTAAAACCACCCCCTCGTATGAAAAGGTGCTCTCGGCAAACAAGGGTCCGCCACCCTTGACCGTCGGTTTTTAATCCCTTCACGCACATGACGGTCGATCATTCCTGTAATGACTCTGTCGGAGGGATACGCTGTCGTCGACTAGGGACTAGGGACTAGGCCCAAAGAGGGGGAGGGGGGCGAAACCCTTCGCCCTCTCACTCGGCACGCGCGCCCTTAATTGATTAAACGTGACGCGCACATGTCGCTCGAGAGAACATTGTGCGGTTAATATCTAAAAATTATCAATATTGCATGTATTGTTGGAAACGTCAAATGTAGGGTTGGTATAGAAATTTTTAAAAAAAAAATTGAATTAATAATTGAAATAAAATTTGATTGAAATGGTGCATATAATTTTGATGGATCATCGTCATAAAATTGTATTCTCAGCGGATATTTTTGTAATAAAAAAATTGAATAGTGAAATTATTTTCATTAAAATTTATCTATTTACTGAACGCATAACTTCGATTGTTGTCAGAAAACGCTAAGTTTAAATGGTTAAACAGTTGACTGTTTTATTAATTAGATACGATCAATTTATAATTACATATTAGAACGTTTGAACAAATTTTCGGAAAACATTATACGATGAAATCATTTTACTTTTCGTGTCATGAAAACTGACCTGAATTAGTAAATTATGCTAGATATAAAAAATTACACTCCCTATAATTTTCTAACTAATTATATTTTTTACTACAAGTCGTAAACAATATCGAAAAATTACGACCTATTAAACAAACTATATTTTTATCAACGTTTTTAATAATTTTTCAACACTAAAACCCACTTTTACGACCGCGCCACATATCGCCAGACTGGCAAACACACAGCGCGAAAATCATACCCGAAAGATCGCCAAAACGCAAATTAAATACGCAAAAATCACTACATTTAATCCCGTAAAACAGACAAACACAAACACAAAGAGCTCGCGCTAATTGCATTTCGCAAAAAAGATAAACACGGCCAGTGTACATATGCGAAATTCGAACGTCGATTGTCAACATTCGGAAAGCCGACGAAAAAAATAAACACGACGTTAATTCGACGCTCACAAATCGCTACAAGTGACGCTGGGTATGTACATATATGTGTTATATAAAAAAAAATCGGCCACGTTACCCATTTATGTATATTTTAATACGAAAAATAAATAAACCCGTACACGTATAATATGACGGGGTCGTGTAGGGGGTTGGGGTTGGAAAAAAATGTTTGAACGTAGCTTGCGCACACGCGAGAACCGACAACGGAGTATTACGTATACATAAAGCGGGATTGTTCAAAAATTTTCAGGATTTAATTTCTTAATATGCCAATTGAAATTAAATTTGACTGTATATGATCAATATTTAAAACTAATAACCACAAATCGTTGATCAAAAATATTTTGATATCTAAAATTGGTACCCAAAGACAAAATCGACATTGAGGAAAGAGTCAATCAAAATAAAACATAATTAAGAAATTATTAAAAAAATAATGTCATAAACATTTAAAAAAAAAAAACTGAAATTATAACTAAGAATCTTTAGGATAATAAAATACTTAACTCAAAAATATAACATAAACAAAAAAGATAAAAACACTGTTTCAAGTACTCAATGTCTCCCATAACCATCACTATACAATTTCAATATGAAAACGATCAAAACCCGCAAAAGAGAATCCGGCAACTTTCCGACCGACCCTCAACCCCCTGCGGCGTGTATATACGGCGCGCGTATACGATACATAAATGCACGCGGCGATAAAATAGCGTATTTTATGTTTGGCGAGGGTGAGCAGACATCACGCTACCCCAACGGTTCCCCTTTTAAATAAAACAATTCGGTTGCGCTTTATTCGTACCCCCGCACTGAAAGCCTCCCCGTCCCGCCGCCCACCCGCCACCCCTCGGACAACTTTGTAGGGGAGGGCCACCCCTCGAGAAAGAGCCGAGCGAGGGTGGCAACATAAATTTGTTATTATACAGTCGGTCAAAAGTGCGGGTGAATCACGCTACATTGCCTAACCGTAAATTGGACTGGATTTTCACTCGAACGCGGCGCGTAATAAACGAGCAGTAAAAAAGCGTATTTAATTATACGAGATTTTTTTCGATTTCGTATAATTTTCGATTGATTTTGACGAATCGGTTCCGAGTTTGGTTTGATATTTATGGAAAATAAGCTATAATACTTTTTTTTTCTTTTCTTAACATCGTCTGTAATGTTCAAAGTTACAGCTACTTCCAAATTCTAACTCCTACCTACAACTCAACTGCTAACAATCCCCGGTTTTTTTTTAAGTTATAATACTTGAGAGTGAAGGCCAATGACGTGTGTTTTATCGAGGTCTGAACCATGTAGGACCAACGGTCTCGTCTCGTCTGGCAAACTGGTGGTCATTGCGATCGCAAAGTGGTCAGCGAAAGCGTAGTCTGCTTAGTCTTTAACTCGTCTATCCTGCTGGTGATCATTGCGATCCGCTCAAAAGACAGTGACTACAAAGTCTAGCACATAGACGCACTCATCGTTGGTCTGAGAGCCTCCTCCGCTGGCATGGGCGGATTGGCTCTTATGGTACAGGTCCCTTACCGAAATACGACTTGGGCTAGCGCAGTAAGGTATAGCCTAGACTGCCGCATTTGTCTGGTAAGGCCTTGTCCTGCAGTGGATAACTAATAGGCTGCTAATGATGATTATAATAATACTTGAGAAATAATAGTATGTACTTGAGAATTGAGGTTTGAATAGTGATACGGACATGTGAAATATGTTAGTTCATGTTACCTGAAAGACTATAAAAGATAAGACCGAAAGGATGATGAAAAATAATAATAAAATCAAAGAGATATGTGAAATAAATTGCTTGAAATACACAAAATCGCAGTCATATAATAAATCCTGGTATTCGAATCTTCCCAATTAATAAACCATTTAGTCAAGGTCCGAAGGGCGACAAAATTTAAACCCACGAATAAACGCGTGGAGTATAATAAATTTTCAATTAAAGTCGCAGATAGCACAGTTAAGAGGGCGGCACGGATTAGGGATGTCTGCCCGATTTCGAGGGGATTACAAAAGCGCGTGTCCCGCTTTATTCTTTCACATCCCTTGGCACAGCAGACGAGCACAAAGGGAGGGAAGGGACACTGGCTGCACGGAAGAAGTGTTTCAGATAGTATGGGATAAAGTGCACGCAATCCCCGCTTCGCATTATCCGAACACCTCTTATCCCCTCGCATATAAAGAGAACCGATTCAAAATACGCATTTTTTAAATAAAAAAACATTTTTCTGATACCATCAGAATAATTAAAAGAAATAATATTTAAGCAAATACTGATAGAGTTTGATGTACCCCAATTCTGCAGTAGGGACAATAGTGCGTTGAAGCAACTGATACGTGAACATCTGAATATAAATGGTGGGTTTTGATTCTGCTCCCCTCGTGTTGTCAGATAAATGGGGCTCGGAAGCACTAGGGGAGACCACGTCAATGGCCCCGGTGATATTCGTCGCGACTTTCACAACAGTCCACTCCAGAGGGTCGAAGGGATAAGCGGGAGTGCGCTGCAAACTAGGGGAAGCAGGTGGGCAGACTTCATTGTGACAACCCCATAGTCGTGACGATAACAAATGACGTGTTCGGTTCAATGGAGGAAGATGCCACGATGGTTAGTTAGTTCGATCCTCCATTAGTGCTTTATCTACGTCATACCGTTTTGATGCATCGGGCAAGTTTTGTTACTTGAGCGTGTTTGGGGTTATCAAATCAGTCGAGTTTGTGGCTCGGAATTAAATTATTGAAAATTTCGAAACGGATTTACAAAATCGTTAGATCGGAACGAATTAGCACATGGAAAAGCGCAACGTCGGTCGAGAGGTGTATTGTGTTGTTATTATTTGCGGGGGTTGAAACGCAGACGGCTCATCAAAAACATCCCCTAACGCGCTTCAGACACGCACGCCAAATCCCAAACCGCCCCCGCACCATAAGCACAATATAATACAGACACAACAAAACAAAAAAAGACAATTACTCGTAATTCCAGAACCATTTCATAACTCCCACACCCCCGAGTGGAGAGCCTAGTCGGCCTACGTGCGTATTTACATTTTTTCCCCACTGTTTGTTTCGATAACGCGCTTTATTTTCGCGTGTATTTTTTTGCGGAATACTCTTTTTTTTCGTTTTTTTTTGCGCCACTCGAATGTATTATGGTACGTTCGCGTCTGCGGTGCGCGCTTATGTCAATAATGTTAGGGATGTTCGAAGCTCAGTGTGGGAGGGCTGAAAATGTGGGCGGGTGAAACGGGGGCGGATGATACTCGCTTTTTTATGGCGTTTTTTTTTTCCTATATATATTTTCCGCCCATTTTTTCGGTTTGCTTTTTCTGATGGACGACCGGTAAAAGCGGATAATTGACTGGGTCTCAACCGTTAGATATTTATTAGATACTTTAGACGAGTTCGACAGTGCCCTATTGTGTTATATAAATAAAAATTAGATAACGTGCACGAATGAGGGTGGATGATTGATTTTATTTTGCGCACACGACTCAATTCAAACTCAATAATACTGATTCGTATTTGTTTAAGATTTCAAAATAGATGAACGGAAATACGGTACAATTTTGAAATGAAGCATTATGAAAAACAATATATTCACGACCTCAATCAATAATGAGCTTCATAACGCGTCATAAAACCGACACTATTAATTGAAAATATACGCAACATCATGCAATAACAAACTTTCGAAAAGACAGCAATGCACAATAAAAACATTTATTGGATCGATCATTAAAGTCTCGCGCAGAGCACCATAAAGCACATATAATTTTCATGGTATTTGCAGTGCACCCCATAAAACTGGAAACTTATTAAAGTTAACATGCAACCCACCGTGTAATGCTTAATCAAAAGATTACCCCTATAGCGAGCGGGACCAGGTTCCTTGGCGACCCGCACCGAAAAAGGGTGGATACGAAACCACCCCTCAAACCATGGTTGTGAATAAATTTATATAATTTCGTTTCGAAGCACGGTCGGAGGGGAAGAGGCTTTTCCGATAACCGCAACGGTGGCCGTGTAAACAGGAATAAATAATGACACTTTGGAATATTGTGCTGAAATCGCACGGAATGCGAAAATGTAAACAGGAGTCTCGTTTGATAGTACTAAATGTGAAATTGTATTCTGATGTACTTATAATCTGAATATGATGGCAATATTCATGCAAATCGGTGAAATATTGTATATCAAACGAAATATTGATAAGTGAATCAACTTATCTAAATGGATGAGAAGTATTCAATACTAAATTATCGATCATATAAAAAACAATTTATAAAATACTAAAATTTTTCACATTTCATTCAATAAAAATTATATTATACAGTCAACATACAATAAAAAAAACAATATCGAATCATCCATTTAAATAAATACAACAGATGCGCAATAATCGCACAAATCCAAAAAAAAATCACTCACAAACGAACGAGGGTGAACCGAGAACACATCGCGACTTATATTTCCATAAAAACTTGTTTACCCAGAAAACGCACACCCCACACCGTCCATAAAAACGATACATACACACACGCTAATAAAATGGTAAACGCCGAAGCTGAATAATAGCCGGAACAAATTTATTCCCCCTAGGCGATTTGCCCATCAACGTTTCGACCTAGCCCCGATGTCACAATGCGTACCCACAGCGGGGTGTATAATATGTCCCCCCGATACACAATACGTATACGTGGCCACCCCCGAGTCCGTGGCCCTTTTCGGGAAAGGGTCGAAGAGGGCCATTGTGCCGTGTCGTGTGTGCCCTATGGACGCGTGAAAAAATCGGTAACAACGCGGTTTTAATTGCACGGAAGCATCTGTCGAGGGCGAATTTTTTTATGGTGGTTTTGAAATTTTGGCGAATGGCTGATTATTTTGATGTGATGATGAAGTGGGATTTAATTGAATAAGACGCTGATTGATTTTTTCAATCAATCGATTTTTGAATGGAAATTTATTTAATACTCTACCATTATTTCTCTTGATCTAGAATTTTGTATATTTTACGAATTCGATTTTATCCACCCTACATATTCTCCCCCTTATTTCGTATCTTCTCGGGTATAATATTTCTCATGTCTATCTAATCTGTAATGGAGGGGCTGCAGCATTGAAAAGGAAAATAATAAGTATACTCACATGAGCAAAATATAATACAAAATACGTCGTCATCAACACTTATATGAATCAAAATATGTGTTGAATTTTTATATCTGTGCAAGATGAATATAGGAATTCAAAAAATATATAAAACTTTAATTTTATGCAAAATGAGGGCTGGAGCCTTATAGCCCTTTAGAACGAGTCGCCATTCCATTAACATTCATTCGTATAACCACCCATTACTATTTTAATAATTTTAATAATAAATATACGTACTTCATTACTCTTCAATAAACATCAAACAGTATATGAAAATAATAATTAAACCCAAAATTTCCGCCACTCTAATCACACTAACAATCTAATTACATTACATAATACAAAAAATATATACAACACAAACCGAAATTCCTCGATAATCCTAGCACAAACACGCGAATCTCATCAATCCAAAAGCGTACCCCGACGCCGAAAGGGGGCTCAAAATATGATAATACAATATAAAAGGCCACGTTTCATCCCTCAGAGTCGTCTTTGATCGCACCTGGCATATCAAAGCGGCGTCTAGCCATAGAAGAGCCTCACACCCTGCGAGGGCAAACAAGAAGGGCTCTAAATAAAGCGTTTTCCGGCCCCGCCATTCCGCACCCTAATTCGACACGGGACAAAGGACCTAAAGGGGGACGGTTTCCGAAAAAATGAAAAAAAAAGATGGAAAATTAGCAACGAACATATAGTTATCGGACGTACGCTTCGGCGGGTAGTGACCATTATCCGAGCTCGCATTATCGTGGATTGTGTGAAATGTGGTCGGAGCGTACACCATTTGCGGTGTGTGTCTATTTGCATGGAATGTGTGTATTATATGGTGTGTACGATGCGTCGATGGGTTTAATGTTTGTTCAGGAAATTGCATATTAGAATATATTTATTGGTCGCGCCGATGCAAATCGGATGGCGTGCAATTATGCAATTTAATCGAGAGGTTAATTGATTGTGTTTTAAGCATTGACGCGCTTGATATTTATCACGTTCGATTTCGGAAATTGTTAAACAAATTTTAAAATTTTGCACTCACCTGTTTATGCATCTCGACGTTGAGGCCGTAAGACATTTCGTAGTACTGAAAAAAAAAGGTTCCACATTAATTATATCATCGTTTTTACAAAATTTTAAACAGATCTCTCATTCAAACTAAAGAGATCTTTAAAAAATATTTTAATAATTGAATTTAAATATATTCCAAATATTTTAATAGCAAAAATGGATCAGTATAAAAACTACTCAAAGACAGCAACATTCAATGAATTGTATGTATAACGAGCACATGCATCACGCATCGACGTGTACACGCATTCATGCATGCAAAACGGCTAAACAATATCAGATTTCAATTAATTCGAACACATTCGCACAGAAAACGATTCTTTAGCGGTCTATAAATGGCTAATTTGTTGCACGCGCGCGGTCCAATTGTGGCCCAATGGACCGCGGATAACGATTTGCACAAATCGAATCGATCAATCAAAACACGCGTTCGTTGTCTATGAATGTATATGCGGATTTGTCGGGGTACAGATCCGAAAGTAGCAATTGAAATTAGTGTTTTCGATAGATTAAGTATTGACGAGTCAATATTGAAAACTTAACTGCGAGAGTTATATTATAAAAGAAATTGTTTTTTTGTATTACTTTTAAATTAAGCATTTTCATTATTTATTATAAAGTTTGTTTGAACAAATAATAATGAATATAAATTTTACAAATATTATTAACAAACCGACGTATGACATTTGCTGAAAAGTTCAATAGCGGTTTTCAAATACATTTCATAGTTGATCTTTCATCACCATTTTGTTTGACCAATCATTTTGATCTTCAATTACTAATTTTTAACGGTATTGAAATAAAAATTTACTAAGAAAGAATATTCAAATATTTTCAAATAGATGTCACATGTTTTTTGATTGTTTGAACAATAATTTTCAAGGAAATTTTATTTATAAACTTTGAACATTTATTTAACCAATCATTTTCAACCTCATTTTACATAAAACCTGAACTTAATACTAAAACAACCTCTTATCAAAATGATATTGTAAAATTACTAATCGCACCTTATACGATTTAATTTCTTACAACGAAAATCGCCGATTGAAAAGAGATCAACGCGCGAACTTTAGACAATAAAAAGCTTGAAAAATTGCTACTTTCGGTTCTTCACCCCTCACATATCTAACGTACGAACAATACAACACACCATTCGATCCGAAAAACGAGACGGACGTTCGTCGGAAACGCCCACGTTAATTAATGGAAACGATTCGATGTATTTTTCGTGGTAATTAGACGTGTTTCGTGCGTTGCGCACTTTCGCGTCACGCGAACGGCCCATTACGGGAAAATGCGGCGATGTCTCTGAAACGTGCAAAAATCGTGCCGGGTTCTTTAATTTTTAGAAAAGTATGCGGAATTATCATTCCATTTCCTAAATTTTCTACTGTAGATATATATTAATAAATGTTGATTCGAATCGACGATGGTCAAATGTGAAAATATCTTTGACAACTTTCGAAGGAAATTTATTACCGTATAAAAAAAATTATGATCCGATCGTCGATTTATAATCCATTATGAACACATCGACGATTTCTATAATCAGATTAACTTATAAGCGGAAGAAATCTCACGACCGAAGGTTATTAAACTTTCGCATTTTCGAAAGAACGGTTTGGATAACGCGCGCGTCATTTAAAATTCGTCATGTATCGTAAAATACACAGAACCGTGTCTTGACAAACAAGACGTTTCCTGAATTGTTTCTAATAACCACAACTAACACGAAAAAAAATACAATTTATAATGCGATACGTTAATCAGATCTTCGCCAGTTTTTAAATCGCATTACGTTCCCTAATTGGACTCTCAGATCTATGTAATCAAGAAGCTCGAATCTACACTATTCAATCGCTATTCGGTATAAAAAAAACGACAGTTATTACCAACAATTTAACAACAAAATAATGTATACGTCGATATTTGAATGATTTTATTTTTTTTATTAAAATAATCACACGGTATTGAATGTGTTCAAAAAAAAAATCTCGTCAAAACTTAATCTTGATAGTATTGTTTATAAAAAAAGCTGGTCAGAACATGGACGTTGGTCACCCCTGGTACATGGTATAAATCTAAATCACCGAACTAATCTGTACGCTCGATCTGGTAGAAAATAATATCTGGTCTTCATACTGTGTTTCGGTACATTTTTTTTCCTGTTTGGTTCTCGCTCTCGGTCTTCGACGAGTCGGACTCGCGTGATTAATGGATCATAGTTCAATGGTATCAAACTGGTAATAAATCAAATAATGTGGCGATATTAAAAAGCTCGTGTATAATATATATCACAAACGATGTGTGTGTGTGATGTACACACACGAAAAAAAAATGGATACGCGATATATTTATTATGGTCATGATTTTTCGTGAATAAACTATTACGACTGTTTGAAAAAATGGTATCTTTGATATATTGCATACTAATGAAACGCGATATGTTTTAAATTGAGAACCATCCAAGCGAATATAATTTTATTTAAAACCAGTATTTTTAGAAATCTAATGACTCAAAAATCTAAATACATTTTCGATATTAGGCTCAATTTTAAAAATCTCAATTAAACACCGAGCACCTCCGGCGTAACGGCATCGATGATTGATGACGCTCTTTACTCCACAAGCGTAACTAAATAAGTTACGAAGAAAAACCCACCCATGTAATCAGAAGCGACTAACCATCAACCAGAAGGCTATATAACACTTTTTTCTCTAATACGCACGTATCATGAACACATTACGGGACCGCACGAACGCGCGAGTTGACGATTAACACATGTCCGATGGCACCTTTTTCCGTGGCCAAACGGTACACACATGATTTATAATATATACAGAGCACGTGTATAACACGGGCCGTTCGAAACGATCATTGTCGGTCGTTAACAACCCCCGTGGGTCGTTTTCGACGATCGGTCAATGCGAATCGTATATAATTGGGACGTAATAAGCGAACGATCGGACGAAAACTCGGTTCGGTTCTGTGAACTGATATTTCAGGAAATTGTATGATTTTAATATTATCGATTGTTTTATTTAATGCGAATGTGTTTGTTATTGTTAGATTTTTATATGCATGCGAAATGATTAACTTGATTAATACATTTAATTAGTATTGATAAATTATTATAAAATGTGATTTATTAGAATTGTGAAAACATGGACAGGGTCAATTAGACAAAGGTTTTTATTAGAAGTAAACATGTCAAGATTTATTAAATATACTCATTATGTATAATTTATGAAACTATGTTATTGATCTAAGAAAGTAATTAGCCTTTACATATAATTTTGCAGAAAAAAATAATAAATAAACTAACATTGTGAAAACAATTATTCATTTTATCATCCTTTCAATTTAGATTGGTAACACATTTCTATTACTATATTTAAAATGAGTATATTAAATTCGTATTATACATGCCCAATTTCCCAATAAATCGATGTCCATTAGTCATTGTCTAATTGACCTGTACAAAAACAACAGACAACTTTTACCAAAATGAATGAAATGAAAACATAAAAGTTGACTGTTTAAAAAATATATATAAAATCCATAAAAATTAAAACTGCATGCAAACGAACACACAAGCAGAACCAAATAGACGAAGTGTATCCAAAAAGCATTAACACTAGGAACAATAGGACAATGAAAGCTCGGGTTCAATCGGCGTCTTGTCAAAAACACTTACCATAACATAGTGTCTTTGCATTTCTGTCTTCTCCTGTGCCAGCTTCTCGCATTCCAGCTTTAAACTGTGTTCGTTTAAGGTTTTCGAGATGGCACAAACGAGACAGCGCATCAGACATTTGTCGGGGTACCAAACATTCGTGCGGCGGACAGAGACAACGGGCGTGGTGGTCGGTTGTTGTTGTTGTTTTGGTGGTATTGTGGATGTTTTTTATGTAGGTGTGATGTCGTGTCGTTGGTGTTGTTATGATTTCGGTGTTAAGTTTTGTGATTGTTGATGATGGTCGGTGGAGTGCGACGGGCAGGGTGTGGAAAAAAAAACACAAAATTGAATTAATACAAAAACTGAAATGTTAGTCGAGGAAAATGTGATTTAAATTGAAAATTTTTGGTTATAAATAACATTATTTACAAGAAGTACTTCAACGCTTTCTTATCATCGAATTTGTTTGGAGTTGCACAATATTATCGAAATGCTAATAAAAATCAAACATTGATGATAGAAAAACGTTGAAAATAATCATGCAGGTTGGGGAGTGACGCACATCAGCAACTGTAAAGGAAATGTTATCAATTTTTTTTTGTTAATCCTGCAATAAAATATTTGAACGCTAGAACAGAACGAACAGCACACGCGAGCCCCGATCGCAAAACGAATCGAAAAAGAGAAAAACGACTCGTGTGAACTACAATTTCAAAATTGTGTGAATCGGAATCCGAAACAGCACACATTCGTCATTATTTCATTTTACAACATCCGCCGAAATCGCCGTATTACGACGCCTCTCGTAAAGATTACAACAGCCCGAGTTAATTAAGATTTTTTTGTTGGTGATGGCCACGATGACTTCGAAGGCTTTCAGGGTGCTTTTCGTTCGGTTCATATTAGTAATACACATAAAGCGAATGATCATATCAGATATAGTGCACAAGTACATAACCGATGATAATATATATAATATGTAATAATAAAAACGACACAAGGCATAAATAGTATATGATGGTGAACATTCGTGATTCCCAAGCACATTATATACGCAGACATTTCCATCCCGTTTACATTATTCAAACTTACCATAACGTAATGCCTTTGAATTTCTATTTTTTCGCTCGCCAACTTCTCGCATTCCAATTTGAGACTGAAATTCGGAAAAAATAATTAAACCAACTGATACAATTGATTGAAAAACGGGCACGATCCACCTAGGCGTAAAAAGCTATATCCTGCTAAAGGGACATGTGTTTTGGAAAACATGACGGGGAAAATAATGCTTAAAAAAAAGGTCATTTCCTGTGTAAAAAAATGACGTGTATCTGAAAGGAAATGCTTATATTACACGTCAGCACTGACATATCAATGTACTTGAATAAACATAAACGTTATTCTGAAAATAAATATGTAAACTACTAATTATCTATCGCGCTAAGCAATCAAATATAATTTCATCACAAACACACCTTTGCTTATGCAGCACTATTTATAATCAAATTATTATGTGAATTTTTAATTTACATCCAGATCGTATCTCAGAAATATTTATTTAACGCTGTTTACGTTTCGTACATTAATATAATTACATCAATGGATGTGTGTTAACAAATTAGTCGATAGATAATCGGTATTTAATAATATTTTCAAACTAAATACGGCGCAGTTACGTTATGAACATCTGTCAAAAACAAATTATAAAACGATAATTGAGCATCGTATTTTCCGTAATTGAAATCTCAAATGTTTCCAACCATTAACTGCGACGTATCAAGATTTACTTCATGGGCAAAAAAAAAACCACACAAAACGATACTGACTTGTGATATTGAGCCTGAAGAAAATTAAATTCTTCTTTTATCCTATCGCACGATTCACCAACGGTGAATTTGAAAGGTTGACCCGGTTGAGGTGGACCCTGAAAAAAAAACAGCAAAAAATTAATAACACAATTCCACACATTCAAAAAAAAATTCAAAACGCCCGACTTAACCAGAAAATTACTACGAAACATATGCGTACGCAACCAAAAAAACCGTATTAATAAATAATTCGTTATGTACGAAGCTCAGGTGGCTATCCTTTGTATACACCTGTCACACGATCGCTTTTTTAACCCTTCTTTTGTGCGCCGCAAGAAGCCCATTAATTCCGGCCCGAAATAAAACACCAGAAAAAACGGCCGAAAACAAAACGCGGTACACACACACACCGAAGCACAAACACCGAAAAAAACGAACATATACGAGATAAAAAGGCGGTTCTCGAGGACTCGGGCACGCGGTACAAGAACAAAGCGAACAAACAGAGCCTTCTTCTTAACACCGCGGTAGGAGGACCGGTCGTTGTCGACGGACACCGGAGCCGGCTACCGAATTCCGGATGGCCAGATGTCGTGTGTCCGAATCGCCCACCTTTAAAGATAAATTCGAAACTCGATCGACCGGAAAGATGGCCTTTTTTCGGCGGGAGGTGCGAAGGAACGGAGGGAAAGGAGTGACTTCGGTGGCTCGATGGAGAATGTGAAGTGAAATATGGGTCGTTCAAACGAGATTTATCATTAAAAACAAATAAAATTGAACGATAAAACGATCATGATGTATCATTATTTATTTCTAGATTAATCTCGAGGAATTAGATAATGACGTCGAAAGTCAATAGTTGAATAAACAATGTTGTTGCTTCCTGACGAGAGGATAGCCTTTTTTCAGCGGAAGGTGCGAAAGCACAGAGGAAAAGAGCGTGAAGAATCCGATGCAGAACGAGAAGTGAAATATGGGTCATTCAAACAAGATTTATCATTGAAAACAAATAAAATATCATGCAGAACGAATTAGATGATAAAACCGTCATGATATACCATTATTTATTTCTAGATCAATCTCGAAGAATTAGATAATGAATAGTCATTCATAAGTCGTTCGCATGAACATATTGAAAAAAATGTTAATAATAATGTCGAAAGTCAATAGTTGAAAAAACAATGTTGCTGTTTCCTGACGAGGATGGCCTTTTTTCACCGAAAGGTGCGAAAGAACGGAGGAAAAGAGCGTGAAGAGTCCGATGGATAACGTGAAGTGAAATATGGGTCATTCAAACAAGATTTATTATTAAAAATAAATAAAATTGGACGATAAAACTATCATGATATGCCATTATTTATTTCTAGATTAATCTCGAGGAATTAGATAATGAATAGTTATAAGTCGTTCGCATGGTCGAGTTGAAAAAATGTTGATAATGATGTCGAAAGTCAATAGTTGAAAAAACAATGTTGCTGCTTCCTGACAATCGGCAAATTATCGTCGATCGAAATATATTATGTATCGCTAATGTATTCGTGTGTTCGAACAATGCAGTGTCACTGCTTACTGATTGTTATGCGGAAAATCGATCGTAATTATCCGGAAATAGTTTGCTCGATATCATTTGAATGACAATGTAATATTAATGATATGTGTTTGTAAAGAGTTGCCGTACAACATTCCAAACAAAATCTCGAAGCGATTTTATTTCAAAGGATTTATTTATTCAAAAAAATTAGCGTTCATTATATAAATTTTAAATGCTCAAGGAAAATTTCACAACTAAATGAAAAATCAAGAATACCCCTACGCAAAATACATTCACTCGAAAATTAACACATTTAATACACTAAAAGCGCATTAAAAACAATTTCCTCATAAAACACCAACATAAATAGAATTCGTTAAGGATTTCCCTTCTACATCACAACAAAGACAATACACAAATCACGCAATGAATCACCTCGATCACGCCATAATTCACATAATGAAAAAGAGCACCGACCCAATCGTTAACGAATTCAATTGCGAAACGCATAGTTGTGATTTATCCACGCCATATAACACCCATCGAACTTTTAACGCGGCCAGACAGACAAACGCATATAAACTGCGCAAAGCTAATTTGATCCACGCTGACATTTCATCGATCAATTAAACACTTATTGAGATTTATGGCCGGCCATGTTCGTGTTCGACCCGTTTTCCATACCGTGAGAATGTCGAGTTAACCCTTGGGTTATGATGGGGTATCTATCGAGTACCTCGAATTATGATAGATCAATTATTCGTCAAAAAAAATAGTCATAAGCTATATTGAATCATTAAGTTTCTAAAGTTGTATATATTTCCTTAATATTCGCTCATTTCAAATGCTGCGATTAACACATTTTTTTATTCAGAACGTATACTGTATTTACGTTCCGAATTCGTTTGATATTTCAACAGTGTAATGATAGTAATCAGATCTTAAAAATCACATTATTTTAATTCTCGACAAACACGAATTTTCCATTTAGTATGTACGGAGTTATTCGACACGAAAAGGTTAAATGTATATAACAATTCGTGCGTGTAATATAATATTGATCATGATTTATCAACGATCGTATCGAGATATGAATAAATGATTTTTTTGTTTCGTTTATATGTTTCTGAGTATTTGCACGTGAGACATACATCTCGCGTTTTTTTTATATTCTATTATGTATGCGAAACTCTTGTTTATATTATAAAAAATGGTATGTATATATTTTTTTGCTATTGTCAATGTTGTTGAGCAACCGTTTGAGTATTTCGGCCCACTTAAATGTGTCTTTTCAATTAGTTACCTGTTGAACGGCGCATACTTATGCAAGGTTAGAGATCGATATGCTTCGATTGTCAACCGTCGATTTTTATATTCGATATCATCATGATCACCATATATAATATGATATCCAAAAAAAACGAAAGTTTGTCAATACATACAATGATCAACTTTCAACGAAAACCATTCCTTATAAAACAATTTTATTAATCTCAACAAGTGTCCCTAAAATTCAATGGTCATCGAAAAACCGTTAAACAAGGCGCAACCGTTATAATAAATAGATTTCGAGAATCTAATTAGTACATCGCTTTCAACAGTCGGACAAAAAACTTTCGACTCATCGAGTATGCAAACAGTGCATTGACGTCAACGACCACCAATTGAAAAACCAATAAAAAGGTTGACCATCCGTGTCGCATAAAACTATTCAACATAAGCGTTGCGTGGGCGGCGCAAGCGAGATAATAAAATTAATTTCGTTACAAACGCCTGTAAAACCGTTAACACAACAACCGAATATTTCATCGATTAATTTACATAAGCGCTCTGCCCACGTTTCGCCGGCCACCATTTATATAATACACACAAACAGAGGAAACGGCCTTTCGTCGTTCGATTCGCGAAAACCTCGCAAATCCCGCGAATAATCCACAAACGCAAGGGTTCGAAATTTTCATACGTTTCCTCGTTCGCAAACTCGCATGCAAATAATGAAGACGTTTATTGTGTTAGCGCAAACATGTTTATTGTATTAGGCTTTCGATGGCACAGTCAACACGAATGTGTTTTTTATTCAGCGAATCGCCTTTACGTATAATAAATTATTCATAAACACGAAAATGCTTTTTTGAGGACTCGTATAAAGTTTTTAATACGCGCACAAACGAACGCCTACGTTTTTCGCAACGGCGAAGACGCTCGGAATCGTTAAACGGCGGTAGCGGTTAACGATAATTATAACCGATAAAAACGGCTCTATTATATTGTATTATGTTTTAATTGTAATTGCTGTACAAATTGTTTTCGTTTTCGTTACGTAAGACCGCGCCGTATCGGCCGGTTTTCATTATGCGATTTATCTCATTACGCGCAAATTCGTTCGGAAACGCGATTTGATGGATTTTTAATCGTCGAAACGAAAATTGCCCGGGCTACGTGTGTAATGGCGATGTCGTTACGACCGAAATTATAATCGGTTGACTTTTAGTTGGGAAATTTTCGGCTCAATCGACGCCGTTGAGCAATCGCGTAATTGCGTTGATATTTCAATTAAAATTCCGTATTACATATTCACTAATGGCACTTTAACGGCTAATAACCGACGGATTCGATAACCTTTGAAACAATATTTGTCAATTATAAATCGACTGCACTTTGGCACGTATCAAAAACGCGATCGACATTAACAAATGCGAAGATCGTTAAAATTCACGTCACGTCCCTTATAAGGTGTGCTCTTCGAATAATCGAGTCAAGGTTCGCACGTATGCAAAATCTCGCATAATTTAAACGCACACGTATTCCGACAATGAATCAATCTCTCGGTTCGAAGCCTACCATTAAAATTCATGAATAAAGTAACACTCGAAAAGTCAAAATATGTACTCGTAAACCACTCGTACGGGTAACCACTCGAAACGACACAGAAGTGAACATATCTTATCGGTTTTTCTGTACGAGCCAAAGTGCTTTCACACGGCCAACACCACAACAATGCCGACGTATTCATAATGAAATATGAATCGAGTTGACGGCCATTTATTGCATTATCATCGAGGTTTTCGGTATTTCGTTTCTCAAAATCATTAGTGATTAACTACTCATTCGAGTATAAACTCTTTTAATTAAATACTGTGCTTACTTAATCATCAAAAGTCGTGTTTAATTGAGGAAATACTATTCAAACAAATATTCATACAACTGTATATACATTTTTCGAGCATGTTTCACACACCGCATTCACTGATGATGATATATGGGCATATAATGGCGAAGATTGTTACCGGCACGCAATACACGTAACATAATGAAGACGAGCGAATCATTATATATTTTGGACGCTGACAAAAAACGCAACGAACTCGTTCCAGCACTATGATTGATATTCGAATCGCCACGATCTCGAACACTCAAACTTTTTCTAAACAGCCACACTTTCCCAATGCAACATCGATGTATCGTGAATGAAAAAATAACATTCCTGACCGTTCGGATACGGTGTATATGATGAATGCGATCCAATGGATGGGCATTTATCATGATATCGGGTAAAGGGCGCAATCTCCTCCCCTATTGGAATTTATGAATTGTTCTGCGTTAGCGCTTCCATTCTCCTGATTATCACGATTCGCCAAAAGGCTCCACATCCATTCTAGACCGGCTTTATGGAGGTATAGTTTCTATTATATACGTTTAAGATTTCGATTCCGCGAAAGATTTGTGGAAATGTGATAAAAAAAGCGACTTAGGTGTGTTCGAACGTTTTTATATCATTTTTTTTAAGATATAAATACGGCTTAACATCATTTGATGTTTCGTATGACATTGCGTCCGAAGAGTAAAATATAAATTTGACTAATCCCGTCTAGTTTTATTACAATCGGCGAACGGATTAATTGGAATTTAATTTAAGAAACGCACATAAAAAATATGCAAATAAATCAATAAACGACTCTTTTCGAGTTCTTGGATCGGTTAAATGTTAATGAGGTTATCTCCGAATAAAAAACAAAACACAAACAGATAAAAACAAAATTCGACAATCGAGTTACGCTGCCAAACAACAATTTATCTTTTATATATACATAATAAAATTACAATAGACACATTTGTCAAATCGCGATTCGTTTTTACAATAATTACGTTTCGTGTCAGTACCACAAGTACGTAGGCATCGACAAACTGTGACGCTTCGAAACATTTCATTTAGATATTAAATATTTACCGGCCGAGCGAAATTTATTTCGTAAACACACGCACGGCGAAAACTGATGATTAAATATTGTGAAACTGAAAACACACATTGGTACAGGTGATCGTTCAACAATTAGTGAAATATGTATGTACCATATTAATTGCTTTATAAAACAATCGCTATGTACACTTAAGCACATATCGAATACAAAATTAATACAGCCGCATATTTTCTACGCCTTTGTTTTATACACAGTACATTTAAAAGATCGTTCATTTTACATAATACGCAAATTAAATATGTTTATGATTATTTTTTCACGTTCAGGTTGAGAAATATTATCAGAAGCTTGTAATACTAAATAAAAGGCACGTTCACCTCAAACAAAAACGTAACTATAAACGTTAATAGAACTCGGTGTCGGCAATGTTTAATTGCCAACGATCACGATTCAGGAAGCGGTCTCACTTTGTGGCTCGCGGTACATTATCTCTTTGTTTAACATACCGTTCGTCGCGATTTTGCGAGAGATAAACAATTCAGACACAATTGAAAATGAAATATTAGAGAATATCATTTTGTTTAATTAACAATGATCTTTCAGAGAAACAGCGCTAAATTAAACTAATTCTAATAACGTTCAATGTAAGAATGAATTTATTGACGTTATCTATAATAGAAAATATTGCAATTTAACTATTGAATAATAAAAGAGATATTTAACGATTGTATAAAATAAATCAATGAATTTTTTACTGACTCGTCGAATAAAATCGTCAAAGTTTAACGACATAATGAAAGTTCAATAGATAAACTTTATTATTTATCATTGATCTGTAACTGTTTGGTAATCAAAGTTTAAAATTAATGATTTTTAAGGAAAAATCTCGTGTAATGACGATTCAAAAAATAAATATATTCGAAATTTGTCCCGACCAATAAAACCTCAATTAAAATTAACCCAAACAGTGAAAATTGCGTTTCTATAACCGCCGCCACCGAGCCTTGTTGTTCGACGTCAAGCATTCGTCATTCGTCGAGGCCCGTATTGATACAGTTCTACAAACAAGAACGTATATTAAAATTATACAAACAGACTTGATACACCCTGTAGTTCAGGTGTCGTCAACCGGCGACATAACCAATTATTGAGTTATGTCAAAAAATAAATAAATGTTCTTGTGTACGCACAGACAATTCATATTGAATTTATAATATTTATCGTTATCAATGATCGTCATTAGTCGATTGAACTAACGACAGTAATATGTTCGTTAAATTTTATTAAATTATCTACGTTTAAAAATTATTCGTAAAATTCAATTACGCATGGAATATTATTAATCGTTCTATTGCTCATGGTAATAAATTTATGTAGAACGACAATCGCATTATTGACTCATTTCGAAAATATGAATAATAAATAATCGCGTATTTCAAATTCAATGACTATGCAATCATCCAACTATTTCAGTTGTTTTAACAATATTTCAAACCACTTGTATACCCACCGACATCTAGATTTCAAATTGACACATTCCAATTCTCAGAAAACCTCAATTAAACACCGATCGAAGAAAAATACAAAACAATCAAATTAACCCGAAACTAACCCGACCCTAAGTCGGGCAGTTTGATTAGAAACTTCCATAACACTTCGCTGTCGTCGAATGTGCTCATTTATAAGCCTATATAAGCCACACGAGCAACGACACCGACGGTTGGCGACCGCTGAAGCAGAGTCCGTGTGCGAAGGGTTAATATTGACACGGGGCATTATGTTTGTTTAAGTGTTTTCATTAGAAGCGTGTGTGCGCGGCCGAACGTTCTCTACGTCATTTTCTATAGAGATCGTTTTGTTTCTTACGAAAAAGATGCAATTGTATGATGGATGGATGTGCGGTGATTTATTTTGAAAAAAATGTGCGTATCTAATAATCGGTGAGGGATATGTGGTGGTTTTTCGGATTTGTACGAATGTATGAATGATTAATTGTTTTCGTTGGAAATTTGGTGGTGAACACTTGAAAAATTGTCTCAGTGAATTTATTTAGATGCTGTATTATCGTTTATCAATAATGCTCAATGATTTAATAGCTATTCAACAGAGTACTTGTACAAATCGTTCGGTAATTTCTATTTGAAAAGAGATGTGGCAATAAAATGCGGTTATCAAATGGGAAATTTTGAATAGATTACAAACGAAGTGGGCGAGTATTTTTATACGCAAACGGAAATTTATGAAAGCATCCAAAATAAAACAATGACGAATACGCCGGTTTTACCACAAACGACTAATTTTTAACTCAAGAACACGTCACGAATCCAAATCTAACATTTTTCACACAATTTCAAAACGAACTCCATATAACCATCCGCGGGCAGATAGGCAAATAGACAGATAGAGAAGATAGATAGACGGCGAACGAGGAGTGTCTCACCGTGTTTGGCCAGCTTGCGACACCCACCTCTTGTTGATAAATGTGTTGATACAATCACAATGGCAAATAATTGCACATTGTGATAATTGCCGTTGTTTTACTGCTACGCAAACACGCCGGCCGACCGGCTAAAGTGCAAACAGCGTAAATGGCAACGAAAATTCCTACATTCTTGTCCCTGTATGGGTTTGTATGTACGCGAAGTACACATGCACATATACGTGGATTCATGTTTGAGGAGGCAAACCTTTCGATGTGCAAACAATACACACGGCGAGAGATGATTAATCAAGTCCTGCGTCAACAGCGCGCTCGACAAACACGCTCCAAAAGCGAAACTTTTTAGACGATAAAGCGTCTAACCACACGTCCTATTATCTGTGAGGTTTCGGTGGTTGTTGAGGTTGGATGTTGGGGAAAAGTCGGGAAAAACGCAAGGAAAATCCGATAAGAATTGCGCGCGGGTCCGTTCGAGTTTTTCGCGGTAACTTTCGAAAGATATGCTAGAAACAAAAAAATTGTAACTAGATCTAATGTATCATTTATCATAAAGCGTGTGTGTTCTCAAACATGCACAAATATATGATGTATAAAAAAATCGAAAAAGAAAAAAACGTGATGATCCAGCAATGTTCGATCGTATGTAAACATCTCCGGCGTTCATCTTTCGTTTAGTATTTGTTATTCGTATAATTTTTCAATGTCTTATTTATTATCAAGCTGGTAGTTAAGAGGATTAATCGTAAAAATAAAATAAAACCGTGTTTTAATATGTTTTAAAAATAAATTAAAAATTAAATCAAAGCTCAAATGCGATTTATTTTTATTTGCTTATTTTTACTTACTGTGGCTCTTTGCTTGAAATCGGCGATCAACTGAAAGAAATAAACAACTATATTATTTAAAACTCTGACAAATTTTAACAATATATGTGAGTCGCAAATAAAATTCAAAATCGCCGATTTTCAAAAACAAAACAATTTTTTTTCAATAAGAAGCGGATCTATTTACATATCAAATAATTTCATACATTAACGTGTTACTCGAACACGACAAACAGACACAAACATACATACACAACATGGACACAACTTTTAAATTATTCAAACTATGTCATACATCAATGGAAATAAACAACGGTCGAACCGTTTTTTGCCAAGCCGGATACGATTCTACGCGATAATCGTGATAAGTAGCGGGCTTTGCGATCCGATATATAAATGTTTTGTCAAGAATAAAAAAAAACTGAACAGGTGGAAAAAAATCACAACTCGCGGTTTTTTTGGTCCTCCGCATTATAAGCCGGCATAAAAAACCTCGCGATTTATTTTTATTGGAGTCTTTTCCGAGTCTTCGGAACACTGATAATACACGACCGATACATTCCTATTAAAAACATTTAACGTGTATGTTGCCAATAAATATCCCGTTAACGGCCCGAGAGCCGTTTAGCGAACGATCCTCGACGCTTCTTCTTTTTTTTATACATTTTAAATAACATCGACCTTTAGGCGTTTCTACGATTTTTCACTTTCTATAGAACCGCGATTCGAAAAATACTAAATTCGCGACGCGGTCCACTTCGTTTTATGTGTACCGTTTTAATATATTATTTTTTGATTCACAGATTCGATCAAAATAAATATTTAGATAGTAAGTATATGAGAATTTCGAAATATTCAATATTTGAACATCATATTATTAGAAACGGATAATATTTGAACGATTATCGAGTACACTGAGCGATCAAAACACTTGTGAATAACAAAAAAACATGAACGATTTTATCCCTTCTACAATTCATCTTCAAAATTTTCTATCCAGACTTCAAATCGTCAAAACCCCACTCTCACTGTATGATCACTCTTGTGAGAATTCCATATAACTTTAACGGCAAAACAAAGCCTTTTCAATACCTTTGAAAGTTAGAGCTTTTATATAATATCACATAAAATCTCAAGAAGCGAATAGTGGAAACATCATACCGATGCATTCAGCGAGACTAAACCATTGACTTTTCTTATTATATAATAATAAATATGCTACAGGGTGGTTCGAAAGTCACGCTCGAGCGTGACGCGATTGTGCTGCGGATAAAGCTATAACGTTGCACGTGTGCAAGCCAACTTTGTACGTACGTACGAATTTATGTGCAGCTCGTATGAAACGTTCGTGTTTCGTTTTCTAAGCGCTCGTTAACGAGACAGACGAACGATGAACGAGACGAGGATTCGTGTCAATTATGAACACATGTCGGAAAAAAATGATATAAATATCGTTACTGTGGAATGTGACGTGATTCCGAACAGATTGCTTGTTTTGATCTGAGATTTTATGAAGGAATTTGTTCATATTTATCTTTTTCAGAGAAAGAATTTTCCGAGAAAATTGTTCAGTACAAATTCTTGCCAAACAATATCATTGAAGAAGAAATTTGAATTTCTTTAAAAAGAAATTTATGAATGGATTTAAATTGAAATGGCAGTAGATTGGACAGGCGGCGAAACATATGGATGAAAGGTGAACACTTGAAGTTTTGGCATAGTATCAGAAAAATTTTAAGCCAACAAGAAAGATTGAGTAGGTAATAGACGGATAAAACCGGAAAGATATGAGTGAAACGGATAAGAGTTGCTCAAGACATACAAAAAGTAGAAGAGGATTGCAAAAGTCTTCACCCAGCAATGATCATACCAATAGAATCGACATGGATTTATTTCAACAATATGAAAAAAGATAACCTACAGTTGATCTTATATAAAATACACCTATCTCCCCACTCAAGCGCATCACCATCCCAATCACCGATTTCTCTGCGATTCAAAAAATCCTCTCAAGCCCAACTTGCAACATTTCAAAATCCACCCACACTAGAAAATCCGAAAAAATTCAAACGTATTCATTCCAATTCCTCGATCTCGAATATTCCCGGCTGAAAAGATCCAGGAGCGGCCTCATTAGTCCAGCCAGCGGCGAGTACCCGGGCACTCGACCGCTGAAAAGAGTGCACTACGAAACTACGGCTTCGGCCTTTTACCAACATATGTCCCGCGTTTTATGTGTGCATGCACCGAGTCGAGTGCACCCGAGGGAAGTGCAGTTGCAATTGCTCTGCAAGATGCAACGAAAGTCGCGCGATAAACTTTCAGCGCCGTATTTATTACTCTCTCAAGTATTTTCGAGTCAAAAGCGCACATGGCTCGTGTGTGAAATTAAAACGAAGCCTTAATTGCGTATACGAGGCCTCGGTGTCGTTGTGGTCCTCCAGAGTGTGATATAAATTATTCTTTTGTGATATGAATTCGCTATTGTGTATATAAATCGGGGCGCTTATTTTTTGTTGGAAAATGTTTGCGCATCGACGTAGCGATTTTTAATATTTTTCTGGTAGAGAGGATGAAAGCGATTATATTGCAATACTTTAAAAATAGAAGAAAAAATGTAATATTCGAGCGGAGTAAGCTGGATGAACGGTGCGTGCGCTAACGTTTAATTTAAACATCAAACATCGATGAGAATTTTTTAATAATATTCATGTATACGGACGAAAAGCGCTTACATACGAATGTATATCGAAAAAGGGGAGTAAACAGGGAAAAAAAGGTTAAACAAAAACCTTGCACCATATTTTTCAAAGCATACAAAAAAGGAAGCGAGAAGCAGCCGAGAGCGAAGACGGCCCGAGTTTATTTACAGAGGAGATAATAGGCTGAATGTTACGCCAGTTCAAACATTTATTTTGAAAGTTGTAAAATGTACAAAAAAAAGGTGAAACATCAGACAAATTAAACAAAAAAGGACATGTAAGAAACTGAAGTGAACCGATCGTGTGAGATTTGAAAAGGCCGCGCTGAGGATTCATTTCATTGTTGGCATGAATATAATATTTCTGATCAATAAACTTTATGTAATATTGATATTATCGAGTTTATTTTGAAAATTTTATCGAAATCATCTGTTTATTGTGTACATTATTACGCTCGAGGAGGTTATCGCAAATTGTAATAATTTCGATGTGCGCGGTAGCTATTTTTTGACGATAAACATATAATTTAGATACGAATCTAATCTGATTCATGGCTCATTATTTAATGATACAATTTAAAAATATAAATCAGCTCAAATGAACTAAAAAAATCGATTATAAATAAATTATCTTGAACGATCATATTTTTTTCAATGAAAAAAAAATTATCATTAAACATGGAATTTTCTTCTGTCGACACGTGATTATCTTCAGAAGCATAAAACAACCGCTCCAGTTGAAAAATAAAACATTTTTAATAGTCAATTCCGAACTCAAGTTTAATAAGTTAATCCGCGTGCGGAACGCGTTAATCCGAGGAAACTGTAACATAAATTCCCAGAGACTATTTATTCTTTGGTAGGGAGTGCGAGAGAACAAAAAACAAGCCGTGAAGTGGAAAGGGCAAATGAAAATATACGACCCTTTAAATTTGACAAGGGCGCCTGGGGGAAGTGAACCCAGAAAAGGGCTGCTGGATACTGCCATGCGATTTTTTTTATTTTCCAAAAAAAAATCCGAAAAAACCTCTCTCGAACGCTCAGTCGTTAGGGGGCTCGGATATAATGTTCAGACAATGAAAAAAACGTGATAAACGGCGTTAGAAATTCAATTTTTCGATACGTTACAATAACGCGTTCATTACGCAAATTGATATGTAGACGATTTACCGCTGCGTTTCCGCAATGTTGATGATTCGAATAAATTAGAATTAATTCGGAATCGCTATACAATTACGATATTAATATTCTGTTAGATGTGTTATTTAGATAATTCGCTACTGTATTCTGACGAAACAATTAACGATTCTTCATGCACGCTCATAACACATGATAATGGCGCAAAATTGATAAATATTCAAAGGCCTATTCGGTTCGATATTATTAATTGAAAAATTAAAACGCGCTCGACAACGAACGGAAAACATTTCATAGTCTAATGTTTGAGAAAAAAATTTTCCCATTGTATACTTTTTATTAATATTCAACGACAATTAACCTCAATTTATGCCGTTTCATTAACTCGATTGGAAACAATATTGCATTTTATAACACGGATACAATCAATCATAATTGAACATAAAGATCAATCGATTCAACATGTGATATATCAACCAGTCTAAATAATTGATCACAAACACTTTCGATATTATTTTTACATTATTCTGCCATCCTTTAAGTACAGACATATACACGATTTGATACATCCCATCGAAAAAAACGGATTAAATCGATTATCCTTAAAAAATCGCAACAAGGATAAACGAACGGTCCCCCGGCAGACGGGAATAATGCACGCCCGCGTCCGGCCACTGATTGGTCCACTTCGATCCCTTTTTGTCCCGTTTTTAATCCATTTAAAAATCCCATCGGCGCCGAGATTTATCCCGGGCCCTTTGGCACCCCATTTTTTAGCGCCCGGCAACACACCATTAAGGGAATTGCCCGTGGCGATTATTTATTTACCCCACGGCGTGCGGGATATGCCCGAGACCGGAGGATCTCCTCCTCCGGTTCGAGGCTTTTTTTTTCGGGCGATCCTCTTTAGCAGAATTGTGTTTGAACTGTGAAAACCGAATTTCGAAATGAAAAATTCGCTCAAGTGTTATGCAAACACTAGAGAATCGTCTTGCTTGTCTGTCGCGCGGATTAGGGTGAAATATTATTTTTTGAATCGAGGATATGGATATCGGTGTTCTGGGTGTTTTTTTTTTTTTTTTTTTTCGAAAAATTTATTCGAACGTTCATCATCGCCGCGAACAGATTATATAACATCCATTACGTGACGAAACCTTTCTGATACCATTATTATTTTGAGAAATTTTTCTAGTGAAATAAACAAAAATTTATTTAAATTATACATCAACAACCTCAAATTATAATTGATTCAAATTGAATCAATGCCAAAAACAACTTTACAAAATTACAAATACAACTACAGAATACTCTCAATTATCCGAGCTAATGATGGGAAGGGTGGGCACGGATAACCGAAAAACACGGATAATCCAAACTAACATTTTCTTAAATACGAAATTTTTACTTGAGATTTCAGAATCCCTAACTCATTGTCAAACGCATAAGGAGAAATAAAATTTTCACAAAATAAAGATTTGCTCTCAAAATTGACTATGTAGTGGCGCAAGTTTCTCGGATATTCCATTTTTTTGGGGCATAAATATCCAACGCATTATTGCATCACGCCATTTATATTTCCTATGTCTCAAAGTATTCTCAATCAATAACACAATAATTTAATTAAAAAAAAAAATATTGAAATATATTTCAATCACGGATAATCCACATCCAAATAATCAAAAATGTACTGCAATATAATTTCACAAAACATACCAATCCATACAATCAAAACTAAACCCAAAACCGATCTACCATACCCAACAACCATCAAGACTTCAAACGTCCATAAAAACCCCCATACGCCATCGATTCAATCGCCGTTTTTTTTTCCACAAAGCCACACATCCTTCCGCTAATTTCGCACATTAATCGTCCCCGCCCAACAGGCCAACACACGGCAAAGCACAACGCAAAAGTGGGCGGGAAAGAGGCGACGGACTAAACGCGTACGCAAACACGGTCGACGCTTCCGCGGCACGCGAGCTCAACGCGCGCCCCATAAAAGTGCCAACCCGTTCCAGTGCGGTATACCCGTTTCCCACCCACGTCTACCTCGGTCTATCCGGTCTGAATGGTCTACAAAGATAGGTATGAAGCAGGGGTGGTGATCGGTTTAGATTTGAAATATTTTCGATGATGGTTTTCTTTCAGAAGTCGATTTTTGGTGAAAAGTTTGTGTTTTTAAAGCTTTTTATTAATACGGAAGTTGTTTAAATGTTTTTTTTTAAGTGGAGCATTTTGATATAATCTACAATGTTTTTTATAGTATTTCAAAAATAATGTATTGTTAATTTCTTTTTTCTTATTTTTATACAAAAAAGGTATTCTTGATAGAAATAAAAGCTTGAAAAGGGGCACGATTACTAAACTAACATAATTTAGTCCAAACGTCAAACGTGTACACCACATTTCATATCGCATACTTTCAACTAGGCTGGCCTATTGAAATCCAAAAATCTAACACATATTTGTATGTGTTATCATAGTCCAAGTGTATTTTAGTCCATGTATATTTGGATCAATCATAAATAAACATTTTTGAGGGTTGAGTTAAATTAGATATGGTTGGATTACGTTTTTTTCGACAATTTTATTTGATTTGATCGATGTTTTGAGTTGGATCAAATATACATGGACTAATAATATGTTTTCTGCGACATATATATGCCACAGTCCAAGTGTATTTTAGTCCATTTATATTTGGATTGGTCATAAATACACATAGTTGAAGGTTGGGTTAGGATTTTTTCAACAATTTGATTTTTTTCGATCGAGGGTTTTAGACTGGATTTGGTTAGGTCAAATATACATGGACTAATAATAATTAAGGCCTCTATTTAATTGATCAGTTAAAAGATCCTATTTTGATCAGTAAAAACAAAGTATATGGTTGTTATTCGGTTCTGTGCACGTGAAAACCTGTTTGAACTTGTTGGAACAAGTCTCAATGTAGTCACACGTAGTAGTAACCTAACCTAACCTAACATTTTTTTACTGATCATTTTAGTTGTTATTAACCAGCCAAATGATTAATACATGGTCTGCAACATATAAAACATCAATTTAAAAAAACACTATCCTTCCTATAAAATTTGTCCAACTAGAACTAGACCAACCAAGTACAATAAAATAAACAACACCACACATCAATATAAGAAGCACACATTACACAACACATCAAATTAATAAAAAACACCCCCTCCCCATCACATTCACCCACCCGATCCGGCCTAGTCCATCCCCGAAACATTCATCCGATCCAATCACATCTTCGTAACAAAACAGCTCGAACCGCGCGTTCGCCATCCCTGGCCGACCCCCACATCCCACCCGTTTGCGGCTCCTGTTGCGGTCTATTTGTTTTATTGGGGTTGCGCGCGCTGTTATATACGAACCGACCCACCGCCCCCACGTGTCGGCCACTTCCGGTCACGTGGTCCACTTCACTCCTGTTGGGTGCGAACGGGACGGACACGGAAGGAAAACCGGAAAATGTGACCCGCATGCACCACCCGACCACCCCTTTGTATGCGACTTGTATGCGCCGACGATATAAATGTCAGGCCGTTTATATACGGCGGCTTTGTGACGTTTCGATATTCATGTTGTGTCGTTTTGGATTGGTTTTTACGGCGCTGTTTGATAGGTGCACTTTGATAACGCGGAAAAATGGCCGCGCAATAAAAAAATGATCGAATGAAATCTGTGTTGTGGAAACGAAATTTTTGACAATTGAAACTTGAACTTTTTTGGAAAACTTCAAAAACATCGACAAATTCTAAAGGATGCCGAAACAAAAGAGGGCGCTCTTTTTACCGACTCGACCTTTTATTCTTTGGTCGAGAAAAAATAAAAAGAAAAGGGAACAATATGTTTACGGAGAGGCAGTCACAAGAGACTTTCGAGAGGGTGGGCTATCGAATGCATACGATTTCTCCCGGTTTTAAATCGAGGGTGGCTTTGAAAAGGGTGCAATTCTGCCGCGGAATGGTTAAACTTGGCAGTCTGAATATACTGCGCTTATACGTGGCTGGATCTCAATAATAACTTATTCTGCGGCCGTTATAATAAATCTTCTCTAACCGAGAGATATAGTGAGATAATTTTGCTGATGCATTGAAGCAATTCTGTACACCGGAACCTTTGCGGATTTGTCCGGATTTAGCACTTTGTCCGATATTCTGCGACCCGAATCAAATGCGTCCCCTTCAGAAGATTGTTCTATGCAAATGCGCTTGAATTATTCCGAGTATTATAAATAATTCGAATTTATCATTGCGAAAAAAATTTTTAAGGAAATTATTAATCGTTAAACAAATATCTGATAAATTTATGGCTCGAAATAGCTACTATTCACAGAATTGAAATTTGATACAATCGAAACACCAATAAAATTAAATTACTATTATAAATGGTCACATACTGATAACGTTATCGCGTGACAACACTCAAAATCATGCAAAAACTGAACGTTTTATAAAAAAACATAATCCCCACCATTAGACTCTCACCTTTAATCTGAGATAAGATTAAACAACTTCAAGTCTATTTCAAATCATAAGAACCCACAAGTGAAATGAGAATTTAATCAATCAACTACGATATGAACAACACAATTTTTTTTATTTTATAAACCCGACATCAATTGCTTATAGATTCTATGACACATAAAAAACCCCAATATTTCACAGATGCACCCTTGTGAAGTGAAGAGGATCGTTTCGTAAATTACGAAACGGACACAACGTCCAGCGGCAAAAATCAAGTGGACCTGTGAGGGGATGCGAACGATAAGGGTTTCAGGGACGAAAGGGAAAAGGTCGACCGAACGGCCCTATCGCAACAGTAATTTATATGAGAGCCCTTTGGGACTCAAATGGCCATTAAAATTATACAATGCGAAAGGGGTAGCAAATCTACACCCCATTGTCGAAGCGAGGGACGCGGAGCGATTCGCGAACGCTCGACAATAATTTAGGTACTTGAATTTTTTTCATTGTTTGATATCAAATGTAGCGAAATGATCTGTTTACATTCGGGACATTTGGGTCGTTTTTTAATTGTGAATACATTTTTTTTAATATTATTTGAAGATTATTCTGTCGATTGAGCAAGCGTCGTTTAAGTACAAAAGATTATATTATATGATGGTTTATATTGCGGATATTTAATGATGCTTGTGAAACAGACTTTAACTATATCTATATAAACTCATTCAAATTATTATATATTATATAATAAAATAAAATAACTAAAATCGATAAAAAAAATATGATAAAGATAAAACAAATATCACAAAAAAATTAACGCAAACGAATTGAAAAAAAAAAACAGATTAATCGTACAATGCACTTTGGGATTATTTTAATTTATTAATTATAAATATCGTTTTTATATAAGACCACTTAAACTATAAATCTGAGTTTTTATAATATTAGCATTATGAAAGCGAGATCGAAACACTCATATACGAATTCAAAGTTCAATTCAATATAACTAATTTCGTACATAACAAATAAAAGGTTCACATCACCTGTTGATGATTATATCGTGAATCAACACGATCGCGCCCCCATTTTTACGAATTACGGTCTCCATACACTTTTTTTCCGTATTTTTACCAAACACATTTTTCTTCATTTTTCTGCCCCCCCGTTTTGCCTTTCGCCCGTCTCTTCGGCGGCAGTAATTACAGTAATTAGTGACCTTTTTATCTCGGCCGTGTTTTTATCGCCCAATCTTCTTCCTGTTTCGTTTGTTTCTTAATAAATTACATGATTAATGGCGTCTGGTCTCCACGAAACCCTCGCCCTCCCTCAGCTTTGTTTTTTTTTTCCTACCCCGACTTATTATATTCGCTTAGCATTACGTATTATCCTCGTAGCGAAAGATTAAAATAACCCATTATTTACACGCCGCAACATTTGTGTATATTTATTACATTTCAATCTAGACCCGCCACCAAAAAACTTTTATCTCACGCTCTCGATCATAATTATAAGATCACGCACGCACGAAACTCGGTCATTTTTTACTTTGACGCTGATATAAAAAAATACTAAGAAAAATTAGTTATCGCCGACGCATTTCGTTTTAATTTAATGTACGAAAAAAAACTGTTGGTTCGCCTTCTTTTATTTGTTATACTCGCCTTTTGAGCACTAGACTAAATCTGAATAATTAAAACTACGATTTTAATTACTCACACTAATAAATGCATATTTCGTCGTATTTAAATTAATTATATTATTCAAATTGGAAAGAGGTTCGTATGCTTCCATTTTAATGATATACGACCAATTTATTTGTACATGCATATAATTACTTTTACCTTACTTTCATGAGATTTTATTACACGCTCAATTATTCGCCTAATTTGAATATAGCATCGACTTAACAAATAAGCGAATACGCCAGACAAATCGCCATCATCCATTACCCACTTTCCGACCGATTCAAATCATACAGCAAACAACAACAAGCACTAAACTCGACTTAATGACCCGAACGGTGGACAAATGGCGTCGACGGCCACTTCGACGGCGCACAGCAAATTCCACCTCGGGCCGAATTGCCGACAAGCACAGTATGAAAAGCACGGGCGCTAATTACCTCTGGTCTGCCAATTCCGCGGGTGTTCCCCCATTGAAGTCGGTGCCAAACATTCCGACGAGTGACCGAGCCGGTGGTAATTGTCGCACGATGAAGAAGCGTCGTAACCGAGAGCGCAATTAGCAGATGGATTGGACGCGAGAACGGTGTTGAGATGTTTAGATTTTGATGTAAAAATTGCCGATCGAGACGATATTTCGGGTCATAAATCATTCGGATGTGAATCATGAGTGATGAATAATGAAGATCTTCAATAGACGTTCGACAAAATGTAAAAAGAAAAACGAAAGAATAAGAGCCGTTCGAATGTACGTTTATACGACCGCAATTGATAAATTGACATTAAACACTCCAAGGCCGCTGGCATGAGCGTTCCGAAATTTGCAAAATAAAGAACAAATCGTACGTATAAATCAACAAAAAAAACTAGCGGCGATGCCACTCGTACGTTTATAGCGCGTTTTCGTGCCAATTTTCGAAACTTTTTATACGTAAGTGAGTGACACGCGATACAAAAAGTTCCCGAAACTTTTCTGTCGCCCTACCCACGACCGCTCAATATTGATCAAATAATCGACTGTGCTACTTATATTATGTGTATTCTTTATGTAAATTTTTTCACGGAATGATTCTAAAAAGATAGAAATCGAAATTTAATACGATTAGTACTGGAATACGTGATCAATTTAAAACCATTTATCAAGTGATTATTTCAATATCCTATTAATTCTATAAAAGGAACATCTAAACTTGTAATTTTGCAATAGAACATTCGTATCTATTATACAACTTGACTATTAACGATCAATCACTTCGAATTGATTGCAATGCTAAGTTACAAATGTTACGTAGGTAAATACAGAAATGTGAAGTTACAATCTTTGCTCACATAAATATCCAAACATAATTAGCATATAATCGAAGCCCGATTCATGCAGTCACTTTTAACAGTTTCCCCGCTATCGAAAATAATCGGCTTTGCGCCGATATCTAATTATTATTTCATACACGCCGCGTTCAATACCGACGCCCACAATCCGTATTAATAATACAATACTATGTACGTTTATGTCTGAAAGTCGACGTCGGTTCGATTTCCCAAAAAAAAAAAACTCAATAGTAATAAAAAAAAAATTATTAATTGAATTAACGACGCGTATTACGTAGCGCGCGTTTTCGAAACGATCATCGAGTGTTTGCATACCGAATATATGTATATGCAGAACGCCCACTTCGGAAAAACATAAAAAAGAATCTATCGAATCAATAGAAAGCGCAGATTTCTAAATCTGCGCTTTTACGAAAATATTTCGCAGAACAAACATATATACACAGGCGAATGTTTGCACAAATCGGACACAAATAAATCGTATCCGAGATACGATCTTACGACAAAACGGGGATTGTGTCACGCAAATTCTCGAACGTTTGATTGATTATTGGACAATATAATTAGTTGTAGAAAAAAATACTTAACACCGGTATTGTGTGCTATGCGTGCAAGGCGCGTATGCATATTCATAACAAAAGTACGGGCGCAAATGGAATTTCAAAGAGCATTTAATACGAGCTGTCACGATACATCACAAATACCCCACTTACATTTACAATTACATCACGCTTCTTGGAATAATTTATAACACGCCAGTTTAATGGCGATATAGCGGCCGTGGTGGAACAGGCAATTGGTCAACTGACATGACAGTGACTATACGTTACCGGGAACGTTTTCATGGACTGCTAATCGGTGTTGAAAAAAAAATCAATCAATCGCACGGTGAGAAGAACGCAAATTTGATGTCGGCAAAAAAATGTAGATGTAACAAACTTTCGGAGCCAATTTCAGTAAAATAAACAATAAAAATTTTTGGTGAATTTCTACACATTTATACGTTCTATTGTTTTCTAATGTGGAGTCGATTATTATCCTCGATGTTTATTTTTATTGCATGAATGAATCGAGTATCATTCAATCGTCGTTTCATTGAAGGTTTATACACTATCAATGAGGTCAATTAACATTTTAATAAACAATCGAAACGATTACTTTATAATTATGAGGTTATTTAAAAAGTTATGTTCTTAGTATTTGCATTCAACAAGGACACATTATCCAACTAAACACATAATATTTTATTAACAATTTTGAAGATGATTAAAAAATGACTACTGGAATTAGAAAAGAGATAGCAAACACACTTTTTAAACAAGCTAATAATAATTCATACTTAAACATTGATCCTTTTCAATGACATCGAGGAACATCATCGACCCACTCTACTATAAAAATAATCAAACTTTTTTCCACATGTTACTTACAGGATGTCTGGCAGCAGCGACTGCTACTGCAGCCGCCGCGGCGTTCATGGCTCCAGCGCTAGTAAACATGGCGCTGAACCTGCAAACCAATCCCTATAGCCTGGCCAACATTAGCTGGTCAAGCCTCCTGCCAATGTCGACCATCTGATTAATCCCAAACCGGATCGGAAGCACTGCAATCCAATAACAGCAAAAATGGAACCGAACCACTGAGCACAACCACTAATACCTCCGCCACTTG
Organism: Hydropsyche tenuis; assembly: GCA_009617725.1. NCBI lineage: Eukaryota > Metazoa > Arthropoda > Insecta > Trichoptera > Hydropsychidae > Hydropsyche > Hydropsyche tenuis. Next base: position 4,332,333 of record VTON01000004.1, read on the forward strand.
TTCACTTGGCGTTTCGCAGATTTCTCAACACGTAGCACTAGCACTAGGTACAATCAGGGGTTTTCACTTATATGCACAGTATTCGAATGTGTTTCGTCTCAAATCAGGTATCTGCAATTGCACAAAAATTATACATGATTATGTTGAAAATATGATAATCCGCCGCTTTGTCTGTTTGTTTTACGAATATATCTGATCTAATAAGAATTGAAGTCCAATCGAGACAAGATAGACCGCGAAGTGTAGTCGAGTCCAGAAATCACGGCAGTGCCAATATTTATCAAGCATACGCTACTGAGAGACAGACACTCAATCGGTGACTTCATCAATTTGTTCGAATGCTTGACAAGCCGATAAGGGGGCCCCCATCGATGACGAGCGATCAATCATCGATATATGGAGAGACGGGAGAAACGCGCAGATAACACGGATACGCACTCCATTATCGAACAATGATCTCCGAGTGTTTATACGTCTTTTTCCACGTACGCAAAATATTTGTACACCACTCGAAAGACTAGAAGCGAACCTCGATGCATCTCGGAATATTTTCGCGATGTTTGCGCAAACACTAGTGTTTTCGTCGATCAAACGTTCGCAATCTGTCACGCAGCCGGCTATCTCTACATGCCGATATTCGATTGCGAAATCGACGATAAGAGAATTCGTCTCCGAACGACTCATCAGCATAATCGATCGCACTCGAATCGGAACGAAAAAAAGCACTGGAACGAGCGATTAAACGGCAATAACGAGCCGGCCGCGGCCATATGTATATATAACCCGCGGCTATACATACATAGTATGGCGAGTGCGTTATGCGCGCGGCCACAACATTGTACCGGAGGTGATTTAGATGTAAATTGGCGGTGTGATTGGCGGTGACCCGATGGCCGAAATCAATTGACTTGCGCCGACGGCCACCGGTTGATAAACCGCATTGGCCCGCGATCGATCATGACATTTCTAAACAGCGGGCTCGGATTGTTGTGTCGAAAGTTTACGAGCGGTTTTGCGTGATATGGGATCGATTTGATGGTGGTTACGTGTTTTAATTGAAAAATAATCAATTGGATATGTTGAAGGTGTGTGAATATGGTTTATTGGCTATGTCGAAATGTGACAAATGGTATGGTCAGCACATATATCTATGATCGTGTTGTATGGAATCGTTTAGAAGGGGTGGTTTTATATGTTCGCGCTCAGCCAGTTAAATGGCTGAGGCGGTAGTTTTAAGTATTCAAAGTTTTCAAAAGTTATGATTCCTTTATAACTGCGGAGTGATAAAAAAATTTTATGTAGTGAATCTTATTGATAACTAAAGTTAAGCGACAAGTGACTAAATACGTACTGTATATATCCATTTGTCAAGTATAAAAATTATTCGAGTTAGTCAATATATTTAATTCATCCATGGCCGTAGCCAGGATTTTTTGAGGGGGGGGGGGGGCGAAACAACATTGTATATCTATGCGATTTCAAGCAATTAAAAAATCTCATAATTTGTCATTATTATTGAAATTCAAAGGGAGCACCATGGCACCCCCCCCCTGGCTACGGTCTTGAATTAATCACTAAATTGTGAGCACACACAATAATAAAGAAAAATATTCATTTTTTTAATGATACACCAGGAAAGCTTTACGATACATACGCTCAAATGAAAAATAACGCGAAAAAATGCCAATTTCTTCAACAGTTGCATTTAAAAAAAATATTCAAAACATCCACACAATTGTAGCAACCCTACACAACGAAACACAAATCAACCGAATCCAATTCCGAGAACCGCCGTTCAGATTTTCACTCCGACGAATTATCTGGACATTTCACATGGAAGTGGAGAGATAGACCCGACAAACGAGACACGCTCGACCTGTAAACAAATCGTGTGTACATTTTTATCCCCTCCGGTTTCTTGACTTGGCCGAGTCTCGCGTGTCACCAAACAATTTGTCTCGGGCCCATTGTCTCGAAACACAAACACACGACGGCCAATGTACACATCGGGGCTATCCCTTGGCTAAAAGCACTCGCACGGATTCGTATCGACAGATTATATCTGTGAAATAGGGCGAGCTTCGGGATTATGGAATGTCCGAATGGTAGGAAATAATATCAGAGATTGCATTCGCGGTTGGGCGTATTCGGGTGTTATCTATGAACAGTCTCTTACTGACGAGTGGATATTGATGTATTTTTTTTTTACCCGGATGGTGAAGTCCTCTTTACATAGATATTGTGTTCGAGTGGTAATACGATAACGTTGGAAGATAATCGAACTGAAAGCGATAACCCAAATAATAAATTTCATACTCGTTATTATTAATTTTACAGCTGTCTAGATAAGAAACACTTTTACTGCCATTATTTAGTTGCACTCTTTTTTTATTGGCAGGACTGATTCATCGAAGCGATGTATACGTGTAACGAAACTATGCTCCATTTTTGAATCGTTTACGACTCATATTTTTATGTAAGTTGTAAGACGGAGTTTTCATCAATTTTCTTATTTTTATTATGGCGAGAGTGCTGTCGCAATTACGGCGATAACTTTTATATGGAACTCGTAAAAATATACACATTCTAGCAAATTCTGAATGTGTACATTCACACGTCGGAAATAAAAGCGAAACATTCAGGTTACGTTCTAACAATCGTTAAAGTCGAAACGGTTGAAAAATTTAAACGTCATTGAAAGAACACTCCAAACTTCTTTCATCATCGACAATTTCGAACAACTTTCATCCATAATACTCTACACATTATCCACTTTTCTGGATGAAGCCTTTTCCCATCATCTTCCACTCTTATCTTAAGAGTAATTTTGATAACGTCCATTAAGTTTTTCACAGCTTCTATCATATAAACTACAATTTCAATATCAACATAAATAAGCAGTCATTCATCATCCACTCTTGTATGAAGAACTCTCCAATTATCTCAAGAATAGAAATTCGATATAATCCATTCAAGTTTTCGCGACATCCACCATATTTCAACACTTCACATATCCATCAACCATTTCACTCCACCGCTCTTTAAAAATTATGATGAAATCGCAACCTCCAAAACGTACATTACGGAACCCTTATTTTCTTTTAATTCCCGATATAAAACTCGGATTTGAATAATAAAATTTTAATCTAATATAAAACGGATGGCAGCTTTCACTCGACCGCAACCGCAAATTCCGCACCGTTTCGGTGCCGCCATTACAGCGTTTCCCAAACCGCGAACCCGATAAAACGGGCGACAGAACGCTCCGGAACGTTCTGGAAGCCAGGGGATGTATGGCCGAAGTTTGAGAGCCGCTGGCTTGTATACTCGTGTGCGGTGCACCGACCACCGCGACCGCAAGATAATTGAAGATTAAACGTATGCATGTATTACACACACGCCGTGTGCGTGACTCATATGAAAAAAAGACAAATTAATTTTATACGAGTATGAAAAAATTTGTTTATGAATATTTATGCGCGGTGCGTGTACGAAATTGCGGCTGTGTTGAAATTTGCGGAAATTCGGATGAACCCGAGCGAATGCACGTACTTTGTACTTTGGAAAAATTGTTTATTTTTAAATAATTATTAGAATTAACTACAATTTTGTTAAGTTGTTTTTTCTGACTATTGAAATTTGAATTAAGAATACTATTTACATTAATTTGTTGTAATATTTTTGACGATCAAAGTAAAAACAATCTATCATCACCCAAAGATTTTTTGCAAACCGAGTCATGAAGATTGACTTATTAGAAAAATGAAAAAAAAATTATTTAGAATACCTATCTTACGAAAAAAGTGTCCGTTTTCAGTTTGATCAAATTTTCATACTACTGTAAATTCCACAAATATCATTCAATATTGATGCAAAATGTTTTAACAAATCATTGATTAGTGACAAAAAGAGAGATTTCTAACTTTTCTAGTTTAAAGATATTTTTATTTTTCCACGTGAGTAACGAAGGGTCAAACACCCATATCTCAAAAACCATCCCTCACCAAAATTATTAAAACCATCATCCCCCATTCAAGCACCGTCTCAAAAACCTCCACCACCAAAAAACCATCCTTCTCCAAACAACCAAACCCAATAATTAATTAGCGACAAAGGGGTATTCAAAAAAAAAATTCTAACTTTTCTAGTTTTAAAGCCATTTTTATTTTTTCACCCACTGGCACCTAACTTCAGAGTAACGAAAGATTAAACTAAACACCCATATCTCAAAAACCATCCCTCACCAAAATTAAAACCATCATCATCCATTCAAGCACCGTCTCAAAAACCTCCACCACCAAAAACCATCCTCCAATCAACCAAAACCAATCAAATTCGCATCCCACCGAACCTCTACCTTCCTATACACAAACCACCATCCATTTTTCAATAATCGACAAAAGCACGAAACACGGGAAACCATGCTCGTTTCGTGTTCAACGGACATAATTAACTGTCGAGCGTTTTCACGCGACGGCACACGTACCGCATAATCACGCTGTCTTATTATATTGTTCGCCCATATACGCTCTCGTAATAACGCGGCGATTATCGAACCGATCGTGACTTCTAAAACAATTAAAGCGGCTAATATCGTAAAAAGTATGTTTTGAACGTTCGTAAGAGTGTGTTTTGGTGATGGGATTTGTCTAAAGGTAGTGCGAATGGTGGAAAGTTGGTTAAAGTTTGATGGAAGTTGCGGTAGTTTTGGGGTTGAATTGTGAAATGTTGTTCAATATTTTGTTATAGAAATTAATAGTGTAAGATAGGATAAGGATTTGATTTTGTTGAATGTTAGTGTCACGTGTTTATAAGTGCTCTTTTTAAGTAAATTTTTCTAGATTTTCCTCTCACAAGATTTTAAAATTTTCAAATCAATATTTGGTCCGATTAAAATGAAATAATTGTGCAATTATTTTTTGTACATATCTAATTAAAATGTTAAACATTAAGTTATCACGTTAATTACTCATATATATTTAAAATTAAAATGATGCTCATAATTTTATATTATTTTCAATTGAAGAATTATCTATCAGTTTCTGACTAAATATGAACATTTCATCATATAAAGTAAATAAAAAAATAAAAACATCTTTATAATAAGATTATAATATTCAATGGAGCTTAAAACCTCATATAATTTTCTATTGAAAAATTATCTATCTGTTTCCGACAAAAATCGCGTTTATTTCATCATAAAGTAAATAAAAAATGAAAACGTCTAAATAATAAGATTATAATGAACTAATATTCAATGTAGCTCAACATATTATATTATTTTCTATTGAATAATTATCCATCTGTTTCTGACTAAAAACTACGTTTATTTCATCATAAAGTAAATAAAAAATTAAAACATCTAAATAATAAGATTATACTAAATTAATATTCAATGTAGCTCAACATATTATATTATTTTCTATTGAATAATTATCCATCTGTTTCCGACTAAAAATCGCGTTCAATTCATAACAAAGTAAACAAAGAGCGAAAACTTCTAAATAACAAGAAAATAATGAACTAACATTCAACCCAAAGTTCATAAATAAAAATTTCACGAATCGACACACAACTTCCGACATCGGTCGCCGTTCTTTTCGCGAACTTTTCAATTCAACATTTGAATTTCGCGATCGGCCCCCCTCTTCGGTGGTTTTTTACGATTTTTTCAGACCCTCGCCGCATCCGAGAGCGTTTGTTTTATTGTCCGGGGGTTTTTATTGCGAGGGCATTTATCGCCCGCCGGTTTTACGGCCCCCCCATCATCCGACGCTTTCGAATTTCCGCAATTATTATTAATGAATTCGACGCGCGTTTTTCTCTCTTTTAACCGTTCGAATACGCGCGGAATTCTGAAATATAAGATCGCGTAATTTGTGTGTTTACGCGGCGACAAATAATGCAATTAAATAATTCCAAAACACATTAGGCGCATGATTTATGGAGGTTACGTGCCTCGCGAATTAACCTTATCAGTGCTGCCGATCTGCGGACGGTAGACACGACACCGGAGCACACAATGGTCAAACGTAATAATGATATTTAAAAAAAATTGTATTCAAAGCGAATTGAGTTCGTTTTTTTATTTGAAGTTTTAATTTAGCGCGGGAAATAAACGCTGAGCGCTATTTAAACCGCGAAGGTCAACAAACAAACCGCGGACGTCCTTATCCGAAAAACGTTCAAGAATTTTCAACGATCAACACCAGGTGCATTCGAAAAATACACTGTTTACTCTATTACGCCGGATTTCTAAGAATGAATTGCAATCGTTTTTTATCCTCGGTTCTTTCGCCCAAAAAAAATAATATGTATTTACACATGTAAGCGTTCTTACGGTTTGTTTACACTGCTTTTAAAACTGCCGTTACACAAGTACGAGCGTACATACGTACACATTGTGCGAAAGCGTACTCTCCGTCGCGGAAATTTCAAACGCAAATATTTACCGAATAAAAAACAGAGGAAAAACGCGCAGTTTCACGCCGCGCAACTTATTGGCGCCATGCACGCCGAACGCATCGCGGGTGGCAGCCCTGCGGAACGCGCGCGCGTTTACGACCACCGCTCCACGTGGACCGGCCTCTTATAAATAAAACCGGCAACACTTTCGAAACGCGCGTAAACACAAACAGACAATGGCCGAAATTTGTTTTCGCGCGTATATCCGTCACTGTATCCACACTGCATGATCCAAAATGGCACTGGGGTGCGTTCGCGTCGCAATGGCGACGGCGCGTCGGTTTCCCGTCACGTTGTCGTACCTGCACGCGCGCACATGCGTCTGGCGGGTTTGCGCGGGCGAAATACGCGTCCTGCTAGCACGAATGCCGGGAGCACACTGGCGTGGCCCGCGTGCCGTCCCCCCCCTCCCGACGTCTGTGTTGTGTTTTGTCTCTTTTTGGCTCGTAAATTTCTGTATGTGTTTCTGTCTCTTTCGCGCGACCCTACGCCTGTCTTCATTTCACCGAAGCCGCGAGTCAAAGCCGCATACAAAGCGCGGTTAAAATTCATGCACGTTGCATTTTTTTATTATTTATTTAATTATTTTTTTGATAATTATTTTTTTGTTTGAATATTTATGATGTTGTTGGTTATAATATAATCGCATTAATTATTTGATTTTTGTGCAATTATTATCAATAATTCATTCATGGAATTTTTATTAAAAAAAAGTTTCTATTATAGAAACTTTTTGAACTTTCACGGTGTAAGTATGTATTTTTATTTGTTTCATTAATTCAAAAAATATTTTTTTTTTGTACTAGAATAGAATCTTCAATTTTTAATATTTTTCTTATCAAAACATGAACATTCACTTCCAATATTTCATCAATAATAAATATCTAAACGTCCATGAAGTACAAATGATTAATTAATCGAAAATTAATAGATTTTGATATAGTATAATTAATTCAAATTAAAAAAATATTTGAAGCAATGGTATTTAGTATAAAAATTTGTATCACATATGATTCTAGAAGATTTTTTTTAAATAAACATTACACACGTGTACATATGGCGGTGGTTATCAAATATTATTTCAACCGAGAACTCATATTATTAAGTAATTAAAGTATCAGTGTATCAATAATATTTCAAATTACTGTATTATGACCATGGCCCCCCCACATTCTGAAATCGGGCCTTAGGCCAGGAATTTTATCGGGCCCCCTCTTTTCATATATATTTATATATGTATATGTACATAGTATATATTTTTTTATTAAATTAATTCGTATAATACGAAGACGAACAAAATTGATAGATTTTGTTAAAAATGGTAACAAAATAATTTTATAAAATTGATTAATACCGGGTTCTTTTGCTACATCAAGTCTAGGGCTAGAGCCCTGCTTAACCCCCCCTAGTTTGGGAGTGATTGTTTTTGACACAAAATTTAATTTCCTTATATCAAAATATTATTTAAATTTCGTTTAAACCGCAATACAACTACTCGATGATTCATTCAGATAGCAAATTACATAAAACTCAATCGTTTCCTATAAAAGAGGAAAAATTCGACGAATATCCAACTCATGATATAGTAAATCTCATTTAACTCAATTTACCGTCGTGTATCATGTTTTCATGAAAAAAAATAACAAATTAATTAAACCGCAAACGTCCAAAGCGCAACTGTGACGATGCGGTTTCATAAACACGCAAATTCTTATCGTTTTCGCGCAAAGAATTAAATTAAGGCTTGCACGAAAATTATTTCGGCATTTCTTTTTCAACTCGACACGTTTTTGTTGATAAAAACCGCGTACAATATGTAAAGTTCGCTATCTCGAGTAGCCAGTTTAGCGAACCTTGAATAATTAGACGGTGTCTTGTTGATTTAATAGAATCATCATGTAAATACGCAATTGTTGATTAATTTTTCCCGACGCATTAATCAACTATTCAATATGTTAAACGTTCTATTTGCATATTAGACTTTTTTACATATACAAAAACAAATATTTACAATATCGAAACAAACATAACCTTTTAATTATTTAGAAACGATAAATATTTATCCAAATGTTTTTATTTTTCCGTTTGAGCATATCAAATATTTACTTTTTATACAATTTGGACATACAGACATATTCAGACATAAATTTCACACTACGTCCCATTAACCGGGGCATTTCATGCGAAATTCATTAACATCGAAGCCACTTTTTTTCTCGTTTGGAGATCATCATCATCGTCGAAGAAGCCGCTGACTCTTGGACACGGAGTGGAGATGCCAAGAACACGGACACGTACAGCACACGTAGTGGTGTCTGGGTACAAATTAATTAGTGTCCGCCGGCGCCGGTACAAATCGGTAGTCACGGATTTGCGCCGCCACTGGAGCCGCCCGATTAGCGCCGGGACGGGGCGGTGCGTGAAAACATTATGTGTTTTGTAAGTGCAGGGGTGGTCAATCTTTTTTTGGTTGGGTGAATTGTCATAAATAGTGATCATCATATCCATTTTGATCATATCCACTGCTAGACAAAGGTCTCCTCGATGTGATTAATAAATGAATAAGATCACTTTGACTTGATCATAGTCAATAAATAACTTTGATCATTTTTGAGTTTTTTAAGACTAAATTGTCGATATACATATAAGATCGATTATTTTTTCCGATACCATTAAAATTTTGTAAATTTGTACCTATATTCATTTTTTAGTGATAAGCGGAAGATAAATTCTCTAGAAACTTGAATAATGAAACTATTCCTTCTATTGATCGCATAGCTTATCACTTTACTCAATGCTTTTGATACAAGACTCAAAAGGACTGACCTAATGATACGTCCATAATACAAGATAGATGCAACGAAAAGAATAATGAACTTCTCCTTTCAGTGTGTTTCTTGTTGTAAATGTGGATAAGTTTCATGAATCACGATCATCATCATTATAATAAGCAGCCTCTAATGTTTATACTTTTTTTTCCTTATCGCAAGTGTATATTACATTCTGATAGACGGATGTGGTATAAAAATAATCTAAAACTGTGGTATTTAGTCATGTCATTTATCCTAAAACCGACTGTGTCACATGTCGCTTAACTTCAATGAAATCATTCAACTAACAATAAGCAGAATGATTATTTTTTATGACAAATTTGAAGTTATTAAAATTATATATTTTCAAATTAGCTATGGGCAGCTTTTATAAACACATTTATTAATGACTATTTACCACGGTATGATATAATTGTATATGAGATATAGTAATAGTAAACAGGAAATAACAGTGAATAAAGTCGACATAATGTACTCAGCATAGTATGTTTTACTAACAGATAAAACACAATGAAAACATTGAATAAACTCGTCATGCTCATTAGAATAATTAGAATAAACACAATGATCACTAAAAACAGTAGAAAAATTGAGGACATTTTTTTTTAAATTAATTTTCCTTAAGTTCTACATTATCTTTTTTGAAATTTCAAAATGCGTTCATCAATTTGAGAAACCCTGTTCTATAAAACACTCGCTAACAGGCCGAATCTGAAAGTAACGAGATTCTGAAAGTTTCGCGCGAAAGGGGAGGCCACTTTGGGTATACGTTTGCGTTAGTGTACTTCGGAGGTTCTTAAGAAAGTGCGAGCGGTCTTTAAAGATGCAAAGATCGCAAACTTTCTTACGTTTAATCCTTTTTTTACCAAAAATTATTGTTCGTATTTGTGCAGCTATAATGCACAAAAATACTCGGACCTCGGAACTCGGAATTTTGTTTTAGACTCGGAATTTTGTTAGTTGGTTCGAATGACTTATGAATGATGTATTTGTTTTTATGTTTGCTTATGAAATGACTTTTTATGTTGTTCCGAAAAGTACAGAAATTTCTAATCGAATGTTTTAACTCGTTGGCTAGGGTGGTCGTTCTTAAACCAACCCTACATGTTACGTCGGTGATTTTAACTCGGGAGCAGATGTTTAAGTTAAGGTGATTTCTAATGAAACCAGTGGGTTACTCAAGCCTGGACTCAGCGTTTATTATCATGAGATAATTAATACAGAAAATGATAATCATTACAAAGAAGATTAAGAATGATTTATCTTGAAGTCGATGTGGTTTATGTTCCGAACCGCTAGATCCAGGTGTCTGCAAAGCAGAGGCGAGGTGAATTCATAAAAGTTCTAGCCACTAGAAACTAAAGTGTATGAAGAATATTCGTAGGAGCTCGTAGAAATCTTGTAGGATTGAAGCATGCCCAGCGAACGCGTACTTCTCTGCCGTAGTAATTTTGTACAAAGACTCGTAAAGAGAAAAGTAGTTCTCAATGAACGCATACTTCTCTCTAGGAGTTTACTTCTGTAATTCTGTAAAGTTATGCTGCTGCTTCTACTGCACAGTCACACGTGCTAGTCAAATTCGCTTCGGTTAAACATAAAATTGTATTGGTGATTGTTTCTCTGCGAATGTGCCAGACATTGGTGACAAATGGATCCGGTGATCCAAGACAATCGGTTCGCTTTTGTTTGATAGGATGCGTTTTTAGTCGTTTGGGTACTCGGGGTGGTTGAGACTCGGCCATATGGTGTTCATATGAGGGGCTGCTTCTGGAATTTTCGTTGAGTCTTTCGGGAAGGGTCTCGATGATTTTTATATTTGCCAGATTTACCACGTCACAATGTTAAATTTATCATTTATTTTAATTTTTCCCCATGTTTTTCATCGCTATTTTTATATCTTTATTAATTACGTTTTCAGATTATTGGAAAAAATATATTACTCATTATTACATATATAGTTTCTCTGATTTTTATCAGCGACACGTTTTTTTTATTTTTAAGACTCGACAAACAACTGGCTTATCTTCAGATTTCTGAACTACTTATTTTTTGATTGCTCGTATTCTTAGGTCTAGATATCTAACAATAACAGTCATAAGTTTATCAGTACACTCCTCATATGTGAAGTCGAACATGTATTCATCAATTGATTTGATTCTGATCTGCAAACAATTTAATACAGAAAACTTCAACATTCGAACATGTAATAAACAAATAAGGACATGATCACAACTTTTCATTTTCAAATCAACAATCATATCTTATCAATGTAGTTGTTTTGCATTTGTATTTTGATGGTCTTGCATATAATAATAATAATAAAATTATTTACATTTAACATGTTGATAAATAAACATAAAATTACAAGTACATCCAAGTTTCAAAACTGGTTACTAAAATTTCATTCAACTTCAACCTAACTAATAAATTTGACATACATCGAAATACACTTAACAAATGAAACACTTTATATTTATCATTAGTTAACACCCCAACATTTTTTTTCAATCGATTCAATAAAGAATAAATATGAAATCAAATTAATACCCAGGTTTTAGAATTTTTCAATAACTATCTGAAGATTTAAGTATCCATGTGAACATGAATTGTATTATGTAATATTGTAAAGCTTGATGCACTTAAATATTATATTGTAAAATAAACGTATCAATATTAGCGAAAATCCATACTTTGATAAGTTAATATGAGGTCACACGAGTACCTGGGTTTTAATTTTATACACATATTAAAAGAAAATCTCTGCAAAATTTGATCCTCGGGAATATGTCGATAATATATTAACTTATTTTGCTAAAATATACCTAAACCACCCCAGTAAATCAAACACAACAAAATACACTCAACAAACTAGTGCATTTCCTCTATCTCCCACTTCATTTATCGATACCCCTCATCACATACATATACATCAACACAGTGAAAAACCAAACGTTGATAAATAAACGTGAGGTCACACAGACACCCGGGTCTCGGGCACTTGTCACTTGTCGCCTTTGTGTGTCGCCGCGAGAACCGACCCGCATAATGGTGCGACCACACGTCTCGCAGAACGGACGTGGGCGCCTCACCGCACCTCAGACAATGTGCCCACCACTCGAGCACTCGATGCCACCATACGAAATGTGCATTTGTACGTAAATATGGACGTGGCAATGCGAAAACGGATGCGGCCTCGTAATGGATGCGGAACTCGGATGTGGTCAAATTTTGATTCATCATCATCGACCGGTTGTGTGTCCATTGCGGGACAAGGTCTCCCCATCAAATATTGGGGGTCTAGGTTATATAGAGTCAACCTCGTATCGAATAGGAACATGTACCATAAGAGACAATCCGCCCATGTCAACGGAGGAGGCTTTCAGATCAACGGTACGCAAGTCTATGAGCTAGACTGGCTCTCCGCTAACAATAAGCAAATCGCAATGACTACCCGCGGGGTAGACGAGGAAAAGACTGAGCAGACTGCACCCTCGTTGACCACGTTGCGATCGCAATGACCGTTAGTTTGTCAGACGAAGCGACACCGTTGATCCTGTGTGGCTTAGGCCTCGATAAAACACACGTCGTCGGCCTTCACCGTTGTCAAAGAGAAATTCTAATTTAAATAGATGAAATGTGTATTTCTTCGTAAATATGGACGTGGCAATGCGAAAATGGTTGCGACCTCGTAATGGATGCGGCACTCAAATTTGGTCGAATTCTGATCGTGTGTTGTGAAAAATATGAAGCCCGTTGCTGTTTTGGGGAAATAAAAGATGATTAGAAATGTGTATTTCTTCGTAAATATGGACGTGCCACTGCGAAAATGGTTTCGGCCTCGTAATAGGTATGGCACTAAAATTTGCTCTAGTTCTGATCATGAGTTCGGAAAAATATGATGCATGAACAGTTTTGAGGAAAGATTATTAAAAATGTGCATTTTTACGTAAATATGGACATGGTACTGCGAAAATGGATACAGCACTAATTGTAAAATTTGGTCGGATTCTGATCGTTTGTTGTGAAAAATATGATACACGTTGCAGTTTTGGGAAAGGTGATTAGATATGTGCAATCTGATGGTGCGAAATCGAATTAAATCAGTTAATCAGTAAATTTAATGAGATTTGATCTGAAATGTGTATCATTTCCGAAAACACTGATACATTTGGTATGATTAGTTATCTGTGTGTTGTTTTTTGAGTACGATTAATCTTGTTTTATATAATCGATAAAATGGATTATATAAAAGAAGGATTAATGTGAAGTAGTTGCATATTGACGGCTCAAAGCAAGCGATATTAGAAATCAATTTGAAAATTAATACATTCAGTCGTGACATGCAATCATACTGGTTGAAGACTTTTCTAATTATATTCTACGCTTGTTTATCTTAAGCAGCTCTCATTCGATTCACTCCAAACATATTTTTTATTTCACCGTCCACTCATCCTTTCTCATTTTATTAAAATCGCATTACAAACTCGATTCGCAAATCGAACATATTCTCTCATTTTCCAAATTTTATTTTTAAAACACTCCGCCAGAAAAATATTTATACACCCCTTTCAAAATAACTCAAAAAAATATCCCGACAGAAGCGCCAATTGAAAACCACACCGCCGAAGTTATCGGACCGCCGCATAAAAATAGCCCCTTTTCGATCGTCCCAAAAATTATCACACTGACCAATTTCCCCACAAATCACCGACACCCGCACGAACACTACACCGCCGAAAGTTATCAAATTGTTACATAAAAGTAAGCTTTTTGCGAGGGACCTCAAAAGCCGCTTACTCGGCGAAGACACCGAATCCGGCGCCCATCGTACGTGTGTTTGGCCAACGGAAAAAGGATAAAACGAGATGGGGGCCCCTGCGGTCGGGGGCTGAGCCCCCGCGGCGGGGGGGTGCCCCTCCCCGCCCCCGGGGAATGCTGTCCCTTCGTTTTATTACGGCGTCACCTTAACCGGCACCCGACCGCAAAACGAAGAATGTGCGGTTGTCGTCGTCGTCGTCGTCTCTTATTTTGTTTTGTCGTCGTTGTGTTGTTGGCGATGTCACTGTTGCGTTTTGACTCCCCCTTCGTGTATGTGGGCGAGACCAGGACCGCCTCGAATTTGCGTGTCCTAATTTTTGGGTGGTTTTGTTTTGGGGTTTAATTTTTTGTTTGAGTTTTGATTGAAATTTTTATTGTAGTTTATCAACGGTGAGCTTATCGGATGCATCGGTTAATATCAATCAATGAAGTTAATCGAAAATTTGTATGGTTGGCTGATAGTATGTGATTATAACATGAAATAATTTTTAATACTCTTACTAATCATCATCATTCAATTAAAGAACAAAATCTTTTTGATGTGATGAAAATCTTCGATCGTTTTTCTTTTTGTGAGACATATGATGACCAACTGGACAAAATCAACAAGCAATGAGCGACAGTCAACTATTAACAAACATACATATTACCACTAATATATTTATAATGAGTATCAGAGTATACGTATAATAAACATATTTTGTCATTGTTTATCCGCTTCTTTCAGTTAAACATTATCCATTTGGTTTTGCCCAATTCATGTTTATTCAAGAATTTCAAACTCAAACCATATTTTGCTACATAATTTCAAAATGTCTATTCTTCTTCTAACCATACCAAATATTTATCTATAAAAACCAAACCATTAACTCGAATTATTTTATCGATTTTATTACGTTCATATACTCTTTCACTGAATCACTTTCTAAACGAACATCTAAAAAGCATATCCCAGAAGAATATCCATTCACAATGAAAATTAAGCAACTCGAAAACACAATCGACATCATCAGTGTCAATTTTTTTATCGGCGCAATATAGCCCCCCCACACAGGCTTTTTTGAACATGTCCAATACACTCATTTGATGGGACGGCCCTGTTTTCCATCGTACACCTTATCTTCGGCTTGTTCTTCGATTGTACGATTTGCATCTGTTGGGTCCTCTTTTTACAATTTTTTGTGTCCGAAAGGCGATACGATCGGACGTGTGTGCTTGCGTTAGAAACGTGTTACTAATCTCCGAATCGATATAAAAAAATCGTATTTTATTATTATACCAACGTATGAAGTCTGATGTTGATGGAGCGGCCACGTTTTCAAAACACATTGCATTTGATAATGTTTTTATGGAAGAGGATCCAAATGGGCAAAAACGACTGTTGACAAATGTTCATAGGTGAAAATTTTCGCATCGATGTTTGAATATGTGTTAAAAACGATAAATACTCGATGGACGCTGTAGGAGTCTTTGAAACATATAATTAACGATCTGTTTGGAAGACAATGTATTTTGAATATTTTACTATCGCGTTAACGATTAACAGGAATCGTTTAACGATAGTCGTTATTCTCTTATGCAAATAAGATTTCCAAAAATTTAAGATGTGTACAAGGGTCGACTTTTATGGACACTATTTCACTCGGCTCAAATTTGACTACTGACATTTAGAATGAGGGAAGAAACGCTGAACAATTTATAACAACTGCTTTTTTGTGAATGCGGTATATCAAATTGAAAATTCCTTGCTTTGTCGCATAAACACAAATAGGAATCTCATCTCGAATTAGTTTTTATTGCATATTAAATTTTCAGTCGATGTAAAACTCAAACATAATAGTTTATATAATGAGTTGCTTTAATTTATCAGCAGAAAGAATCTGGCTTGACCGGGCACAATCATAAAAGTCAATTGTTTATTTCTTATCACGTTGCATAAAGCTATAAAAATTCGACGTTTACTTTATAAACGAATAATTCACAAAATCAAAACCACATTTTTTAACTATCAATGAAGAATTCAATTCCAAAATCCTACCATTATTTTTCATATCAACATCTAAATATTTCTAGATAACTTTTTTGCATTAATCACTTTGACGAATTCCATAGTTTCTGAATTGATTTTTTCCCAAGATCCCAAATTGCATACCGTTTTTGAGAACAACAATGAAATATCAGCAAATTTATATAATTTTATCCGAAGTTCATTGGCTTAAAAGGCATTGAATATGCATCAATCTTTGTAACAGACTTTGCTTCATCGAATTTCACTTGTCGTTCGAAATCCAACCGCACTCACCACCCGTACGGGCATACGTCCCGAAGAAGAGTAACGACGAGCGAAAGAAAACGACGAAAATTGCGGTCAGGGTTGAGTAACCAATGTTGCGGTATCGATTTTCGTCGTGAAAGTTCGAACATGCCTCCAGCTGCAAAACGGCTTATCTGGCTCGTGTCGTCGAGACGTTTACATGCGGTCGCACAGCCGCATACAACCGACGCATAAGTGCAACACACATTATTTTTGGACAAAAATCAAAAGGAGGTTGCCTTAAGTGCTTCGACGACATCTGAAAGCCTTTCAGATCGCCCGCTTCGACGGTTAAAGCGAACTTCGTCGAGCCTATAGGAGCATTAACATATTCGCAACGCGCCGAAATAATCAACGTCCAATGCATAAGGCAGAACTCGGATAATTCCACTTTCGACATATCGAAAAGTGTATGCACGGCGATGTTGAAAAGTTCAAAAGTGTTGGTGCTACGCGGATTGGAACTCGTTACTCTCCGGGGCAAATACGCTACAACACAATACGAATCGAACTTTCGAGTTTTAAGTTCGAAAACTCCCAGGTAATCGCTTTAACCGCGACTCCACTACAAGCCTGGATCGAACATAACAAGTGCATCGAATGGGGTACACGGTGACCCGCGAAAAGTGATCCCAATTTGTACGGCTTCGGATTTGTCTCGACCATTAAGCTACCATAATTCCAGCTGACATAACTAAGCGATTTAAATTCTAGAAAACGATCGCGTTTCAAGTGCTATACATGAACTTAACAACGCATTACTCTCGAGTGTGGCATCTCGATTCTAAAGTGTTACTTAAAAGCACTCAAAAACGGTTATTTTTTTTGGACCATCCGATAAGTACTAGTGAATCGTTATGAAAGAACTGCATGCAGTTCGTTTGGTGCAAAGACGTCAAGGAGTCACGTATCGATAAACGCAAAAACGAGTTTCCCGACTTCGATTTCTTTATATATAAATTGCAACCGGATAATACCGGTGCGTATTGAAAAAGCATTATTTTCATCCCAATCAGTGTTTTAGCGCAAAAGATGCCATCTTTATAATCAGATTCGTTGTAAACGGCGTAGACACAACGTGGTAAAAACCACTGGGGAGATAAAATGCACTATCTCAGACCATATTACTGCAAAAAGTCGAATGGGAACGTGTCGCAATGAAGCAAAAGTGGGAAAACGACGCGTAAATGTCACGCTACCGTGAGCTCGTTATAAGTGTGAACAAGCCGTGAGAGCATAAGGCGAACGTATATTACAGGGGAAAAAACTGTAATTTTATTAGCGATCGTGTAATGGCATTTCGATTTATGCTCGAGTTAGTTTGTGATGTGTAAGAGTTAAATCTGTGATATGGATCGGTGTTTTTCATACGATATTGATTCAGAACGACTTGTGCAAATACGGTCGAATGAAATTGCTTCATAAGTATATTATATTATCCAAGATCGTGTAAAAATGTATTTTCTATAAATAACCGACGTGTTGTATAATTTAAAAATATTTGATAATATAATATTGAAAAAAAAAGATAAAAGTTTTTTGTTAATTTGATAATAACGATTTGAAATGACTTGTAGTACCTACTAAAATAATCAACTTCAATAATTTATTATATAAAGTGTTCAAAGATCATATAAAGAAATAAATGACGTGAATGATCAATAGACGAATACACAACCTGAGAATATCAGACAAAAAATTGTTTTGCAAAAACGCTCAACCGACCTATCGACAACACTTATCCCGTAATTGACGTTATACACAAAAATAACACATGTTTCAAAAACAAGTAGTATATTTTTCAATTCCGCAAATTCATAATTGGTCATTCATAAAATTCGCACGTAAAAAGAGACGGCGTTTATTCGCCACATTCACTAGCCGAATGCAATTGATTTTTTCGCCACCATAACAGTCAATTTCCTCTCACAACCTTGTAAATACTTTTCGAACGCAACTCCACAAAAAAAATCAAAACTTTTTACAACAACAAAAGCGCATTAAACGAAATAAACGCCGATCGGCAAAAAAGCGGAACCGCGGGGAATGTTTGCAATGGCCGCGCGCAAAAAACCCTAATAACAGCATTCAACCAAAATCCACACGGTCCACAAAGAGATTTGACGCATCGAGAAACGACCGTTTTTTCCCCCACAAGACCGAATTCAAAAACCAAAAAAACTCAAACCAGACACCGTCCCGCTTTTTCGTGCGGCCGATACAGTTCACGGTGAATCGCGTTAATCTCGGCCGGCCATCAGGCCGTGACGGCCCGGCCACGACGACAATCATCGTATTATGTAAATCTATCATCATCATCATTACTTAGGCACAATTAAGCCGAATAACAATAACGGGCGGCGAGCGTGACCGGCCCACGAGCGAAGTTGCGGTAGTCGATGCTGAAATGTGTATCGTAAAGCGTATAAAGTGTTGGGTTTGATACTCCCACTTGTGCGTTTGTATCGCGACGGTTGTCGGTGTTGATCTTCGCTTCGGGTTGTTTGGGTGTTTGTTTCGGATTTTGGAGCTGGTGGCTTTTTGAGTTTTTGAGTTGAGGATTTTGTGGTTTAAGTTTGGTTTTTGTGTGGGATGAAAAATTGCTTGTGATTAGAATCGATTGAAAGTATTTATATCTTTGAGAATGTTCAAAATCTTCGAATACGTTCATCGCAATTTTTTTCTATAGAAATTATTTTTGATTGATTCTGCAACAATATTCTCGAACTTATGGCTTTTTGAATTTGGCGTTTTCAAGTAGAGAATTTTGTTGTTTATATTTATTTTTCGTTAAAAGGAAAATGGCTTATCGATTAAAAATATATCTTTGAGAATGTTCGAAATCTTCAAATACGTTTGTCGCAATTTTTTCTATACACTGTTCGGAAAATTATTTTTGATTGACTCTACAACAATATTTTCGAGCTACATATTGGCTTTTTGAGTTTGAATTAAGGATTTTGTTTTTTATGTCAGATTTTTAGTTAAATGAAATGAGAGAATGTTCAAAATCTTCAAATACGTTTGTCACAATTTTTTCGACACACTGTTTGGGAATTTCTTTGTGATTGATTCGGCAATGATATTCTTAGATTACATCCAATTAACGACTGCGTTACATATCACTTAACTTTGATTGTCAGTGGGAATCGATGAATAAACATTTCATTGACATGTATGGAACGATCGGCTTTGATTGTCAATGAGAAATGTTTAATTGAACATTGTTGAATAATAGATTTTATAAATTTTGTATTAATTTGAAATGGGAAGTACAATAAGATTATTTCTGAAATGGATGGTTGACATATTTTCCTTAAATCGACTTTCAATGATTTTATAATATTCATTTTAAATGGCATTAATTAAAATAATATTACTTATTGAATATCTCCGATTTTCGTCAATATAAACAAAATATTATCCCTTTTATATATTTTCTATTATCATTCAAATTCACTTTCAATTGTACATACATAATTCTAAAAAAAACACATGTCAGTGTTTCATCGCATTTGTAAACCAATAAAAAACAACAATGGTCGCATCTAATAGAAACACTGTACTGTAAACTCTCAATAACGACGTACCGCATAATAATACTAACAAAATTACTATGAGAATGATCGTTCCTATTGTATTTTTTTTTCCATTGCAATTTTGGACAACTTAATAACAACGAAACGCTCGGATCATTACGTTTCATTGTGTGCGAAAATAATTTTGACTGATTTTTTCCGTTTAATAACCATCCTACGTCGACGAATTAACGTTCACCTAATTACCGAAGATAATTGTCGGCGCTCACCGATCAACAAATTGTATAATTGTTTAACCGTTCATTCGATTAACGTCGATAAAATTCCACAGAGCGATACAACACGCTGATATTATTAAACTTTTTATGGCGCGATTTGTTTTATAATGTGATTATGTTACGCGAGAACGAATCCGAAACCGTTCGTCGTTTTATTTTAGAAAATTTCAGCCGCGTTCACGATTTTTCATAAATAGCGAATGGCTTATTTTCTTTTGATTTTTTTTTCATCGGTTTCCATATAATTTGCGGTTTGTTATCGCTCTCCTTCTGTCGTAATGTACGGGCTCGCGGTTTTATAACGACAGATGTAGCAATAACAAAACGCACAAAAAAGAAAACCTCGCGAATATCTTTTCAGTAAATGCACGAACGTGCCGACGGAAGATGTTGGAGCGATAAAATGAAAGTGTATTATATATATGAAGAAAAAAAATGCTGAAATAAAACAACAAAACATGTATTCTGAGTGGGCCTCTTTGTAGAGGTTGCCACTTTGGGTCAATGGGGAATACAAAAAAAAGTGACAAGGAGCATATGATTGATGCACGGTTGACAATTTTTTGCAAGTTTTTGTATAAATATTGCATTTCTCAGATTTTCATCAATCAACAATGATTTTTAAAATATATTTAAAGACTTTTGAATACATAAATCAAGTCGATGCATACAAAAAAAGGTTCGTTTTCCTCCGAAACTAAAACGACCATGTTTATTTACGTTATTTGATGAAATTCAAAATAGATCAGCTTTTTCATGTTCCACTTTCGTAACTGATACGTTGACAAACATTCGTATATTATTCAGAGCAGTGTGCACTGGGCAGATGGTGCAACTCACAAAAGTAAAACAACTGTACACGATTGCATCAAATTACAATCAAATTTTGATTACACACAAACTTAATTCTTCAAAACTTTCTCACGCAACTAAACTCCACGTAAAAATTCCAAGAAATTCGAAATCTAACAAGATAACCCCCAAGCGCAAAAACCATCGAAATTCCCTAACCGCTTCGCAGAAAATCGCCGGTAACGAGACGCCCTAATTGTCCGTTCCTGTGGGAATGGTCACACGACCCAAAGGACCTCCTACGTCGTCACAGAGACCACAGAATCTGGCGGAGACTCCGAGGAATCGTCAGATGTTTGCGGACGATTGACGAACCTCCATTCGGTATTTGCAGTTGTGTTAACAACGCCGGGCCTGAACTATGGCCGTGTTTGGACAACTCTTCAAACATCCTCCCGGTGCGACGATGACGAAGGCCCTATCCGGGTCACCGTCGATTCTTCGCCATTGTGTTTGCCGTTCGATCCGATCAAATAGAATGCAAATTCGGTGTTGACCCGCCGAGGTAATGCCGAGCGCGATATCAATGTGGAAATCTAGATATTTGTAGGTCCTGTGAGGATTTGGTGCATTTCTATGGTCATATTCAGTGGTGTAGCTAGGGTATTGTGCGCCCGGGGAAAAATTATATAATTGGAGCCCCCCTTCCCCTTATTTTCGAATATAAATAAAAAAAACGTTTCAGAATTTTTTATTGAAAAAAAGTGTTTAAAACAAAATAGTGATCACATATCATTGTAAGTAATTGAAGGAAATTGGCGCCCGAATTTTTTTTTAGTTTTTCATTGACACACTATGGAATGATCTAAATCAAAAATATATTAAAGAATACTTACGAAAATTATTTTATATGCATTTCCAATAGAATTTTAATATATTTTTCGAACTTCGTTTTTTCGCCCCTCTTACAATCAGTTTGACGCCCGGGGGTCTCTATACCCCCTTGCCCACAGCTCCGCCTCAGGTCATATTGTAAAGTTTGGTTATTGAAATGTATAAAATTGATAATTTTATACTATCAGTTTATGAAAGAATTAATTTCATTTGTTATTTCATATCATCATCATAAGCAGCTCGCTTACGCCCACTGCTAGACAAAAGTCTTCCCGATACTTTTTCGTTTGATTCTATCCTGAGGAGCCACTCTAAATGGGTTCAAAACAATATTAAATTGGTTTTCAAAGAATTGAAAAATAAAATAAAATAGACGTATTTATAAAATATGGAAGAAATAAATTAAAAAAAAATAATTATAAGTATATAATGGATGAGATTTATTCATGATCGAGAGAAATGAAAGGAAATTGAAGTGGTTTTCATTCAATAGTGTATGACGAACGGTTGCGTATGACGATGATGACTTCATCATTATCAAGCATTAGTCTTATTTAACTATCAAGTATACTCATTATTTTTAAACGCTTTTTACGAGCTATAAAAATAATATAAGCATTTTTTTAAGATCAAGTAATCTCAAATTACATATTTATTCAAAACAAGTAAATTAAATTTAACGGAAACTCAGAACAGCATTTCTGTTTTAAAATTCGTGAACTTGCGAAAATTTCCGATCACAAGATATCGCATTTGCATACATTTTGCAGCATGCATAATTATCCAGCATCGTTTAATAAAACAGAAATTATCGATTTCAGGTTTTCACTCTAACGCACATACATTTTGCCATTTTCGAAATTATTCATACACGACGCACCGAACGTCTGGTGTGCTTCGCTAAATTGCATTTATTAAGCTTAATTTATGTAATTTTATTTATTAATGTATCCACTTCGTGGCTACCTCCGCTTCATGTTTCCACTCTGGCACATTGCACATTCGCTTTGCTGAAAAAATCGACGCAACCGATTTTAATTATAGTTTTTCAATAGATAGGAGCGGCCGTATTTGCATTCCGGAATTATCAGTGAAATCAATTGCAATTATTTACTTATATGCTGTCGGTTCCAATCAATTATCGTTCTTTGTTAATAGGTTTTGATTGTATTCGTGTACGTTTTATACGGTGTGTAATTAAAGTTTCATTCGGATCTGATTTTTCATGGTGAAAAACTCGCCGTGTAATTAAGATTTATCCGGATTTTTTTCGCGTACGTGTATTGTTTGGAATTTTAATGCAGTCATGTTAAAATTTTAAGATTATAATCAAAATGAAATAAATCTGTTGAGAAATTGTTATTTATGCGTGAAGAATATATACTCGTATATCTATTACACAAAACCTTATCTCGTTACATCTTTGGCGTTTATATACAAAAGTTATACGCCAATTATTTTCATATTCATTCTGAATCCATTTGCAATTCGGATAACGTTTGCGATTTTGAAAAAATCGATGTCATTCGTGAATAATGCACTTATCGTATTCTGCGAATGAGTTCCAGCTTTTTCAATTAAATACTAAATTACTTCAATTATTTCGGATGGAAATGAACGAGGGATGGTTCGATAGCCGAGGATTGTTTGGTTGCGATATGAATAAACGATAATGATGCGTTCGATTCGTTGAAACATTCGAGCTTTCATATCATGATGATTTTTTATATCATAAAGATATACGATAATTTATATCAATAATTGGAAAAAACTTTCCGGTAATAAAATTAAATTTGAGCTTTTTTTTAAGCGATAAAGAGAATGTGACTCTCAAAGACTCGTATACTAAAATTATTCCATAATTTTAAATTATTTTTTTACCAATAAACTAGTCACTTAATTTTTTAGATTTTATTTGAATAAAAGCTTTTCAATATTATCATATTTTTTTATATGACAAAAAGAAGATAAACACACAAGATTTAAATTATTTTTTGTCGAATAATCTCAAACCGACTAATCTCAACTGTATCGATCTATTATCTACCCTAAAATATACTCAACTTGAATTATCGTAATTCGTAGTATTCAATGATAATAATGATACTAACAATAAAATATGTATAACCATACATATCAAAGTTGGCATGTTTGATTAGTGATGCAATCCTCGTTCATCCCTGTTAAAAATCGAATCGTTCGTCGTAACGGAATTCAAGTCTTCGTAATCATTACTTGATGTGTACATAAACGACATGACGTACGTCCAGTGTATGTTAAACAGGTAAACAGTCTAAATTCAAGTCTGATGCATTACCGGCTCTGACAGAGTACATAGTACATAAGTACTCGAGCGTTCGTGACGCATGTATTACAAACACTCGGTGCAATCTGTAAATAATTGCGTATTCAACTAACAACGCTTCGTACACGCTTTTTATTATGTATACAAACATTTTTGCGAAAATCATTAAAAAATACCCATAAGTTCCTTTTTTTACATAAATTTCCCCACATTCTTTCCATCGAAATTCGACGCGAAAAAAAATTCAAAAATAGAATCGAATTTGTATTTTTAAACGAGGTTAACAAGGGTTCACCGTTTCTTAATTAAACTATCGTCCGAAACGTCCAAGTTTTGCATTCAGGGATCGACGACACCGCCTTCGACACGTGCAACGTACACAATTACGAATGCAAAAATATACGAAGTGTGTAAAATGCGCATGCTGAAAACAACAACGGTGGGCGGGGGCCGAATGCAAATTAAATGTGTTCATTAGCTCCTGAAAACTCCCCTGGTGCCTGAGGGCAACCGGGTGCATCGAGTCGTGGCAACAACTAAAGAATATCAACGAAAAAATGATGGAAATGTATGGGAGGAGTGTCGGATCAAAAGTCGTAAGTGTGAATGTAAAGGGGTTAATAATTGTTTGAGGGAATCGGTTGAAATTTTGTGGTTTTTCAGTATTTTTTGATAAAATTTTATATTGGTTCGACTCAGGAAATATGCATGTGGTATATGTGGTCTCAACCTATATTACAAGAACTTAAAACTGGGGCAAATTATTAATGTTGATTAAAGAAAATAAGTATAACAGCTTTCTCATTGATATATTTTTATTGTTTGGTTTACGATATAAAAAATAATAATATTATAAAATCTTTTCACTTCATAAATATCATAATGTTATTTTTTGATTGTCAATAGTTTCACTTTATTGATAGCACTGATTTTTTATCGATCATCAAAGTTAAGTGACATTTGGCACGAATAATAAATAGATACGACCACATATCATTGACCCGATTGTGAGACCAATTGACGATAAATAAAACCTATATTCAATTCTTTACAAATCATTTCCGTCTTCAAAAAAAAAAATGACCAAACTTCTGCAAAATAAAATACGATAAATATTGATTAGATTATATATTCTCATTTCAACTCTATTTTTCACCAATCTTAATCATTGTGAGTTTTTATCCAACTTCCTCAATATATATATTTTCGTATGAAAATGCCGAAAAACACGTAAACAACTTGGCAGCGATGACAAAAAAAATGTTTCGCGGCTTTCAAAGTTTAAGCCGCTTCGTGATTCGACGTTAACTCGCCTTGAACTGTCGCTCGATCACGATCGCCGATTTTTCTGAAGTTAAATTTTCCGTGCAAGTTTTTTTCCGAGCAGCTCGTTGTTGTGAATTCGAAACGCTTTATTTATTTATTTACGCCTGCGTTGAAATTTCGGTTTCCGACAGTAAATTCGCAATATTCGGAAGCCGCGGTGATTACGTCGATCTTGTTTTTTTCGTTCATCAAATGTATGTATGAATTAGATTGAAATGTTTGTGGTTATTATATCAAAATTTCGACTCGTTGTATAATTTCCGGTGCTGAAAAATATTGTGCTCGCTAATTCGGTTTCGTTTTCATTTGAAATATGTACTAGGTGGTTATTTTCGTGAATTATATGGCGAAAACTTTTTTCAATACAGTGTCATAACGATACAATCAATTACATTTGGTATTTTTCACTATTGGGTCGGTAACAAACGAGTTTTTTTTAGTTGCAATAAAAAATCATGCATTTATCACATTGTAAATCGAGTAAAAAAAACTATTATTCATAATGAAATTTTATCACTTTGTTAATTCATTCGAAGCATTTTAGATGTTGTGTGCTAAAAAACAAAACATCCACAGACCTCCACGGTTTTATGACTCGCGAAAAAACACATTTTTTCCATTCCGTTCGAACGAATTCCCTACAATTTTCCCTATCAAATTAATCACGGCCATACACTCGCGATCGACGGCCATTTTCCATTTAAAAATATTTTTTCAGCCCGAATATAATATTCGGAACACACGCGCCATATCAATAATGGAATTACTGCGATCGATTGATGGCCCCGATATACATTTTTTTTGTTTTGTCGCTACAAAAGTGGCTAATAGACGAAATGATACAACAAAGACAAATTGTATATCCAAACATCCATTACGGGCGATCGCTGAAAAACCACCCCCCGGCAGCTATTAGGAGCCTTTTCCCTTATCGCGTTAACCCTAGGCGAGCATGTGAATAAATAAATGGTGAAAAAATATGGAGGTTGAAGGGAAAAAGGCGGTAATACACGAGTCCATGTCACGCCATGGTCGTTTCGCCTTTTGATAATGATACAATTAGCGCGATAGTGCGCTGGTTGGGAATAGTGTTACACACCTCGTGCGCGAGACGTTATTTATCTGTCGGGATAATTGCCGTATTTTTATGCACTCATTTCGTGTAATTACTCAAATTTTGTTTATTTGTTTTGTTTTGTGTTGTCGTGTTATTTTGTATGGGGTCTTACGAGTATATTGTATGAAATGAATCACAAAAATAAAACGTCTTTGTTATTTTTTAAACGTGCTGGCTGCATATTATAATTATTTATGTCTTTGGTAACTATAATATAATACCTAGATTTTATTTGACTTTTTATTGCAAGAATTTATCAAAGATAATGTATTTTTTTTCTTTTGGACTGACAATGAAATCCATATGATTTACAATAAAGAATCATTAACACAACTCCAGAAGTCTCTAAGGACACGCTCACACAAATATAGAAACGATTCGAATACTCGATATCTAGTACAAGACCAAGAATGCACTTTAATTACACTTTCAAAACAACTTCAACCATTTCCCTACAGACACATAAAAACCAAGCATGCACACCTCGAACAATCCCATTTCAATATCCAACAACCTCATTCATATGCGACAAATCAAAATTTCAACACCTCCCCAAACTCCCATCGAACAACCAAACCGCACACTAAACCAATCAAACACGGCCCGCAACACAAGTTTTCCACCGTCTACCACCATTCAATTATCGTCTTCCGATGTCAGGTGCCCCTCGATTCGTCAATAAAATGTTTCTCGCCAAGACACGAGTCGTTTTATACAAACACGGCCCGGTCCGACTGGTTCGAAGGCTGCCAAGGTACATTGTTACACATTTATATGCAAGAGGGAAAGATAGCAGAACGGGTCGGGAGGTTTTATCGCCGTTTTATGGCTCCTTAGCATGATTGACACGGTCGAGCCAGACGTGCTCGAAACACGTGAAATTTTGCGCAAAAGCATGGTGGTCGAGGACTTTTTCGACGTACTTGTCGCTTTAATTGGCGATAATGCGATCGAAGGAATCCGCGACGTTCTATTCAATTGCGTCCGTTTTTTTTACTTTGTATTGGAGAATGCTGTTAATGGAGCTTGTTTATCGGGAGGATTCTGTTTAATTTGTAGCGTGATTGTGTTTATTTTATACAATGTATAATCGATGGTTTAGTCGCGTTGAATGGATAGATTCAACAGATGTTTGAAAAGTGAAGATTTCAATATCGAACTATTTGAAATTTTGAACTAAATTCAAGTTAAACTTCTTCAATTAAAAAAAAATTGAGAATCGATGATTCCACATATGAAATATCAATGGCATTTTAACCCCTACTCGCATGAGGTATCGTTATCGCCTTATCTTCGTGGAAAATCTCAAGCGCAACAGTACAAAGCCGCTACTCTAATTATTAATTATTCCGACAGTAATATAAACAAGCCGCTGTGAAAACGTATATTATGTAGCATTCTTCGTGAAGTTTCGACACGTTTTTTCTCGATGATTCTCCTTTTTTTTTAAATACATTTTCGTCTCCTTATCTGATCCATTTTACATCTGATTGTACGCATGCGCGCGCATACATTTTCGTTTTAATTCGACCGTCCGGAATTACTAATGGGGAAAGAAAGATACGATATGATTTATGTAGAACGCTCGTTTCTACGTTTTGTCAATGTTATGTCGAAAACTCGAGGCTTATCTGGCTACTGAATCATATTTTAAGAATGCTGCTGACTTAAAGAATTGATTAAATGTTTCTGAGTGGAGTGGTTCCTTATTCATCTCTATTTCAAGCTTCTTTAATGACGTCATTTTTTTTTTAAAAAAATGTAAGTTATGTATTATTCAGTTATTCAATACGTACCGATAATATCTTATTATCAAATCGTAATAAATTTAATAGATTCTTGATTAAATTGATAAATCAATTGCATACATGAATATTTGAATAATCAGTTGTAAATCAATAATTTTTAATAAAAGACATTCATATTAAATATTCATTCTACTTAACTCGTACATAATTCACTTCGCATTGATCATATTGCTTTCAAAATGAGATTTCCATTAAAAAACATAGTAAATGAAAAAAATAGAGATAGACCGCACAATACACCGCCCTTTTTTCTCACCTATGATTCTCATACTAGTTTTTTGCGCTCATCCGTCACGACGAAGATCCATGCACGGTAGGATACGTCCACCGTGGAAGATAAATAAACTCTTATACACTTTATATCTGAGGGGTGCAGAATAAAAACTCACAATATCCAGAATCAATAGATTTTCGGTGCCATCCATCAAAAATATTTTCGCAAAGTCAATAAGTGATAAATTTAATATATGAAATTTTCATTTAAATGTATTCGATTAAAAATTTCATTCGGTGATAAAAAGACAATTTGAACATCCATCATATAAAATGAATGTACATTTCAACCTGTTTATTTCATATTTTTTATAAAATGATGCTCAATACGAGATTCTTTAATTCACCAGAAATAATGCACAAGTGATTCGTTTTGAGGCACAATCTATATTTTTCAATACACATTGAAATCTCACACATAAAAAATAATTAATATACTCGCAGCTTATGCCAATAATCCAATAGATAGAATTATGAATCTATAAGTTACGATCATTTTTCTTCCATTCCGTTTATAAATCGATTGTTCTTATCAAAAAAAACAAACCAATAAACACTACAGTAGTTTCAAAGAATAAAATGAAAATAAAACAAGACAACGAACAATGACCGAAAAAAAAAACCCACATTTCCTAACATTTTCTTCGAAACTTTCTGAAAAGACCATTGTTACTTTTGATTCGTAACCCCCCACATACACTTCACATACTTCTTTTACACACCAAAGAGTACAAGAAGTCGGCTCCGTTGAGCAGTGAGCCTCAAAGCGTATCGGAGGCCACCTGTGACCGACGCGGGGGTGTCTAATTGATTCCCACATTAGCGCGCCGTTAGTCCGTGAAATCACGGCATTCCGTCGCTGTACGCATTCACTGAGTCCACAATGACCATTGTGGACATTGGCTGGACGTAGGATGGCCTCCGTGGGCCGTGACTGCAACGTGACTGTTGCGCTCGATGTGCTTGTGGTACGTCGAGAGATTTGACGTTTCGATTTGTGACGGCGATGAAATTGAATCGAATGGATTGTAAAATGGTATTGGGTGAATGGATCGAATGAAAAAATCGAGTTGACAAAAATAAAAGATTCGGGAGGTCTTTTTGTGATGATGTTGGTGTAAAAAGTTGATGCGCAGTTCTGTTGAAATTACTTTTTTATTCAATGATGTAGCATTCTATAATTTGAACCGTTTAAAATCATGGTGGAAAACCGTGGCTCGTTCCATAAATAGTTGAAATTTTAGTCGAACCCAATAAGCATAATCGCGATTTTCACGGATACCACTTTATAATTTCAATGTTCATTAGTCATGATTGAACTAATCCACGACACCGTAAAAAATTAAATAATACATTTAAATTCATGAATTCAATGGATTCGAAAAATAATAAAAAAAATCGTTGAAAGGCCCCGAGCCGATTTTTACTCGACTGATATATAAATTCTAATTTCGACCCACATCTTTTTTTCAATTCGTACACGGCCAAAGGATCGACACGAATATTTCGAAGCCCTCTGGGCTATCCGTATAATGACGCGTTTAAAATTACATATTTATCCGTTAAAAATCGAAATGTTTATGAGAAAAAGGTCCCCCGGGGACGATCCATTTTTTAACGTCCGTAGGTGTTGATAAAACAATAATTTGAATAATAAAATATCAAATATCTAATTAGCCGGGCGTAAAAGAAAATGAACGAAGAGACCTTTTTTTATGTACACTTTTTTATTTGCATATTTTACACGGTGGATTCTCGGAAAATCGATGACATGTTCAATATTAAAAAGTAATAACATGATAATATAATTGGGTACAAAATACACATTAAAAATTAACGATTATGTTTAATTAATGCATGGATTATTTACACATTTG
The DNA here is from genome assembly GCA_009617725.1 of Hydropsyche tenuis. Lineage (NCBI taxonomy): Eukaryota > Metazoa > Arthropoda > Insecta > Trichoptera > Hydropsychidae > Hydropsyche > Hydropsyche tenuis. The sequence goes on from VTON01000004.1 coordinate 4,362,970, forward strand.
GGTGCCGTCTCATTCGAATTTCGATCCACTATTTCGAAAAGTTCCACCTTGTCAAAAACAGCTTCTTTTTTCATAGTTGGGTTGGAAAGTTTTCTAATTAGGATGTCCCTGACGTTTTAAGATTCGCTCCATACACTTCGTTTTTCTGCGAATTTTGACGCCCTCGACTGCTGCTGTAAATTCATGACAAGTTTGTCTGAAACTTCACCCCGAAAGTTGGTTTAATAAGGCGATATGTGAAACTCTTTGGGTGGAAAATGCCATAAGAATTTTCATACTTTCGCGAACATGTATGCATACTGTAAAGCGACAATCTTCCACTTTGTGATGTTTGTCCTAACCGAATATGACGTTGAACCTTCAAATTATATTTGCAAAAACCTGTTGTTGCTTTCAGATATAATTTACCTTTCAAAATGTGATTCTGACATTAAATAAATTTCTATCGTAAGTAGGAATTTAAATTTGATTGCAAATGGACAATACGTTGTTCTGATAAATAACCCAATCATATATTCTATTTTCATAACGAATTAAGGGTCAATTTCAGTTCAGTCAGGAGATAATAACACTAGACAGACAACGGCGAACCGGCACAGGCAAGTTTATTGGTTAACAAAATGAACAAATGATTGACATTGATGATCTCCGCAAATTGCATCGCATGAAATGATGACCAGATGATGCTCAAGGATTTTTTCTCTCATTTAGCATCTGTTTCGAGGATTGTTTAATTAAGCGGTTTCCTCTCGCGTCGCACATTCTCCGAATTGTAGCACATCCAATTATAAAACGCATTTAACCAACACTGTGGTTAATTCGTCACATTACTCATTATCAATCAAACAATTTCATAAACAACCATTCCGTTGTCATTCTTCCACGTTTAGCGATTACACCATTATTTGCCAATATTTGATTACATTAGCCATCATTGTGGCTAATCCATCACATTATTGTTACCTACACTATACAATCTTATAACCGGCCATTCCGTCCCCGTTCTTTCATGTTTGAACACACGTCGATGGTTACACTTTTACATATCCATTGCCCACCAGGTACTTACTGCCCGGGTACCAATATTATCCACCGGGCCCCTTTGTTCGGCCTATAATTCTATATAAATAAGCGAGGCATCGGAAACGGAAGGCTGTAGTCCACGTGGGCCACCTTTTTACCTGCCCTCACCCGTGTTCGCTCGGTTGGAGAACATAAGAAATGTTACACGCATATTTTCAATACACATTCAGCTTTCGGGCCGATCGAGCCTTCCGAGAAACTGCATCTGCATTTTGTGGACCTGAGAATGCCCGAATCGAATCGGCCCGATCACGACGATATTTTCGCAAATGTGCTAAAATTGGTTTATAAATGTTGCATGTTCGAAGAAATTTATTAAAATTTACATGATCGTTTTTTTGGGAATTTGTGTCCAATATTTAATAATAATGATGAGATTTTAAATAAGTTCATATGATTATATTGATTTTACAAAATGATTCGTCATTTAATCGTGATGAAAATTTAAAAAATATGTTGAATAATCACAATTAGAGCATATTGAAAATAAAACATCATAACAGTAATTATGTTAAAAGTTTATCAGTTAAATAAGCGTTTTCTTATCAAATATTTTTATGTTAAAAGTTATGAAAACTATATAATTATTATAACAATAATCTCAACAAAATAATAATAAAACAACACTTTTTATGGTATAATTTTCGTATAAATGAAAATTATCGTTATACTAATAAAAAATTCTACAAAATTAATTTCATTTCCGGTTCACATTGACGCCCTTGTAGAAACATCACTTCGAAAAAATATTATCAGATCAAATGTGAATAATTAATCAATTCCTCAACAAATTCACAAATTCCCATCGACATATTACAAAATCAACATTTTTCCATTAAACTTTTTCAACAATTTCCCCAAAAATACAGTTACAAAACTCCGCCTGCATATCTGGCCCGCATTCCAAGGCATTCAACAACCGACCCTTATTCATGCATTTTTTCAACAACAATTTATTACAACAAAGCACCCCGAATCAGGTACCACCTTTCCCATCCACCTCGAGGGGATGACTCCTCCGCCGATGCACTCGCGCAACCCAACCAACGTATGCACCTTATGAATTATGAATGCACACACACACCCGTCGCAAAAACGATCCCGACCGGAGCGAGAGACAAGCCGGACGCCGTCTGCAAAAAGAGCCGGAATAAAATAAAATAAAACGCGGCCGGCTGAAAAAAAAAACCGAAAAAGCGAAAAAAAGCAGCCCTCAAAATGGCCGCCGAGCGAATGTGCACGTCTCCTATTCTTTCCTTCGACCGCAGCCCGGCGTTTGTTTGTCCCTTTCGCGCGCGCGGTTCGCTCGTGATTGCACCCCCGGAACCCTTATAAATATGGCCTCCATACTGGCTCAGGGCTACCAACTGAGTGTGTGTGTGTGCGTGTTTGGCGGCTGTGTTCGCGGGAGGTGTGCGCGTACAGGTGTAATCGATCATCAATCGAATTAAACTATTAACGCGGTGGTGTGGTCGGGTGTCGTTGGGGTTTTTTTTGGTGGTGTTGAGCTTTGGATTTGTTGTGGATGGTTCTACGAAATTTTTCCAAGACAATTTGTTCAAGTGACAATTCGTCAGGATAATTCGTCCAGGCAGGACTATTCGTCCAAGCGACAATTCGTCCAGGACAATTCGTCCAAGCGACAATTCATCAGGACAATTCGTCCAAGCGACAATTTGTCCAGGACAATTCGTCCAAGACTATTCGTCCAGGACAATTCATCCAGGACTATTCTTCCAGGACTATTCGTCCAGGACAATTCGTCCAAGGCACAATTATTAGGTGTAGGTGCATGCACGCATATAAACTTGACATGCAGGTTTGCCAACTTGTTTCATTCCTCTCACGAACTGTCTTATAATTAGACGAGTTGTCGCTTAAACGAATTGTCCTTTGGACGAATTGTCCCTTGGACGAATTGTCCCTTGGACGAATTGTCCCTTGGACGAATTGTCCCTTGGACCAATTGTCCTGGACCAGGCATGTCATTTTAGATTTTTCCAAATGGGCAGGCCAAAACATTTTTTTCAGCGATAATTTTATTGGTCACTAAACTACCCAAAAGTAACAAGAAATAAACGTAACATTCAATTCATCGACCCAAAGTATTTAATTAATCTTTTAATTCATACTTTTTCTAAATTTAGGGGGGGAAAGCTGCCCCCAATGCCCCCCTTCCCAAATGAAGTCCCTGTCCTGGACGGATTGTTTTCGGACGAGTTGTCGTGGATTGTCGTCGATTTAGATTTAGTTGGAGATTGTGGTCGGTTTGATAAGGAAAAATAATCTGGGGATATAATGATGTTTTGATTTTTGATAGAATTTAATGTATTGATGTTACAAATTGTGATTTAATTTAGAACATAGTGCAATTTGTTCCGTGTTTTGAAATTGGGATTGATTTGATAAAAAAATTAGATGATAATTTTTGATTGGTATTGATTTTGTTGATTGTAAATATTTTTTTATTCAAAAATATTATTTAATGTGACAAAATAAATAATTAGCTTCGAAGGATGAGTGATATTATTTGTGGGTCGATTCAATATGATAAATATTGCAATCAATTGAATAATAAAAAAATAATGACTTTTTAAATATCTATCTAATGATAGGTTTTGTAAAAAACATGATTTTTTAAATTGATTATTTGATAAATATAAATTGTAAGTATTTCTAAAATCATATTTGTGTTACAAAATAATCATTTTGTAATTGATTAGATCAGCATTATAAAAGATCGTTTCGAAATAGATTAAATATAAAAATATGAATGACATTTTTAATTAATTATATCGATGATCATTTCATAAATATACAATGGTGTTTTTTTGGCACATCTTTTGAAAATCAATCGATATTTTTCTTATTGAATATTATTATAATTAGTTAACAATTGTTACAAAAAGATTAGATTATTATTAAACGATAATATTGTAAAAAAAAAAAGCACAACATCATAATTTCAAAAAACCAATCAAAGACCACACCACCAACAACGCCACAATCGATAACGAAAACTCAAAATCAACACATCAACGCGAAAATACACGCGACACTTATACATTTTTAAATATTTAACGATCTTTTCCCGCAAAGCTGGCAACCCTAGGTTAAACACAGGCAACACACGTATACTGATTGCCCGTATACCCCCTCCCTGACGCCCGCCCGCCCCCCCGCTCTCATACCGGCGGACACAAAAACCCAACGCGAATAGATAAACGAGTCCACGTGGAGCGCGCCTCTTACAAAAATCGCGCGCGCCAACCGCGAGACGGCGCGCCACCTGCTTGGCCAATCGCAGCGCGCAAAACGGCCAAGCCCCGCCCTTAATAAGCGTTCCGCGCGTATGGGCCAATCGGAGCGCGCGTTCGCTTCGGCGGCGGTGTACGCGCCGATGACGACCCACGTGGACGACGTACGGTGCGCACAAGTGTACGCGCGCGGCACCTATAAATTTGTAGCGCGGCAAAAATGGGCGACGGGCAAAAAATAAACGCGCGTCTGTACTCACCGCGCTCACTACTGGCGTATAGCGTACATGTGTATGGGTGTATTGTACACGTGTATCGTTGTGTGGTGTATACGGCGAGGACGATAGTTATGTACGTTTTGATTTTTTTATTTTGATTCTCTTTTTATTTACATTCAGTAAAATAGAAGCTGATTGATATGTGAATTTGTTTAGTACTAAAATAATATTGTCAAAAAAAAAAGATATGATATTATGTAGTGAATCGGTTATTTGTCAAAAATTTATAAAAATAAAAGATTAGAGAAATATTTTTAAAATGATTATCATATTATAAACAAAATAAAAATATTTATAGAAATAATTATATAAAATTGTCCAATTATAAAAGTTCAATGACTGTTGATGATAATATGCCATTCTATTGATCTAAATAATATATTTTTCCATGAATTAATTTTAATAGAGGTTATCGTCATCGAACATTAATTTCTTAATTAAAACGATAACCAACTGTCAAATGGACCGAATCAAAGTTCAATCAACATCACCATTCTATATTTGTGCATTTTTTGCGTTCCATATCGTGCGACAGGACCGTAAAATATTTTAATCTGTAAAAAGGGGCATTTAACGGTCCGAAAACAAATTCGATCGAGTCCAATGAGTAAAGTAAGCGTAAAAAATTTATTTTGACGCTTCGTTTTTACAAGCGAACGTCAACTTGCGTACATAGTAAGGGCGTCGACCGAAGCGATAAAGTCGTTTCATACATTTTAATAATACGGCCAATATATTCAGCACTTCGAAAAATAAACTAGTTTAGTCCATAATCTCGAGTGCCTTTCTGTTATCGCTGCAAGTTTTAAATACTAGATTTAATTGAAGTTTTCCCTCGAACAATGTGGAACAATATCGCTAAGTTGTTAAAAATAAAATGTAATTGAAAAGCTCTTATACATGAGTGCTTCAGAAAATCTCTTGTACGTATTTTGTGCATATTTGCATTATCTCATCGATGTTATATAAAAAAGGTCATTGCAAAATATTTTCTAATATTTGCATTTAAGTACTATGGAAAATTTTGGCATTTTTCCTTATGCCATAGTAAAAAGGAAATTCCCAAACAATTTGAATATTAAAAATAACATTAGAAACGATTACGTTCATCTTCTGACAATCTTACATATTGTTTAACTTTATTTCCCTCTAAAAAAAATAAACGAATAATCGAATAAATTTCAGACGCAACCATAAAAAAAAGTTAACTCTAAAAAAAATTTTAACACTAAAATCTAACTCTCTTTTAAAACAGTTTTATCTCTAAACCAGTCCATATACTTATTCCTTGAATCGTTCCACGTATAAAATTTCATACAAACCAACCATTGAAATCCAAAATCGATTCCAAAAAAACCACACACTACAAATTTTCCAAACACACCACTCGACTCAGAAGCGCGCGAAACCAGAAAACCTTAGCTTTTTCAGCGGCTGCCTTTGGCGAACGTATAAATTTGTTGCCCCGAGAAGGGGGCCAGGGGGACAAGCTTTGAGGTGAAGGTGGCCAAGGGTTGGGGGCTCCCGGGGGCGCAGCCTCGGGGGGCGCAGCGCCCGCGGCCGGTGCATTTTCACAATTGAGCAGCGCGGCGCACGACTTGTGCGGTGATTTGTAGACGGGCGCACATATTGACCCTCGACTGGGGTTCAGGGGTGGAGGACCACCCTCGAATGGAGGTGAGGGTGGAACTCCAGCTCTGTTCGATCTGCCTGTACATTTTTCGAGCAGACGAGATAAAATCTAGTGGGCACAAGCCGGCAAAGGGGAATAGAGTTTCACGAGCTCGTCTCGCTACCACTTATATTTGATCTGGTTTTTTTGTGTTTGTATTTCGTTTCGATGTTGTTTTTTTTTTTGTGAGTTTGAATGGGATCGTGTGTTTTATATTTCTCATTAAAATCTGTGTGGAAAAAGTAAAAATCGTTCTATCGTGTGTGAAAATAGTGTTTGTACGAAATTGATGATGTATTTGTTTTCGAATTGAAAACTCAATACAGGAATTTTTGTGAATTGATTAAAAGAATACGTGTAAGTCATTAATTATACATTACGTGCTTGTTGATGAAAAAAATGCAAATGTTAACTGTAACTCATTCATAATTCAAACATGTTATTGCGCATCCATAGTTAATTATCTTCATATACACTCGTATGGTATATTAAATTACACAATTTTCCATGTAGGTACCGAAGTTTACGCTTCCTTCATATATAGATAAGCGAGTTAAGCTCGCGAGTAAAACTTGAAGGGAGAGTGAATGCATCGATGCACTGACACCCTATTACACTGATTCAATTGACGTGCTCTAACTAAGAAGGGCGAACTCGACTAATTCAAGTCGACTTATTCATACTGAATGAGTTTTATTTAAATAATAAAAAGCTTGAAAAATGTTGAAGTTTTTAAAATATATCACAGTAATTTTGATACTTTTTTTAAAGTTTTCAATTGAAATTTTATAATGTTTGACAGAATGTTTTTTCAGTGTATATGCATAATTATTCACGCAATACATTGTTTTTTAATTAATCTAATGTCAATTTTCTTTATCGACAAGTGTTGTTAATGGCTTAAGTATCATTATTCTAAATTCGAACGATGATGATTCACACGAATAATCCAATGGATTATCTATTATACTATTTCAAATCATCACACAAAATCCACTCATGGACTAGACATTTTCAATATATCATTGAAAATTCAAACAATTTTCTTTATCACGTTTGCAGATTACGTACTGATGAGGGGGATATATTTTGATTAGTTTGAACACTAAAAACCAACCTTTGTCAAATAATCTCATTGTCAAACCAATAATACCTAATCACCATCATTTACTAACTGCGTCATTTGTCGCTAAACTTTTGTGATCACTAGTTCATCAAAACTAAACCTATGACACCATTCAAAACCACACATCACCATAAAATCGAACTTCTAAAATACAAAACGATCGATCTCCCCCTTTCATAAAATTCCCTACTTTTTCCATCCCATCTCCTCCGAAACGCATCCACAAACATCCCGATGACAATTTTCTTTATCGTCAAATGTTTATCGCGTATCCTGTTAACGACTCAAGCACCATTAGTCCTGAATTCCAACGATTCAACGCAAGATCGTCTACCGTTCCAAACAAACAGATTTTTTCATCGAATAAGCCTCATATCACAACAAAATCGAACTTCTAAAAGATGGAGCGATTGATCTCCCCCTTTCTTGGGCTCCCTTCTTTTTCCGTTCCGTCTCCTTCGAGACACACATACACACACCCCAATGTTATACAATGGGCAGGTATTCACGTATTCATTATGGACACTCGAGTGTATTACCTGCAGCCGACCCACCATTGTACTGCCCGCAGAACTGACGCTGTAGTACGCTCACGTCAAACCCAACTATAATCGCTTCACTATAAATGGTATGCCGCAGCTCCTCAAAGGACTCTCGATGCCTTTTTTCAGTCGTGTGCGTTTTTTTGTGTATTATTATTTACTTATACGGGAGGGAAATTGTTATAATGAAGCGCCGATCGGGCTCGAGGCGATCCGTGCGAACTCGTCGATGATTGTCGGTTGGGAAATGCACAAAATACGTATTTATGCGCTTATCAGATATCGAGATCTTATCGCGATGACTGTGCTATGATTTTGCTGATTTTATACTTGATTATTGTTATTGAGAATGTGGTTTAAATGTGGGGTGTTTTCGGAAAAAAGTTATCTTTTGTGTATTTTATAAATAAAGATTGTTCAACGGTTTAGTCTTGTCAAACTAATCCGAAGTTAAGCAAGTAATAGCGTTCGGTTATTTGATTATGGATTTTCCCAATGTTTATTTATAAAAAATTGCATTTTCGTTATCGTTACATAGCTAGAATATGTGATATGGAAAAATAATATCAGAAAGGTTTAGTAAAACTGTATATAGACTGCATATGATGATTTATATTACATATTAGATATTGTGATAAAATACTTGGAAATAAACAATATAGCTGTTGTGAAATGCAAATGTATGAATGGTAAATAAAAGCGTCAGTCTCGTTCGGAAGAGAAAACTAAAAGCTCATTTTCGAGAAACATCCATGGAAGATATTATTCTTCCACAATCACAATAGAGACTGCTGCCATACGAATAACAGATAAGCGGCATCCCCATGGAAAATCTTTTGTCATTTATCCGGATTCCCGTTACGTTTTCGCTCCGTATATAATTTACGCGCCGATTTCACGACGCTCATTATCCCCGGGAAGAATTTTTTCAATTTTTTTTCCGTTTCTTTTTTATTTTTACCTTTGTAACTTCACTTCCACATAATTGAGGGGTACAGACTCGAAGCTCGCAATCCCCACATAAATATAATATCTACGAACTGTTGAGAAAGCTATTATAATATAATATTTGGTAATTACAAGTTTTAAAACACAAATCTATTTAAAATGCTTATTTTCATTAAATTATACGCTTTGAAGTTAATCTGCAATAGTTTTTACCCAATTAAAATATATATATATAAATTCATTATGAATTTTATAAAATTAAAACATAAAATGCCTATTTCCGAGCGAACCTGTTGCTTTTATTACATATTTAGTTATAAATTTAAATTTTATATATAAAATTACGCATCATAACGGATATAAACATACAATTTAACTAGTGAAAATTACGGTGAATGCTTATGTATGATGAAAATAGTTTATATTTATGAAAATAACTTGTCATCATTAATAATCATCAAAGCTTGATAGGTGCTATTATTAATGTGTCAAATTTATTAATATATTTTTGCAGTAATGCCTCGTTGCACGTGTTAACCACACTTTATTCACAAAACATATAAATCAACCAGTTTAGAGACAATTACAACTAACTGATTCTTCATATGACTCTCTAGTAGTTAAATCATTCTATTAAGTTTCTATCACATAAACGACTCAACAGCACATCCAACACTAACTTTTGATATATTTACCCGATTCCCTACAAAACAAACACATCTAATTCCGCCGATTACGACTTTCGAACCTAAACACCTCAATCGTGACCGATCAAAAAAAGTTTGAACATCGAAATTCCGGGCATTGTTAAGGATGTTTACGCCTTCAGCGGCGGACCAAGGCAATCTGTATTAATAAATGTAATACCTGCCCGCCCGTAATGACCCACTGACGAACAAATAAAATACATTTTAGAGCTGTTACAATAAATTACAGACACCGTGGACCGATCCGGGCGGGGTCCGAAAAAAAGAGAACCTCCGGACACGTATAAAACAACCGTGTGCTTGAAATAACAGCAAAAAAAACGCGTACAAATAATAAAGGCGAGTATGGATGTGTGTTTTATCTGCGGCGTTTAGACCTCTCAATTTGATTGTGAAAAAAAATTTTGATATTGTATTATACTGTCCTTTTGTATCGTGTAGGATTTTGTGTGGAACCGCTTTGATTTATGATGGATTTGAAGATGTAAAGCTCGTCAAATATTAAATTTATTTGTATTATGAAATCATTCGATAGTCGATGATTGAAAACTTGATATTTCGACGATTAAATAAATAGTGTTATGAATATTTTTTTAAAATATTACTGCGTGTCATATTACAAACGCTCACTCGAATATAAATATTTAACTCACAGAAGATACGTGTCATTGATATTTTTATGGACATCTATATGTCGTAAAAAAAAATCAAGTGCATCTCGGTATTGAATATACCCAGGTAAAAATGACCCTTCCCGGAAATACTAACTTTTGAATAGAGATTCGTACTCGGAAACGATTAGCAGAGAAAGCACATTTTCAGAACGAATACCTGCTCTGTTCGATTTCGTTATTACTTCTTTCAATAGAATTCTTCTGGAAAATGTACGTTAAAAGCGCGTACGGGCGAGCGTCTTACCAAAAAATTAACACATTCTCTTTTTAACATTTTAAACGGTTTTACTTGTATGGTTATGCCGTGAGGTGTTTGCATGAGTAACAAAAGTCTAGCGTGGGATTCGATCCGGTGGTTCACCACCGGCATTACGTTGTCATCCTTTTCACTGTTATTTACACACCGATAACTTCAAACGGCTTCTGTTTTTTTGAATGAGCGACAAACTGCTTCTAATCGCCGAATCGAATCGCCCAAATAAAGAAACAACGCATGCTTAAAACTGTGACCGCTCATTGCGCTGACAACAAACTCGATTCGTCAAAATCGGAAATTTCGACAGGACAATATCTCAAAAATACTTCTCGAAAAGTTTCAATTGCGACGTACATATTGAAAATGATCCCACATAATAGGAAGTGTTTATATTGAGAGTTTTTTTAATTAAAAATATCGTTTTTCATTTGACTATATAATAAAAATGGGAAGGTAATTAATTGCACTTTAGTTTTGATCATATTCACTTTAGTTACCCATATGGAAACTTGGGAGGTAAAGTGCAAAGTATTAAAAAAACAAAGTGCATTTATATATTCCCCATAAAAATATTAAATTATATTGAATAAGAAATCTGAATATCAGTGAATAATTCTGAAATTAGTGTATCAAAAAATAATATCAATTATTTAAAAAAAAAATGCGGTAAAGGGACTATCAAAATGATAGATCCAGCATGTTATTTCTGTCAGACAGTATCGAAACAAATAATTTAATCCCCCATTCGAAAATATTGAATCGGAAACGTATAATAGCTAAATCGACAAAGCAGCTGGGTATATTATTCAGCGTATTTACTCAACGAACAGTATGCGCTTTGTTATTGCTGCATTATAGCGAAAATTTCTCGGGATTCCCCTTCCCCATTTCGTGACACCTAAATAAAGGTGGTTAAAATATTCAAAAAGTCTTCGGTGCCCATTTTGAGCGTCATACGTGATTGAATGGGACAATTTGGCGCACAATGGGGCAATTTGATATGCGAGTACGTACCCAGCAGGTTTCACCTTTGTAGGAACGCTGAATATAAAAGGCTGTAAAGGAATCCCTCAGGTAACACACGAATTTCACTCCTTTTATATAAAATCTTCTTTTTTTATGTAAGAACAAAAGCTCTGACAAACGTTCGAGCTTAGAAAATTAAGGTGTTCGATTGAAATTTCAAGAGATGTAATATGGAAAAAAACATGAATAATAAAAGCAATTATCTATAACAATCGTTCGATTCGAACCCCTATAAATAAAGCCTAATTCAAAAATTCAACTTCATTGTACCCTTATCTTGTAAAAAAATTATACTCATGTATTTTATTATCCGACATAAAAATCAGAATAAAGTCGTAATAAATAATGCGAATAAAATATTTTTTCACAATCACAATACTTATTTATAAAATCAGAGAATATTAATTCTATTTTGAACACCCACAAATCATTTTCGTTACGATCTTCGAGATCTTCCCCGAACTCGATCCCTCGTCATTTTTCGGCCTCAAAAGTGTACAATCACGACTATGATGATTCACAAGTCAATCGAGTCATCCTTGGCGATCGGTTTCGTCGACCCTTGATGATTTACGAACTGACACAATGTCTTCGCGGCTCCAACAAGTGGCATGGCGATGGCCACGTTTGCGTACAACGCACGACGAATGTTACCGTGTATGGCCTTATGCCTTGTGTTTCGCATTGTAGACTGCAGTGTTATTGCTATGCCGCATATGCGAGGGGTTGGCAACCTTTTATATTCTGAATGTCAATTTTTTTATGTTTATATGCGACACTTGAATTCTTGTATAAATTAGGTTTTTTTTATCGGTTTGTAAGTGGCTTGGGTGTTGGGTGGTTTTTTTGTTGTTGAGATATTTGCTCTTTGGTTTTCTCAGAAATTGTGATTTGTATAAGGGAAAATCACGTTTGATTATTAGTGAGTTAGTAATTATTTGATTATTATAAGGATTGTTTTTATTATTGTTTACAAAATTACTCAAACTTTTTTCATAGTATCTATTTTCAATTTTTATTTGAAATTATCAAAGTCAAACTGAATAATAGATGGTATTTCATAGATTACTATGATAATAATCTTAATAATACTTTCTGATGGTTGAATTTGATTGGTAAAAGGTTAAATTTGATTTGTATAAAATTGAATTCAGAGTGTAAAAGCTGAATATGATTTTTTTAAATTAAAAGTCACACTTTTTTGCTTTTCTCACTTTCCATTTTAGCATACCAAAGCCTAACAATGTCAGAACGTCCTCATTAGGGATGTCAGATTGACAGTAATTTTCATTTACCGGTAATCTAGTACTTTTTTTACTAATTACCGGTAAATTAAATTTTAAATAAAAACCGAAAAAAATAAGAAAATTCTAAAAAACCGTAAAACCAAAAATACTTTCCAAAAAAAACCGTCTTTTCCAAAAAATATTTTCTCAAAAAACAACACTTCAAAAATATTCAAATTATTCATCGGTAAACATTGAAAATCACCAAACCGTTATTTGTTTTATTTTTTTGGAGGAGTACTTGTCACGTACCCCTTCCCCCCTAAATTATTATTTTTTATTTCATAATATTCTAACTCCTACCTAAAATTTTAACTACTAACAATATTAACTACCTAATGTGCTCATAAGAGGTCATTTACTATTAACTACTATTATTTACTATTAACTACCTAATGTGCTCATATTTGGGTCATTTACCGGTAAACCAGTTACCTCTCCCGGTGACATCTCCTGTCACCGGGAGAGGTAACTGGTGGTAGAGGTCTCTAGTCCTTATCCTGGATAAAGACTAGAGTCTTACTGATGGATAAGGACTTAGGATAAGGACTAGGATAAGGACTAGAGATAAGGATAAGGACTAGATATGTCATTACTGACTAGGATAATATCCTGCAATCAAAAAAAAATAAATCATACACATACAAATCATAAACCAACAACAACATCCACACACCAACAAACACACCCGATCCACACTTAACAACCCAACGGATCCCTGTCGCCACCGCATCAGACACAAAGCGCCACTCGATCCTACCACTCAATAGGTTGGCCATCGCTGTCCACAGACCCAGCTCGGATCCGGTCGTGCCATCTCCGCAGATAAATCAATGCTGGTAGCGCGCTCACAATGGCCGTTGTCCCGGATTTTTTCGCATTAGTCGCGGTCGCCTGTGAATAATTTTACCCGCGGCTACAAAAGGCGACCGTCTGGTTTTACGCGCCGTGCGACATTTTAAAAAGACGTCGTCCGGCTCGGGTCAGATGTCGTTAACTGTTTTGCCCTTTTGTGAAGTCCAGGTTGAATAATGGAGGCGTAGGAATTCCGCGGGCCGAGATTGTTTCGTCGGCGGCGATGGATGGTGCGCGTGTTAGTTCGGAGCGGGGAGGGTAGATGGCGCGAATCGAGGCATATAAGTGTGATTTGGGTTGGTTGGTCGATTTAGTTTTTTTTGTATAATTTCAATGGTTTGATATGGGTTTTTTTGATATATCGTTAAAAGTTTGGACACTTTTTTTCTATCGTGCAGTGATAAAGTAAGTGTAAAGAATTTGAAATGTAATTCTTTAGGAATTTGATCAAATTATCCAAATTGACCATTTCGATCAATTTGGTCAAATTTACCAATCATCAAACGGTTCCAGGCAAACAGTATTCAATCACAATTATCTTCTGACCATGTTACTTATTGCTTGATTTCTGTGATCAATAAAATTCGGTATATTTGACAACATTGCACTATCGATAGCAACCTACTTTACTAACTTGTAAGGACATTAAAATTGCTTGTGTCCACTTTTTACGGTCAATATTTAAAAAAAAATACTATGTTGCACTAAAAACACTAAAATTTCCGATGTTTACTTTTTCTTATCAACTCATTTCTCACTTCTCCACTTTCTTTTTCTTTGATTTTGTTTATTTATTCATTTATTTTACAATTAATTAAATTTTTCGGTTTGTTTTACTTTTTGTTTGATTTTATTTTGGATTTGTTTTTGTTTTTGTATTTGTCATTTGTATTGCCTTGGACGCGAATAAATAAATAAATAAATAAATCAACTCAAAATTTTTATTATCTACAAAAATTCCGAAAAATATCAAATTTTACTAAGGACAATAAAATGGTTCATGACCAGTTTTTCCCATCAAATCGAAATCTTTACACACAATAAATTTTCAAAATTTTTATACAAAATCAATTTATACTCACTACAAATGATTTACGACCGAAATTCGAAGATATTTGAAAAATTGGCAAAGCTTGGCTTGAGCCACCCTGTCATCGTGGAGGCTCGGACACAATGGGGCCCATGTAGAGCGAAGGTTAAACGAAAGCTCTTGCCAAGGCATATGTTTTGGTCCTTTTGATTCGGCGATCGTTTTTTTCGAACGAACCACTTATTATACGGCCGCGTAAAGCCTTCCAATCGTACGTGCACCATCGCCTGCATTCTTGCACCGGAAAAAATAAAACGGACACACATGCACACGATATAATATTATACTCGCATGAGTATCGCATTTCTGCACAAATAATGCACCCCGTGTGCAATCTGCTGTCGACTTTCGAAGCACGCTTCCACCCGATAATTGGTGTTCGATGATGCCAAATCGAGCACATGTCGGTGATGAGTACGAAAAGTTATGGTCGAAAAAGAAACTGGTCTTTTTTTTGGTCCCGGGCAATTTGCATGTTCGCACGATGCACCTTTTAAAAGGGGCTGTCTAATAAAGTAGAGCGTTTAAAATGCAAATGTGACTTTGATGTTTTTGCTGTTGTTGAGGGTGCGAAATTATGTAGGATCAATCCCTATCGGATTAGTATCTGAATGGATCGATTCGATTGTGAGAGAAATTTATTACGTGTATAATATAATAAAAACTCATCCGAGTACATTTACACTGAAAGCTTTGAATTAAAAATAACGAAGCATCGTAGGAGACGCCATTTTATAGAGATCCCGCCTCGAGTGTAAATTTACCTCTCCGTATGGGGTAAATGCAAATCTGGATATTAAAAAAAAAACGCATTTCTATAAGTGAAAATTTATTAAAACGTTTCATAAAGGAAACGGATCGTACCCGAATGCAATTTCGAGAATGGGATTAATAAATTTGGGGTCGCAGATTTGTCGACGCGTTAAAAAAAAGGCCGAATTATGAATCTCCTTTTTCATTTTATTTTTTTTAATAATAATGATTCCATAGTTCACGAGGCCCCGCTTCGGAGTTCGAGGGGGGATTGCGATCTTTTAAATTTAAGGTATAGACAGACGGGGGACGAGGGGAGTTCTCGCTTTATTTGCAAATTAAGAACGCTTCTATGGAACCCTCCGAAATTACGACCACAAAAGCACTGGAGGCACAGACGCCAGGTATATTCAAAATCTACATTATTCTATGTGTTTTTTTTTCAGGTTATTATTCGTGGGGCGTTTTGGGCCTTCTCTGAAAGCGTGAGTGGATATGCGATAGCATGGCTGGGTGAGTTTGATTGTGAGATTTCCATTCGATTCAATTGGTTGATCTTTAAGAGTTTGTAAATTATTGTGCTTAATTATATATTAAGGTTGTGGTTATTGATTATTGATTGGATTATGTGCTGTCATTCGTAATGAAGATGTTTATAATTCTTTTCGATTAAAATTTTTATTTATCGTATTGAGTTTGTTCATCCATTGTTGACTCAATTTTCCTTGTTTTCTATTATGCATGTCCAGGAAGGGTGATTGCTATTTCTTCTTATTTTACTTTTAAACTGAACTCACCTTTCTTGGACACCCAGTATTATAATTGCATTTCATCTGCACAATCCATCAGTTGAATAACACGGGATTATTTTTTTCGCTTTGGAATAATTTTAGGTAAACTAACAAAATATAAAATAGTACTTAACATATTTTAAGGTAATTTTCACAATATATAGGTATAAACATAATATAAAAAAGAGACAGATATATTTATATTATTTCAGTATGTTTCATGTCAAATTTGTCTTTGTCATTTGGTTTCACGATGAAAATATCCCCTGAATATTCTTAATTCAATTCATATTTTCAAATGATTCTTTAATTTCTCGGAACTGAAAGAACACATCTTGAAATTCTTTTGACGTTCATGAATCATAAAGACAAAGCGATAAAAAAAATTTTTTCAACCCATGACTAAAACCATACAAATTGAAGAACGACCTATTAGATTTCACATCATTAAAAAAGATACAAATTAGCATTCATCAACGATCCTGTAAACCTCTATTTACGATTCTTACAAAACTATTATAAATTGCAAATCCTTATAAGTTCCGCGAAACGCACTAACACCCAGCTCACATACCCGACGCAAGACAACACTTTTTCTCGAAACAAATTACGATTCATATCGTACACACATATTTAATATACAACGACATCGTCCAAAGGATAACCATAATGGTCGATACGTCAAATTTATTGCAGCCCGAGCCGATAAGCAAATTCATACATTATTCAGTGCGCGGTAATATCCCCTAATAGTCGCATCCCACTCTTGTGTTTTTATCCATTCAACACGATTCGGCCACAGTGTGTTATTACAGTGTTATTATAATGACGAATAAAAAAGGCACTCGAGTCATTGAAAGGCGGACCGGGACGGGCCCGCCTCTACGCGAGAGAATAAAAACGATAAAAAGGAGCGAAAATAAATAAATATCAATGAAATTACACGGCCAAAAAATACGGCCGGCTGAAAACGTTTTTATAATGGCCGAGGAAGGGAAAAAAAGTGTAGGAATCGGCCGCTGTGGGAAGGTAAAATTGAGGATCGTGGACACGAAATGTCTGTGTTGAATCGGTGGACGGTTCGACGTTTGTTGGCTGGTAATTGATTAAGTTTGTTGTGCGGTTGAATGGAAATTGTATGATTTCGGAATTGTGAATGTAACTTTTGAATACTATGTACATATTTTTTTTTTCAAAAAACTTCTAAATGGATATATGAAATTTTATGGGTTTTGAATGTGGAAAAGTCGAGTAAGAAAAAAAAAACACTCAACTAAAGTGCGTTGTAAAAATCTCAATAAAAATATCGAAATGACAACACATACGTTATTGTAAATATAGTTGTTTTCCTTATTAGATAAGGAAAAGTAACTTTACTAATTACCACCATCATTATTAACGACCGTAAAACGTCCACTGCATTACTAATTATAAGAAATGAATATGAAAACTATCCTTTATCAAATAGTTTCAGATCAATAATCTAATTGTAAAGTTACAACAGATCACTTATCTATCCATTTATAGGAAAAATTATATTTTCACATTTCGTAATAGATACATTTAAATTCTTATGTTAATTATATACATAAACGATATTCAAATCGCTTAATAATTACCTAATACCATTATGTATGACGAATGAAATATAATAAGTTATCAATAAGCTCGTTGATCATAGATATAATGTAATTACAATTCTCTCGATAGTAAAAACTGTTCAATTATTCCACGCATAAATTAACTATCGATTAATTAGCCTTCCGTAAAAATTTACATATCGAATTCGATACCATACTTGACCACATCTGTCACAAAGGTGTGCCTTTTTTAATTTAACAGCCTTCAGTTTCGGCACGGCTTTAAAATTAACAGCGTTCATTTTTCTTTTTGATTGCCCACTTTTTATGGAAATTTCGACATTGCGTACACACTTTCAATTCATAAAACTGGTCGCACTTTTCTTATTTCATAAAACGAAAACGAACAATCCCGTATTATACACGTTCCATTGCGAGATGTCGTCGTTATATGCGCATCATCTTCCCATTTGTCATTGTCGCGTGTAATTATTAATAAATTGTTCGAGAGGATAATTCATAGGTGCTTTCATAGGTTTTTGAATACATTAGATGCACCCCTAATGTTTGTGAGGGATAAAAACGCCATTAAATATACCCTAATACGATGAAAGCGGGTTCGGGTTGTATAATCTCATCAAATATCTACGAGTCATGAAATATTTGAACGGACGTATTTAAAGTACGTGAGAAAAAATTTTGTAACAGTTTCAGTGATGGTAAAATTTTATTTTGCTACCTGAAACAGGTATATTATGTAATCGATTATTACTTTTGGTCATGTGGTGAAATAAATGGACGATAGAATGTTAGATAAATTAACATGTAGAATGATTTAAAAAAAAAAATGGAAAAGAATGAGTAGACGCTGACGATGAATGAATGTAATAAAAAAAAATGTGTGAAGTCTAATGGATAAGAATTGTCTAAATTTTTCTTCTAAATTATGAATATGTACGATGAAGGTGATAATGATAATTTTTGAACTAGAAAAATATATTTTTCAATGATAAATTATTAAATTATTTTTATAATTTTTTACACATAAATCAGACAGAAAAATGATCAAAGTATTATCAGATAAAAATTTTCGAAAACTGGAGAGATCTTTATTACAAAAACAATATTTTTCAACCATCAAAATTTCACCTAATCTTCTTTACTGACTCATAAAACAAAATTTTTCTACGATAAATTATTAAATTATTTTTATAATTTTTCCCACCGATAAATCAGACAGAAAAAAGATCAAAGTAAACCAGACAAAAATTTTCTCAATCGCAGAAATCTCAAATACAAAACCGAAATTTTTCACCCATCAAAAATTTCACCTTCCTTCATTAACCCATAAAACACCCGAAATTCCCTTCAACACATCCAGTGGCGTAGCTAGAGTATTATGCGCCTGGGGATAAATTATATAATTGGCACCTCCCCCCACCCCAATTTTAAAATAAAAAAGAATCATAAAAATTGAATGAAAAGTGTTGATTTAAAACAAAACATCGATCATGTATCATTGTAAGTAAATGAAAAAATTAGCGCCACAGGCGAAGTTTTTTTTCGTTTTTCATTAATACTGGGTCTTCCCCGGGACTTTTATAACTTCTAATCGGATTTAAAGTGACTTAGAGTCATGATAGAGAAGTGAGAGTGATACCATTCCGAATGAAATCGGCTACAATTTATTTTCCATTTTTTGCCCCCTCCCCTAAAATTTTACCTCTCCCCCCCTCTTCCATTGTTGTACTTCCGTCCACTAACTCGTACAGTTCAAATATTTTTTTTTTACCTACCAGTACGCTATTCGACGATGGAAGAGGGGGGAGAGGTAAAATTTGAGGGGGGGGGGGCAAAAAAATGGAAAATAAATTGTAGCCGATTTCATTCGGAATGGTATCACTTTCACTTCTCTATCATGACTCTAAGTCACTTTAAATCCGATTAGAAGTTATAAAAGTCCCGTGGAAGACCCTGTATATTATGGAATGATCTAATTGTAAACCAAAAATTATATGTATTTCAAATGGTACTTTTTCACCGCTCTCAATTTGGCGCCTAGGGGTCTCTGTACCCCCTCGCCGTACCCCCTTGCCCCTCCCCCTAGCTACGTATTTGAACACATCCCATCAATCGCCCGACATCCACACCATCGACGTCCAATCGACCACCCAAACCTGAAAAGCACGCATCGCCGCCAACGGACCGCCACCATAACTCTTTTCAGCGCCTGTAAAACACACACTGGATCGCATTGTTTGCTTTCGCACGTCCGCCGAGGAATGCGACTCAATCACGACGACTTCACGGTATGCTTCCGAGGAGCCGACGCCGCCCACGGCCGGGCTGGGGCTAATTTGCGCCATGATGAATGGCCATTACGAAAACGAAACCGAACCGAGGAAACGGCGGGAAAAACGATGAGAAAAAGTGTGTCGGGAAGGAAGCGTGGGCGTTCTGGCACGGGATTTTCGCGTGTTGTGTGTGGAAATTTCGCAAAGTTTCCGCTGAAACGATAAAATAGTCGTAATTTATACGGGTCGGTGTGTTTTCTGGATGTTGTGAATTGCTCGATTGAGTCTTGGCGTTTGTGGATGAGCTTTTCGGATTCTGTTTGCGATTTGTGGGTTTTGAAATCTGAGTTTAATAACATGATTTTTTTTTGTTTTTTTACATTTAAAATACTATCAAAGTTTGAACAATAATGATCTTCATTAACCTAAATATTTATTTGAACTTATTTTATTTATTTATTTCATTTATCTTACAATTAATTGTATTTGTTAGTTTGTTTTGTTTGATTTGATTTGATTTTGAATTTGTCATTTGTATTGCCTTATTGTTAGACGCGAATAGGGATGTCATTACTGATAAACCGGCTTACCAGTAAATTACCTAAATAACATTCCGGTAATTTACTGGTAAATTTATATAAATAAATTTGAACTTTGTTACTAAAATGTTTAAAACCATCGATCAAACATTGCGAATTCTCTATCGATATTTTTGGAATTGGCTAATCAAAACTTATCAACATTGAACAATTATTTCTAATAAATCGGTTGAGCGTTCCCATTTCCGCTCAATTTATAACATCATATTATTTTGATCTCTTTCACAATAAACCCTTTCGATTCCGACGAAATTGATTATTTCAATCGAGATACGGAATGGCTTATTAATTTCGGCATATATGTACGTTCTCACGAAATGCACTGATCATGCGAGATAATTGTTTCGCCATTAAACACATCTTCGACGTACAGTATTTAATGAACGGATTTTGAGTAAGTAAAAAATTGCACAAAAAAATAGGATTGCGGATGAAATTATTTCGATATAAAAAAAATCGAATTCTGAGAATACGGTATTGATTATACAAAGATCTTAATCAAAAGTGTTCGGGAAACGTATCATTTTATAAAACAGCTCACCATATTGATAATCGAAGTTTGATTATAAAAAATAATATTTTATTGCCAATAATGACCGTATATTTTATACGAATCATCAAATTTAAATAATAAAAATTAAATCATAACATTTTTAATACACTTGATTTATTATGCCGTTAAAACGCATCGAATAAATAATCTGAAAACTTCTAACAAAGATCCAAACCTCTAGATTGCCACAAGCGATCGGCCATTTATTAATGCCGGTCAATTAACACAGGTGAGGCCATCGGAGGTAGGAAGTGGGTTCGGCTTTGGGGGTGTGTCTCGTGTGAACTGCCTCAGGCCTTAACCTGTTAACGTCACGCGCCCAACTCGTACGTGCTCCGAAGCAAGACGTGGTAATGGCTCGCACAGACGTGAAAAGTAGGGATACCTAGTTCTAGGCCATCTCTAGGGACTTCTGATGCGTTGATTTCAGAATATAAATGAATATGATATAAAAAGTCTATGATTTATTTTTTTTGAGTTCATCGAAAAGTTGTAAAATTAATAAATGGATGTAATTATTTGACGATGTAATAGTGATGGATCTGATGCTATATAATAAGATTATTGTATTTAAATTATTATCAATGATATACGAGTATCAGAATGCTTGATGTTATATCATGATGATAATGGTTGAAAAACTAATCCGAACATTATATAATGTGATTATCCTCATTCTGGTTTATTTAATTAATCTTATTCATATAAACGAAGCCATTGGATCGAGGAAAAGCAGTCCACTGAACCATTTACTACAATGTGTCCGAAGTCGTGAACTCTTCTAATTCTGAAGTCGCACAAGTGTCAGTTAACAAAGCTTCAGAAACATGGCGATTTCTGTACATTATAAAAGCAAACTATACATAAATTACATAATCAATACAAGGTACAAGATATTGATATTTCGTACGTAATAATACTCGTGTTATAATAATTTGCATATTAGCTTTTTCCAACTGCACCACTCGACATATCCGCATCAAGCAATATTAAAACCATGTAGGCTTTATCTAATCAATTTATTAACGCTGCATGGGCGTGTATATCAAAATCTGGATACTTCCACAGAAATTTGACGTCGAATATATCAATTCTGATTTATAATTTAGATACTGTGAGTGATCGGTTATTTTCACGCGCCGTGATTTTTAACACTCGAATGGATATTAAAAGGCATTGCAGATAAAAATTATCTGCAAACACACAAACGAGTGCGTTCAATAAAACAATGTATACGAGCAATATTCAAAATAAATTTAAACTTCAAAGCCAGCGACGTGTCAATTAAAACTTTACGACTGGTACATCCTACCATTGTGCTTTGAAGCGTTAACTCGTCAAATCGACCATCAACATTCGTCAATAACGCCGTTTATAACATAATTTCAGATTTTATGCACGAGTCTTTCGATTCATGTCTCGTGCACTAATTGAGTTGCTTTTTACCTTTGTAGCAAAATTTAATCTTTCGTATGTGAAACATTCTGTTGTTATGCAAATTTTATCGAGTTGCATTCGGTGTGAATGACTTTGGACACAAACGAATGTCTAACGTATCGTTCAGATGGAAATATCCATCTATTTTCTGTTTCGGAATGATAGAGAGCGAACGCGGTCGTTTGAGAATAAAATAATTCAATTTTCACGAACATGCGAGCGATGACAAATTATAAAACGCGGAAAACACGAGGGAACATCTAATAAAATCGTTTGGCACAGATCTAAAATAGAAAGTCGTATGTTTGGAATCGCACACTGACGCTCTGACATTCCAATAAGCACATTCTTGTTATGCAAAACGTTTTCGGAACATAAATCAGAAAATCTCGCAACGAAAGGAAGAACAGTTCAAAAAAAAATACTATCTTTTTCATAAAAGTAGCATTTGCATAATTGTGGGAAAATCGTCTCATTGTGTCAACAATATATCTAGATTGATATTTTCTTATTATAATTTATTATACTTTCCGTTTCGAATCGTTTTTACTAACCATTCAGTGAGTTAATAAAAAAATCCAGAAGCAAACATCCAGATTCTCTGGCTCCATTTCGAGATCGGATCTCGTTTCAAAGTTCAGAACTGTCTCGGATATGTTATCAAGTCTAGAGTGTCTGCATCTGGTCCAAATAGTTCAGAACTGGTTATGGAAAATGTTATTTTAAAAGCGTGTGCATAATTTAGTGGCGAACGTTGCCGTGTGCGAACAACTTTTAATTAGCGTTGAATTATGTTCTCGGCGATTGATTAAATTGACAAGAGAGTCAAGAAAACGAGCGAGCATGTGTGTTAAAAACGGCCTTATTAATTACACACACTCGGGACAGCCATAATAAAATGCTAATGGTCGCGATTTAGGATGCGTGTAATGTTATGCAGGTTGGGAAACGAGTAGAAAGGCTCAAATAACTATAATCGGATAAAACGCATTTGGTGTTGCGTGTCCATTTTTAAAATTCAACATTCAACGTCATATTTTTTTCAATTCGGATTCAGTGAATACATTCTTCATGGATTTACAGATCAATTACACTTTTATTTTTTTTGATAATTCTTCACAGAAAAGAGTAAATGATTTAGTCATTTCTGTCCGGCAAAATGGGTAGATGGATATAATCACGTGCCAAATCATTTCTAATGTTGTCTTCCAAACCAAATAAAAAATAATGATGATATTAGAAAATGATCCATAAATCGGCCCAAATAACCCATTTACTATGTACATCCAATAAACTTTGATAGATCCGATTTCTTTCCGTTTAACACATCAACAAACAACTTTATATCACCGCCGACCAAATAATAAACAATTTTCTATAAACATTTTTTGTTTATTGTTATCGAATCCGGTTGAATTTTATTGGGTCATCGTAAACGCGTTGTATAACCGTGTGCACGGATTAATTTATAACCTATCAATTGGAAGGTTATCGACGATAGTTCGCCATAAAGCATATTTCCATTTTGGAAAAGCATAATGTGTTGCGAGACACGATTGACGCCTGTTTGGAAATTGTTTAGCGCGTTCGGATTTGTGCAAGAATCGAATTTATTTGCCTACACACAGCAACAACGTGTTGTCGAATTAATTGATCGATTGTATCACTATTAGAGTGCAGTGATTAACCCCGTTATGTAATTCGCTAATCGCCATTTCGATTATGTTTATATGTTAGTTTAAATTTTGAAATTGATTGATCGGTATCGTTGGAAATTTTATTTGGTACAAAATGTAAATAGTGATGCGAGGGACGCGAAAAAAACCGACACTGATATACATCAGTAATCAATTATTGTAATGTCAAAATATCAAATGTGTAGAATGAAAATCGCGTTATTTTTTTTGTTATGAAGAAAAAATGTGTTTTTCTGAATTTTTTTTTTAGTGAAATCTCAGAAAAATAATTAAATAATCGAATTTATACATTGTGTGTGTAAAAAATGGATCTGTGCTCTCTTGTAATATTGACTCCTCACTTCCCACCAGTATGTAACCTCCGTCCTTTAAAATACCACAACATTGTGACTCAGCGGACGGCTTTAAAATTTAACTACAATAATTTCTACAAAAAACATAATATTATCTACCAACTCAAAATTTGAACATACAAATAAAGATAAACAATGCAACGAACCGCAACCAAAAAATAATTCCGCATAATAAACATATCAACATAATGCCAACGTACAAAATACATTCAATAAAAACAAATTGCGCGACCATATACAAAAGCATAAAAATAATAAATATTCAAAACGACAGAATGCATCTAATCATAAAATAAAAAACAATATTTTTTTCATTAAATAAAATAATGAATTAATCGAAAACGTATCTATCAATTTAATAACCATGCCGGTGTGAGTCAGCTAACCATTAAATGCTATATAATTATGGTGGAAGCCCTCGTTTCGCGCGAAAGAGACACGGCTACACTTCTAGCAATGAGTGCGAAAGAGAAAAAACACTATCTTGCCTCGTCTCGCTGGCGTGCTTTTGAGGTTACGCCATTTCACTCTCGCGCACTCGTGTAGCGATACGGCGTCTCCGCTGTGTACTACGTGTGTTACACCAGGTGTTGATAACCGGCGGTGCTCGTGTCATTATTATTATTTTTTTATAATTCGATAAGTCATTGGTCGTCATTTCGAATTAATTTTGTGTCGTGTTGATTTTTGGGGTCGGTTCGTTTTTGAGGGGTTTTTTATTCGGTGTTGTTGATGTGTTTGGAATTGAAATAAAAATATTTATTTGGAATGAATGAATTTGAATGATTTAGAAATGTAGTGATTTGTTAATCGTTGATAATGTTTAGTAATTTTTATCTAATTTACTCTTTAAGGTTGTATTTAGGTTTTATATGGGAGGGAGGAGGGGGAAAAATATAACTTTTTAAATATGTGTGAAACAGATATGCTGTTTTTTTTTCTGTGTACGTGGACATATAATTTGTAATTATTTTTAAAATTTGTGAAGACTAAAGCCCCCATGACCCCCTCTGATTGCGGTCGTGCACTAAACATTTTCCCGATATCATCTATCTATTGTCCACTCGGTCATTCTCTCTCCCTTTTATACTCTCTCAAATACCACTCATTGCTTGATTTAAAAAAAATTCAAACTTATTACATTTTTTCTCTCCATTTACACATCATTCAACATACCAAATAATCACAAAACTTCAACCTTTCAATATTCCATCACCGAAAACACAAAAATCACAAACCACACATTACCACCAATTAAAACTCATTTCCACACCGCTTTCATATTATAAAAAAATCAATACGTGCTCATTTGCGCGGTTGTTAACCACTGACGTATTTGAAGAGGTGAGAAATACATTAGCGGGGCGGCTTCCCATTGGTCGCTTTTGTTTAGCATTTGTTTCCTCGGACCCACGTGGACCCGCGCCGATATCTGCGTCTCTTTCTAACGCACAGTGGCGCCCCATAGCGGCGTCCCGCTCTAAGATTCCGCCGCTTACTTTTGTAAGTGCGTACTTTTGGGCACTTGATAAATATTTTAATATGCCCCGGCCGCGGTGTGTGGACGAACTCTTTATGTATTGTGTGCGCGTATATAATAATGCGAGCGTGATATGCGAGTGCGTATCGACGATCGCTTATGCCCGTGTGTACACACTTTAGGATCTCTGAGCGAGCCGTTTTCCCGCCGAAGTATTGGCGATTTTGGGTGTCGATGATCCGGCGATAAATAAAATGAGTGCGAATTCGATAAGTTTTGATGGGTTCGGTTTTGATGGTTATTTTTGCAATTGAGGACATGTTTTTTTTATGGATGTGTTTTATTGTTTTTTTTTTAATTTAAAAATAAATAATAATATAATTTATTTAATTCATGATTTGGATTTTTAAAAATAATGCTATCTATTGTTGAAATGTAAAATTAATATAATATTTTGTTTAATGACATCTATTGAAATTTTTTATCAACTTTAGAATGAGAAATTTACGAAATTCGAATTATTGAGATAAATTCACGAATTTCATTTCTATAAAATAAAATTAGCATATAATCATGACTAGACGTTTGTTCATACGATACCAACACATGCAGCATGATGAACACTGACATTAGCACACACAACACGTTTTAAGACAATTGGAGGGTGATATAATGTTTAAATGATCCAATTAATGCTTTGAAATTTAGGTTATTGATACAATTTCGAAATTTTTATGGATTTTGTTAACCGAAACTGAACTGTAACCGAAACCTCTTATAACCAAAATTTTTGCCGGAACGAAAACGAAACTGAACCGGAAGGAGTATCGGTTTATTTCGGTGCAGTGAAAAATATTCGAATAATCGAATATTTTTAAAAGGTGTTTATTTTAATTTTTGGAAAAGTCTTTTTTTTTAAATCGGTTTTTGTAAGCGTACGGTTTTTCTTTGAAAAGTGTTGTTTTTTTTTAGAACCGGAACCTGAACCGAAATATATGTTTTTGTTAAACCGTAACGAAAAATAAGACACCGAGCAAGCTAATAAAAAGGTTGAAAAAAGGTTCGAATCGGGGATGTCATTGCAGATTTTTCCAAGGCCAAAAAATATTTTTTTTAATTCCATAATTAAAAATTTCCAAAAAAAAATTTTCATAACACTTTTAAAAATTATTTGAACCACAAAAATTTCTCAAAATATTTCTAAACTTAGGGGAACAACTGCCACCCGTACCCTGTCCAGAAATGACGTCCCTGGTCAGGCTGCGGCAGAAAGTGAGAAATTATTTCAAGAGGTTGGGTTAATTTCGAAACGAAAATATTCGGTGTTCAACGATAGGTTGGGTTATGTTTCGGTAGAAACGCGTGAAATTAATTTAAAAGGTTAGGTTAGGTTCGGGGAGAAATTGGCAAAAATATTGCCGAGACTTGGGTTAGATTCACGCGAATTAATTGAATATACAACGACAACTTTAATTTGACTTTTTATATACATCTACACCTACCTACATCTAATCTACATCTAAATCTACGTCTACATCTACATCTAAATCTACGTCTACATCTACATCTACATCTAATCTACATCTACATTTACAACTACATCTACATCTACATCTACGTCTACGTCTACATCTACATCTACATTTACAACTACATCTACGTCTACATCTACAACTACAACTACATCTACAACTACATCTACATCTACAACTACAACTACGTCTACATCTACAACTACATATACATCTACATCTACATCTACATCTAC
Organism: Hydropsyche tenuis; assembly: GCA_009617725.1. NCBI lineage: Eukaryota > Metazoa > Arthropoda > Insecta > Trichoptera > Hydropsychidae > Hydropsyche > Hydropsyche tenuis. The sequence continues at coordinate 4,391,075 of VTON01000004.1, forward strand.
ATCTACATCTACATCTACATCTACAACTACATCTACAACTACATCTACAACTACAACTACGTCTACATCTACATCTACATCTACATCTACATCTACAACTACAACTACATCTACATCTACATCTACATATACATCTACATCTACATCTACGTCTACAACTACATCTACGTCTACAACTACATCTACGTCTACATCTACGTCTACATCTACGTCTACGTCTACATCTACATCTAATATACGTCTACATCTACATCTACATCTACGTCTATATCTATATCTACGTCTACATCTACATCTACGTCTACATCTACGTCTACATCTACATCTACACCTACAACTACGTCCAAATCTACATCTACATCTAATATACGTCTACATCTACATCTACATCTACAACTACATCTACATCTACAACTACATCTACAACTACAACTACATCTACATCTACATATACATCTACATCTACGTCTACAACTACATCTACGTCTACAACTACATCTACGTCTACATATACATCTACATCTACATCTACATCTACGTCTACAACTACATCTACGTCTACAACTACATCTACGTCTACAACTACATCTACGTCTACAACTACATCTACGTCTACATCTACGTCTACATCTACGTCTACATCTACATCTAATATACGTCTACATCTACATCTACATCTACGTCTATATCTACATCTACATCTACGTCTACATCTACAACTACATCTACATCTACATCTACATATACATCTACATCTACGTTTACAACTACATCTACGTCTACATCTACGTCTACATCTACATCTAATATACGTCTACATCTACATCTAATATACGTCTACATCTACATCTACATCTACGTCTATATCTACATCTACGTCTACATCTACATCTACATCTACGTCTACATCTACATCTACGTCTACATCTACATCTACACCTACAACTACGTCTACATCTACATCTACATCTAATCTACATCTAATCTACATCTTATCTACACCTACATCTACACCTACATCTACATCTACACCTACACCTACATCTACATCTATTTATGAAAATATTGTCCAAATAATTTCCGATTCGAATCTCCTTTCTACATATCGTCACCGCACCGACCTGTTCACAGATGACCCTCATCGGTGATTTTCGATCAAAAACACATTTCAGCGCCCTCTATTTCATGTCAACTTGAAAATGTCGAAAAATTGCGCTCGGATCCCGCACCCTCGCGTCATTTGCGCCTGCGTCCCCTGGCCAACCTAACCGCCGACAAGCTTACAACAATAAAACTCCGCAATCAAAACTGATAACAAACGACCGCGCCGATTGGCACCCCTGCAGGTCACAGGGCGCGCGGACGGCCCCGTGTCGGGCGCTCGCCCCTCGTCGCCCCGCCCCCGCCCCCCGCCCCGACATGTCACTGGGCGGCCTCGAGGTGCGAGTGCGCCCCAGGCCTCGGCCTGCGCCCCGCGCGGTGAGCCATGCCGTGAAGGACAGCCGCGCCTCCGCCCCGCAGCGACGCCCCGCCATGGAGGCCCCCGACGCGGAGCAGCGCGCCGCGCGAACGCGCAGGCTCTACAGGTGCGGATCCTCGGTTGTCAGCGTTCTTTGGTTCGGTGACGTCACTTCGCCTGTCTTTTGCGTCGTGATGGTCTTATCGGCTCGCGAGGAGCTGTCGCTTTTCAGTTGTGGCTTGATGGGTCAAATTTTTTTTATGATTGTTATGTGTGGTGGTGCTGCTTTAGGTGGGTGCTTGGGTTGTTTGTCGACAAATTTGTTTGGTGTATGTAGTGGTGGTCCTTTACTTTGGTTGGGGCCCCTACGCTATCGCCAGGGATGTAGTGCTAAAAAAAAAGTGACGGAATGCTCAATTTTTATACCACCAACACAAATTATTTTTGAGGTTTTTTTAAATAGTTAATAATGATTTTTATTTTAGACATCGAACAAAATTAGGGTTTTTTATAACATGTCATTTTTATAGTATTTTCATATATGTATAATCCAACAACAAGCGGTTATAAAGAAACAAAATAAATATTATTATTATATTATTATATATACTTTGTACCTAGATTTTATTTCTGAAAAACCTTCAAATTATTAGATTCACAATTTTGTATTATGTAAAATAAGCCAAAAAGGCACCCCAGGCGAAAATTTTTTTCCAAATGTTTTGCTTAATCAAACTGTATCACCAAAAACTATCAATTTACTTATATTCTTTGGTATATTTTCACAAAAAATTTTCTCATATATAGAAAAAAATACCGGAACACGTTCCGGCTAAGAAATAAAGTGCTGGAACAACGTTCCAACCCCACTACACCACTGGTAATCCTTTACTTTAGGTGCTTAAATTGTCAGGGTACCTACGCTATCACCCCGCACCATGTCAATATGGCGACACCTATATATAAAAATAAAAAAATCTCCATCTGAATACCTGATCGAATATACGTTCAGGAAGAATACATTCAGTTACCCCTATCGATGCGTTTAGTAATAGATACGTTCAGACTTTTGGTTGCCTGAGACATGCAGCATTAAATAAATGCAGCCTTGGCCTAACCAACCCCCACGTTCAGTTTTTCTAAAAGGATTGTGGAAGGGAAACGCATCTAGATGTTGCTAATATTATTTGGTAATGCATGAAATATGCTAAGAGTCTCATTTTAGCACTTATAATGCATTTTAATTCATGTTAAAATGAATGAATAACACCTAAAGTAAAAGATTTTCTACGTAAAATCCGTAGAATTGAAAATATATCCTCAAATAATTGCACAATGTAAAAAATACAATATATATACCCATTAAATGGTTTTTGAATTGTTTTTATATCAATTTTCTTCCATTATCTTATTATTCTGTGTTTATTGAAAACATAAAACTTTTTTTATATATTAATACTTCTAATTTTCTGCAGATATATAAGTGAAGCGATTAGAAAAGTGGACGAAGGTACGAGCCGCTCCAAAACAGTATTGGATCTCTTTTCGTCTTCACTTGAAATACATCGGCAGAAATTGAGAGAGAATTGCGAGAAGTTGATATTCGCCGATCCGTTGATTTACGGACGTAAAGCGCAAGAACTGCTTTGGAGAAAAGGATATTACGAAACGGTTTCGGCGGCCAAAAGATTGCATGTGAACAACAAAATACACGACGAGTTGGTCCTCGCACATATCTATTCGGGTATTGGGCATTATCACAATTTAATATCCAGGATACAGATGGAGATGGACGTCAGCGTGATCAAAATGTTGGACTATCCTATTGTGGATATCGAATTCGATTTGGACGATTCGAAAAACGGTAAGCGGGAAGAGTTGGTTCAGTGGGCCAAGTCGGCAATTCAAATATGTTTGGTGTATTTGGGAGATTTGAGCCGATACAAAACTGAATATGAAGACACTCATGATAATTCTATGTCCGTAAGGTACTATTTTCAAGCGTCCGGAATCGATCCTAAAGTTGGAATGCCTTACAATCAACTGGGGACTCTTCATACTGGAAAATATCATTCTTTGGATTCTGTTCGTTATTATATTATTTGTTTGTCTTGTGAAACGCCTTTCGATGGAGCAGAAGGAAACCTCGTTAGAATATTTGATAGAAACAACAAATATTTGGAAATGATATCGTCCAAGCCTCCAGAAAATACTGAGCAACAAGAATCAATCAAAACTTTTATTTGCAAATTTCTTTCTCTCGTCGATTGTTGGTATTTCGATAAAAACCTTGCTAATTTCAATGAGATGTGCACGAGCGCTCTTTATGAATTGAAAGAATGCTTACAATTTACAGAATTGAATACTCCAGATAAAAATACAATTCATACTGAAATTTCCAAATACATCAAAGAACAAGAACTTAATCCTGATCATTTAAATTTTAAAATTATCAACAAAATAGTATTGATTATTTTTCTTTGCATTAACAAATTACAAAAAGAAAACTCTTCTCAGTTATTTTCACTGAAAGCTTTCGCTTTAGCGTTTCTTTCTCAAATGCTTCATAAGTTATTATCGATTCTTATTGAAATGGGTTTCGAAGTTCAAACACCAGAACAAATTGTCGAAGAACGTAAAGAACGGATGAAAAATTACAAAAACATTAAAGGCCAATTTAGAAACGATTCGGAAAATGGATATGAAACAAAAATTGTTGATGATGTATCTATTGATAACGCAGATGAAACAAAACAAGAAGATTCAACTGATTCTTCTTCTGCAGAACAGAAAAATTCTATATCCAAAGAAGAAGTGAATAATGAACTTGAAATGGAAAACAAAGATACAGAAAAACAAGAAGCAGAAAATAAAGACAGTGAATTGGATAAATCTGTAAAAATTAAAAACAAAAAAAATACTGCAAAAATTTTAAGACGAAGGAGACGTCGTTTAAATTCTATAGATAGCATTGAAGATTCTGAATCTGAAACATCAACCGACAGCAGTGATTTAGAAGATAAAATGGACGAGGATGAGTCTGGTTCTGAAAATGATAATGTCAGTGATGATTCATATTTCACTTATTCATCTTCAGACGAGAACGAAGATGATGAAAATCACATAAATGAATCTTTTAAAGATAAAAGTGACAAATCCCAACTAATGGTGAAAATGAAAACGTCAGTGAAAATTGTAATGGAAACGTTGCTGATGCAAATGAAGATGAGATTTCCGATATAAATTTTGAAAATAATTCATATTCTACTGATAAAGTGAAGTTCAACGAAGATTTGTTGAATAAATTTCTTGAAACTAACGATATTTTGGCAGTCATAAAATTACTTCTCAATTGGCTACATACCGAAGCTGATTTTTTGTATGCTTGTAGATTCAACGGACGCGCTTTGTTTCAAACTTTAGTAGACATACTGAATATAGTCAACAGGCAAATTTTTCCACGACTATCTAAGAATTCTTATAATATTGAACAACAATACCATCCTTCACTTTATGTTCTTCATGAGACAATTTTGGATTTAAAATACAGATATAAATCTATACCGTTGCCTGAAGATTATGACATAAAATCAATCGATTTACTGAAGCCTAGTCTTAAAGATATCAAATGGGATTCTCACAAAGAGTTAAATCTGTCTGAATTTCAACATAATGCTGTACGTTTTCTATCGTTTATTGATTTTGGAGTATTCATCGTCAAGTTGAAGATTGGCATCATATTCAATAGACGCTTGAAAATGTACACATTCAAAAGAAGCAAAATTAATAAAAGAATTCTACCCAATGTCAAAAAATTCAATAAAGATTCAAAGAATTTCAATTCCAAAATATTGGTAAGTAATTTTAACGACTTGTATACATTTTTAACATTTTTCTCATGTTATTTTAACTGAATGTTCATTTTAGAAACAATCAACTGACGTAAATGGTTCTAGTTCACAATCAGAAGGACTGATGCGAAATTTGGGAAAATTATGGTTGTCTGCACAAGTGAAAGAACTCGAAAGTGAAGTTCGAGCAGGAAAACATCAACATGGTTTACCAGCTTACGTTGTTGTCGATGCTGAGGCTTTAAGCAAACACACATACCTTATTAAACGTCTGGTATCATCCAAAAAATTGATCGTGCTCATTCCGACTATTGGTTTGTATCATTTATTATTACTTTCAACTATAATTTCTGATATATTTAATTCATAATAATGTTATTTTTATAGTTCTTCAAGTAATGGATGAATTGAAAAAAGAATCGGGAGGAGCAAGAAGTGCAATACGCTGGCTTGAATTCCAACTCCGTAATGGATCACGCTTTTTAAGAACTCAACGTTCTATCGAAAGTACTCCGATACCGAACGTCAAATATCCCAAAAAAATGCACAGAGATATGCACAACTTTGTTCAGATATTGGAATTTTGTTACTATCTTTTATCCCAAGAAAACAGTTTTAATTTCTCTAAAAATATTGATACCGAATGCCTATCTGATTCTGTAAGCGCTAAAACAAATGATACCGAAGTCAACGGAGAAAATATTGAGAATTGCAAAGTAACCACTCCGGATGCAGATCGAAGCAACGTTTTAGTTTTGTTGACAGGTTCCAGACAGTCGGAGTCGCCCGATAATGCAGAAACGACTTTCGTCGGTTTCGCAAAGCTCGCTGGCGTCCCGACTGAAAACATTCAAGACTTCTGCATGAAAATGAAGAATCTATTCAGCAAAACTGGTAAATACAGATGACAGATTAATGTATGACTGCCACATGCAGACTGTGAAAGTTAATCGATAGTTAAACTCGATCGCTTCTGAATCAAAAAGGATCTCCGCATGTGATACTGGCTTTTGAGATGATAGACTCGAAAGGCAGTCTAATGGCATCTCGTACGATGCCGATGGAAATCCACGGAAGTATCAATACACCGTCAACGGTCATTGAATAATTTTTATTTTATTTTTTTGTTGTTTCTTTATAAGTTTGAAAATTAGTCCTTGAATATATATTTTATGGATTAGTTAGTTGCTTATTCTTTTTTTTTGTTTTGTTTTATATTTGCTGGATTTCTTTTTGTTTCAAAATATCTACGAAATAAAAGCTATTTAAAAATTTTCAATACTCTTATTAATTGTTCTATTGAATGTATTTTCCTATGAAATAAATCTCATGCAGCATTAAAAACTGAATTTTATTTTGAAAATTGTTAAAATTTACATTTAATTACGACGAAAACAATTCTTAATGAAAAAATGCATTAGGAAATTATCAAAGAATTTGAAATTGTATAGATTGTTGATATATCTTACAATTAGCATTTGTAGATAACAACAAATGATTTCATATACAAGCATTGTTACAAAGCTTATTCTCTGAATTCCAATACATAAATATAGATATCAAATATAATGAGGACAAAACATAAACCCAATGAGCATACCAGAAGCAATAATAACATAAATGGTATTTTTCATAACAATTTATTTAACTTATAGAAAGATATAAATATAATATAAATATGTGACTACATTTGATGTGTTTTAATTATTACAAAAATGACACATTATAGTAGAAATCTATCTTGGAGTGATCAGTTAATCAGTAGAAGTACTATAATATTGCAGCAAGTCTGCAAAATTGCAAACGCATTGAAAACAGCTACATTTGATGTCAGCGCATTTTCAAATAAGGGCTCAACCGAGAGGCTACAGTTCCGCGAACGGCCGCCTTCCGGGCGATGAACCGGTTCGGAAACTGCAATGAGGTTAATCTTATTATAAAAAATAACTTCCAATACTACGTATCTATTATATCGCTTAACGGATGGGTTTGTATGTTAAAAAATATGAATATATACTGGTTGACGAATCGAAATGTGTTCCGATAGAATGGAATATATTTCGTTTCATGATGAGCAACTGGACGTCGTTTCAACGAGATGACAATTACGTCAGAAAACATATATGTTTAATTTTACATTGATTTGTACTTTGCATTTCATTTCATATTATTTATATGATTCACTTAAAATTTATTTTTTTTTAATTATTCACACTATATTTTATTACAATAAAATATATTCAAAAGATAATAGCGATTCTCAAATATAATATGGTTAAAAAAGTTTCATTAGGAATTAATTAGGCGTATTCCTATCAATAATCTACTTATGTTTTCAAAAAGGCTACTAATTCTGAGGTTAAAAACGAGATTTGCGTTAGTTTAACATTGCTTGAAAGTTTCAACATTTCTTTCTATGAATATTGTTTATTTCAGAGATGTATCGAGATCTTCAATTATCACTATTGTTAATATTCACGGGTTCATTTTGCTTTCAACATATTAAATATCTAACAAAAATTTAACATAGTTTGAGCAAAATATATAATTAAATATATAAAATTAGCAAAAAGCAAACTAAAAGGAAAATCCAACAATTTCAAATAAATTAATACAAACAAAAAGTAAAACTAAATGACTATTGTCTGAAAAACATACGTATTTTTCTTTAAATAAGCCTAATTACATCCGTATGCTAAATTTTGATTATGAGTATATTAACCGATGCGATGTCAGGTCATAAATAATTTTTTAATTCTTACAAATTATGAGCGTTATGATTAAAAATTTAATTTCATATGTACAGGTTGCATTTTCATTAAATATTTCTCATATATTGAATAAAATTGTTATATATCGAAGCTAAAAAAGAATTTGTACAATGTCCTAACATTGAAGGATTGCCATTTAAATATTGCCACCAATCAAAATTTTGGCAAGTATATATTTTTATTGTATTGCTTCTCACTCGTTCAACACATAACTTTTAAAATTTAAGTGAAGATTTGTAGCTGATATTATTCTTGTTTTTCGCAAGAAAAAGACGACTGGCCCAAACATACAAAAAATAAAAATAAAAGCAAAGTTAAACACGAATTTATATACAAAACTAACTAAAATCATATATATATATATAATATATATATATATATATCTATACAAAAAATAGTTTGTACAAAAAACAAATCTTTAAACAATTGAATTTGAGCAGAAAACCGTAAAAATTGTATTTTGTTAGATATAAAAATAATCAACAAACTTTTTGATTATAATATAAATGTGATAATTAAAATAATACACACAAATAGAGGAAATAATGAAATCAAATAACAATGAAACTTTGTTACAAAAGAAACAATAATTCATATAACTTCGTAACAACAATTCATATTAACGTTGAACGTCGAAAAGTAAAATATATTAATCAAACTTTCATCACAAAAATTCTCGATTGAAAACATTTTACAACATAAAACAAAATAAATATGCAAAAACAAAAATACATTCAATGATGAGTATTAAAAATAAAAAGAAATTATGCTCTCGATTCGCATCCTATCAACTCTTGCAGCTGCTGCACAGTTGACCGATCCAACATGCAGAGATCGAAATCGAACGTTTTCTTCGTCACTTCGTATTTCCCGGTTTCGGCGATCAGGTTGACGACTCGCTCCAACTCCTCGTTGCTCTGCAAAGTCATGATTCGTTGTTGAAGTTCTTGGAGCTGTATCATATAGTCGGGTGATATTTCGTGCGGCTCTGCCATGTGCGAGTCTTCAATGCTGGGAGAATCACATTTTATCGGATTGTCACTTAGGCTACTCGATACGCCATCGTCTTGTACTTTAGTGTCTGTTTTTGACCTGGAAGATTCCGGTTTGACCCTTTGTGAACCGTCCAATAAGCTGCTGTTTGAATTGTCTGATCTTTTCTTTGGAGACGGTTCCATATCGTCCATCGATTTCGACATTTTACTTTCTTCGTCTCCCTTAGAGCTGGTTTTCCTTTTTCTTTGTTTTTTCTCTTCTTTAAGCTCTTGCTTGGTGGGTTTTTCTTTCACTTTCTGCATTCTGCTATTTGAGAATTGATTGTTTTTGTCGTTTCGCTCTACGGGAGGTTTGTCAGTTTTAATACTATCGGAAATTTGTAATTTAGGAGGTTCGCTTCTTACTGGTTCTGGATTTACAGGTTTATTAATTTTCACATTTTTGTGAGAGTCCATGTCTTCATCGTCAGATGCAATCGAGTTGTCGCTTTCACTATCTGAGCTGGAACCGAGTTCGGCGATCATCGAGTCCAAAGGATTTTTCGTTATTTTGGAATTTTTATTTGTGCTTTTGGTGCTGGACTGTGAACTCGTATCATGCGAAATGGGTGATATCGTAAGCTGATTACGATCTTTTTCTTTGAAACTTTTCGATGAAGAACTGCTTTTATCCAAGTCTTTAGAAATGGTAGTAATCAATTCGTTTTTCTCAGGTACCAAAATTTCCTTAATATCTGAAGATTTTTTCTCACCTTTATGTTTCTTTTCTTTGGGAACGGAATCCCTATTTTTTTCGCGTGATTCATCTCTCTTTTTATCTTTTTTCTTATGCTTATGTTTCCTTTCACGGTCACTTTTAACTTTGTGCTTAGAGTTTTCGTTATATTTCACAGCATCTTGGGGATCCTTCAACATATTTTCAATAGAAAACTTGTTGATGAGTTTATCGGGTTTTGTGGGAGGTTTTTCTTTATCTTTGTTAGGCGTATCTTTCAATGTGGTTTCCTTGGGTAATTCTTTTGATTTTATATCTCTATTTTCATTATTGCTGGATTTTATTTCTTTATCTTTTTTGTGTTCTTTTTTGACCAAGTCACGGTCTTTATCGTGGCTTTTCTTTTCCTTTTTCATTTTCTTTTCGATCTTCGATGATGAAATTTCGGGTGGTTTTTGCGGTTTTGTTTTGATATCGGGAATATTTTGTTTAACAGGTTTAGTTTCCTCTTTACTGGAAGCGGAACTATTTGATTTGTTGCTTGGACTAGAAACACGTTTAGGACTATGAGGATGGATGACAGGTTTTTTTGGCGGCGGACTGGGAGAAGTGGGCTTTTCGGCAGATCTTTTTATACCTTTGTCTTTGTTTATATCTTTTTCTTTGTGTAATTTTCGTTTTTCTTCCTTATTTTTATCCTCTTTCAATATCTTTTTTTCTTCTCGATAATCTTTTTCTTTTCCGTCTATTTTAGATTTTTGTTTTTCCTTATCGCTATAAGATTTTTCTTTTTTATCACTTTTAGTTGTCGGAGAAGGTTTCTTTGGATCCGGAGAATTTCTAGAAGTCTTATGAATGGTTGCGCCGAAAAGATTTTCAAAACTGTTGGAAGGCCTAGGAACATCGTCTATTCTGTATTCTTTAGTCTTGTGTTTTTTAGCATTATCGCCGCCAAGTTTGGGTTTTCCTATAAGTTGCTGGGGTTTTTCATCGGTGAAGGAATCTCGACTGTTACGTTCGTGCTCTGGGTTCGAATGCAAAGAATTCGAACCGCTCACGGGAGTGCCTCCTCCTTTCAAAAGTTTCCTCCTGAAGTCGTCAGAAGGATTTGGGAACACGTAGGGTTCATTTCGTACTTTCTTGATAGCAGGGCCTGCGTTCTGCAGATGAAGATCATAATTGAATTTGATCTTTTTGGGTTCATCTCGATTTTTGAGGTAAATTTCGATAGGGAAATTAAAACCAGCATATCCAGATTCTTTGACACTGTACGGTGGCTCTTTTACAACTGAAATGAAAAGAAAAGAACATTTGTTTAAAGAAAACTATTTAAGAGATTAGATTAAAAATTAGTGAACTGTACATAGAAAAAAATAAGAACGATTCTTTTTGCATTTTAAGGTATAGTGGAGATTAAAATAACATTGTAAAACAGAGCAAAACTTAAATAAAAATCAATGAATAAATGACACAGACGTAGTCAAGAGGAGTCCATAGGAGTCTTGGATCCTATCTAAATTTTTAAAATAATTAAAATCTTTAATTAATTATGTTTAAATACATCATATAAATTCTTAATGCCTTAAATTTACACATATATTATACTCCAAATGAAAAATAATAATATATTTGTATTGCATACATATGAAAAGTTGTTTTGGTCCCTCCCGCATAAAAGAAATCTTGGCAAAAACAGTGACAAAAAGTGAAAGAGATACCAATAATCAGAGGCAAATTATTTTGATCATTCCTTACAATTTTCATTTGAACATAATTCCACAATTTTCACACATCAAAAAAAAAAATCACCCACATTTAAAACAAAGACCAACTGAAACTCTGTACAGTCCAAAACACATACCTGACCCCGAAAACCATTCATCAAAACCTCAAACCACAACACGAAAAGATCCAGGGCCGCATCAATTTAAACAAAAATAACGTCCTCACATTTCAGCTAATATGTTTACTCAGATGGCTTCATACTGACCGACCTATACCAAAGAAATGAGTCTCTATTTCAGACCTAAGGTGACCATTTTGTTGAAGCTCAAAACCAGGACATTAAAAAAAAAGGATATAGATATATATATTTCAATTATTAAAAACATAAGACAGTCCTGGCCATACTATAAAAAAAAAAATTAATGGTGTCTCTAATCTACATTTTTATTTTGTTTTTTATATTTTTGAGATGAGTGGATTGACTTTAAAAATCGATCGGAGGTGTAGTATTTGAGATCGAGATCGATCTTTTTTTTAGAATAACAAACCAACAAACCTGTGCATCAGAGCAAGCTAATAAGAAGCTTGAAAAATGGTTAGTTTTCTTGAATTTGTTTATAAAATTTCATACAAGACTGGCTTAAATTATACTCGGTTATTAGTGAAAAATATAAGGTTTCAATTTTCATTTGCGTTTTATTGCTGGGCTGAATATTAGTCATTGAAGTAAAAAGACGTTCGGTAGGTGCATTAGTTTCAGGTAAATATGGATAATATTTTACTAATTGTAAGTTGTAAAGACAAAATACAAATCTAAAGTGCACCGGTTACATCAAATGACCAACCAAGATGGGTGACCTGAAAAACAGCACTGTTCTGGTAAATCCAGTACCAACGGTCACCTAAGGTCCAGTCAATAGTTCAGTAAACAATATAAGGTTACAATTTTTAATTGAGTTTTATCACTGGACCGAATATTGGTCATTGAAGTCAAAAAAGATGTTCGGTAGGTGCATTCGTTCCAGGTAAACAAAGATAATATTCTACCAATCTATAAATAGAATTTGTAATAACAAAATACAAATTTAAAGTGTACCGGTTATATTTTGTGACTTATTAGAACACAGTCGACCTGAAAAACAGTACTGTCCTGGTAAATCTAGTACAAACGGTCACCTACACTATTAGTAAACACTATAAGGTTTCAATTTTTGATTGCGTTTTATCACTGGACCAAATATTGATTATTAAACTCAAAAAAGACATTCTGTAGGTGCATCCATTCCAGGTAAATAAAAACAACATTCCACCAATTTATAAAGACAAAGTACAAATCTAAAGCTCCCCACTCACATTCTGCAACTTCTCAGAACACAGTCGACCTGAAAAACAGCACTGTCTTGATAAATCCAGGACAAACGATCACCTCCACTATTAGTAAACAATATAAGGTTTCAATTTTTGATTGCGTTTTATCACTGGACCAAATATTAGTCATTAAACTCATTAAAGACCTTCGGTACATGCATCAATTCCAGGTAAAATAAACAACATTCCACCAAATTTATCAAGACCTTTACAAATCTAAAGCTCCCCACTCACATCCTGCAACTTCCCAGAGCACAGTCAACCTGAAAAACAGTACTGTCCTGATAAATCCAGCACAAATGGTCACCTCCACTATTAGTAAACACTATAAGGTTTCAATTTTTAATAGCGTTTTATCACTGGACCAAATATTAGTCACTAAACTCATTAAAGACGTTCAGTGCATGCATCAATTCCAGGTAAACAAAAACAAAATTCCACCCAATCTATCAAGACAATGTACAAATCTAAAGCGCCCCGTTCACATCTAACAACCCACCAGGACAGCTTTGACCTGAAAAACGATACCTCCTCGATAAACCCAGCATATAGCTCGGAACTCCCCAGAAATGAACAAGATCCCCATTCAAAAAGGGGCTCAAAGACCCAGCATATGGGCCTCAGGGCGCGGGGGGAAGCCCCCAGTCTGAACTCACCCCTCTTGGGCCTGGGGAAGGTCTCGTGCAGCTGGAAGACCACCTTTTCCACGTAATGCGAGATGTCCGCTCCGTCGGGGGCCCTCACGAACACCTCCCAGTCGTGCGTGAAGCCCTCGGGGGTCCTCTTGGTGCGCAGGGACGCCTCGTGGCCCACCTCGAGGCACACGCGCACGGCCATGGCGCGATGGGGGCGCGGAAGGCAGGGCTCTGCCCCCGAACGGGCCCCTCTCCGGGATTCGGCTCTGCGCCTCTGGCCGATGCACGGCCCCCTCCCCGCCGCACGTAAACACGCCGCCCCCCCTCTCGCCTCCCGGGCTGCAGCCAATAGTGGACGTTCGCGGTATGCGCGCCAACTTGACCGAGAGGGGTTTTTGGGTTTCAGCGGTACGCTGTTTTCGCTTGAATTTAGATGGGGTTAAGGTCTATAGTCGCGGTCGGTGGTTGGGTTTTGGTTGTCGCGGTGTATGCGGTGTTTGGTGGACGTTGGTAAGGCGGGTTTTCGTTTGATGGTTTGATACAGGTTTGTAACTGTTGCCTTATCGGTTCGGTGCTGATTTTATTTTATTTGGATGTTGATTGTTTTTGAATATTTTTCTATTAGACGGGTACAAAATTGTTTCGTTCGGATTCGTAAGATTGGCAGTTATGGTCGCTGATTAGTTGGGAAATTGTAAAACGCGCCTACATTATGTTAAAATTCAATAATGTTTTACGTTTGTAATCAGGGCTTCGAACCGTTGCGGAAAACTGATAACAAACTGAAATTTTTGTCGGAATGAAGACCGGAAAAATATCGGTCCATTTTTGAAAAGTATTGTGGTTTTTTATAAAAAATATTCTTTGAAATTTTTGGAAATGTCTTTTTTTAAGTCGGTTCTTGTAAGTGTGCGGCTTTCTTTGAAAAATGTTGTTTTTTTTTTTAAATATTTGTCGGAATTTTTAGGAAAGTAGGTTTTTGTAAGTGTACGGATTTTTTTTAAAAACCGGAACCGAACCTAAATATATTTTTTGTTAATCCGTAACCGAAAACTGGATCATTAAAATTACAGTTCGAAGCTCTGGTTTTACATTTATAAAAGGATATGAGTTTAACTTATAATTAAAACAGTAGTATTTATCCTCGATCCGAATGGATAAAATACGTTCAACAAAAATTAATCCAACCCGATCAGACGGAACGTTCAGATTTTTGATTGAGACATTCGGAATTAAATAAATATGTTTAGCGTTTTTGACGTGTGGTATTAATCTAACAGCTCACGTCCAGTTTTTCTAACAAAAAAGAAAAGTGGAAGCAAACGTTGTAGAATTTCAAAATAGTGTACACGAGCTTTACATCTTGGCTACAATTTCACGGCTAGCGATTTGTATATGGTTAGATATGCCGGGTATTTACGCAAATTTAATAGGAAAGTACCTAAATATATAATCGAATCCTTCATATTTATTATAATTTTTTTGAGCCGTTTTAGGTTCGTAATTGGTGTTTTTCGGCAGACAATTCGCATAACCTCGAAGACAGCTGTCAAATTTACAGAACCGAGGATGTTACTCAAGTGAATTCGTTAGCGCGTCAAAATGGTTAATTTTAACGACGCTCTCACGTCGACGAAAGCGTTTTTCAATCGCAAATTTGTCAAACGAGGATTGCCGTTCCTGGTTTTTATTATAGTGGCTCCGATTGGGTTGTCACGATTTGCGAATTTGAGGTTTTTAAATATTTCGTCAAATGTCTTATGTAAAAAAATATTGAGATTTCGTCATAGTTTGTTTTATGTTTTGTTTGAACAGGTACGAATATTCTAAACGCAAATTTATAACATATGACGAAGCCGAAAAGCAGGGAATCCAAATGAGAAAACCGGGAGAAATTTCTGTAGAAAAAGAGTTTGAAAAAATTAAAGAATTGGACATCAACAGCTGGGAACAGGTACGGATACCCCGCCCTTGGGATGAAACTATCCAATAACCCATATAGTTGTATCATGTAAATACTGTTAAAATAGTGTGTTAATTAAAACATTTTGAAAAATAAATCTTCATTATTTCAATTAAGTAAAAGAGGAAAAGTAATATGAACAATGTTTATTTAAAAAATATATTCTATAATCAATTTCAGCTACAAGGGAATACAGCCAATTAACAATATAAAAATCTCGTTGACAATTGATAAAATTCATTAATGAAACAGAGCAGTCGAGCCATTTTACCTTATTGACTATAAATTAAATTCACATATATAAAAAATCAGTTGTCAACGCAGAAGATCGAACATAGGATAAAAACCATTTCATGATTAATAGTGACTGGCTACGCTTAACTATACTGTACTATATCTAATACATGTTTCATAAAAATTCCACCTAAATATAATTTACATTTTCTTTAAAAAATAAAGAATAAAAAGACCAAATAAAAACAAAATACAGACAAACAAGCAACCTGTTCGTAATAAATAAAAATACTCCGACACCGAGTATTTTCATGATATCTATAGGCTGTCGTTGACCGACCTGATATTCAACTTTAAGTGCAAGCTTATAAAAATAAATGCAATTTAATAAAATGATTTAATGTACACTAATTTTGATTTTCATTGAGTCACTTAATTTAATATAAATATTTATATCATATAATATAATCTGCAGCTTGTTTATTACTAATTATTTTCCAAATATAAGATTAATAAAACTTCTTTTGATACCTTATCAAAACTAGTTCAACATTCTAGATTTATCAATTTACATACGACACGTATGTACAAAAAATATATATTAAAGAATTGTAGAGATGGTTCAATGTTTATGATAAAATATAAAAATACATTTCAGCACTTATGTGTAGTAAACCACCCAATATTCACATAGATTTGCTTAGATTTATAAAAGAAAAAATAAAAACCAGGCAATTGATTTTTGTGGACATATAAGTTTAAAAAAATAAAAAATAATAAAAACCTACAATCGAAGGAAAAATTAAACAAAAACGATAAGACCCAACAGCTATTTTTCATCTTCCTCGTCCCAGTCACTCACTAATTTTTCGATATTGGGATTTGTGTTAACATTTAAAGTATCCTTATTTTCATTATCAGTAACTACTGTTAAAACTTCTGATTGAGAGTCATTATCTTCCCAGTCAGTTAAAAGATGTGAGATCTTTTCAACACCTGTGACTTTCTCTACGATTTCCTCTTCTTTATTGTTCTCTTCGGAGTCCTCTATGTGCATTTCAAGTTTCCCATTTTCATCTTCTGCAAGATCTTCATTCATAGATGTGTCCTTCACTTCGTTTTCTATGATATCATTTTCTTCCACAGGTATATCATCTTGCTGTGTTACCTCTTTTTGTTTGTTTATTTCTTCTTGTATATTTTCGATAGATTCCTCAATTTCCATAAATGTTTCTGAAGTATCTTTGGAATCTACGTTGTCTTCAACATCCATCTGACAAACAGATTCCGAGATTTCTTCAGGAATTATATCACTTACACCTTTTTCCTCTTCTTCGGGAATAGTAGGCTGCTCGTCTTGATTTTCGATAGTTGTCTCTATTTGCTGTTTTTTAGAGACATCCTCATCAGACCATTCACCCGTAATTTCACTCACAGTTGCATCGAGATTACAATCGTTGATTGTTTCTGTCGATATCGGTTCAGATATTTCATTTTCCTTTTGTATAGCATAATCGTGTGTATTATTACTATCGATACATTCTATAGTGCTTTCGTCCATGTAATTTGAATGCAATTCATCATTTGCATCTTGATCTTCAGAAGACTTTTCACTAGGTTTATTTTCTATATTGCTATCCATGTTGATATCAAAATTAAGCATTATTTCAGCAGCTTCATTATTTTGCTCATGTTTCTCATCTGGCGAAATTTCGACTTCTGATGTCACTATAGATTCTTGAAGGATATCATTTTCAACATCTTCCGATTGTTCTATATGATCTGAAACGTTGGCTTCTTCGACAACTTCCTTAGTTTCATCAGGAATATTTTTGTCTGATGATTCATTGAGATCTTCCTCTCTACTTTCAGACAATACATTAGTTGAATCTTCTATGGTCTCTTCGTGCCATGTTTCAACAGTTTCATGAACAACGCCTTGATCCGACATGGGCATAGGTACTTCGTCACTGTGAAGTCTTTCCAATTGGGACTCCACCTCCTGGGAATCAGCGATATTATCTATTTGATGATTATTGATTTCTATATATTGTTTATCTTCAATAGGGTGGCTGTAAACAACCACAATGTTAGAACCATCAGTAGGTATTGACTCGGAACAAGCTATTTGGAAATCTCCTTCGTTTAAAACAACTACGCTTTCTTGCGAATTCACTAATTGCAAGTTCTCTAGTTGTCCATGCAAATATTTTTGGGGGTCGGACACAATCGACGCATTGTTGCTATTATCGTAAACTATAGGCGCCGACGTTACAATAGTTTTAAATTGTTGATTGTTTGACATCATGATTTGCACAGGTTGCTGCGTTTGGGTAGTCATTACATTATGAGTTTGTTGATCAACTTTTTGAGTTTGTTTTAAATTAGCAACGCTCGTGATTTGAGTTATTTTTCCCTGCTCGAGTGGAGAGATATCTATACACTGAGCTTGTTCAACTATCTCTGGTACGATGAGCTCTTCTTGTTCCATTTGAACCTGATCAGATTTAGGATCGACATAGACAATATCTTCTTCAGACTGTATAATATATTCATTGTCATTGTAAACTACAATGCGATCTAATAAATTAACATTGGAAGAATTTCTCGAAGAAACACTTTCCCGTTCCATATTTTGTTCATCGTCTATAATGTGTGAACTTTCTCCTCGTTGATTTTGTTTCAAAGGAGTATCATGTTGTTCTCTTATTTTCTCCGTTAGTTTTCCAATGAACTTTGTATTTAATAACTTTTGATTATTTTTTACGTAAGGCTTACTAATCTGAGTGTTCGATATTATCTGAATTTTACCATCGAATTCTTCCTTGATATTAACATGTTCTTCTTGTTGATCTGATCCATAATGGTACGAAGACATATTATGAGAAGAATAATTATTATCTTCTTCTTCCTCTTCTTCAGAGTTATCTATAATGCCATCTTTTCTAGCCATCTCTTTGTGAGTTAGTTTCAGATGGGTGTACAAGTTAGGTTCCCTCAAGAACACTTTACTGCAGTAAGTACATTTAGTAGTGCCTCGATTTTCAGGACTGATTTTATGACCAGTTGTTTGTATGTGCAAAAGAAGTTGAGGCCTCGTCCTGTACGAGGCATTGCATATACCACATCTAAAGTCTTTATTGCTTGCATGCGACAACTTGTGCTTGATTAGGAAAGCTTCCGTGAGAGCTATATAAGAACATTGATTGCATTTTGGGAAATAATAATGTGGTGGAGGTTCTACATTGTGCTTAGTGTACATATGATGTAAAAGATGGTTCCTTTTACCAGATTTGAAACCACAATATTCACAAATCTTGGGAGGAATTCTCTCTTTATGAGCGTCTACGAGATGTCTATAGTATTTGTGGTAAGTCAAAAATTTTAATGCTTTAGAAGGCGTTCCGCATAAGAAGCAAAGCCATGGGCCAACCACGTTTTCAGCTCCCATAGCCACGAGGTTCGCCATGGACTCCAAAGTGTTTCCAGTTCTAGGTATATAAATCCAATCAGGTTTTTCATCTTCTTCCATACAATTTTTAGACGTGGGAGATGTAGAAGCTGACATTTTATTAGTTTCTAATACATAGCTTTGAGAATTATTTGCTGATGATTTGCTGGACATAATTTTCAATTTGATATTTTTGTTCGATTTAACTAAATGTGGATATTTTTTAAGGACTTCGCTAATAATTTTCGCATGATCCATGGAAATATTTGAGTTTTTAGCGTCTATTTTTGTTGAATTTTTTTGTAATTGATTAAAATCATTTAAACTGTTGGAAGCGGAAGTATCTTTTTTGATAGGAGTACTATTTCTATTGAAATCGTTGATTAAAGTATCAAACAAGTCTTGGCTTTCGTCTTCAGACATACGACGATCTTTAGCAAAATTGCCTTTCATTTTTTGATCGTAAGAATACGCATGAATCTGACTTACGTTCATCGACGACGTACGAGCTTTCTTATATTCGCTTCTTTTCAATTCTTCGAATTTTCTAGACGTCGAAGCTTCGTCGTATATATTCTTCAGACCGTCTTCTTCTGATAGTCTACGTTTCGACGGTTTCATAAGCGGTTGACTCTGATATGAAATGTTAGAAAAAGACGTTTCGAACACGTCGTCATTGTCGAGACCTTCCGGAAGCTCATACCTCGTCGGACGAGCGGCATCCAAAGCGGATGAGTTAGATCTTCCCTGAACTTCGTATTTGATACGCGGTCCGGGTCCATATTTTCGACCGCCGCTGACGTTCATTTTAGTTTCAAAATTATTGATATCGTCGCTTGTCGACGGTTTCATGAAAGATTTATTGGCTAGCTGGGCGTTCATCGATATCATCTCTCTTTTACGAGGTTCGGTCGGTTCAGCTGCACCAGTTTTTTGGGCGTCTAGGAGTTTTGTCAGGACCGTCATGTTCATTATCTGTGCGGTGGAATATAACCGATCGAATAGGCTATAGTTGTACTCGAGCTGCCCGGTGTACATAAAGTTGATAATGGGGACGACGACGTCAGCCTGCAGATCGTCCGGCATGATGAGACAGTCATCGTAAACTTCGCAAGTTTGTTCCAGAAGTTCGAAATATTTTGTGCAGGCACTTAAGACTAGTCTGTGTACTTTTAACTGAGCGTAATCTCTGAATTGTAGCGTCAGATCACAGTAATCGGTGTTGTTGAAAAAATGCTTGAGGCGTTGCAGGAAAAACACACCCCAATTGTCAACTTTGACTTGCTTTGTCCCGCTCATTTTTAGTTATTTTTTGTTACTTTTGGTGATCAAGCGCATCGTCGTATCTGAAAAATTTAAATAGATTCTAAGTATATATATTTTTAAGATGGAAACAGTAAATATACATACGAAGAAGAGTATTTTTATGCTAAAATTTCGACTAGTAAAAATCTTTAAATTAATTAGAAATATGTTGTGTTACAACATACGAAATGGGATCTTTGGATGTTTAATACAAGTTTTGAGTAAACTGTAGCGTCACCCCGTACCAAATTATATTAGCGTCATCGAGACATGTTTTTTTTTAGAAAAACTGAACGTAAGGGTCAGTCAGAAAAAAGCCGCATTTCACATTTACTTAACGCTGCACGTCTCAGTCATTCAAAAGTCTGAACGTATCTTATTCCATCGGGTATTCATATTGAAAATATTTTATGGGTTTCGCTACATTGACATAACGTGGGATTATCGTGAAGCGGTCCCCGAGTTTTTCATACAGAAATTCATCGGTACGTTCCGAAGACAGATTTAATTAAACAATATTTTAGAAAGTTTATCGATGAAACAAAACTAGTCCGAAAACCAAAAATATCAAACACGAACTTCAAACCACACATCAATTATGCAAAAACCAAAAAAAGAGGCCTACATAGACGAGGCCCTAAAAAAAATTTTAAGGTTATGTGAACGCCGGAAAGCGTCAGTCGACCGCCAACATTCCGGATCCCCTCGGCCTCCGCCCCCCAACCTAAAAGCGCCCCCAACAACGCAAACGTCACAAAAAGCGAAACGAACCGACCCCAGGGCGAAGTCGCCTTTGCTCTTTACCGCTACGCGTCCACGTACATATGTATACAAATGAGAGCGTCTCCTCCAGAGCCGGCGGGGGCTTCTCCCCCGGGGCCCCCCTCGGGTGGGGCGCGCAGTGCCACCTGTGCGCGCGTCGATCAGCTCGCTGGGGTCGCAGCGCCCGTCAGATTGCCGTGCGAATTTGCCGGGATTGGTGAGCGTCCGCGGAGAGGTGCGCCGCCGCCCCACGGTGCAGTCGCGGCCGGGGAATCAAAGATGGCGCTGGCGGGCGACGGGCGAGGGCAGCGCCTCTGGCGGCCGATCGATTGCATGCGGGCGTTTGGGGGACAGGGGAGGTCAATGTGTTTGGAGTTTGTTGTTTAAAAAATTGTTGGGGTTTTTTAGGGGTGTTTGGTTCAGGGCGGCGAACGTTTTTTTTATCGTTCCGGTTTTCGGTTACGGTTCAACAAAAAAAATGTATTTATTTAAAATACATTTTACATTAATACAAAAATAATGGTGCCACTATGTTGTCGGCTGAACTCGATTTTGTTTTTCTAACCCAACCCTGATCTAATCTAACCTAAACAAACCTAACCCATAGGTGCTTTAGGTGTTAAGTAATTATTCTAACCCAACCTAACCTAACTTAATCCAACCTAACCCACCCTAACTCAACCTAAAAGATGCAGTTCAGCTAAACTCAAAGTAGCACTAAAATAATTCTAAATAATACATTAATACATAATACAAAAATAAATTAATACATAATACATAACATAATACATTAATACATAACAAAAATACATTAATACATAATACATTAATACATAATACAAAAATAATACAAAAATAATACATTATTATAAAATACATTTTTTAGACATTTGGTCATCATTTTTGGTCATTGATTTATTAATGTAGTAATTGGTGTCATTTACCGGTAAATGCCACGATAAAACAGTTTGGCAATTTACCGGTAATTTTTAATAATTACCGGTAAATAAAAACAGTTTTTCGCATATTTTCAAAAAAAATTTTTTGAATTTTTCATAAAGTTGGTTTTTGTAACCGTTCGGGTTTTTTTTTTAGAAAAGTATTTTTGGTTTTATGGTTTTTTCGTCTTCTTGTTATTTTTTTTCTGAATTGAATTTACCGGTAAACCGGTAATTAGATTTCATTGCCGGTAAATTAAATTTTCGGTAAATCTGACATCCCTAGTGTTTAGGTGTTTGGTTGTTTGCGTAGTAGATTAATTGTTTGTTGATGAATTTACGTTTTAATGGATAAAAATGTGTTACAAATGCTTAAATTGAGATTATTAATGTAATTCAATTCAATTCAATTCAATAATTCATTATAAGCGCGTAATTTTTTTTAACGAATTTCGTAAATAGTTTGGAGGTTATATTTGTCAGTTTTGGACGAGTTTTATCTTAACGAGTTTCGAGTTTACATGTAGTACAGCACCTTTTGCCGTCTGAACTGTCAGCATGTGTAAATTTAGACGATTTAAGGGAAAATGATTTGTAAAAACTGACAAATATAACCTTTCTATAACATATGCAAATACAAACTACGAACGAAACTCGTTAATAGCAGTGCATAAATTACGCGTGAAAAGCAGTAAGACATTTAATTTAATAATAAATTTATTATTTAGTCATGAAATAAGTTTTTTTATAGTATTATTTATCACTGTAATGATTATCGATAGTGTTGCAATAAAATTAATGATTTTTATCTTGTCGAATCTTGATAACTGAAGTTCGTGTGGGACAATCAATAAATGCAGAGGTTGTTTTAATACATTTTTTGTTTTAGTTTTTCAAATAATAGAATTAATTTCATTTATTATTAAATAGTGAGTGGCGTACGAGATGAAGAAAAATGCTTGAATTTTCTGAAAGGTCTTGTTCAATAATGAAAATTTTTATAAATTATCAGGATCATTCATTTTTGAGTAAAAATTTCTACATCAACTCGTTGTTTACAAAATATTTTAATATACAATACATAAAAACAGAAATCAACGATGATTTTGTTTATATATTTCTTGTCGGCCTGAGAACGATCACCGGGTTATCGTTTGATATTATTTTTTTTATATTTAGAAATCAGAAATTTAAAATATGCGAACGTTGAATTGACTTCGCAACACGTTTACACAATCATGTACATATATTCTATTAGCAAACAACACGTAAAAACAGACAGGTTTCAAGGTCATGAACTTCTCAACAGTGTCAACACAGTATATTCAATAACAAAATATGCACATTTTAGATATTTCAAATAATAGCCCTTATTCAATAAGAATCGATAAAATTTATAAATAAAATCAATAACAATAAGATAATAGTAATAATTTGAACATTTTACAAAGACCAGATATGACAAAAATTTGTATTGCATTTTTAAATTATGACCCTCGATTGAGCACCGGAGACAATAAAATTAAATTGAAATTAATCACGTAGAATTAAAATATACAAAATGTGCAAATTAAAAAAAAATCAATTAAATACTTGCGAATATACCATCGTTTCGAATATTCGTCAAAACATTTTTTCAAATTATTTACTCCGTTTAATAACCGCATATTTTCCGAATGATTCGAATCCTGAATAAGTTTACGCGTTTTTTTTAAACTATGAAGATAGGAGTGACTAGGAACAGCAAACATAACTGTAGCTAGCAAATGGCGAAACCATTTAGTTGGGCGTCGAACCAGAATCGAACCAAACGAATTTATAATTTTGTTTTCAGTGAGGTTTATGATTTGTTTCGTAGTTTCTGGTCACATAATTCCAGAATGGTTAAAGAGAGGTCGATGATCGTGTATAAAAAAAAATAAAAACGTTGTTGGGATCATTAATTCCGGTTTCGCATCGAAGAATATGAGTATTGTTGTTAGAAAGTAATGTAAGGTAATGTGTATTTTTTGTTTTATTATTAAAAAAAATGTGATAATAATTTCATATTATGATTCATTTGAGGACGTATAAAAGTATTTATTATTATAAATTAATAATGATTTTGGGTTGAATGATGTATGAAAATATTGGATGATGATCATTATATCGTTATCGTTTGGTTCGTTGATATATTTTTTAGAAATTGAACTGGTAAAAACGTAATAAAAATATACTAAACATAATGCGAACATAAAATGCGAAACATTATACGAATTATTAGACATTTCGACGTATTTAAAATAGGTTTTTGGTGTAATTGTTATTTTTTTTTTTACAAATGATACAAAAATGTAAAGTCCTAACCTCACTTAATCACTTATTTCACCAACACAACAGTTTAAAAATATTAAAACCATAACTTTTTCATATTCTTATAAATAATTTTTAATACTTACTTCAGGATAAGAAAAATTAGCCAAAAAACAGCCCAAATTTCTAAAAGAAACCGTTTCTTTTTATAATTTTTATAGATCTTTTTATTATTTTATTTGGAAACATCAGCATTATTTTTTGCTATATTCACACTATTATTATATAATATAATATAAAAAAATATTTTATAGAAACATGAAGTTTTGACATCACTATACCAAAGGTATCATTAGTTGTAACAGTCAAAATATTTTTAGAAATTGCTTCTATTTTTTCAAAAAATGACTAATTAATATAATTATCGCCATTATCTGTAAACTAAAAATTTATGTTATATTGTACCTAGTATTTTAAACCAAAATTAAATGCATACATTTGTCCATATATATTATGAAAATATGAAGATTTTAAATTGAATTCAATACAATAAAACTTTTGCCCTGATTATAGATTAAAGATCCATTTAAAAACTACTTATACAAATTACTTACTACTTTCCATTTCAAATACAATTCCACCAATCCCTCAACATAAAAAAAAACATCCCACCCACAAAACAATATAAACGAAGCCTCGACCAACACAAAGACGACTCATGCAATAATTTATGTAGCGCCCAAGTGCTGTCTTCACGGGCGGCCCCTGCTCCACATAGCGCGCTGGGAAAAAAAGATGCAACATGCAGTGGCGTGGAGTGCTCTAAAATAGTACATAATTTACATTTTGCTTTTTATTTTTCGAGAGGCGCAAACCACTCGGCGGATGCATAATGCTCGTTGAATGGGCCGACACTCCACCACTTGCTATGGTGGATCCGTCCATCTATGGAAATATGGCGCATCGTGTTCAGGGTTGGGGGTTTTTTTCGGTTTTTAGGGGATGGACCTGTTTTTTTTTTTAAATATATGATTGTGTTGATTATGTTTTTGTTTGGTAATTAATTATTTATTTTTATTTTTTTTGTATATATTTTTTTGTATTTTCATTTTCATTGTTTATTTGATAGTAAATATTAAAAAAAACAACTATTAAGGTAACGACATCAGTGATTAATTATGTATCTGTAGTCGACCATCTCTCAGAAAAACATAAAAATTAAGGTTTTTAAAGATAATCCATAGAAAAGGGTGCGATAGATAAGCTGCTTATTAAAACTTATCTACCGCATCCTTTCCGAAAGATTATCATTTTTGAAAAACTTGATTTTTATGTTTTTGATGGTCAACTACATGGTCCACCACCGATATTGTTACCCTAATTTTTTTATTTTTTATTTTTTATTTCACAGGAAAACATACAGTGCTTACAAAAGTAAAAAAAAAAACTAAGAAAATAACTAAACACCAATAACATGTTTTCACAGATAAATGCGTTATAAACAAAAAGATAATGCGTTATATTATTGTAACAATTATGTTAAATTAATAAAAAAAATTATAAAAAAATATATAGGGATATAATAAATATGCAATAATAAGAAGGAATAAATTTCATTGATAATATTTAAAAAAAATGGATTTTTTGTAATTTAAACAAATATTTTATTTATAAAAATTAACAAAAATGTTATCTAATTTTAAATATTTCTCAGATTTAAAAAAATATCTTTAGTACATAAATAGTTTTATTGTTGCAAACTTTGAAACCAAAGATCATAATTTTCATATTTGAAAAAAATAATTCAAATCTTGAACTTGAATAATCTATAAAAAACTAATTTTTGTATTTTGATTTCATATTTTTTTTAATATTAGTAAAAAGAATGTGATAGTTAAAAAAGAGTCAGTTTTGACAGTACTCATACCAAAATAATTTTAAATTGAATTCAACAATATTTTTTTAACGAAATATCAAAATAAATACTAAAATTAATTTTTTTATATTAAAAAAATATACTTTTGTACTAAAATAGTAATTTTTTTCGGAAAAATGACAACCCTAATCACACATCCATATGCAGAGAAACAGGGAGAAAGTCAAGGGCCGAATGCACGTTCTATTTTCGCGTTCCACATTTTCGATATGGAGTTCGAATGTGAAGTGCTTTATAAGTATTTACATCGGTAGTTATAATTCTTCCGAATTTTGGATTTTCGTTAGTCTGACAATAAGTGGATATTGGATAGGTGGTGTCGTTATTTTTTTTAATATAAATATGTGAAAGAATATCATATTTGCGTGATGCATTATTCGATTTAAATTGAGGTGTTGTAAATAGATGTCACCGTACATTTTAAATGGAATTAATGTGATAAATGGTTTGTTTATTGGGAAATTTTTTTGTAGAGTGAAAGTAAATAAAATATATTTGGAAAAAATTCTAATTGTATGTTTAGTTTGAAGATTGATTAATTGATTTTTTGATGTCTTCGAGAGTCTAAAAAAATTATTGTATTTCAGTGACGATTTAATTTTAGAATTTCCCAAAATTTTTTCAATAATAATGAAGATTCAATTTTACATTATTCAATATGAGAATTGGACTGGAATTGGATTGGATTGAACTGGGATTATTTAAATTTTTATCGTTTTGTGCATTGTTTATGTACGTTCGATCGATTTTAATCATTAGAAATGTAAAATTTTAGAATTATTAATATTCCATTTGAACGAACTGGTTCATGTGTCATAAATAATAGATAAAAATCGGTGATTAGTTATTGAACGCAACTGAAAAAAATCTGAGCGAAAATTCGGAAAATGTAGATCGAATTGAAAACTTCAATAATGCTGGCCATACACGCTACGAGAAATCGTTACGATAAAACTGTACAGTTCGAAAAGTACGATTTATCGCTACATGTATGTACATATATAAAACTGTACAGTTTTATAACATACATGTAGCGATAAATCGTACCTTAGTTTTATCGTAACGATTTCTCGTAGCGTGTATGGCCAGCATAATATTTTATGACGAAAATCATTATATTACTTGAATATATTATACATATATATTTTTAAAAACATATATAAAATTTCACAGTTAACGTAAGCGTTTTTCATAAACCAGGGAAGCAAACGAAAACATATACGTATTTGAATTATATCTAAAATATATTTATATCCGATCTTTTTATTCATGAGATACGTTTGCGCTTGTTAGTTCACAACGTAATTTCACCATAATTCTACAAGCACAACATTAAAAAAAAAAAATAGAATTTTGTATCTAAACCTATAAATATTTTTATTTTTTAACAAAAATCAATCATTTTTCAAACGAATTTTCCAACAGAAGTTTTATTTAAATTTCCAAAGTAAGTAATATATCGATTTATAAAAATATTTCATACAAAAAAATAACACAACGAATCATTCCAACCCAGTGATTTTCCCCCGCGAAAAACCGAGGCGTGAAAAGCGGACAATGTTGCTCAGGCAAAAATCACCACCGCGACAATAATAGGATTATGCGAGTTTTCTTGTGGTTTTGGGTAAGTGGGCGTTCCTCGAGAGCCTTAAGCCCCGCCCCCCGCCTCCCGATTGGCCAGCTGACCGGAAGGGGAGGGGGCTAACTATCTTTCAGCATTTTAATACGCCTTTCAGCCGAGGTAAGGAGTCGCCGAATTTTCAATTAGGCGTCGCGGCTTTTGTGTGTGAGATGGAAAATGTCGAGTTTTCCGTTTTGTTTGGTGGGAAATTGATGGTTCGATGTGTTTTTTG
Organism: Hydropsyche tenuis; assembly: GCA_009617725.1. Classification (NCBI taxonomy): domain Eukaryota; kingdom Metazoa; phylum Arthropoda; class Insecta; order Trichoptera; family Hydropsychidae; genus Hydropsyche; species Hydropsyche tenuis. Next base: position 4,419,328 of record VTON01000004.1, read on the forward strand.
TTTGTAAACCGTTGTGGTTGTTGATTTGTTTTTTTTTGGAAAATGTGTGGATATAATTGGCTTTTGGAGATAAGGTTTTATGGAAGCGTGGTTTATGGTTAATTAGAAGTTTAATCTTGTTAGAAAATCTTTTTCACAAGATTTGTAACATTTTTTTTTAAGAATTATAATTCGATTACTGAAATAAAGTGGTTAAAGTATGTGATTTTCAAAATTTGATTGTTTGTAATTCCGTGGATTGTTTAATGATTGAATTTTTTTTGAAGTCGGTTTTATATTTCTTGTTTCGTCTTAATTTTTTTTGTACAAATTTGTGATTTTCAATCAAGATTTATGTTTATACGTACTATAGGAATGGATTTTATATAAAAATTGTATTTGGAAAAAATTGGAAAAAATTTCTTCAATCGGTGGTTGTTAGTTTAAAATTAGTTATGATATATGAAACGTATCAATTATCTGAATTTAATTACGTTTCGTTACATTTCAACAGAAAATCATACATCCATGATAGAAATATTTCGATAATAGTAACACCATATCATGTGACATATTCAAAAGTATCAAATAACAGATTTTTTTATAATATGAACCAACGTTCGACAAAATCAAACTACTGAAAATTAATTCAGTAACTTTTAACATTTAATAAAATCCTATTCAATGAAATTATTGAACATTAGAATTTCATTTATTTCAAAAATAGTTTTCATGTAACTTTTCTATGTCTTTTATTATAAAATTCTAACGAAAGTTTACGTATTTAAAAATAATTTTTCACATTTGAGCCATTTAGAAGCCAATTCAATTAAATCCATTGAAAAAATGAACATAAAGTCATTAAAAATTAATTTAAAACATAACAAAAACCCAAAAAGCTCTATATCCATATAAAAAACGAAACACCGAACAAATCCTCAAAAGCTTTCGAACAATTCATTCAACTCTTCTAAAACGAAAATATCTTCAACAACTCATCATACACATTCATTACCTATAACAAAACCATCACCTCCAACATAACCACCAAAAACAAAAAAACCATCATCCACCAAAATCCCAAAAATCAAAACCAACACACCAAAGCGTTGCATCTGAACCCACTTCCTCAAAGCTTTCAAACAACTCATTCAACTCTTCTAAAACGAAAATATCTTCAACAACTCATCATACACACTCGTTACCTATAACAAAACCATCACCTCCAACATAACAGCCATCAAAAACAAAAAATTCATCATCCACCAAAATTTCAAAAATCAAAACCAACACACCAAAGCGTTGCACCTGAATTCACCCCCTCAAAGCTTTCAAACAATTCATTCAACTCTTCTAAAACGAAAACATCCTCAACAACTCATCATACACACTCGTTACCTATAAAAAAACCATAACATTCAACAAAACAACCATCAAAAACAAAAAATTCATCATCCACCAAAATTTCAAAAATCAAAACCAACACACCAAAGCGTTGCACCTGAACCCACCCCCTCACCCACCGAAACAATAAAACGGATAAATATACATGGGGCTCGGAGGGGTGCACTCAGGGGGCGCAGCCGGGGGCGCAGCACCCCTCGTGCAGTCGCCCCCCCCGCACCCCGGCCCGTTATCAAGCGGCACCACATTTGTCCGTCAGCTGTCGCGGCGGCCGCTCGCGCCCCTCGTTTCATAGCCATTTTATTATTGCATTTTTGACGGGGAGTTGGTTTTGGTGGTTGTTGCGCGGAGTTGGTAGGAGTTGGTGGTGTTGGGGCGCTGCGTTTGAATCTCGCGCGCTTTCGCATCGACGCGGATTTCATGTAAGTTTTTCGTTTGTATTGATGTTGAGTGTGGTTTTGTTTGGTGGAATGTGTTGGTTGGGTAATGATATATAAGATAGGGAGGATGTGTAATTAATGTAGGCGTCTTTAGTAAATTAATACGTTTATCGTTTGAGGGTTCGTTTCGTCTGATTAATTGATGCTTTGTTGAATTTGGTGGCGTATTAAGTTAACGTTTGTAATATATATTTATAAGATTGACGATGAAGGTGTTTTTGTTGAAATTTGTAAGCTTTGATGTGAAGCTTATTTTGGAAATGAATTAAGATAAGGTTTGAGTCTATGAATTAATTTTCTATTCGGAAAATTCAGTTAATTTTTTTAGAAAAGTTGAAGCATGAGAACATTCTTTTTAAATTCAAATGATTGTTTAAAATAGTTTCTAGATATCATTTTGAACGAAAATATAATTTTTGTACATTTTTTAGAATTGCAAAAAAAAAAAAAAAAATTCCTTATATATTTTTTTTTTATTAAAAATCATACAAATTGATTCTACATATAAATTTTTAGTCAAAAAACTTAAATATTCATAAAATGAATTTAAAAAATATTTTACAAAAAAAAATTCAATCTTTTACCTTAAAAAGTATGGAAAAAAATTTGAAAAACTCGCTTAAAAGATTGTGAATCACAAATAAAACGTGCGAAGAGCAGACGACGGAGAGGTCAGGTCTAGGTGGTGGCAACCTGTTGCCTCCTGACCTGACCCACCCCCGTGAACCACCCCTGGTGACCTCAGGACGATGCACACCCTGACCTCGCCCTGCCACCTCCATCTGGTCAAAGTGCAAACTGAGAATATTGTCCTGAACTTGATTAGATCATAGATTTTGTTGCCGATGTTGTATTGTGGTTTTTATTTTTGAAAAAATAAATATTTTGATTTAAAATTATTATATCGGATAAATTTTTTGAATGATATGATGATAATGCATTTTTGTAATGATTTTTGAATGAATATGTAGAATGGAGTAATTTTAATTTTAATTTTTGAAATTTGATGAATCGTTCATGCTGAGAAAAAAAATTATCGTTTGATTAGATTTATTTTGAATTTGATTATTCGATTTTGAAAATCATCATTATTTCAACATTTTTATATAAAAAATAACGAACTTTTTCTGAAAAATTAATAATTGGAACATAATTCATTGTTCTAATATCAACAGAAGATCTAATATCTCATACTAAATGACTACAGTTCTTATACTTCAAATTCAACTATAGGAAAATATTATTAGCTTTATGCGTAACAAGGAGGGCTTTTAACTAATGCGAAAAAAAATTTATTACGACCGTTGTCATAGTATCATTATATCAATGAAATTCATCACTTTGAATTCTTGTTAATTTATTGAATTTGATATGTAAAAACATTGAATTTGGAATGTAAAACATTGAATCTGAAATCTAAGACTATCCACACCATCACATATTAATATTCCCCATTCAAAACAAACCTTCATAACATCCAACAAACCAAACCAATGACTCAACAAAATCAAAACCCGAAACCATCGGCCCGCGACGCCCAGTGTTACCACCTGTCTGCGCACCCACAAACACACATACACACATCAAATTTTAATCATCCACAACCCCATATCGATTTTGACGGGGTGAAATCGCATACGCACACACCGGATATGTCACGGTTCGACACGACACAGAGGAGGAGCACTCCATGGGGCTCGATAATTTGCGGCGGGGCGGGTTGGCAGGCCTGCGGTAATGTTTAATATGTCGACACATGTCCGACCTTTCGCGCCCATAATTCAATTATCCTTAGTTCGCCGCGGGGCCCTCCCCCGTGTCGCAGATGTGGAATATTTCGCCCCCATGTTCTTGGTCGATGGTCGGATACGTGACGGTTTGGGTGTCGCAGGGTAGGCACGTGATGTCATCTTGGGGGTTTGTTGGGATCGAGGTGTGATTTTTGGGTTTGAGGTTGTGGTTTTGTGTGTTTGTTTTATTTTTTTTGGTATTTGTTTTATGTCGTGATCGTGTTTAGTATAAGGTTTTTTTTTATTTTTGAGAATTCGGATAATTTTTTTTTTAATTTGAGGAAAATCGAGGAAAAACTGAAGCTTTGATGTAGCTTTTAAAAAGCTAACTCTTAAACAGTTATTTTCAAGAGAATTCTTAGAGTTATTCTTAGAAGAGTTATTCTTCATTAAATGGTTTCAGATCAATAGTATAATTTTTTGTGCCATATCAAGCGACTCTGACGTAGGTGATTGCTTTTTTTTTTGAATAATATATGAATGAAATTAATTTGTTGGTCTCATTATATGTTGCTTAACTTCAGTACAGTTGAGAAATATAATTTATTTAAATTTTTTTTTATCATATCTGGAAAAAACGATGATTTTTTTTTTGTTTTTATTAATGCGAATAATCAACAAGGTAAAAATATGTAATTTTTCTATGTTTTTCCAGTAAATTTTATTCTACACGTTAAAAAGTTTGATATTGTTGAAATTATTAGTTATTATTGAAGTTAAGCCACATAAGATATGATCAATATTTGAGAAAATAAAACAAAGTATAATTTCTAGAAAATGAATTTTTTCTACCGCACAAATGATCTCTTCCACTTCTGAGATTACAAAAAAATTATAATGAACTAGAATTTTTCCAATTTATTTGAATAAACACAGATCCATCAATTTATTTATTACAGAATCAAAATTTGTCATAAACCGTAGTTTCATCAATCTATTATTCAATCAATAGCCGCGTATATACAAAAATGGAAAATATTGTATCCGATCTGTGAAAATATGCGGAACAATATGAAATTGGTGTAAAAATATCGGATTAATACACGCTGATTTAAATTCTCTCGCTTATTCGACCGATCGCATTCAAAGCCGACATGTGAAAAATCAATCTGCGATTAAAATGCGCCATTTGGCACGGTTATGAAAATTTGCATTTTCACATATTATATTTGTGGCCGTCTGGCTTTTGCCGTAATTCAATCGAAGCGCGGCTAATTTGTGGAAGGGTCAGAGTTGATCCGCGAATATATCAATGTTTCTAATAGCCATTTATGAATCGATCGTTTTATATAATATATTGCGTATTCAAATGTAATTGGGAAGAATTGTGCGCATATGATGAGTTATTGGCACCATCTTCATATCGAATTATAAATTATTTATTTATTGTTACCTATTCAAAATCATCGAATAATGGAAATATCATTACGTACTGCTGAAAACAATGCTACCAACCGCTGAAACTGAATCAAGGCAATCTTGACACCCGCAGGAAACGAAAACCCTCATTGTCACCTTGATTGTGTTTCGGCCAATATTGACAGAGCGACAACCGCTTTGATAACGGCCCAGTGTTTCAATTGTTTCGAAATTAGATATATATATATATATATGTGTGTGTGTATGTGTGTATGTGGTTGAATTTAATTCCGTTTTGGCCGCGAACTGCGGACAGATCGACCAGCTCTTCGAATGTCATTAAATTCGATTGTGGGATGTTTGTTTTGTTCAAGTGATTCGAATTTGTTATGTGATATGGTGTTTGATTTGTTATGACGATATTTGTATTGTATTATATGATAAAATATTGATATATTGAAATGTTTTCGAGTCAATATTGACGAGACTTACTATGATGAGTCTCGATATTCGAAAATAAAAATGTGACAGGACGCTTTTCCGACTAATTTGTCAATTTTTACCATTGGAGGAAGAGCGTGTGCGAAAAGTTGCCTCATTGTCGTCTCGGAACGTTTCAATATTTCGACAAGCGGAAAAAATATATAAACGTCAAGCAGGACGAAGGGGGCTGAAAACTGAAAAAAAATGTATATATTATATAAGAGATGTAGAATAGAACGTATACGTCCATAACAATAATAAGAAAAGTTTTTTAAAGAGATGAAAAATGAGAAAATAAAATTGCGGTGGAAAAGTTACGCGGTGGGAAAGTACTAAATGGCGGTGTCATTAAGAATTCCCTCTTCAGTTTATTAATTCCTACTTCAGCGGCGACATATTTTTGTAATAATACTAAAGAAGGATGAAGCAGGAATGGGGAAGGATGCTGGAATATAAAATGTGAACAGAATTTAAATGCGAATGAAATCTGATTACGCTTTTAAGACCGGTACATATTGGTCGACGTATGAGTACATAAAAAATTTTGGATCGATTTAATTTGATACACCGCACCTTTGCGATGCGACAGTCATCAATCATATTCAGAAACTTTTTCCGTTTCATGCGTTTTCTTGGAAAACGAATGAAAAAAAAATACAACTTTTTCCCGATCGTTTCAGGGGGAAATATTCAAAAATTTTCGCTAATCGAATGTCGCGTTGATGAATGGTCAGCTCATGAACCCCGATGGACGTTCGGGAAAAGAATGATTATTCATCATCATCGTTCATTTTTAATCTGTCATGCGAGTGTTTATTCGATGTCCGTCGACAGGCTTTAAAACGTATGAGTTTTCAGGAAATGTTCACTGCAATGAAAATGCCTAATTTCGGAAAAATATCTGCGTGATGTATAATATTTAAAAAATTCGCCTTTTCAAGCTTTTTATTTAAATAGATTTTTTTTACTTAATATTGAAAATATTTTAATTTTCAGAATGTGCTATATTTCATGTTGATATCGTATACATTTTACGATATACGGTATGCGACGATTTCACGGATAATTTTTCATCAATCAAACGCACTGCTGAAAAAAAAAAACGAAACAATACCCATGCACGATCGTTTGGATTAAATCGTTCGAATAATTATCGTGACACATTTTCAAAATCGCTCATTCACATTTTTTCGTTGATTAAAATATCCCATTCGACACTATCGTACCGTAAACGCCATTTTAATAAACTGAAAACCATTCATTTGACTACACCTACCCGTAAAATATTCAAACTAAGAAATTACAAATTTATACCAAAACATACATATAACAGAAACCTCAATCACTCCGAAGTGGGTCACACCCACAATTTCAACACCTCCGATAGTAACACAAATCGTTAAAGTTCAACCGCAAGTCAAACCTCCATATTCGAAATGTTAACGAGCCTTGCATCAGCCCTTCGCCCCCCGCCACCCCCCCAATATCCGATCTCCTCGTCATTTTCGCCCCAGACAGTTGACTGACACTTTTGGTGCACCCTGTGGCCGCCCACCGCCCACCACCCCCCGCCCAAATCCCGGCAGAAGCGCAACTGTCATATTTGCTTTCGCTAATCTCGAATCATAGACGCGTCACAAACAAATGTCACCGTGTGTTATGTGGATTCGCGGATTCTGTTCGAAAGTCGCTTTGATTGCGAGGACGGAATTAATTCTGGGAATTTCGATTCGGTTGGGGTTTTTGGGTGTGGGAGGATTTTTTTGGGTCGATGGTGATGTTTTTGTATGAAGGTGTGTGGAATGTTTGTTCGAAAGATTTTTATGTGTCCTGATTGATATGAATTTGTGTTATTGTGTGTTGTTTTTGACGTTGAATATGTTTATTATGTATAGACATGTGAATAATATTTTACTGATTAATAACTGAAGAATATGTTGATGAATATGAAATTTTAATATATAAGATTCAATGATTATATTTGACTGAAATTTATTATGAATATATTGATAAATTTTCCATTTTGGGTATTTATAAGATTTGTATAAGAAATACAGTTTCTCATACTTTATTATTTCTCTTCAAAAAAAATTCACGTATGGAATATTCATCGTTCTATTATATCACGCAATTCATTACAAAATACATTGTTACTGTTAATATATTTTTTATTTTCTATCATAATTATCTTATTTAATGTGTATTAAATATTATATTTTTAATCAGCACATGAAAAGCATCAATTTTCCCAACTAATTAACCGACTTTTAATACAAAAGTTTTTGATAAATTAAAATATTCTCTTTTAAGTTATATTCACAATGATTTTATTGAAATTATTTGATGGTTATTTTCTCTCGAAAACCGATATAACTATCTATTTTAATGTTCATTGACATTTTTCTAACAGTCCATTCAAAACCAATATACAATTTATTCTGCATTTCTATTTATATAATACATCAAACCGAGCCAATCACACCCCAATATTTCTAAAAACACATAAAAACCCATCAAAATTTAATTAACAACACTCAATAATTACATTTTATTTAACTTTATTACGATTTTCTAATTACACATCCATCAACCTACAAACCAAAATCTCGAAAAACACATCAACACCCATCCACGAAAACTTGAACCGCAATTATTTCCAAAACACGTGGGCGCCATGGAACCGCGAGAACAATGGGGTTTCCGTTTTTGAAGCACATTCGAACATCCATTATTTGATGAGCACACCCATCGCCACTTCAGCCCTCGGCCACCCCATGGGCGCGATTATGTGGCGATATCGTTTAATCGATACCACCCCTTTGCGGGTGTTAAATTCGGCGAAAGAAAGGGCATCCATTGTCTGCGTGTCCGATGGCCCAAAACTGCTCGGGTATGATGGATTTCATTTTGAAATTTCGGCGATTGTTCGAAGGTGTGAAGTCGCAGAATGTGATCGATGCTTTTTGTATATGTAAATGTGAAGGGTTGGTTGTGTTAATATTTTTTTCTGATTAAACAAGAATTTTACAATTTCATCTATTCCGACCTGATATAAAGTCGAAAGAGTCTGGAATGTTTTTTTTTTATATAAATAATATTTAAGTGCTTCGAAAAATTATTTTGATGCGAAAATTGAATTCGAAACTATGATAGGTTTGATGCATGAAAGATTGGTTGTGTTAACAATTTTTTTATGATATAAAGTCGTTGAAAGAATTTAGAACGTTTTTTAATATAAATTATATTTAAAAAAAATACTATTTTGATGCTTTTAAAATTATGAAAGTTGAATAAAACTATGATCGGTTTATTGATTGGGACGAAAATTGATGCACGATTAATTGCACATTTCTTAGATAAACTATGCGATAAGTCCGTGGATATGATATGGATCAACCCCTGAAATTTCTCACCCCCGAATATATACTGAAATGATATATTCGTCATCTGTCTGTCAGTCAGTGACACCATCGATAAACGACGAACAACGGGGGAGACTTTTGAATAAATTGTCTAAATATCGCGACGAATGAGATATCACAAACTGTCGTGGAAAAATACGTCTGTTTGCTATATTCAAAACATATATAAATATCAACTCGGAAAATTCAATTGATAAATAAATTTTTTGATCAAATTTGAAATGTTTATCTAGATATTTAAGAAAAATGTTGTTAGTTAACTTTTTATTTAAACAATCAAATTTTTGTGGTGGTATTATAAATATATTTGAAGTTCTTGTTTACTGATTTAGTTAATTTTCAGATCCTTAATAAAGTCGTCAATAACTCAATTTTATACGATAAACCTTTTATAAAAAATCGTATAAATTTATCGAGTTACAGATTAAAATGCATACATACATCGAAACGTCAGAGAGGGTGAAAAATCTGAAGTGTAAACCAATACAAACATGCGCATCCACCCTTTTCGGCGCTTCACGCTCGAGTGGTTTATATGAAATATTAATAAACAAGTTGCATCGGGGGTTCGTCGACAGTGTAACCCTAATTTCTGAACGATGCAACCCTCGCAGTGCACATCATAGGTACGACGGATATTCCAGATGTATAGAACCAAAATTCACAATTTCCTTCTATTCAAATTTTCCGGAAATTAACGAACACAAACAACGATTTTGTATTTATTTATTTTTTTATTATAGTCAGTTATGAATCAGCGGAAGATTGATTTGTTTTTTATATATTAACGATCAGAATTTGAAGTAAAGTTTTGTCGTTCGATTGAAATATATTAGAAAGTGATTACGTATTTTAATTCTAAATACCTTTTAGAGTATATAACAAAGCATAATATTCATGTATGCAATAATATATGCACCGATGCATGTACGTGTGCGTCGGGATGACGACCTGTCTGCATAGAATTGATTTCCGACTGAAGGATTCCGCTTTAATTACGAACGACCTGCGAAATCCACGCAAAGTTCGCACACGACAATTTCAAATCTCCCGAAATACATATGAAATAATACAAACATACCAAAAATGAACATTTCACAAAAACTCATAAAAAAAAACCAATCGATGCCTTTTAATTATTCCGATTGTCGTCGTCCGAATTTGTTTGTTCTTCGCCCACAACAATAATCGCAGGGATGTTTCGAATGTCATAAGGGGGTGGGCTAGTTCAAAGTTGAACATCGATTTTCTTTATTCCCTTTGGTGGGTGTACGCACCCTTCCATCGTACAATTAGTGGCTGCCCTTGTTAGCAGTCCACTGGCACACTTCGACGACTTCAATTAGGCATCCCCATGCCGTGAATATATCGATTCTGATCCGTTCTGAATGGTTATTAATATTCGAATTTTGTGTGTGTGTGTGTGTGTGTGTGTGTATTTTGTGGGAAGTTTGTATTGAAAAAAAAAATCGATTTGATGTAAAATTGTGTTGTGGTAAGGTCACTGAAAATCGTATGATAGTGAGAATGGGTATTCAGTTTTTACTTTTTTTTGTTAAGTAATTATATTTAGTTTTGTCTGGGTAGGATATATGTATGTATGTTTTTTAAATAATGTTAATCAATTCGGTGTAATGTACTGTTATAAAGAATAAAAGGTTGTAAAAAAATCTTATGGGTTGCGAAAATGAAAATTAAATTTCTGCGCAATTTATCATATTATATTTGTTATCATCTCAGTTAGAGGAGACCCGTGTATATTCCGTGATGGTTCGAATAGAGTCAATTTTTTGAATAATATCAACGTATTTTCACTATCACGGAATTAGACATCTCATTGTCCGATTCGATCATTTGAGGAGATATCACACTAAATTGGTAATGAATGATGATTCAATGAAAAAGAAGGTTGATGTTTTTGATGCTGATTTTTTTTATAATTATTTTACAATAGAATACAAGATAACGTCATGTAAGCTCTTAATATCACGAAATTAGACAAGCCTCCTCATATTTACAAAACTATTTTCATTTTTTTACTGTTGAAACAAATTGATATTATTATCATTATTCGAAAATACATATTGTACAGAACAATACATTAAAAAATAAATTTTCTTTACGCTTTACTTTAAAACGCCAATATAATATTGCAAATCAAATCTTACTGTTGTTCTTATATAAAACCACATTACATTTAACGACAATAATAAATATTTTTCATATAAAAAAACCGCAGTTAACTAACCATTATAAAACGGCGACTGAATCCAACATCAACACCTCGAAGATTCACACAGTCCAAAATTGGCGCCAAACTCAAACGTAGACGTCTCACTTTACGGTCGAAACACGGATTTATCCTTCACCCTGGGGAGATAGGGGATGTTTCTCGGGTTCTGGGGGCTGAGGGTTGTCTCTTAACACCCCCAGCAGCCGCAGCCGGTGGGAGACGTAAAACAAGCAGTTGTTTAAAAACAATTAAAAGCGAATAAAATCTGCCGACGGGCGTACCGCAGATGCCTGAATTAATTCGTTTCAGAAAGGATGGCAAAAGTTTTGGTGAGCGTACCTGTGCTCTTTGCGCAGCCGTTCTGCGATTCTCAAAATTTCTTTGATTTATACGTGTAGTTTGTGGTATTTTTAAATTTATATGATGTCATATTAAAGGGACGGATTTATATTTTACAAAAATTTTATCAATTTCTAAATTTTTTTTATACATATTGGTCACTGAAAATATGAAGGGTGTAAAAAGTTGTAACTTGTTCATTATAATTTTATTTTAGAGCAACCATTGGAGATTAAAATGATTTTATATGATGTAGTAATGAGTAAAACTTATAAGGTTTTTTCTGTTCTAGTGAAAGATCAATTATTGAAACTTGTCAGAAAAAATACCGGAAATATTTTAATGCAATATGATGATGAGTGATGAGGACCATTTTTGTTCGAAATTTTTGATTTTGAGGTACTAGAAATCTTAAAGAAACGCATCAGAGTCCATTGCATTCTCGAAAATGTATTATTGATGCAGTGTTTCTCCAATTTTCAATTATTGATCTTTCACTAGAATAAAAAAAAAAAAAAAAATTATTTATTAAAGATGGAACCATTTAAATTTCAAAAAGATTCTCTATATTTCTATAGCATTTAAAAAAAAAAATAAAAAAATATCAAAAATTAACAAGTTATGATTTTTTCAAACCCTTCAATCGTTCAGTTTAAAATCTTCAATTGCACACGGATACAAAATTTCAATAAAAATCTTCAATCACCCACAAAAATTTACTCATACGTATCATAACAATCAACACTTATAACTTCAAGCCTCACACATTTCAATCACACAAAACTATTCCGGTTTCCATTATCCGGATACGGTGTTCGTTATGGCTTTCCACCAGGTAGACGGGTGCATCATTATTTCAACAAAGAGTGTGCGATTTCACACGTCGGTCTTCAGAAGTCGTCGCCAGCTTAATGAAGACGCTCCTCAAAGGTGTTAGAAATCGTTCGTCTTGGTGCATCAAGGTGTAGTCATTAAAGCGATGACGACAATGAGCGACATGTCGACTGAGATGTATACTATGCGGTGAAAATGTTCTCATGTTGATCGCGTTTAAACGGTAACAGTTTTACGTCTTGTGGCATTTTCTTTGGTGTGTTCAAGTCGCGTTGCCACCCCGACTTTTCGTTTGTGGAAAAGACGCTCGGGAAATTTATGGAAGTCATATCTCATGAAAAATAAAAGGGTTCCGATGACTATAATTATTCATTTCCTGGGCATGTCGTCGATGATTTATATTTACGCGTTCTACGAAGAGGAAAATCTTGTAAATTAAGAAACTTTGCGATCGTGTTTTCTTTCCGTCCCCATAAGAAAAAGGAAGCTGATCTTGGTCATACATAAATTTCTAAAAAGTTATTTATCTTATACCACAACATTTTTAATACCAAAAAATTGGCGTAAACAAAATTTTTCAATGAGACAAATCGAATAAATTTATAACAACCCATCAGAGAAAAACATCAAAACACAAATTGGAGATTATACCGAATTAATAAAAGCGCGAATCCGCTCGGAAGCGCACAATAAATTTTCGAAACGTAATTAGAGATCTGAATGCAAATTGAACAATTGGCTCTCGACCGGTCTACCGTCCTCAACACCCACACCCCCACAACCCCTTTCTCAGGGGCGCAACTTCTTCTCGGGTTTGCGAGGGTACATGCTTCCCCCGTGATCATCTTGAAGCAATCCACTCTCATTGTCTTAAGTAAACGTAATACCAACATTAATTTCATATTACAAATGTCTGAAGCGGACAGATTCAACCCTCTCGAAGGCGGAGGACCGACAATACCTGTCTCAGACATTCCCTCGTCCGTCCATTTGTTTGCATGACGATGAATTAAGCGTGATGAATTGCCCAGACCATCTCTATCTGCTCCCCCATATATATTTTTTTCCAATATTTTTTCCAATTAGAAGGAAAGCTTCGATTTTGCTCCGTGCGGGTTTCGCACAATGGAATAGGGATATTATGGGTAGGGTGACCATATTTCCCAGGACCCAAAACGGGACGTTTCGCAAAAAAATGCCCCCCCCTACATAAAAAAATTGTTGCACGTTCAAAATTTTTTGAAGATTTCTGCAAGCTGTGTAATCTGGGGATGTTTTTTTATATCATGGTATTAATTATCTTAAGTTCGTTGATGAAATAATGAAAACTAAAAATATTTAAAGTTATTGGAAAAAAGTTTTTTTCATCATTTTTAGATAAGTGTGTTTTTTACTGCAAGTTATCACATTTTTCAGGACGGTTTTAAGGTTTGTGAAGTAACAGAAAACTGTGATTATATTATTTTTAAATAAACTCAATAACGTAGAATTAAAATAAGTGAAAAAATAATTCGAAAAAAAAAATTGTTTTAATTGTAAGAGGTCAAACAATTTCTAATTTCTAACAATTTCAATTTCAATTTTTGAGCATTGGGGAGTTCAACAAGAATTTTGATTTCAACCCTATTGTTAAAGTGTCGAGAAATGACATAAATAAAAATAAAAATAAGACTTCAATTAAATTATTGAGCAAAAAAAGATTCTAAGAAATTCAAAATTATTATTTTGATAAATATTAAAAAAAAATTCAGTCTTTTATGTCCATCAAAAAAATATGTGAACCAGCAAAATGGAAAAAATCAAACAATTTTACGAAAACGATAGGACGAACGCAAGACGCGATAAAAATAGGACCGTCCCGACAAAAACGGGACATATGGTCAGCCTAGTTATGCGATATGCTTATAGTTATAAATTTAAACCATTTTCTATCGAGTTTTTTAAGAATATAATTTCAGCTGTATAAGTCGTTCATTTTTTACGATTCGGTTTTTGTTTCGGTTCCGGTCCGCTGGTTCCATTGTCTCGGTTTGGCGGGAACAATCTTGCGGGGATATCAAAACCCGAACATACACACAGACAGCAGAAGGTGGTGAACGAGCGGACTTCCTCTCCTTTCGACATCCACCCTCGCAGCGGCAGAACTCGCGTCATCCCCTCGACCAGATCCAGAGCCTTCATTGTTCGTGGTCGTTGTCGACGACCACCGGCGACGGTGTTGTCCGCAAGAACAAAGAGCAGACGACCATTGTCTGTAGACGAGGACCGAATGTTCTCTGTTGGGTCGATTGCATATGTTGAATTTTTGGAATCGAAATTTGAAGTTTTTTTAATGAAAATTTTAAAGTTTTGAGTCGTTTCAAATTTGAAGTATTATGGAATCTTGATGATTTTTCAAGGTTTTTATTAGCTTGCTCTGAGGAACAAGTTTGTTTTTATCTGGTTTGATTATTATCGTTCATATAAAAAAAATAAAAATAGTTAACTGCTATTTTATCTTATGATTCATGAATTATTTTAGCTTTTTAGTTTAGTATATTTTGTGTTCTTTGTTGGGTTAATTGCATATGTTAATTTTTTAAATCGAAATTTTTGTTTTTTTTTCTTGAAAATTTTATTGTTTTGAGTTGTTTCAAATTTGAAGTGCTACATTATTATTATTATTATTATTATTGTTATTATTATTATTATTATCATTATTATTATTATTATTATTATTATTATTATTATTATTATCATTATTATTATCATTATTAGTATCGTCATCATCATCACCATCATTCATATGAAGAAAATGAATAACATTAATTGCTAAATTTTATCTTATAATTTATAAATTATTTTAGCTTTTTAGTTTAGTATATTTTGGTAGAGGATAGAATATTGTGGAAAATGTTTCGAATTATGGTAATAGAACTTGTGTGAAATGATATTCAACTACTTCATGAATAAACTTATGTGGATAACGGATGATGAAAGTTTATATAAAAGATTATCTACGATGAAGATTGAAATTATTTGAAATTTTACCATTTATCTAATCTCAAATGTTGGGCTATATGTATCCATAACAATATAATACAAAAGTTTTAAAATATTTTTCATTATAAAACATCAATGTTGAAAATTAATAAAAGTACATAATATTATCATCCTAAAATGTATTTTATTACAATTTTAAAATCTACTAAATATTAATTAGCATAAAAAAAGTTTTTCTGCGAAAAAATAAATTTATATAACGAAAACGATAGGTACTTTAAAAATATCCATCCGTATAATTTACACGGTACAGTTCTTCGAAATAAAATAGCGATTTATATGTTGTTTTTCATTACATCGGTCATAATACGGTGAGGGCCATTGTTTCAGATCACAATGCGTTTTGAAAGCGCAGCGACTGATAAAAACCAAAACATATTTGCGGACTTTTCATTCGAAATCGGCACTGAAATATTATATACAGAATACGCGTTGTAACAAAGAAAAACTCCGAAGTAAGCATGAATACGTTCGCATTCTGAACGACACTATTGTTTATTATATCTTTACGCTTTTTCATATCGATTTTAAGCATATAT
Source organism: Hydropsyche tenuis (assembly GCA_009617725.1). Lineage (NCBI taxonomy): Eukaryota > Metazoa > Arthropoda > Insecta > Trichoptera > Hydropsychidae > Hydropsyche > Hydropsyche tenuis. The sequence goes on from VTON01000004.1 coordinate 4,435,192, forward strand.
TTTGTAAATACAAGTTCATCATCGTCACATAAAGCTTATATAATTTTCGTTGAAGGAATTTTTGAATTTGAAAGTCATTAGATGTTTTGTAAGTTTTTCTAATGTAATAAAATACGGTTTTTAAAGAAATAAATGATTCGGTATCGAATAATCTCAAGTTATAGTATGAATTAAAATCACTTTAATATCCGCTAGTCGTGTGAGTGATTTAAATTTTTTTTAAAAGAACTAGTAAGTTTGGAAATATTAAATTTTTTACTATCACACGAGTTATTCAATCTAATAATAAATAACGTAAATTTAAAATTTTTGTTATTTCAAACGAATTGTTTTTCATTGATTAACAAAGATAAGTGAAATTAAACGTAGTCAATTAGATTACTACTTTTATCTGAGACTAATTGAATTATAATAATATTATATAAATATTATTATTATTGGAACTTTTTACGTTATAAGTGTTGTTTAAAACATTATTTCGAAAAAAAAAATAGTAATAAAAATATTCAGCTACTTGAAAATTATCTTCTTATTGACAAATATCCCGAAGTCAAGTTAATAAAATATTGAAAAATATACAATTTTTCAATAATAGAAAAATTGTCCCATAACGGATATCAACTAACCCCTCCACAATAAACACAAAACTACCATAAAAACAACCACCACAAATACAAAAATAAACAATCGCACATAAAATTTCAAATTCAAAACGTCTTTAAAGCGCCATTTCAACCAGTGTGCCACGCGTCCATGTTTTGCGTCCCGCTGTCATTCATTATTACGGCAGCGAGGCTTTTATTATTGTCTCCCGCGAGGATGCCGACAATAAAAGGTATTCCGGCTTTAGAGGGTGGCAGTGGGCGGGAAGGGCGCCAAAGAAAGGATACCGGCCGCCCACTCGCCGCCCACTTTCCGCCCACCCGGTGGTGTGCGCGGATACGTTCAGCGGCACCTGTGCAAAACGCAAAAATAACATTTTCCGCTTTATACTTCGTGCTGCCTTTAATTTTTCGTTGTTTCGGATCGTTGATGTGTGTGTATGTGTTTTTTTTGTATTTTTTATATGTGATGTTTTTGTGACAGGTTTTTGTAATGTATGGTTGGTGTTTGATATAGCAGTGTTGTTATGTTTTATTGTTGGGATTAATTAAAGAGTATTTTTGTTTTGATTTAAAAGGATTATTCGAAATGTTTGCTAACCCATATCTTGCTATCGTCCTCAATTGAGGACGCGAGCTTTTTGCTCTCACAATCAGTTGGTTGTATTACTTGGTGAAATATTACAAATTATATCATATTTGACTAAAAAAAAAACTCTAAAGTATAATTAAAAAAAGGTATAATCTATATTTGTAATATAAGCTTCGAGTATTAAGCGGTAGAAGCTAAAATTTAAGCTTCTATCGCCCAATACTCGAAGCTTACGTTACAAATATAGATTATTATTTTTAACAATTATGTAAGTATGTTATTATTTGTAATATTTTTAATAAGTAAATAGTTAAAGTTGTCTTTTGGTTTATAAATGTATTCGGTATGTATGGGTTAATTTTAATATGGTATTGATTTTTGATCAATAATTGTATTTCTTTTGAATTGTTGATTAATTTATGAATCTTAATCGGTGTTGATGATATAGATTAGTTAATTAGTTAATATAGATTACCAATCAATTAAAAACACATTTTCCTTTTTAATACAAATTTTATAGTTTTGCACATTTTATTTAAATGTAGCAAAATTCTTATAAAAATATATTCAATATAACATTAGCTTACTATATAAACTGATATTATATATTTTTTGAATATAAACGCCATCAAAAACAATACAAAAGAGAATTAATCAAATAATTTAGATGAAAATTTTTATATAAGAAAATAGCTCAAAAATAAAAATAAAATCGCATTCTATCAAAACCTCCACTATCAACATTCAAACATTTAAAAACGAAAATATTCAAACCGAACCAATATTTCCAAAACAATTCGCATATTCGAAAAAAATTCGAAACACCTGCAACGCCAAAGCGAAGTGCATCGCCCAGATACATCTGAAAAGAACCGCTTTCAGCGCACGTATTGAATCGTCAGCAAGATTTAATATTTACATATTGAATTCGCTCTTGCACACACACACACGTGAAAATATGTCGAAAATCTCGCGTTGTGTATCGGAAAGTTTACGGCAATCCATTTCATACCGACAATATCGAGCGATGTATGAAATTCGCATACGCCGTTTCGTTCGCAGAATTGAGCGCACCTGACCAGCCAATACAATCCACTTTGCGAGTACGTTTTCGCGCACACGAGGACTCCGAATTCAATTCGCCGCAAATTGAATTTTTCCCGGGGAAAAACAGGAAAATTGTGATATGATATGCACATTCCATACGCGGATAAATGGAAGATGTGCGGATGAAGTGCGCTGTTTCTAAACTTTTATGTCTGTCTTATTTTCGATGGTGATGCTTTGGTATGATCGTAGTTGTTTAGTTTTCAAATGTTACTATACATGCAATTATTTAATGTGTTAAAAAATGAGTTATATTGATGTTCATTTTCTGTTTTATAGTCGAAATATTTTATATTTTAAGTCAACGCTTTAGTGTTTTTGAAAGCATCAGTTTTCCTTGAATTTTCCAAGAAAAGCAATATGGAAAATTATCAATAGGTAAATAGTCAATCTGATTGCATTTTGTTAATCTAATTTAATTAGAAAAGAAACGGTTTCAAAATTTTTATGAGAGAAAAATTCAGAATTTTCTAATGTACAACCAAATCTCTTTTTACACGGGGTATACGTTCCAGAGACTATGTAAAAAAATGTATGGTAACCATATAAAAATTAAAGATAGATTTCATCAGTATATTTGGACAAAACTTCCATCTAAATGTACTTTATAAAACATGTGTAATTTGAAAAAATTTGGCCATGTAAAATCATACAAAGATCAGATTTTTTTATTTAATAACTATAATTACATACTTATAATTATAATAGTATGTTGACTTGTATCGAATCTTACCATTGTGGCATAATAATACGCATTTTATTTATATTTTTATACAGTGTTAATGTGAAAAAACTGTGTAAAAAAATAATTGATTCTTCTTCCTTGAACCATGTTATTTCGGAACCGTGTAAAAAGAGGATTGGGTGTATTTGAAAATTTTGTTGTATTAAATTTTGCATTTTACTGTTTGAATTGAAAGGATGATAAATTAAAATATCATTACAATTTTCTTTAAATAATAGTGAGTGATCAAATATCTTCTTTTGGAAAAATGCTACGTCTATAAGCTAAAATGAAAAATATGTTCGTATATTTTAATATGTTAATGACGTTTATGAAACGATTAAAAATATTAGGTACTAGGATTTTTTCTAATTATCAGAGAAACATTTGACAGTTTAGAAATCGCTGTACTAGAGCATATGTGTATCTCGAATCTAGAGTGGCGAAAAATGCGCTTTTCGACATCAAAGGCTTAACATGTATTGCGGAACGCAAATCATGTTAAAATTAAAAAAGAAAACACGCACGTACAGCGAAAACATTGTGTGTGTGTATGTATACGTACAGATTTTCTTTTTATCCGCCGAAAAAAATTGTTTTAAAAACGAGACTTCAAAGGGCGTTATATCTCAGCGGGAAATTCGGGGACGCCATTACGGTGCCGGTTGCGGTGATCCTTTTTATCCTTTTCGACGTGGAAATTTTCGACGTCGTATGTAAATAGGTTGTTCCTCGTCGGGGAATCGTCGCCATGGGATAGGTTGAGGCGACAATTGTTACAAGCAAACACACTCACTCGCCGATTTCGCTCTGGATACCGAGAACCGGAGTTTTCAATTGTATTTGAATGGAGTTGATACGAAAATATTTACTACAGAAGTATCTTCTTTGGAATTTCAAAAAGAAAAAAATATTTTGAATAGTAATTTTGATGATTCATTATTTTAAAACATAAAAAAATTTTCATGTTGCTGGTAAAAAGTCTTTCAATAAGGACGCTTGATTTTAAAATTTAATGATTTGTACATGTTGTTCAACGCAATAATCTTCTATAGTGATTTGCCGAACACTACTAAACAATTGACAATAAATTTGACAGATGTTACTTTAACAACATGGCTACTATAATCTAACAAATTTCAAGCGTCTCTATTGAAAGACCTTACATAACATATCTCGTTTATTCACATAGAGTATTCATAATTTTAAATTTAAATTGAGAAAATTTAAAAAATGCCATATTCCAGTTAACTTTTTTTAAAAAGTAACGAAATTTATAATAACAAAAAAAAGTAAAAAAACTGTAGTACCGGGTTTTTAAGATGCAGAAATATATGTTTTTAAATGATTATGATAAATCATATATTTGAAAGTGATACATCGAAAGTAATATGCCCACCTGATCCGCTATAAATTCCATTGAAACCTATTCCGAGGCTCTTCTTTATACTTTAAATGACGTTTTATCAAAAAATGACGGTAAACATAATAAAATATCGGCAGGTATTGTGCGCCGCGAATGAAAAGATGAAGTCTTCGCCGCGAGGGTTGGATATAATGAGGCAATGAGAAAACGGGGGGTAACAAAGTACATAAGCACACCCACCCACTTCGCGAATAAAATAACGACATCGAAATTCAAATTCCGAATATATGAAAAAAAAAAAACAGAACGACCTTTCCATGTGGTCTTTTTAAATGCCGCGATTTTTTCACGGCCGTAAAGACTTTTATCGTGTCCCCGCTTTCGTACACATTATATATGTATTATGTATATATTTCGGGTGGGTTGTGGGTATTTTTATTTTTTGATGGGAGGCGTAAAAGTGTGAATTCCCCCGTGTGTAATACGATCGCGCGTAATTCCCGCAAGGACGAACGCGCATGGTACATGCATAGGAAACATTCCCCTCTTTTGTAACGAAACGGATTTAGCACGAATGTGTGCTTCGGAAATCTCTAAAAAAGATCGTGAGGCGTATTGTCGTGTTAGGATCCAGATTAAAATAGTTCTGTGTGGGCAGAGGTGTCGAAAAATGAGTGTTTTGTATGGTTTTACGAGTATCCGAATTTAGTATTCGATATTCGAATATTTGAGTGTAAGACTGCATTGTGGGCATGAAATATTTTTTGAATGATAATGTATTCTGTTTGAGTGGTTCAATTCAAATGTGTAGATTTGTAGTGTTGAATAGGTATAGTGAGATAAGTTTCTATGTAAGCAGATGAACGAGTGGTAAAATGGAATCGTAAACATTTTGTGTTCAGAATGTTTCAAATATTTGTAGATTAAAAATATGTTTAAATATTATTATAGATTTTTGAGTGCAATGAAATTGATAAATGTTTTAATTGTATGGGACAAAATATTTATAGAAAATTAATTATTTTAAATGGAAGAATATTCCTATATTGACTGCTAGTCAAGTTCATTTAAATCTGAATATAAATTTTGTCACATTTTTTAATTCAAATTTGAAAATCCTTCAATTTATCAATAGGATAATTTAGTTTATTAATATCAATCATCGTATATAGCTTATATCAAGTCCACTGCATGACAGGTATTTTCCATTTCATTAGAATTTGAAATTTTTTCTAATAAAGCAAAGATTAAGAAATAATTTAAGAAATCATCTATTTCTAAATGATTTTCATGTAAATGAAAAGCAATTAGTCCTATCTTTTGTCCGCATTGCATTTCTCTCTACTTCAGCAGACAAAGAAAACGTCAGACACAATTTAAAAACCCACACATCCAAACCATCACACATAATCAATTCGCACCACCGAAAACGAACTCAACGACAATTTCCCGCCGAAAAGCGTTTCCGGCCGCGAAAAACGTCAAATATTAAATTAGCGGGCGCTTCTGTTGACACACCTGCCATCTTCGAGCCGCACAAACATACAGACACAGATATCTATCCCGAGATATTATGCCACTCGAAAGCTCGCTCCGGCTCTAATACAACCACTCCAGCCACCCCCCCGTCGAGTGGGGTGGGGCAACTTTGCTCCAAGCTCCAGATTTTCAACTGCCACCCGCCCGTTTGCCGGCGCATCGCAAATCTTGAATCACTTTAAAATGTCTCGAGATTCCCGTCTTGAGCATATTTGCGCGTTTCGTGTGTATTTTATAATATATGTGTGTTGCATTTGGGTTTTGAATTAATTCGGGTGTTGTGGGTGGTTTGAGAGTTGTTGTTCCAATATTTTGATTATGCGAAATTAAGTCGAAATGTTTGAAAAATGGAAAATTGTTGTGGAAGTTTGAAAGCGTCTTCGAATCAGAGGAGGAGGAGCACAGACAGACATTCTTTTGACAAATTAGCCGTCAATTCAGACGAGAGCTTCTCAAACCGCGGTGCGCCCCAATTAGCCGTCGCCTGTCGTCGAACAATAAAGAACGGATTAAATGAATCATCGCTTAACCGAACCGACGAGGGAGGGATTCTGATTAATTATTATATTCTGTGTACTGGTTATGGTACCGATGTTTGTACTTGTGGACCCCATTGCGAGGTTTCCCAAAATTAAATGAATCAAAAGAGATCAAAATATAATAGTTATATTATATTTATATGAATACGATTTAATTGTGTATTTAAAAAATATAGACTGTGCATAAAACGAATTATTTGCGCATTAGAATAATATACTATGTGCATTAAAGAATCTCGTATTAAACATCATTTTATTTGTAGTGTGCAATGAAAAACAAAATTTTGCATTATAAAGTGAGCATTAAAAATATGAAATGAATAATAAAAAAAATTGTTTGGATATTAAAATGATCAACAAGTGCCAACGTTGCACGTTGCAACGTTGTCTTTCTCCACAGACAATACAATACAACTTTCAACGTTTCCTTTTGTTAAAATTTTATTTTAATCACATTTAAAAAATTTGGTCCAATTTGATTCTATTCTGAAAGATGTGAATAATGATCGTGCGGTTGGTATTTAATCCTGTTCTCGTTTGCAGCGTTGCCGATCCTTGATTTATATTTTGATGTACATACGTTTTATTAGTTGTAAGGTACACACATTTTTTCGAATGCACACCACTGCCGCTAATGCAATACCACTGCCGCTATAATAATAATAATAATAATAATAATAATAATAATAATAATAATAATAATAATAATAATAATAATAATAATAATAATAATAATAATAATAATAATAATAATAATAATAATAATAATAATAATAATAATAATAATAATAATAATAATAATAATAATAATAATATATTTAAAGTATCTTATTGAAAATGAAAATGTAATTTTTTTTTGACAAATCTAAATAATTTTATGATATAGGTAAACTAAAAGTATTACCATTTATTTGAAACAAATGCAATTTTGATGAAAGTTTAAATATCGCTGTTCTAGAGGAGGGAAAACTCGATATGGCGCGAACAAAGCCTTTTAAAATCTGCGTTTCCGAGGCGAAAGCTTCTTAAGATGGTGGAGATGGTTCCAACCCGTTGTAGACGATTTCATTTTTGACGTATATAATACGAGCTTGTAATTTCAACTACATAAAGATAAGGGATTGTGTTGTGAAGCACAATTTCAACTCCTCCTCAAAACAACCACCGACATCCCAAAACCACAACATCACACACAAAAATATAATTCAACTACCCCAAATTGGCCACCCCTGGCACACACATAACCTCAATATCCTCGTTACGATCGTCTGCCAGGTGGACGGGAGCACACGGCCCGATGATTTCCCACTCGACGGATCCTCCAAATGAATTGTCTGGATCGGTACCCGCCGTTCCCGTCCACGCGAGATGGTCTCGTGTTTGTACAATGGATTCGAACGTGTGTGTGTGCGTGTATTTCGGCGGGCGTGTGTGCGTTGTATGTGCGAATGTGCATCGGCGTGTAAGAATTGCACCGGTGCAATTTGGACGTATGCAAATGGCGCGAAGGTGTGATGTCGTCGCAAGTGTTTGATTTGCTCGGCGAATGTGTCTAGGTGATTTTTTTTGTGATGGTTTAGGGTTGTGGGGTTTTTGGGTGGGTGTGTGTTTTAGGGGGTGGTGAATTTTTTGTGGATTTTGGGTTAGAGGTGTCTCAGATGGGGAAGAGTGATTTTATGGTTTTGTGAGTGTTCGGGAATTGTTGTTCATCGAATTCGTATGTATTATAGTTTGTATAATGTGCAAGGTTTTTTTTTATTCAGTTTATAAGTTTATAAGTTTATAAGTTTATATTTTCTTATGTAAAAAGCGGAAAATGATTTTCTATAAATAATAAAAACATCACTAGCAAATACATACATGTAATCCTTTTTTATACGGTTTCGAAATCACTCAATTCATAGAAGAAGAACTGATTATTTTTTTTATATTATTTTCGCTTTGACATGGTGTGAAAAAATGTGATATTATGCCACAGCCCACAATGCTAAGATTCAATGAAGATCAGTATACAATTATAATTTAATAATTATAATTATAAAAAATTTCGATGTTTTTTATGATTTCACATGACAAAAATTGAATACATTACAAATTTTTTATAAAGTATATTTGGATGGAAGTTCCATTCAAATATACTGATAGAACCTATTTCAAATTTTTATGTGGTCACGATACATTTTTTTACATGGTTTGTTTTACACAATACTTTCTGGAACGTATCCCCAGTTTAAAAAGAGAATTGGGTGTAGTCTCAAATTAAAGGGATATATAGTCATGTATTATATGTACATGTTAACTGCGTCATATGCTATTTTCAATTAGTTTCGATGATCGATTGGAATCACAATGTTTCAAGTAGGCTTGACAAAGCTAAATAAACTATAAACTAGGATAGATAAAATAATTAAAAATTAATGTTTACATTTATTTAGGAACGTTAGTGTAATATAGATCATAATAAATAATAGATGGTCAAGCTAAAAATAAAAATCTTTATAAGTATTTTATCATATAGAATAAATTGATTAAAAGATTCCTTTATTATATAAAAATTTCAGAATATAAATTACAATATTTTCTAATGCTTGTTCAAAGAATGTTATTTATATCATCGAAAAAACCCAACAACACAATGATTTATCGGCTCAACTTTTCGGCGACATATTGAAAAATTTCAATAACGCGCACTTGCAAAATATTATTAAAAAAAAGCGGAGACGCATTTTCCGCAAAACCGAAGCCACTTTTCAGATATTGGCCATTTTTTCGCAATCGTCGGCAATTCGGACTTATCAGCGGGGGACCGCTTTTATGACGCTTTTTAATTGAAATTTTCATCCGAACCGCGTACCGGGTGGGACACGGGAGGGGAGGGGGTGGAAGTTTCGGGGAGTGGCTGGAAAATCGTTTTCCGACTGAATTTTCCACGTGTACGGAAAAAATGCGACCATGAGTACCCAGCAGACGGCTTTCGTCCCTTTGGCTTAGGGGTGCTCTAAAACGATGTGGACAGTGGCGTGGTCGGACGTCAATAGGGCCTCATATTTATGATTTATGTTTGGTCGAATGAGAAATGATTAAATTATATTAAAAAATATCGATTGCTTAAGATGAGGTTATATGATGTATGTAAATGTAAATAGGGATAAGTTTACGCTCCCGCTATCATAGAATTTCACGTTGAATCTTGTCGAATCTATTGGTTCTTATTGGAAAACTAGGTTGAGTGATCTGTGATATGGTAAATAAATAGATAGGATTACGTATCATTAATTTGAGAAGGAATATCTTAGTATAGTATATCCAATCCTTTTTTTACACGGGGGATACGTTCCAGAGACTATCATGTAAAAAATCGTACGGTGACCATATAAAAATGGAGATAGGTTTTATCAGTATGTTTGGATAGAATTATTATCCAAGTATTTTACAAAAAATGTGTAATATGAAAAAAATTGCCATGTAAAATCATACAAAGATCATAGATTTTTTTATTTAATAACTACATATATAATTATGACAGTATACTGGCCTGTACCAAATCTTATCACTGTGGCATAATAATGCACTTTTTTTATATCGTATTAAAGTAAAAAAAAATTGGTTCTTCTTTCTTGAACCGTGTTATTTCGAAACTATGTAGAAAAGAAAAACTTGTAAAAAAAGGATTGGGCTTATTTAGCTTGTTGAAGATCACTTTGATCATTTATACTTTATCAATTCTTATTATAATATCTTTAATGATACATTTATGTAAATAATTTATAGGTAATATACATGTTAACATACAGGAAACATATTTTATACACACATTATACTTTTTTCTAGAAAATGTAATATTAACTAAATTTATTAATGCCAAATAAGTCAAACTCAATACAGTCCGAACGCAAAATTTCCAAAGCACACCACTGGCATAATTTCTCTTCCTCCACAACTTCCACCCTCCAGCTCAGGCTTGTATAATTTTATTAAAATGACAATCAAAAAGAAAGGTTGTCGTCATATCCGTCCCTCCTCTCGGGCGGAACCGACCTCCCGTCCCATTTGTCAAACAAACCCGAGACCGTCGAGTGATTTATTATGATTTTATCATTTTTAGCCACCTCCGGATTATACTAAAGAACCGGCATAATTATTAAATCGTTCCGATTTCGAAATTTTCAAAACGGTAAATATTTACAGACAATTCAAATATATTATGCTATTTTTGTATGATTTAATCAGACGTTTTAAATCTACATATAAAAAAGACATTGAGAACAATGATTAAAAGTAAAAAGTAACATTTTATATAGGTATATAAAAAAATATTTTTTGATAAAATCTGGAAAAATGCAAGCATCATATACAAAATGTACTGCCGAATTCGGCACAGAGTACATAGTGCGAATTTTCAGCGATGTCAAAAAAAAAAGAAAAATTCAGCCACACACTACACAGTGTCTCGTCGTTTTCAGCGCAGATTTTCTTTCAAAGGGTGGCCGAAAAAAGTTGCGCCTTTTATTTTTTATTTCCGTCGGCGTATATATTCACGCTCCGACAAACGGCATTTTAATTGCAAATGAAATCGGTCTTTCGTACAAAAGCTCACGTGTGTGTGTGTGTGTGTGTGTTCGTAGATTCAATTTTTTTTAATTTCAATTTTTTCGTTTCGCCTCGGTGTTCGGTTGTGGATGGGTTAGAAGTGTGTATATGTGGTGTATTCGATTTTAGGTGCGGGCTTTTCATTTTTTGGAAAAACAATTGATCGAGTTTTGATTTTCACTATCCTGTATTTATGTATTATACATATTTTTTGAATTGTTTGAAAAACTGTGAAATGTTAAAAAAACAGTGTTTAGAAATGTTTTAGAATTTAATCACATATTATATATCAAATGATCGAAAAATAAATTAATAAACACAATACAAAATAGTCATTAATAAAATATCAAATATAAATAATTTCTTCATACTTGAAGTAAAAAAAAAATAGAAATAAAAATATAGATAAATTCTAAAAAAAAATACTTCATCGGATCCGTTTTGAATTGCTCAATATTAAATTTTTGATAAATTATTCGAAATCAGTATACGTATTTATGGAAAAACAATTATAGGGAATTTTGATAGAAAGACACTTTCTCCATTTAGATTCCTCTTCATCGTACTCTAATAAATTTGACACACTAATATCAATACCTGAAATTAGTTTGAAAATTTCCATTATACCTTTAAATTAAATTACAAATTGCGATTTTTGTGCGTGAAACATATCTATTAATTGTAAGTCTTGATTAACTCACCAGTGCAAAACAGTTTATTTTTTACAGTAAAAGCATAAACTCTTGTAGGTTGAGGCAAATCGGAAAAAGGGAACCATGTATCTGATTCTGGATCATATAATTCAACGCAACGCAATAATTTCATGTTAAGGGCCGAAGAACCTCCAATGGCTAAAATTTTATTTCTCCAAGCTGCCAGCTGAAATAATAAAATAAGTTTTGACTGATTACGATAGGTACTCGAAAATTAGTTTGAAAATGTTCTGTTCAAAAAATTGATCATATTTTCATAAGATTTGTGTACCGTACAATATCTTCTACGTTGTTTCATTGGTTTGAGCATTGTCCATTTGTTAGTCTCCGGATCATATTTTTCAAAGCTTGTTCCATCATTCCCAAATCCACCAGCAACATATATTTTCTCATTTAAAACGGCTGGAGTTATACAAGCACGTTTATGGCACATCGGTGCAACTACTTCCCACTTCTGCGATATGGAATTCCATCTATAGTACAAAGATATTTTTCATCATCGATCATTTCCAAAATCAAAAACATATTGAAAAATAAGAAAACCTTTCGACTTCTTTATACGTATTTTTTATATCGTTAATTGTTCTCCAACCTCCAATTGCATACACGTGTTTTACATTTTTTGTATCAACTACAACCACACCCATTTCTGATCTTTTACAGTTTAGAGAAGAAATTTGCATGATCGAGCCCGTTCTCATATGTATTAGATACGCCTTAATGAAATGCGATCGATTAAATATTTTAAATTAAAATATAGTTATTTGTAGTTTAGTAGATGTTACATGGTCGGTGTTTTGGTGTGATCTTATTCCTCCGATAATCATGAGCATTTTGTTGACGACGGTAGTTTTGTAACATTCACTATTAATCTTCGGTAATAAGGCACTTTCCCATGTTAGTTTTTCGTAATTTAAGGTGTGTGATATAGGAAAACTCTGAAATTTTAAATAAAAAAATATTAAAATATATATGTATTATATAAAGTATATATCATTTATCAATACCATTTCATTGCTGCAAACGAAGAGTATTTTGCATGTCTCTTTTTTAAAGAGGTTTTCTATACTAGATATATTGCTCGTAGATATGATATTTATATTTTTTGTATCCGGAATTGAATTCAAGCTTGTACGAGTATTTTGTGGTGGAGCCTCGACTGTATTTGAATCTGCTGATCTCTGTATGAATAGTTTATTTAAATATAACTGTTGATTCATAATTATCTTATAGCAATAATTAGGTACTCTCGATGCATAAGATAAAATTCTGTTTTCAATATACTGAAAAAAAAGTTCAATTCATTCATATTTAAAATTGATATTGGTATCTGATTTTTACTACCCTAGATGAAAGCAATGATAATTTAACACATGACAAAATCATTTGTAGCCCCAAAGCAGGTTCTATTTCGTTGTGTTGTAACCATCTCAATATACTTTCACTAATGATTTCATGATCATCAACAAGGATATCTTCTTCGAAAATTTTGAATAATATTGGCATAGATAAAGTATAAAAATTAGGGTTATTCGAAATCTAAAAAAAATAATATAAAAAAAACATTTTGTAAATTTCCAATTGGATAATTAATGTCACATATCTGATACACTAGATAAATAAAAATCGATTATTTGGCTGTCACTTAAGATAATTGATAGTTCGAAATGTGACAATGTTCATTAAGCATTTAACAATAAAAATATTTAAATTTTGAATAATTGAGAGTATTTACCTTTGAATAGTATTTTCTTGCGTAATTTAATGCTAAATATTGCCTGACCTTTGGATATCTCATGAAGTTTTCAAAAATTTCAAACATACGTTCATCGGTAAAATTTGAGTTGCTCATGTTTGTCATTTTAAAATAAATCGAGCGTGTTTCATAAACTTTATGTCAAAACTGAAGTCGAAAGCTATTTCAACCGTATATTTATAGCAATTGATATGATAAAATTATTATTATATTTAATATTATACTTATCGTCAATATAGGTTTGTATATTTTTGAAATTTCATTATTTTGATAAATATTATCAAAACGAATTAATTATTAAAATATATGAGAATGAAAATGCGAAAAGAGAGTTGAAAATCAATATATTTCAATTAAGTAAATAACCAAAATAATAAATTACAATAGTAAAATAGATACAAATAACACAATCATTGAATTAATGTATTATAAATAATTTTTTATTTTAAAATATATATATATGATCCATTCTAATAATAACGAATAATGCAATCATAAAAAATAATACGTATTGTTATAATATATAAAAGGAAAATAGATACTTTTGTTATTTTTGAAATCCTAACACTTATCGGGAGAGTATTTCAAAAGAGCTACATAGTTTTTTCGAGCAAAAATATCAACTAATTGTTTCCAACTTCTATTGCCTTCAATGTATTCCAACATGCAAGGATTAATGACATCTACAGCTAAAAAAGAAAAAAAATATAAATTTTAAATAATTTAATATAATATTAATTCATTAAATACTATACCAGCAAAGAAAAGCCTATTTCCCGCCGAACATGGAAGACCTCTTAAAGGTTGAGGCAGACTAGTTATAAATTTCCATTTATTTATAGAAAAATCATAACATTCAACAGATTGAATAAGAAATTGCGAACGGTAATTAGAACCCCCAACAGCATATATCTTCCCATTATGAGCCACAATCTATAAATCACGACATAATTTTGATTTCAATAGAAAAAGAGATTAGAAATTTCAACGCACCTTGCAAAATCGCCTAGGTTCGTTCATTCGCGCCAATTCTTTCCATCGGTCACCTTGAGGATCGAACTCTTCAAATCCTGCTGCATCATTTCCATATCCACCAGCAATATATATCTTTCCATTTAAAACAACAGCAGATGCGCAAGCACGTCCATGATTCATCGAAGAAACATAAACCCATTTTCGAATTTTTGAATCCCATCTATATTTGATTTCAATATTTAAAAATTCAATTATATAGAGAGCCCAATGAAAAACTGAAGAGTTTGAAAGGTCGTGATTTGTTTATTTTTAGAGAAACCCTAGGTAAGGGTGTTAAAATTATCCAAATAACAGCTTGGTAATTTACATGTAATTTTAAATATTCACCGGTAAATAATTTTTTTTGTGTTAGGAATATTTTTTAAAATTGTTGTTTTCGGAAAATAATTTTGGAAAAGTCAATTTTTGTAAGTGTATGTTTTTTTGGGAAAGAATTTTTGGTTTTAGGATTTTTTCAGATTTTTTTTCTGTTTTTTTTTACACAAAATTGAATTTACCGGTAAACCAGTAATTAGAATTTTTTTTACTGGATTAAAGATAAATTAAATTTTCGGTAAATCTGACATCCCTAATCCTAGGAGATTAAAATGGTTAAGTAAATTGTTTAGCAACGAGTAAAACTTACTCTAATGAAAAATAAATTATTGAAATTCAGAGAAAATACTGAAAATATTTTAATGCAACATTAATCGAAGATGAATGACGATGCCTGTTTTCATTTAAACGAGTACATCAACAAATAAAACTACTAATTTGGGGTACTAAAAATGCCAGGGAATATACTGGTATTTTTTCTGAGTCTCAATAATTGTTCTTTCACTGGAAAAGAAAACCTTAATAAGTTTTAATCATTGCTGGACAGTGGACACCATATTTTCCCATTTTAATCTCCAAATGATGTTCAATAACCTGTACAAAAATAAAATGAACAAGTTGTGACTTTTTCAAGCTATTTAGTCTTTTAGTGGCTTTACTGTAGTTGAAATATTTTAATATTGACCTTTCGACACTTCTTGCTTCATTATTCATGCTGGAAACATCATAATAACCTCCCATCACGTACACGCTATCACAGTCACTTGTACTGAGGACAGCTACTGCCATGTCTGATCTTTTACGATTAAGTGATGCTGCCTTTTGACAAGTTCCGTTGCACATATTGAATAAATAGACCTATGAAATCAAATTTGTTGTTATTATATAATAGTATATTAGTTGTTTAAACGTGAAATTGTTATAAAGTATTGTAATATTTTATACGTCTTTTTTGGCGTTTTTTTCTGTTATTCCGCCAATAAAAAATAGAGAGTTTCCAATCAGGCCAACACCAAAGCCTGGATTAAATCTTTTTGGTACGTCTATGAATTTCCACGTAATATTTATTAAGTCAAATATTTCAAGAGTATGAACTCCCTGAAATACAATAATACATATATTTTTAAAATAATAACGAATATCAGTATCACGTGATTCATTTACCCTTCGATTGTCGACGACAAATAAAAGTTTTTCATCGACAGTTTTCTCGTAAGTTTTTTCATTTGAGCGCGTTCCTTGTAACATATTTATTAAATTAAATTGTAGATGCAAAGTCATAAATATACTGTAATGTGGAAGATGACCTATGTAAGGTTCAATTTTTTGTTTAATATACTGAAAAATATTATGAATTTTCTTAAGATCAAATAAAAAAAAATTATTAAGAACTCGGAAAAAATATAATTTACGTCCATCGAAAGATTCTGCACTTGGACAGTTTCCAAAATCATATGTATTCCTTCACTCGGAGGTATTTTATTATGATGAGTCCATAATAATATACTGTCACAAATTTGCATATGATTAGCATTAACATCTACTTCCAAAATTATTTTCAATACGTAGAATGGTATTTCAGAAAACCGCTCTAATTTCATGATCTGAAAATCAATTCCAATTTTTAATGACATTTCTACACACGAACGATGATTATTTTTATTTTGCATGGACGAATTGTCGATATATTTGACAATACGTATAATTAATGTGATAATTTGAAATAGTTTTCGATGTAACTTACACTTGAGTAATTTTCTCGACAGTATTTCACTGCATTTTCTTTTTCGATTGATAATTGTCTCACGTAAGTAGTTAACGTTAAAACTGCACTATCTGCCATGATTATTGAATTATAATTCGTTTGTAAGAAGTTGAAATACTACCGTTCTTGCCGAAATTCATGTCAGACTAAATTTATTTGATTTAAATATAAATTTTATTCGATATATTATTATAATATTTTGATAAATATTACACATTGACACGTTATTACACTATATAGTAAATTCTGTTATAAATTTTAATAATAAAATAAAAAATGGGGGAGAAAATACTCGCATTTCAAAAAATAACAGCACCATCTATACAACGAATAAAAAAATATTTTTTTAATATAAAAAAAATCCTTCACTATTAAATTTGATAGCAAAAGAATTTCTGATACCAAATCGAAGATTAAACACACAACACATAATCGAACGAAAACATACACACCGCACAAATCGCAGCATTCTCCCAACAACAAGCCGTGTAGCGGTTTGGGATTACGGGTATTTGGATTTCTTTTACATGAGGGATTGAACGGGGCCCCCACGGTGCGCGGGGGAGGGGCTGGGGCCCCGGGGTGGGCCTTCGCCCCCGTCGGGGCGCGTTCGCGAGGCAAACAGATTAAATACATCTCGGTAAAGACACACAATGGAGCGCGGTTGATACGCGATGCGGGGACGGATACCGAGCTGAAGCTGAAGCCGGAGACGGTGTTCAGGGCTGCCGTGGTGATGGTTTTTGAATTTTCATATAATTAAAAAATGGTAAATCAAACTATATAATGTTCTCAAATGTTTCGGTTTGACTGGGATATTTTTGGTCAGTAGTGGATTTATCTATAGGTGGTTGTTATAGGGGTGTTAGATTTACGGAAAATTTAATTTATCGGTATTTTTTTCTAATTATCGGTAGTTTACTGGTAAATTAAATTTAAAAAAAATAAAAAAAAATAACAAAAAATAGAAAAAAAATCGTACACTTAACAAAAACCGACTTTTCCGAAAATTCCAAAAAAAAAATTCGAAACACAATTTTTTGATGTTATTGCGATCATTTACCGGTAAACCGGCTTAACGGTAATGATATTCCTAGACTAAAGGCTCTCTCTTTAGGACCCTTGATTGGAAAAGGACCTTACCATTTTTGAAAAGTATTTTTTTGTAGAATTATTATTGTTCGTCTATACCAATTTGATAGACTCAATGAAATTTGAATCACTTTTTGAAGAAAAAAAAAATGCTTTTGTTTCACAAGAGAAAATTTAATTTTTTAAAATCGTCCATCTTCACTGTATTTTATGAAACGGGCATATCAATAATAAACGATAAAAAAAATTTCCGCGACGCTAGTTTCTTTCAATTTTAACTTTAATAATTTAAAAACGGGGGACTCAAAATTTTATAAAGCATGCAAATCCGCCACTGATCCTAATTCCAAAGTTTTTCTTAAAATCTGTTCAGTTTTTCATTTTAATTGATTCAAAACAAAGAACAATTAAATAAAATTAAAACAGTTTTAACCTCAAGCCAAACTGAATGAAAAAACATCTCGGATACAACAATAGATGGCGCTAAAAACGCACGATACGCGAACAACAATTCTAAATATAATATAATACACATTTACAAAATATCAAAATTCGAAACAGACACGAGCCAACCATGCAAACGTTGCACATACACACACGCCCGTATAAGTAACGTACTTTCCGTCAAATTCAATATGGCGAGCGCTAAACGGCGGCTCGGGGGGCGCCGCCCCGGCCCCTGCGCCCCCGCCGGGAGATGGGGGCCCACGACACAATAAGCCCCCGGGCAAAAGAAGCCCGCGATCGTCGTCGTCATCATCATCATCAGCGGTCCATTGTGGTAACGCGGGACGATAAATCACCAACTATTTTCGTTGTGTAAGTGAAGTGTGGTTGTTGGTAAACAGTGTTGTGTTTGATTGGTGGTTTGTTGTTGTTGAGTGGTCTTGTTTGAATTTTGTTTTGGATGGTGATCTGTGATGATTGGATTGATCATTGTGGATTTTTGTATTTTGTATGATTATAATTGAATGTTGTTTATGAAGAAATATTAGTAAATCAGATACTATATGGAACTTGTTGTCAGTTCTGTGATAGATCAAAGTAGTCATAAAACTGAATGAATAATTTGAAAATAAAAAAAAACATATGTAGCTTAAGTATTTGACCTTAATTTATGAGTTTGAATTTTATTTGTATTGAATAAATATTTTTTGAAAAAAATTGTGGAGAAAAAACGTTTTAAATAACCGATAGTTCGAGTTGAATCGACATACTTTCAATCCGTGTAAAAACCCATATTTAATTTATAGATAGATATTTTCACTTCATATTTCACGATATGTATAAAAAAAAACAACAAATTTTCCGAAAAAACATTATATTGAATTTTTAAATTCAATGCGGTTTGAAATTTCTACGAATTTTCCGTCATTGTGTATATATTTTCCAATAAAAATATTTAATATAATATATCGGATTCGAGCTTTAGAGAATATCGTTTCATATACGAGTTAATAAAATGACGAAGTGGACGTATGCGGTCCGATTGAAAGAGCGTTGCGAAAAATTCAACTGAAATATCCTTTTCAGAGCTTCCGGCCCCTGACACATGAACGAACGCAAATTGGTACGAATATTTTGCCTATTTCATATATTGAATTCGTGGATGCTAGGAGAAAATAATTATTTTTGAAAAAAATCCCATATTTCATATTCCGAAAAATTTATATCAAATGAAGTTCCAAAGAATTTCATGGTTATATTTGGATTATATCGAAAAAATAATTCAGTTATCAAAATGTGTTTTTGATTCATGACTTATGTTATTTAAAAAATCTTATACATTATTTCATTGAATCTTCGATATAAATGTTAAAAATTCATTATTTACATGTGTGAAAAATAGTAGTCGGTGGATGTCTAACGATTTTTAATGTTCCGTGGGTATAATATTTTGTTTTGATGTAGGTGTCTCGTCGACACCCTCCACTCGCTGATGGGATTATCTCAGGGTGGTTTCGTTTCTCCATGGGGTGGTTAGGGCATATGGTGTGAGACGGTGGTTTCAACAAAAATGGAAGATAATGCGTGAAGATTATGCACGAGTGACGGGAAATCAATTGCGACGTTACGCTCCCACATTAAATTGAGATTTTATATTTTTCACAGCAATAATAAGTAGATTTGGCAAGTTGGAAAAAACGTGAAATAATAAAATTATTTTTTATATTGTTTCAGATTGAACAATGAGTGCTGCTAGTGGAGCTGGTCCTGGTTCCCTTCCTGCCGCAGGAGCAGGGACCACCACCAGAGAAAGACCATCAGATTTGAGGAGTGCTGAATTAGTCAGTCGTCTTCTGGCTGCTACTCCCCCTTATCTTTACAACATGCCTATTGTTCCACATTCATACTTCTTCAGTGAGATGCTCAGATCTTTTGTCCATGCTAAGAATAATGCGGATGCTAGTAGATTATCGTCACAAAATGCATCTCAACCAACCACGCATAGAAGATCTAGGAAACGTTCGTGGAACCAGAGCAAGATTTCGCCTGTTCCGGATGCATCTCACGCGAAACCTGAATGGCAACAAAGATCTGAACATTGGCAAATGAGGAATGCAGCTCAAGAAGAAAGACATTATTACGATGATAAATTTAATGATGTTCCTTTGGATAGTAACAAAAACCATCAGCATTCTTATGAAAAACCTTTAGAATTGACAACGCATAAGACCACGTTGAATAAACATGCAAATCTTCGGATGCCAGAAGTACCAGAGGTAGACGAAAAGAGAGAATCACCTGACAGTGAGATTCAGGCGAAGATGAGAAAGAGTCCTAAAGTATTGGAAGCTGCAAATCACTTGAAAGATGAAAAGTTTCCTGGATTATTGCCTCCTACAGCACCATTAACTTTACCACCCCCCCCACCTCCTCTATGGTATCCTCCTTTATATCCGCCACCATATGGAATTGATCCTTTGAATTTTTTTATTGATTTACGCGTCTCAGGACACATATACGACAGGAAGCATGGAGGCAAAGAAGCAACAGCTCCGAGCCAAGAAGCTCCTCAACCAGAAGTTCACACATCTCCAAATTCAACCCCTCTTATATTTGAAAATGGCAACTCGTCTGCATTTAAAGAAAATATGAAAGCCAACCGACACGTATCCGCATTTTCCGTACCAAAGCCTCGTGAAGCCAACCAAAAGAATTTTCCAATGAACTTATGCCACGGCAGTAGCAAATTCAATATGAAATACTACGACGATGTAGATTCTAGGGGGAAAAACTCGACAAGCACCCATTACGTAATGCAGAATCTGAAGCGTATCTATGGCGATTTAACAAATCTCCCGGAAGAGGGAAAAGTTACCGGAGGCAATAGGGAACAGGAAATGTCCGAAGATTTAGACGGCGCCAACGACTCAGACTCTTCAGAGACTAAGAAAAAAAAGTGTAAGGATCTGAGAGCTCTCATAGGACTCGAGCTGGTCGTGGATTATGTCAAATCAGGTAAAGGAGGAGGAAACGCCAGTGGTGGTGATGAGGTAGTAGCTGAAGAAGAATAATTTTAAAATTTATAGTTGCCGTTAGACTGCAAAATCACTATTATTAGGTAAACTGAATATTCAAAAAATTTATCCAATTCACATGTTAACGGTAATATGTACTTATGAACTTTTCTAGTCTAGTGTCATTTATTACTATTATAATTATTATTGTAAATTATAAAAATTAACTAGAATACGTTATACGTTATACTAGAATAGTTCGGGTATAAATTAACGTGGCTTTGTTAATTATTATATTATTAATTAATTTCGATATGAATTGATTAATCAAAGTCTCAATTTTGATGAAAAAAAACTTTGTACATACAATAATCAAATGAAAAGTGTCGAAATCGTTATTAAAATTTTATTGAAAAATAAAACATTCACTATGAGCTTTAAAATATTTTTTAAATTCAATTTTTAGTAAATATTTAATATAAATAAGCAATGTACGAAAAAGTTAAATAAATTTTCGATATTACGAAAATATTACTTGATAAAAAAAATTCATTTAAATCCATCAGTTATTTCTACGATAATAAATAAAATCGTATGAATGCAAGCATCAAAATAATTAAATATCTGGGATACCAACCGAATTCGAATTTACAATCGAAAAATATATTTTTAACGTATTGAGTTCAAAACTCAACTCAAAAAAATCTCTATTATAAGTGTGTATTATATATTATATTAAATAAAAAACTGAATTGTATATATGTATGTATATGTAATCGAATGTATTATCATGTGCAATGTGGAAAATGTAATGGAAAAAGTTCGAAAATACAAAAAATATAATAAGAAATAATCCGAATTTAATTTCAATTAGTATATACGAATTTTAACAGACATTTTAAAATTTTAATCCTCCAGACCAAAAACCAACTTGTGCTTATTTTAAAGCTTAAAATCGAGGCTTCTTAACATTCAATAATAAACTCCGAAAAATACAATATTTAGTAATTGCGAAGATATATTTTTATTCGCATATAAACCATTTTATCTTCTGACAATTTAATTACCATTACACTTTACTCAGAACGTCAGATAATGTTGTCTCTTCAAAAGCCATACCCCACAGTTTGAGAAGCACCGGCATTAAGCATTACGTGTTTGCCGATGTCCAGCAAATCCTCAGCGAAAAGAGGATTAATTATACTTCACGTGCACTCGCCATGTACTTTCAGAAATGTACATACACTCGAATCATATCATAATCCCGTTTTTCCCCTCCTGTTTGGGACGAAATTGGAAATTCCAGAAATACTGGACACAAAAACTTCAAAATGCGTATCTGTGTATATTGTGAAATTTGCATATATTCATAACATCCAATATTCGTATAATCGAATATATAAGATCTTAGAAATACTGAAAACAGGTTGGTTTCAATGAATTTTTTAAATTTGAAAATTCAACTCTTTTCCAACACAAAATTAATGTTTTTCTTCATCAGCCGACAAGGGGTTCGTGTCTAGTCCATGAATATGCATGATCCATCCTCTTCACGTCACAATTATTATTTTGCATATGTCCTTTGCGACAGAAGCACTAAAAGCTTTTCTCTGACATATAGGACTTAATTGAAGTTTGCAATATATTAAAAAAAATTAACACATTATTTAGTTGGAAAGCATTTATTGCAAAATATGATGATAGCATAATTATTTATAAAATAGCTTTACTTAAAAATAAAATTAACCAATATTAGTTTTTCAAAAAAAAATTTGAAATTAATGGAAATATTGAGTAGCATGTATACGATTATCAAAAATAACTGATAAATTGTGATCAGGATTGCTAGCTTCACTATGAACATATGGAAAAAAATTAAAAAGCTTATGTTTATGGATCTCCAAGTTTCAAAATGGATACTCCTATAATATACGATGTTCCATAACTCATACATAAATCTAGCTTACAAAATAATTGTAATTTTTTTTTATTAAAATAAAATACTGGGAAACAAAATAAAGCTAGTTTTTCATCATCTTTTCATCCAATCGACAAAATTATCGGTTAATTAGAAATAAATATTTTTTCAAAATTATTAATTAAAATGCGGTTAAATTCGAGGTGCAGTGTTATAAATGCTAATACGTTGATTAGACAGTTATTAAAAAATATAAAAATTAAGTGAGTCAATTCTTATTCTTGAGGCATGGCTCCTCCTTCATTTTTACTATCCTTCTTCTTTGATCCCGAAACAATGTCATCAATACGCAATAAAAGAATTGCAGTCTCGACAGCTGTTTTGTAAGTCTAAAAAAGATACAAAAAATTTGAAAAATTGTATAATCGTACAAAAAAAATCAGTATAAAGTAAAAATAACCTGTAATTTAACACTGAGGGCTTCCCAAACACCAATAGTCGCCATATCGGTAATTTCACCAGTTTCGCCGTTGATTCCATAAGTACAAGGTCCAGTATTGTTTCCTTCCATATGTTTGGCGCGTAATGCCGTTAATGTTCTGATTGTGTTCGCTCCGCAGTTTTGGGCCAATGTACGTGGGATGATTTCTAAAATTTAATTTATGTAATTAGTACCGGTTATTTAAAATGAACATAAATTATCAATATATAAAATATAAAAAAAAATACAAACCTAGAGCTTTTCCGATAGCGTGATATGGAGAATTGTCTGGGTATGACAAATCCCCGGCAATAGATTGGGAGACAATCATTTCAACGGCTCCACCACCAGGCACTAATCTTGGGGCAAGCATCTAAAATTCGAATTCGAAAATAAAACGGGAACATTTGAAAAAAAAAAATTAAAAATTGTATTAATACGGACCAAGTTACGAGCTACATGTAAAGCATCTTGAAGATTTCTTTCAGTTTCGTTAAGAATGTCTTTAGAAGCACCACGGAGAAGAATTGTGCAAGCCTGAAAAATTTAAAGGTTAATGAAATATTTGAACAAATAAAAAGGTTGAAGTATATGTAAGTATATGAAGTATCGAGAAATTTACCTTAGGATCTTTACATTTTGTGATATAAGTGAAATATTCATCACCGAATTTCTTTACTTCAAAAAGTCCAGCTTTAGTACCAACATCACTTTCTTTCAATTCATCGGTTCGGTTAACTACAATAGCACCACATGCTCGAGAAATCCTATTATTATCTGATTTTCGGACACTAAAAAAAAATAATGACTTAGAATATGAATGAATATAATAGGTCTTCCCCGGGACTTTTATAACTTCTAATCGGATTTAAAGTGACTTAGAGTCATGATAGAGAAGTGAGAATGATACCATTCCGAATGAAATCGGCTACAATTTTTTTAAATTTTTTTTTTAGAGGGGGGAGAGGTAAAATTTGAGGGGGGGGTAAAAATGAAAAATATATAAAATACCGTCTAATAGCAGTAATTCCAGCTTTGAGTAAAAAGTGTTGTGCTAAATCAGAAACACCCTTTTCTGTGAATATAACATCTGGTTTAAGCGCAATTATTTCATTGCAAACCCTCATTACATGTTCTTCTTCGAGCTGCAACATTCTAGTGAAGTCCTACAAACACAAAAATGTAATTAAGTATTCATTATTTATTGCACAATATAAAAAGTTTCAGCATTATTTTACCTGTTCGCCACTCAATTCTACATTAGTTTGACTTTCGCCTTTTTTGTATTCCAACGGACAATCGAGGAGGATAATACGAGGATTTTCAATGTATCTCTTCATTTTAGCATGTGTCACATCTTTGTTCAACATCACTCCGCTCAAGACGCAAGATTCATCGATGGAACCACCAGGAATTTTTTCAACCTTTGCATACCTAGTAAAAATATCGAAAGAGTTAAAAAACTAATATTTGATAACAAATTAGATATACATAGATATATAGATATATAAAATAAAAATACCTTTTAATATCGATTTCAGTTCTACCATTTTCTGTCATCATGACAGTTTGTACTGCATCTAGAGCAATATCGACAGCTAGTTCTGACCATTTTCCGATAAATTTGGTTCCAACACATGAACGTACCTTAAAAAAATAAAACGATAAGTAAGAAAATTTATAAAATACTCAACAATACACAAGTCTTTTTTATATGGGGAATAAGTTCCAGAGACTAGCGTGTCAAAAAATGTATGATGAACATATGAAAATTGGAGAAAAGTTCTATCAAATATCAACATATTTGAATAGAACTTCTATACAAATATATTCAAATAAAAAGCTTGAAAAATATGTAATTTGACAAAATTTCATATGAAATCACCTTTTTTTTTTAATTTTCATTTAATAACTATAATTGCACAACCGCTAAGTCTGGTTTTACTATTGTAGCATAATAATACAAACTTTTGTTCATTTTTAAATCATTTTAAATTTTAAAGTGAAAAATAATTGTATTTTTTTTTCATAAACAATGTAAAAAGAGTTTTGCATATACTTACAACATCTCTAAGTTTTTCTCTATCGTTCGTATCGATAGGCATCGACGCCTTCTGTTCTAAAACTTGAGTAGCATTCTCTAACGCACTACGGTATTGTTTGATGATTATCGTAGGATGAATATTTTGCTCTAAAAACTGTTCCGACATAGATAATATCTCTCCAGCCAACACGATCACGGAAGTAGTACCGTCGCCCACCTAAAAACAAACACACATTGTGACTACACCAAATCGAAAACATTCCCATAACATCAACTCCCTTAGCACCTCTTCATCCTGCGTCCTCGAGATTTCAATCATAGACTTGGCGGCCGGATGCTGCACGGTGATCTCCCTCAAGATAGCATTACCATCATTAGTCATCACGATACCTCCCATGGGGTCCATCAACATCTTCAGCATGGCCCTCGGCCCTAGACACGTACGAATGACATCAGCGACGGCCTGGAACGCGTTTTAGCAAAAACACCATTAATCGGACGCGGATTTCGTGGGCGTTTCGAGGAGTTGGGGGCTCACCTTGCCGGCTGCAACATTCTCGAGCTGGACCTTGCGTCCGGACTCGCGCTTCGTGTTCTGGCTGAGGACGAGGATGGGTTGGCCGCCGAACATTTTGACGGGAAGGTGAGGAAAACTTTGATGTGGTTTCACGCCCGAAACTGGCTACTCTAACCTCAATTCGAGCAGCACGCCGCGCCAGGGTTGCCAATCTGCGTTAGTGACAGTAGCGCGGTCTCGGGTTTTAGTTTTGTGTATGGCGTTTGCGACTTTATGACTTGTGTGCTTAAATGTTAAATTTGAATACGGGTTTTTGGATAGTGGCTTCTTATTTGTACCAATATAGCGTCGGTGTGGTCGTTAACTTTAGACATTTCTAGAATCTTCGTTTTTATATTGGCCGGTTGTGGAATGTTTCGTTGTTTTTGTATTATGGATGGGTTTGAAATAAATCAATGAAAACACGGTATATCGTAATGTTGAAATTGGATATTTATTGAAAAATATTTGTAATGGTTTCCAGACGTTTGCGCAATTGATACTGGCACTCTGTTTTTTTGTTTTAAAAGAATTTCATATTGGTCACTATAGATACGCACACAGTATTTTTAAGGTTCGCTACCAATGATCAAGGCTATGAAATGGACTCGAGGGTTTATGTAAATGATTTCATCGAAATGAAGATAATGGATGACCAGACGCAAACT
Organism: Hydropsyche tenuis; assembly: GCA_009617725.1. Lineage (NCBI taxonomy): Eukaryota > Metazoa > Arthropoda > Insecta > Trichoptera > Hydropsychidae > Hydropsyche > Hydropsyche tenuis. The sequence goes on from VTON01000004.1 coordinate 4,462,055, forward strand.
CACATGATGCAAGCTCAAATGACGCAAGCTCACACGGCCCAAGCTCACACACAAATTATTCTGGTAATACGAAAAACATATTTCAGTCGATTCAGTTTTGTTAAACGTTTTTCACTTTAATTTAAAAATTTCGAAAACATGATCATGAGCACTTATTAGATCAGGGAACCGTTCTACACTCATTTTCAGTGTTGCAGGGTCACGAATGCTATTTTCAGTGTGTACCATTGTCGTGTGAGCTATTGTGGTTTGGGCAAACGTTTAAGAACATAAAAATTAGCTATGCTTAATTTAAACCGTATCAGGACATATGTCACTGTTGCATCGACTCAGAGTCGCCATTGATGTTTGATCATTCCTGTTTGTACGTTCGGTCTATTATTTTTGTTTTAGATGAAAAATATTTTTTTTTTACTATTAGCATAATGTAAGCATTTAGAAACTGTGGATTTACGTTGGACAGTGTTGGTATGGCTAAATAAGATCGTTGACACCCCAAATCACTAAAAAATAGTCTTATCATAATATTCCTTGTCCAAGTCTAGACAAAAACTAAAAAAAATAATAATACCCATACATATTGGAAGTAAGTAAGGAAGACTGTTATTAGTATAAATTTTAATTTTATTTATATTCACCTAAAAGTTGGCTTAGAATGATTTTCATTCCTTTCATTTTATGAAATAAAGAAAACTAGAAATGAGTCGAGGTAACTTTGACATAGATTTGTTTATCAGCGAAGTCAAAGAAAGACCAGCTATCTGGAACATGCATGTACCGGAATACTCAAATCGAGTAGCTAAACAACAGGCATGGGACGAACTGGTGATGATTTTTTATAATTTAGATGGTCCAGAACAAAAACTAAGAGCATTAGGTAAGTACATATATTTCTATCTGTAAAAAAATTAACTTTAAATCATACATTCTAACTTTCCTTGGATAATAAAATAATTTTGTGTATAAATTCTGTTGTAATATATTTTGTGTGAGATTGATTTGAATTTATGAAAGTTTCTGCATTAAATATATCCTTGTTTCCGTTACCATATCACATATATATCCTTAAAAATTTGTAAGATTTAAATGGTATATACATATGTATTAATTGTAATTTTATTTTATTTCAGGTTCGAAATTACAAAAAAAATGGAAAACCTTACGCGATAGTTATACGAGGGAAGAAAGAAAATTAAAAACGATGATGTCAGATCCGAAAGCATTACCGAGAATTTCATTTAGACATTATGAAAGGCTGAGGTTTCTGCATAACAGTGTAAAAAAATACGACACTGAGAGTAGTATCGAAATGAGTATGGATGAAAACGACCAATTAAACAATATTATGCGTCCTAATGAGGATAGCATGGAAAAAAACAAATTTGACTCGGCCGATGCATGTTTTAGAAAAATTTTAGATATAAAATCAAAGGAATATAATTTAGACGAATTAGACGAAGATAAATTATTTTGCCTAACGCTGTCCCGAGAATTTAAAAAAGTGCCAGAAACGAGGCGATTGAAACTAAAAGTGGAAATTTATAATCTCATTTTATTCAACCAGCTCTCAGAATCGCAGCAATATGACAAATTGCTGAATTCCAAATCTCTATCAAATGTGCCAACAAATGCTGTGGCTGATAGTAGCATGGGTACTAGTGCTGAGGTGGCTGAACCGAACGGAATGGTTTTCAGCAAAAGTATGTTTCAAAATTGTAATGAAATGCAAAATTTCAAGGGAAATCACAAATATAAAAGATCAGAATCATCACATGAAAAATCGCAAATGTCATTTGTTAGTATATTTTCATTATATGGCTATTTCTATTTGTATTATGAATTTTTTCACCGAAATGATCGAATTTCAGCCTTTAGAATCAGAAAGATTGAGCGATCATGATACAAATGAGATGGAAAATAATGACAACTCTTTACTGGTATTTACTTATTTAAAATTAGGTTGTTTTTGTGTGAAAATTAAATCATAATATATCTAACACTAAATTGTATTTCAGAAAATTAGATCAGAAGAATATACTTCGTGTGAAATCCCAATAGAATTTGAAAATCACGTTGCTAAAATTGTAATTTTTTTTTGTCTTGTATGTTATTTTTTTCATTTTATAATGTAATTTTTTTTCCAGAAAAAAGAAATTATAGAAGAAGAAGAAGAAGAATTAGATGAAAGTCCGATAATAATTTCTGATCGGATCATAAAAACGGTTGGTATACTTAAATTTTTTTTTTACCAAATCCTATAAATTTATTTTCAAATGCCTTGTAAATTTTTAGGAAATCGAGTCTGAAAAACATGTTAAAGAAGAATCTTGTATCTTCTTACCACACAGTAAAAAAATAAAATTAGACATTGAAGATACTTAAGCACTTCCCATAATAATAGCGTCATGAACCGTCACGAAAATATATTTAGATGATGGAAATCCTTCAGCACTAACTATATTAACCTATCGACACAGGATGATATATTAAAGAGTCATTTGATATATTACCACAGGCATTGACACGTTTTTGTGTCATTTAATAATTTGATAGTGTCAATGCTTTATAAAATGGCGCACAAATGAAAAGTTTTCAATTTATTTGGATGTCGTCATATGAATTTAGTTAATTTGTTATAAAATAAATATATGTTTACAACTTTATATTTTAATTATACAATCTTCAAGAAAAAATAATTAACCAACAGAAATATAATAAAAAAACCAATGATTCTTTTTGTTATTTTCATTATCACTGTTGAGTGATAATTTTTCCTCATATCTGGTAACCCAGTAAATCTGATTTTACTAAAAATTAAGAAAACAACTAAATTTGTTTTTAAAACAAGTGTAAGGTGAACTTTTCTTATTGTAAGATATAAATATATGCAACAATTTATTTTAAATAATGCCTTAATATGGAAGAAAGAATTGAATGGGATTTTTTTACCTGTTTTTATTATACATGTAGGTTAAAAAGTTCAGGGCTTCGAACCGGAGCCGAACTGTAACTGAAAACTGGTAAAAACCGAAAATTTTATCGGGAACTGAACGGGTAAACCGGAAAAAATATTCGAATATTTTTGAAAAGTTTTTTAGAAAACATACGCTTGGGTCATGTGCGCTTGGATCATGTGAGCTTGAATTATGTGCGCTTGGATCATGTACGCTTATGTTAGATCTGGTCATCGAATTTTTGGATAAATCGGTTTTTGTAAGTGAACGGTTTTTTTTGAAGACTCTGAGCTGAACCGAAAACCGTAAACCGAAATTAAACCTAAATATATTCTTTTGTTGAAGCGAAAACCGGAACGACTTCAAAACGAACTATAAAATGAACGACTACAACTTCAAAAGTACTCGAAAACAAAATGTTGCGAATCGCTGCCCGTTGAAATGACCGTTTTCCGCTGTGCTATGTGATCTGTCATTGATTGTTGTGTTTGTTATTTTTTGAAAATTATTGACAATGGCTTTCACAAGCTTAACATCATTAATTAGTTCGGTGTGCAACGAAGAAGCAGCCGTTTCATTTTTAAAAATGAAGAACATAATACCTCTGGAAAAAAAGTGCGAACACGGACATCAGACGAAATTGTTTTTCAGTAGCTATGGACCTACATGGCAGTGCGATAAACAAACATGTAGAACTTCCAGAGGGGTTCGAGAAGGTACATGGCTTGAAAAATCAACAATACCTTTACATAAAGCGGTTTATATAATTTATTGTTGGGCCCAGGAACAGAACAGTGTAAAATTTTGTATAGAAAAGTTAGACATTTCAAAGCCGACAGTTGTTGATTTTAAGAATTATTTACGTGAGGTTTGTGTGTGGCGGATCGAACAAAAGGACGCCATGATCGGCGGGGAAAGGAATGATAGTCGAAATTGACGAATGCATTTTGAAGAAAAACGATGATGCCAGAACAAAGTTGGCACAACAGCGACTTTTCGGTGGTATTTGTCGAGAAACTAAGGACTGTTTCATCGTTAAAGTCTCTGATCGTTCTGTTGAAACGCTTATGCCGATTATTAGGCAACGTATAAGACCTGGTTCAATAATTGTCTCCGATCGTTGGAAAGCTTATAGAGATATCTTAATGAATGATCAATTAAATTTTGTTGATCCTGTTGAGTTTGCCAATACTCGACAGATTGAAAAAACGTGGGATTTTTTAGAATGGGAACACAAATGGAGACCAGAAACAAACGGGAACTATATGGATTTATATCTGGCCGAGTTTATCTGGCGAATGAAGCTGAATGGACGCAATCCCTTCGAGACTATTCTTCAAGACATGTCTTTGTTTTATAATAGGGTAAATAGATGTTTCAAATTTCTATGCTATTTCCATCTATTAAAAAAAAGTCACTTTACGTAAAATAATATGTATACTTTGTAAACATTTATTTTCTTGAGAATCCTTCGTTTTCAACTCGTCTGTTTCAAATTATATTGAAAATGATAATGAAGGCTTCGATACAATATTAACGATTTATGATAAACTGATATTTTTTAAATTTTTTTTAAAAAAACACCTATCCCCATTTTCCCATACAATTTTAAGGTTTCTTTAATATGGTTTATGGTTTATTTTTACATGGTAATCTAACGAAGCCTATATATTATGTAAAACAATGTATATTTATATTTGGTCTTTGAGTGCACCACAAAGAGTACCAAAATGGTTATCGTGTACAGTAGAAAAGGCCAAAAAGATTAATTTTTTTCGTACTTCACATGTTTCATGCGCTTGAATGGTTTTTTTCATTGAAGTTATATTTCAGAATGGAGATGAAACACAAAATGTTGATGGATATTTCAAATATAAAGAACCAGGTTCACCACAAGAAGGGAATCAAAAATTGTGTGTTAGTTCATTTTTGTCAGTGGTTTTTCCCAAAAAAAAAAATGTATTGTAATTTTTTTCTATAGCTTAAATTGTTGGATTTCAGACTTCAGAATTTGGAATATTAAAAGATCAAGAAAGGAAAGAGATTGAAAATAACGACATTGTTTTACTGGTATTTATTTTGATGAGATTATACTTTTTATTAAATGCGTTTAAATATCTGACATTTAATTCCATTTCAGAAAAATGAACCAGAAGAATGTGTTCCATGTGATTTTTCAGTAAACGTTGGTGGAATTGTGTTTTTTTTGTTCTTTCATGTTATTTTTTTTTTTATTTTTTTAATTATATTTTTCAGGAAAAAGAATTAATAGAAAAAGAAAATCCAATAAAAATTGAAAACAGTTTTGCTGAAATTGTAATTTTTTTGTCATATAAATATAATATTTAATTTCTTTAATTTTCAAATACATATTTTTTTTCAGAAAAAAGAATTGATAGAAAATTTAGATGAAATTCCCGAAGATAATACTGATAGTTCAATCAAATTAATCAGTGTACATTTAGAAAATAAATTACTTGAAAATGGAACAGATAAACACATCAAAGAAAAACCTCACACCATGTCAACAGAATTTGAAGACAACTTTGTTGGAATTGTAATAATTTTTTTCATACATATTTAAAAGCGTTTTCGATTACACGCGATCCCGAGATTTCTATATCTCTATTCAGCACTCACACATAAATAAGTGCAATGCAATCCGAAGAATTAATTTCTTTTATTTTCAAATACATTTTTTTTTCAGAAAAAAGAATTAATAGAAGAAAACTTAAATGAAAGTCCTGAAGTTAAACCTGTCTGTTCAATAAAAATAATTAGTGTAAATTCAGAAAATAAATTACATGAAAACAGAACAGAGAAACACGACAAAGAAAAACCTCACATCATACCATGCAAGAAAATAAAATTAGATGATGAAAATCCTTTAGCATTTTCCACATCAACAGTACCACAAACCATTTCAAACTCGTGCGAGGATGAATTCTCCCACTTTTGTAAGAGAATTGAAGATCGTTTGAGGCGATTACCTAAGATGAACGTAAAGGCGTGCCAATCGAAGATTAACAATATTTTTTTGCAAGAAGAAATGAAATTTGCAAATCAAAACTAGCGTAAATTACCGATTAAAATTTGACTGAATATAAATATATTTTAGGATATACATATATTGTATTATTTTTTATTTTTTGTATTTGACCCTTGTCAATAGTTAACCCTGCTTAAACATTTTACTCTTTTTTCTAGTTAAAATATATTTTATCTAACCATTGTAGTTATTTCATCTGACACAATGGAAATATAATTTGACTGGTCAGAATCAGACAAAGTGTATTATAGATAACTAATAAGCCATGTTACCAACGCCACTGGCAAACCATTTCGAATGACAGTCGTACTTATTTACTTTGGTTTCTGTCATTTCTATCACCCTCCCTTCAAGAAACTAATTATCATAGTTAAAGGGAAAGGTACAGAAATTTTACTTGTCCACTAATATGGATCACTAAATGTCACTTGTTCATTAATATGGGCTCAAAACTAAAGTTTTCGGGATGAAGACATTATTGAGATTTTTATATTATTAAAATCTTTTCAATGATCAAGTATAGAAGTAAGACATTGTTTAATATAAATATTCATTTAAAAAATTCTGAACTTTCAAAACTTACCTGTCAAGTTGAAAATAAGGTAACGAGCCAGTTTATTGTTAGCCACGTACCGGTAGTTAGCCACCTATCAAAAAATCGTAAAAATTAAGGTTTTCAAAAATGGTAATTTTTCGAAAAGGGTGTGATTAATAGGCTGTAATTTATAGAAAAAAAGAGATGTTTTATACATAATAGTGAAAATTTAAAAAATTTTACCTGGATTTAAATTAAATACATAAATGAATTTGTAACGAAATATGTATAATAATATGTTGCCAGAAAGGAAAATTATTCGACGAACTTAAGTGTCCGCGTAGTACACCACTGATCCACACACATGCACACGAGAAACGGCAGCCACACATCTTTTTATTATCATATAAAACATATCAATAGTTACTCATCGTCTATATGTGTACAACAATATAATACGATTGCACCATTTTAGCTTTGGTGAATAATAATTAGTTAAAAGTAACGACACGTTGACGTTCTCGAGCAATACAAAATATAACGAGTTTCCAGAATCCACTTCCACTTCGAAGTGAGTTGTTATTTTATTGTCTTCCATTGTGTTTGCTTGTGTTGATTACTCGAACACTTTGGTAAGTGTTAAATTTTAATGCTGTATTTTCAAGTTATATCACAATTGATTAGATTAATGATCGCATCACCTAGCAGGTAAATTTAAGAGTGTTTTTGAGAGGTTAGAACCGCGATATTCCGGTTGTTAGTAGAGCATAGTTAACCTCAATTCGCTCCCCAATTTTTCATCTTTTTATTTACGAATTCCGAAAATCAATGTATCATAATTTTGTATGTCGGATATTTTTAAAAATTTATTTTTATATTTTTACTTTTCATAAAAAAAGGATGAGTAAAGTTAAGTTTTTTTTCTTAAACCTTCGTTTGCTGTGTTAAATTAGATTAGGTTAAGTTTTTTTCGTTGAGATTATTATTTAATTTGTCTATAATTTTTAATCACGAAGGAATAACCCGAAAATGGTCGTAGCAACTGGAGCAGTAATTTTGACAGTCGCAACAGCAGGAGCTGCTATTCCTGCGGCTGTTGCAGCAGGAACAGCAACCGCTAGCACTGCCGGAGTGACAACGGGGGTAGTTGTCGGTGCAATATTTGGCGGAACAGCAGCAGCTGCAAACATCATAAGTGGAACTAGTGCCGTTGCTACTGTGGCTAGTTCTGGAGTAGCTGGAGCAGTCGTTGGCGCTATTGGTGGTTCGGTCGCAGGGTCAGTAGCTGGATCGACTGCCACAGGAGCTGTAGTAAGTGGCACAGTTGGGGCATTGGCTGCTGTAGCAATTTCATCAAACACTGTTGGGGCAACAGGTTTAGCTACGGCCGGATTTCTTTCAGGTCCTATTGGAATGTGCGTACTGGGAGCTGATGTGGTTAATTACACGTTTGACTGTTGGAAAAAAGTTGTACGTGAAACGTCTCTAGAACCTTCCAGTGGAAAGGTTCTTTTTGAGTTTGTCAAAGATGAGCGCATTAAGCACTTGCATGTAAATTCTGATACAAAAAGTGCTTATCCTGAAATAACTATTGTTAATATTTGGGATGAGCAATTTTTAATTGAATTTTATTATTTGCCATTGCTTAATCAAATTGCAGCACATGCAAAACCCATAGTGTCGAGCACAAAAAATTTAATTATCTAAAAATGTATTTAGTTTTTTATTTGATATAAAATTTTATAAGATAAAAAATTCAATCTTCACATTTTTGCTATTGTCGTACTGATAGTAAGATTATCATGTAAATTTTCATTCGTAATTCAGAACTCATTATAGGCTAGAAAATTTAATAAAACAATAAAAAAAAATCGAGTTATTTATTTACCCCTGAGCACCTGAACCGAATAACCATTCTTTTAGTATTTTTTTTACCATTTTGATTAAAAATTACAGCATAGATTGCTGAAACTTCGCGTGGAGGGAAAAAATTAACACATACATAAAATAACATAACGCTATTGAATACATGTATGTATTTGAAAAATTAATATACGAATTCAAATTTAATGTTATATTAATTTTATAATCATTATTCTATGAAAAATATTTCTCCTTAAATTTTCATGTTTTATTTATGAATATTACGTATTTTAAAAAATACATGTGATGTCATTTAACATTACTTGGAAATTAAAATTTGTAAAACGTAAAATTTTAAAAATATGGTATACATACATATTTAAAATAATCCCTGTACATATTCTACAAATTTGATTATGGAAAGAGGAGACAAATTCACTTCTACGGGGAGGGGGAGAGGATACACCTCTCAATTTTACCGGCAAAAATGGTATTGCTGTACCATTCCCTATCAGTTTCTGATCGGAATTCTGGATAATTATAAAAGTTAAATGTTGTCTGTAATTATTTTCTCCTCCGTTTCCGATTTTGTAAAAATGAGTTGACACATTGATTGCTCACTGTTGTCGGATACATAAAATCATATTGAGATAGGTCAGGATACTTTCTGTGCCCTGTATTTAGATTTTCAGGGATTTTATCGACAGCGACATACTGTTAAAAATGTATGATAGAAATAAAATTTATGTTTACAGTCGTTTTATGAAAACTTGCACTTCATTGATAATTTCAAATTTCATGTGAGTGAAAATAATATGGGTTTTCCCTATATGACATATATAACTTATATTTTACCTTCACTATATTTTATTCTTTTAATTACACGTAATAATATTTTTAATCCTCGATGCAATGGCCGCTTTCTGATTCAGCCGCCTGCATAGATTGCACCATTTACTCCTATGGACAGTCTGGTTTTGTTCGATGTATTGCACAATTAACTTATATGAAAATTAAATGTTTGTGTGAAGACTTTAACTATACGAATAAGATTACTGAAACTACTTATCTGTACTGTTAATAGTTCTCTTTGGATCTAATGTTTATAATAGTTGTATGTGTATTTTCTGAAAATATTCAAATTAATTAATTCCACTCACAAGAGTGATTTAATAATTAACTAAAAAACCAATTGTGATGGAAAATGTTTTATTACAAATATCTTTTTTACAAACATATCAATGAAATAATAGCCATTAAAAAATATTATAGCATGGTTAAGGATATGAAAATCACAAATAGAGCTTTTTGAAAATCATAAATAAAAAAAAACGATAAAGAAGATAAACTTGAAGACATTGCAACATAATTTTTCATCTAATTAAAAAAATATATAAAAACAAAATAAAATAAATCTTAGAAAATAAATTTTTTTGTGCTCGCCTCTATGGGTTTTGCATGAGCTGCAATTTGATTGAGCAACGGCAAATAATAAAATTCAATTAAAAATTGCTCATCCCAAATATTGACAATAGTTATTTCAGGATAAGCACTTCTTGTATCAGAGTTTACATGCAAATGCTTAATGCGTTCATCTTTCACAAACTCAGAAAGAACCTTTCCATTGGAAGGTTCTAGAGACGTGTCATGTACAATTTTTTTCCAACAGTCAAACGTGTAATTATCTTCATCAGCTCCCAACACACACCATCCAATAGGGCCTGAAAGAAATCCGGCCGTAGCTAAACCCGTCGCCCCGGCGGTGCCTGACGAAACTGCTACAGCAGTCGTGGCCCCAGTTGCACCACCTATTATAGCTCCCGTGGCAGTTGATCCAGCTACTGAGCCCGCTACTGAACCAGTGATAGCCCCGAGGGTAGCTCCGGCTGTTCCTGCACCAGCTACAGAGGCAGCCGCGCTAGCTCCGCCTATGATACTCCCAGCTGCTGCTGTGCCCATTGTTGCACCTGCAGCTACCCCCGTTGTCACTCCGGCTGCACTAGCAGTTGCTGTTCCCGCTGCAACAGCCGCAGGAGCAGCAGCTCCTGCTGTCGCGACTGTCAAAATTACTGCTCCAGTTGCTACGACCATTTTTTGCCTTCGTGATTAAAAATTATATTCAAATTAAATACATATAATAATCTTAAACGAAAAAAAATTAATTTAATACTACTCAACTTTTTTTGTAAAAAATAAAAATACAAAAGGAAATAAAAAATACGATACTCAAAATTATGATATTGACATGAAATTATGATATTATGATATTTTTGGAATTGGTAAATAAAAATATGAAAAATTGGAGGGGAGGGGAGGAGATTGATTATGTTCTATCAGCACCCAAGATATCGCGAAACTAATCTCCCAAAAAAACTCTTAAAATCATCAGAATTCAATAAAATTTATATTTTAATGTTTAAAAAGTCGATTGCTTATTTAAAATAGCAATTTTTTTCTAAATTGAATGAATTTTGCTTAAAAACTGTACATATATACGTCAGAAACAAACATTATTCACCTGTGTCAACTGAAAGACTGAAACGATTTCAAGACCCGCCTTCTTTATTTGCATATGCCGATTAATCATTCTACCCGGAAAAAAATTACATCGCTGAAATATTTTTTTCATTCATAAGAATATGTATTGTATAAATTACTACTTCGACTTAATACTAATGTACCTAAATATATCGCAAATACAAAACGAAAAATATTAAAAGCGAGAAACACATGTTTATACGAAAAGTAAAAAAAAAAAAATGACAATCAAATAATAGCCGGATGAATAAGTATATTATATTATAATATACTTATATGTGGATTTTTCCTGTTTGAGTAATCGTCGACGAACTTGAAAAACGGTTGATGCAAATGTTTATCAACTCAATTTTGATATAGCTTTTAAAATACAGTTTAATGTATTAAAAATTAACTTCCTGCTATAGATACTCATCAAGGTGTTTGAGAAATTAACGCAAGACAAACACGATCGAAGTTAATAAAATAACAACTTACTTCAAAGAGGAACTCGATTCTGGTAACTCGTTATATTTTGTATTGAACAAGAGCGTCAATGTTGTCGTTATGTTATGACTAATTATTATTCACAGAAGCTAAACTTGTGCAATTGTATTTTATTGTTGTACTAAGCAATGACTAACTATGAATACGTTTTATATGATAAGATATGAGTTTAACAGGTGTGTAGTTCAATGGCGTACGGTCTATGGATGCTGTGGATGTAGCGCATCCCTTAAATTAATATAAATTTAATATAAAATATATGAGTTTGAATTATGATTAAAATAATAGTATTTATCCTCGATTCAAATGTCTGAATAAATAAAATAGTTGAAGCAAATTCAACTGCAAATATTCAAAAAATTGGTAACAATCTAGGATACTATAGCTCAAGTGTGCATGAATACATGAAAAAAATTAGCAAGGTGTGAAAAGAAGGAAAATGAACACCACATACATTGAGCGAAGACAATATGGACGAACGCGCGCCTACATATTTCGAAAATCACGAATGATAAAATTATAATGTTAGAGTAGGAAACAATTTGACATTTCCGTACTCTCCGGATCTTATGTCATCAGATTACCATCTTTTCAGGTCATTATGAAATTATATGGATGGGAAAATTTTTAAAAATGCAGAGGAGGTCAAAAAGGGACTTTCCGAATATTTTGATTAATAATCGACACAATTTCACGAAAAGAGGATCAAAAAGTTGACAGAAAAGTTGACAGAAATATTAAATAACGATAGAAATTATATTTTATATTCTTAATTAATAAACAGATTTTTTATTGAAAATTTCATCTTTCATTCAAAATACGACAAAACTTTCGTGATAGCTTATTATTAAAAAAAAAAATTTAATTGGTCATTTTTTGAACAGAACCTCTAGATGAAAAGGCATCGCACGCCACTGGTGTGTACGTGTTTGATGTTTTTCATGTGCATGTGTGTGTATCAGTGGTGAACTATATACATCGTCGAAATGTCCAATTTTCCATGACGAAGAAAACCAACAATACGCTTGCCATATTTATTGCAATATTAGTCATTTTTTCCGACAGCAACAGCGAAAACAAAATATGTATTACGAACCGCTGTTCTTTGCGACCCATAGCATTTTCGCGAATTATCATAAGATGTCGTTACCGTGTTGTATCTGAAACCGTGTTGTCATGTAAGTTTTTAAGTTAGCTCCGATAGTTCAAATAAAAATAGTCAGTGTACATTAAAAAAAAAAAAATTAAATTGGAACAGATAAACACGTCGAAGAAAAATCTCACATCAGACCACTAGAAATTGGAAAATGAAAATCCTTTAGAATTTTCCGTATCAACAGCATCACACACAAGTCATTTTGAATTCATGCGAGGATAAATTCGTCCATTTTTTTTTTATGAGTAGGTACCTCGGGCCTCGTATAACGCGGTTATATGGTTCCACAAAAACGTCGTGTAATACAAATCCGTGTTATACAAGGTTTGAAGTTCATATAAAATTAGGGTTTGCGTTCCAAAAAAAAATATCGAAGATAGTTTATTTACTATTACTATTAGATATGGACTTTATTTTTTTAATAAAAAATATACATTTATTATACATATTTATTGAAAATAATATAATGTAGCATTCATTCATCACCACCCTTCGCGTGTTTTTCGTTTTTGTATCGTCCTAATTTTTGCTTCATTTAAATAAAAATTTTAGCAAAAGATGACGTTCTCTCGCCTTTTTTGACACAATCTAGGTATTAATTTTTTTTCAATAGAAATAAAGTTTTTCTTTTTCTAATTTTATCCGTAACTGTCAACATTTTGGGGCTTAAATATTTTTCATCTAAAAATAAATAATTAAATTAATATGATTAAATCTATAAAATATGTATAAATTATCAAATGTACGTCATGACTCTGAACTGCTAATTGTAAGTGTTATTATGTACATATACGTAATTAATAATATGAAATATGTAAAGTGCATACATACAAACAATAAGCCAGAAAAATCTATAGATTACGCAGAAATATGCACTGCACCATCGAATGCCAGAGCGCAACTGTGAAATGTTTCGAAACAAACGAAATTGACAAGTCTCGACATGATCAATAATATTTGTCATGGCACATTACATGGACGTACAAATCAAACATGTTAAAACTAAATTTTTTTTTTCCTGAAGTCGTGTTATTTAAAGCGTGTTGTATAAAAAAATATGCCACAATTTATATATCCGTGTTGTATAAAACCGTGTTATACGAGGCCCAAGTGAGTATTATATATCGTCTGAGGTAATTACCTAAATTGAACGCAAAGGTGTGCGAATTGAAGATTCGATATGGATTTACCGGTAAATATTGAAAATGTACCCGTAAATTACCAAACTGTTATTTGGGCCATTTACCGGTTTACCAGTAATGATCCCTAATACTAATCAAGGCTATGATAAAAATTTTCTTTGAGTTTTGATAATAAATACAGTTTTCAGCAATCCATCTTAAAATTCCAAAGATGGCATTGTTACCGTTTTCAATTAAATAAAGTAATAATTTCTGAAGTTAAATAAAAGTACTGAATGCTTGCAACATAATATTTAATAATTTTTTATATGTACACAGAGATAAATTATGTATATTGATAATCGTACATTAACTTAATAGTTTAAAATACATTGATTAACGTTATAATTGTTAAAATTAACAGTACATAGTACAAATATTATAGTAATGAAGAGATTTTAAAAAATAATAGTGAAAATGTATTACAATATTACAATGAAATGTTTAAAATGCTTTAGCTGTAGTTAAAATACTTATTGTTAGTTGCATTGGTATTTAAATAGTACATTTTTTATTTGATTTGTGATTTATTAGAAATTTAGAATTATTCGTAGCTTTTATACTATTCGTAAGTATAATTAAAGCAGAAATTTTTTAATAAGAAAAATATAATTGGGTTAAAAAAGTTTTCTTATAGCAAAAGTATAAAGGTATACAATGATTAGTGAAAATTATTATATTTTTGCGGAAAATTAGATTCAATAGAATTTGTCTTTACAATAAACCATTTGATAGTACACACTTTTTCAATTTCAAAAGTATTTTTTACATTTTATACAAAATAAAAAAATACTGTTATAATAATAGGAGAGAAAATGTGAGCTATCGACAGACATGTAAAATTTTGTAATTACATACATTTTTACACAATCCATAAATATAAGAATAAATATTTATAAGCATTCTTTCACTTCCGCATTTTAGCAACAATATTTTTATCTGAACACATGCAAGTAAATGGCACATAAAATATACTTTTAAAATAACTTAATAAATTTAATATTTTTTCTACTCCTAAATATGATCCATCTAAATAAATGTTTAAATGTTATTTTTATAAAGCTTACTTGAATATTGACGAATACTTTCAAAGGTAATTGTTAACATATTTAATAAACAATATTAACAAGTAATGTATTATGAAAAATAAATGCAAATACATGTTAAACTTCAACCTGTAAAAAATATGTTTTAACTAATTAAAAATCTTATGTTCAATTACTGCTTTAACAATTATTTATATTATAAGAGGTAGTTTTAAAAATGGTTATATAAAAATATCTATGAATATAATATTGTATAAATGGATTTTGAGTTTATATTAAAAACATAATGGTTGACTTTAAATACAAAGTACATATACATAAAATTCAGATCTTCAGTATAAAATCATTAATTAATTAAAATGAGAAAAGTACCTTCCAACAATTACAACACTTTCATATATTTTTACAATAATTGTCCTTTGCTTAAAATATGCTAATTGATAACTAAAACATACTTTAAAAGTAGATATTGACAATATAATCATGTCGATTTATTATTATTTATACAACACTTACGATAAGTTTTGTAATGAGTCAGTTTGTTATTTTATAAATATTGATTCTAAATTTTGAACTAAAATATTTCTCAGCAATAAATGAAATATACACTCTTACAGTTATAAAAGCATTCTTGCTTTTCATATCACTAAACGATAACGAGAAATTATTTTTTTATCATACATAATATTAATATTATTTTATAAAAATATAAGATGGTAAATAATATTGACTAGGAATCAATTAAGTATTAAAATATACATATTTTTTGAGATATGCATCATAATATTCATATCTCAAATGGATGGAAAAGGTATTTCTCTCCATCAATTGAAAAATACTTTTTTCAAAACTGTTCCATGGAGAGATATATACATTCATGTTTATATTTTAAATTTATATTTGAGATAACACTGGAATAAATATTCTTAATTATTTAAAACATGTGTTTCAACCATAGATTTCATAAATTGTCAAAATAAGACGCAGCAATTTGTCGGAAAACTTGAATCATTTTTCTCAATGAAAATATAGAATTTAATTCGCATTTTCGATTTATAAATACATGCCGGATTTCGGAACATTTACGAAGAGCCGTTTTCACACATAATATGTATAATATAAACTATGCCATTGTTTTAAATTTGAAAAAAATATGATAACTTAAAATTTATTTGATTTAAAATTGACAGTTTTTTAATCCATGATAAAACCACAAACACATTAATTGAGTATTATATTTTGTTTCACCTAATGAAATATGACTCTTTGAATTTTATTATTTCAAAGACATTTCGTTGAACTGCGTTTGATATTATTATACCTATATATTTATTTTAAGGGTGACAGTAAAACTTCCAATATGTTAAAACGTATTTGAGATTAAAAAGTATACTATAGATTGTGAAATAAATAACATGTAGGTATATTGCTATTCTAATAGGAATGTATAGCAATTCTATGAATTAAAATAAATAAAATTGAAGAAGTTAAAATGAAAAATTCAAACAATTAAGTTTTCTACTCTTTGTCATTATTAATAATACTGCATTTGAATAAAATATATAATATAATATTTCGGATCTAATTGGATAAAAATTGTATCTGGCTAGTTTGCGAGCAAAAATTTTCATCAAATCGACAAGCAAACACTGAAGCATGTCAAGCGAGAAATAGAATGAAACCATCTTCAAAATTTAAAAATGAATTCCACCAACAATATTTCAAATCGTATTTTATAATACGCTAGATCTATACTTTGGTACACGACTGACACTCGTATTGTATGATTAAAATTTTAGTCGACTTGCAATTATACAGCCAGATATAATACCCACTTACACTGCTTTACAACTAAAACATTAAAATGTCCAGTTTTAGCTTCCCCGAGGTGCGACGCATAAAACATGAAGTTTTCAAATATTTACAGCAGTGACTCTTTGAAAATCAGTCTAAAATTATAATTATTTTTTTTGCTGACAATATTAATCAAATATTTAACTTTTTTGACTATTGATCAGAAAAAAAGGTTTTTTCGTCCCAACGGTACCGAAAATCAAATTAATCTCAATAAACTATAGACAAAACAAATATTGATTTCAAAAAGTCATTACTGTTAAGGGTGTGACACTAAAGACGCTACGCCCGAGGCAATTGGCGATGGCGTCCATTCTGACGTTGCTGCTGCTGATGAAGTTGCTGACGAGGCGTTTGACGAAGCTGCTGACGATTCTGCTGTCGAATCTGCTGTTGTGACAGCTGATTCGACTGTTGATGTGTATGCGGAACATTTTGCGGCGACGACTGCTGGTGTTGAAGCCGTTTCCTCTCCTTGTTCCTGTTCCTTAGATGATGCCTGGTCTTTGGGTGAAACACCTCGCAAGCGCACCCACTGCGCACTTCGATGTAGTCCAACATCCACCCGCTTTTCGGAAGCGAAGCTACGTTTATATGGCCTCTGGTTTCGCTTTTGTCGCTGACCAGCGCGTAAGAGTACGAGAACTTTTGCACGCACCGCGACATGTTTTGCATCTTGCGGTCCACAAACTGGCACGGCTTATTCTCCACGCCTTTGAGGCACGACAGCTCGTAGAACCTGAAAGGATATTCATCGGTTGGTTAGAGACACGTAGAGATAAGGCTGTAGAAGGTGTGGGCGTCGGGGGAGAAACGATCGAATGAATCACTGGCGTTGGGCTAATTTGCGTCTAGTGCTATCGCGGAAAGGTTAATGTCACACAGCTGTGGCATTAATATAAGTTGAGGAAGTCGCTTCTTGATTATGTTACGTTTGGAGCACTTCGTGAAAGTATGCGAAATGCCAAGATGAACATTACGAAAAGGTAATGTGATTTCTCATTTATTTATTTATTTGATAAGTGGTATGGGAATATTAATAAATTTTATTTATAAAATTGTTTAAAAATCGTATTAATCACCTCTGTGTGTAGTTGCCGCTACGGTAAAGATTCACGTATTCACCGTCTACGTTTTTACCACCTTCTGGCTCCACCATCTCCGTAACTGATGGACAGCAATCAAAAACATCATTCACACTCTCGCGCTTAACTATTTTGTGCCACTGATGGCTGTTAGGGATGTATTCTTCATGTAAACTGAAACGAAAACAATAAAATTACTTTAAAAAACTTACATTAAAATATTGACACTTTTTCAAATTGGACATTTCAAGACTTATAGTTCTTTGAAAACAAATAATTAACATACACGTCTAATGAATTTCGATATGGCGAATGATTTACGAGTGAAATCGTTTTAACACATTTTCATATGCAATGTCGAGGTCGCCGATTGACACCGAGAGTTCTTCGGTATCGGTCTAGGGACTTATCGTTTTAATTAAATGGTCCTCGTACAAATGTCAGAACTCAACGAATAGTCCAGAGATAAAGCGCAGTACGTGCTCGTGGTGCATTAGGAATGCGGCAGTGTTACGACGATTGCGGTATCTTGTTTAATTAATTTGTAGTTTATCGCCTCAGTTAAAAAGTAACTTGGATCGATTGATTTCATTTTTCTCTAAAGATTCAGGCTGATTTATATTCAAAGGAAGTATCGTGTATTAAACGAGATTTATCGATTTCGCATCACATTAAAGATAAAGCTAATGTTTGGTTCTAAAATCGATATTTTTTAACGATGTAACAAATGATGATGTAATTATTATTGTATATGATAATTGATTGTTTTGAAAGAATAATAAATTTAAACTTTTCAAGAATTATTCAAATTATTAAAAGACCCGAACTTTCGATAATATCGGAAAGACCTTATCTTGCAGAAGATGTTAAATAAACTACATATGATGACGATAATGATAAGATAATTTTCTTAATCTAATTTTGATTAATATATTATAATAATTACGAATGAGTGGTGTCGGACGAGGGTTCAGCGGAGAGGCGTGCACTGTACGAGTTGTTTGCCAGGGCGCTACACCTCGCGATTAAAACAGCTGCCAACACCTGAAAAAAAACACAAAAATCAAATCAGAAACAATTTAAACAATCACAACTGGATGCATACAAGATGATTTTGATGATATGGGCGTTCGTCAAAGGCCCGGATATTATTCATACGCATTATATGCGCAATGAGTTGACTGTCACGTGGAAGACCTTTTGTATGACGAATGGTAGATTCAATAGTGCGACCCTTTTTGTGTTGAATGCGTGCTTAATGAGTGCTTGATTTATAAAAATTGTGTCGTATTTTTGATATATGCCTTGTAATAGATTCGCACCATAAAAGAGAGCTTTCGGACGTTAGTGGGTTTGGTGATTGTTGCGTTGGTGTGGATAAGAGCTTTGTTGTGTGATTTATAATTGTAATCTTGTTCGAATAAAATCAAGAAGTCGAAGCTGCTTAATTTACATCTTTAGAATCGCTAATTTTTATATGGGAAGTAGTTTAAAAAATGTCATAGCTTTTTTATTATTATTGGCGGCATAAAACATTTCAAAAATGTGATTTAACGAGTTTTGGCAGTTTTATTAATATTCATAAATTATTTAGGATTAATCGGATGATAATTTTTATGTGCAATATCTATAGACTACACAAAAAATACGATAGTGTTTTATTTTGTATAAATTATCGGTTTCCTTGGCTATTATTGATTTAACGATTAAAATAACTGCACATATAAATGCTCTAAACGTATAAAATTAAGCTTATTTTGACATTTTTAAAAGAAACTTTAAAAAATTGACAATTATCATATGAGATTAGCTATTAATGAAAAATTAACTAAGTACAAGCGTTTAAACATATATTTATTTCTTTTTTGCTGCTTAGGATTAAATTTGATTACTATAATATTAAGCAAAACATATTGAAATTAACTTTAATATAGACAAAAAAATTATTCTGATTCGTAATATTGTTACGATTCATATTTATCATATAACTTTCTGTTTAAAATTACTTCAAAACAACTGCAAAGACAACTTTCCAGACGACAATCGGTAATCGGCATATTACAACAACGAAATTGAAGCGAAACCAGCACCAACAAAACGCATAATAAACAAACCTACAAAACGTGTTAATTTCGTTCACCGTGAACCTTTCTTGTTCTACTATCCCATGATATGGAGATCCGATAAGGACTGCGAAGAAGCCATTCGGACGTACGTCGATCCGAATTGGACAACATTCCTCGAGGTGGAATTCAGCGGTTTCACATACTTTCTTCTCGACTCTTCATTCATCGGTTCGTTCAAATGCACCATCACAAAGAGGCTCAAATTTTCTTTTAATTTATCTCTGAACGAATGTGGCACGCAACGGTGATTCGTCGGAATATATTTTGACGTTTTGATTTGATGGATGCGTAGCGGAACTTTCGCTCGATGTCCATTTATAAGGTGAAAAACTATGGAATTGCAATTTTTTTCTATTGTATTGATAATATAATTAATTTTTCAAAAATTTTCAAAAAGCTCCAAATTGATTATGAGTTCCAAATCCTTAGCCTTTTTATATTTTTTTGATGGCTCACAATCAGTTAGAAATTATTTTATTAATAAATTTGTGGATAAAATAAGTTTAATAAAACATTTATTATCAAAATTGCGTGTTTAGTTAGTTTTAAAATCACTCTTGTGAATTGAAAAAAAAATTTGAACATTTTAAAGATATATACATATATGATACAACTATTGTACATTGCAGATCCAGAGAGAACTATAAACTGTACAGATAAGCATTTCCAGTTATCTTGTTCGTATAGTTAAGGTTTACACACAAACACCCAATTTGCATAAAAGTTAATTGTGCAACGCGTAGAGCCTACAAAAAGCCAAAAACACGAGTGCTAACGACTCGACCGATACACATCTTGTAGAGGCGACCCGTTAAGTACACAGTGAAAAATATTCAAATGTTCGATAATCGCTTACATATTTCACGTCAGAGTTTTAATTAATGACACAATTAGTTGATAGCCAGTGGGAAAAAAACGGTACCGGTGGTGCATCGAATTCACGGTACCGTTTCGTATTCAAGATCGAGCACCGAAATAGTAAGCGTGCACTACACCACGATATTTATTGACTTTGTGTCCGTTCGACCTCGGCATTAAGCCGTTCGGGGTTTAATTAGGAATTTCAATCACGTAAA
The DNA here is from genome assembly GCA_009617725.1 of Hydropsyche tenuis. Classification (NCBI taxonomy): domain Eukaryota; kingdom Metazoa; phylum Arthropoda; class Insecta; order Trichoptera; family Hydropsychidae; genus Hydropsyche; species Hydropsyche tenuis. The sequence goes on from VTON01000004.1 coordinate 4,483,004, forward strand.
TTTCGTCGTGGTGATGTAAATTGTTGTCATTATGCGCCATCTCGGGGGTGGTCGTCGGCGATGGGACCGGCATATGAAATTTGTCGTGAATATGTGTGTGCATCTAATTATGTGTGGTATTAGATTCGGGTTTTGGTTTTTTTGTAATTGAGGATGCCTCGATGGTTGTGTCGACAATTAATTTTCGATTAAACGAAATATTTACATGGGTGAGATGAATGAGCGGAGTGATTTGAAACCTATAGTTTTGTTTTTCGATTTATAATTGAGATAATTCATTTTGAATTAATATATTTTGAAAAGTTTTACTATGCCGAAATCGGGTTTAATTTTTATATTTGAGTTAGAGAAAATGTTAGATCAGATCAAAATTTAGAAAATATTTTATAAATTATAATATATTTTTAAATATTTTCCCAATCGATCTAATCACTCAGAACATTTGACATGTTGCTCAAAACATTTTGAAGAAACGTTTCAGCCGCTTGTCGGTATCATAAACGAACACGGTCGGCTACCAAACAATTTGTACAGCGATCATTGTCGTTCACAATACATGACAAGTTTGTGCAACAATTTCGCAATAACAAAAAGGAATAGAGAAGAGAATCAGCACTCGGGCGCCACCGACTGCAAAAATAAACCTGTCCACAAACGGACCGGACAACTCGATTATCTTCCGAGGGACACGATGACGGCAACGAGTTAACAGCCTGTTTATCATAACTCGAAGTCCTTTTTAACACCTCTACAAGTGGAGGTTTTGCTGCGAAAATTCCTCCAAACAGGTGGCTATAATAAATCGATGATTTATCGCGCAATTACATCAATGTCAGCCGTTTGATTGTCGCCGTCGAAAATTCTTTAGGCTCGTACAATAAGCATATTTTTTACATTTTGCTTCAAGGCTCCCAATAATCGGCGGTAATTATGCGTTTTTTCTAGTCGCAGTTTAAATGATCGATTAATTAATTATGAGTGAAAATAAAAAAAAAAAAATAAATGTGATATACTGGCGTTGGATATTCGCACGATTTTAGTTATCGATAGGTAAGCCGTTAAAATGTTGACGCTTTACGCGTTTCATTTAGTTTTATTACATAAATCAGTTCTCACCTTTTTGAGTGTGAAGTCTTTCGAATAAAAACAAAAAGCTTTTATATGTGCCGGCGGCGAGCTTTTGAACCTAATCGTATAAAACACACGGTTATATTCAAACCGATATATGTTTTTGTGAATGATTTTTTATCTTGATAAACATATAAAAAAGTCTTAGTAGTTCAATCTGATTTCAAATCAAACATTTTCGCCGAAAAAAGAAACAAAATATTAAAATTTTATTTTTGATTTATTGATTTGAATCATTTATTTTTATATTTGAGATCGTCCGAAATAAAAACTCCTTGAACTACTTGCGTATCGTTTTCTTTGATGATATATATATTCAACAAACGTGATAAATTTATGCAATTTGACATAAATGATAAAAAAGTTCATAAAACACAAACATAAAAAAAGATCACACAAATAATAGACAAGCACAACAAACGTCGAGACGAAAACGAAAAGCGGCACATTGGCGCAATCAAGACGTTGAACATCCGAGAGAATTTGTACAACACAAAAAGCAAAAATGCGATAATATAATATATAATAACATAATATTTCCTCGAGATCGCATGCGGAGAACTGTCAGGCGGATTTCGCGAGAGCCTCTCACTTGCATGACGTTTCGACTTTTGCGGCGGGAGTTGAAAAGCTGACAGGAGGCCGTATTCAATTCCTCGCTCGTCGGCTCAATTAATGAAGGGTTCGAGAATGTTCTTGGAGACCTTTGAGGTGTTCCAGGGCCTTAAATTAGCTGGATGCGCACCCGAATGAAGAGGGACCACACGCCGACTTCGAGAAGTTGATATGCTTCTCACGTGAACGTTTGTTTATTTTTCGAAGTTAAAGATTGAGATGTAGAATTTAGTTGAGGTAAATCGAATGTTGGATACTGAATTTATATTGCTGTTGATTTGATGTTGTTTTTTTTTGTTGATATCGCAAATAAATCAATTTTTTTTGATAATCTACAATTGTATATCTATCGATGACAATCGGAAGCTTGATTGAATCGATTTTATAAGATAGAATTATTACAGATATAATCACGATTTTGTAAATATACAATTGTTGAATTATATAATAAAAGTCACGTTTATAAAATAAACGCCAACATTATCATGATGCTAAAATGATCTGATATTCCTGATTCGAATCATATGTATCGTTAGTAAAATATGTATAATATATTTATATTCGACAAAAGCAACTATTATTGTATGAAGGGTATTTTGTATGGTCCAATCGGTACATGTGAGTGCACTCTCAAATGTGTTTTAATGCATGTAATAAAAATAGCATACGTTATGAAACATTGCGAAATGTCACTGTCACAATATAATTAAGATTTATCAAGTGAGCTTTTCCTTACCAAGGCGAATCGAACGAACAAGATTATTACATTAAAGTGCGGAGAGACTTTATTAAATCATGCACACATGCATATAAATATGCTTTTCAATTATAAATGAAGGTATGAAACTAGTTTTCGTACTTCAATTATAAGATTGTGTGGCGAATGTGTATCAATTAAAGTCTTTTAACTTCGATTCCATTTAGAAAGGATAGTTTAATTTACTTAATGTATTAGACATCCATTAATATTTTTGAATATTCAAAAAGTTTTTAATTCGTAGATTTGTATACAATTAATAAATTTCCAATCATGTGCATTGGAATTATGCAAATTTCATATCGTGTTAATTGCGTTAAAGTGGAAAAAATATGACATTCGATTAAGTGTAATAAAATTTTTAATGCAAATTGCGTACGCGTGCGTAGATTATGTGCTGTGAAATTATTTTTATTTCAATCTAATGCTTAAAATATTTCGAATATTGCTTATTGATGAATAATCGAACATTGAAAACGATTGGGAAAATTTAATTGCGTGTTACGATTGGTCCTCGCGGATCGTAAATCGACAACTCCCTAATAAAGTTATAAAGTAAGAAAACAATAAACATTCAAAATACAGTTAAATTCTTCACAATCATAATTCACTATTGATCGAAACCACACATTCCGATACAAAATCAGACATTTCTCCAAAGAACAAAAACGCAAAACTAGGCCAAGTCCAGCATGAGCCGACTTCTCAACAGCGCGTAGAAATTCACACCCGTCCATTATACACTTTTATTAAAAATATCGAACCTCCACTTACGTATAGAGAGCGGATCGAAGTGCGTAACTTTTAACGCTTCGAACCGAGTGTTTTTCGAACTGTTTAACGGTTAACTGTTGCACTGGGATCCGCCTAATGAGGGTGCGAGATGTCGACCTTAGCCGCAAATTAGATGGCCACAAACTGCTCTCGTGTATCATCATCGGCTGATCGAGAATCATTTATTCGCCCGTGAAGAATCCTTCGGACCGATCGGGTTTTTAACGAGACGTTACGCTTTCTATGTGCTAATGGTATGCGCTGATTTCAGGCTGTGAAATCGGCTGAAAGTTGCCCCGTTGATGATGGGCGTGTTTGTCGGTCAGTTAGACGGTGTTTTGCGTTTCATGAAATGAAAAATGATTGGAGAGCATTCGCTGTCAAAATCAACGTTGTGAGTAAATAAATTGAACGCATGTAGAATTTCGTAATGTATCATCGTAAGTTGAAGCGTAAGCGTATCCTCGGGTTAAGTTCGACTCGATATTAAATTAACGTCGTGTGAGGCTTTTAAGTCCTGGCTTCACGGTTGTCCATCGATGCTGAAATCCGGTTCGTTTCAGCTTCAATGGTGCAAATATTGCGCAAGTTTTCACTTCTTGTTTGTTGTCTGCCGCCGATGTCAAAAGATCGACAAGGAATGTCGTTGTAACTAATTGAAAATTCCTTGTAATTTATTTATATTACATTTTGGTAGAATGAGTGCATTTGAGGGAAGTTTATTGCAGAGTTAATTCAGTGTGTGAGGATTCGTGGCGAATAGAATTAATTTCATGCGAAAAAAATATCGAAAGCTATAGAATGTTTATGCTATAAAATCGTGCAAGCAAACTAATTCGCATATGCGTGTAAAACCACTATCAATCAGTCTAAAAATATCCGCAGATTCCTTCAGACACATGGTGTTATTTCGTAATGCTACTCGATTATATAATATTTATAAAAATAAGCAAAATTCATTTTAATGTGTTGCACGTGCGAAGAAAATTTCTCTGTTGTTCTTTCCATAGCCAGAAGGTGTTCGAAATATCATCCATTAAAGAGGAAAATATAACCGAAAACAATGGGTTTCGTTGATTTATTTCTTTTCGAACAACCGATAAGTATCGCGTTTGCAATCAATAAAAAGCTTGGATACTTTTATGTGAAATATGTGATTTTATTCGTAAAAAACAACAATATTAATTAGAAGTCATAACTAAAAGCCATGATGGCGCTTAAATCATACGTGTATTTCAAATGATCGTGTATTCGATGTTTTTCAAAATAAATTATTCATGTTTATATGTTGACGAATATGGAAAATAATTTTCTGACATTTTGACGAATCATATTACAATAATTAAGAAGTCAACGATTCGAAATTAATTGCATTTTTAGCAAACATGTTTATTTGATGAAATTATTATTTGTAGTAGTTCCCATATAACAAATCACAGAATAATTCTATGTTCTTTTCAGATATTATTAAGATTCATGATATAATACAAATAATATACGAAGTCTTCGATTCGAATTTTCTCGAATAGAAAATAAAATTTCTTGGAATAAAAATGAAAATAAATATAGACAAGTCAACTAGACTTCTTTATCTATTTGTATACTCATGTAACCTATTACGAACCATTGAATTCAAAGTATCAACCATAAAAAAGCTATTAGAATATGAAAAGCAAACAACATTTTCATATATTTTTACTTCTAAAAAGTATTTTAATTTTCTTTTAAAATAAATTTTCAAGCAAATAAAAACCGTTCTCACACAATAATAATAACATATTCAATTATCAATAAATTTTACATACTGAATCCCATAATTTCCGGCAACTACACAAAAATTAAAACCATTTTCTACTACAACCACATCTATACACGACCGCAATTATAACTTTAACTATTTATGATGATTGTTACATCAACCGATTCTATATTTCGCCGACAATCGTCGTACATACAGTCAATACATTTTGCTGCAACATTTCGAACGTCCACATTGCACTCCTGAGGCTAAGTGAACCAACTGGTCCAATAAATAAATCGACCAGGATACTGGACGAATATATTCAACATAACTTGAGCGATTATTAGGTGCAATCTACCAAGATTGCTCCTCGAAAGTGCATAATTCACACCTGTAGTAAATATTATATGAAGAAGAATGAAGAAGGCAACTTAATACCCCTAATTTTTCGATGAAATTTATATACAATAATTTTTTTTAACAATATTGATTTATATATTAAAAATGTTAAAATATAATACATATTTTGTATTAGATGAAGTTAACTGGAGTTTATGCGAGTGTCTGCATTTTATATACCTATATTATATTATACATATATTACTTGAATATTATAATGAGGCGCTCTATTTCCTTGATTATTTTTTTTTAATTCAAAATAAGTTCATATTGATTATTATTGTGTCTTCATCATTTACGTCCCATTATGAATAAGTGGTCTGACCAGCGCATATCCATTATTATGTCGCATTAAAGTGTCAAGAAACGTATCGGAGATAGTTAACGAAGCGAATATAATAATAAATCGAACGGATGTCTAATGCGGTATCGCAATGATACTTTAATTGATAAAAAGGATTTTTAGTTAAATTTATATAACGAAAATTTTGTAGGAAATTTAAGATGTTGTCGAGTGAACAAGGCCGTAGTCGTTGTTTTTTGTTCATGAGGAAATTTGAGCTTTTCAAAGTGCGGGTCGCATTTTTTTTTATAGAAGGGAGAATTAGTATTTCAAAATTTAATGAAAATTTAACAATAAGTAAAATTGATGTTAAATGAATCAATTGAAATAAAATATTTTCGATATTATTATTGAATAGTGAACTGTTCTAAAATGTAAATATTTGTTATTAATATTAATATTTTAATGAGTATTTCAAATATTAAAATTATATATTGAATTTATTGTTAAATTATACAGATACGGAATATATGAAGGCACCGTAGAAAGCATAGAAAGTTTGAAAATCACTGCGCGTAAAAACTAAAAACCATAAACTTCAATTCGAACGGTTAGATTGGCCGTGTTAACAAGGTTGTAAAATTTAAAGGTTCGCGTGAAATTTACTGCTTTTCCTAATTTGACATTATTTGATCTAAAAGCAGTGTCCATACGGAACACGAACGAAATAGATTCTGTCGTCGATGTTGATTTATTATAAAAAAAAGAATGCATTATACGAAATATTGAACAACCACGTAGGTGGTCTTTGAGTGTATTATTTGCTTCCACGTTCTATTTTCATACGTTTCGAAAATATTATTGTTATTTATTTACCAAACTGTATTTACGAACCGCAACTGTACCGCGCTAAACTGATTCTAATAGTTTGAAATTCTGACGGTTTTGATCACTGATTACAAATCGTTCGCTTTTGAATCGATTCAATTATTCCAGTAGTTTAGTACGTGTCAAATTTCATAGTAATTACATTATCTTATTTATGAAATGTTGAAAAATATTGTAGATTTTGAATTATCGAAGGTTAAAAAATTTGCACTTTGATTCATACAAAAATGCAGCGAAATTCTCAAATTTAGCGTTCTTGGAATAAGATTATCAGTGAATGATTACAAATATAAATTCTTATAATGAAGGAAGATTCGTTTGATAAAATAGTTTGAATTTCTCATCATAATATATATCTAGATTTAGTTCCTGATAAGATCCGCTACTGAATTTATTTTAACTGTAAGATTTTCGAACTGATTTACTATGTTCACAATGCATAATCAGTAACGAGTATATAAACGCAGTTTTATCAGTACTATTTCATATAAATTTATACAACGACCTAAAGGATGTTGCAAAATAAACCGATATTTATCAGAATTATGTCGGCTTATTTTTTATAGAGGCGCCTTATAAGGAAACTCGACCGATTTTGATAGAACGAGACCACTAAAAATTTTCGAATTTTCTTAATTAAAATAAATAATTGTTAGAAATTTGTTAAATACCGTTTAATTGCATGTTTCAATGTCGTTCTGCAAGCGGTTCAAGACACTGAAATTTATAACATCCAGTTTATTAAAACGACTGCGATACGAACTGAATGGCATTCGAGTTATTTGAAAAATGTTCTCACGAAAGTTTGATATGTTAAGTGTTTAGTGGATACTTCATAACACGTTTGAGGGTTGAACAAATTCGAGAAAAAAATATTTGTGTTAAAAATTATCATTGAAATTTATGTTTAAACGCGTGTTTTGAATTTGAAGTAGATTACGTTTCATGTCTTACAGTGAGTATTTACATTTTATTTAATTGAATTTAACAGTGTCCCACATTTGCAAGATTGTGTCACAACATTTAATATTACACCACTTGTAGTGGCTACTAATGTCATAGGATGTTCGCATTTCATCAATGACAACTATATCGTCATTCGATATGTTATACCGAGAATGTTTCATGTAAGCAATTATTCACAAGTGGACATGTATATTTTGCAGTGCGAAAATATGCAAACATTAACAATGAAAACATTGTAAATTATCGTTCGATTGTTAATATTATATAGATAAAAATGCAGCAGAATTTGATATATTCAATTTAAAGAATCAGATTTCATGTTGTTTACATTAAAAACCCATTTATTCTGAATTTGATACATTGAATTTCTTGCGTAAACTTCGATTTTCTAGGTCAGCCTAATTGAAACTCATTTTAAGCACACTTCAACTTTCTCGACCGAGTTGAATCTCACAAAAATTTTTTGAAAATTAATAAATTTATATCAACGTCAAAATTTCGCTTAATCGATCATTACATACAATCCCATAAAATATATCAAAAAAAGCAAAAACCTCAACAGAAACTTCGCGCCATCGCCAACGGCCTTCCGACCTTCGTTCCCATCTTAGGGACCTCATCATCGGAAGGTTCAACCCTCTCGTGTTATTCCTCGTTATTTACCCACTCCGCTACTTACCACGTGTGATTGACATTTCAAATATTTGTCCGTCACACTCTCCAGCACGTTTTGTTTGTCGACGTGCATAGTCGCCGAGTCGAGTGGGCCCCGACGACAGTGGACTATGCGATTCCTCCGGCTATCAACCACTTCTTTATTTTCGTGGTGTTGTTTCGTTTTGTTTGGGTGTTGGTGGTTTTTTTGTCGGTTTTCGATACGGTTCGGGATCGTCGTATGTCGCGATAGTGTGATACTATGCAGTGGCGGCACGTGAGAAATTGTAGTGGAGGGGCAATGAAATGTTCACATGGGTAAAATACGAAAAATGTCATTGTCAACATATATATACAAGAATCAAAATATGTATAATATTTGTACATATGTGCGGGATGAATATAGGAATAAAAAAAAATAAACATTCATTTTATACAGGGAGGGCTGTAGACCCGCAGCCCTTTAGGACGAGCTGCCACTAGTACTATAATATGTAATTGTTTAAGATTTTCACCTCGATATTGCTGTCGATGAGGATGTTTTTCGAAAAAATTGCCAATTATAAATGTAGATATGGATATTTACAACGTATATATTCTGTCGTATAGATAATTTTCGTAGATTTCTCGGAAATTTTGAAATGAAAATTGCAATCTGTGTTAATTTATCAATAAAAATGGTCGTGGAATGTTTATTCCTACACATTCTGAGTGTCGATGAATATGCGCGAAAATGAATAATGTTAAATATAATATTTTGCGATTAATTGCCGTGAAGCAATTTAGTATCGACTTGATTAAGTTGTTTGAAAAAAGTTTTTTTTACGTTTTTACTGTATACGTCATTTTTCATATATTATATTCAGTAAGTGAAATTATCACATATACAATTTTTCGAATATTAGATTTTTTCCAATATTTATTTAGCGAAAATATTTAACTATGATAACAATAATATTTTTTCCTTGTAGAGCATGCGAAAATTAAAAAAAAAATATATTTATGTCATTTGATGTTAAAATAAATAAAAAAATGTACACATGGCGCAGAATAAATCAAGAAAGAATTCTTCATTAATTATTTAACATTTAGTAAAAGATTACGAATATGACTATTACATTATGATTACAAATGTTCGAAAACATCAAATAATATTATGAAAAATCAATTACTCAGTCATACGAATTCAATAGAATTCCAAGACAACAGTAGCGTTTTCATGGAAAGATTAACACGCAAAGAGCAGGAAACGCGCTCGTGCACATTTATGTACTTCGGGTGGGTAGTTGGATCGTTGATTGAAGAATACGAGCTTTCGGTGCTGAGAATGCGAAAAAATAATAAACATCGGCCAAGTCAATGAAGATCATCGGCCCACGTCGGAACGATTTTTGACGTCAACACAACTGTGCGTGTTTTAATGCGCTCTAGAAAATTGTGCATTCACGTCACCCAGAAAGGCCCTTCAACTATTCGCATATAGGTTAATCGAAACGGTTATTGAATTATTTTCATAAATTTTAGGAATTACATGAGGTTTATGTGGTTTTGAAATTTTATTTACGAGAAAATTTTGTTAATTTTTCATTCGATTCTTGTGATTTCAGTGAAATTTAAAAATTTGAGAAATTAAATAATTATTTGTGTAAAATGAGTTATGTCAAATGAATTTTTTTTAATCTAATTTGTCATTGTGAAATTAATCTTAAGTTAATGAAGTGATCTTATGAAAAATGATAAATAGCTTAATATTTATAAAATCATCAGCTTTATTTTTTATTATGTATCAAACTGAATTTATATTCGTAACCTATCAATTATTCAAACTAATAGATAACTGGATTTAATTTTTTCGAAAATGAAATGAGTCAAAAGAAATCTGAAACTAAAGTTCAGATTTCAAAAAAAAACATTTAGTCATTCAGTTCTGACTGGAATTTGAGATAATTTTTACTCACAACAGACAATCTTAACTACTCAATCATCGAATCGATATCGCTCGATTCTAGCGACTCTATACAATTCTAATTCAAAGTCAACATTTCAAAAATCAACTCATAAATAAAAACAATCATAAAATATAACTTACCGCGATGAAAGTTGTAATGAGGTGTGCTATTCGCATAGTAGTGTCGATGTTCAGTGAGAAGGGCGCTACGTGACGTCGGCAGAGGCAATTGCGCCCATCCGTCTGCCCTGCGAGCTGGATCCAAAAAAACCAAACAATGGTCACACAAACACACAAAATATTATGCACAATTCAAATTCGACAAAGATCTCGCGAATAAACTATCGGAAAAGGGCGAACACAACGACCGATGTCACGGCACACGCGTCCACGTCAAATCTTCCATATAGAACAGTTTTGGTATAGGACATTTATAAAAAATCCATTTTTGGATCGATCTAGATTCGCGTATTTTAAATATTTGTTTATAATTCGATTGATTCAATCGGTTAATTGTTTATGATTCTAATTGATCGGCGCACTGCGTTTATTTCCGTTTGAACTTTTGCGTCACTAACATTAGAGTCACTTTGTTTTTTTTATATTTCATCTTTTCTTGATCTGTGATGGTATTCTGAAACAAATTAATATTTTCGTTAGGTGCATTATGCAATATCGAATCGTGTCAGTGAACAACAGAAGTGATTTCACAAGGGTGCTTATATGGGAAATGCAATTATTTTGTGCAATATAACGTAATTGAAATTATAAATAGACACTTTGAATGTGACATGGAAATATTATATATAATAATGTATATTTATTAAATATAAATAATTGATAGTTGAGGTATAAGAAATTTGATAATCGATAATAATTTGAGATCCATTCAATGCGTTTAAAATAGAATATTTAAATAATTTTTTTTGTCATCACAGAATAAATTAAAGAAAAAAATTATATACAATCAAATTCACCCAATGATCCAAATCTTTCGAAAAAAATAAATCGAATATAAAAAATAGAACCAACCTCAACCAAACACATGGAAGACCGAGCACGTGCGAAACGGACATGTGCTCGTCGCGGAAACTTGTCGAGCAATGGCCAACAGAGATACGCCGATCTGGCTATATGTCGGAAAGTTCGGAAGAGGCCATGACTCACGCACGAGCCACGGATCTTGATAAAATATTTGACTTAGTCATTGATGATATTGCGCGCGAGTTCGGCCCAAGATAAGGGAAGTATGCCGACGATTCTTTCCCGATTTCGTGCGGGGCGCCAGACGGAATCGGGACGCTTCTATCTCGTCACTTTCGTTTTACGTGTGCAATGTTTGTTCTTAATGGTTGTGGTGCGATATGAGGCCGGTGTAGTGGACGTCCGATTTGTGTGGGTTTGTGTTTTGGGAAGGGAGCTGGGCGAAGAAATACTGCGAGGAAGTGGATGCGGTCATTAGTGGGTTTTTGAAAGGATTTCAATTGAGGAGTAGGTATTTGGTGAAATTATAATTTTGGATAAATGTGAGTTGTGGAAAGTCAAGAAAATTGGTTTCTAATGTAGATTCTATTGTAAGGGTTTGAATGAGGAAACTGTTGATGAAATTTGAGAAAAGATTCTGAATAGAGTGTGTGTCCTCTAATTATTTTTGAAGCCGTTGTTATATTATAAAATAATCAGTAAAGAATACAGATACTGATTGTGATTAATGTTACTGTAGTGAATAGAATATGAGTAGAAGAACAGAGTTAAAAGAATATAATTGATTACGAAATCAGAATAAGATTCAATGGGATTCTATTATAATAAAACTAAAACAAATCAACGATAAATTTTTATCTCAAATATATAATTAAATAAATATATACATATATATAAAAAAATACTTTAATACTTTTTTCTTTAAATACAAAAAAATATGATATATGAGTAACAAAATAAATTTTTAAAAAGTTTATAGATAGGTAATAATCATTTGCCTCAAGCATTTTCTTGCTAACTATATATGAACCAAATATAAACAAAATTTGGGAATAGCAAATAGATAAAATCTGTATTGACACTCAATATCAGACTACTCATAAAGACTAAATATGAATTGAGAGTTTAGTGCATGTTTACAATGTGGATAACGTATCGCGGATTTTGTCGCAGGTACACGCACGTCACGAGATGCCACTTTTTACGTCACAACAACGGAAGTGTTTTTTTATTTTATTTTCTCTTAGGCACTTTATGTAAATATTGCGGCGAAGAGGTGTGTCTGGATTGCGTGCGTCAATTTTGAAGATAAGCAGATACGCATTTGCTCCATTTTCGAGATAGATATCGAATTTTTCTTGTGTCTAACGCGATAAAAGTGGCCACTATAGTTCCGATAAATGCAGGCGCCATTACATTGTCGCGTTGAATTTATGGCTGTTGAATCAATAGATATAGTCATGTGCGAAATTCTTGTGATTAATGATGTGGCGAGGTTCTCAAACTGAAGCCGGGTCGAATGATTTTCAAATTTTATGGCCGATTTTTGATACGAGACGGAGTTGAATAATAAAGCAGAGCAGTAAAAGTGTTTGTTTGAGTTTGAGATTAAAAAACTCGTTGATACGAGTTTTTAGTACCCACTTTGTCAAAATAAAATATGATCTTATATAATATTTTTAATTTCATACAATTTATTTTTAAAATGAGAGTCATTTCTATGCAGAAATTAACAATAAAAAAGTAATACTAGTTTGATATGTAACAGAATATTTATCTATTAATAATCTGTATATAAATAGTCTTGCATTTATACAAAAATTTAATCTTAGATATTTCCGATAAAATACCAATAAATTTTTTAGATATCAATATCGGATATTGTCATGTCAACAAATAGTGGTGTCGAAAATAACTGATTGTGAGAGGCGCCGAAATAACTTTAACACTAATTGACGTATCGGACAAAAGAACAAACTCATTTGTTAAAATCCGCTCACTAATTGCCGTAAAGGATTCGCGATAAATTGCCGTGTTTGCCGAATTGTTTAGTGGGTTTTTCTAAGCCGGACACCGTATGTTATAATATTAAGAAATATAGTTAAATGGTATTCAGGATATGGAAAATCAGAAAAGTGAATCGGATGACCTCAAATGTGTTTGCGCGAGATGTAAATATGTAAATTCGGAGAATTTTGTATTTTTTTAAAAGAATTTTTCAAGAATATGTTGAAAGAAAGTGTGATTTTTTTAATCAACGTTCTAAAATATTAATTTGACGGAAAAATCTTTTTAAAATGTCACGTGCGAATTAGAGAATATTGAGAAGCACTAGGAGTAAGACAGTCATTATTGACATTATAAGCTTGGAACAAGCTGTGAAAAGTACTTAGGGAAAAACCGTGTTTCTTTGATTCCATAACGTTCTTTTTGACATTCATTAGTGACAAATTGTAATGTTTGTTGTAACTTGTATAATAATTTCTCAGAAAAAATATTGATACATTTAGATAAGTGTTTATAAGATGTTACAGTCATATCGTATCGAAAACCGGATAATTACCGTGATGTAAAATGTGAAAAATTTGTCAGATACACTTATAGATTTGGATTTATAATGAATTTCGTCAAGTACTTCATTCCAGATTATCTTTTAGTAAATTTTAAATTATAACAGTCGTATTTAAATTTATTAAAAAAAATCTACACCCAAATCAAAGCAATAACGGAAAAGTGTTTATCATATAAAAACATTATTTAATATAATAATAAAAAAATGCTATCCTGCTTATTCAACTCACATTGTAATACTATTACTAGACTAGAATATTCATAAAAAAAATCAACTCACTCATCTTTAATTCATAGCTGCATACAAATGTATTATACAACTATTATATAAATTTAAAATTTAACGTATACATCTATCATCAAACCAACAATATCAGACCAACTAAATCGTGCAACAAAAAATAATTCAAAATTCAAATCAACAAAAAAAATCTCATGATACCAAATCATACAAAACTAACCCGATCCAACAATATCATTCAAAACTCAAAATTTCCACAAATCCGAACACCAACTCGCGCAGTCCCCTTCACCTAACTCTCCTACACATACCTGTTGCTCGACAATTAACGCAAACCACACTCGCGAGGGTTAAGGGTTGCGTGTTGGGTTCAAGAGTTCCACCCGAGCACTGGTGGCGGAGCGCCTCCGCCACGGCATTAAGTAGCGCCGGCGCCTCCGCCCCCCATGGCCGCGCCCCCATCGCCCAATTGACGGGCTGCGGAGCCCGGGGGGCGCCGCCCCCTTGACACACCCCTGGTTGGCTTTTCACCCAGTTTCCATGGGGAGTGTGCTCGACGAGGGAAGTTTCGCCTAGTTTTGGCGAGGGTTCGTTGCGCTTTAGATGGTTTCGTTTAGTGGTGTGGTCGGAGTGTTTTGATGGAATTTTTTGGTTTTGAAATTGTTTCGCTTATTATTCGGTATGTTTTCCATTTTGGGAATGGTATGAAATAATAATGAGATTGAGGGATTCGTGTTGTTGAATTGTAGATGTGGTACTTGTTTTGAAAATTGTTTCGCTTGTGTATGGATTCAGTTTGTTTTCATGTGTGTTTTCCATTTCAGAAATGGTATGATGTAATAATGAGATGGAAGGTTTCGTGTTGTTGAATTCTATGCGACAATATGTCGTATTTGTTTTGATAAAGTTTTTTGATTGTCGAATATCTTTCTGAATAAAAAAAAGATTGGTGACAATATAACGGTCACTTTTAAAGTGATTGATTGTTGACCTTTCAACGTTGTACAAAAAATCAATTCTCAATTCAATACATAATTTTTATAACCACGTCTATTTTTAACGAGAAGATTTATTCTATTTTTCAATATATTATTTAGATCAAAATGAAATAAGATTCTATATATTTTCATGACCTCATTGAAAAAAAATAAAATGAACGATTTCTTAAAACACAACAGAACACAATTCAACGAATATTCTATTATATTATAATATAAACACAAACAAAAACTCATCAGATCCGACCAGACCAACCCACAAAAAACTACCAGATAACACATCACCGAAAATATCAAAATCATCCACTTTGTGCCCGAATTGGCAACGACGGTCAATCGGAGCACGCAAAAATATGAATATGTGCCAAAAAGTTTGTGTATACTGCCGGTTCATGAATGGGCCGAGCTTTCAGGTGTAGGTGGGTGCGATTCCGTGGAATGCGGAGTATTGACTGTTTACTGCTGCGATTCAGTTGGATTCTCGTTTAATAACACATATATCAAGTTGTGATATTTACCGTTCATCGGAAAAACAAAGCCGGGATGTCTGCGGATCGCGGAAATTACCGAAAGCCAGTGGCGTTAGATGATGGCCGGGTCAGGTGTTGGGAATCATTGGATTTTGGGAGGTTTTGTTTTTTGGGGTGACTTAATTGTCATATGTAGTCTATGTTGTGTCAATTGTAAGTTGAAAGGTAGGGGAAGGTGATTTTTGAGGAATTAAGTAATGAAAGTATTGTTCGTCAAATGGTATGGTATTGATAGTCTCATCGATTTGTTAACTACGCTAAATATTGCTTGGTGATCGATATGAATCAATGAGCTTCATCACATTAAGTGAGGTTGTGTGAGTGGAAACTAACTAGTAACTAACTTAGTTACTATAACTATTACATTATATAATATTATTGAGTCGAATCCTGTTTGTAATATACAGGGCGTTAAATGGTATTAAAAAAATACTAGTGACTAACTCACTGGTATTATAGATATATGTACATAGTTAGTAGAGATTAATATTAATTTGATAACATTTTTCTATGAATAAGTGGAAATGTCAGTGCACTTTATAAAGATTTAATCTTGATTTGGATCAAGTTTATACAACGAAAAAGAAAATTTCAAACAAAAATATTTCAGTGAAAATTTCACATTCTTCTTCGATAGACTTTTGTATTGAAGAGTTTGTTCATCACTGGAATAAATATTTACGAAATCTGTTTACTATGAATTTTAAAGGGTAAAAGTCATATATTTTTTTGATTGTTATTCAAAATTCAAATATTTCGATCGTGACTCAAAACAATTGATCAATTCTAAGCCTCCCAATCAGTCTTAATCCATTCATTTAACTGATCTTATTACATAACGAAATACTTAATAAAAATTAAATAAAGTGGAACATAATCAGTTCCTATTAATAATATAATGATAAACTAGTTTATAAAAACCGAATGAATGAAAAACGATGGAATTAACAATAAACATGAGTAATCACCCAATAAATATAAGATATCGAGAATTTTTACAGATAAATTGTAGGAGCTGTTCAATTTTATTCTATCAGCTGAGATATACGTTTATTCACAATTCAGATATAGTTTTATTGACGGAAATATCGATATGAAAAAATTCACAGTCTAAAAACAGTCTAGTTTATAAACTCGAATAAACGCGGTGATAAACTCGCTCAGGTATTCGAAAGAAGCGTTCGATCAAAGAAAATGTTTGAAATTTGTATCTGAAAAAGTAATACATAAATAAATATGGGAATCTTTAATAAAATCTCTCATTCCGATCGAAACTGAACAGATGAATGACAAGATTAATTCTAAGCATAAAGCTGTCTTTAATCCATGACGATAAAAGTGTTTCTACACATTTCGTATACAAATGTGAGAAAATTTGTGGAATTTCCGTTTCAAACATGAAAAGATATGATTTTTATAGTTTATGGATGGATATCGAACGATTTTCTGCATATATTACAAATCAAGCAATTCAGCATAAAACAGGAAATACTATAATATTATACATAACCAATGTTTGAAGCAAGCAAAAATTTGCCCTTGAGAAATTAAAATCTGCAATTGTGAATACGAAGTGATGATATATGAAAATCGAAGTGTATTCAAATCTTGCAAATAATGAGTCAATATTTATTTTTGAAAAAATGAGATTTATGCAAGTCAATCAATATGTGTTTGTTTATGAAGTTTACTTGACACTTCATGGAGGTCTCATATAACGGTGACACGATTTCATTTTTATAATATTCAGGGTCACGAAATTGTTTTTAAAAAAGGTACAGAAAAAAAAAACATATCGAGCATTTTTCTTTTGTTATGACGATCGATAATGATTATGCAAAGATAATAAAAATTGTTTTGTCGTATAAGTAAAGTTCAAATTTCTGATTAGAGTTCAAAATATTTAATTAGAAAATATCTCACATGATTCTTTGAAATGGAAATGATTAATTTATAATTTATTCGCCTTGATTAAATTAATTGAATATTTAATATTAATTAGGTTAGAAAAGTTAAGCGACGTAAAAAATCCAGTTAGCTCGTTGATATATATATGAATTAATTCACCATATAAGGAGATAAATTGAGTCTACATTCACCTGATAAATTTTATTACCTTTCATTCGCAGCAATTTTATCACAAGTAGGAATAATAAAAAAATTCAAAAATTACCTAAGAACTGTCGAGTTTCCAATAAACACACCCATCGCGTTTATCTTTATTAGCGCATAAATTTTCAATTATTTGTCATTGTTAAATAGAAATAAACGAAGACACACACCACGCAATTACCACAATAATAAAAAGCAGATAAACGCAATAACAATAAACAACGTTGTAAATCAGTCTTGGTCGTGGCGTCCTTTCGTCGTTGTTGTATCAGAAACACTGCGGATCGTATCGAGAAATTGCCATTTCTCAAATCGAGATTATGACAAAAAAATGGCACGGTTCGAGAAAAAATTCCATTCATGGTGAGATGATATCATTCTTTTTTGGCATGGACTGAAGAGATAACGAATTCGACACAAGCAGAGAATTTTCCGCTGATTTTCCAGTGTATGGAAATGTCTCATATTATTTATTTTTGTGATGTTGATTTGTGGATAGTTTAACGAGTTTTTTCGATATTGTAGTGAAGGGGATTTTTTTCCCTTTTTTTCCGATCCATAAAAATGTTAAAAATATTCTGATTTAATCAGATGTTGATGAATTTTATCAATGTGAATTTGATTTGTTATGATAATATCTATTCACATTATGTTCAATCAATCAAAATATAATAAGTTAAATAAAATTTTTATCACTTTAATAAAATATGTTAAAAATATGTTACGGTTGGTTAACAATAGAAAAATTTTGGAGGTCATAAAACTTTTGCAATAATTTTCAAAAAGAAAGACGTCATAAAATAACTTGATGTAATCTTTTGAAATATCAATATAATTTAATGATGATTGAAGATGAAATTTTCCTTAATTAATAATTTGAATACAATACTCCAAAATATAATACAATATTATGTAATATATTATATATTATCGTTGACAATTTTATCTTAGCAGTAAAATAATCTTTATATAATATAAATGAATGACTTTTGAACAATTCTAAAAAAAAAACGTTATTTATATTGTTTATCAATTTTTCATCGACATACATAATTTAATATCTCAAATTTAGCACTGATAAAATATCTGAGATTTCTGAGATGAAAAGCTTAAAAACTAGTTATCTCAGTTACTATCGGAGAATATTATATAGGAATCCATCGAAATATAACATCATTCAACGAATTTGCATATAGATAGAATTAACATTATAAATGTATTATATAAACATTATATATAATGTGAATAAGTAATTAAGCTTAGCAAATAAGAATTATATATCATAATGTATTTACACTAATTGAAATCAATTTCATTAAACAATCGATTAAATTGATCCTCTAAGCATTAAAATATCTCATCCAAACTCACATCGAATCGAAACTTAACACCAACAAGCAAAAACAACGTGGGCAGACCCCAAGATAATTAATAACACTTCATATCTATGTATAATTATTAATACGCAATCAATAATTCAAACGAAAGCGAACTCGTACATTTCCATGCTTTATCCCCTAAGCAATTAACTCGCATATAAATTTGTATTTATACAAGTTCGATACGAAATCCAGAAATCCATTATAATCCGCTCTAAATCGACATCCAATCACTATAAATAATTAAACAATAGTGTGCGTTTTGCATTGCCGCCGCAAATGTTAAGTGCTTCATTGAATCTCGCTGGCGACTCTGTGACATGTCTCACCGACTCGCGATAATTCATATCGCACGAGTTCTGTATGCGTTCGCGATTTCTTGCCATTTTATTATATTTTATTCAATTATAACGTAATATAAGATGTGTGTGGAGTAGGATTTTATGTCGTTTCGTTTATGCGAGGATTGAAAGAAGTGTTGAGGTTTCGTCAGTGCCGCGATAATTTTCAAACGTTTTCTCTTCTGTTGTATTTGCGCCGAAAGGATTTCGTCACTTTTAACTCAATTAGCGTGTCCCTTCTTTTTTGTTTATGAATTCGTAAATGCGATTCGCATAATGTGAAATTTTACGATTTTTTAAAGTTTTTTGTGTGCGGTTCATAAAATTCGGTAGTCTTGGAAATTTCAAAACGATGCTGTGACATGAACGTTTGTTTACATTTGATCATTAAAAAAAAAAGATACGATAATGACTTGTATGAATGATTATTACAGGTTTTACACTTCAAATTCAACTTTTAAACTGCAAATCAAACATTTCAAAATTCAAATTCAACCATCGGAAATATAATACATGATTAACATACTATGACAACTGTCTTAACGATACTTTCTGATGGTTGAATTTGAAGTTTAAAATATTGAATTTGAATTTTAAAAGATTGAATTTGATATTTAAAACCTGTACATATAGTTAGTTCAAAAATATTTTATTTTCAACAAATACTGGATTGTTATTAATATACTTAAAAGATTCAGTACTCCAGATCAACAAGAAGGCGCGAGGTGGAAAGCTCAGATTTCGACGAAATTTGGCAAACCGATAGTTTACCTATATGGTTTTAATATACCAAAATTTGAGAACGATACCCAGCGGTTTAAGTCAATTCAAATTTTCCAAAAAAATAAATCAAAATTTTCCTCACACTTTCAAGAAAAATCATCACGATAAACATCCCATTATTTATTCAAATACCTCGCTACTTTCAGCCACCACTGATTGATCCATCGCCATAATACCTCACTTCCACACTTACCGATAATACCCCACAAGTGCGAAAAGACTATGATCTCCACAGCCACCGGTACGACCCGTACCCAACATCTGACAATTAAATGAATGTCCAGACCGATACACACACACACACACCAAACCCGTGGCCAACTCTCGGCGATACATCAGCGATTATAACGTCGAACACTGATTGGCCAATTAATTACGAGCCTTCGAGGATTACGGCCAATCAGCGGCGGCGGCAAATCATGCGAACGTCACAGTTTTGACGGCCGGATCGACAAAGAAGGCGCCAGTCTAGATCGCCGGTGTTGCAAAATTGCCGACTTGCTTAGATCCGCGGTTGATATCATGACGTTTAATGTCTTGATCTAGCCGACGTTGGGAAATTCTGATCTGTTGGGTTTTTATGTGGTTGATGCCGTTTGGACGGTTCGCGAAAGCGTCTGTGTGTTGATGATTGACGGTTCAAATGATCGATGTTATGTATGAATACCGGAAATGGAGAAGGACTTCAAAATAGCTGAAATTGATTTTATGCTAGTAATAGATACCTTCTAGATGGCCATTCGTTGTAATACGGGCATGTTTTAGTAAAATAGGGTTGAAGATTCCAAAATCGGTTTGGAATGGTATTATACATATGAGTAGCCTATTTACAAAGACGGCTTAAGCCACCCTGGATCGGTTTTCATTTTTTGATGGATTTCTTGTTCTACACGAAAAGCCCGATTTGGTGATGTATCGCTTGCTTAACAAAGTTGATGAAAACCGTATGAAAACTATGATCAGCTCAAAAAAGAAAAATTGCAATAACTTAAAAACTTCAGGAGATACAAAAAATCAGCTGTCGTGAAAAATTTTGTAAAGTGGCTTAAGCCGTTTTTGTAAATAGGCTACTCATATATCAACAGCGAACTTGTATCGGTTATATGCGCTACTATGGGATTTTCTTTGTAGCACGGTTCAAGGAAGAATAATTTTTTCTCACGGTTTTCCCACTTTGACGCGGTATAAAAATAGAAAAAATATTTATTATTATGCTACAATGGTAAGATTCGGTGTAGGCCAGTGTACTGTTATAATTATATGTATGTAATTGTAGTTATTAAATAAAAAAAATTCGATGTTTTTCGATGATTTTGCATGGCGAAATTTTTTCACATTACACATTTTTTATAAAGTACATTTGGATGGAAGTTCTATCCAAATATATTGATGGAATATATCTCCAATTTTTAGATGGTCACCACACGTTTTTTTACACGATTTATTTTTTACGTATCCCCCGTGTAAAAAGAGAATTGGGTGAATCTCAAAATCTTAAAAACGCCACTTTCACCCTTAATTATTTCCGGTATTCATATTGTCAATTTATTGAAATAATAATGCGTGGTTGTATTTATCCATTGACTACCTTACACGTCGCTCAACATGAAAACTGATGTATTTGATAAGGTGCAATCATTGATCAATATTTTAATGTTAATTGAAAATATTTTGATCTTTTCAATTATGTATATCCAATACATACTGTCAGGTGTGTTTATCATATGATAATATTTATTCAATATTATTATTTACGTCGCAATGAAACTCGTTCTGTTGCATACCTCTGCGATATAATTTAACTATAAAATTTTATTGCATAGCGTAATTTCGTTACGCGTCGGTAATTTTCTATTCATTGTGTTTGCAACTATTTTAATAAGATAAGAATCATTGCGGTCAGATTGAGACGTTAGTGACAAAATGTCTGTCGGCGTCAACTTCAAGGAATTGATTGATCAATTAAACAAAGCTGATGGATCTTGTCTACAGATTGAGGAGTTATAATAAATTCGTATTTGAGAATTTTATATATAAAACTGTTTATATGAAGAAAAACATAAACAAGGTTCACACGCGAAATCCATTACGAATTGCATTCGCAAGTCGAGTATGACTTAAATATATTGCGCAATCGGCGGTCTTCAAAAGAGTTTTTTCTCATTTTCGTGCAATAAAAAGTTTAGTGGACTCAGTGCAAATAATGTTCAAGTGCACGCTGAATATAAACAGTCGCATTTAATTCCAAATTTCGAATCATGTTTGCATAAGCCTCCATTCGGATTCTTGATGAGTAGAAAAAGTGCATTTGAAAAAATAACCGAAATATGGGAAACCCCTCATTTTTTCGCACAGTAAAATCATGTACAAATACTAAAATGTCTATAGACAAACTTCCAAAAATACACACAAATGATGTATAATTAAAATGTCATATTTACACAATGTTTGTTTAACATTCCAAAATTTTCGTACCAAAACTAACTTAAGTGTAATCGAAGCGAATTCATTAACACAAATAATAAATAATAAAAAACCAGTTTCATAACACACGCGATTCATTTGATTCAAGAAAGTTTGCCACCGCGAACTTCAATCGGACCCGATTTTCCCGCCGAATCGATCCGAATATCCGAAAATATATTTGCACAAAAGCCTGCACCCCATCTTATGCACTTAATCTTACGATAATTGATATAATTTGCGCTTCGTAGCCGGATGCTGAACACGGCGCCGATTAATAATGTGCAAACTCGCCAACTGCCCGTGTCCTATACGTGAGCGGGTTCCTTAAACGCATTTTACCTCAGATCGGCCAGGTCTCTCCAATCGGTTCAAATGTTAAATAATCCATTTCAAATGTCGAGGAAATTCGACATGGTAATTCCGAAATGTTAATGGACTGCAGTGGGACACGCCTCGACGCATGTCGCTGTCGCTTTCAATAAATTGGGACCGTTAAATTTGCGAAATGTCCCACGGATGATGGAAATATGCAAATTACTGGGCCTTTGGATGGTTTTAGAAAGGTGTGTTGATCTTGCGCAAAAATGTGCAGGATTCGTTTTGAAATCTGACGAAGTTTATAATGCATTGAATTCGATTCTAGGAAGAGTATTATGATTTTAATGCGTTGGTTGTGGTCGAAGTCAATTTTGCATATCTCGTTGTTTAATAGTTATAAATCAAATTTCAAAATTAATTCAATGATTAGATTTCGTAAAATGTTTTATTGTTAGTATTTATCATTTTGTATGAATACAATGTTTCATTCATAATAAGATAATATGCAGTTATAAATTATCATATCTATGTTTGTAAGACTCAAGATTTTCGTCACGAGAAATACTTTCATCCGAAAGATTTTATAAAGAAAACATATCAAAGAATGCACTTTTGAAAGCATCATATACAAAAATATCGTTTTGTTACGTCAATTTCACAATTTAATGAAGCACAACAGAATGCGGCGGAAGTTTTGTTCGAATTATAAAACGCATCGGTTAGTGCGTGCGTTCTTGGAACGCGATAAATCACATTTGAATATTAATAACTATTTGGTCGAAACAAACAAAAAAATGCATACGATCGTTCGGCTATGACCATTAGCAACATTTAATCGGTCTACTTACCACGAAAACAATAAAATCACGATTTCGCTTTCGAATTTTATTGTTTCGAACGCGTACGCAGCTGAAAGCCATTATTTGATTTGTGCGGAGAAATCGCAAATGCAAACGATTTAACGGCACGTCGAATAACTCGTTAACCGTTCTTCCAGTTCCGATAAATCATAGATCCTCAATATTAGGGTGTGAGAAAAATTTCATTCGATCCGATCGCTTCAACGGAAGATTTCAGTACATCGATAAAAAAAATTATGATTGTTTTTTTATGAAGAGATATTGTATAAATTTATCATTTGTAATTTATGGTTTATTCAATCGATTGATTAGGCTATATACATTTCTTAGGTTATCAAAGTTAAATGATATAATCAATGCTCATAAAAATAATTTTTATGTATATGGACAATCTATATAAAAAAATAAATTCCTATTGTATTAAAGAGAGATATCTGTAATAAACTATATATAAATGATAAATAAAATTATTTTTAATCAAAATTAAATTATTAATATGCAATTTTTAAGGACCACGATTCTCGGTTCGAAATTCGCGCCATACGTGCGGTATTCCAGGTAAAATTATAACGCGCCGGCCGTCAAAGGAATGCGATCGAGGGTAATTTTGATTTTTGTACCTTTTTTGGCGCACGTTGGTGCGTTGTGTATTTAACGAAACGTGCTCTTGCACCGGAGCGTGAAATTTAACCGAGTCCACATTTAGCATAGTGCAATGTGCCAGACTTCTTAAACTTCGGTCCATGGTGAAATGCCACACCTTCGAAGCCGGCAATGGACGGTGAAACGAACGGAATTCTTGTAAATGACACCGTTGTTTTTGGAAAAAGAATATGTGAGTCATTGCATCAAGGAAAATCGTGGTGAAGGTAGAAATTCGAAATCAATCTTGGCTCTTGTCAGTAAATGTATTCAAATGAAATCACATGTAGCTTATATTAGGGAAAATATGGAAATTTTATCGTTTTTCTTTACTAGAAAAGATTTTTCATGGATTTTTAGTTGACGATATATAAATCAGATTATCCAACTAACAATCAGACATCTTATTGGATGTCTTACTAGAAAATGGAGTATACAATAATAACCCAAACTTTAAATGTAATTATCATAAAATCTGTTGGGTATTGTACTCTAATATTTTAAATCATAAATACCGTAATGGTAAACCACCAAATTTCATCAAAATTTGTGATTTATACGTTGTGCCTTCCCTTTGTAAATTCTGAAAATGCCTAATACCGTTTAATTTTTATTATCAGTGAGAACGGCTTTCGTTTATGTTGTACATTAAAATTTTGAAATTCCTACAAATAAATATCCACTCACATATAATGTACATGATTTTATATTGTCGTTATTTGTCGAACAACACTTTTAGCGATGAGAGCACACATGAAGACAGCGTGTGAACAAGCTTTCGCGTCGCGCAGATAGCAATATGTAAAAATAACAAAAGTAAATCCCTTCAATCGTAAATTAAGTCGATCTAATACTTTAATCTTTTGGCACTCGAATAATCGAGATGATATTTATCTGATGTTTAGAGATATGCGAATCTCGCTTTAGCCGTCTGCGGGAGATAATGTGGGCAATAAATTGTCACTGTTGCGAACCTGGTTGTAAATTACTTTTGTTAAATAATTATTTTACGACTTTCAATAGAGTGTGTGTGGTTTCAGAAGAACACACCTGTGTCTGCTTCTTTCAATATTCGTCGCGAGTCGTTTTGTGCTCAGATTTATAGATTACATTTATTTTTTAACGCTTCTTAGTGAAACTTTTTCCAAGATTGTCTTCAATATTTATGAGACAATGGGGTGTCTAAAATGTTTGCTAATTTTAACTGCGCATTAATTAATTTACGCGATATCCTTCATACGTCAACTCTATAAGCCGCGGAGCTGTTTTCAATGTAACATTTTCAAACATAAGCTTGATCCATAGACCAAGTTTGATTCTTTCTCATGTTAATTCATCGATTCCGTTGCAATTTATCATCTATTTAGCATTAATAATCTGTTATGACGCATTCGAAACACATCCATTCATACTTTTTTTTCCGAGTTGCAACCGACAACCAACCCGCAGCAGTAAGAGGATTATACTTTGATTTATTCGCGTCACCATCTGATTGCCTTATCTCCGACATAATATTATATCTCGCATGAAATTATACAAGATTCGAAAGCGGTCTAATTCATAACTCAAAGACACGTCCACTTTTGCACAAAACGAACCACAAGAGTCGGCTTTTCGGCAATTTCGTTCACTTCTACGCATACGAATGGAGTCTTATGGACCTCGTTGGATTTTATGGTACAATAAGTGTGTGGATTTAGCGAGGAGTTTGGTCGTTACGATCATCCGATTGTAATCGATCGTCGAAGCAATGTGGACTGCTGAGGGCCGTTTTCGATAATTACAGGCCGGCTTGGGCGGAGACCGACACGTTGCTCTCGTTTAGTTGTTGTGACCATTGTTTATGATGTTGAATATGTTTTGAAGAGTCGGAGATGAAAATGAAAGTTCGGATGAAGGATTTTTGATGAATCTTGAAATGAAAATTTATTACGGTTATAATATTATAAGTGATTTCGTTGTTTTTTTTATAAATCTTCAAGTATTTATTCAAATTATTATGTTTATTATCGATTATTTTCCTGAGGAAAAAATACTGAAATTTTAGCATCTTAATGTATGAATAATTGTCATATGACATCACGTATTGATGTTGAATAATTACATCGAATAAATTTGATTGAAATTCTTTTGATCATAAATTTTAATGGACAAAATTAACTTCCTAACTGTAAGTAATTTCAAGCATTGAAAAATACTGAGAAATTGTTATATCATTCAAATTTTTTTCGATGGAAATCAATAAATTTGTAATTAAGTATACAGAGTATACATAAGTATACTTTCAAAGTACACAAAACTAACTATGAGACATATTTTGCATATAAAACTAAAAATGGTCGCCACAACTCATACACAAAATTTCGCACGCTGCTTCGAACATGCAATATGCAACAACATGCAACGAAACCGCCTTTCTTTTAACAGATACAAACAATGCAAAACACGTCCTCCGGATCCACCTCCTTCTTGTCCAGATAAGGACCAGCGACTTAATTTCAGCTTTCTGAACACCCCTCGTCCTCCCATCGAATCTCTTTTATTACCGGTTAAATATTTCTTTATACGACTTGACATATTATGCACGTTTCCCGTTTCGATCGGCGATAATTGCACTTCTTCGCAGTTCAACGGACTGATGCGTTTTCGTTTTTGATTCCTGAAGAGGTGGATTTATCGCGTTATAATTTCGCGAGACCGGTCGAGGTTAAATAACGTGGAAAGATTGAAAAAAGGTGATGTTTGTTCACTTGACCGTATGGGTATAATCGGGGCACATTTGATGGTTTTTCATTTTTTAGGGACGGTAATATTTTGTAAATATGTTTTTTAACGCCTGAAGGTTAATGTGTTTTATAAATTGGATAAAGTCGATGATCTTGTTGAGGCTTCTGCGCAAAATTTTTAACAGAACGTTTCGAAAGGTTATAGAAAAATTTTATCATTTTCTTACATATTTTTCATAAGAATTCGAAGAGTTTATACGTAATATAAACTCTGCCTTTTTATATTAATATTTATTAGAATTTATATTTATATTTCTCATATGACTAATAATATCAAATAATAATAATTCAAATCCACCATGTTTAGATGTATTGATAAAATCCTAGTATACACGCATTTACCGTACAACTTTCCACGTATAACACCTCGTCAATTTCAAAGGCAGTCAAGAAAGTTCACAAGAACTTAGTCATCATGATGATGCACTGTCATTGGCGACGACCTGCTGCATCAGAAGGGCGTCCAAAGACAGCTAAACAGGAAGGAGGCGATTTCGGTTCAAAATTTGAATATGTTCCTCAGACGTCGACAATGGTGTACCGTTGCACTTTTGAGCGAATGCAAATCGACCCGGCGAGGGATTATCATTTATCGGATGTAAATCACGGATCATTCTGTATAAAAAAACGTAATAAATAACGTTTGTGTGTGCGCGTTTTTTATTTTGAGTTTCAAAGACCGCAATTTATGCGCGCGACGACGCATAAGAATATGATAATTTGATCGGTCGAATAATGGACGATTCGTGAGCTCGTTATTGCGGCCGTAGTTTATTTATTCAATTTTTTATACGAAATTCAATATTTTCGACCCGTTACAGATCGAAGTATTTATTATTGGACCGCTAACTATTACGGTTCAAATGAAAAATTTATCGTAAATTTTTCAGTCAGTTTCAAAATAGTGAACTGGACTTAAAAGCTTTTTGTCATTAATTTTTGAGGTCGATATATCGTGATTGGTTCATTCGATTACATACAGTTTATTTTTGTATAATATAAAGCTTTTCATGAATAAATATATAATATTCTAAGTCAGGGTTCGACAAACTTTTTTTGGAAAGGGAATAATTTGAGACTCGGTGGGCCGGATAGTTAATTCGAAGATACTTATATGAGTAATTCTACTTAAAGAGCAACGTAAAAACAGGCCCAAAATTTAAAAAAGTTAAAATTAATCGATCTGAAAATAGTTATTTGAAAATTCAAGTGGTAATTTCAAAAGAATATTTTTATATATCAAGGAAATAAGCATAAATGAAGCGCCGCAGGTATTTTTTTTTAAATTTTTTTATTGATTAAACCTACACTATCAATAACAAATGTAAAATTTTCTAAAATAAGTACTTAATTTTAGAAAACAATCACTTCCAATTGAGGATTTGACAGAACTCCTCAATTGTAAAATTAAATGGATTTTAAAATATAGAAATGTTTTTTGCACTTGTATCAAGATCCAAAAACGCTTTTGTAACTGTAGTTCAGCAATAAATTCAAAAAAAATATGATGTATGTATATATTGCGATTTTTTTTTTTAAATTCTAAATTTATTTAATTTTAATTTTTTCATATAAAAATAATATAAACCCTCGGGTTATGATTAAAAACAAGTAGCGGGCCGGATTTGGCCCGCGGGCCGAAGTTTTTCCGACACTTGCCGGTCAAAGGATAATTTTCCGAAACGTTTTAGAGAGCGTCACTCATACATTAGATTCTAAGCATAATAATAAGAGTGACGCTCTCTAAAACGTTTCGGAAAATTATCTTTTGACCATTTCCATATAAATTTCAAACAAGCATTTGTCACATATCGAAACCGACACACTTCTACGACCCAGGGGATCCCTCAACCAACAAACTGAATAAGTACCGAGAAAAGCACATTCACCCATCGATAATTCCAGCACGCGACAAGATAAGGCCCAGACGTCGCCCAGAACTCGAGTTTTAGCGCGAAAAGACCACTCAACTCGGCTATTTGCGCAAGTAAACCGCGGTAAATGCGATTTTGCATTTCATATTTGCTTACTACGAATGTCGGGGAATGGCACAATGAAGTGTGTTTGTTTAGATGGCCGTTTCGAGCTGTCGTTTTCGTATTACCTGCCTGGCGCCAGTTCGATTAACGCGCGAATGAATCGAATGTTTCTTGTGTGTTTGCACAGTTAAATATCGTGTAGTGGGAAATGGAGTTGATGTGTTGAATCGGTTGGATGGTGGTTTTGTTGGTTAAATGGTGATTTTGAATGGTTTTCGTGCTATTTAGAGGCGATCGAAGTGTTGTTTCTTAATTCGTTTGTAGTATGCCGAAATCGTAAATTTATATGGTTCTGATGAAATTTTTTGGTTGTTTTAGTGAATAAATAGAATTTGGTTGTGAAATTTATATCGTCGAAGAAATTTTGAATTAGTAATAGATTTGAACGTATGAACTTTATTCAAATTTTATTTATAATTAGATTCATTCCTCCTACACGTATCAATTTGTACTAACTAATTATCATCTATTTACAAAAAAATTGGACATCAACAAACAGAAATGTTTAATAAAAATTAAGAATATACGAACGAACGACAATTCCAAATTTTTTTCAAATAAACATCGAATTTAAAATGTAGACCCATCCACGTAGGCACACAACATAAAAACTAATTGATCAATAATTATTTGATGACTTTCGGAAACTTTCGCAACATAACCGGGACAAAGTAACCGACTTTATCGCTGGTAAATGCATATAAATCGACTCGTACAACCGGCCTGCTTTTGTCCTACGCAAAATCTTCCTTTTCCGAAGCCGAGGCGGGCCTAATTGATGTGAAATGTCCAATTAATGCTTCTGACGTATGAATAAATATAGGAGTTCGCATGCGTGGCCCACGCGCCATATAAATTCCGAACTTGCAACCGAACAGCGGGTGGCTGTTGTACGATTGTCCAACAGGCATGATAAATTTGCAATTCGCTTCATATGGCCGTTCGAAGATGATCTGATTGATGCTGCTGATTGTTGTGATCGATCTGTTGATTGTCTGAACGGTTGAGTGCGATATTATGTAAGGTTGAGGTTGAATGATGTGTTTATGAAAGACAAAATGTCCTGTGATCATGTAATCATTTGTCATTCTAAAAACATTGCAAATTTCAATTTCAATGTTTTTTTAACATGTTTAAAAACATAATTTGTATTTGTTAATAGATTTGTTTAGTAAAAAAATATAATCTCAACATCTGCTAATTGAAATAAATTGCCGACCAGATTTTTCTAGATTTACCAATCAATTTTTCTGGGAATCGAGATTCTTTGTATCAAACATAAAAAATACTGGGAAATGATTCGAATATATTTTCGGAACGATCTGTAATGAACGACGAAGGTGTGTTTAAAAAATTAGCAACAGTCGAGACGTTTCGGTTTTTTGGTGGTGAAATGTCATTTTTACTAGTCTCGCCATTGAATGAAAAAACGTGTCCGTGTTATAAAAAGTTTGGGCGCCGCACGTAATTAGTGCTTTTAATTAATTGTTGTTTTTTTTCTGTATAGCCATATTGTGTTTCTCAAACTCTAATTATTATTCAAATTGGTCGGAGAATATCTTAAAAAAGGTGCCGGAAAGTCATATAGATAAATCTCGGGGGATAATGGAGATTGGGTTTCGACAAATTTTCGCATGAATATCTTTAAAATTCATAACACTTTTTTTCAATATAATTTTTATACAAAGGTGAAGTTTCATTATCATCTAAATTGATTTCGAAACCTACGTTTTCAACACGTTATAAAACATAAATTCGTCCATTCGTGCATCAATATTCACATAATTTTTTCTCGCATATTATTTTGATAATATTCAAATTTTATACCAAAATTCGCATCCGTGGATCATAAACAAAAATATTTATAACTGTAATTTAGATGACTCTATAAGCCTCACGAAAATCGCAACATTTAAGAAATCAATTATAGGCGAATTATGCAAATTCCCCATTTGCTCGACACGGAGGATACGCGTTTCGTAACACTTCGATATTTGGTGGGTGTAGAAAGTCATTTATCATATCGAAGCCATATCGTGGGCGTGATGATTTTTCTATTACATACACGCATACATTATAAACGAAAATAACTATGTGTTTTGGAAACGTTTAATAAATATAAATCGCTTCTTAATGGGCGCCCTTGTCTTGCCGACATCTCAATACATACGACATGCTAATATTTACGCGAGAGAAAGCAAATGTATAATTTTTCTAAATTCATTAATTGTTCATGAAAATAAATAAACGCATTCGATTCCGAGAAAACCATTTTCATAAGCTATTTTCGCGTCGCTAATAAGTTGTTTGATTTTATTGTTTTTTTTGGACCCGTGCCCCGGAGATATGTTCACATTTGTTCAATTTGACAAACAAAACAAATAATTCATTCGCCTAATTATACGAATTTTTATTTATAAATCATAATGGTCATTAATAAGATTCGATGGATTTTTTTTTCAAGATTGTACGAACCAATTTATGATAATGGCGCGTGAAGCGAACGAGAGATTATTTTCGTATATCACAAAAAGTGTAAACAAAACCTACTTATTTTCCGAGATTTTCTGAAACAAAGAGATTCGATAACACGAATTGTTTTTTTTTTTCGGTTACGATTATGAAAAAATCGTAATAGCAAAAGCCATTTTCAGTTCATCTGATCATTAAAAAATATTTACTTTCGTTTCTGAAAAAAAAAAAACAATGAAAGATTTATTTCAATAATAACCAGGTTTTCAATTAAAGCTAAATATAAGTGTTATGTTCGAATGCGATATAATCAAAATAATGAATTCTCGAATTGATTTGGGTTTATATTACAATGGAAAGTGTTAGAAGTTGTATTTGAGAGATTAAACTGAAAACGTGACCATTAAAATTATCGGTCCATAAAATCCAATAACAACTTTCATTTAACTTTTATTTTACAATATTATAAAAAAATCAAGTATAAGCCATTGTTCAAACTTAAAACCGTTAAAAAGCTCAAAATCATACACTAGCACTATAGAGCCACAATTGTACAAAAATGTCTTTATATAATACATCCAGAATAAATACCATGCTGAAAAATCAATCTCAGATGTAGCCGTACAATCACCATAAAGCGACAACCATAAGAGTGAGAGAATTCTTAGTCGTAAAACGATAACTGAACCGAATCGATCTCGCAATAAACGATCGCTAAAAATGGTTTTATTACCATCGGGATCGGATTGTCACCCTCGAGTTGTTTCCATTGTGTTGCGTGTGCGTTGAACTTGATAATGTACTAATAATGGAATAGCCGGTTGGAAAACAAAAGCACAAGACTTTTCGCTTTACAATACTTGCTTGGCGATGATCCAGCTTCCAATCGGAATAGGAAACATGTCTCCAGCTCTCTACTTATTCATCATTGTCGATTTCTTGCTCGTTCATATTTTGTTTGCAAATTTTGAACCGTTTTATAAACTAATAATGCTTGAAAAATTATGCTGTAATAATTTTGTGAACTATAGTGGTAATTTTTTTTTTGTTCATTCTAACATAACTAAATTGGGAAATCTTAGTTGGATGATATCAATCCTCGAAAAAAATTATAGATCATCATAATTTTATGAAAATAATCACGATCAAATAAAATTACAAGTGATTATCGATAAATAGCACAATTAAAATTTAAAACTGGTAAAACCTTTCCATTTCGTCGGTTTATTTTTTATAAATTTCAAAGTTAATCTTACTATTTAATATATTTGATTTTGCTCATTGATATAAAACGTATATTTATATATCAAAAAATTCGTTAATATTGGGGTTTACAGTATTTGCGGATTTCCTTGCGACGTCGTCGCAACATTCTCAGACGAGTCAATTAGTTGAGGCGACGGTTTAACACCGTCAAAACAGCAAGACGCCATGGATCGATTTTACTTAAATATTTCATATGGGTTAAATGAATTTTTAAGTGAATGAATATTATGTAATGAGCAGGATATTTAGTCGGAGTGTAAGGAATAATCGAAAGAAAGAAAACATGATAAAAAGCTTACTAAAACGGAAAATAATAAAGATAAGATAATATTTCAAATAAAAAAAAATTGATTCTATTCTTGGATAATATACGAATTCCACTTGTACAGGATGTTGGCGAGTCCTTTATAAACAAATAAAATCGCTATTAGCGCACTCTGAATACCACAACAGATCATACTAATGAACACTTTATGAATCACACAATATGAATTATAACTTGAGACACGGGTTGTATATTTCGAGCGGAGAAATAAAACGCCCACGCACAGGGCTAACCGGGAAAGAAGGAACGATTATAATTGATGATTAACGAGTGTTGCACTTGAGTAAAAGTCAAGCGCACTCAATTGACACCAATAACAATTTGAAGGGCGATATGTCAATTACAATAAAGGAGGTGCAGTGCGCATAAATTAAACGCATGTGCAATTTTATTGACATCGACAGCGCACATTACACGCTGTATGGCGGCTCGGATTGTTTACTTGTGTGATTTTTTTTTCAGTTACTTCATGAACAATGACCCCGGCTTGTTAGTGTAGTGTTGAATTTATCGAGTCATTGTTTTGTTGAACGAAAATAACCGATTTGAACGTGTGAACGTATATTTCGCTGATACACTTTTCAAAAAAATTATTTCATAATAAAAAAGTATTTTTTTGACAATTATATAAGTGGTAAAATACAAACTTAATGTTTCATTGGAAAGTGACTCAATAATAATATCAGTAACGCGACCGTATCGAATAAAACTTCTTAAGGCATTTTCCATTAGAGCTATCGCAAAACGTTCTTCGGAGATTTATAGGCGCGCTTATGTGTTTGTAAATCTTTTTGTTCGAGAAAAGGATATCTTTTGAAGTTTGCATTTGCGTTTATTTGGAGCTTTCGGTTTCAAAGCTCGTAAAATCGTCGGGTTGCATTAAATTGCATCTTAGGCGGTAATGCATCATAGTGCGTTTCATGAGAACTTAAAGGAGCTGGCTTTCAGAATCTATTCGGACCGTAAAAATAAAAGCTCCTCCTTATTCATGCGATGTTATGTGGAAAAGTTAGCCCCATAGAAGCATCGTTGGGTTGATTTATTTATCTCTTTTATTTCCATCAAAGGATATAAATCAGTGTATAGGTGCTCCTAACACTTGTGAAACTGTCCGAAAATTAGATTCTATTACCTGAATAATATAAGTCAATGTCTTTTCTTTTTGAGAAATTTTTCTTGAGAAAAAATCCAGTTATTTATATAGTACAATTATCATATATAGTAGTCTTGAATTACAATGTTCATTACTTTCAAGGATCAAAAAGCGCCGCCTACGAATCTAGAACTCAATAAACGCGACAAAATTATAGTTTAATTAATTCGTTAATTTACACATCGAATCCCGATCATCCGAACATAATAAAGTTAAAATAAGATTATCTTCGCAGCTTAAACTTGATAAAAATAAATATTCAATTCGATCCGTTGCTAAGCCGAAAGCAATGAAATTACAGCGGGGAAATGCGTACACAACTTCGGTCTTTATAAAATGACCCTAAAGTAGCACATAAAGATACGAAAAACATTCGAAATTAACTTCAATGGCTACTTTTAATATCATAATCGTATAATTCATGATTGAGATATATTATATGTCTAAATTGAACAAACTTGAGTAAGCGTCTCTTGTAAGTATTGAGTCATCAATGGAGATGAAATAAATTCAAACGTGGCCTATCTTTCGTATTGTGTGGTCGGTTTTTTTTTCGATCTCCGATGTAAATGGAGAAATTGTGGTTTTATTAGATTTCTAACTTTGTGTATCGATGTAAGATACAGTCATGTACAGTAATATATAGAAAACATTTGAGAAATATAATTAAAATAGATGTATCGAAAAAATCAAAGCAATTCAATAAAATATATCATAAAATTTTTAGAATTTTTTTCTTATCAGAAATAGCAGGTGTAATAAAATTTCTCAAGCAAATCGAAATCATATAAATTTGGAGACAACTGTATCGAATCCTTGGGTCAGTGTAACTTGAACGCGATGTTGAGGGACGAATACAATACGGATATAAAAATCAATGGTCCAACTGACGTTGGCATGCTCTATTTGTTCTCGAAATAAATATCTGTTTACAGCAATAGAGACAAATTTTTATATCTATCGTCTCTGATTGTGACACGTTATTATGTTGTTATGTAAATCTGAGAGACAATCTAATCAAATCGTGTTACCGTGAGTAAAATAAAACTAAGCTGTGCTGAAAAGTCTTTGAACTCACAATTTAGTAGGTCGATAAAAGAAATTACATATACTATAACAGTAATATGCGAAAAAATGTTGAACAAATGCACTATTGAATAGACAAATTGAAAGTATATTATACAAATACATAATTTATCAATCAATTATTTTATTAAATGATTACGATCAAATCGTACAAATATTTCATAATATTAATACTATGAATTACTATGAATTAATGCAAAACGGTAAACATTTTCATGGAAAAATGAGATGAAATCGATGTTAGAATCGCTAAGATCTGATATAATAGATAAACGCAACATTGCCTATTTTAACTGCGGAATCCGATCGCTAATTTATTGCCGAAGCGTGTCCAAGTCAACAATCACGGTTCCATTGCACAAGTTGTTTGCCTTTACTTCGTCAAAGGGAAAATTCCATATTTTTCCGTCGATATTCCATTCGACACCCGAGTTCTGAAGTCGCTTGTACAATTTATTAGCGCCGTACACGCCGCAGTAATTAGTTAGGTCCGTGTCTCGTCTCGCATTTGTTCAATAATTATCGTGACTAATTTTCGAATCGTGTGGGACCCGCGGAAAAGCGATTTTCACGTAAATATCGAAACGGGGTCCCCGATTTTATTGCATGCAGTATAAGCTTTTATTCGATTTTATGACTAGCCACCGTGCTAGGCGAGCAAACGACTCCGGTTTAACTTAATAACTTTACGACTGCCACTTCAATGTTTGTGCGTTTAATTTTTGAGTTTTCGGCTCTTCAATATGCGTGAATGAAGTTGCGTGAGAAAATTTTTGAATCGTATAGAAATTGAAAAAAATAATCGTTTGAAAACTTCTTATATAACGCTCTGTTATTGGAAAGTCGTGTTGAAAGAAGTAATTCTTATTGATATCGGAAGTTAAGTATATAAATAGGTAACCAGACCATTTGGCAGAGAGTTTCAGTATTTAACTCTTTAAGAGTTATTTAACTGTACAAGATAAGGAAAATTGTTTGAAACTTTAAATGGAGTCAGAAAGATTTTGCTTTGAAATAGATGTTAAAAATAGGGCAAATCGTCGTACGAAATTCTTAATTTAAAAGTATAAAGAAAACGTGAGAGAGCTTTCCCCTCATAGAGCTTTAACCAAAAGTCATCGATTGACACCTTAATCGGCTTAAGCAGGTTGGATACTTGTTTCTTAAATAATTTCACACTTTTTACGGTTCGTGGGTACGTAGGGCTATTAGTGGTCGAGTCTCGTTTAACGTCGGTGTGGGAACAAACCACAAATGTGTAAACATTCTATGAAGTCCATTGATAAATTGTTTGTACAATAGCCACAAGTTGAGTTTAAAACTGAAAAAAATACTGAAATACGATTACTAAATAATAATCCGCATCACTGAAAATAAAAATTGGAATTTTTACTAATCCAATGATGAATAATCGATTATTTTCTAGATTGTATGCGGTTAATAATAAGTTGTATGATGATTCACCAAAATCATAAAAAATGTAGCTATTTTGAATATGAAAATACTATAAAACAATGATGAGATAATTCTGTATGTAACGAATTATGAAATATTTGCTTTTCAGGAGGGTCCACTAACAACAAGTGTGACCACTTTATGGCGCCTCGGCTTTTGAAAAATCTCAATGCGACTTCTTAAATAAAAATTGCGTAACAAGTACTTTTTTCATCTTAGGCATTCGAAAAAATAATGAAAATTAAACTCTGAGTCCGTTCAATGTTTTACAATGATAAATCGAATTGTATTGCAGCTCAAGTATGATAATTGCGCACAACTCGATTGTTACACGGAATTAATTAACGCGGCTTACCTTTAGGCTCTATTGCATTCATTTTTATTTATCGGACTCACATATATGGGGACACAAAATAAATGAAAATTTACGCAACTGCCGATAAATCGTAATCTGTGTTGAGTGTCACTTTGTAAAAAATAGTTCGAACCGAACGCTCATTTATTTCTTTCCGATGCACACCTATGCGGCCATTGTTTGTCCTCATCGAAAATTTGGAATTCTGGGGACGTTTCGTGTAACATTTTTTTCTTCAACGGGGGAAAAAATATCGTACCCAAAATAATTATCGCATCTACACAATGGACAATAATAAAGGTAAAATCACGCCACACCGTTCGGGTAAACACGGGACGTTTGGATAACAATAGATGACACTTCCCAGAAATACCTCCGCCATGCCATGTAAATGTAAACAAATAACACTTAACAAGAGGCGCTATCTGTTTTTTTGAAGTTTCACATTGATATGTGAGGTCTGTGTGAAAAAATGGAATCGTGTGCGAAACGCTGGATAAGTTATGTGTTGAGAAAGCTCTAGCATAAAAGCTCTTCCTGTTTCGATAAGAAAATTATCCCACCAAACGTAAAATGTTTGATATGTGTGATTTTCATTTTTAAAATACACAACTTGTCATTGAAATCAATGAAAATTGAGTCGTAATCAAATTTTTTTTACAGAATGTTACAATGCAAACATGATTCAGAAAAATTGTTGATCGCACATAAAATACTTGTTTATTTCAGATAAGATATTGATTTACTGTGTTATGCAAACAGGTTAAAAAACGATATGATTCAACCAGAAAAATCTAAAGTATCAAACCGGTTCAATACGTTTTTGACTGATAATAGAAAATTGTGTGATCAACAAATATTCCATGATTTTCAATCAAAAAAGGCGAAATTGATCACTTCGAATATATAATTTATGCCTGAAATGATGAATCTCTATACATTCAATTAAACGCTTATGGCACATGTACGTACCATGTTTCATTTACAAAGTACGAAATTTATTATTTCGATAAAGCAATCGGAATGCACGCGGGAAATTATTCAACAACACCCGTAAATAAGCAGTTTCTTGTATTTTACGTGCATATTTTATGCAGGCGCCAAAGTGACATCGTTTTATTTATATTATATAAATAAAATGAGATATCCTTTTCAAAAAATCCCCATTCGAGCTCATGGTCGTTTGCAATTACCGCGTCTGTTACACTTGCGCAATATTTCATGTTTTAAAAGGTATTATACAAACACTATTCTGAATTTATACAAGAGTTGTCAGATCTTTTTACATCCGCAGCGATTTTATTATAATATATTATAGTACATTCAAAGTTGAAAATAATAAAGATCAATAAATTTACGTTCTCAATAACATATACATAGAATAAATGGAGCATTCCGAAGGGTGGTCAGATAAAAGTTAATAGCTTAGGGAGAAACTGGGAGCGATATCTTCATGCATTTTTCCACAAAAACGGCGTCATGATACCCATTAAAATGCCGTCAACCCACCGGACCACACCTAGTCGTAGTCCGGTAGTGCATTTTTCAAAAAAGGGCGATCCGCGATAGTGGCCAAATGGAATAGTTCGGTATGACGAGATCATACCCTTCGATATGTGACGGACGACTTCGGAAAAGTGAAACGGAGGCACCTAAAAAAAATATTGTTTTGATATATGTATGTATATATTTGTTAGTGTTGTTGGACGGTTTTGACCACATGCGGTGTCGCTAAATGGACAAATGGGTATCAGTTAACGTTTTAGAAGTGAAATATTGTTTTTTTTTTAAATGTAATATTTCGTAGAATTTTTTGGTGAGAAAACTTTGGATTACATATATTGAGATTTTTGCAATCAATTTTTTGTGATATTTGATCTTTTGGGTATAATAAAAATTAACGAAGTATGTGAAACTATTAATATAGAAAGTTAAAAGTAAACCAAAGTGTATTTAATTATCATCCTGAAAATATTTGTTAAAATCACTGTATCGATTTATTTTGTGATGAATCAATAAATACATATATTATTCAATACGAACGAATTTAAAGCAATGAGTACTCGTTGTATCCATAGGAGAATACAATATTATTCTCTCACAATCAGACATATATTTTTTAAATGTTGCTCAATTTATAACGTTAATGCAAGAAAGTCATAATAAGATTGCACCGACTAACAACATCGTATAATTTGCGCGGAAACGTATACGTTTGAACTACAGCCAAATCGTCCTGACGTTAGATAAACATCGCGTACTACAAATTCTGAAAAAAGCGCGCGTTCAAGTTTAAAATAAAAAATAGACGCTTTTGATAAATTTCCACTATTAGATCGGACCTCACATGAAGGAGATTTCGCTTGTAAGTCGCCTTTGAATGTTCGTTTTATTTATTTTTTCGATATAGAAAAAGTATATAAATTGTGTCAGGTCAGTTTTTTGCGGCGTCTGAGCTTGAGAATAAAAATCTATTATTCGATACGTATGTGAGAAAATAAATATGAGATTTTGTCGGAAAGATTTTGTTTTTTTACCGATGTTCTTGACCTGAGCTGGTGTGTTCGATACTCGAAATAATACGATCTGGATTAATTTTTGTATTTAACAGTATTATTAAAAAAAATTATTTAGATCTAAAGAGAAAATCATTAAAATTTCAACATAAGTATTTATTTCAAAATATTTTTTAATTTTGAAAATTTATGGTTAAAATTTAG
This sequence comes from Hydropsyche tenuis, assembly GCA_009617725.1. NCBI lineage: Eukaryota > Metazoa > Arthropoda > Insecta > Trichoptera > Hydropsychidae > Hydropsyche > Hydropsyche tenuis. The sequence goes on from VTON01000004.1 coordinate 4,523,039, forward strand.
AATCGTGTTGATTTTAGCTCTAACGAAATGCATTATTCGAAAGTACTTAGTAATAATATTAAATTTTCATGCAACACTTTAATATCATAGCCGAAAATATAATATAAAATTATAAGTCTCGATACAACCCAAACAAATAAAAAAATCGTATATTACGAAAGCAGACGCAGTATTTCAAACTCGATGATAGTTTGGCGAGGTTTAAGTTTTCAACATTTCACATTTATGCTTTCAATAAATATCTACGTAGACTTTTTATGTTTTGGGAGCTTCAACATAGGATAATACCTATATTTATAGAACTCGTATTTTCCGCGAAATTTAAAAAGCTCATTTGCAATCGTCACCAAGACTGGTGGCAAATTAGATTTAAGACATCACAAATCACCGACCAATGATTCGCACAACTGTTTTATGAATTATGGCTCGAGTAAATGATAATCACACATCGTAAATCTTAATGTTCACGATATTTCACTGGTGGAAACTATAAATTATAATAAAACAATTATGCATACTATTATGAAAATACACCACTTTGACATTTCCTTTATTATAATAAAATACGCGGAAAATAAATTATGTTTATCGATGATATTTTGAGAGGTGTTAAAAATTTATATTGTAAACAATGTTATATCATGAATAATAGATTTAATTGACGATAAATCATGTATTTTAATGTTTTTCTTTGTTTTCGGAAATATTTTATTTAATTATTATTACCGTGACAACGATTGGTGCATTATAATTTTTTTACATAATTTTTCTATTATGAAAATATTATTTTTATATGTATTGTAATTTAATTTAAGCAAAAATAAGTATATATAATTTATATACAAAACTGCAATCTTGTATAATAAATAGAATTGCAGTTTTTTAAAATAAAAATGTTCTTCAATGTACATAATAAAACGTAATTAGAATAACTGGATGAGTTATACAACGAGAGAAGAAACATGTCGCCACAAAACAATAAAATCGCAACTGCAATAATTGAGTCGTGAAATTTTATCACTTTAATACATGTGTCACACAGAAACTCAAAAGAAACAAACTGTTAAACAGCATTTTCATATTCCGTTACTGCATAACAAGCGATCTGCAATGTCGAAACATCCAAATCCCACAAAAAAAAAACTTCAAAAGCCCGAAAATTCAAATCTAAAACATTACACGCATAATACGAACACGGTCGAAAAAAATTCGATTACAATATCGATGATAATTTAACAGCTTCATAACTGGCGGATTGGAGATAACGTCAACGCTCACCGTCTATTATTACAATTAAGATTCCGGCGAGTTTACGCAATACGGCCTCCCAATTACTATACAAAGCGCTTTCCCGAGATAAAATCGAAATTCGAGATCGGCTCGGCTCGAAAAGCCGTGGAAACGGCTCGTTATTATCTAAATTTGTTGCGTAGAAATGCAACTACTCGTGTATATATCGTCAGGTCGAAATTTATTGCCGCGCCTCAACGTGTTAAATGCCGCGTCGTATTTTGCGTCCGTAACATCCCTGGGTGTGATGTGTTTTATAAAGTGAATGTGAGAAATCTGGTCATTGGACAAGTTTATTATTTTTCGTTGGGCTTGTGTAATGTGTGGTTGACGGTTCGGTTGTGATGAATGTACCGGTTCTATCGTTCAGCGCAGTTGAGCGATATGTGGCGCGGTTAGTAGATGGTTGTAATCACATATCGTTGTTATGTGTTATGACGATTTTGGGAAATGGTTGCAGGAACTTCTTATAGGTATGGTAAACATACCTTAGATTCAGTGATCCTCAACCTTTTTTAAGCTTTTAATTAACTTACTCTTAAGTAGGGGTTTGTTCGTTTATTAATGTTGCGCACGTCATAATTTTTTTTAAATAAACATATTTTTAAAATAAATATATTATTTTTATGCTATGCACCCAATAAATACTTGAAAGAAAGCCCACTATCCTACTTGTTACATACACTCCACTAAGGAGGCCATTACCGGTAAATGACCCAAATAATAGTTCGGTAACTTACCAGTAAATTTTCAATATTTATTTATTTACCAATTAAAACAAAATCATAAATTCTTATTTAATAAAATGTGTTCGTTTATGATTGCATCACGGTCTCATCTCCATTGTTTCTTATTTTATAGTGAAATTTAATGTAATATGAAATAAAAAATTATTATTTAAAATCAAAAATATCTTACAATTAGAATATTATGTTTACAGATTTCCCTGTTGATCACCAAATTTTTTTCATAAACTACCAGTTGGTGACAGCTGCCTTAGATACCCTTAAATATTTCACCCATCAAAAGAGTGATACCTAACTAGATCGGCCCAGTGATGTTGGAATAAACACACGCGACAAGCGGAATAGTAACCTTTTGATCAACTACGTTCAATACGGAATTTAAAAGGTAATTCCAAAACATTTTAATCAAATTCCAAATAAAAAACTACCGAGATACAAGCAGATAAATTCACACGAATCATCGCCTGAAATGACGTACTTTTATCGAACGTATCAAAACTTAGAAACTCTTTGTTGTCGACTGCACCAATTGCATCGTTGCACCGTGTAATTTGGCTTTCGAATCTCTCGTACAAAAGGAGCAATCCGACGAAGACCTCGTCTCCAATTAAACGACATAATCTGACAATTGGCGCCGCTGACATGATGTGTCCCCTGTGACACATTCGGTTCGAAAGAGTCGTTCGTTGTTATGTCGAAAGAATTATTTGACGTTTGATTGCGCTGTAAAAGGTTTGATGCGCAATGAACAATTTGAAAATGAGCTTTGTTGAGTGTTGGGTTTTATTTAGCGGTATTAAAGTTTATCTTGTTCATGTGTGCTGAATTGATAAAATGTTTTCACATCAATGCTTGTAAACATGGGGATTTTTGATGAGAAAATTTACATACAGTTTCACATTTCAAATTAAATGTTTTAAATATCAAATTGGATGTTTTACATTTCAAATTGGGCATTTTACACTTCAAATTCAACTATAAGAAAGCATTATATTAATAAGACCATTGTTATAGTAATCAATGAAATTAATTACTATCAACGCTTGTTCATTTGTTGAATTTGAATTGTAAAACGTCGAATTTGAAGTAAAAAAAACTGTATGTTTTAATAAAACAGGATTTTTTTCCGATCATCAAATAACTACGTATTTATTTATCATCAAATTTGAATTCAATATCGACTTTTCTCATAAACATAAATCATGATCTTTTTTTTCATTTGAATACTGTAGCAATGAAACATTAAAGTTTCTACTTGCTATTGATATGTTTACGTGAGTTTGAATAGAAATCTAACGAATCAAATATTATTAAGCGTTTTTAAAAATCTGATCAAATTAGTTAAAGAACTATACATATATAAAAAAAAAATTTGATCTTGAATCTGAATTAATTTAAATCATATAATACTTGAAACGAACGTGATCACACGATAGTCCTCGATAGAGCTTCCTCGTTTTTTCGTATCGTGTTCTCACACAATTCTTTAGCACGTAACACTTAACACACGCTACACATGTCAATTTTAACTTAATTAAGTAAACGGAGCCATTAACCGTGATTTATCTTCGTGTGGCGTGAATCTCGAAAAAAGCGAACACACTCGAAGAGAATACATTAAGTTTTTTGTTTGTCGAATCTGATTTTCGCCTAGTTCGATTCAATGATTTTTTTATCATTCGGCATATCGTACGATTTCAGAATGGGCGTATAAATATAGATTTTTATCTGTTCGTTCAATGGCGTTTTTCGTTGGATTCCACCTGCGAATTTACATCAGATCGACATTAAAACTGACAAAATTTTTAGAAAGCGTCTCGGGTAGGCGTCCAAGATGCTCGATCATGAACTGATCGCATGCAAGTAACAATTTCAATTAAGGGAAGCTATCTTATGAGTCAAAAATGTGAAAAAAAGTTTAGACCATGAATGGAAAGTGAATCTTCCAAATAAAAATTCGAAAAAGAATTACGTTGATGTGTAATAAAAAAAGATTATGAATTATAAGTATGTCATTGAAAAATAAATATTTAAAATTTTTTAAATAAATAAAATCGTGAAAAAAAAACATATTCGAGCTATACTAATGTCCTCATAATGATCTTTATGATTTGAATGGATTACGAATCAATACGAATGCGATTAAAATTACATAAATCATTTCTCTATCTTTTCTTAAATCTCTGAAGCTAAATCATACAATATTCTTCAATAATAAATATTTTTCATTCGATTTATAGGTCGTGTCGCGATTAACGGATCGTATCCGCTGAACGCGATTATGAGATAATGTATGGCGTCTGAGGTCTAGCCGGTGTTAGCTTATTCCCAGACGATTAACTTCTCTGTATTTATAACGTGAGCTTTGAAGGGAAATGACACGTGCAAAATACCGGTTTTTCAGTTCGGTTTCGACTTGGAAATATTGAACTTTGCAGAACCAATCGAACGGACAGATCGTTGATGTTCGATTTGTTAAACGCGCCCATTCGTATTGTACGCATGCATGTGAGTAAGTAAATTTTGTTTATGTTTAATATTTAATATTTGCTGTGTCGTGTATTAACATGTGTGATGAGGAAATTTTTAAAGTACGTTGAATAATTATTGGCAGCGCGTCATTTTGTAAAGCAATTATTGGTAAAGAAAGTGAATAATGATTTTAGTGAGAGAAAATTTTAAAATAAATTTATTTTATGGATGTATAATATAATAGTCATACAGGTAGTTCTCAACTTACGACGGTTCGCACTTATGACCGAAAAAAAATAATGCAATATATTTTTCCCAATTAATTGTTTTTAAAATTTACTTACTAAATTGAGCTGTTGTTACCTACGGTCAATGAATTTCGAAAAAAAATAGACTCGATAGAATTATTGTATTAACCCATTCATTATCTGCAAGATTTTTTCGTTCTTTTTGTGATATATATATGTATGTATTCTTACTTATTAAAAAATAAATTTGGTAAAATATTTTTTATATTATTATTATTATATAATATTAATCGTGGCAGGATATGGGTTAAAAATGAAAATTTTGATATAAATAAAATTGATTGATATTTTCACGTGGATTTGACTTATGACCGAGGTTCAGAAACGTATTTCCGTCATAAGTCGTGAACAACCATATGTAAAATCGAATTGCTTTACCAAAATAAGTATTATAAAATGAACATTAATATGGTAAAGTTAAAGTTTCCATATTTTTTATGTATTATTTTATGAAATCGTCAGATAATATTAAAAAAGTCCATATTGAAATTTGTAACGATCAGTCGAAAAAAAAAACACAACACAGTGACATTGCATCGACTCTTCACCGCCTTTTACAGCCAAATCGTATTAACAAAACCGCCAATATCGATCGAAACGACGACCATGAATGAACACTTTTTTTAATTGTATTCCATAATACGATCGGGCAAATGTGAAATGGCGACACACCTCATGAATATTTAACACAATTGAGACGTCGGCCAATCGAAAGGCAACAAGACCAACGAAAAGCACCAACGGGCGGCATCCGATTCGCACACAGCCTCACACTGTTTACATATATTCGGCAAAATCAGAATCACCATATTCAAATGGGGCCGACGTCATAACATTATATTACATTATTATAATGTATGTAAAGCGCGGCGAGTGTTCCTCGCGGGCCAATCTAATTGCCGATTTCGTGTGTTGGGAGAAGAAGTTGGCGACGATGATGACCGGCCTGTTCTCGGGTGGTCTAGACTCGGTGTGTGCATGTGTGATTATTTTTTTCTTTCATGTTGGCGCTTATTTTCGCATAATTATGTTCGACACTATGCCGGTGTTCTCACAGTTTGTTTTTTCGATGCGCGAATCGGATCTGATTGTTGGTTTTTTTTATTCGGGGTGAGTTCGTTTTTTGTTCGCTAATTTGTATGATTGGTACACGCTTCTATGTTTTTTTTATGAATGGAAATTTTATGTTGAATTTTTCACTCACCATATGCGATTTTCTTGAGCGAAATCTCAAGATCTTGATCCAAATTTTGCAGGTTTGATTTTCGCCATACCATTTCAATATATTTGTGCATTTATTAACCTAGAAAAAAAATAAATATAAATATTATGAATAAAATATATAAATAATAATAATATTTTATAAATAAATATTATATTAGTATTATTTATAAATATAGAGAAAAAATATGAAAAATAACACATGTGTGAAAATCATGATTATAGTAACAAAAACTGTACGCAGAGTAGAAAAAAATTTATATATTAGTGATACAGTTTTTACACTTCAAATTCAACTATAATATGGTATTATTAAGATCATTATCATAGTAATCAATGAAATTAATTACTATGAATTGTTGATTTGTTGAATTTGAAGTGTAAAAACAATATAATCTTGTAAAATATTTGAACTATAGATTAACACGTAAAATATTTAAAATAGTATTTTAATAATTATAAAAAAAATTGAAAAATTATGCAGTTTAATTTCTCGTGGTTTTTTTAATAGATTTGTCAAGATAAGTTAAGTATTTTACGTCTTTTCGAATATATTTTAGAAAAAAGAAAACACGTCGATAGAAAGTCGGAAAAGACGGGGTGAAAAGGTTAAAACCGTTTGTATGCAATACGCCTAACCGGAATTAACAGTAACACTTCAAAAACATTTAACATGTCGTTATTTCAAATACTTTAAAAATGAGGTTGGAAAAATCTAGAAATGATTTAATAAAGGAAAAATTAAAATTAAGTAATTAAGTAAAGTTTCGATTTTTGAATACGTTTTCCAAGCTTTTTTGATCGACCATTAAAATGCAACGAATCCAATTTTAATAGTTCAATATAATTTGAATACTGTCTATCGTTCGTAACATTAAATACGATTTGTATTATTATATAATGACTTTAGATTACTATCGAAGCCGTTTAATTTCAAGCAATCCAGTTGTAAGATCGTAAGATCGAACATAAAAACACACGGGCACATTTATCGTACAGAACCGCTTATTAAAATCTCGAAGTCACTCGGCTAATTATCTCAAATGAGATATGACATTTGATCAAAACGATTGAAATAAAAAAATACACATTCAAGGTTTTCGAAAAGTGCCTTTTCTTGAAAAAAATAACCCGAACGACCGCAGTAAGGTCAAAAACTGACCACACGCAAAATGCAAAACGTCGAAAAAATGCACAAACACCTTGTCGTTAGTATTATAATATTTTAATCAATATACTAATTTATACGATACAACAAAATGATTATTTTTATCTTTATGGCACCTAGTTTAATCATACTGAATTATAACATGATGCGATTTTTCTTTTGTTTCATTGTACTAAAATTTTTTTCAATATAATATTTTTGGAATTAATTAACATTTGATAAATTCTTCTCTTTGTATGCGTATTTAAGTCAATGACGATTTGTAAACTAGTTTTGTTCTACCGATCGCAAGGGCCAATAACCCACTGATTTATCGTGGCGAACGACTGAAATCCGATTGATCTGAAGAATTCCTAACAATCTTCCAAACACTGAAACGAAAACGCTTAAAAACCGACGCGGAAGAATGCAAAGAGTGTTTTGTCTTGGCTGAACAGTCAAACATAAGAACTTCGAACTCTATATATATTTTTTCGATAAGATTTCATATAGTTAAAAACTAACTTTATTTTCTATAATATTTATTTGCATCCGAGAATAACGTATTTCGAATATAGTTCAGCGACCGAAAAAATGAAATGACACATATTTCATACCGAAAAATCTTTGATGCAACTTCAATCGGATAATGTTTGCACAACGTCAGACAGACACGGGCTAACGAACCGATAAATCGATCAATGATCCACGAACAAATGCACTTTTCATCCATCGAATTCGCGGTCAATCAACACACAAAAGGCCTTCCGGGACTCGATAAATCTTCGCGCAACTCTCCGCAACAGCTTCGTCCATTATTTGTCGACTGGATGTTAATTTAGCGTCGTAGAAGCGCCAGTTGATGTATGTGGCCGTCGACCGTTAAACGATATTTATGCTGCCGTTAATAGGCCGTTAATTCGATCGGGACGAGGAGGCTCGACCGTGCAACGAATGGGGACCGTCTCGTTTGTTATGGTAATGTCGAAATCGAGACGTCTCCTTTGAGGCATTCGATATTCAAATGCGTCTTTGTCTCCAGTTTCGCCGAATGATCGATCGTTAGAGGTGTTTGTGTTTTGAATGGACGTCGTTTAAGTTGATGATGATTGTCTTGTCATTTTTTTTTATATGCTGTTAAATGTCTTCATTATGTCCTGTTGGATTTTTTTGTAGTATTTAGTTTTTTTTTTATTATACGGTGAAAAGTGGGTGGTAAAATATTTTGAATGCATTTTCATTAGATAAAAAAAAAGATGAAATTTAGAATAAAATCTATGTAGTCTATAAAAAAAAACTTATGATTCGGAAATGATAAGATGAGTAAATATTAGATAGACAAATATGAGTAAAAAAACATGACACAAGTGATGGATATTATGGGCTGAATCAAGGAATTGAAATGGAAATGGGTTGATCTTATTGCAAGGTAAATTTGTGGTAAGTGGACACGTGAAATATTAGAATTGTGTCTGAGAGAATGTAAAAGGATACGGGGGAGATCGAATATAGGATAGATTGTTGAAACCAATATATACAATGAGCAAAAATAAAAAAATTACTATATAGTATGATCCCAATAATATATTCAAGCGTAAACGCGCTTAAAAACTCATTATAAATTAAAACCATCCAAACAAACACCAACTAGTCCAATATAAACATTCCCTACGATATAAATCCAACATCCCTTTGATCGTAGACTCCTCAAAATCACTGAATCACATAAAGCTCTCGGGTAGACCCGAAACCAAATAAAACCGAGCTTTACGACCGAATAAGCGCAATAAACTGAAAACGCACGGCGATCGTCGCATGCGGCCCACATGTCGACAATTTTATCATCCCGTCGCCAATATCAATAATTCAGACAAAAATAAACCACGAGGACAGGAGACAGTGGCCGTCGAACGATCCCCGGCCATTTGACTCACTGAAGCCAACTTTTTGATTGATTCGAATGAGGTTTTTCAGCGTCTGAGTATGGCCGGTGCAGTGTGCGATTCATTTTCGCGATTTTACCTGTGCGTTTTTGGCGCCGTTGAGTGTCGGCCAAGATAAACATTGGGCGCAAGAAGGTGACAGTTAATAGGTACGAAATGTGGGACATTCGTATGGGAGATGATGTGAGAAAATTGGAATACAATGTCTGTGTTGATTTTGAGATAAATGCATTCTGATAATATTGTATTATGTAGTAGGAGTATTTTTGGATTATTTTATAGGTTAAGATAATCGTATTCGATGTATGAATCTTAAGAAAATACTTAGTATAGAATGTTTACAGTTTTTGATACGAAAAATATAATTTTCAAGCAATCAAATACTGAAACTGCCAATATGAAGTCATCTATTGTTTAATATTCAGATGTCGACATATCGAATCAGTGTTAGATAAGGAGACCTTTACCGGTAATCCGGTATTTTTTTCATTAATTACCGGTTTACCAGTAAATTGAATTTTGTATAAAAACTGAAGAAAACCGAAAAAGAAAACAACGAAAAAACAAAAAAAAACTATAAATCAACTCAACCCAAAAATTCTTCAAAAATGTTTTCCAAAAAAACAACAAAATTAAAAAAAAAGCGAATACTTACATAACACGAAATTTTTCCAAAAATATTTTACAACAAAACAACGTTTTCCAAAAATATTCGAAACACACAAAAAAAAATTTTAATGTCATAAAAACCGATTTTCATTAATCATTTGATTTTAATTTCAATATATGAATCAATCGACCGATGAATTGATTCATATGTATGTCTGTATGTTTTCCATATTAAGTTTTTTGAAAAATATTTGAGGTTCCGATGGTATTAGAAAGGTTTTGTTTTGGGTCAGTCATTTTATGAGCTGCACATGATGATATGAAAATTATAAAAAAATAGAAGTACAGGTAATCTAATGTGATTTCGTTCTATAATTATAATAGGAAACACACTCGAGGGTGTTTAATGTGTCTCGTTACGATTCGCTGTCTAGTAAGCGTCGTATAATTGGATGTTTTACGGCTAATTGGCAAGTTGAAATATTTGCGACTTAAATAGCTTGGCGAAATCCACAACTATTTATCTTGTCGACTTAACAAACCCATCGCTCGGACAACGTTGACCTATTTCGCATATGATCGTTTTTGCACATAGCGAAAAATTGATGTACCGATTGAATAAATAATATTTAAAAAAACACAGACCACACCGGTCGATGTGTGATTATTTATAACCCATACTGGACAGTGTGTTAAACGCGATATGTTTTGTACAATTTGTTGATCGGAAAACGAGCCGGGCCAATTACGCGCCACATAATTAATGATATTAATTACCCGAGGCGGTAAAGCGTATTAACTGGTTCAGCCTTTTGATCAGTGGCGGATTTAATGGATTTTAAATTCTGTGTATTGTGATTAATGGTCTTCGACGACGTATGAATGATTAAGCGATGCGTTGCACATTCGTGTCGGATTTGTGAAGTTTAAAAAGTTCATGAAATATATCTGCTTTGAGAATTATTTCTATTTGAATTTTAAGGAAGTTACGCTGTATAAATTTGTTGAAATATTTGAATTAAAACCAAATTCGTCCCTGTTTTAAGTCGTCTAGTTCCTTTTGTATCTGGTGCGGCATCTTGCGTGCTAAAACGACAGTTCAATTAGTCATTTGCGACCGCCGGTTTGCAAATTCCGCTATCTTTAAACGGTAATAAGGGTAACTTTTGGTGACCTTACAGTTGTAACTAGTATCCTTATCTAACACTGCTGGTTGACGAGAACAAATGTTTTCACAGATATCTAAAATTTTTAAAAACTTTCGTCGAGAATTATGTTAATCGCCGATTAGATCGTGAAGGAATTTGTTTGCGTATTTGTATTACACAATGTTCGTTGCGTTTGATACAATGTCTCATGAAATCTATTGACTTTCTACAACTATGATTGTAACAAATGTATAATAGGTATAACTCCTAAAAGCACAGTTGTCTCTATTATGATATTCGACAATAAAGAAATTTTATAGCGCTGTTTAAAAACGTATAAACGTCAATAAATTGGTTTTATCTGCATCACAGACAAATTTCAAAAACACATAAATAAAGCAATCTCAAAATTTATAATTAAATAATAGCAATATTATATTCCTAATATAAGATACATTCATATAAGTAGATTAACAAGTTTCGACACCAGATCGATGCGTATTGAAATTGCAGAAGGTGTCGTCGTAGATCAGATGAGATCACTAGCATGGGCGTGATGATATCTGATCAAAGCAAAATAAACACATCGTCCGAAAGATATTGCATCATTCAAATCCAGGATAAGAAATCAGTTGGTTGTCATGTTGATTTTATGAAAATCATATTTTTAAAATACGGGATTAATTTCTAAGAATGATCGAAAATGTTAAGCCGTGTACTGATCCGTATTACAATCGGAAGTTGTGCAGATGTTCGATGCTCATTTTCATGACGTATAAATATAATTTGATAAAATTTGAGATGTAATTTTGAAGGGATTTGTGAAGTAATTTAAAATTTAAACGATATTTAATTTTCTGTAATAACATGCTTTATTCAAAGGCGATTGGCATGTCCGGGAGCATTCTTATTAAACGACGATCGTTTCTTTGAGATGATTTGAGACGAGTATGCGTCAATAAATGATGCGATTAATACGCAGGTTCTCAAATGGTTCATTTTCTAAAGGTCCGTGGAATCGAACTTTCGAATTCTAAAAAATTGAATCGGATCGATTGAACTGATTGCATATGAGTCGTACGCATATATTTTCGAAACAGTTTAGATAATCTTTATTAGAAGAGCGGTGTTTGTACAAAGAAATACTTTAATCTCATATCCATTTTCAATATTTATACATTCGTTATACTCGATGCGTAATAAATGTGAAGTTTGAACTAAAAGACGATTACCTCTATCTGAGCGAACCGTTGCTTCACTTATGCAAATTTATTAATTCATTACGGACTTTCTAACGTAATTATCGAGACACTTAACCATTAAAAAAAATTGATAAGTATTCCCGTTTAATTAAATATAAATTATGTTATGTACCGATATCCAATACGCCTCTCGATATGAAATCAATTTACGTTTTTCGTGTAATTTTTTTTTTTGTATATTTTACTTAAACATGCAAATACGACTTATTATTGTGGTAAAGAACGAGAAAGAATTTGCTTTACACTAAATAAATTTCGTTATGAAAAACTCTGTTTCTCGGGACGATTCTTGCACTCAGACGACACTGGTTTGGGGTGAATGTTCCCATTATCATCCCCTAGCGAAAACCACGCTTTTCCCTATTGACCTTCAAAATATATGGATTTAGGGTCAAAATTATTTATTGTATATTCGAGCATCGAATCAGAGTTCGAACTTTCGTCGAATAAATAACGCGTCGCAGTGACGTTCACATGTCGTTTCGCGTAAGTGATACGACACCATTCCGGTCGAATAGGAATAGCGTCATTAGACTATTGCCATTTTCTCGAATCAGTTTTTCCTTTTTTTTTCTATTGTCTACGGAGTTTTTCCATGTCGGCCCATTGACGCTTCCGCAACAGCGATTCTTTCAGTTTTGTTCACTCGTGATTTTATTTAATTTATATACATAAATACGATTCACATGTTTATGATGCACATAAAAGTTGTATATATTTTTTGATTCCATTTAATCTCAGAAAAAAATTGTCCCGATCGCTTGCTGATAGAGGTCATCCAGAATATTACTATAGAAACCGATGAATGAATTCCGTTAAAAATCACAATTTTTCTTCGACAAACATTTCATTAATGCGCCGGCACGTTCGTTTAAATTTTTCGGTAATTAAACGATGCCGCCTTACACAAACACCGTTTAAAGTGTTGATTCAAAATATTCAATTTTACTTGACGCCAAGAAGGAAAAGCTTTTCATTAAAGTTTTTATATATGTTGATGTGTTTTGGGACTCGAAAAAATACTAGATTTTATGCTGCATTGTCGACGCAACTTTGACGTTTGCAGAGTCACAATGCTCACATTGGTAAAAATTTCGTCCCCTTCTATATACAAATTTATTTTCTTGTTTATATTCGTGACGAATGAAACGATCTCTCGAATGACTTATAATGTATCATTTTGCAACGGAAAACTTCCCAACTTTATTCGAGACAAAGTCTTCGTTTTCGTTCGTACAAATAAGATAAATATCTTTATCAGAGTTGCATCGAAGGATTACGATTAGAAAGGTAAAATTATTCAAGTTTTCAGCACGTATATATAAATTGACATTAGATACTTGCAACACTGGTTACTTAAAGAAGCTTAAAGCGATTTATCGAATCCTGCAAAATATTGCATTTCGATTTCCGCAGAATTAATGCGTATGAGTTTAATCAACGCCGATAATTGCCGATTTCGAACTCGTAACGTTTTATCTCCTACTAGTTCTTAACTTCTCGCGGTTATTTTTAACGTCTTGTGTGTTTGCAATTTACGATAATGTCGGTGCGAAATGTGTTCGGCGAAAAAACCAGTCGTCGGATTCATTCATGCGATTCCTTTTTGATACCGACGGAACTTGAATGGGAATCGGAGAATTTCTCGTATTTGAAGTTTTTAATTGCTGTACCCATTCCGATATGGAAATGTCTAACTGTTGGCGACGCGTGAAATCGCCGATTTCAAAAAGATTCTTATCGCGCGGCTCGTATAAAATAATATAAAATTCACTGATGTTTTATATAAGTGAAAAAAAAACGGATGACCCATAGGTTTTTTTATTCAACCTTTTTATTTATTAATAAATTTTGGTTTTGAATAAATATTAGCTATCACCTTTTATTATTAAATTAAAATAAATACTAGCCAATTCATTGAGTGTTTGATTCGTTTTTCAAGACGAATTCTTAAGTAGTTTATTTTCATTCAACTCAATTCCGTGTATGGGAAGTGATAGAGTGGTGGTCAAATACATTTTAAAGATTTATAATAATTTTATTGAATAATTAAATAGATTGAATAAGTGGCATCCAAGTTAAGATACTATTAGAATCTATATATGGCTAAATGGCTATTAAGAAAAACAATTAAGTCTTAAAAAAATATTATTCGTATTTAAGAATCTCACTTATAACATACGTATAGTCTATTATTAAAATAAACGATGCATTATTAAATTATTGTTTTTTTCTAAAAAAATAAATACTTTTGAATGAATAATAAATTATTTTTAACACTATACACGTTGGCAACTTAATTTTATCGTAATCTAAGGATCTTGCGCAAAATGTAATCGGTATAAATTCAATAACATCATCTACTAACTTTTACATTTTATAGGCATTCAGAAACCAGAAACTGTTCTTTTACAATAATATTATAACCATTTCGAATCGAACGCGACATTTATAAAAATCATAAGCATAACATAAATTCCCTTGAATATTTTATTGAAATTACATAGATTTATATCGGTATTATTATTTTAAGATTAATTTACATTATGGATATTATGTTTTTATCAGAAAAACAATTCATCAATGAATCTATTAAAAATCTTTTGATTCCGATAACAGTGCCGTTCTAAAAAACCTCTTAATTTTTTTTATGATTTTTATTTTAATTTTCTCAGAATTTAGTAATAAACTTTTAATTCAAACGATCATCTTCTGATTAAAGACTATATAAAAAACATAAAAAAGCACTATCGACTAATCAAACTCGAACTCCGAGCGTATTCCACAAGCAAATCGTCCTTCGATGACAACACCGTTCCGACGACCATCGGAAGCCGATCTTGAGCATCTAACACATAAAACAGAATACCGGCTTCGGCCAACATCCAACAGTGAGCACACATTTTAATGTTATTCGTGATCAGAAGTGGGCTTGTGCACAGACGAATAAAATATAACCAATAAGCTCGTGGTAATTATCGCGACCAGTCCCGCGCCCGATGGCGATTGGTCCGATGGAGCGATCGCAACTTTCGCCTTGGACACCTAGCTCGCATATATTTATTTATATTATGTAGATATACATGTGGATGTGTGTTTATGTAATTTTACGTGGATCCATGGCGAAAGAAGGCAGAACGGATTTTTTGAATGGTGGAAAAACGCGCGGTCTGTCCCCGTTATTGATCGTTGCGGTTTTCGTATTTGTGTTTTTATTAATGAGTGCTAAATCAATAAGTGTGGAATTAATTTTTTTCAAAGTCAACATTTAAGATGGGTACACATACCATATTGAAAAGTCGTGTTGGAATTGAATGAAAATATGCGATATAAAATGATGCAATATCACATTAAGATTTAATATAAATATCCTACTTCCAAGTTGAACAATAAAAATAACCGTGAAGATACGAGATGACAAGTACGACCGTAAAACGTTAATGTTCAGAAATACAACTATGAAATTCCATAAATATTATGATATAATCAGTACTAAAATACTTATGATCTTAACAGCGTAAAAAATGTGTAATTCGGTACTAAAAAAATAATAAAACATTCCATCCAGACAATACGATTCAATCAAAACGAATTTGATGGAACTGGTCGAGAGGTCATTCATTCGCGTCGAAAAGTTCAAACGGTCGAGGGTGACCTCAAAATAAATTAATGCTAAAAAATTCGCCTAATTAATAAAATATGGAAAAACTATATTAAATCACAGGATCGTTTGCCACACTAGCTGGCCCGCACACACGTCCGAAAAAAGATAAAAGCTATGAATATTAAAACGGTGTCCGAAAAAATTTATTTATCAATTTTAGCTGAATATGACATTATTATCAGAGTTCGCGGAAAATATGTGTAAAATTTGAATTTATAATGTAATACGTGATAGAATTTTTTATAGATAAAAATCGGATTATTATATTTTCATTCATATATAGATATGAATTTAATAATTCAACTTTGTCGGACTCGCCAATTTCCGCGGATCGTCAAGTTAAGAAATATGCAGTATGGTCTGAAGATGGACGTGATCTGCCATTAATATTATACATGAGATCATTTTATAAGAAATGTTTTTAATGTTCAGTATATTGAGCCCACTTTGTATTTATTAATAAACGATAAGGAAAACTGGAAGATTTTCACAAATTTTCACAAAGACACAAATTTTCATTACGAGGAGACAATTTAAATATAATATGTACACACATGTAAGTATTTCATGGAAAATGTATCATCAAATAATCATCAATTTAATATATGCTAGATGATCAGAATTGAATTATTCGTCAACGTTTTCAATAATTATTATTTATTTAAAATTTCTTAATTGATTAATCAATGAATTAATAGTTTTTAAAAAAGTCAGATACTTATTCGAAAAAGAACTCATTTATCTGAAAAAAAAACATATAAAAAATATTATCGTACATCAAAACGATATACGAAATTTCTCTTTTATTGAAATCCAAACATAAAATTCATAACAAATTCAAATGACCAATTCAAAACGTCTTATTGTTAATCTAGAATCATCTACATTTGAAAATATAGCAAAATCAAACAGACGATAAGATTTTCTTCAAAATTGTATGAACCACGATATTCATGATGCAGTTGGACTATAATATATTTTTTACAACCAGTACATCCAGTAATCCGCTCATACTTGAATTTTACTACAAAACTAAGCGAAAACACATGTAAAATATAATGAAATGAGCCAAATAGTGGATCAGAGATCTTTTTCGGTACAAATCGGCGATTTCTTATCACAGTCGGTATCATTTTCGTATGTTAATAAGTCCATTCGTTGTCATGTGTACTATTTCATTCGACTTTTATTGGGCGACGACCATTTTCGGTTCGCGTCGAAAGCTCATTTTACATAATCAGTTTTTTGTCATAAATAACCGAAAGGTGTACAATTCTAATTCAGTAATTGTGGCGATGTCCATGGAATTGCGGTCATCTCATGAATAAGTGTATTTTATGCGTTTCATTGGAATCGGTTGTAAAATGGCGTCGTTCTTGTACGTTTCGTATAATAGTTTGTTATGGTGTAATGAAGTTTTTGATCATATTGCTTTATTTGGGTGTTTTAATATTTATATTACAGGCATTGGTGATTATTAATAGCTTTTTTAAGAAGTATGAAAATGTATTATACGTTTGTGCCGAAAATTTAGACTTTTCATAAACACAAGTTACTTACTAATCACTGAAGTTAAGCAATATGTTGCAAAGTCAGTAGATGGGTTGAATCAAAGTTTCAATTTTTAGTTTTTTTAAGATTTTTTGCATAGAAATTTGTTTTTATTAATGATATTGAAATTTTTGTTTAGACTGCATATAATATAATGATTGCATACATAGATGATTACAACGCACATATGCTGCATGACTAATTTTAATGTTAAATTAAAAATAAAATTTTAAATGCATTTTTCCTTTAACGATGTGAAAATTTATACGGAATATTTGAAAAAAAATCTTGGCTATATAATCATAAAAAAAATTAATAAACGACACAATAAAAAGTACGGTCATTAGTACAAAACGCATCGATTATTTCCATATTTTATTATGCAGGAATTGATGTCTTCATTCAGTCATAAAAATATTTTTTATTACAACCACGTAATTTATTCAAATTAATAAAAGTATCGCATAACGGACGATGACTTAATTGGCGACAGCTTTATGCTAGCGTCGTGACAATAAAAAAAAAATAAACCGTATTTCTTACCAAGAAAAAAAAAATTCAAATATTTCCGAATCTGGAAACAGACGGGAAATGCGATGATGGCCAACATTTATGAAAATCATATACAACTCGACTAAAACCATAACGTATGGCGTGTGCGTAATCTTGTAATTTTCCAAGTGGACATTTATGTGTTCTCTTCCCGAGAAAGCATATTTTCGACATAATCTAGCGCTTTGGATACGATGTTTTTGCAATAAATTATTCTCGACTATTCTACGACCGTGTGATAATTTATTCGGGTGCATTCTCTATTGTAAGATGGTGTTAAAAAATCTGCAATAAAACCCGCCCCCCATTCGTGTCGGTCATCAATTTTTTCAACCGTTAAACTGTATCTTTATGACCAACAAACAAGCGTAATAAATTAAGTGGATCGTCTCTTAAATTTGACTATCGTAAGTATTAAAAATATTGCCGATTATACGTGTAAAATTCGAAACAGTGAAAAGTAATAAAACTTTATGCGTTCTAGCGATTATTTATACGTAAGATGATGAAATCAATATTGTGTAGGCTAAAAGTACTGTCTAAAAGGATGAACTAATCCAATTTTATTTGTTCGACACAGAAAAATAATATTGTTCCATATCGAATATCAAAGACAATGTTACTATTTTATCGATTCTGAATAGAAGCAGTTGTTATCTTCGGTGGTCGGGTAATAACACGGTTTTCACGACTTTATGGAAAACTATTCGTTTCTCTTCCGCATTTTTATTTCAAAACTTCATTTATAAATAAATTCAACGCCTCTAAATTGCTGAGTATTCAGTAGTAAATTGTCAAATTTGAATACACACAATGAAAATATTGAATTTCACGACTTCACAATATGCACAAAACAATTGAGAAATAAAATGGATTATGGCGATTTGAATAAAATTCAATACGCCGAATAAAATTATTCGTTTTTCCTCGATACGTATCAATTTTCAGCCACACCGTTCCTACAAGGAAGCATCTATTTGTTTATTTATATCCATTCCATTGTCGCCGTTTAGTATTATGGCATATTATCGAGGCAATTTATACGTTTGACTCGTCGATAAATATATGGCCGGTTAGAAAAATTTGAATATGAAAAGCGATTGACCGCGACGTTGGCCCCTGATCGTAAATTTTCTTGCGATTTACACCAGCCCAGCATGCTTCCAACGGATTTTCTCTAAATCGTGTATAGTAAAACCTCATTTGTTTGAAATTACTGTATAAAATTTATCAAGAATATATATATGTATATAAGTATGAAAATTAACAATTCTAGCAAGGAAGTTATAACCAGATGGTTGAAATTTTATTTGATTAGATATATAATATTATGTCATAACTATTTTTCATAATAAGTGATATAATTGAATTGAACGATCATTAAGAAATTTTTGAATGAAATATCATGTTTAATTTGTTTAAGAAAATTAAATAAAAAGTAATCACCTTCTTTTTCATTGCACAAATGAAGGAAAATATATGTATATATTTATGATAGAATCTAAAACATACATATATGTATATTGAATATGATGATAACAATCATATCATTAAATTTTATTACTGACTTAATTTATCCAATTTCCAAAATATACACACCCTAAAACAATGAATGAAAACGAACAAATGGAAAGTATATCAACCATTCACTCAATCACTCTAATGAATGAGGTTTCACTGTAGATACTTTTTATATGAAATGTGTTTGTATTGTCTGAAACGAGGCTCGTTTAGCAGTTAATGAACGCGGAAAACACGCCGATTACAAAAGACTGGTAGTCGATTGTGACAAGCTTCCATTTCGTGTTCGAACGGGCGGCACCAGATCGTTTTCAAAAACGATTATTTACGACGGTGTTTACAAGTCGCCACTTATTAATAGCGCATAATGTTTATTTATTGGCGTTATTTAATAATGTGTCATTTAAAAAAAAGCCTATGTTCTTGGAGGTGTCGACATTGTTCAAATCAGAGCCGCTGCTGTTGCGCTGTCTGTCAAATTGGATACGCTATGGTTTGTGAGAAATGATTTGTTGGAACGTTGATAGGTTTATTTGCAATGTGATAAGCATAATAATTTCTATCTATAATATTGTAATAAATAGCTAGTTTAAGAAAATATGCAATCTTGAAATATTTTATAGATAATCTCAGCAATATGATTGAAAATTTAAGGAGAGTCTCAAAGATAAATAAACTGTTGCTTGTACATATTGCACGATAATGTTGATTAGTTAACATTGAAATACATAATTGCGTTTTCGTATCGAATTACAGAATAAATTTTAATTGCTGGGATTTTGAAGCTGGCAGTGAATCCTGAAAACGAACATCGTCCATAAGTGAATCGGCGGTAGTCTGTAGATTAACATTACTCGAAAATAAAAATAAATAACGTCTTCTGGCGCAGGACACGCGTTCAGTACTTATAAATGTTTGTACGCAAAAGGTGTCACGAATGTAAAACATGCGCATATGAGGAGACCTGTTCCAAAAAGCTCATAAGTTCAATTTGTAATACAAATTTAAATTTTCATCTATTTAAAAACATATCCATTAATTCGATAAATATATAATTCCGCATAACAATGTATTGGACGTGCTGAAAAGCGCAATTCCTTCAAACGTCCAACCTAATTTTGGAACTGGCCGGTTCATTCGTTCCAACTATAGACGTCCAGACACGTGTCAAAACACCAGAGATTAAAGAGTACGTGCGATGAGTCGAGTCTGTCAGTAATACAGAACAGTTCCTTAGATGCAAAATCTCTATTTGAAAACGTCGAACGAAAATTGATTGTGTTAGTGTTCGACCAACGTACGCGAGCCATCGGGGCATTGGTAAACAAGAACGTGGGTCGATCAAACCAGATAGTGTTTGTCTTATCTTCGACGTAGAGAGATTCCTTAGTCACCGATAAAGAAACTGGTCGTTTTGTTGTGACAGTTTACAGGTGTTGAAAAATCTACCTTTTGTACTCGCGCTTGGATTGCTGCGATCGATTGGTGAGACTTATTACATCCGATTAAAAACGACAAGTCTGTAGATTCCATTGATTGTATATGTTTTGATGTCTCACCTAAATCTATGAAACATGCTTATAAAAATAAGAAAATTTGTGAGTATTATACGTTCATACATTACGGAAAAAGATTTATATCCAGCCTATTTATTTCATTTCAGATTTTTTATAACGAATTTCACACTTGATTAAATTCTGTGCAGAACACATCGTTCTTTCGACGCGCGTTTTATTATTCGAACATTCGTCATTCTTTTCATAGACTTTAATAACGATAAATAAGAGATATTTTCATGGACTGTTAATGTTTTTTACAGTTCCATTACACAAAAAAAATCGCATAAATTTTAACGGTGTGTTTTTGGCGCCCGGATACCCTTGTTTCTAAGGCGCCGATGCCAACTGATTCGAATTACGTATAAATTGAGCGA
Source organism: Hydropsyche tenuis (assembly GCA_009617725.1). Classification (NCBI taxonomy): domain Eukaryota; kingdom Metazoa; phylum Arthropoda; class Insecta; order Trichoptera; family Hydropsychidae; genus Hydropsyche; species Hydropsyche tenuis. Next base: position 4,544,406 of record VTON01000004.1, read on the forward strand.
AATGCACTCGAGATTGTCAATTATCCTCGGTGCAGTATTAAATGGTCGTTTTAATAGGTATGTTTTGTAAATATGAAAGTTTATGTAGTGACAGCTTCACAGGCTTACCTCGGCTAATCGTTTATATTGTTTGCGTTTGTTCTGCGAAGTTACAATGATGTATTTTAATGAATTGTCATTTTCCGCGTAATTATATGGGTGTTTTCTAATTTAATTTTATGTATGCAAATTTCATATTTATAAAATGGTTTTCCTAGGAAATTATGTTCCGTTAGTTCAAACGTAGTTGAATCCTTATTTACTTTTGCTTTCATCTCGATATGTTATCGAAAACCTGTTTTCTAATTTAAATGGTAAAAAATCAAGGATGTTAGAAAAATGCTTAATGGTGAGTATTTTAAAACGATTGGTTTTTAATATGTTATCCATTAAGCGAGATTATGTTTCTGAAATTTAAAGAACACGACTCAAATTACATATTATTGGAGATTAAGATGCACTGAATATGGAAAACTGTCATGAACTTTTATGTAAATTAAAAGTATTAACACATTGATTATTATTGAAATTTTTTTATATTTTATTCAAAAATGACATTTTCAAAAGTTAGAAACCAGCAAATAAAAAATATGTTTTATGCGCAATATTATGGGGTGTTTATTGCAAATCTTAAGTATCATTTAACGTGATAGTTCATACACTCAGACCGATCAAGAATTTCACCATTAGAAGGGGAGACATAAAACCTTTTTGATGAAAAGGAAAGTCTTCGATATAATGCACAAAGTCTATAAATCCTTGACGATTGCCTATTCATCGACCATACGTTTCTATTATATCAACACTAATAGTAAATAAACACCATCAATGCCTAATAGCTTAATTCTAAAGGAGATTACGCACAACGAGCAGCACGGCCTTTTTTCCACCACGTTACATCACATAAACCATTTGTTAATCCGCACAAATATTTGAATTTCATCGGTGTGCCTTTTCCATAAAGCATATTATTAAATTTTCAAGTCAAAATCGAGATACGGAGAGAGAGGACGACGAAACTCGGCGATAAAACGGCAATAAATCGGCGTTATTAACAAATCGCCATACCGCAGGTAGTAATATTTAAGACAAGCGCCTCCGGGTCGTAATTCAGCCGATTAATTAACCGATCAAAGGGCCGACAAATCGAGTTTTTTACCTCGTGTTCGAAAATAAATAAATAAAAAATAAATAATGAAAATAAACGGTCCGGACCAGAAAGTGTTTGAGCGAGAATAAATGTTGCATTTAATTATCACCTGTGAAAATTTTCGCGGAAACTGACCACAGTCAAGAATTTGCTCGGTTTGAATTATGAAACTTTTCTGAAAGAATAAGTAATGAGTTATTCGTTTTCGTATCTTATGAATTAGAAATGAAAGTGCATGTTTCTCTTGATTATTGATATAAAAGTGTCTGAAACTTGAGTGTTTAATTAGAACAAGGCTTAATTATATAATCCGAATATCTAAAGTATATTCTGGTGCTAATGATTAATTAGTTGTCGCACTTAAATTTCCACGTGTAATAAATTCCTATTTATATGATAATTATCTCGTTTAAATTCTGAAAACGTGAACAAAAACGTGCATGCTGTCTATTTGTGAAAGTTTCATTCTGTCAATGGTTAGAAATTTTATTTTAACTTAACTTATTTTTACCAAATTTGGAAGGATAAATTCTTGAGCGTAATTTATAAAAAATAAATTTCATGTACGACGTCAATGAATTTCTACTATAAATACAACCTACGCACGCTTCGATACACATGTTTTCTCTTATTTATATCGACAACCTATTTCCCCCTAAATCACCACTTTGTCCCAAAATTTGAAACAGACATTCCCAAAATTTACAACCGACAATGCATCGCGAAGGAAAATCATATAAAATGCAATAACTTAAACACTTTTTTCAGCCGAAATTGGAAAAGCCAACGCAGGATGTTTGCCCAGCTCACAAACGCATTGTGTGGACACATCGATATTTATGGCGCTGCTAAGAGGTCTGTTCAAATCCATAATATGCCTTCGAACTGTCTAGTTTGTGTCGATCGTTTTAAAAAAAAACACAAAACCAAAACGAAAAAATCCCGCCCCAAACAATGGCCTTATACGGACGCGGGGATACGTTTCGAAATCAAACACGATCCATTTTCCCGTGTTTACAATGGTAGATATGCCGGAGAGTTCACACCTAGGCAATCTCACCGAGACGCTTGTTTCTTTTTTATTCACACTTTCCTAAAAATGTGCTCTTTTTCACACCCCGACGCCACAAGTGTATAATAATGCCACGGTGTCCATATAAACCTTGTGGGAATATCGGCGGTTGTTGCACACGAAAGAATTTCGGTTGTTGAATTATATGTCGTAAAATGGCGTTTTTGCAAAGGGTTATTCCGAGAAAATTTCTATTTGAAAACTTTTTAGAGTATATTATCTGATTCTAGTATATAAATAATCAATATTTGATTTTAATTATCACTCTCTAATACGACACTAGAGTTTTCCGATACTTCTGATTTTTTTTGTATCGATGATTTCTTTTTGTAATCAATGATGATAGCTATGAACATTTTTACATTAGAATTATCCTAAAATGGTCTTAAATTGAAGATATGTTATTAAATCACAAGCATGGCCTCCACAATGGGGGGGGGGGGGGTTCAGCAGGGCTCAAGCCCTAGGTCCGAGGTTACAAAAGAGTCCGGCATTGATCAATTCTATAAAATTATTTGTCATTATTTTAAACAGAATCTATCAGTTTTGTTCATCTTCGTATTATACATAATTATACCTACTAAAGAATAATGTAATTGAAAAAAAAATGGTGAAAAAAGGGGGCCCGATAAAGTATCTGGCCCTAGGTCCGATTTCAGGATGTGGGGGCCATGATCACAAGTTCAAGTACTAATAGTGTCACAACTTAACTTTTAAGATCATGGGAACCGATGTATTTGTCAACTAAATTGTCGACTAAATTTTTGATATGGAAGTGTCAAATGTAAGGTATTTACGCACGTTGTCACATACGTATGAAATGCACATTTAAAAAAAATATATTTGACGCTATGTACACATTTACAATTTCAAAACTATTCAGTTATTTTCTAGGTATTATTCTCAACATTTTTCAAACAATTTAATATTCAAAATCGATATTCCAAACCCCATTAAAGAGCGAAACCGATCAGAACACGAATACGGCCAAATCTCAAACTGATAAACACCATAGTTTATGACACTAGAATATTTATACGGTATTGTCGCGCGGTTAAACTCTCAGAAAACCAGTAGTGGTTGTAGTTTAGTGAGACATTATTGGATACTTTCGATAATAATAAAGAACCGACAGCCACCGGCACTACCGGGAAACCAATTTAGAAACGATTCCGTTGACATTATGTTGGATGTCGGATGGCGTATGGTAAATGGTATAATGGCGTGATTTATCGAAACGGCGCATGCTGCGAGAAAATTGCCCCGGACTTCGTCTAATATTTGTTAAAGTTATAAATTGCCGTGATTACATATCTGTAATTCGATATAATGTGGTGTTTTTCAATTTAATCTGTGTTAAGGTGATGAAAGGTGAACTACTGATGTGGTAGTTTGATAATCGATTTATCTATTGAATATGTAGATCATTATTTTATAAAATGTTTATTGAAAAAAGAAGTTAGATGTGATGACTAATATTGTTTTTAGTGAGTCATACTTATATAACCAATTTAAATGGAAACACGTATTCAAATTCTGAAGCAGACTTTCGATATCAGAATATAAATAATTATTAAAAAAAAAAACCATTATATTAATATTTATATAAAACTTCCACGGTATCTAAATAACATCTGAAGTATTTCGAATCCACGATTCTAATTTTCTCCAACACCCAACATGCAGGAAAGTAATTTACAATCGGCATCGAATCTAGGCATTCGTGACTGTCAACACTAAAGACAAAACCAGGATTAATCTTTCGAGGGCATTGGATAATCCGTTTTCAGCCTTGCTTATACATATAATACAACAAGAGTAAATAACCATTAGATATTATTTGTATCACCGTTATCTATATAACCCATATTCGATGTTTCATAACTGCATCACACAGTACGAGATACACACCTTCGATATAACATATCGTCTTTGTCGATTTCGTAAAGAGAACTCAATAATTTCTCACGTTTATCTGCTAGCGGTGACTAATTAGACAGTAATACGATATCTACCGCCTGACTATTCAATCAATTATCTTTGCTAATAGACACGTTTGTCTTAATTTATTGGCTATGGACGAAAAAATAGCCATTGACGCCTCGATTGTTTTGTTTCGAAGTCGACATTGATTTCTTGCGTGTTTGAATCAATTTTTTTTCCATGATAACATGTCATTTTTGAATTGTCGTGTCATATTCGAAAGCACTTAATATTATAGAGAATTTCTTATATAAATTAAAAAACGGAATTACTCGATTATTAAGCCGGTTTTCACACATGTCTTGAGTGAAACTTGTTATTCCGCAGTTTCTCAATTTTTCCGGATAGCAATCAATTACCCCAAAGTTGATTAAGTCTTCCTGTGAGTAATCATTTCAAAATTATCCGATTCGAGTGATTAATTTCGAAAGCGATTAAGTATAAAAATTGCTACTTTTATTGGAAAAATTATAGAAGAGAAAAAATTTGATTTTAGGATTCCGTTGATATTAAACGAATCCAATAAATAAGCAATCACTTTAGCCATCTTTTCATGTTTGTTTTGAATGAAAAATCATTTAATATTTACAATGTTTCAGAAATGTTACTGAATGTTTTTTCTAAAAACGTTCCGTGTAAATAAAATATTTTTATATGTAAAAATTAGCTCATTCACGTTTTATAATCGAATCACTATGAAAAAAATAGAATAAGATAATAAAAAGTATATATTTAACTATTCTATTCAGACAGACAAATAAACAAGATTTTTTTTTATTATCGCTTGATTGCTTTTCATAATGTAACACCGTACTATTGAGAGAGTCTGAATTTTCAACATGGTATCAGCGCAACGATAAAAAATGAAAAATGGACACAATTGCGATTCACAGACTTGTCTTCTGAATTTTTTTTATATGTAATATTGCCATTGATTCGAAGTCTTCATTTCTTTGAAGAGAACGAAAATCGTTCTAAATCCGTCGTCGACGCTCAGAACAAAGTTCGTTTAAAACGCGACGATAAATTTTCACCGAGTTTTCCACGAATTAAACAAAAAGGTATCACATTAATTTTTAAATTCTGTGTATACAAAAGCGAATGTTCTTCCCAATTTATGTATCTTTCGGTACGTAAATAAATTTCAATTTTGTATTTATAACACTTAAAATGTAATGAAATGTTTTTTATTTTGAAAATTATATGCGGATCCTTGCGCCAATCTTGATTTTCCCAATAACATGTTTGATTTCTTGTAAGTTTTGAAACCCATTTTTTCCCTCACTACAATATTTACGAGATGAGGTAACTACTTTACAATTAGAAATCGTTTGAATACATAATAAAACGCGTAAATTAAAATAAATATATTGAAAAAAAAACGACATTCGAAATTTTTTTTATCTGAATATTATACAACAGATATGTGACTTATTAGTGGATAAGAGTCGAAATCATCGATGGTCTTCTGTCGAAAAAAAAATGCAAATTATCCGGATAATTAAAACGTCGAACGTTGTTGATTTTACGCATGCGATTAAAACTACTTATAAATTTCGAAATCATAATCGTAAAGTATGTAAATTCAACGCGTTTAAAATAATTGCACTCGCAAATTATACATTATATGAGTGTAATTTTTGTGCGTTTCCTTCGACTTTTTTCTTCCACAAACTCGTGATCCTTTATGAATCGAGTTCAACAGGCGAACTGTTGTTCTCGCGAAACTTCACACTTTGCGAAAAACCGGAATTTTAATCGTCCATTCATACGTCGTGGACCTTTACACGAAAACGTCGAAATTCTGAAAAATTACGATTATTACGTTACACTTTTATGTCTTGTCGTTTGCTGGACTTGAACTTGCATTGTAAATTGCATTAGCGATACTCGAGGATTGTGTATTGTGCTTATTTTTAGTGTTATGGAAGTGCATTCGCTCGTTGCATTATATTATATTTCATGCGAACGAACGCCCGACGACGTTTTGTGCAATACTAGTCTGAATATATTGCATAGCTTCATTTTCAGATCTTGCTCATATTTTGAAACGAGATTATATTCGTATCACATATATTAAAATCATTCCGACACGTATCATGACTAAATCAAACACATTATTCGTATGCGGATATATTAACGATTCGTTAAGTAGATCGAAAAACTTGCATATATATTCGATAAACTTCAACAAATATCGTAACACGTGTTTCAAATATTTACTCAATCGTTATTAATTTTGATTCAATAATTTTTTTTTTTTAAAATATATATTCAAAAGATACTATATTCAAATATAAAAAAAATACAAATTTACCTATGACAAAAATGCAAAAAAATCCATATCCCCGAAACTAGGCCAGCGTTGAAAAACTGAACAGCACACCCACTTTTGGCGACACTGCATCGCTTCACACATAAAACACAACACAAAACGTCGGTCCACCTGAGCGACAGACCCTCACCGAAGCCGCGACACAACTCCACGACCGACCAATGATCTATAGATCGTCGATGAGGGATGATCCATGGATCGAGAGCGAGGAGAGTGCGCGTGCGCGCGTCGGCCGCGCAGCCCAGACTGGCGCGAGCGCTACTCGGAAAGCTCGCGCTTACCGCCCCGCTACTATTTGGTGTGGTTCGAGGATTGGGGGGATACTTTGCACCACTGGTGCTTTTTTTTTTGGTTGGTGTTGGTGGGTGGGTTGTGGTGGGTGGGTAGGTTTTGATGGGGTTGGTGTTGTGGTTGTGTTTGGTGATGTTGCGAGAGTGTGTGTGGTTGTTGGGTGATGTTTGGAATTGTCGCTTTTTTTTTTAGAAATTTGGTTCAAATGATTTTTTTTAAATTATAATTCTCATATTATAGAATATAAATGGATATTTTAAATTGGATTTTTATTTTGTAAATTAACTCTGAAATAAAAATATTTTTGTTAATTTTTTTGTCGAATGTGTTTTGATAAAGAAAAATATTTATTGCTTAATTTGTTCAGAATTTGCTGTTTTTAGGCATTGCTTTGTTTTGCTATGTCGTCGGGACGTTACTGGTTGTGTTAAGTTGGTTTTGGATTGTTGCTATTTTGTGCTACTTATCTCTTTATCGATGGTTTTTGATGGGTGTATGCAGGGCCATAGAGAGAAATTCCGGGCCTTGGGAAAATAAAAATAAAAAATATTTCGAGGCCCTGCCCCCTTCAAATTTTTATTTATTCCATAATTTTAAATTTTCGAAAAAAAACATTTCATGCTTTTTAAAATTATTCGAACTCCAAAAATTTTATTTTTTAAAAGACAACGCTTTTTTAAATTGTTCGACACTTTTCAAGATTATTCGAATCCCAAAAAGATCAACGTTTTTCAAAATATTTTTCCCAATAAAAGGTCGACAATTTTCAAAATTATTCGAAACATAAGGTAAAAATTCGGGGCCCATTTTTAGCTCATAAAAATCAGGGGCCCTCAGCGACCGCTTTATTCGCGTACCGTTCAACCCGCCACTGTACCCAATATTTTCGTAGAAACATTTTCCCAAAAATTTTCAAAATCGGTCATGGGCCCTCTAAAATCTAAATGTATCCCGGGCCCTGGGAATTTACCCCTCTCCCCCCCCTCTCAACTTCCCTGGGTGTATGGATGTAAGTTGGTGGTTTGGTTATGTTGAATATACTAAAAACTTTTTCAATACAGTTATAGAAAAATAACCGATTATTTTTTGACATTGTTTTTTCACTTTGACATGGTTTAAAAATATATGGTATTATTATGCTACAATGATATAATCCGGACACAATCATAGTTATTACACGAAATTTTATGATGCTTCTTTATGATTTCGTATGATGAAATTTGATTCTCGTGTATGTCACATTACACATTTTTTATAATTTGTATTCGGATGAAAGTTCTATCCAAATATAATATAATATATTGATCGAACTGATTCCAATTTTTCAACCTTTTTATTAACTTGCTCTGTGGCGATTCTGGCGGTGTTCGCAGTTATTATATGTTCACAATACATTTTTTAACACAATAGTTTTTGGAACGTATTCACTGTGTAAAAAAAGATTTGGGTGAATATCAGTTAGTTGTGTTGTGGCTATGATATTATAGTTATGGTCTCTGAAGTTGAGAGATAATTTTGCATCACCTTTATTAATTCATCATATAAATATAAACCAATTATATAAACGAATCAAATGTATTGAATATGTTTATAATATTCTCTCATTTTGTGCCATTAATGAATTTTTTGTTTTAACCAATTTCTTGGATGAAAATAAATAATAGACGAGTTATTTTAAGTAGATTATGTTTAGATTATGATTACTCATCAATTTTTTTTGTTGGAGATTTGGGGAATTAGTTACTTTGTGTCATCGTTGTTTTAATTTAAACGATTACATGAATCATTAGTTTAGTCATGAAAAATGTATCTGTTATATTTTGTACCGTTTCTAGATTGGGAGAATCACTTTGCATTACGGTGTTTTTTTTTTGTTTTGATTGATTATTTTGTCGTTTAAAGATATTAATTCCCGTTGGTAATTGGAGTCGACCGATATGTGGTGCTGTCAGAAAAATGAACGACTGGTCATTTAATAATAAATAGTTTTGAAATTGTATTCCTTGATAGTTTTTTTGTCGCGTATATGGGTCAAGGAAAACACTCAAATTTCAGACGATATCGGAAACTTCGCTGCAGCTGATTTTATATAAACTGCATAGGTATAATGATAACGATTGTAGTATACTTGATATTATGATGATGTGATAATAATTATATGAAGCAGTTTTTTTTTGTTTTCTCGTATGAATATTTACCGACAATTATATATATCTTTTAAAACAAATGGATTTTGGAAAAAAATGTTACGCTAAATTGAGTTTTCGTGGCTGAAACATATAATATAAGGCTTTAAGATAATCTTGTGCAAGAATAACAAATATTATATTTCATTGAATTTCATTGCTTGTAAAAAATATCTTTCAATAAACCTTTCTTTCTTTCAATCTTTCAATAAATAATAAGAATTTTGTTTTATACTCGCGAATTATTCTATTTAAAGAATTAAATTACTCTTTTCCCGAGAATTACAATTTATAGGGTCACCATAATAATAAATGTGTTTGGTAAAATCAAAATAAATTATAATGATATATAATAATACAAAGCCATATGTCAATTAAGGTTAGAAATGCGGTTTAAATTTCACTCGAACTATTTTCTACATTTTATAGCGAACAACTAAAGGGACAACATATATTATTACGACCGGTCGTGAAAACCAGTAACAATGGTCACGTAATAATTCGAACTATTGAACCGATATTATATCAAACAAAATTAATTTTGAATATCGATATCATATTTGTAAGTATTAGGATAAACTATTTTTGGAAACAAATTCATAAAAATGGCGACCGATTGATTCTTAAATTTTATTATCATATAATTGATTTCGAGGGAATTTATAGCATATATAACGCTTAAGCTATTTCGAAAATCGTAAATCCATTTCCGTATAAATTTCATTAATCTAGTTTAAAAATAAATATTGTTATTTTAACGGTATCTGGAAATCATAAAAGTTTATAATCTACGTAATCTATTCACGTCATCGATTTCGGCGTATAGTTTGAAATAGCATTTTTCAAACATTTTGATTGCCTTATTTATTTTCGATATAAATTTTGATTTTTTACGAAAGGCATAACTTCTATTTCTCGATACGATACTTTTTCAACAGAAACAAATCCCGAATCGCTCTGCAGTAAAACTTTTACTATACGCGCACTCAAATTTACATATTCTTTCGTTCTTAACTCAAAACGTCCATTTCTCGGAAAACCGTTTACACACAAACTACTCGACCATCGAAAATATCGAAAATCGATCAGAACAGCATCGCTACGCAAACAACTTCTACACTGATTGACATGCAACTTTTCCGAGGCGATTTCCCAAAGATTCCGAGAACATTCGAAAACAAAAAGTCAAACAACCAAACGAAGGTCCCCCATCGACAGAATTTCAATGTCGACAGTATTTACAAGCGCATGATTGTCGTGTAAATATTTTACGAGTTTCTTGTCGCGACTTCTGCACTTCACACACAACCTGAACGACAACCAACAACTACTCGACTAAGAAGCAATTTTCTCGAGAAAAAGGCTTTCGCCTCGGGCAGACGCCACGAAATTTTTACGTCGTAAAATGCACGGGCCGATTCGAATTCTATCGACAAATTGATTTTTTTTTCACTCTCGAAATCAAAATTATAAGCGTCTCCGGTCGTAATGCGATACGAAAGGTAAATATAAGCGATTCATTTGCATATCGATCGTAAAAGATCGATATCGATGCGCGGAGATCTCTTTAAGATCTCTCGTCGGGTTTGTTTCCGCGATTCCGAGAAATCGAAAAATCGAGCCGTTCGGAATTATGTTATTCAGTTTATGGCGCTTTTTTTGTTAGATTTATGGCGAGTTTGTTTTAAGATATTCGCCTCATCGGACAAATTGTTCGTGAAAAGTTTATAATATCGTTATTGTAATTTCCTCGATGTTATCTCGGTCGTGTCTCGACACGACTTTACTAGCGGCGGGAAAAAATTAAGCGACACAATATGAATAAATAGTGAAAATTTATTGCTCGTTTTCTGCTAAAATAATAAATATTTAACACGCTTTTGTCGAGACGTAGCGTCGAATAAATTTCGTCATTGAAGTCTATATTTGTGGTCTATTAAGATCTAAAAGTGCTAGTTAGACATAAATGTTTACTAGTAAACTAATAAGAGTTATTTTATTATATTATGGTGAATAGTAAAATATTTTACAATTTTTTAAAATTTTGAATCAATAAATTTATGTCATAATTCATGCTAATAAATTTTTTTTCGATTCTTTCCAATGTGAAATATGAGAAAATTAATCGATTTTAATTTTATTAAAAAAAAAAAACAACAACAACAACAGAAATGTTCAATATTGGTACAGACGAAGTTTATGAAAGTCCTATTCTAGTCAGAGATTAAATATGATTGCTGTAATGAATATTCATTGAAATGCCGTATTTATACTTTGATTGGTCACTTAGATTCAGAATGAATTATTACATTTTCAGTATTTCGATTTTTATTCAATTTAACATTCACCCAACTCTTTATGAAATCAAATATCAAACTAATCAAAATGGTAAAAGTCGAACGTTTCAAGTTATTCAACATTTGTTAAACACTGATTGTTTTATTACGAAAGCATAAATTTTCACACAATATCACAACGAAACCTCACCCGTTCATAAAAAAGGCACATTGAAAACATCAATATTTATGACCGTTTATTAAATGCCATTTACACGGCATCAATCACGCAAGACGACATTTTTTTTGCATCCTTTCGCAGGGAAAATGTAAAAACGCGTTTCGCCAATGTGTACTTATGAAATTCCTGCCTCATTATCCTTGAACGGCTCGAAATATTTTCGCGACGAATCCCTGGTTCGTATAAATCGTCGGTAATGATACATAATCGATAATCGGCTGATTTGAATTTAATTATCGTGTGATGCGAACTATAATCGCTTCTCGTTTCGATACCTGAGGCTGTGAGGCGTCTAATCGTGATATTGTATAAGTGAAAAACTCGTGAATGTGGATATTGAAAATTATGATAGATATATGTGTTATATTTATGAAAACATCTACCAAAACTTCATGATAAACTTATTAGTAGATCTACGAACAGTTTTTTTCATGATATTTTTCTAATATGGAGTGGTTGAAAAATTGAAAAAAAAAACATGAATCATTAAAGATTTTTTTAAAAACTAATTTATTTTTAACTAATTGTAAAATAAATTCTTCATCAATTTTATAAGCAACGATTTTTCTAAAATTTATCAGTAACCTTATCACAGACAGATTTCTCGTTTCGTGATTATGCATAAGCATTTACTAGATTTCCCTGCATACATAATTTACGCAACTAATTGCAATTTATAAGATATAAACACAAATTAAATCAATCCAAATGCAAAACTGAACCGCATTTATATAATGAAAACATATAAAACATATTCATATCATTTTTCACAGAAATATACGACATCCGAAATACTCCCATTGTATTATACTATTTCAGTCAGGATTACGTGATGTTACGTCTGGCTGTGGGTAATAACCCGACGAAAGTGAACACAGGTCTTCATAAATCATACGGTCATCCAAATAAACATGCAGTTGGCAAATGTGCTTTTAAGATAAATAAATGAGCTGATTCCGAAAATTGCAATCGTCTCTCACTTATGCGCGGTTCGATAGTCGTAAATTGCGACCGGCTAATGTGTGGGTTATTTTATTACGAGTTAAATTTGTCGTATGTTCTTTGCCGATGTTTTAATAACTCTTCACGATTTGAATAATGCATATAAATAAATTTGTATTTAAATTAAACGTGCGCGCTGAAAGGATTTCGATTTAGTATTAGAAAAATATTCAGTGTGCATAAGGAAATTTTTTAGATATAATTTGAATAAATTGGAAGTTGTTCAAAATATAAATAAGTTGTTTTTCGTATATTGTTTCAAGTTGAGAAAGAAGATGAATTTGCAACAAAGATCCATGATTTATGCATGAAAGATTTCTTGGCGACACAACGAATCATTGAACCGATCCATCTCATTCGCGGACATGTAAAACATAACAATGAAAAGTATTGATCAATGAAAGGAATAATCAAACTCGGGATCTCTGAAAATTTTTTTATTATTAAATAACACTTCACCTAATAAAATCAGATCTATAAACAATCTTTAACACTCATTAAATAATAAAATATAATAAAAAATAAATACATCTTCACTGTTCAATTTCTAAAACATTCAACTATCGAACATCACTCATGCGTTTTCTTTAAAAATCTCCATAAAATCACACGATACGACCCCGAGCCTGAAAAAAATTGAGCACACCTACAAACACACATACAAACAATACATAAATTACACGGAACCAGTGAGTACGTAGAACAGGCGCCAACAGGACCACACAGCCGCTGAATAATCGAGCGTACTTCGCGCACCATAAATCTCATTGTGGCTGCAGAAGATCACACCAAGGTTACAAGCCCGAAAACGACCGCTGAACGAACCTTTTCTTTGCTCAACACCGCTGAAATTTGCCGCGGATGTCTCTTGGCTGAAGTCCGAGCCTCTTAATATAATGTAAAAGAGTCTGGAAGGGATTGAAATATGGAAATCGTTGCACAAGCCGGGAGTATGCTGGCGGTTCTGTGCCGATTGTTGAAATGGTCTAGGAGTGGGTTTTTCATGTGGAAATTCGTGGTTTTTGTATTTGTGTTTTTTTTTGATGAGTTGTATATAAATGGAGAGATTTTTTTTAAATATTATGGGTGAGATGAATGTAATTAAGATAATATTCGTGTTTTTTAAATTGAAAGGAACAAAGGAGCTTTGTAATTTTGACATGTGTATTTCGAAATTTCTTGAATATATTTTGCTGAAAAGGTACATGTATATAAAATTAAAGTATTTTTTTGTTTATGTTTTAAATTTAACAGGTGAATGAATATGTTATTAGTAAATTGAATGAAAAACATTCTTTTCAGTTTCAATTTATGTATTGAATTTTTTTGGTTGAAATGTTCAATGAAAAAATTACGTGCCACCTCATTAATTTATAATAAAATTTTGAGTTTTGTAAGTAACACATTAAAAAATACTTACCATAATTTCTCCAAATAAAATCTAAGCTTTTAAACAAATCGTTGAAATTTTATAGAGATTATAAGTGAATTAACGGAATGAAAAGTGTTCAAACTCACTTTTGATCATGAATTGTGAAAGTTTATTTCGAAATTATTCTTTGTAAAATTTTAGTACGATATAAGGTAATGCACCAGTTACAGATCATGTACTTGTAGTTGAAGCTGTACCATTTTTTAGATAAATATAAAAATTAAGGTTTTAAAAAGTGATAATCTTTCGGAAAGGGTGCAGATAGATAAGCTGTAATATCTACTAATCCACTCTCATTGCACGATGGTATTATCTACACTCTCATTTGAATTCAAATGTTTATAGAGATGGCGGAAGATTGATTTCAACAATATTTTTTCTAACCCCGAAAATGTGATTTTCTTAACGTTTCCGCTCAGAAATGGTTTCATAATAGTTCACTTGGAGGAGCTTTCAGGTTTTCAATTTTTATGACTATAGTCCTGAATTCGATTATATCACATAATCGATTATATTCTCAAAATTATACATTTATTTTAAAATAAAAAGTTCAGCTTCTAATCAAAAACACAACATTTTCACTTGAAGCCCCTCAAGACGTTCATCGGACAAAAACGAAGACTGCTCCGCATCACCAAAGAAACTTTTTAACAGCTTTTTAATAGACGTTTATCGCTCTATCTAAAAGCTCCCGCGCCAAGAATTAATATGTCAGTCGAAATTGTTAGCATATTCCGACGACACAATTCGTTATGATTTCAAAGGGTGCCCGTTTTATATACGAGCATACACGCGATCTCGGGATTCCTGGACCGCCAATGCAATCATTCTGGTTCTGCAATAACTCTTAGGATGGGCCCCAGGGTCGTTAAAACCGAGGAATTGAGTCGTCCTTAATTAATCAGTCGAACGCCAAGTGAAATTAACGATTTTACGCGACAATTTGCGCTCGTTTGTCTCGCAATTGAGACTGAAAAAAATACCTGAGGGCTATCGCGGAAATTGAAGTAATTTGTATCAACGGCATTTAGGGCAGTTGTACGATGGACGTCTTGGGAATTTGTCGAAAGTTTTGTGAGTTAATTGAGTCATTTATAATGGTTTGTGGGGGAAAAAAAAATTAAAATGTGTTGGATAACTGTCCAGTCTACGAAAAATTATATTTGTTGCATTTTATTGATTTTTTTAAATTTAAATTAGTATTCTAAGAAAAATAATCAAGTGTTTTTGTAATAAAATATATTCTTATAAATACATTTGCAATAAAAATGAAAATTCATGATATTTAGTTAATTTGTCAGTTCATACTCTATGTTAAAATTATCATAATGTTAAAATTTGATCATCAATAAAGCGATAATAAACAAGAAATGTATGAATCCAATAATAATTACATATGTAAATAGCAATAATCATATTTTAACGGCAAGGATGAAAAACAACTAAATTATTGTTATTAGCCTATGTATTATGAGAAAAAAGATTAAATTTCCTCATAATTAAAATTAAATCAAATACAAAATTTATTTTCAACACACAAATTATTTAAAATCATCAATTATTTAAATTTTTATTGCATCTTAAAAAATCATACACAAAATGCAACTATTATTTTCAATAAACGTACGCGGAATTCTCCAACTCAACACCATCATCGACAAAAAGCACAAGTAAATCATTCTCGCAACAACAAATCAAACTGCATCGTGTGTGGTTTGCACCTCTTGCAATAGAGCTTTCAATCCTCACTCAATAACATCCAATGCATCATCCGTTTTTTCACCATTCAATATCGATCTGCTTATGATGATTTCACTCTTCACACACGAAGTGCTCGTACACACAAATCAAAATGCCTTCAAGCAACGAGAGATGCGATTCCTTACGACGTGTTGAAAGGCCAACAGTGCATTCGAGTGCATCTTGCACGCGTCGCCTAAAAATAATGCAGACAGACAAAAACGAGTCGTTTATTAAGACGCACAAACAATCGTCAATTGTGTGCTCAAGAGGAAAAAGAGCTTCAATTATTGTTGTAATGATGGGTCTATCGAAATCGAATGGATTGTGCCTCGTTAGCGGCATTGTAGATGCAACAATGCGGCGATATGTAGTGCACTCATTAAAATTATTTTTATTACAGTAGAACTTCGAATATTCGAATTCAATGGGAATTGAGATAGTACTGATGATTGAGATAAGGAAAAAAGTCCAAACCATCTTCATTAGATATAAAAAGTTCCGAAGTAACGTTTTTCAGAGTATTGATAATATCTAATTTTGTTTAATGATGGCACAACACGTTTTCTTTTGGAAGGTATTTTAAATAAATATTTAAATCATCACCTAGAATAATATCAAAGAAGTCTTGTTCAGTTTAAAATTAAAAAAGGCTCGGTAACCTCAGCTATTATTATAAATTCCTGGACCATTGTGCAATACTAAATTATAACACTTAAGACTGATTATATTATTACGTACGTTATTATATGTATAATAGTTAAAATAAGTTTTTTTTTCAGTTTTTGATTAAATCAATCCTCATTATTTATTCAATAAAAAACTTCACGCTGAGTGCATTTATTTATTTTTTGCGATTGGCGGATTGGCGCATGAATAGAAAGTTATATTTGAAATTGACTAATTGAAAACTGATTTTTTTTTGTATAAAATCTATTTAGAAATAAAATTTCTGTAAATTTTTAGTTGGATCTACTTCATAGTTGAGTCGATCAAGAGTTTGGAAAATTTTGTTGCATACTCGTACATTGTTGGAGGTGTGTTATCTAAAAAAATTGTAAAATTTGTTATTTAAAAGAATAAATAATTTTTTTGATCAATCCAGATAACCAAGGTCCCGATAATAGAGATTCTACTGTATATTATAATATTCAGAAGCACTAGTTCTGAACGTGCGGTTAAAACGAGTACAAATGCGGCCGCCCACTCAGTGCGAAGTTCTATAAATTTTCGGAACGATTTTGCAGAATTTCGGCAAAAACGATCAGATGACATATTTATTGGATTGTCTACAATGTGTGTTTGGCAAAGTGGTCTCTAAATCGTGGGTCGCGTAATGATTGATTCGTGACAAGACAAGGTCCAGACGTTGAAGACATGTTGGATTCATTAATATGCATTGCATGTGGATGATGAGGTGCAAGTGCAACGTGGACGAATTTAATTGGAACTGAAGGTTTTTTTTCTATGAGTGGAGCTCAATGGAGTTTGTATGAATTAAGGGACGTGATGTGAGTGATGATTTCAGTCAATGATCGTTTCGATTCATGAATTGAATATATTTTATGTAGTAATTACAGTTTATATTAATATTTTTATGTTTTTAAAAAAGTGATGAACTAAGGACTAAGGATATGGATTTTCTGTTATTATTAAATGTAGGACAAGTTATTTGTGTTACTATAAAATTTATATTTAAAGGAAGGTATATTTAAAAATTTGAATAGTTCTTGTATTATATATTTAAATAATTAATTAAAATTAATGGTGCATGGTTGAATCACTTGTTGATTGCATCACATTTTACTTAACTTTGATGGTCGGTAAAAACTCGAAGAAGCTTTAAAAGTATGTAAGTAGCAAGTTATAAAAAGTTTTATTGACATTTAAAAGAACAAGACAATGTTTTTGTATTGTGGTTTCACATTGTAATTTATTTATGTAATTTCACATTGTACAATAACAAATGATTCAATGCTTTCTCATAACCAAAATTAACCATACAATACACATTAGCATAATGCGACCTTAACATTTCCGTAATACGGAAATGATGAATTTTACATAAATAGATCTACGATCAGTTCACAAAACACCTCAATTCCACTTTCAAATAACAAACTACCCATATATTCTTAATCTTAACCCCTAGCTTGAGAACCACTACAAATTCGAGTACACACTTTTTTAAAGTGGCGATAAAGAAAGTTCGCGCTCGCATTTCGCGCACTCACCGAAAACGTTAAGTGTAACGAAACAATCTCGAATCTAAATTAAACATCAAAGTGAGCCTTTTCGAAAATATGATGTGCAATCTTTGTACACAGACGCCAAGAGTGAGCGATCATCGCAGACAAAATGTTACATTCAAAACAAGAAACGGACGGACATTGTTAAAGAATATTTTTGGCCGAGGTGTCGCGCTAGCTAGACATGTGAGTTAAATCTTGGCCGACGTATATGTTATAATTGCAGAATATTTAACGTTTGCATTCCACATAAATAACTGGGTTAATCGCGTACAAAATACGATAATAAATCGCTTGGATGTAAAATTTATACATCACATTCGAGCGATTTCTGCTCAGCCGATTGTACTTCGTCGTATGTTGGGAATTTGCTCGATTGGTTTCAAGTGTCGAATTAAACACATTTCTAACTATTATATTATAATTTTTTTTTTCGATATTTATATTTGAACTTAAAAAGCACAGGAAACGAATTGTACACTCGCCGAGTTGACTCTATCCAGTCGTTAGTTGGACGTGTAAATAACGTTCAACAGAGTCGTAATTCATGTAAATAGTTTGGAAAAAACACCCACCTTTGAAACTTTACAGATTTATGTATTGGATGAGGCGAAAGGTCGGAAACTTTGCTTTTACTTTGAACCCGTATCTGAAATAGTGGAATACGAAGAATAACGGAAATTTAATTGGAAAGGACTCAAAGTTAAATTTCGAAAGTTATTGAATGACAATTAACATCAATTACAACTCCTACTGAAGAAAGGTATTTAAACCGAGCAAATAAACTTTAACAATATTTGCTTATTGTTAGCTTTCTCGTTTTCATTGCAAGATTAACGTTATTAATCAAATATTTATTGTAAATTTAAGATTGTTCTAATAGATTTAATTAAATCATACGTTTAGTAATCTTCATGCATATTAAAAGAGGAAGTTGAGTGGGTGAAGCCAATCAGAATTCAACCACTGAATACACTTATATTGAATATCAATCAACGCTATTGAATATCATAAATCATATTATTGATTCATAAAGTAACAATACACACAACTTACATTAAAATTCACTTTGATCCTCAACAAGAACAAACCGTCATCGGTCATCGATAAAACATATAAAACACACCTTTTTTAACAGTTACCTCATTAAACCCATCATACGACAGAATTTCCATCAAAAACATATCCATTAAATTCGGGGTGCACACTTACTTTACCATTGTACCAAGAGACACGCAACGGTACCGTTCTTCGGCGCGTAATCGGATTGAATAACGTATGAGCTGCCATTATTCTTTCCCCAATTTAATTTATATTTTATTTAAATGCACTCATCCAAAATCCGACTCGGTCCGAGACAGTCCATTTAAATTCGCCTCCTCTGGTCCGGTTTTTTGCGAAAAGCGGGCGTGATTCGCACCCGGCGGCAACTCGACCCGGCATTTACCCGTCACTTTAACATCAATTTGGCGGCCGCTTAACGCACCACTCTCGTTTTTCCCTTGTTCGTGTTGTTTTTAACACTTTTCGATTGTTGAGTTCAAAGGGAACCGCCGAACTTCGGATAGATCCTTCGCGGACATTCGCTTGTGTTCATTGTCTATCGGGCACAAGGACGAGGGAAAAGTGGTTCGATTTGTTTAACCGTTTTGCACTTGTCGCGAATTGTTGTTGGGCATTCGGTGCACGTTTTGTGCTAATCTGGAATTTGCGATCGTCGCTGGTGAGGATGTCGCATTCTTCGGCGCGTGCCTGAACTCGCTGAAGGGGTGGATGAAATCGTTTATATGTGTCCGTTTAGGCTGTTCAAATAATTTTTATTGTGTTCTGAAACAACAATATAAATATGGTCAATAAATTAATTGAAGTTTTAAATCGTTTAAAAAATTATATCATCATAATCATCATTATCATTAGCAACTTGTTAGTTATCCACTGTAGGACAAGGTCTTATCAACTAATGTAACAGATTAGGCTATACCTTATCACACTAGTTCAAGTCGTATTGATGAAGGGCAGGGAACGAAAGAGCCAAACTGTCCCATGTAAACGGTATATGTATCTATGTGCTAAATTTTGTAGTCGTTGTCTACTAAGCATATCGCAATGATAATCAATTGAGTAGACAAGGTAGGGGCTGAGAAAACTGCGTCCTTGCTGACCACTTTGCGATCGCAATGATCACCAGTTTGCGAAACAAGGCGAAATTGTTGGCCCTATATACCACAGACTTCAGATTAACACACGTCATCGTAAAAAAATAAATAAAAAATTATACATAAGACTAAACCTAAAGAAAAACTGCAATCACTTTTTTGATTATCTAGTTAATGTAACTTGTTCTGAATCGTTAAATATTATAATTACAAACATCAATGACATCAAATAGGTAAATTTACAATATATAAATATATTAAAAAATTTAATCGTGCAATTAAACGATTAAAGTAATAAATAAGACATACAGAAATCAAAACATTTTAACGATCGACATTCGATTTCGCGATTATTGGCGCACACACCGTTTAACTCGCAAGCGCACACTTTTAATTAAAAGCTCGAACGCGTTCGTAAATATTCATGATTTTCGCATAAATTAATCGTAAATCTTGCACCTTTTAAAGTTTAAATACTCGGCTCGTTGAAATAACGACGTCCGTTTTTTATAATTTTATTCGTCCCGAGACGAGAACAAACCTTTACTGCGCAAGTAATGACTTCATATCCGTCACACGATCATTACGAACATTTGTTAATCATTAAAATAAAATGCATATATTGACAGTCTATGTTCTGATTATTAATATAATTATAGAACGAAAATTAATCAAAATAATAAATTGGGATTGGAAGGGGGAGCATCATTGCGAGTATAAGAGAATTTATTGGAAATTTTCTTTAAAATTACGAGCTAAGGTTACGGGTCAGTATCTTATATTAATTACGAAATGTTAATATCCAATAATTATTATGTGTGATTTATAGTGGGCTATTAACGAACGTGTCGCAACTTAAACGGTTATTCCCTTGTCGCTAATCGTTTCTTGTATCTATCCGATGTTGTTAGCACCTTTAATTGAATAACGCCTATTTTGCATAACTGCTATGCATTTCCATGAAATAATCGAGACAATTAATAACTTATTTGAAAACATAAAAAAAAACTACGGGCCCTAATCATACCTTTTAACGAAACAGTCCGTCATCTAATGGCGGGCGCTTGAAGCGATTCGAATCATGGATATTTATTATACACGAACTGGTAGGATAAAATTAATAATATCAATCAGTTTCGATAGATAAGTATGGTAAATTGATAAAAGCATTCACTTTCCATTTCAAGAAACATAATAAAAGTTTTCAGCATTAATTTAATTTTTTTTCGAAATGTATAAAAATATTCTGATGAGGATGTTTCAAAAAAATATCGTGTTTGAAAAGCTTATTAGATGGAAAAATCATACAAATTTATACGTAATTTGAATAGTGCTAAACATAATTCGTTATAATAATAATAATAATAATAATTGAAAATTATGCACTTTCATTAATAATTTATAAATTATTTTCAGGACAACAATGCTTAGTTAAAACAGAGTGAAGATAGTCGATGTAATTAGTGTAACGTGTATTAATTACAGTGTAACATATCTCTCGCCATACATTATGTATTAAAACGAAACTCACGGAGTCGAGCAGATCAATCAAAGTTTCTCAATCTTTGAATTAAAATATTTTGATATAGTAACATTGAAATGTTAAAATCCATTGATTTTTTATATCCAAAATATTAGGCATGTACATATGTATATTATTTTTAATTAAAATATATTTTTGAGCGTATTTTGAGAATCTGTGCTATGCAGTTTATTGTTAGTCACGTCGCTGGATACAACTCCTCGACTTTCCTTTATACAGTTTATTGATTATAACAATTAACATTAACATTATCGGTGGTCTTAAACGTCGATAACCGCACACTGCACTCACCCATAATCAATTTTTAAAATATATTCATTAGGGGCGGGAAAATCGTGACGAAATTAATTCATCAAATGAATATTACACGTACGAAACTCATCGCAGCATCGTTCGTACTAAAAATACAAAGGTGTGTCATTTTATTTATACTAGTGCCAGACGGAATATAATATTTATTTTCGATATGAATCAGAAGGTAATAATTCAATTAAGATAATTGACGAAATAAATCAAATAGCTTTACAGCGTTGACCGAGTTGATAGGCCATAAATCCAACAGCACTTTTCTACTCGATGAATTTTCGTATACGAACCGTCGGACGGGCAGACGATGAAAAAATCGTCAATGTGAAATGTGAAAAGTCTGCGTGGATGTGTCAATAGTGCTACCATGCGTTTGGAATTTTTATATGGAATCAAACTGTCCGAATTTATAATGACGAAAAAGAAGTTCAACAATTTTATATCGCAACATTTGATAGTATCATATTATTTCATCGCTTAAAAAAAACATACAATCTTCATACTTTTTTGAATTTCATAGTTTCTTTAAATTGAAAAAAAAACGAATATATTTCATTCCGTATAAAGCCCAATTTAATCAATTAACTTTCAATAATTCTATTTTCAATATGCGATAATACCAGATTTTTTAATTAAAATTATGGTCACTTCAAAAGCGGCTAAAGAACAGAAGATATAATTCCATAACACATGTTTAAAATCGGCGACAATTTATTGCCGAGATTGAAACTTTGATCTCGTCGATGGTATTTCAATAAACCATGTTTAAACCCTTCAGTAACAGAACGCACAAAATTTTTAACCATATTTTTTTTTAACTATTATTAATTCACGATTTTTACTGTGTTATAATTGATATGTGAGAATTCGTTAAGCGTAAATATTGTCGGTTGTAAATCAGCAACTGCAATTAAAACGATTTACGCGCGTATTTACGAATGTGCTAATTCGGTCGTATATTATGAAAAAAACGTGACTAGGTTTTTTCAAAACGAGAATTCGAAACGGGATGATCTCATTTGTAAATTATCGAAAAAATCTTATTGTAGAAAAGAATATACACAGAGTCGCGCGTATGTAAGCTTTGTCATAATTGTAAAACAGAATTGAGCTTTCTCTCATAAATCGTTCGTTTATTTGTGTTTATTGACGCGATTCGAGTTTTGCCAATGTTATTTACGATTCGTACTAATGAAATTTTCTTCGACGACATTAGGGACAATGAAAATGTTTTTTGAGGTCATCTTACATTGGTCTAAATTAGCGAAAAGCTATTCAGTATATTCGTTCAATGGATATTGCAATCCGCGCAAACTTTTGTTATCCAAAGAATTTGCAATGTATATACGCTATCATTGTTTTCGAAAAACTATAATAAATATAAAGAAAACGACTTTCATACTTTGAACTCAACGAGGTTTGTTTTCTTGTATAATACAAGACAAACTTTTTTGCAAAGCTAATCGCGACCATATTTATTGCACGTATTTGTATTTTTTTTCGTTATTTCGGCATTTTCCACTTCAATAAAATTATGCAAATCGACTTATTTTTTATAAATCACATACTTTTCATATAAATCTTCAGTACAAACGATCTCGATACACATTCAATACCATTTCCATAGAGTTCGACAACATCGCAAACACACACAGCCTAGACTCTAAATAATACACAATATTAAAATACATATCGGGCCTGTCTTTACGACCAACCGCCCAGGTGCTGCAAAGCCCTCACATGAAGCCATGGAGGGTCTTGAGGTCACAAAGGCAGTAAAATGTCCTGTCCAACGACTGCGTGCGTCTTTATTATTTTATATTCCTGCACTAGTATTTTATATACAAGGCGTCAGTAATAGCTTTTTGATTCAAAAATTTGCTCGAACGGTCGATGACTTCGAAAGCTGAAAGTTGTATTGATTTCGATCGATCAATTGTTGTGTTGAATATATTGACCATTAAAAGATAAATTATGTGGTTGTTGATGGTTGCGATTGAGTATCAATGGCCTGAAATAAGATTTTTGTCTCTCAGAAGAGGTTTTTCGAATTTATTTTTGACTCCTATTAATAGTGACGTCCCAAAGACGTCGGAAAATAAGGTAATGTCTAATGGTGACAAATTGTGAAGGGTGGCAAAATAAATTTAGTAATAAATATTTTTCTTTATGAAAACATATTTGACAAAATTATTAACTAGAGTATTTGAGTACGAATATAAATTGATTTGTTAGTAAAAGATAGTTTTTGGTTTTCAAATATCTTACAATAGTATAATTTTTTTTTGACTTTCAATAGATTTTATATAAATTCGACGATTAATTCTAATATTACCGTTACATATAAATATCATTAGATCACAAATAAATAACAGAAAGACCACCTTTCTCCGATTTGCCATAAAATCAGACTACACACCGATCAATAGGCAGCAATGATTCAAATAAGCCACAATAATGATCTGGATCAACCGGCAGCAACGATTCGCATTCCCTAGTCGAAGCTTCGTTGATTTACGATGTCCCGCCACCGTGCACATTTCCTAACAATGGCGATTGCAATAAACATTAATTCGCAACTAAATGGGAGCTGGAAGTTCTCCGCTTTGACGACCTTTTGTTCGCGAGGGTCCCCTTCAGGATGCAGAAACCGCTTGTTTGTTTACAGAACGATAACTGGGATGCACAAACGATGCATAAAACGCTCCATATAACAGGGTAAAGTGACTTCTTATTGTAGATACGGAAATAATGGTGGAAGAATTTCGCGACGGGTTCGTATCTTTGGTGATTAATTTTATGTAATGTTGCAAATTTTTTTAGTGTATGTTAATTGATGAGTCATGAAAATTTGATGTATGTACGTTGTAACGTTGTAAAATTTTATTAAGGGACTGTTAAGAAATGGCTACAGGAATAATGTAACGACAAATATTTTTTGGTTTCGCGATGATTTAAGATCATAAAATTGAACGGAATTTTTTTGAAAAAATACATGTGTCTGAAATATGTAATTTTTTTGTATATTTCGAATCAATATTTTTCAAGAAAAAAGTGAGCAATATGATAAAAAAAATAATGGATATACCTAATTAATAAGTAATTAAGTTCATCAATTTTTATTGAGTATTACAAATTATAAGTAGTAAAATGTATAATATACATATATAAATAGAAACTTTTTTTTAAAGTTTTCAATAAAGAAACTAAGAACCGTTAATGAAGAAGGTTAATTGTCATCAACAAAACAATATATGTTAATAGCACACAATAGAAGAAACTTTCGCCAAACAGAAGTCGAAGAACACAATTAATTTAAACGCTACATTGTTCAATAAACCAACAATCTTTACGAAATATCCGCGATAATTCAAAGCGTTTATCGCGCACAACGACACGGCCATCAAACGGAAAACTCAATTTTCAATTGCGCAACATCATTGCGACACAAACCGACTTCTTTGCAATTGCGGACTGAAAAAAACAACAGGAGACGATTGTAAAAACCGACAAGCGTTATATTCGCTTTAATTTTCGCGAGTTCGCCTTTCCTAGCGTCTCCCGCCTTTTTACTGCTTCTCGGGTACTAAAAATCTTCGTTGTTTATGGTCAGCGTAAACGCGTCTTCGACCCGTTTCAAAATAATGGCCGGGGTGACCGTCGTTTCGGCGGCAAAACGCGGGAAAGATAATTGAATTGTTGCTCTGTGAAATGCAATAATTCAATTGCCAACAATGAGCGCATAATTCAACGGTTGGCAACATTGTTGTTGTCAAAATCAAAAAAATATCACTGTCGAAGTGATATTTTTTTGATTTTTATGAAATTGTGATATAATTATATATTTTATTTAGGGTGCGATTTACCGTGCATTGAAAAATATAGATTGTGCCTTGAAACGAATTACTTGTGCATTAGAATAATATGCGATGTGTATTATTTCTGGTACATTAAAAAATCTCGTATTGAACATTATGTTACTTGTAGTGTGGAATGAATGATTTTTTTTTGTGTATTATAAAGCGGGCATTAAAAAATATGAAATGAGCAATAAAAAGAATAGTTTGTGTATTGAAATGATCGAGAAGTGGCTACGTTGCTAGAGTAAAGTTTTCCTCCACAGACAATACAACTGCCAACTGAGAATGTTTTCTTTTATTAAAATTTTAATTTAATTTATAATCATTCTAATGCACGTTTTTTTCATTTTATGGCACCGATATTTTTTCAACGATCGAAATATTTTTTCGAATGCACACATTTCAATGCTCGTGCAAAATGCACACATTATTTTTTTTAATGTACGCCAATTTTATTAAATGCTCAGGTTTAATGCACATTTATTTTATATTACATATATAATGCACGTTTAAATTGTCCTCTTTTATTTATATAACTCAATAATTAATATCGCCGTTTATTATTCGAAGACACCAAGATGTGACTGGTCACATAATCTTATCTAAAAAATTCATGATTTGCAAAAAAATATTTACTGTACGATTTATCGATGTAAAATATATGATTCATATCTCAAATCCAATATTTGAAGAGCGATAAACTCAGATCGAATTTGAATGACTTAAATATACAAATTGCGATTTATTTAAAGACGTAATCAATACAATTGCATCATTTGACCATGATTCATAAAAACGCAACATGTCATAGAGTTTAATTCAACAAAGAATTCACGAACTCCATTCACGTATTTACGATTAATAAAAATAAAACCGACTGCACAATTTGAATGAAAATCCATCGTCCATTCTGCATTTCGATCATGGACTGTTAAGCGATCGTTCCGCTCGTATTTAACACTCCTCGAAGTGCAAAAGTGCATCAATCAATCGTCGAAAGGATACGCGAAATGGATTGTAAAATTTTACGTTTTCACCTGTGAAAATGCATTCGGAAACTTCGAATAAATTGTGTAAGGTTCGATTACGTTTGGGGAATTCCCGCAGTTTGAAACAAATTTAGAATGAATGATTCAGTGCCTATGTTGGTTAGATGGTTTTTGATATGATAAAATTTTTATTTACATATGTAAAGTCGAAATGGTATTGATTTGTCTATTCTTGTTCAGAGACAAATGAGGCATAGTTTCGAAGTGCCTTTTTATCGTTTCCGTTTTCCGATAATAGTTTTCTGATTCGATATAAAAGTAAGAAAAAAACTTTGATCATAACGAATAATTCATATACGAAAAATTGCGGAAACGCCTTAACAATTTTTTTGACATTTATTACAATTGTTACCGAAGAATATAAAAAAAATAGAAAATGCTGAAAAACAAATAATTCAATACGTTTATCAAATTATTCTCTCGTATGTTACATGATTTTGCAATTCAAACCATGCATAGTTTCACTTAAAGCAGTTTAAATTTTACTATCTACTTTATGATACGGCACTAAAACTCCGCTATATACGAATATACGTTATGTTTCGAAAATCAACGACTGTCAATTTTTATAGACAGTGCGAAAAATTTCATACACATGGAAAAACAATTAAGCTGTGCTTAGAAAAGGTGCTGAAATATTTAAGTTTATAGAGCCGACGTATAAATTATTTTAATTATAAATAAATCATGTTGAAGGGGGGCAGATTCGTTGACATTCCTTGCTGACAGAGTCCTCATTGAAAATTCATTCCGTCAGCACAATAAAATCCTAAAAGAAAACATATGCACTTTTGTTCTCGCATCCAATATAAAGGAGGGCGCGAAACGCATACATAGTGATCGTTTCGCTTACGGAATCTGAAGTCGATTTTAAATATGAATTGACTTTAAATACGTTTCAAGTTATTTGTTTCGAGCGGGGAATTTATGCAATTTATCTTTGTGACGTGTGCTTTTATTTTTTTGACGTTCATTCTTGAACGGGAGATGCAATGAATGAAAGGTTTGCGAAAAATCTCTGACAATGTCTGTTGGGAGTGTTTTTATTTTAAAATTAAATTAAATTACGTTATTGAAAATTAGCGATTGGTTAATATCGGTTCATATCGGTCATCGGAAGTTAAGCGAGAAATAGCGCGACCAGTAAATGGACATGATTGCGTAATTGATCAGAAATGTTTTCATTATTGGAATACACGGTGAGTGCTCATAGTAAGGGAAAATAAAATGAAGTTATTATGGTACGAAGATTGTGAAAAATAATTATGAAAGTTAAATGTTTGGTGCAGTGCCGGCTCTAGGGGTCCCGGTGCCTCCTCAATGCAACATTCTTCTCGGTGCTCTTACATTTTTTGATTAAAAAAAATTAATTCTCAAATTTTTTGGTAGATTTTTTGAACTTTCGTCGAATTTCAGATGCTTTTCATGATGACAAAATCCATTTATGAAAAAGTTGACCTGCGTTAATGCATACCTATTCAAGTTACTTTAAAATTTTATTGTAAACTTCAAACGAAACCGCCATAAATGGATTGCTGACATTATGTTTACCATGAATGAACGACATATTATGTAAATATGAAAGCGGCGCGATTCGTAATTGTAGGTTTGATTCACATTTTAAAATAAATTGTAGATTTTTTATTGATAAAAATATTATTTAGCGCCCCTTTTGGGCGATGCCCCAATGCGCCGCATGTTTTGCTCACTGGGTAGGTGGATAAATTATTTATCGACAAATTGGTGTATTAACGGATAAAAATGCAAATTTATCAATAAATAATTTACACACTACGATAAAGAGTATCTAATTTTTTTTGGTTGATTATAGATTTATTTAATTTCATTAAAAAAACGATTTCAAAACAAAAAATTATTTCAAGAAAATTGTAAATAAAATAGAGACATCTATGCTCGTTTGATATTACTATTTAAATTAAAACGAATAATTATTTTACAATTAGTTCATACGAAAATAAATAAATAAAAAATACTTTATTCAAATTTAAATAATAATAGAATTATAATTAATATTAAATAGAATTAATATAATAATAATGATACAGTATACTCTCGATTATCCGGGCTAATGCTGAAGAGGGTGGGCATGAATAATCGAAACTAACATTTTTTTTAAATTTTTTCAAAATTTTAACTTGAGACTTCAGAAACCTTAACGCATAAGGAGAAGTAATTTTTTTACAGAAAACATGAAGACTTGCTGTCAAAATCGGCTTATGGCGCATGTTTCTCGGATGTTTGACTTTTTTGGGGTGTAAATATCCAAACGAAAAGTACAACGCATTATTAAATTACGCTGTTTGTTTTCTATGTTGCATCAATAATGTCTTCTCCAGGGACGTCATTTCAGATTTATCCAAGGAGGGGGGCAGGACAAAAATTATTCGACACTTTTCAAAATTATTTGAACCCCAAAAAATTAGGGGGAAACTGCCCCCCCCATGCCTCCCCCCCAAATGACGTCCCTGATCGTCTTATTCAAAAACACAATAATTTAATTAAGTAAATTAAAAAAAATAAAAGAATATATTTTAGGCACTGATAATCCGCAAACCGGATAACCCATAACCGGATAATCGAGAGTGTACTGTAATTTATAAAAAAAAAAACCAATTCTTAACAATTGAGCTGTTCAGTGCACATACAATGACTAACCCCATAAAACAAAAAGTTAAGAAAATCGATGAAACAATGTTCATTGTTTTTAAAAATTCCCTTTATAATATAAATTCAAATAAATATTGTAGAATTCATAAATACAGGTTTAGTGCATTTGAGTTGCATTATTGCAATGATTTAAATTAGAATATGGAATTAATCAAAATGGTTCTGAAATAAATAATTTATTATTCAATGGCCAAAATAAAATTGTCGTTTAATGATGTTAATCTTCATTATTCAGGAAAGTTATTTTAAACATACAAAGTTACGACTATACCAAGTGCTTAACACTTAAATTTAAGATTTTTCAAAAAGTGAAGTTAATCAGTCTGTGCCCTGAACGGCTCAATTATCGATTAAAATCAAGAAATTCGTATTGCAAAAATTACAATAAAACACACCAAAAAAACAAAAACATCAAATCACAACAAACATTAGAAAAATAATAGAAACACAAAAACTGCACAACGCGCTAAAACGCGTTCCCATGAGTAAATCTCGTATCCGTTGTAGTGGCAGCGCTACGTGCGGTCGCCACAGGTGCGGTGGCAGAGCGCTAAGGGGACCGCCCGGGACGTGTTTTGGTATTTCCCTCGCCCCTCGCCCCCCGCCGACGGGCCTGCGCCCCCATCCGCCCCCCCGCCCTCGAACCCGCCCCCCCGCGGGGCGCCCCCTCCGCGGCGAGTCGGCGTACGTGCGTCGCACGTCAAAACACAGCACATCGCGGCCGACCGTCTGCCGGGCCCCGGAGACTCCGCCCCCACGTGAGGCTGCGCCCCCAAGTTGACAGGGTGTGTTTTGGATAGTTGGGTTTCGTTTCGGCGAGGGCGTCGCGCGTTCGCTCTCCCCGCTGACAACTTTCCACTCGGGTGACAGCTCTCTAATGGAAACCAGCTTCGCGCGGTTGTGGTGTCGGTCTTTTCGCGATGGTTTTCTGAATGGTTTTTGCGTTTTGAGTTCGGTTTCTGTGTGATTGTGTCCGCGCGAACGTTTCTCAGTTCAAGGTCTCCCTATCGCTTTTTGTGGGAGTTGGAATTGTGTATAAATCTGAGTCAGGATGTGCGTTTGGATTTGTTTGATTTTCCCTATCCGGTCGTGTTTATTTTCTGATAGAATTTATTCATTTTTTTTTCAATTATATTTGACTCATTGATAACTTTGAAATAGATAAGAAAGACAACATTATCTTTAATTTTTCTACAGTTCCACGACAATCGTTTAGTTTGATTTGAAACGGTCGAAAAGCCAAGCTTAAGACTCGGATTCCGAAAATTTTGAGAATTTGTTTTCATTTTCTTATTCCGGTAGCGTTTATTTTCCATTTACTCATTTTTTTTTCAATAATCGACTCGTCGATAATGTTGCAAAATAAGAAAGATTTTACTTTATCTTTAACTTTTCGTCTTATTAATTTTTATTTTTCAACAGTTCACGACGATCGTCTAGTTTGATTTGAAACGATCGAAAAGGCCGAACTCACAACTTGGGTCAGAAAATTTAAAACGATGTTCCAGCCAGCGTCGAGGACGAAAATTTATTTTTTTACCACTTATTCTAAACAAAATTTCATTTGTGAATGAGTATGCCGGAGAATGGCACTGGTGGAGAACAACAGATATATAGTACAGGTACGTCGAGGACGATAAAGTGATACAAACTCAAAACGGACAATTCAAAATGGTTTTTCTACAGGTTTTCGTCGGCGCCCTGTCTGCCCAATATGAAGCTCTCTCCGTTGAAGCTTCAAAACAGACTAGCTCAGAGGAGATTGTTTCATGCATCGCCGATAAACTTAACCTCGCAGATGCGTCGAGTGGAACTTACGAGTTGGCAGAGGTGAGCAAAAGATTTTTTATAATATTTGTGAATTTTATTGTAAATTGTTTCATATTTGTCATATCCGTAGGTTGTGGGTGATGTGGTGGGAGGAGAGTGCAAGGAACGAAGACTCGGAGCCAGCGAGTCTCCCGTAGCAGTCATGTTACTTTGGCCACATTCTACTTCCGGTCAATACTATAGGTAAGAAGTAATTAAGAAAAGAATTGCGCAAAAAAAAAAAAAAAAAAAAACTGTTCTATTTATTATATGTTTAATTCTTAAATTTCCAGATTTTATCTTAGAGAAAAAATGACGATGGATGTTTTATGGATGAAAAATTTTTCAATGGACCCACAGCTAATTAAAGATTATTTTCAAAGATTTTTATATCAACCCAAAGATAGAGAATACCCAGATCTCTGCCAATTGCCAGATCTTAACGAACAAACACTTTTAGATAATTTGAGAGCCCGATTTTCAGCCGGGTATATTTATACGTACGTCGGTTCGATTTTGATAGCTGTCAATCCGTTCAAATTTCATCCTATTTATAATCCAAAGTATGTAAAGTTATATCAAAACAAAAGGATAGGATCTAGCTTACCTCCGCATATATTTGCTGTAGCAGATACGGCATATCATTGCATGTTGAAAGAAAAAACAAATCAATGTATAGTAATAAGTGGGGAAAGTGGTTCTGGAAAGACAGAAAGTACAAACTTTTTGTTGCATCATTTAACTGCTTTGAGTCAAAAGGGATCACATGGTAGTGGTGTAGAACAAACTATTTTAAGTGCAGGACCTGTTTTAGAAGCTTTTGGAAACGCAAAGACTGCTCACAATAATAATTCCAGTAGATTTGGAAAATTCATACAGGTAAACATTCATAATCATAATTTATTTCATGTACTAAACATAGTGATCTAAATATGGATTGTTTTTTTTTTACAATAGGTGAATTACAAAGAAAATGGAATGGTACATGGAGCTGTTGTTCAAAAGTATCTATTAGAAAAGTCAAGAATCTGTAGTCAGGGACGTAACGAAAGGAACTATCATGTATTTTATTATCTTTTGGCGGGAGCTTCTGACCAAGAAAAACAACAATTGCATCTTTTAGTACCGGAAAAATATAACTATTTATCTAGAAGTGGATGTTGTGTATTACAAAACATAGACGAAAAACATGAATTTTCAAGATTAAAACAATCAATGGAAATGGTTGGATTCATGCCTGATAAGCAACGAAGACTTTTCGGTGTTTTATCTGCTGTCTTGTTATTGGGAAATGTTGAATTTCAACCTAGAAAATCATATCATCACGATGAAGCTGTTGGAGTGAAAAATCCAGAGGTTGTCGGGCTAGTGTCGGAATTACTTAGAGTGAAACAAGAAACTTTGATGGCTGCCTTAACGGCTAAAAGAGCCAGAGCTTCAGGAGAGACGTTAATAATCAACTATAGATTACCGGAAGCTATTGCTGCCCGAGACGCTATGGCAAAGTGCTTATACGGTGCTTTATTTGATTGGATTGTGATGCAAGTGAATCATGCACTTTTATCTAAAAAAGATACTTTACGTGAACATCAAGGACATAGTATTGGTGTTTTGGATATATTTGGTTTTGAAGATTTCGGACTTTGTAATAGTTTTGAACAACTTTGTATAAACTATGCGAATGAGCATTTGCAATATTATTTCAACCAACATGTTTTCAAATATGAACAAGAAGAGTATAGACGTGAAGGAATTCGATGGACTGATATAGGTTTTTTAGATAACACTGGTTGTCTTCAACTTATAGAAGGGAAACCAGGAGGTTTGCTTTGTGTGTTGGATGATCAGTGCAAGTAAGATCATGATTTCGTTTTCGTTATTTTGATTTGTTGGATTTGTTTCTGATACAAATTTTTTTTTAGTTTTCCTGGCGCCACAAATGAAACGTTGCTTCAAAAGTTTAATACAGTTCATAAAGACAGTATATTTTATGAAAAACCCCAAAAAAGGGAACCTGCATTTATTGTAAAGCATTATGCCGGCAGAGTTAAATATCAGGTATTAAAAATTTTCAATGATTTGAGAAGTTTTTGTACATATTTGTACTTATTTGTACTTTTTTTTTTCACATTTAAGGTGACAGAAATGAGGGAAAAGAATTTAGATTTGATGAGACAAGATATAGTTGGTGTTTTGAAAAATTCTTCATTGGCATTTGTGAGAGAATTAGTCGGAGCCGATCCTGTTGCTGTTTTCAGATGGGCAATTGTCAGAGCTTTCTTCAGGTAAGATACATTTTTTTCATAAATTCATCCATTTTATAATTGTAAAAAAAACTAAATTTTAATTTTATTGCAGAGGATATTTTGCTTTTCAAGAAGCAGGCAGGAAACATAGATTGTCTAGAACAGATGGATCGAATCGCTCTTCTAGAACATCATTGCATACACCAAACGAAATGCTAATAAGGTGAAAAATTTATAATTGTTTAATTTTTTCCGATCAATAAAATATTGTACAATAATCTTACACATAAATAATTCAGTACTTAGATTACACAAACTGAGATAAGCCACAGTACCTTTTTAAATACTTAAGTTAATCTGGTGATATTTTATCATTGCTCACTATAGATATATAAAAATAGCATGCATATTCACATTCAACTGTAATGCCAAAATTTGAATTATATAAATTAAGTGTAAAAGAGATACAGACTATTACTTTCATTGATAGTATACAAAATTTATAGTTACAAATTATCAATATTTTATTGTAAATACAAATATTTAATAACCTTTATTTTGAAATTTCACTTAGAAACAAATCTAGTGTTTTATATAAAAGCACAATTTTTGCTAGTTATTTTGGATTCCGCTTAAGATATTGATAAAATAATTGAACCTTTCTATTATATCTTTATGTGTAAATAATTTTGCAATTCAAATTGCTTACCCCGCTATGTGGCATTCTCGTAGTCACCTGGTCACCGTATCAGCAATCAACCTTACAATCAATCGCATCGCGTAAGTCAAAATTGTCACGCTATTTTCATGGCAAACACATAGTTTCCTTATCAAAATCTTTCACTAGAATGAATGACATGTCTTCACCCATTTCAAAATCATCTTCTATAATTATTATTTCCCATTTAATATTTTTTAAAAAATCTTCAAAAAATTTTTATTTTATTTTTACCACATGAAAATCATTGCTTATTTTTTTTATACTGAGTACCTAAATTTATATTAAACTTAGATAAGTACTTTTCTTAAACATCTTGGAATTTTTAAACTGAATTGCCAGATTAACTCTGCTACAAAAAGTGTTTTGAATTACTGCATATTTCGTTTTTAAGGCTATCATCGTCCTTTATGTGTTTTAATGATTTTGCATGTGAAAAATGTGTAGGAATTTTTCATATTTTATTAGCATTCTGATTATATCATATTTTTCGTGTTTTATAACGACTATGAATGAATTTAATGTTTGTGTTTTATTGTTGGTTACAATTTTTTAAATTAATTTATCAGCATGCGAAAGCAATCATCCAAAGCTGATCATCAACATCAATCATCAAGCAAGCATCATTTTGTGACGACTTATAAGGAAAATATTACCCCATCACTACAAGATTCTGAAAAGAATTCATATAGATCATGGTCGTCTGGTAATAAAAGTCATAGAATCCTTCAAAATAAGCCTATTGGGTTACAGGAAGATAGGTTTGATCGTGTTTTGTTTCCTGATGAACAGGAGGTGATGCATCGAGCAAATCAAATTGTTATGTACGTGTTTTATTATTATAAAAAGGTGCTGGTGATAAATTATTCTACGTAGTGGTGGTGGTGTAATTAAAAAACATTTTTATGATTTTTTTCGTTTCCACATTAATAATTTTTATTCTTTCGTTTTTATGTACATCACATGTTTAACATCTTTTCTTCACCTGCATTTAATCGCTTAGTCATTTTTAATGTAGTAGTTTTGTGTCTTAGATTAGTTTTCTTTTTATAAAGTTAAGCTAAAATCACTACTAAGCATTTAAATGCACATTACATTTTGTGAATTAAACAAATCCTAAAAATACCTTGATTTTAAATACATCTACTTTTTTAAACTATTTCAAAGTAGTGTTCTTGTATTCTTTACTTTTATGTGTATAATATTTTGAAAAACAGTATGTAGAAATTAATATATTTGATTTTTAACATTTTAGTGTCATTTTTTATTAAACCTCATAAAAAATGTCGAAAAACTAAATGTGTATTAATATTTATAGGAAAAATAAATCTTTTCGACCTCGTGACCGTGGAAAAAAGGGTCTAAAAAATCTCCAAAGTGTGAAAACTTTGGCAGGCAGAACAGGAACGGGTCAGACTAGTACTGGAACTACAACTTCTACAGGTAGTGGTGGAAAAGCTCGGAAACAACCGCTCACTGTTGCTGCACAGTTTCAACATTCTCTCCACTCTTTAATGGATACATTGAATCAAGCCAACCCTTTTTTCATAAGGTATGAAATCATTAACTATGCTTGGAAGTTTTGAAAAAAAAAACTAACACGTATTTTAAATTAAATTATAGATGTATAAAGTCAAATGGAGACAAAATACCAAATGCGTTTGATGATGAAACAGTTCAGAGACAACTACGCTACACAGGAATGTTGGAAACAGTTCGGATAAGACAAGCAGGGTATAATGTAAGATTGACATATGAAGAGTTCATACAGCTTTATAGAATTTTATTACCAAAGGGACTTTTAAGTTCCCAAAATGATGTCCGGCATTTCTTGGCCACGCTGAATCTAAATAGAGATAATTACCAACTGGGTATTTATTTAATTTATTTGTTTTCTTGTTCAGAACAAGTATTAAAAATTAACATTATTTTTATTCAACTTCAGGATGTACGAAAATATTTATGCGTGAATCTGAACAAACAAAGCTAGATTTTAGATTACATCAACAAATTATGGCTTCAATTATTACAATTCAAAGGTGGTGCAGAGCAATATTAGAAAGGCGAAGATTTTTAGCTCTCAGAAAGGCTACAGTTATTGTGCAACAGTATTGCAGGTATTGTTTTTATTTTTCATTAATAAGCCATGAATTGATAGTACCAAATATTCAATTTAAATTTTTTTATAGGGAATGGTTGAGATTACGACAAGAAGCTGCTGTGAAAATTCAAGCATG
Source organism: Hydropsyche tenuis (assembly GCA_009617725.1). NCBI lineage: Eukaryota > Metazoa > Arthropoda > Insecta > Trichoptera > Hydropsychidae > Hydropsyche > Hydropsyche tenuis. The sequence continues at coordinate 4,581,014 of VTON01000004.1, forward strand.
TTGGAAGGGTGCTCATGTGAAAAAATGGTTTTCGAAGCTTAAATCCGATATAGTTATAATTCAAGCTCATGCAAGAGGCTATTTAATTAGAAATAAAGTTAAAGCATATAAAAAATCAAAACGTCAGGAATTGGACACAGTGTCTCTTCCAATTGAACGAAGGCAGTTTATTTCTGATATTCCTGTTTCAGAATATAGCGATTTATCAGTTCCAAGGTATGATATTTTTTATAAAATTCTAAATTTATGAAAAAAATATATACCAGGAATACCAGTTATCAAATTTTTTTTTTTAGAAGTTGTGGTGTTGTTGAAATTCAAAAGAATGAAACTGAAATTAGCAGAGCCCTTCGACCTACTCAATCTTTACCTAGTCCAAGGCACAGGTATTGCATATTTCTGCTTCTATTTCTATTTGATAATTGATTTAATTGGGTGTAATTCATAATGATTATGTTTCATTAGCAATACAAGTGATTTATCATATGATGGGATGACACTTGATAATTCTTCATCACAGTCATATTCTAAAAGGAAAGTCTCCAAGACGCAAAATATTGAACTGCCATCTAAAAACTTGGAAAATAGGTAAAATTATATTGCAATACATTATTTTGTTCAATAATAATACACATGTATTTTTAAAAATTTTACTATATTTTTTTTTACATAAGATCTTCTAAAAACTTCGATAACTTTACCAATTGGAGTTATCCTGTGAAAACTGATTTTGTGAAATGTACCCCACCTAGAACTCAAAATGACCATACAAATAGGTTCATTGTCCCTTCTAAAATCACTCCTGAGGATATGGCGAACGAGTTAGTTTGGCTTCGAATTGATCAGTCCAATCTTAATTCAAATATTGAATCGCAATCTAAGGTATATTATATTTGAATCGGCATCCTTCGAATACTATCAAAGTTAACTGTTATTTAATATTGTTAATTTTAGATATCTTCAAAAGACCCACTTAGAAATTTTGGTCTAATAGACCATTTACAAAACCAAAGCAATCAAGGAGCAAAACTATCTGATCAGTCCGTTTTATTATCAAATATGCAAGCAATTTCTGAACAGAATAAGAAAAAGGAAAGAGATGAAAAAGTTCGGCCAGTTGAAGATTTTGCTGATAGCATATTTTCTGAATGTTTGCCAACAAAGAGACTTAGTGATCAATCTAAAAAGAAAGATAAAGACAGAGGTAAAGATGAGTTTTTGTATATGGAAGACACCTCTTTGTCAAAAGACGAAACAACATCCATATCGACGAAAAAGAGATCACCTCAAATGTATCACAGAAGCTTATCTACAACTGTCATTGAACCAAATAGAAATTTAGTCAGTTTGCCACCAGTGAGAAGAGATCCAAGAACTCAAGATCAAGCATCCACGAAAAGGGATGTAAAACAACCAAATAACCAAGGTACTTCATATTTAAATAAAATTGTTTTGTGTGTTTTTGTAGAATTGTTTTTAATTTGGAACTATGTTGTTTTAGCAATTATATGTGTGAATAAGCCCTCTTCTATGGATAACCCAGTAGATTTAAGTTATGCGAAAAACCAAGTTAAAATAAGTAGTACAGTACCAGAACCACCCGCCAGAAATATTAGAAAATTACGCAAAGAAATGGTTGAAGAAACTGATTCTAGCAGAGGTGATAAATCATCAAGGTATGTGAAGTTTTTTTTTCTGATTGTAAGTTGCAAAATAATATCAATCTTTTACAACTTTTTGAAAATGCAGGCTATCATCTGATCAACCTAGCGGTATAAAACGAGCTCGGGGAAATGCAGTTATTGGAACTGAAATGCGACGTCGTAATTCAGATCCTACTGCTATAGTACCTCTACCTCCTTCATTGTTACAACAACCTCCACCTTCAATCGAGGAGAGTACAGATTTTATTGGAACTACAGCAAATGGCATCTTCAAAGTTGCTGGTCACAAGTAATATTGTCTACATTAATATCAAAATTAATTAAAAAAAAAAAAAAAACGAATTCTTGAGTTTTTGTTTTATCCTAGGTTCCGTAAATGGACTCGGTTTTCTAAGGATGATAAGTGCGTTTATTGTCATGAAGCAATGGATGCTTTTGTAATGCAAGGGCAGAAATGTTCAGATTGTAAACAGCTTTATCATACAAAATGTATTCAAAATAAAGGCGTTTTCACTATGCCTTGTAAAGATAGTGTTCATGTGAGTTCTGGAGTTAGTAGCAGAAGCAAACAGAGAAAAACCCAAAGAGGAGCCAATCAATCAAATTCTACTCCGAAAAATGTTGTTCAATCTAAATTTAGTCTTACAGGAACCTCTGAATTCACAGACAGAACTGACAAAATTATTTCTGATGCTAAAGAGTTGCAACGTATGCAAGATTTTATTGCCAAAAAGATTTATAAAATGGAGATAGAGTGTAAGCAGTCTGAGGTATGTTTTTTGTGTTTAATTTTCAAGTGATTCAAGCTTCAAATAATTTTAATTTAATTTTCAATTAATGTTTTAGGTGGATAAACTTTTCAAATATGCTTTAATGGAATTCAAAGAAAATTTACTTGCAACGTATAGCGTAGTCAATAAACAAGGATCCGCTCTTAAATACAAGGATCTGATTGCAAATTTTTTGCGTGTAATGGAAACAGTTTGTGATAAAGGTGGACAAGGAGAAACTTTCCCTGTCACTATGGGTGTTAATGCTTTCCGTGGTTTTATGGATGAATTTATGGTATCTCGACATGAAGTAGATAAAGTGAGTAAAATCAAAAGGAAAAAAGACAAAAAGAGAAAGGTAAATGTTTTATAAGCCTGTGAAATATGAATTAATTTGTTATAGATTTACAATCTCTTGATTTGAAATTTTTAGGTTGATGATCCTATTTTGTTTGCTGGACACAATTTCGTTTTATCAATGATTAACATTCCTACAGAATGTGAAATTTGTAAAACATTTTTCATGTGGCCAATTGAACGTTCACTCATTTGTCAAACTTGTAAATTAGCATCTCATAAAAAATGTTATTTGAAGGTATCTATACTATTCCTACTTTTTCAACATTGCTTTTAATAATTATTTTTAAAACAATGCAACAATATTTTCAATAGGTGACAACTCACTGTCGAAAAGACACTTCAATGCTAGTTATGGAAAGTGGTGCAGGCCATGTATTTGGAGTTCCTCTTTACAAATTGTCTACAGGTGATGGAAAAGTTCCTTTTGTTGTCGATAGACTAGTTACGACTATAGAACTATATGGTCTGTACACTGAAGGCATATATAGAAAAAGTGGAGTTAGTTCCAAAGTGAGCTGATTTTTTTTTATTTTCAGTAATTTTTTTTATTTTATTCAATAAACTTAAAATTTGATTATATTTTAGGTGAAAGAGTTAAAAATAATGTTAGATGAATCCCCAGATGATACTATTAATCTATTAGAAAATTATCCTGTTCATGTTTTGACATCTGTTCTCAAGTGCTTTTTTCGAGAAATGCCAGAACCTTTACTTACATTTGATTGTTATGATGACTTCATATTAGCTGCAAACTTGACTGATCCTCAGGTGGATATTTTTTTCAATAAATAACTTTAACCATAAGTTTTTCCAACATAATTTAAAAAAAATCTGCTGTTATTTTCTTAGGATCGTGTTGCAACACTTTTTGATATCCTCAAAAAGTTGCCAAAACCCAACTTTGATTTGATGGAACGATTAATTTTCCATTTAGCAAGAGTGGCTTTAAATGAAGAAGCAAATAGAATGGGTCCCGGAGCTTTAGCTATTGTTTTTGCTCCGTGTATACTTCGTACGAGTAAACAGCTTCCAGCTCAAGTCAGTTTACATCATATAACTAATCAAACCACCTGTGTTGAAACAATTCTTATCGAGAGACTTAGAACAGTACGTTGATTTAAAATTTGATACAGCACTTACTATATTTTGTGTACTTATGTTCTTTTTTCAAATTTAGGTGAAGGCAACGTTGGCTGATATTGCTACATTGGAATCAGCTTGTCATACGGCGACTCATCGTTTATCGTCATTGCGTGGTTCAAAAATCTTTACTCCCGAGGAATTAACTATTCAACAAGGTGTTCAATCAGTTCCGTTATCTGGAGACATACAAGTTCCTCCGGAAAATGAAGAGGAAGCTCTTCTTGTTGATCATATCCAAGAAATCAAAAAAGAGAAAGCCATTTTAACTAGTGCACTACCCTCTCTGACACGTGCGACATCTGATGATGATTTATTATCAACTGATCTTGATGGCGAATGCGGAAGCTTGGATGATCTCAGTCAGACGCCCGGTAAAGGAAGCATTTCTTCCTCAGGAGCTAAAATACATAAAGCAATGCTCCAACGTCAAATGTCTTCTGATGACCCAATAATGGTGTGAAAACAATACGACTGGTTGCATTTATTTTATATAGTGTGATATGTGATAAATTTTACTCATTGAAAGTAACTACTTAACATAATTGTGATGATATATTTAAAACATACTCATTTTCACATCATTTTCAAAAACTTTTATGTTTTATTTTAATGTTTTTCATGTAATCAAATAAAATTATATTTATTATACTAAAATATATCAAATTCTATTTTATGATTGAAGATGATAAACATTAGTTCAACATTTAAAAAACCATATAAACATTCTGAGCCGTGTTATCTTTTGTTGTTCTTATAGTCATTTAATAAGCTTGTTTTTATGAACTTGTCAATTGTTCAAGTCAGTTTTTCATATCAATATTTTTTTCATAAATATCAGACATTATTCTTACCATTAAACTGTTGAAAATTACTGTATTAGTTTATTGGATTAATAAAAAATTATAAATGAAATTATGTTAAACCAACACATAATATTTAATTGACAATCAAAGTTTTCTTTCTTAAATTTGTAGAAACATTTATAATTATAAGGAAATATTCTTTGATGAAGTTTGTTACATATTATCTATATGTATATATTTTCAACATGATCTTAAACGTTAATTTTATCTCTTTATAAGAGAAATGCTAAAACTAAAGTTTGTTCATGTTATATTGAAATTAACTTGGTGCCTCCGGAGTTGAATATATTTTTATTTTCTAAAAAAAGTTTATGATAAATTTCACCTTAGTATTTTTCCATTAGTATTATGTTTTTAGGAAACTACAGAAAAGTATTTTATTTAACGTAATATATTTGTGTTCTATATTTTGAATTTCTTTAATTTTTATTTATCTATACTATAATTGTATAAAGATAGTTTTTATTTCAAAGTACATGTAATTTTGTATTATATCTAATATGCTTTATTTGCTTATAAATTGCATGTATTTTTTTCATTATCATTTTTATCACCATAGTTTTCGTGAGCATTCTTATGAATTAGAATAAGCTTTACTTACATAACCTTTTTTTAATTTACTTTTTACTTATTTTGCATAGTACAATAAAACGACTTTTTATGAGTTCTCATAAATTTTCATTCAATACTCAAGAGAATAAATCAAATGATAGGCGATTTTTTTACCAAATTTTCAGGTAAAAATATTTGTAATTTTGAAATTTAATTTAAGTTATTTTCGTAAGCAATTCCTATAGGATATAGTATTTTTAATATTGCCTTTCAAAAAATACAAATATTAATTTATATAGTTTTTTACGCTAACACATTGATTAATTTTTTAAGTAGAGGATTCGTTGGTAGGTTTTCTTATACCTTATTTTAAAATTTTGCATTCTTCAAATTGATGGTCGCCAAATATAAATATCTATTAAAATTCTTAGTACTTACTATATTTTCTGCATTCATTTGAAAAATTTCTATATTTATAATAGTTGTGTGAAAAATTTAATTGTGCATACGTGTATAGATTTTATTCATATATGCCTTTATATCATATATTTTTCTTCAAAAGAAATCTTCATGTGACTGTTAACTGTTAATCTTTTTTTAAGGGAAATACTTTAAAATAAAAAAAAGATGTCACTTTATATTTATCAAAATATATCTCGCATCGAAAAAGTTGTTCACAAACAATCGGTTCATTATCTGTGACATTGAGTGGTTCTTTCTTAGAATAATCGAAAATATTTTTATATAGTTAATCTACAGTGTTAACCTCCATTTACATGATGTGACTGTATTATACTATACAAATCTCATTCATTCATGAATATATATACAATATACAAAATATTTTTATAGTTTGGAGTCCTCTACTTGTACTCTGAAAAAAAAGATGGCTTGTCATTGAAAAATTGTAGTTCCGTTTTAAGCAGACTTTATATGAATGTCAAGAAAAAAGAGTATGAGATAACTAGCAAAGATATATATTGCTTAAGTAATTGACATCAGTTGTTGAATGTTGTTGAAAATCTTTTCTTGTTATGTGTTTCACATAATCTTGATACGTATTTAAAATTATTTTTTACAATGTACATGTATAAATGAATAGTTGATAGTATTTAAATGACAAGACTATTGAAATATTCCCTATTTATAAATGCCTTTTGAAATTCTCAGTTACTTATGAAAATGTTGGGATGTTACTTTCACGTTTTGATTGTGTTACGGTAAATTCATATCGATATCTCTACTTGCAGGGTGTCTAGTTCTCGGGCATTCCTGTTATATAAAATGTGTGATGGGATTTGTTAAGCGTTAGGTATATAAGGTTATATTTATAGTGAAGCTTCATTTCAAATGAGCTTGTTTGCAATAAGAATTGTCCATTCTTAGCAATTACGAAAATTTTTTATCTTAAAAAGATGTGCAATCCATATGAAATATTCATTGTTTATAGTGCTATAAAATGAGCTGTTAATTTTGTTAATACAGTACGTTTAGCATTTGTGTAAATATAACAATATTATTTTTATATGTTTTATCTGTTTGTATAAAATATGTAAATACTTATACATCAAGTCAAAAGGAACTTTAAGGTTTTGTGAACCATTTTGGCTATAGTACTTGAAAATTAATAGTTTTCGTTAATATAAATTTTACTATTATTTTATATTATGAAATTACGATTCCTGAATACTGGCAACGATCGGAAATTGTTTAATTTCAGCCAAATTTTGCATTTTCTGTGAACAAGAATGAAGCCTTGTATTTATGATTATGGCTTATTTTGTACAGTTTAGTTTTAACTAAAGCCGAGCTTTCCACATCTAATATTCTCATTTAAGTGATATTCGTTTTATTTTGCATTTTTTTAATTCAAATGGATCTGATAACTATTTTCTTATGAATACAAGCATTCCAATTTTTTTTCTAATACATAAATTAATACTTTTTATATTTTATTACTAATATGGAATTTCCCGATAATTTTATTTAAATACAAACTGATTTGAAATATAAAATTGTGTTTTCATTCATATTTTCATATTTATCTCAGAATAATTTATTCTACAAAACGATAGAGTGAAATTTTGACAGGTATTTCTACTCTAATTCTATTCTTTAGTTTTCACTTTTCCAAAAATAAATAAATACACAAATAATTTAAATATTATATTTTAATACAAAAATTACATTTGAATTCAAAACAAATTAATAGCTATAGGATCTTGCCAAGGAAGTAAACCTATTGGACATGAACTCCAATTATATTTTGCTGAAGATTTTTGCCATACCGATTGTGATGCCTGAGATTCTTCCATTGTAACATCGTTACATTCTGTTGAATTTCTGTTGATATTCGGTTCGGTTGAATTCTTTATATCGTCTACTGTGTATATTTGACTATGGGAAGCGTCTTGGCTGTTATTACACATCATAATGTTGACTAAATTTATTAATTTGTGTCTCGTATGGATTGGCAATTTTGGTTCTGCAAGTTCGATGATTTCTTGAGCGTATGTTTGCAAGTACGAGTTCGAATTGGCAAAAATATCTTGAATGAAATCTAAGCTTGTTAATTCTGAAGGCACAGGTTGAAGAAGATCGAACGTTAATCCATTTTTGTGGTTTGGATAATTTTGAACTAATATTTTATACAAATGATCGTTTGCCGTTTTTTTATCTTCAAAACTTAAATTCAATACACTGCAATAAAATAAGTTAATAAAAAGCTTGAAAAAAAAATTTAATTTCAGTTAAAAACATGACAAATATATTATGAAAATACTCACAATCTTTTGATTAAAGTAGATTTATTCAAACCAAATGCTATTTCCTTAATCCACTGGGCAGCAGCTTTTTTCTGCTTCACAGAACTAGAAGTGTCGTTCGTTACATCAATTAATTTACTTAAAAGTATGGCAATAATATTTTGTGTGTGCAATAATCTCAAAAAAGGTTTCCATAATTGCAAACAGTTTTCATCCAAAGCTTTAAATGAATTCTTTTCATAATTTACTATATTTCCAGTCATAAATAGTGATTCCGAATCAATCAAAATGTCACATAATATTCTGTGATTATCGACGCTTGTATTTTCGTTTAAATATTTCTCAATAATTTCCATTAGCAGACTATGAGTTTTGTTAAATACGCTTTTGTTGTTTATATTATCTTTAAGAATGGTCCTTAAACTTGACAATAAGGAAGTTTTCACATCTTTGTCGGGTATATCACAAAATTTACTAATATCAAACGCCGGATATTGCAAAGTGACAAGTGAATTATGCATATGTAACAAATCAAACATTTTCTCCTTAAATGTATCATCACTTTTATTATTGTAAAAGTCTGATATTTGACCAAATTTCGGTTTCCAATAAGCTTCGTGTAACCAATTCAAAGAAAAATGAGCAGCTTTTCGAAGCACATCTAACGAAGGCAGCTCGTGACCGTGCGCAGTTTCGTGCCGCAAATTGATGATCCATTGAGGAATATCGAGCTGTTCGGCGGCTTGAAACAAAGTGGCTTTTTTCGACTGAGCATCGTCCAACGTGTGATTGATAAATCTCATAATGACCGAAGAATACATGAGCCTCAATAATCTTTCGGGGACAGCAGAATCTGATGACCCATTAGGAATTTGCAAATCCACTTCCAAAAGCCCTAAAGTTGATTCAATGCCTGACGGAATGTAAGGATTTCTCATCTTCCAAACGAAAAGCAATTGCAAAGCCTCTTTTTTGCTTTTATCGTCGCTTTCGGGACCGAAAATTAACAGATACACCTTTTTCCATTCTTCTTTCGTGAACCAATGCACAGTTAAAAACTCCGATTGCGGATTATTTTTCCGCATGTTCAATTTTGATCAACTGTCAAAAGTCAAACACACGTGCAACTTCATTCGGTCTTAACGCATAAAAAAATGACTAAATATAACACTTAATAAAACATCAAGAATCTTAAAAAATATCATTCAAAACATTCAGATATGTGTAAAAATTGAAATAAAATATAATAATGAATCGCCTTTGATTGAGAAATTTTGCAGATTGAAAAAATTTGTATTGAAAATATATTTTTCTATTTTTAGATGTGAAAATAAATCGATTTTATGTCAGTTTTTATACGCGAAATCTTAAAAATCGTACTGAATCTTCAATTAGAATAAATGTCGGACATAGGACGATACGTGATAGGCGAATTCGGGGTTAAAGTTATCGAACGCGACGGTCACTATTTTGACATCTGAGTGCCGAAACGATTGTGTCTGACAGTCGCCAGCGCACCACAATCCGTCAGCGCTCGTCTCCGGCACGTGGACTCCTCACCCGAAGGAGACCAGACCTTGCTTCGTTCCAATGAACGAATAGGATACTCCTTCGTGACATAACCTCCAGCCCATCGTCCGGTTCAGGTGACGTTTGGTTCATGTTCCCGAGGGATCAGGGTTTTCGGAGGTTCCGTGGGTTTTGTGAGGTTCGGTCTGTCTTGGGGAGGTTCGGAAGGGAATGGGGGTTCGTGGTTTGCGGTGCGTCGCAAAAAGGCTGTTGTTGAGTTTGAGGGGTTCGATGATGGTTATGTTGATGGTGGAAGTGCTGGGGTGCTGGAGGGGTGGGATGGTGAATGGTGGATGTGTTCGTTTTTGGTTGTGTGCGCTTTGGAAGAAGGCGTGATCGTTTTGGGTGGAAGTTGATGTGATTTTGGAAAGCTTTGTAAATAGAACTTTGTGAAAATTGTATGATTTTTGATTTTTTGTAAAATTTATGTTAGTCGGAATGATGGGTTTATTATACGTATTAATTTATTGGGTCTTAATATTATGATGATTTAAGTCTGATTTATATTGATTTTAAAAAGGATAATCGTAACATTTTCCTATGAAAACTTGCAAATTTTGGATTTTTGATGATCTTCATTTTTTTTTACGAATTATTTAAGAAGATGATACAATTTGTTAGTTATAGTTTGGATAATTATTTTGAGTATATGAGAACTTCTGGTGTTCCTCAAGGATCTAATTGAGGTCCCTTGTTATTTCATTTATTCATAAATGATATTGGTGGAGCTTTCAGAAGCTCTCAATTTCTTTTTTATGTTGACAATCTAAAGATTTTCGTGTGAATTGGGAATTTTGCTGATTCAACTTATGGAAATTGATTTAGATTTATGTTTGCATTGTCTCTCTTTGCCTATTAAAGCAAGAACAACCGCTTTTGCCAATTTTTCTCTCATTAGCTATTTATCATTTTAATTCAATTAGCCATAATATTGATTTATTTACTATCGCATATAATATTTTGATTTTATGAAATATTTTAATTTGAATTGAAATTTTCTCTGAAATTTAAACTTTGAGTTACATTCTGTTTATTTTTTATTTCTTTCTCTTTATATTTGTTTTGACTACCATGGCGATATGAGAATATTTGTTATGCCATGGTGGTTTATTTGTATTTATTTTTTTAATTAATAAATTATCGTAAAAATAAAAGTAATAAATATATTAAATGTAATAATATTGCAGGAATCAATAATGGATCCTAATAATGTATACGCAGTTGTATTAGACACGTTACATAGGGCTAGTAATCAGGATATAGAAATTCTGAAGCCCGCAGAAAAGAAATTATTAGAATGGGAAACTGAACCTGGATTTTATCCAGTACTGCTTGTTAGTATTCAAATTATATTAATCAAATTTTAAAATAATTGTTAAGTAATTTTTTATTGAAAAATTATGGATTCTTTTAGAGTATTTTTACAAATCATAGTATTGATACTAATGTTCGGTGGCTAGCTGTCGTGACCTTTAAAAATGGAATAGACCGGTACTGGAGAAAAAATGCACCCAATGGAATATCTGAAGCTGAAAAGGTCAAGTTGAAACAGGATTTATTATCTCCATCATTATTGATTGAACCTGTTAATCAAATAGCTTCGCAGCTGGCCGTATTAATTTCTAAAATAGCCAGGTTAATATCTAGTTTTTGTTTGGTTGTATATAAATTTAGTATTTGTTTTTAAATTATAATATATCATCACAGATATGATTGTCCAAACGAGTGGCCAGATCTTGTACCAGGTTTACTCAATGCTATGAAAACATCAAGTACATTGGAACAGCATCGAGCTCTTCTGATGTTTCACCATATTGTCAAAACCTTATCATCCAAAAGGTTAATTTCTGATAAAAGAATATTCCAGGTATCCTTTTTTTGCTTTCAAAAAAAATCCATGTTATCGACATGCATTATATATAAATTTTGATTTTATTAGGAACTCACCGTAACAGTTTTTTCATTTATATTGGGTATTTGGGATAAGTACACTCAAATATTTCTACAACAAATTCACGAAGGAGCTGCTACTGAAACTATTACGGAGAATCTAGAAAAAGCTCTTTATTCATTAAAAATATTGAAGCGGTTGATTATATTTGGTTTTAAGAAACCTCATGAAAGTCAAGATGCGCTAACTTTTTTGAATATGATATTTGATAGGGCTAAAAATAGCTTAGAATGTCGTAAGTAATACTTAAAGTAACTTTTATAGTTTACATTTAGATTTCTCTTTTTTAATAATATAATTTTTCAGGAAAATTGTTGAAAGGTCGAGGAGTTTATTTGTTGGAATTGTCTGAAAAATATATAATACATTTAACGAAAGTTGCTCTAGGAACACTTGAATTTTATCCTTTATCATATGTATCACTCGTTGGGCCATCATTAGAATTTACAGCATATTATTGTTTTACGGAGCAAGGTATGCATTTAGCTTTTGAGAGATTCACCATACAGTGCCTGAACTTGCTGAAGAACATATTACTGTGTTCGGAATATAAGGTTGATAAAACATCAGAATTGTCGAGGGATCCTGGTAAGTGTTCTGTTTATTACATATACACAATTTGATTTCTTATATTTTGTTTTGAAATATGAAATTTTATAGGTATTGTACAAGTTCGTGATATTAAGCTTAGTATATTGACTGAACAAACAGTTTGTCACATGTGTCGAACTCTTGTATCTCATTATTTTTTGTTAACATCTGACGATTTGGCACTTTGGGATGCTGATGCTGAAAGTTTTGCAACTGACGCCATGTGTGGTACATGGAAATGTAACTTAAGGGTATGAATATTTATTGAAGTGATGTTAATTAAAATCATTATGATGTCAAAATAATTTTCGTTTTTTTTTCCTTTCAGCCGTGTATTGAGTCTGCTTTCCTAACACTTTTCAAAGAATTTCGCGAACCTATAATTAGAGAGTTGGTAATATTTTTGAAAATGGTTAGGCAAGAGCCAATCAATCCCAATGACTTACCTTCAATATTGCGCAAAGATGCTATTTATAATGCAGTTGGATTAACTGCTACAGATTTATTTGATGAAGTAAGAATGCTTTAATCTCATTCACATTATATTTTTTATTTAACAATATCATTATTATCATTTATCATTATCGTGCAGGTCGACTTTGGAGAGTGGTTTACGAGTCAACTTGTTGAAGAATTAAAGATTAAAGATGGAAACTACAGAATTATTAGACGACGAGTAGCTTGGTTAATAGGTATCGAGGAATTTTACTATTGTATTAAAATAAGATCAGATTGTATAAAAAAGTTTTCATCTAATGATTATGTTTATTTTCTTGGTACTTTTAGGTATATGGTCACGTGTAAATGTGTCCTCAGAATTGCGTCCAATGTTATACCAATCACTTTTGGAATTATTATCTGATACTGAAGATGTTGCCGTGCGATTAGCAGCTTGTGATGCATTAAATATGACAATAGATGACTTCAATTTTGATGCATGTCATTTTGCTCCATACGTACAATCTGTCTTTGCATTACTATTTGCTTTACTTAAAGAGGCAGATGAGTGTGACACAAAGGTAACTGAGTTTTATTATTAAAACTTACAAATAATCTAATTTTCCATCTAATGAAATGTACTATTTTAGATGCACATATTAACTGTTTTGACATTGATTGCGGAGCGCAACGGTGAAGCAGTATCACATCATACAAGAGAACTATTGTCATATTTACCGCTTCTATGGAATCATGCGGATCAACACAACATGTTGAGGTGTGCTATTGTGTCTACGTTGGTTCAACTCGTGAAAGTATTAGGTTACTGGTCGACTCCGGAAATGCAACCGTTGATTCACGGTGTGTTAGATGAAGCAACTAATCCAAAGAAACCAGCTCATGTCTACCTCTTGGAAGATGGTTTAGAATTGTGGAGAGCAGTTTTAGAAACTACGCCAGTTCCGATTATATGTGCTGAACAGTTGTTGCATCTTGCTGGAAATTTACCACCTTTACTTGGTACTTTTTTATTTTCGATTTATTATTATTTTTTTATATAACCTGTGTTTAATTTTTCGATTAAATTGCAGAAGAAACTACTGAATATCTTCGCTTAGGCATAGAAATAGCTCATGCATACCTATTGCTTATGCCTGTTGAGTTTTTACTTGGGCCTGGTGAAGAATTCTTTAATAAACTAGACGACATGCTTAGCGATACTCAAATGGACGGCGTAGTGGAAATTTTAAAAGTAGCCGAAGTTTGTATGAAGTTACAAATGCCTGAACCAAATTATTTATTAGGAGTCAAGGTTATATGGCCAATGTTCAGAAAAATTATAAGGTTAGTTAAAGATTTATTTTGTTTTACGTTTAATATAATGAAATGATATATTTTAATTTTTTTTTGCTATAGTGGATTTGGAAATAATCAGCCGTTACCTGGATTGATATCTTTACGTTTGTGTCTAATTTGTCGTTTAGTATTGAGGTCTGTTCCGTTATTTTTGGAGGCTATAAAAGAAACTAGTGCTGGTTCTAATTGTGATCCTACTGAAATGTTAGTTGAATTACTGAGAGAATCTTGCGATGGTATATCTCTGGTTGTGCAACCTGAAAGGCGAAAAATAATCGGTAATTACATCTTCATTTTATATGTGATTTATTTGATAAATTTAATTAAAAGTTCGGTTTTCAGGTTTAGGATTAGGCATGTTATTAACTAGTCAAATGCCATGTGTATTGGGACAGTTTGCTGATATTATGCATAATATTATTGAAATTCTTCATGACGTGATGAAATGTGATGACAATGGAACTTATTCCGAGTAAGTAATCAGAAGATAATTAATATGAATATAGTTCGTTTTCAGTATTAACAAGTTTTATGTTTCAGCGGCTTAATACAAGATGACAATCCACCATCACCTTCTGAATCGTGGAGCGGCTACTTTCCTGACGATACTAATATTGAATCTCAGCATGACGCTCGAGTTAGACAGATGAACAACATGGACGTTGTACACAAAGTTGATATTAGGCAATTTTTGACAAATCAAGTAATTATATGCCTTTGAATATTATAAATGCAATGCTGTTTTTATTATTAATTTTTTTGTATTTTTTAAGCTTTCTGAGCTACGAAATCAGGTGGGACAAGAAGCATTCGATAAACTGGTTGAGAGCATTCATCCAACTCTGCTTGGGCAACTTCGTGATTACATACCAATATAATAAAATTTATAAATTTTCAATCATAGATCACACTGTGATTACATATAGCTAAACAGCTCAAATAAAAAAAAGTTAATTGTTTTTAATAAATAAAACTTTACAAATTCTTGAGTCATGCATTTTTATTGTTCATGGTCATATGAAATTTTGATTAATTACTTTTCTTTTTTAACTATTTGAAGTAATAATATAATTTATATGTATATATATTTTATTGTAATGAAATTGTTAATTTTTAACAAATATAATAAACTTTCTTTATTTTTTTATTGTGCTATACAAAATGATCTTTTTATATTATCAAATCAACCGTGACACTGCATCCAGAATGCTTTCAGAACATTGATTGGTGTATTTTGTGCAATTACCATTATTGCCACTTTTTTCAGCACCATAAAATGTTGATGGAAGGCCTTCATCAGAAGATGTTGAAGGTCTGTATATAGTAATAGAAAATTACTTTTTTTGAGTTGAAATAGAAATAAATTCAAGATTTATATACTTACGTTAGAATTATGTGTAATATGTTACCTAAAACACCATTGTCATTCAGTTTGTTTAGAGAAGCTTCACAGATAATCCTCAATAGACATGAACGTCCGCTAAATCCTGATCTGAATTTTTATTGAAATATAATATTGAAATCAAATGTAGTATCCGTTTGACTTACATAATCTAATTACCTTAATAATTTGTCTTCAAGAATAGTATATATTAATCTTCTACTGATTTGTCTTTTTACTCTGACCTCAGTAATCTGTTGAATTTTTTATTTGTATGTGATTTATATTATAGTAAATTGATAAAATATAAATGTTTACCGGAGCGAAAAATGCCATATCCCCTAGTTCTGAAGTGTTGTATGGAAGATAATAATTGCCTTCGAAGTTGTATGATATGAAAACGTTTTTCCTTGGGATATCGAGTGGTAAAGCTAATGCCAAAAAAAGCTAGAAGATACAATTTTTTTCACATTCGAAAAACATTCAAACATTTGAAATAAATATTAAAAGAATACATACTCCATATATACTTCTATATTTAAAAGGCAGTACTAAATTTCGTTTTTGGCGTGAATTTTCACAAGTCGAATGGGTAGGAAGAAAAACTATTACCATCAGTAACCTTGAAATACAATAACGTTATTTTTACTTGAATAATCACATTACAAATTAATTATTCAATTTACCAAGTAACAATGAGATAATTTTTCATATTGATTCTATTTTGACTATTAAATATATAAATAAAATTATTTTATCAAAAAGTTTCCAAAAAATTAGCTGAATCAATCAAATGATGAATTTTATACTGATTCAAGTATGAAGGTTTATTCCTTACGGAAGAAATAAAGGAACTGTGTAACAGACAGATTCATACGTAAAAATGTCGGGTAATTTTAGTTAGTTCCTAAATGGCAATAATTAGTCATAATTCGTCTAGTGAACAGTAAAGCAAATAACTAATTGATGTTAAATGCAGTAAATCATTTGGTTGAAATGTGTATAAACATAATAATATGAATTATTTTTAAATATTTGAACAGAAAATGATTTATTAATTGAATTTTATTTGAACGAAAGTAATTACAGCATATTTTTATTCAAATCTAGAAATGGAATCCAAAAAACTTTCTGGGCATCTATTTATGTATTCAGTACAGTCTTCATAGTGACCTTGCTTTTCTGCATGGTAAAATTCAAACGGAAGTCCTTCATCCCATGACGATGAAGGCCTAAAATTCAAATTACTTCTGATTATTTTCACAATTTAACTTATTAATCTTATTATTTTTTTATTTACGTTAGCATTATGTGCAAAATATCACCCAAAACACCATTGTTATACAATTTCGTTGTTGACGCTTCACAAATAATTCTCAATAAGCATGATCGACCTGAGAACCCTAATCTGAAAATTATTTAACTTCACTTTCATATTTGGTTAATATATTAACAGATAAGTTGTGCAATTTTACAATACCTGTTTAATTTATCTTCAAATGCGACATATAGAGACCTTTTTGTCAGCTGCCTTTTTAAATTGATTTCAGTGATCTATTAATTTTAATTAAAATTGATCAAGATAATAAAAAAATAAAACAAAGAATACAAAAATTAAATATATTTACCGGTGCAAATAATGACATGTCACCCCATTCTGTAGTGTTAAATGGAAGATAATAATTTATAGAAAGATTATATGAAATGAATACGTTTTTCATTTCAAGGGGAAATATTATTGCCACAAATAACTATCATGATTTATAAATAATAATAATTATTATTATTATTGTAGTAAGTAACATATTATATAAACAAATCACATTGTGCATATTGTAAAATTAACTCACATCATAAAAGCTTCTTAGCGGGAACACAGCAGTTCTTTTTTGTCGAATTTCATTATTGTTCACAGAGGTAGTATGGCATAGTAATTGAATTAAACACCTTCGAAAGTAAAACATTTTTTTTAATGATTACTTATACTAATGTAATAAATATTACTTTTAATGGTATTTACCAAAAAATAAGTAGACGTTTCTTCATATTTAAAAAGAATGTTTGCTGTGTTCAAAATATAATATAAATATTATTAAGATAGCAGTAACGTTCTGATGGATAGAATTGTAGAACTGTTCAAGATTATTCTTGTTACTCATTGAGCAACATAATATTGAATGTAATAAAATCTGTTAGCTTAGAGGTTTTCAAATATTGTAATTCACAGTTTAAACTTAAGACTGCTAAGTGTGATATTTGAATTCAATTTCATACATTGTAAGTCATTTATCACTCATATGTTATGTCTTTCAAGATGAAGTGGGCTAGTTTTTCATAAGGAATTATCAAATAAAAATTCAACTATTCAATTTATAATGTAATGAAAATTATAGTTTATTGTTAGAATACAATAAAATCTTACAATTAAATATTTTTAAATTAAACATTAATATTTGTATATATAAATAAATCTATTACAATCAGATATTCATTTATACAAAATCATAAATAATTGTTCGAAATTTACTCCTAGAGACTAAAAATAACAATATCACTGGTAATAATAAAAATTTTATTGCATCAGTATGTAGTATTTTGTACTTTAATTAATTAGGAATATTTGCGAAAATTGATATTGTATTTAAAAGACTTGTGGGACAATATTCTTCATAGAACATACAATTTCCTTTTACTCCATCACTTTCAGCTTTATAAAACACATCTGGTAATTCTTCATCTTCGGACGATGATGGCCTGAAACGTTTTTTATATAATGTTAGAAAGTTTCAGAATTGCGGTAATTGGATAATCAAGATATTGACAAAACTTCATATAATCCAGTATAATACTCACGTTAGAACTATATATAAGATATCTCCCAGCACACCATTGAAATGCAACGGAGATGCTGCATGCTCACAGATGGCTCTAAGCAAACATTCTCTTCCAGGAAGATTTTGTCTATAATAATTAGAAACCAAATATAATATAGTAAAAATGAAAAAAAAAAATATATATATGTTTCAACACACCTGTCCATATTATTTTCAATGACAACATATGCATATCTTCGGCTTAAGCCATAATGCCATGATGAATTTTCTTCTACTTCCCTTTCATTTCTACTTCTTGCTGAAATAAGCTGAAAAGTTAAATAATATATAATGTTTTCATATCTAATATAATATTGGCAGTGTAATTCTAATTTTCGTTGACATACAGGTCCTTCGAAATCACCTCTCAGCCAACTAGCATTGGCTAAAGTATAATGATTTGCTTCGAAAAAATACGCAACTGATACTTGTTTCATTTGTTCCAAAGGAATGGCTATAGTTGCAAAAAGCTGAAAGTGATAATATTGAAGTAATAATAATTGAAAAAATACGATAAATCAATAGAAATTATATGTTACCCCCATTTGTGTACCCGCCGGTTCCAACAAGTATCTTTTTCGTCTTGATCTATTATCAGATTCCCTTCCATAATTTCCACATATCATAATTATTACTCTGAAAAAGTCGATTTATCTGTTCATTTCAATATATAATATATTTAAAACGCACATTAGTACATTTTTGGTATTGAAAATATCATAAATTTTCGGTACATATTCATTTATCAAATGATACGTAGCCTTATCTATAATATTTGAAGACTGCATTACATGTCACTTTACTCAAATTATCATAATAATAATAAAAAATACGACACCTCAAGATAATTTTCAAATTAAATTAAAATCCGAGTCGAAACATAAAACAGTGACCGTTACGAATCGTGACGATCCGTATATATTCGCACAAAACGTTAAATAATCATGTTAAAAAATTACGTAGCGGTCGCGGAAAATTGGAAAATGAACGCAGCACGATAACGACGTTAGTTTATCGTTAAACTTTTAATGCGAAACGCGCGCAAGGCAAATTCGCAAATAATTGCTAGAGCGCGAACCATTATTTGCTCGCGCGGTGCTAAGGCGACAAACGCGCGAACACACCCGCATTTTTCAAACAAACATCGAAATTAACATGAAAACCAAATCGATATTTAAAAAAAAATACTCACAGACTAATCGTAATCAGATTCGATCTCATATTTGCTTCTTTGTATATGCGCTGATCAATAATTTCCCCGGAAAACTCGGGACGTCTGTTTTGCGGGGTGCACGCGGTGCTGAGACGACATTACTTCCTCACCGGTGTACAAAAAAATGACGAGGGATCGACGGCGATCGAAAATGACGAATGATGACTGAATGGTGAGGGATCATTGCACTCGAACGGCCCGGGGTTTGGCGTGAATCAAAAAATGCCGCCCGGTTTGTTTGCTTTACAAATCGTGGCCGTAGCAGTTGACGTTTGTGTGCATTTCGTGTTAAAGGTGGGCAGGGGTGATGATTTTTTATTTCGATTTGGGGTTTGGGGAGTTTTGTGGTTGGTGTGTGCGGTGTTTAGTGACATTTGTGGAAGTATTGTGTTGTGGGTTGAAAGAAGAAAATTTGAATGTTTGTTTTGGTGGTGAAAAATAAGCTTAGTGGAAATTTTGTTTTGTATTTATAAGAAAAGATAATTATTTAATGAGTTATAGAATTAGAAGAAATGTTATGTATGAAAAATAATATGATGCAGAAAAAATTTACTACACCTGAATCTATCTTCGAATATAAAAAAAATTAACAGATCGATACGAAAATTTTTATCAAAATTATTTTTCCAGACAAAGAAAGTCTACGTGTGTGTATTTCTTCTATAAAAATAGTGCTAAATGTGAAAAATGACTTGCTAAATGAACTTTGACGTAACATTTTCCCGATAATATAAAAAACGAACTAACGTAAACATAACGTTTTATTTATAAAATTTCCGTCAGTTTTTAATACAAATATTAATGCACCACAGAAAGTTACAATTGAAATATATTTAACAAGAAATTATCATTATTTTTTCATTGAAACATTCTTTAATTTTCCTTTTTCATAATTTTCCGATGACAATCGAAACTCACAGTTATTCAACATTTAGCATCTTTAACATTGTGTTTTCACCGTTATCACCAGACAACAGTATAATCACAAAATCATATGGTATTAAAATTTCAGATTTTCACTTTTCAGCATTTTTTTATAACCATAAAAACATCAATATGATTATTAGATTCCATTTTCATATTTTATGACCATTTGATTCATCTGTAATTAACACTAGTTATTTTTAATATTTAATGGAAATTTTAATAAACAAAAGGTACATTAAAAGGAAAATGCTATTATTGTAATTATTTTTGTATTATATTATAAATCATAAAATATAATATCAAAAACTTTCCATATGAAATTATAAACACACTATACTCAACCAACCGCAAAGCCACCACACAAACCAAACGCACTTCACACAACAAAGCGCATACCCTTAGACCACTCCAAAAACCAATCAAAAATCCCATCCAGATCCATAACAACAATGTATATCATATTAATAACATTAGCTTTGGCAGTTTCGAACTGTTGGTGTACTTTGGTGGAGCAAAACCAGCAACCCGGGGTGACTTTGACCCGCCACAGACGATACCTCATTTACCCGGATGGTGACCCGGCCAGGGTGCAGGTAACCCCATGTGGTGATAAATTATTAAGGTGGCTTCCACTCTTTTGACCTCTCACCCTCTCGCGCTGTTCGTATGAGACTTGAGCTAGGAAAAGCTCGTAAAGAAAAGTGTATCGTATCAGTGGATTGTATTTTAAAAAAATTGGTTGTAAATTTCGGGTTGGAATAGAAAATTACGGTATGAATCGTTGTAATCAAATTATTTTGATTTTTAAGAGTGAGTCGCATTTTGTAAATTTGTTATTCGTTTCGGAACGCGGCATTCTTCTCGAAAAATAAACATCGTTTTAAAAGCGGTATTTCGTCGGGAAGACGAAGAACGAATAAACGAAGCACTCGAGCTTTCTTTATACAAAGCAAATCGAAAGAAATGAGTTGGATAACTTTCGCACAAGATAAACCTTAGTCTCGTTCTGTTCCGTTCGCCATGCGGAATTTTCTTTGGAATATCCCTTCAGGAAGAGTATTGATTTATTGCTGAGTAAAAATCGATACATATATTTAAGATTATTCACTAATATGTCATTTTTATTATTTATTTAGCTCATTATAGGTATGGGTTTGCCGTTGGATTTGGAAGACGAAGCTGTTACTATTGGATATGTCATCAAAATTTTATATCACGTACCGCAAAATAGTACAGATTATACATCGCATTTTTATGAATCTGCTGCAAATTTTCGCTCACACAGAATGCTACGTACAAGAAGTATAGATGAGAAAGATATTGCAGAACACGAAAATACATTAGAAGAACCATCTAGAAAGTTCGATACCCAGTCTGCTTATAGTGAAGGTGGTAAAATTAATTTAACGAATAAAGATAACTTCGATGAGGGCTATCCTATCATAGACGAAAGATTAAATAAACCGAAAACTACCAGATGGGATATTTATAGAGTTTTAGAAAATATGATTGAACAGTAAGTAATCGAAATTTGGATTTTATTATTTGAAATGAGACACCTATTCATTTTTTTGCAAAATAAAATAATTTTCGACGGTCAAATTGCGAACATATTATATATCATAAATTTTTATAATCTTAAAGACAATTTTTTGAAGTATTATATATTTTTTAATTTATTCATTTGAATATTCAATCTTCTGTGATTTATTAATATGACTTCTTAAAAATGATATTTTATTAAAAAAAATACAGGAACGGATTCAGCGGAAGGGCATGCATTTTGCGAACAATTTGTGAAGCAGCGGACACGCCATTCACATACAGGAACGGACTTTTGGGCGAATTGGCCCACATCATATTAACGTGAGCATTTTCGTTTATCGGGCTATAATTAAATTTTATTTTTGTATTATTATATTACGTGGATTATTATATTTCAGACCATCCACGAGTAATGATTACCTCTCCCATCATACGGATAATGAATATCATGCCGCTGAACATTTGGGTGCTGATCCTGAATCCGATTGCGAATATTTGTTCCCTGAATGTCATCAGTCTATCTTGGAGTTGGTTTCTGAAGTTGGATTTGCTTCTATGTTTGGAGGATGAAGGAGGTGTTGTGTTAAATTATGAGTTTTCTTGTTGAATGAAATAGCTTTTTATTATTTATTTATTTATTTATTCTTATAATTAAATAAAAGGCAAGAAATTGTATATTTTATTGAACCTAAGTTCGTAATCCTAAATTTGTGTCATTAAAACTAAAAGTTGTAAATATAATAAATCAAAATCAAAGAACAATTGTTTAAATTTGATACATATTTCAAAAACTGCGTTACGATGAAAATTAGTTTGTTTTTGTTGAAACGAAATTGAAATGGAATTTGTCAAATAAATAATTATACAAAACTTTAAACTTTTTTCAAATTAATTTTGGTAGAATCTGAAATTTCTAGCATACATTTACAATTGTAATTCAATATTCGATTTATGTATTTTAAATTAAAAAAAAGCTCGATATTATTCAAAGACATTTGAATAAAATCTCAAGCTTTTCTTATATAAATACATATATTATAGAATACACATAATTTCCTTTCAATACATGCAAAAGAAAATGATTCAGTATCGATTAACTAAATTGATTTATAAAAAAATGACACACTATTATGACTCATAATAAAAGATTATCTAAATTAATTATATAAGTTTCATGTTATCTTTTGTCAAGTTTCTTCATAATTAATGTATGATATTATAGTTTCCTGAACATCATATTTCCTTGCATATGAGTTTTTTTCATTCAATTCATGTTTTTCAAACAACTCGTCAATTTATTTGAACCAAAAGAACGCATAATTTGAAATTCTTTTAGGATACAGATATAAATGAAATATAACGGAATGTCAAAAGTTTAACAAAAATGTTTTTTCTGTGCAAATCAAAGAATGTTTCCATTTGATTAGACGAAAAATTTCTTAATTTAATCAAAAAAATAAACGAAAATTCTCTTACGAAAACTAAATACTTAAAGTGTAAATTTTCAGGAAAAATTAATCATTTTCAACTTCTTCATCTTCTTCGTAGATAATTTCGGAAAAGCTTTCGAGCGGCGACCTCGTGCAAAAGCGGTACAAACGGTCGCAGTTTTTGCCCGCTTTTCCGGCGCTTTCGGCCTTCAAATATTCATCGAACGGCAATGCAGAATCGAGAAGTTTGTGAACGTGCCGTTTTGAATTTTTAACCGCTTCGGCGGCTTCATTTTCGACTTCGTGCTCCGACGGCCTGTAACCATACGAAAAACTCATTTTTATCGTGTTCCGTTTTATATTTTGGAAGTATGTGTGTGTGTTTTTCGGGGAAAAGGCTTACGTCATTACGTAGTGGACTATTTCATGTAGTAGATCTTCGTTTTTCTCGAAAGGTATGTTGGCTAGGTGGCATATTGAGTGTAGTACGCATTGGGTGCCATTGTAGTCATAGCTGAAATCAATTGTATGGTTTTATATTAAATTTTTGTTTAATAAGTTATATTATGTAAGAATATTGAGTCGTTTAATATAATTTTCATCATAATTATAGGTTTAATGTAGAGAAAAATTTCTCCAATGCCATCGAAAATTTAAGTATTTTTAAAAATATTTTACTAGTTTATTAGTAAAATAATCTCTGAATTATAATGCGTAGTCAAATAAATGTATCGATTTTACCATATGTTGTTTAACCTCAGTGGATCGACGTTTTTGAAAAGATTGAACCATTATTTGAAATATTTACATAAAAAAATCAAAATCGATATCCAGCATTATTTTCACATCATATCAATAACTTAATATAAATAAAAAATAAATATTCAATATATGTATATGTATTAATAATTACGCTTCGAGTGCTTTTCCCATGAAGTGATACATGTTTTCAGAAGAAAATATATCCGGTTCTTCTCTTGATTCTAATTCTTGGTCTCTCTTTGTTCTAGACCTGGCAGTGTCAATAATTGGTGCACTGCCGAAAAATGATGATGGCAATTGACTTCGATTGTTAGGAAGGGCAAAGTTCAACTGAAAGCCTTGGTTGAGGAACATGTTGTAGTATTTGACTTGGACAGGCGATGCCATACAAAACGAAACCTGAAAATTTTATAATTTACTATATTATAACACTTTCATTTATTTTATAAATAACAATGACGTGATAAACGATAAGATTTATGTTGAATATAAGCCGGAGCTTCTATGTAATTGACATGAAAATTATACATACCTGTAATAAAGTAGCAATTGGAAACAACAGCTGTCTTTTTTGTCGATCATGCACACTATGATCAACTTTTGGTATTTCAATTCTTATTTCAAGAGGATGTCTAACGTTTTTATCATCATCAGTTTCACTATGTTCCAACAAGACAAAACCAAAACACACCAAAAAAACGCAAATCGAAAACGTGAATTTAATCGAAAAGCACATTTTGATACAATTAATGTTAAAACACAAAATACAAACTAAATCCTTTGGTATACGATAAAAAAACTATTGATACATAATTGATATATTTTTTTGACTAAAAGCGCTCTACGGTTGATTTTAGCGTTAGCAAACGACACCCAACATTGTGAGACTGTTGAGAAAACGTGAAACGTGGAAATGAAACATACAATCGTTCATTATTTAGACACACAATTTTTTTGTGGGATGTCCAACGTTCGAACGAATAACGGTTAGTTATTAAAGCAGATTTTTCATTGGATCACGTGAAATTTAGACCAGGTTGATTCACAGAGCGACGATAATACGAAGAATGTGGTTTAAGTCGAATTGTTTTGATTTTAGAGCAATTTACTGAATGAGGATTTCGTTTTGTGTCGATTACAATGTTGTTGCTCTGGATGTTCGAGTTAGCGAGTTCTTTGTGCCAGAAAAGTGGATGATAAAAGTGCAGTTATTTTGTATTTAATTTTATTATTATGTTGCATAATGTAAATACTCGTATGGAAAAAATATGTGATTTACAATCGATAATTTGTTGCAAGTTCATGTATTTATTTATTTTGACAGTTGACAAATTGAATTTGAATTATAAGTTTGTTGTATTCATTAGAGCTAGGTGTAAAAAAAATGTGGCGTTATAAATAATGTTTCTTGAAATTTTTCAACTGAATTATACATTTTTTAATAAAATTTTCTCATTTAACTTTATATTTAAATCAATGTATCAAAAAATATATAACAAAACAAAAATTAGAAAATTTGTGGCGTTCAGAAAAAAAAGCTCTATTACGTCATAAATTTTTTCATGTATCGCACTGAAATCGATAAATTTTTCAAAAAACTTCCTAAATTAAACATCAAACACAACAAAATCGTAATATAACATCCATTTAAAATTTCATTCCATACAAAATGCGAACATTTCCCAAAATAATCCCGTCGAGCTTTAACGGCGTTCACCGTTGACCGCTCTCCGCGATCTTCGCAGCGGCGCTTCCGTTTCCATTTTATTTTTATACGCCGCTTTTTCAGCCCCTTTTTTCAGAACCGAAGCCTCCCACTTGTGCGGGCTCTCGGCTATTATTCGGGCGCCCAAATTAAATCCCCGGAGTCGGTAACAATTTGTCAGGACTCGAAGAAAAAGTTACGGCCGCTGTCGCGCGGTAAACACAACGTGACAACCATAAACTAGGAGCGGTCCGAGAGTCTCGCGAGACGAAGATTTCCATCCTGAGGGACTCGAGGAGACGAGCTCTGGAGCCGAAGATGTCGGGAATTGGGAGGGAATGCGGCGGGACTTTGGAAATTGTGAAGGCTCGGCGTTGGGTTGCGAGAAATTCGCGGGGATGGAATGTCGGATGTGATCTTGGCGTTGGTTGTTGTTTTTATTTGTTTGTTGTGAATTTTGGTGTTTGTTGAGTGTTGGGTAGGGAGGACAGATGTACCGTAATTTTTATTTACTGGTAAATTCAATTTTAAATAAAAAAAATCACGAAAAGCCGGAAAAAACTTTAAAACCAAAAAAACTTTCCGAAAAAAAAAAAAAAAAAATAACAATATTTTTCAAAAAAACTGTACACTTACATAACTCAACAATTTTCAAAAATATGTATTTGAAACACACAAAAAATTATTTGCCGGTAAATATTAAAAATTTACCGGTAAATTACCGAACTTTTATTTAAATCGTTTACATGTAAACCGGTTTACCGGTAATGATCTCCCTAGTGTTGGGTGAGGATTTATGAATGTATTGAGAGGAAATTTCAGGAAAAGAATTACTCTTAATAATGTATAGTAAATTTTAATTTAAAAACGAACTTAGAACAGTTTTATAAAAATTTCAAGAATAAAGTTTTCTGTTAAAATTTCAATTTTTCATTATAAATAAGGATCGCCGGTTTCTTTAGCTGGTGGTGAATTTGCAGCAATCGATAATTGGTTTTCAATTCTAAAAAACCCGATTTAAATTTAATTTTAAAATTTATTTATTGATATTTTGAAAGTTTAGTTTCTCAATGTATATGTTAGTATTATAATACATACATTTTTTTAAATAAACATAAAAAAAAAAAAAAATTAACAAAATAGTAAAAAATACGACTGTATCCGTATTTCGAAAGGATTTATTTTATTTTACAAACTTATTTAAGCGTCATTGTAGAACATTAAGAATTAAAATGAGATAATTATAATTTTAAACTTATTGAACTTGGACTTTTTGACTTTTGTTCATTTGGACATATTATGGAATATTTAAATTCGACAACCGGTTTTATTATTAATCGATTTTTGTATAAACTCAAGTTATAGATCAAAGTTTGAGAATCATTGTATTAAATTATTCACAACGTACTAAAAAATATTGAATAAAAAATTCATCAGTTAGTACGTATAAATTAAACGTAACTCCAGGTTTACATAACGTAGATTATATAAAGTGAATTTAAATACGTAAAACTATACAAGTTCATATTAAATCAACTCAAACACATAACGAATCCCTCACACAACACAAAACTCAACTGTACCCCAAAAAAATCGAAGCACTATCGAAACAGCCGAACACCCCCCTTATCCGCGTTACGCAAGGCGTCTCGGCACCGATCCTTTGTTCTCACCCCCCAACGAGTGACCCGTTTCCCCTTCGGCTAAACTCCGAACAATATCCATTTTCGGCAGGACGAAGGACGGGCCTGTTTACGATGCTCCCGCCGACCAGTGGTAGGAGCATAATGAATGTATGCAAGCCTATTTATTCGCAGGCACCACCATAGGGCGGACGTGGGTGGCCCTCGGGCCGGGAAGAAAAATGAAGGGTTGAGCTTAGTTTTATTTACGTGACAGACTTAGTGCCCGGGGAGCTCTCGGGATTAAAGGGAGGACGAAGGATAAGAAATGCGAGCGAAATAACTCGCAATATATTAATGTCGGGGCTCTCGCCGATGGCCGAAACTATGCATGGGTTTCGTTTTGTTTGTAATTTTCCGGCTGCGGTTCGGAGGTGGTTGAGTTGGGAACGGATGGTTCGCGGTTCGTGAGTTTTTCGGTTTTTCGCTGGGTCGTTGTGCGAGGTTTGTGTTGTGTAGGTCAGGGGGGTTAGTTTGGTTTTTCGAGTGCGAATTCGAATCTGAAAAGGTGCCGTTAAATACGGAAAATAAATGTGTTTATTCTGAGAATTTAATAAAATTAGTGTGCTTTTTTCACGAGCAATGAAATGTGTGCGTTCGAAAAATTATTTTGTTCGTTGAAAAAATATCTGAATAAAACGTCCATTAGAATAAATATAAATAAAGGATCGGCAACGCAACGCGATTGTAAACGCGAATAGGGGGAAATATCACTATTCACAACTTTCAAAATAGAATAAAAAATGGACTAAATTGTTAAAATAAGAATAAAATTAAACGAAATTAAAATTTTTGCAAAAAGAAACGTTGACGGTTGAATTGTATATGTTTACGAAGGACGACTTTAATCTGGCGACGTCGCTACTTCTCGATCATTTCAATGCTCAAATAATTTTTTTCTATTGATTATTTCATATTTTTTAATGCTCACATTATAATGCCGAAACATTTTTTTCATTGCACACTAAAAAATGATGTGAAATACGAGATTATTTGTGCATCAGAAATAATGCACACTGTATATTATTCTAATGCACAAATAATTAATCTTAAGGTATAATGCATACGTTTTCAATGCACAGTTAAATCGCACCCCATATATAATATAATATTATATGTTTTAGTGTTCTAACATATATCTATCTACTGTTTACTATATAACATACTACTATTATTATCGAGACGAATACAAAAGTTTTGGAATAAAAAAACTAATCCATCTAAAAGACAAAAAATCAATCAATCTAAAGTTTGACTATATTTTTCGATGACCTTTTTAAGTTCATCAAATAAATTTACTTTATTACTGTTTTTATTTGAATAAAAAGTATAACTACCAATTAATTTCATAATACCAGTAAAACCGAGGATCAACTTTCATCAAATTACCACTACTTTATTACGATTACAATTTAATCGCAAACTTTAACCATCACCACACAAACGATAACCGTTCGAAATCGGAACGTTCCAATTCAAAGATGCAGGGTTTGCAAACTGGCCCGAAAAGGTAACACGAGTTTAGGCCGTTATTGAACCAACGGATTGAACCAACACACGAGACGATTTACACTTCCAATTAGGAAGTGGCTCGTGCTGTACTGTCCCATCTGCAGAACTGTTCAGTATTCGATGGTGTAGCAGCAGTGTTGTGTCAATACTCCATTGTCAACAATATAATACACGTCATTGTTGGTGTTGGGATTTGATAGTTTAATTGGAGATATCATGTGGAGGTTAGTGAGATTTGTGTGTTATTGTTTTTCGATTAATTGCTGGTTGGTTGGTCGAATCGAGTTTATTTGTTTGATAATTAATCGATTGAATTGATATTGTGATGATCAATTGTGTTGAAAAATAGATTTTAAAAAGTAACTGTAACAATTTTTGAATTTGAATTGTTCATAAGCACGTGAGTTCGTTTTATTGGTGTGTAAATACTGGAATTCGGTTCGAATTATTGTGCGAAATTGGTGTGAATTTGTGATTTTATAAGAAAATTTTGTGTAGATTTTTAAATGAAATAATGCAAACGTTTTATTTCTGTTTTTAGATTTACTTCAACTGTGATTGGCGCATTGTTAATTCATTGCATTTTATGCTGGTATAGTTTGAATGCAAACGGTCACGACCTTACGGAATTAGACATTTACAGTAGACAAAAGAGGCAATTACCATTAGTCTTCAATGAAGGTGGGACATTTAAGGTATGCTTATTTTAATTTAAAATGTACTATCAGATTACTTTATATACATATATGAACCGATGAAGGACTTCAACTTTGACGGGTGAACGCCTTTACAACTATTTTTAGCTTATAAATAGATTAAGCTTCTAAAGAACTTTCTCAAGCTTTCAAGGATAATCCTGGAGATCAATAGTTTAAATTTGACTCACGCACACATATATAGTGAAAATTAATTACGCAATTTAAAATATTTTCAGTTGCTGCTTGGCTGGGCCATTCCGATCGCGAATCCGGCAAAAGTCAGTTTAATTTTCGGATTTAATATTCAATTCCAATATCCAGTCCCGCCGAATATTACGTTCTTCAATAAGTATTTCCCATACGTGAACCTCGCCAGAAAGAAAAGAAGCGAAGACGAGGAAATTAGGCAATACGAAAGGGAAAGGTACACGATCTATCACACACTTGAGGATTCCTTGAATCGGTGGGCTAACTTTTGTGTAATAAACGATTTGTTCTTTTGCCGATGGAACATGATTAATTGGTCTTTTTCAGAATGGGCATTAACGGCAGAGAGTGCTTATTGAGAACGATTTGCGAAGCGGCCGAATCGCCAGTACAACACGATGGCTATTTCGGGGAGTTGATTCATTTAGTTCTGACGTATGTTCTCATTAATAATCTTATGATTATTTATATTTATTTCTATTCAGGCTTGTTGAATATAATGAGATATATTATTAAAAAAAATTAATAATATAGCTTGAAAAAGTTGCGCAATGTAAATGAAGATTCTGTCGCAACTTTCAGATTGATTTTTATTTTTATGTGTACTATGAAACTGCGTTTACAAACAGTAGATATTTATGTAATATTGTAATTTTTTCAGACCGAAGATATATAAGTTTTCTGATGAATATATCATGGACAACGATACGGATTATATGTCTGCAAGGGAAGCTGGAGAAAATATGTTTGATTGTAGAAAATTATATCCGAAATGTCTTACTGGTCACGGTTTATTTGATGTAATATCTGTTCTTGAATAGTTTTATAATGAATTATACATAAATCTTAATAAAATTAATTGATAATCTAAGTGTTTCACTATTTTTTATTTATGAAAAAAATCTTTAGATATATAAAATATTTCTACAATAGTTTACTTGATTAATGTTTGATTGAAATTTAATTATTATATAACAGAAAATGTGATGTTTTTCTGAGATTGCATAATATATTTTCGACATTTTTCATAAATGACACACTGTTTATACAATTTTTTATCACTGTTTGGGGTTATATGTAAAACATATCGTTTCCCAATATATAGAGTAATAAATTTAATTATTTTTTAAAGAAATATTTTTCATTAAAAATCATGTTATGAAAGCAAAAGTAATATGAGATGTTTTAAAAATACGAGTATATACGACATTAAAAATGTATATATTATAATATATCTATTTTATATATAATTTATACTTATTTAAATATTGAAATCAAGTATAATAATAAGTATAAACGATAAAAAATTATGATTAAGCAAAAATCTCTGTCAAAATGAAACATAAAGATCGAGGTTCTTCGAAAATGTACATTTTCAATTATATCAGTAGGAAAATTCATGATCTATCACTCTAAGACCAGACCAGTTTGGAAATTGATGGCGAACAGTTGAAAACGAGTTCTTCTAAATTTTTTTGGTTCTATAATGTTAAGGTATGAAATTTAATCACTTAATTTTATATTTTCGACTAAAAATCTTTTAAAATTAACGATTAAATTGATTGTTGTAACTCTACGAATTCATGAATTATTTATACTTCTTTATAGATATATATATTGTACTATTATACTTGAAATTTCAACCGTATTATTCTGTAATATACATATATTGTATAATAATTGCATATTTTTCAAGACAAAAAATGATTGTTGCTTTATTCAAAATTTTTATATTAAAATATTTCAGATTCATTTCGATATATTCGGGTGCTTTGTTCATAAATTTAATTTTATGTTGGTATTGTTCAGATGCCAATGATTACGATTTTTCAGACGTAGATGTCCTTAGAAGACAAAAACGACAATACTTGCCTTTAATTTTTCCGGTCGCTGGAGTTTTCAAGGTAAAATTAATATAGCATAAATTTATTTAATAATTTGAAAATGGGAAAAAATATCAAAAACATACATAAATGGCATAATACCAAATAAAATTTTATTATATTTCTCAATTTGAGTTTATTATTAAGAATACATATATTATATTATCAGAAAATCAGTTCATGCACGGTAATACATTTTTCAGTTAATTTTTGGTTTTGGTATACCGATAAAGAATCCAGCTAATTTGAGTTTAGGTTTTGGATGTAATTTTCAATTTCAATATCCTGTACCAACAAACATTTCATTTTTCAATAAATATTTAACTTACGCAACTATTGCAAGAAAAAAAAGAAGTAAAGAAGATAAATTTAAGCAATATGAAAGGGAAAGATATACGCTATTTCAAACACTCGAAGAATCTATGAATCGGTAAGTTAACTTTTAATTATAAGCAAAAGATTAAATTTCAGGTAATAGAATGTTATTGTTCATTTCAGAATGGGTATGAATGGTAAAGAATGTTTATTAAGGACAATTTGTGAGGCAGCTGAATCTCCAATTGAACATGATGGCTATTTCGGACAGATAATTCATATGATATTAACGTAAGTTGTCATTAAAATGTTTAAGAAAAAAATAATCTGTATTATAATGAATGGTTTTTTTTACAGGCCCAGAATAAACGAGTTTTCTAATAAAATAATGAACATTGATGATAATGAGTATATATCGGCAATGCAAGCCGGAGAAAGCTTGTATGATTGTAGAAAATTATATCCAAAATGTCCCATCGGTCATGGATTATTTGATTTGATATCAGTTTTTGATTGAATAAAAAAATTGATATATGATAGTTTTAATAAATGTATATGAAAAGAAAAAAATAAGGGTATTTTTATTTAACATGGTAAAGGAAGTTTGTATTTAAAAAGTTATTTGATAAAGTGTCAAAAACAAATTTTATAAAACAAAATAAGATTTTGTGTATGCGAATATAAAAAAAAAAGTGTACTTTAAAAAAGGAAAAATATTGCTGGAAAGTTTGTAGATTATTTAATAAAAGAAATTATATTTTTTTAATTAACGGAGAATTCTTAATTTATAATTCAATACATTAATTAATAAAATAATCAAATGTCTGTATATTTTGATAGTTGCAGTAAGGATATAGGACAATGCATATCGAGTTCTTCACATTTTTCTGACGCCAAATAAGGAAAATATTGATCATCACCCTCTGGAATTCTGAAAAAAAAAAACCGTTATGAAAAAAGCGGTAAACTAATATTACTAATATACATAGGTATAGAGACATCTATAAATGGAAATATAATAAAATAGATAATCGTTACGTAAAAACTTTCTTGAATAATTTCATTAAAATATTTGATTGCGGTGTAACAACTTTAGAAGCTTCACATAAAGATCTTAAAATGCATGCTCTTCCATCATAGCCGTGACTAAAAAAAAATCAATTAAATTTTAGTTATCACATAAAGAGTATTTGATAAAAAATAAAATAAATACTGCATTATAAGTTCCTCCAAGTTCTGATAGACGTCCCTCCTATGAATTTTGCGTCTTTTTTTAATTCTCCCCACGGGAAGTGGAAAGTTCACGCGGAAGCCAGTCCCCTGAGCATAAACTCTAGTTTCCATGATCATATTGTGTTTGGAATTCAAGCGGACCTTTAAATATATCACTGTAATATTTTCCAACTAGCAAAACCATAAAACAACGATCCATATACTCACAAATACAACTCCTTTCTCGAGAAAGCTCAGATATCGTTTCGCTCTTCTTTTCGGCTGCGAATCTGCGAAAGCACTCACGATAATTAGAGCCGCGATCAAATTTACGATCCACAATTTGGCAGTCATCTTTCAGACTATTCCGACAGCCGGATTGGATTCATTTGAAAGCAGACGAGACAACAAGGGCTCCGTTGTTACGAATTGACCACGCCAGTCCAACTAAGCATCCAAATTCAAAAATTATTTTGACATGCGAGGTGTAAACGCCGAAAACTCGAATGCTAATGTGGGACGGAAACTCGCGCTGGCTGGCGATAACGGTCACCGAAACGTGTTAAATAAGAGATCAAACATTAGGAAAATTTGGAGCACGGATACGCTCGAATTAAATAATTCCATTGAACTGTTTTTGGTGAGTTTTGAGCTTTTTGAATGAGAATTGGGCCGAAGATAGGACGCGAGGTCGGCCTCCCTTCGCGGGTCGTGTTTGTAAATAAATTTCGGTATCCTATGTAAATGTTATTCCGTGCTGGAAGGGGTTTATCCGTAATATGAGTTTGAACAAGGTCCCTTTAAAAGGAAATATTAAGGTATATCGTCGTTCAAAAATAACATCAAAATTTACATGTCGTCGTAATAACGGCGGTTTATTATTCGGAATGTCGTCAATTTTTAGACCTTTCTTTTACGTGTATGCGAATTTATTTTTTCCGCTATGTTTCATGTGAGATGGCGGTTGTGAATAATATGAATCGATATGAATAAAATATAATATAACAAATTATAATATCACCATACTTTAAAAACTTTCATATCGGTTAAACTGAAATTCAAAATTTCCCTTCAAAATTTAAACTATCTACTAAATTAAAACGATCACGTACTAAACTGGAAGATATCAGATTTTCCTATGTTTGTGTCCAGCGATGCATATTAACACTTCACCATAGCGAATTCTAGGGTTAATTTAACCAGACGAGGGTGACCAACATTGTAGGAAATAGCTCGGCACCCATCTAATAGTTGCACCACACGAGTTCAGGTGTTCGAATAAAACCCACGCTTTGAACCTGGTTGGCTATTTATATTAGCCGTTTGCTGGCTGACACAAAGTTAAGCCTTCCCTTATCCCGATAGGGGAAGACGGTTGGGAATCTGCAGTGTTATTATTCTCCGGGTTAGACTAATTCACAGGTATTCTATGGATTATGTTGGCTGGAAATTGTGTTTGATTTTAATCCTTTTTTAGTATGAAAAATTTGAATTTTTACGGTTCTTTTTAGATGAATTTTTATTGAAAATTATGGGAATAAATTGTGTCAAAGAAATGATGTATTATGCAATGAAATAGAAAAGTGATTAGTTTTTCAATTTATTTTTATAAAATTGATGTGCAGTCCTAAGAATTTAGGGGTTTTTTTAAATGTAACATATATTCGGTTAAAAACTTGTAAGTATTCTTCTGCGAATTGATTTTTTTTTGTATTTCAAAAATATAATTTTAAATACATACATTTTTATAAGACTTGTGAAATTAAAATAAAATTATTCTATTGTATAAAGCTCTGAAATTGAAAAATTACTTTGGGAAAACTGTACAAATGAAATTGAAATCAAATCCGTCCCACGAAAAAAATAAAAATATTATTTTATTGTATTATTATGCGAATATAAATAGTACACGACCGTTACGAGAAATCCATAACGGTTAACAGTATTACGGCGAAATCCGTTAATGGGAAACTAACGCGTCCGGTTTTCCTCGCTCAGACGCAGTCACGTGAAGTCACAAAATGTCATCGGCGCGCAACGCACGCGCGTCAAATTTACGCGAAAACAATCTGCAAGATTTCCGCGAACAGAAAGTGTTCGAATAGTTCCGGGAAATTCAACGACCGGTTCGGAAAAGTTGCCATCGATCCCGGAAAAGCGTGCCGAGGGATGGTTCGTGGACGCGCGTTGAATCTGCTGCTTGTCGCCTGTGCGATGTTCGCGCTAGGAAAATGTGATTTTCCGAACGCGGAATTTTCCAATCTGACGCTGGAACAGGAGATCCAAAGGCGCGAAGAAATCGACGGTGTCAATGTGAAGAATGCACTGTCTAGGAGAAAAAGATATCTCGTCTTTCCTGAAGGAAGTTCGTTACAGTTAGGTAAGAATATTTTGTATACATACAATAATACAATATTTCTTTATTGAATAATTTTATAAATTTAATTTTCAGTGTTTTGTTTAACTTATACTACGAATATAATGATTGCCGATATATTTTATATGGGAGCAACAGCGGCTTTGGCTTGGCAACTCCCACAAGATCCTTATTCGCCTTTTGATCACCATGCGGAAGCTTTACATAGAAACGATAAAGGAGAATTTGACTACAAAGATCCTAATTTCGATAAACAAAATGTGGAGAAACCGGCAAATAATATATTAGTCAATCGGTGAGAGATTTGCAAACAATCAATTATCACACTCTCAGTGCAAATTTTATGATTATTTATATATTTTAGATACACTGGAAAACCGATACAACCAAACGCAAAAAAACAGTTTATAAAAAAATATGATACTAGTTATAGAAAATATTGGAAAAAACCCGCTCATAGAAGGAAAATTATAATAAATCCAGCTTTAGCGAAGAGGAGCGTTGATAAAGTAGATAGAAAAATTATGCACCATGTGCAAAAAGACAGAGACTATTTAAAAATGGAAAACATGAATTGGAAAAGCGTGGAGTTCCACAGAACTAGCAGGAAGACGTTGTACGAGAAGATAGAGCGTCTGCTCAGGGGGTGAAAATTCTCTCGTTAAATAATTAAGCGTAAAATTAAAATTTAACGCGGACGTTTTATTCATGCTATGTAAATAGGGAAGGAAATTTTAAGACGGATGCTAATTTATTTATTGCAGGATGGGTCACGACGGAAGACACTGTGTCCTCAAGGCGCTCTGCGAAATGGGACAGGATAACGAGACGGAACAGGGAAGTTTCCTGGAAGAAATAATGAGAGCAATCTTTACGTAAGCTACTCCCTAATTATTTTTTAATATGCTTAATATTGTTACATTCTGCGTATTTAGTTGGAACGTCTTTTCATTGCAGACTACCAAGAGGCAAGGACTTTGATTCTTCGCATCATAAGGCGTATGACGATGCACATACTTCCAAGGAAAATTGTAGCGATATTTTTCCGAAATGTTCTACGTCTTTGAATACACTTTTTCCTAAATAATCACTCTGTAAAATAAAATATGATTTTGTTATAAACTACATATATATGTATTGAATAAATATAATTTTTAAGAATACAAAATTTTGTTTTCAATTACATAATTTTATGTATGGATTATTCAAAAAATACTATGAATGATTGATACTTTGGACAATTAATTGCAAATTTTTTAATGTGGAAATAGTTTAATGTGAAAAACAACAAAGTACTACGTAGAATATACAATATACGTGACATTTAGCATGAAGTTCTTATAACACAAAATAATATTTTGGTCCTTTCAGTTACATGTTAAACGTTTTCTACTATTATATTAAGGTACTTGATATTTAAAATCTAATGCTTTTGAACATGTATTAAATAATTACGAATTGTTTTTTTTATTAAATAAATAAATGAATAAATGAAAAGCATAAAATTTAATCAAAAATTGCGAAGAAAACATTTATTTAGGCTATACCTAAAAAAAAATAAAAAGTTTGAAAAAGGTTTAAATGAGTCCACGTAACGATTTTCATATATGAAAATATTTATTACTTATATATTTTTTTATTAGAACACAATGAATGTACTAAATGACGTGCATTGTATTATCACAATAGTAATATTTATCACTATCCTGTAAATCAATTATTGAAATTGGAATGTGGAGCACTTCGAAACCTGGTTATGCATATTTGTCAAATAATACAAACATCACGCTCACGTGTCTTTTTATCGTAACGGTAAAATTTGAACACAAACCGTCAGTTCTTTTTTTGACATCGTGACACACGGTTGAAATCTTACAGAACAATCATTTCTGATATATTTTTCTAACATTAGTTTATAAAAAAATAAAAATGAAAATAAATTATAAATTTATATTGTTTTTATTAGAATTGTATACACTGATAATAATTTCAAAAGCCAATTGTAATCTTAATAACACGTGTACAAATCAAGTTCAATTTTTAAACGTAGACCATCAAGAAACAACAAAATGTCCTAATGTGAAAAGTTCAGAGGTGCTTTTATCAAGAAGAAGAAGAGCTTTGAAATTTCCCGACAATAGCAATTTCGTCGTAAGTACACCATCTTTTATAAAAACATTTTTCTATCGTAAATGAAAAATTGTGTTTTATTTCCAAACAGATTACTATTTCTTTAGTCAAAGCCCTCTTGATCGGCTTGCCTCTAGGATGGAACCTTGCCTTAGAAACAGACGTGCTTTTCAAGTCTCCGGGACTTCACGATTTAGTCAGATATAAATTGCGTCGTTATCGTCTCCACAGAAGACAACGAAGAGAATTATGGCGGGGGATAGAGGGAGTTTTCAACGTGTAAATGCACATTGAAACACTAACAAATGACCCAAATAAACGACAAACTCGATAAATAAAATTATTGCATTGCAGAAACGGAATGAAAGGCGAAAGCTGCTTATTAAGAGCCATCTGCGAATCAAAGTACATGTTGGCTCCCAAGGATTCCATTTTCGTTCACGACATGTTGAGGATATTATTGAAGTAAGTATCGATATTATTATTCAAGTTCACTTAAGTATAAAACAAAAATTCAGATTCGCAGATGCGTGAAAAGTGATATAAAGTCGACGAATACGGCGAGAGATTTTCCTTTCGTCTTCACTTATCGTCACGAGGTTTTTCCAGGGTTAACACACCAGCTGCTTCCGTAGGGATAATCCGCAAAGACAGGAAGCTATGATTAATTAACCCCGGGGACGTAACGCCTCGTCTTTTTTGATTAAATACAAAATTTTCCGACGGCGACACTTTTGTCGTTTATTTGTTTTTTTTTCTGAAGCAATCGGCAATCATCCAATGGGAAATTCCGCAAAAGTTAATTAGAACGTGAGAAATATCTGCGACAATATTTCAGCCTACACGAAAAAGCCGATTGATATTACAATATCGAGGGTTTTGATATCTTCAAAGTGCTCAAATATTAATGTTCGCAGATTAAATTCGTTAACTCGCCGAACCGATGATAACTGTCGTTGCATTATTGAGAAATACTATTGTTACTAAAGTTGAGGCAATATGGCGCTGTCGGTTGTAATAGGCCCTAGAGGGGCAATCGTCAAACTAATAAGGGTTAAACTTTGGCACAAAGACATTCAAGACTTGAAGTTTAGCCGCGCACAATTCCAACAAAGGATTACTCAAATTTTTAATCGAATAATTTAATATTAGACCCTTTGAGATCTGTATATTAATTATCCACATTTTTGACTTGGATCTTCCATTTTCTTTCGCTTCAGCGATTCGGTGGCTACATTTCGGCTATGTTTCATTAAAAATCGGCAACGTTCAGATTGCGTAAATATTTTAACCGAATCGTTGCCGGCACATGTGCGTAATTTGAACGCGTCGGTACGGCAAAGATACATAGGACGTGTCGAATTTTCCCGGGAATTTAACGTGCGCGGACCGGGCCTTTAGACACGGTTATTTATTTTTCCCTACGCCGTGTAACGTGGATTATATTTCATTTCGGCCCATTTGAGTTCCGAAATGGCTATTTTTGCCCTCTCGAACGGTCGCGGTGCGGATCGAATGATAAACGCCACGAGTCGTTCATTTGATTACCCGCTCGAATCCGAATGGTTTAAGTGATAAAAAATTTAAAAATTTTCGTGAAATGCGATCTAATATTGATTTTGAATATAATTTTTATGGATTTGAAACGATATTTATGTTCTGTATAGATGTGTAGTACTATGGGTAAGGTGTAGGTGGCGTTAGTGATGTGATTATATGCGGTAGCTTTTTTTTCATATTATTCTCTTATTCATTTAGAGATATGATAAAACATAAATCAAATAATATACACTTAATCCTCTGTTTACACGAGGGATACGTTCCAAAGACTATCGCGTAAAAAATATGGTGACCATATGGACATCAGTATATTCCAATAGAACTTCCATCCAAATGTATTTTATAAAAAAACGTGTAATATTGAAAAAATTCGCCATATGAAATCATAAAAAAACAACGATTTTTAAATTTAATAACTATAATTACATAAATATAATATTTACAGTATACTGGCCAGCACCGAATCGTACCATTGTGGCATAATAATATATTTTTTATACTGTGTTTAAGTGGAAAAAATAATGGTTTTTTCTTCCTTGAACCGTGTAATTTCGAAACCGCGTAAAAAGAGGATTGGGTGTATTCGTCAATAAATAGGGCTTGAATAAATATTTGTACTCATAAATATAATATTTAAAGCAAAATATTACTAAAAGAATATTCACAACCATAGTCCAATATTTTATATTGTTACTGATTTAATTTTTAACATGACAATAATAAATACAAAATATTAATAAATTATATTTATGAAACATGTATGTACTGCATTTAAAAGTAATACAAAAATAATGAAATAATATAAGTTTAAAAATATATGCTTAATATGCTGAATCGGCATAGTATTTTATATATCAATGGCACAATTTTAAAGTAAATGTTTTCATGTTTTATAAATTTATATCGGCGACCCTTCCGATGCATGGCGACGATAAAACGCAATCGAAGGGTTCTCGGAACCGAGAGGTTTTTCCGGAAACTTTCGTCTCGCGGAAAAACCCATAGTCGCATCGGCCGATAGCGCGGGTGTGGGCGGCCGAGGGGTAGATCCCGGGAAATCTTTATTGAATTCTGTAATTTTTTTTCAGCGTTCCAGAAAACGGCGAACCTAATGATCGTTATAAAAAAGCGAGCAAAGCAGAGGATTGCAACGAATACAATGGCGAAAAGAAGTGCCCATTCTCCCCGCTGGAACTATTGTTGTCTTCCGCTAGAGTTATTTGAAATTGAAACCCTTTTCGGCTACGTATACGCACACGATTTTGTCGTGCCTTTTTTTGTATTCCTCGAACATGGATTTGAACTGTTTTAAAATGTGTGAATAAAAATCGTTTTGACGTTTGCCTTTTACTTTATGTTGATTTGAACCTTTATAAAAAATATTTTCACAATAAAGATTTTAATACAATATAGTCGCAATTACAGTTTTTTTTTTAAATATATAATTGTGTCATTTATTTGCAGTGCAGAGGTGTCTTATCGGAAGTGCTTTTGACATTTAATTAAATGCAAATTTACTTATCACTAAGCAGCACTTGAAATTGCAATCAACAGTCTCTTGGAGTTGATTTTTATTAAAGTAAAAAAGTTTCTTTTGAAAACATCGAGTTCGTCTTTAGCATTCTGAAGGCTTTGTACTATTTCATTAATTGAACGCACTCGTAAATGGTCTTTCACAAAGAAACTTTACTTCGGATGCGATTCCTTTGTTGTCTTTTGTGCTATGGAATATCACAAAGGCGACAAAAATTGTATCGATGAGAGCAGAGCTTCGTTCATTATAAACGAAACGATGTTTTCCGTAAACTTTCCAATGAAACTAACGATTTCTATAACCAATTCACAACAATCGCATTGAGCACTACACACAACAAACTCAAAATCATAATTGGATATATACATAATATTATATATGTGTTATTCAATTTAATTATTTAGTTCGTCGAAGTTTATGTGAATTTATACGAAAGCTCAATATATTAACGATAAACCGAACGAGAAGAAAACAGGTTAATTTTAGAAATCACAAACAGATATCTTATCTTAAACTTGAAAACTTCAAGATATTTCCAAGAATTTGAAGTTATAACAACACCATCTATCGAAAATCAAAGTTATATAACGAATCACATTCAATAATTCGAAGCATACACTGAAAAATTCCTAGAATTAATTTTCATCAATTATATAATAAGAAATTCATCATACAATATCATTTCAATCAAATATGTAGTTACAAATTTATTTCAATAAAAAAAACTTTATTTTATATTAAAAAAAATTCAACACTACTGACACATATACCTAACCAAACCAACACCCAAACACGAAGCGAAAACACCTACAAAAAAACGCACCCAAATAAAAGAGTTAACCCATTGTAGACCGACACGCCATCTTTGGCCCGCTCGGATTCGATTATCCGGCCACGGTGTGTCAACAGTCGTGATGTTTGAGGACGTTTCCGTGACCGTTTCCTTAACACCGGCCATGTTTGCTCCGGCTAATTGGAAACGCGGACGATATTCGAGCCGTATGCAAATTTTCATGGATTTTAGTAGTAAGGGCGAACTCGGCACGTTCGCGTAATTGGTATGACGCTTTTGAAATGATGACGCTTTTGTTCGGGCGCTGATTTAGTTTTGATGTTCGTTGGGGGAAAGAGGGGTAAGGGAAGTATATGAAATTTTTATATAAGAAGTTTTTTAAATTTTTGAAATATTTTTTTACAGTCGCATATATGTATATATGTATATATATATATATATATATATATAGTCGTATATTTTTATTACAATAAAAAAATTGGATTTTTTAATGTAATAAAAATAAAGCAACTTTCAAAGAATTGAATATTGAAAATAATTTTTATTTAAAGATTATGATTAATGGTTTAAAGATAAACGCTTAATTTGTCTGTTGACCGTTCTGTATTTTAATTTAAAAATTCAATGAGAAAAAATTGAGAATCTTTAAAAATAATGCGTCATAGATTCTAGAACCCTCTATTTGATTTAACAATTTTCATATACGAAACGAAAAATCGTCATAACATGTGAAATGTAGGTTATTGATCTCATCTAATTTATTCTTCACGAAATATTGATCTCTAAGAATCGGATAATACTGAGAATGTAAGACGTCATGTATTACAGATATGTAATATTTAACGTGTTGTTGAAAAAATGTAACTGTATAAAATACAGTATTG
This sequence comes from Hydropsyche tenuis, assembly GCA_009617725.1. NCBI lineage: Eukaryota > Metazoa > Arthropoda > Insecta > Trichoptera > Hydropsychidae > Hydropsyche > Hydropsyche tenuis. The sequence continues at coordinate 4,623,659 of VTON01000004.1, forward strand.
TCTTTATAAATGTTATCAAACATATACTAATAATAAAGTACACAATTTATACGAATTATATGTAATGTTCGACCCTGTTGTATGTACCATCGAAATTCAATTACGGCACCCTAAAAAATAATGGCGCTTTAGTCATTTTTCACAGTGGATATCGGACAGTTCAATTTGGTAGCGTTTTCTTGGAAACATTGCAGAGTCATTCCGCTCATTAAGGCTGCACTGCAGAATTGCACTTTTTTCATCGCCCGCAGCATAATATGGTATACGTGTACATTACGTTAAATAAAACAACGCAAATTCAATGTTTTCGTTCAATTAAAATGACGGCGCATACGAAAAGGGCTGAAAATAATTTGAACCCGCATCCCCGGCACTGCCATCTATCGTCGGCTGTGAAGAAGCTTGCTAACAGTGCGAATGAGATTTGTCCACATTGTTCAAGCAAAGATAACTTATTTTTATTACGTTTACGTATTGAAATCTGTATTCGTTATTTAAAAATTATATACATAATGGCGACTGAATGACTGAAGGGTTTGAAAAAGTCATGACTTGTTCATTTTTAATCTATTTTTTATGGATAAAAGAGTAATATTTGGAGATTAAAATGGTTATATGTACATATGATGTCCAGCAATGAGTAAAACTTATTGGGTTTTTTATATTCCAGTAAAAGATCGATTACTGAAATTCAGAGAAAACATCGGCGATATATGAATGCAACATTAATTAAAAAAATATTGAGGTCCATTTTCAAGTAAACTGGTATATCAATAAACATAATAGCTGATTATAGGGTACCGAACATCTTAAAGGAACACATCAGCATCGATTGAATTCCCAAAAATGTACTATATGTATAGTGTGGTGTTTGCTCTGATTTTCAATTATTGATTTTTTACAAGAATAGAAAAATCAAATGAGTTTGAATTATTACTGGACATAGTATAATATGTAAGTAACCATTTTAATTTCCATAAGATTTAGATCAACTATTTCTATAACTTGTAAAAAATTAAATAAAATTGAAAATGAAAAAATTATGAATTTTTCAAATTCTTCAGTCTTTCAATGGCCATCCTATATATAAAATAATAATTGTTAATCTTGAAATTTTTTAGTATAACGATAAAAGAATCGATCAATAATTTGTTTATAACCAATAGATGGTTTTCACTGATTTTAAAAATTATATAATCAAAAGATAAATAGACAATTGCCTATATAACATTGAGCTAAGAGAAAATTAAAAGATATATGTAGTTTCGATAGCGATTTTTTGGAAGTTTTCGCAGAATCATCATGAAAAAAACTTTATATAGAATCAAAAAAGACATATTTCAAAATTTACATTTTTTGTTGGTATATGTTGAAGTTATAAATTTCAAATATACGAACAACATAAAAAAAAAACACATTTGAGAATAACAGATCGCGGAAGAGTGGGGCGCTCGTCCGATATGAACGAACTCAACTCGCTTGAGTGATATGGCCCGCGATAGTTGAGTGACGTTTTCAACAATGTTATCCCGTCGACGGCAGCTCAATCTTTTCGGCCGTTAGCCGCCGAATTTTCCGGAATTTCCCGCCCGCCATTTTCCGAGAGCGCGCGCTTTTCCCGCCCCGTAATTTGACTTTTTTACTTTTCGCACCCCCCGCCTCGCACCCCGGCTGCGTTCCGCAGAGTAATGGTGAAAGTGCCCGTTGATAAATGGAATTGTTCGGCTCGAACTTCGGATGGTGGTATCCGCGTAATTTTTACAACGGAGTGAATTTTCTTCTTTTTTTTTTTTTTGGGAGGCGCTCGTGAGAAAATTGGGTGAATGTGAAATTCGCGAGATGTTGGATTTCTTTGTCTGTTCGGTTTTGTTAAGTGAAATGTGGTGATGTTGTAGAGTTTCTTTTGAAGGAAATTGATTTTTTTTCGTCATATTTAATTACATACAAAATGGCATATCATTTTCAGTTGGAAATTTCATGAATATTTTTAAATTAATTATTTTTTTCATATAACGAATTTATTCGAGCGTTTGCGCATAACAATTTTGTCTATTAAGTTTTATATCAAAAAAATTTTTTTGATGAAATTATAATAAATTTACATAAATTCTTTAAAACATTAATCATTTGTGTATATTAAAAACAGGTACAATAAAAGATGGCTTCATTCATATTTAACAAATGTTTCAAGTTCACGATAATATTATTATTATTCGTACCAGTGAATTCAACAGACACAGAATTGATAGAAAAAGATTCATCAAAAATACTATCGCGAAAAAGAAGATATCTAACGTTTCCCGAAGGTGCCAGTTTTTCAGTGAGAAAATTTTCATTCAATCATTGAAAATTGAACGAATCTTGAATAGGTACAATAAATCGAACAATTTTTCAGATGGCGACATGCATGACAGTCGGAGTGCTGGGACAGCCAATGCCCGGAATCTTCACTTGGGGCTTGAATTGGGGCATTGCATACGAATTGCCGAATCAGACTGCTTCCATAGAAGCCTTCAAGAGACTGAAGAAAGTCCCCCAGCCTTTGGTAGCGAGGAGATACAGAAGGGATCTATACTCGAAATTGGAGTTGATCATGAACGAGTAAACATCGCTTTGATTTTATTATTTTGCGAATTCGTTTAGTTTATTTTTTATTTTTATTTTTATTTTTAGTATGGGCTACAAAGGAAGGGAATGCATTTATAGGGCGTTGTGCGAAGCTTCTCAAAAATTAATGCCCCGCGGGGAGACCATCGTGGAAGAACTTTTTAGAACAATTTTCACGTAAGGCTATTTCACTTTTGTCCGCATAAAAATGAATATTTCACAAAATTTTAAACTCCTTTCATAAACAAGAAATAAATATATAAACCTAATTTCTACTTCAATATACGCTGAGTACCCATTTTTCATTTTCGAAATAATTTCAAGAGAACATTTAGACTGAGAAATATTTGAAATACAGGCCAAATGTTTCATATAATATTTTCAACAAAAAAATATAATACTACTCCAAACATTTTTAAAGCGAACTTTCTATTATATTTGACCAAAATAATATTAATTTCCCTTAATTGAATAACTTCTAATTGAAACGTAATATTTAACAACAACTACAAAGCAATCCAATTAATAATTATATAAGACCATTGACAAAACTGCACATCCGTCATACAACCGCACACTTAACGGTCCTCGAATTAACGTCGGCACAAACTCATTCGCGTCCAATTAGCACACACGAACACCACTCAAACTGACAAAACATACACAAAACCGCACACACCCAATATATTTTTCCACTTATTAATTACAGCTTGCCCTCGTTCAAAGTTCTATCCTCGGAGCCCATCGATCATCATTTGTACGACTCAGCTCAAAGGAGCGGCAAAGCGAAAATGGACTGTCAGCGAAAGTATCGGATGTGTCCCGTGTCTTTATTGGACTTGGCCCTTGGCTATTATACGCCCTCGAAGGACCCCAAATTGTATAATATGTGAAGGAAGGGCGTAATTGAGTTTTTGATATTGTCGCAGTCGTTTTCGTAGGGAAAATCCGGCGTTGCGCGTTCCTTGATAATTCAATTTGTTTTTGTTTGCGAGCGAGCCAATTATTGCTTGAAATGCTTGCTTAATGATGTTCATAGAAATTGTATTTTTTTTAATAAGTAAATATATTAAATAATCTAATTTTGTAAAATTATTTGATCAGTAGATGAGGCAAAAATATTATATTAATTCAATATTTGCTTGAGAATGCTTGCTGTTTGAAATTATCATTGATTTTTTCAAAGTATTGTATCTTTCATTTCATTTAATCTCAAAAAAATAGAATTTTATTTAAAAAATGGATATAAATGAAACATGTTTGATTTTTATTATTAACGCATAACATTTAATTCATAGTTTATTTATTTTACAATACATTCTATTATAATTATAATAAACAATAGTGTTAGTGCTTATTCCTTCAAGTATGAATCAAATATCTATGTAAACTTTTATTACAATCATTTTTGCGTGTTCGCGTGCGTATATTATAAATATTTAAATATATTTCATACGCGCACAAACACTTTACATATAATATATTATATGCTCACAATATAAATATTGTAAATGCACACTTCAATGTCACAGTTGTTTATTTTTTCATATGATGCATTCGTTTAAGTTGAATCATATATATAATATATATATTCGTAATAAATATATATATAATAATATAAATGAGATATTATTGTTTTTAATTTCATTCAATTTTGTCCTAATTAAGTACAATTGTTAATGTCTAGTTTACACGCTAATATATTACAATTTTATATAACATTTTTTTATATTAAAGTGGTGTTTGCCAGTGAATATCATTTTCTCTACTGCGGTGAGATTTTTGATACCGAAAAAAATTTAGATTTTCGCTTCGTGAAAAATAGAAAAAGTTTTTGAGTTTATTTACATAATTATGTATTGAAAATCAATTCCATCGTTTATGGTTTGAAAGAAAATCGCTGAAAAGTCGGGATAAAATAACACAATGGGTCTGAAGTATTTGGGAAATTTTTCGTTTGTAAAATCGGTATTTTTTTCGTTACCAATCCCTGCTGCCGCTGTAGCTGTAATGATCGTAAAAAAACAAAAGTTTTTGTACAATAAAAATTAAAAAATAATTATAATAACAATAAGAATAATAATAATGATCATAATCATGTATTATTATAACAGTAAGTATAGGTTCAATAGAGGTTTTAATTAACAATGATTGGATACTTAATAATTAAGAAATCTATAATATAATATATACTTAACAATATTTTTTATGTGAAACATACACATTCATTTTTAAATTCAACAATCTTTCCGTAAGTACCTGAATCAATCGATGCTTTTTAATATATAATCAAATTCAAATCGATTTTAAATCTCTTCAAATTTAATAAAACAACATTCAATACTTGTTCAAAAAACAAAACAAAAAAACTGTCTACCGAAAACGCAAGAGGAAGATCTATGAGGAAGGAAATACACAAAAAGAAATTGTCGTGAAACTAGCCCGCATATTGTTACGGATTTTCTTTACAAATATACTTTTAATACATATAATTTGATTAAGTATATACACCTAAATGTTTTGGAAGCTCAGCTCAAATGATTTTGCTATCTAAGGTGTGGATTGCTTCGCTTTCGAACGCGCCGGACACGCGTGATCCGCTTTTCCCGATTTTCCGATTTCCCGACGAGGGGAAGCTCCCCACTGAAACTTTTGGCCGATTCGTTCGAAAGTTTGGGCAATTTGTCACTATTTTAGTGCTCGTCTATTATTGCCGGTGGCATTTGACCGAGGCCCTGTTGTCCCTCGGTCATCCGCCGCCGGCAAAATAAACTACGAGGGGTGCCCTTATCTACGAAAATGTTGATTTTTTTCACTTCACGTCGTCGTTTTTAGTGTTTTTATTTAATAATATATATATATTATATAAATATATATATATATATATATATATATATATATATATATATATTTATATTTTTTTAGTTAAATTATTCGGAATACAATTGTGCGTCGTCGGAGTCTGATACTATTAAATCCTTCGTGTCGATGATGGGTAAGCTAGCTTATACGGCTACGTTTTACTAATCGTTTTTTTTAAGTGGTGTTTGCTTTCTATTTTTATTTTTGAAGAATGAATGTGTTGAACGCATATAAAACAAGATAAGTAGCGATTTGAAGATAAAGGGTTTGGAATATTCTCGATTATAAAACCAAATGATAATTGTTAAGAAATTTATGTTTCATTTGATATTTTTATCCGTATATAATAATTTTTGCACCGACGTTGCTTTGAATAAAATGAGTTTATTTTTCACTAAAGTATACTCATTTTTCATAATAAACTACGTCAGCATCGTTGATGCAACATTTTCGACACACATTTGAGGAACATTGATACATTTTTTTAAATATGAGACGGTCTGATCCGTCCGATTGGATTCATCATTAATTCTTTAATCATCATTTAATAACAATAAACATTTCATTTTAACAATCTACTTTTCAATTACACGGAGGAATATTCATGGAAAGACATTTATTTATTTATATATATAGAGGTATTACACTAAACAATATTTTAAATTATATATTACACAAAAAACAGTCAAGCTACACGAAAGTAGTTTAGTCTGAAATAATTATTGTACAAAATTAAAACAAAAAGGTTTTTTTTTGAGCAAAGTAAACGTATAATCTTCTTATGAGAGAGCTTTTTAAATTTAACGTTTAACATCAGTTATGCTTAATAGTTAAGCTTATCAAATGGACAGATATTTAACAAGTGTTTAAGTATAGTTTAACATTATGGCAAAGATACAACGTATAAATAATTTTTTTATAAAATGTTTATCTTAGTTGAAGACTAGATTATAAGTTAAGAGGATATTTTTGAAATTAAGCGTCAATTTAAAAACAATAAATAAGTTTATTTCAAACGTAATGGAAGACATTCGATTTGAAATAGATGAAAAATGAAAAATATTGACCCTTTTCACATTATTTAATATTATTATACGTTGATTGAATATGCAAAGACACGTACACGATAATAACACTCACACAGACGTCCAAAAAGTAAACGAAAATGGATGAAAAATAAGAAAATCGAAAACATATTCATATCGGAAAAATTATAGAAAATTTGTTAGTACATCAATCATGCTAGCTACTCAACTTAATTCGTTGTATGAAAATATTCAAATACGCATACACATTATCAATATTTAGGCTAGCTATACACTTTTTTGGATACAATGATTGCTATAATATTTTTCACACAAGATTTTTTTACACAACCCATTTTTTTAAAAACACCACATTTTTTATATGGAGCTAAACGGAAAGCTTTTGTATATTTTTTTATTCGTTTGCTGGTGTTATACAATTGAAATCAGGGGGTTCGTTCGATGATATACAAATTTTTAAATAAACTATGCGTTTGTGACTTAATTTTACAATTACTTTTGAGCAAATAACTTATATAACAATATGGTTTTTTTCTTTTCAAACAAGTTTTGTCGACTTGATGAGCTTTGGCACATCGATAAACGTACGAGATTAAGTTTCACACACATTTATATAATATCAAACGAAAATGTACCGAAAATAACGGGAGAGGGTAACAGTTTCTTTCAACAACCTTTTAGATTATTATTTTTAAATAATTTTTAGTTTTCACATAATAGTGCGTCTCTTATCAAGAATACCATTTTTCTTCAATATGAAAATCATGCACGCAGCCTTTTGTTTCACCCTGTGCCTGCTTCCGACTTATTTTTAAATATAATAAGAAAGTGATTGAAACAAAAATAGTTTCTTTTTTCGAAAAATCTACTCAAACCTATGAATTACCGCGCGTTAACCAACTTGCGTACTTTTTTTTCTAAATCAGTACTTTTTTTTCAATAAAGTTTTCCGAAAGCGGTAGTAAAAAGTAATGAAATTAATGAAATGTAGATAGCAAACTACCCTTTTTTAATTAACGTACATACAAATTTAAATATATACTGGGCGTGTTAATGGCAGTTGCTTGCGTTTTGACGTTAGCTGGTGTGATAATTTTCTTAAAAATATATACATAATATATATTTTCAATATATTTTTTTTGCTGTAGGCAATCAGCTTATACGATAACTTTTTTGATATAATAAATAATGTGAGTTCGAGATAATCTCATGGTGGCGTCCTATGTGCTGAATACTATTATAATTTAACTTTGTGGAAAAATATCTTATTTTAACTAGTTTTACATAATTTTATATCAAATACATTTATTGTGACAATCATTAATGAATGGCGTTCCCTGTTTTAAATAATTTTTTTTTACATAACGAACATTCATTGAATATTTTCGTATTGCGACGAAATCAATTCGATTACAAAATAAATTATATTATTACAATAGAGACGGTGAGTTTCAGTTCAATATAAATATATTATTTGTTTTAAACTAGCATATTTGTATGGAAACGCCCATCATTAATAAAAAAATGAGTGTATTTGTATATGAATGTATGTTTTTTTGTGTGTGTATGTGTGTATATGTGTGTGTTCTAATTTTCACAAAATACAAATATTAAATGTCAACTATCTATCGGGTATCCCCCCGTCTAATATTCTTGTTATTTTATTAAATCAAGTAGTTTATTTACACTTTTTTATATTTTTTTGTAATGAAATCGCAGATATTATTGAAAAAGTTTTTTTTTATTTGTTATCAATTTATTTATTTATCAACAACAATCTTCAAATATACAAGTCCTATAATTAATACCACATATAGTCGTCATTTTAGGCTTTTAAGGTGTATTATACACTACCAGTTACGATTAATATCATAATATAATGTATATAATTAAATAACGCAATTTTACAAAAATGTATTATTTTCACTTCTATCTATTATGTATTATAATATCAAAAAGAAGGTATATATCGATTCGGTTTTTTTTAATTATTTCACTTGTCATACAAAAAATACATAACGAAATACGTATATATTCAATATAGTGTGTTTGTACTGCCGCCGTACATACATCCATAGTTTGATTTTCCGATCGTGGTTTTTTTTTTAATGATTTTATTTCAGTACGAAGAACGCATCGTCAACATTACAAATTTCAGTGGGGGAAACTTCAGCTTTATCGTCCGAAAACCCGTCACAGCCTAGGTGGAAAACTTGGAAATTGCGATGAGCCATTACGCAAATTCCTTTATCGTCATTTTCAGCGCCTAGGTGTGAAAAGCTCCGACGATTCGAAGCCGACTTTTCCCGGGCTTTTCCGCATTTTCGACGATGACAGAGAACGACACTCCGATATAATAGAGAGAGATAGGCATTTGATATTGTTTTTTTTTTCGATTTTGTCGAACGAACCCGAACTTTTCTTAAACAAAATGTATGGTCCGAGTCCGCGCCGCCGCGCAAAATTAAGGTCTTCGTTTTTCATCATAGCGTGGATGTACCGTGAAAAGTAAAGTGTGTTTCAGTGAGAAGGTCGAAAATCAAATAGAAAAGTGTAAGTTTTTTTTTTAATAATGATTGTACAGTCGTTTCACCAAAACGTCCTAATCAATAAATATATAAAGTTTATACTTTTATTCATCACTAGGAATCATCTAACTGTAGTAGAATTACGGGTTTACTTTTAAAAATGTACTCATTCATTAACGCGGCTCATATATATATGTATCCATATATATATTATAATATATATTTATACTTTATAAATATAAAAATCTACAAAATAATCGATACAATTCAATTCAAGCTCAGTTTCTAATAATTAAAACACAAACTCGTCCATAATATGGAAACGATCGATAAAACATTTATTCGTTATTTGATAACGATTCTATCATATACAAAATATTGAGCTGTCAATCGATAAGAGCGAAAAATCCGGGGGAAAGAAACGATTCGATTGTTGAAAAGAAAAACTTATTCACGTAGAAGATTCGAGAGCAATTCATATGAAAAAATATAATAAAATATTTTTTTACACATACAAAATGACAAATAATTATGACTAATATCATGACTACAGTAGTATAAAGTTTATATGTGCATTTTACAATTGAATAAAAATGTAAAAGACCTTAACTTATATTTATTAGACTTACCTTTTCTCTGAAGGTACAAAAAACTAAGTAAAATCTAAATTGTATATATTTTAATATTTGCGAGTGTGGATGTACTTTTTATTTACTTTTAGAAAAAATTGAAGATATCTTTAATATAAAAGTAACACGATTCCATTTTATACATAATAATTCGCGTGTGGAATAATCGTTTATTTATTTTATTTATTTTAAGAATACGTTAAGTGTACTTAACACGGTTGAGCATTTTGTAATAATTCCTTATATGAGTTATTTCTCGCTTACATCGACAATGAAAATGAACGGATATATCAAAATGAACATATTTTTCGGAATGTTTCGGTTATTTTTCATAGAGGAAAAGCGTAGCCATATGCCGGAGCAAACGATGAAAAAACGAAAAAAGAAAAACACCTTCAATTGAATCCTACAATTTGGCTCAAAGCCAATAAGAAAAGCTTCGTTCGTTAGTTAAGATGTGATTCACTTGACCATTTCTTTTTTTTTTTAAATTAAGACTTTTGTTGAAGACAGACAAATTCCCGTAGCGCAAAGAAATTTGCCTATCTCAACGGCAATTACTTTTTGTCTACCAAAAATTGTACGGATAAGAATTTTTTTATACTAAATTAATCACAGGAAAAAATACATATGATATAGTGATACACGTACACACAGCATCGTTCAGAATATTTATCAATTAAATGTATGAAATTCATGCGTTAATATTTCCATTATGTGTATATTATAAAAAAACGTATTTAAAACTATTTATTCAATTATCAGTTAGGATTATTCCGTTGGCTAGACATAATAATCTAAACAATAGTGTAATAATCATAATAAATATAATAATAATATAATAATATTTAACAGTCTTACACGAGGAAATTAATTTGCGAGCCGGTTCCGTACGGTCGCCGAGAGTGATTTTTTCTTATCCAAATTACATTTACAAATACAAATTCTTCAATAACCTTCTAAACATAATATAATATTTACTTTGCATACAAAATGTTTTAAATAAAATGTCTCCTTTTTTAATCCTTCGATTTCAAAACACGCGGTTGCGCCGCCGTCACAAAATCGACAACGCTTACAGTACACAGCGCATGATCCAATTCATAAAATTAAAAATTTTCATACGAGTCATTATTTTTTATATACGTCACTTAAAAACGGCACACGTTTCAAAAACGACCCCATCGTCTCACACACGTTCAACAGTGCATAAACATTATTTTTTTTTAAAACAGAATGTTTTTTCCGGGAGCATCGACGCGAACGAGTGACCGACGGCTCCGAAGGAACGTCCTCATTGACAAAAACCACCGCGGCCACATTAGTGCCATACAACAATGGCAAAACACACACACACACCATGTACGAGTGTGGTCCATAATGTGTCGGGGACAGCCAGTTTATCATCCGTCCCACCACATGACGATGAGCTCCCAGAACGTCTTTGGCGGCGAGTTACCGCCAAAGACGAGAGACGAATTTCAGAGAGCCGGGTCGCTCGCTGACCCCATCTTCAGCAGTTCGAGCTTCTTCTTGGCGATCTTCGAGTACAATATGTCTATTGGCTTCGTCGTGTCGTACAGGGATGGTGCTCTGAATATGATCAGCGCCGTTCCCAGTAGGCACACGAACGTGAAGATGTACAGGAACATTCTGTCCAGTACCATCGCCACGTATTTCCAGTCTTCTTCCACCTGTGGATGGTGTTAATAATGTCATTTTGGTCGGATCGAAAGTAAATTGGTCGGTTGATACAGTTTTTACATTTCAAATTCAACGATTTAAAACCATTCGTACGCCAACGACTAAAGTTGAAACATGTATCATTGACTTGCTATGTACGCCAGTGATTCACCCGCGAAGATTTTTTTTAATACGTTAAAATTATTTCATCCGAATCTAATTATAATAGAGACAGTTATCAATTATATATAAACGAACAGATTTAAAAAAAAAATATGTATAAGGATTTGAGTTTTTCAAAAATTGCTGGCGCAGAGTTAAAGATCAAATATTTCGCGAATGACACTTAAAGATACTTCAAATTAAATCTTTTAAATTTCAAATTCAACACTGCCAATTTATTTACTTTATGATTCCATGGAAAATATATATAGGGAAGTATATTTAGGAGTAGTTTAAGGGTGGATTAGGATAGTTTTAGATTGAAGGCATTTTTTGGCATGGGATCCACAAAATCATCTTTCAAATTCATCCTTACAGCCAAATACGCTCTCAACTATAAACTGCCCCAAATCATCCCTAAATTTATTTCGCCATATATATTTTTCTGAAATTATAAAGAAATTGAAAAATGAAGAAAAAAATTGGCGACATCGAATTTGAAGTATAAAAACTGTAATTTAACAATAAAATAAAATCTGTCATGAAAAAATATATCTAAACCAAAACGCACCCAAGATTCAATTTAACGATCTCTGTGAAATTATTCTTAACAATTATTAGAATGAAACGATTAAATATATGAAAATATGTACTCACACTCTCGAAGGAGTCTTTGTTTCTGACATGCTGCGCAATGAACCTCGACCCTTCTATAGTCTTCTCCATCTCCCTGATGTACGGCTTGTCGAAGGTGGGACTGACGTCTCCGTCGTCGCCGCACGGGCTTCCTCCACCTGGGCTGAAAAGGTCGTCGTCGGCACCGGGCAAAGGCAAAGGAGGCTCCACAAAACAAGGCCCCGTCGGAGACGAGGACTCGAACCTCGAAGACGGCAACGCCGGAATGTCGTAGTCGGCGCTGAACCTCTTCCCACCAGCCCCGTACTGCGCAAACTTGTCCACGTCCGGCGGCACGCTGAACACTTCCGTCAACCCCTTGTCCTCCTCTTCCTCTTCGTTGCTGGGCTCCTCTTTCGCCGGACGCTTGATGCAAAGCACTGTCGGCAATAGTTCTAAAAAAAGACGGCGCACCCACGGCGCCATTTTGTGCGTGACCGGAGACCGAAAGTTCACGTTGAGCACGGCGATGGTCACCACTACAGACAACGTCACCAACATCATAGTGAACAGGAGGTATTTTCCGAGCAGGGGTACCGTCAACGACGTAGGCGGAATGATTTCTGCCAGCAGCAAGAAGAACACAGTGAGCGAGAGCAAGATGGAGATGCAGAGCGAGATCTTCTCGCCGGAATCGCTGGGCAGGTAGAACACGAGCACGGACAGGAACGAGATGCCGACGCACGGGATGATCAGGTTCACCGTGTAGAAGAGCGTCTTCCTTCTTATCGTCAGGTTGAAGATGATGTCGGGATAGGGCTCCTCGCAACACGAGTAGAACTTCTCGTTTCGCACCGCCGGCACCCTCATTATGTCCCACTCGACGGAGATGTAGTAGTCCTGCAGGTCTATGCCCAGCTCGATTATGTCCGAGTCGGGCGTTTGCTGCAGATGCCTCAGGTCCACCTGTGTAATTCAGATTCGATTTAAGGTGTGATGAAATATATAGACGAAATATATAGAGTGTTATATTGGAGTGTACGTTGTGAATTTTAGATTGAAATTTGTTTCTCAACTTGTTTAATATCTTATATCGAAAGCGTAAAGTAATTAAGTGATATTATTATCGTTCGGAACGTAGTTTAAGTTACTCACAGAATTAATTAATCAACAACGAATTTTGCTTCGTTAATATAGTCCTCAACCTGTTTTGGACTGCGACATACTGGAAATATGAAAACTATCTCAACGGTACTTAAAAAAGGTCGTCAAATTTCGTAGTGTTATTTAGAAAGTTCATTAACAACTATATTTACAACGATCCACTGATTTTTCGAAGTTAACGCTTCAACAAAATTTTTATTTTTTTATTTTTTATTAATTTGAGAATTAAATTACATACAAATTTTTTTTTATAATTATAAATATAATATTATAACTCGAACTTTGAAACAGAAATTATTTGATTTAAATAGTTTTAAAAACTACCCTTTTATTCAAGCTTTTTATTATTATATTTAAAAGAGAAAAACTTCAAATTTTTCACGACATAAAACAACTTTATCCTTGATATGGATTACATATAAAATAGATATTGAAAAAAATTAAATTAAAAATCTACCTTAAACGAAAGTATTATACAAAGTTCAAACTATTGCAATTTAACAACTGCGTTTCAGTAGTGAACGCTCGAGTACATAGCGCGGGATTTAATGTGCACATTTCGAGCGACCAGCGTTTCTCAAACTGCGGACGCGATTAGCGCAAAGAAAGGGCCATCCCTTTGGCTTACTATTAGTCAAAAGTTAAGACGCAAGCTTAATTACGACAGGGACCTATAAAGCTCGCCGCCGCGCTAAAGTCGCCCAGTTTTACTGCCGAAACTTGAAACACGTCAAAGTCCGGCGACATTACAGCGAATTCAACTGCCCTTAAATAAAACGTGGTATATTACAAAGCAGAACCCGTTTAATATTTAAAGATGTATTCATTTGAGCTTTGGTGATTTTCATAAGAAATGTGATCGAAAACGTGAATTTTTCATTTGGATGAATTAATATGAAAAGTCGACGAACGAAATTTGTTTTGGGTTCGTTTTCAAATGGATCTTAATGATGAGTTTTTACAGTTTTAACAGCTGACATTTAAATGAAATTTGGGTACTATTTTTTGAGTTGGGACCCTCTAGGTACACAATAAAACGCCTCGGAGCGAGTCGAATTCGAGTTTCGCGAGTTTTTACGATCGACGTCCGCGAATCGGCCAAACTTTACGGCGTTGGCTTCGATTTTATCGGCGATAAATTTTCGGTATACCATAATTTTTATTATTTTTGGAAACTCCTTGGTGCACTGCGTATAAGATTCGAAGAAAATCGATCAAAATATGATTGAATTAAAAAAATACATGGGAAAATCGACGAAAACTTCGAAATACAACAGACCTCAATAATAAAATTTATATACGAACGATATTGATATATTTCAGAATACAAATACAAAATATAACAAATTTTGATAATAAAATTAATATTTGAATGATTTAAGATTTATTTTATATGTTAAAAATTCGATCCTTTGACTGATTTGGTTAAAATAAAGAAAAATCAATTAATGCTTCTGAATTTGATTTCGTTACATTCAAATTGGATCAATTTATTTTAAATACCTTAATTAGAATTAATCTTAGGTTTGAGTTTCTTTCTGCATTAATCTTATTTAATATTGACATTTTCGAAATGGAATGAAATCGAATTGGTCCTATTTTAGGAATAGAGTTCAATTTCGTCGATAATCCCTTTATCGCGCGGTTCTCTTTTTGTTTTTGCGTCCCTTTGAACGAACGAGGGAATAAATGAATTTTGAAACCGCCTGACGATATAAAATGATATTAAAAATGATATTTCTTTGTGATTGAATCGAATATATAAAATGAAAAAGATAAATTTTAATAAAAATCATTACTGAAGAGATTCTTTTTTATTTACGAATTTAACACTCTGCTTGTTATGAACAGACACAATGTGATATCACATCGACCATTTTTTTTATTTTGTTCCAAAACAAAAGTGGAAAAGTAACAATTTTTAATTCGAACTAGGAAAATTCCGCGTAGACTTTTTTCGCATTTTTTCGGCTAAGTGAGATTTTTTAATATGCACAACGGAACTTGAATCATGCAAAGCATTGTTCCGAGTAAGCTATTGTTTTTTCACTTGTCTGCGTTTCGAGAAATAAGGAACGCGCATATAAACAAAAGGCCATTGTAAGCGCGACTCTGAAAATTCCGCGTTCTCATTTTTGTCCCGCCGTTAAATTTGAAATGCATTTAAAAGGCGAACTGCGAAAACTCGATGCATTTTGAATTTGTTAAGCTGCAGATTCGATTTTCGGTCCCGATGAACTTTAGAGAGCCATTTAAAATTAAAATCGCGTTATGAAAACGGATTTATATGGATTAAGTGTCAATCGCAAACCGTGAAATGAAATTATTTCATTAAATTGTACTAATAAATTGAATCAATGTTTTATTAATAGTTTCGATAAAATTTATTGAAGTATTTTTTCGAAAGCAACTGTTCAGACGCGATTCAAAGTTTAACATTTAACAGAGACGTATATAAAGCTCAGAAGCGGACGATAAGATTAATCATCAAAGAGGGGCTATTTTCGGGCTAAGTTTGAGATAAAATATAGATTCCCGTTCTTTGGAAAAGTCTCAATTTTGATAAAACGAAAAACGCCGCGGAGAAAATTGCGACAAAGAGCTCCATCGATATATTATACACGCAGCGGAGACTGGAGGGGCCACGAACCGGCGATAAGTTTAAAAATCTCAACGAAATACGTATATATTATATTATATATAATATCTGGAAGATTTCCAAACACCAAAAACGGCAAACGTGGCTTTATCCAAAGTTTCCAAAACTGCTACACGACACATTCTATACGAATGTTATGTAAACGAAGAACTTTGACCCGAAACCATATGATGAACAAATCGAAATTTTTTGTAGATAAAATAATTAAAAATTATATAAATAACTTCACTATAAAATTGAAAGATTTTTTTAGTAAATTTTACTTTCGTTTTATATTATAGAAAGAAGTTAGTCAATCTTATTAAATATTACACATATTATGAATTATATGATATTTTAGGTATCTAAAAAATTTATAAACCATAAAAAATAATGAATAAATTTTATATTGATAATAAAATTAATAATTTGATCATTACATATTATATTAAAGAATCCCAATTTGATCTCTTGTACAAGAATAGAGATAACATAGATCAAATTGATGAGTAATTCGTTTAGTAATAGAAAATAGGAAAAACTCTTCAATATTTTTTTATGCTTAAGCAAGAGAACCTTATATCCTATAAAAGTGCTTAAAAAAGTCAATATATCTAAAAGAAAATTGAACGAAAGTCCAATGAACCATAATAAAGTCGGTCATATACAGAGAACGCCGAAGTAGGAGGCACATAACGACCAGCATGCATTATACGAGGGCTGCAATGGGTAGCCGGAAGGGAAAACGGGACACGTTCATAAACGGAAAAGTAATCCAATCCATGGTAGGAGGAAAGGCTTCGTTTCTCTTCGGAGGCCCACCGAAACGTAAATATTAGCGAGCGGCGGCAAGGGAAACGGGAACGGGTGGGAAGAAGGGCGCTCTTAAAGAGACTTTGTTTTGCTTTGCATTTCATTAAAAACTCATCTCGAAGGAGAGCGAGCTGGAGGAAACGCCCCGTTTTAATAACGCCCACACTCCTCCTCGGCTTTGCTAATCTTCGAAGGTTTTTTCTGCGAAGAGTTCGCAAGTTCGGCGCCGGTTCACTAGACAAACTAGAATGGCGGCGTTTTGTTCGTTTTATTCTCCGGCGCTTCGCATAAAGCTGATTTAATGCTGCATTTTTAATTAGTGGAATTATGTGATAAGGGTCTTTGTGTGGATAGTTGACGATAAAGTTATGATTGATGGAACGGCGCGGTGTTGATGAATGAAAAATTTGGTTTATGTATTATAATATATTTTAACGATCGAATATATTTGTACAATAGCGTCTCATATATTGTAATTACTTCACTCATATAAAATGCTGGAGATTATATTTATAACTAAAATCAATCGAAAATTCCATAAAATCATACAGTATTAAAATAAAAATTTATTTTATGTTGCGTTTATGACGAAAATAATATAATAAAAATTGTACGTATTTATTTTTTATATATTACTTATAATATTAAGGTTTCTTAAGCCAAGAATTTGTAAATCGCATTATAGAAGACATTTGAAATTCAAATATAATCTAGTATCTTACGTCATGTACTTTTCGCGACGAGCGGAAGTCGTAATTTGAAAATTCAATGCAACTGCCGCAAGAGTGTGTGACCCCCGTAATTTATTTGTTCCAGGATTGTGCTCGTCCTGGGAGCAAAACCCTTTCCTTATTGCCGCCGGCGAAGGGTCTCGTCGTCCCTAATTCGAGGTTCGCGTCGCCATTAAGTCCCTTCGCGAGTCCCGAAAACGGGACGGGTGCCGTCGACCTGAAACGCATGAAAAGGGACGTCGTCGTGGCCCACCCACCGTTTCCGCAAGATAGACAATGAGGAGTGAGCTAGGAATCGCGCATAGTATAATTTAGAGCTAAAAATTAGCCGGGGAGGATCAGCTACCTCGTTTTATGTATGCTCGTAAAGGGCGCAAAGTGTGAACGCGACAAATTACCATGTTTCATTACCGTAGATTCGTTTTTGTTAAGGAACAGTTGGTATTAAAAAAAACGGAATCAAATAATTGTTTTGGTGAACATTCAAAGCCGAAGTTCAAAGCTTTCAAACATTTAAAGTGAAAAATTTCATGGCGGAAACAAACAACACGCAAAAACCCCTCAACAGTAATAGTTGGTGAATAGTTAAAGCGCAAACTTTAGTTCGATTCAACGCAGCGGCGACTTTGTTTTGTTAACTAATATAACAACCATTCCGCCCAAAGCTGTGCACAACAAAATATATAACATAGCACAAAAACATAATAAAACGTCGATACAAATCGGCTTTGAAACTCGAGACGGGGTGGGCTTTGACGAGTACAATTATGGTAGTTTGTCGTTGCGGTCTCGTTTGCGCCAGAACGCGATATCTGTGACATTTGTCGGCTTTAATTACGACGATAAATGATGAATTGGGTCGCCTTTTTTGCCGCCAGGGATCGAGGAAGGACGAGGGTGGACACGGGATGGAATGGGAGTCCGTCTCTTTGTGTTCGGTCGAATTAAATCGGTAAGATGTAAGATGTCGGGCGACAAAGACTTTGATACCCGCGTCCCGCCCCCGGCATTATATTGCTTCCTTTCAAAAGTAAGAGATTTATACTGGTGACGTTTCCGAATTAACATAAATAAATCGTCCGTTTTTGTTTTTGCATTTCTGCTTTATGGAGTTTGCGCCGGTATAATGTTGTGTCTCGTGAATTACTTCTGATTCGATCCGGGAACTTTGCGCGGAAAAAATTAGGCATAAATTTCGCGGTGTGGAAATTTCATTTTTCATCGTTGAGAACCGTTTTTTTTCGAGTTTTTATGGTACCATTACTTTTATATAATACACATAAAATCGTCGTTAAATATTTTAAAATCATTCATTAATTCGTCACGAAATTGTCGCTGAACTTCGATAAATAACGACAAATGTCATATTCAATTTATGTCTAGAATTTGAGGTATTTCTACAAATGTACTTGAAACAATTACCATGTATCCATCGTACGTCCAAGACCCGAACTTCATGAAGCACGTCTGCTCGTCGAATGGGAAGTACTCGACATCGATTTCGCAGAAGGACTTGTAAATGGCCGGCGGCTTCCATACCACCTTACCCGTGTGATGTAAGATCGCTTTCGTCATGATGGTCACTTCGTAGTTGCCGTCGGCGCTGAAATAGACAAGAAAAATAATGAAAACCATGTTCAAAAAATAGGAATAGCTAATGTTTCAATGAAAAAAATAATAAATAGTCACTTTTCATATAGCAAAATTACGCAATATGACACTGAGATGATTAAGATCTTCTCCATTGAGATTGTTTGGCCAAAATGATCGAAATTGTACTGACCTACACGCTGAGACATTTAATTCTTCAACACACAACAATATGAAGACAAGAAACGAGAAGAAGATGCCTCTAAGCCGCGCTTCGGTATTAAAAAGGTAGATTACGTCAGTCGCGGAGTAAAGCCTGTCGGATATCCCTCCGCGTGACAGTTTCACTTCATTAATTACGTTATATTAGTCCCTAGAGTGCGTATCTTTATACATAATGGAAAGCTATAGATGCGACATGGCGACATGATTAATTTATGACCGGTTTTTTGTTCATCGGGCTCAGTAAAAATGTAGAGCGATTGTGGAGCTTTTTATGCTTTTTTTGCAGTTTTTTTTGAATTTTTTTTATCGATAATTATGACGATTTTATTCACATAAAATTTGCTTAGTTTGTTTTATGTTCACGCTTAATAATGCTTGTCGTAATATCATATAAAAAAACATTTCAAAAAACTGGAATACAATTTGTTAGAATAAGAAGTGTCGATTGAATTTTTCATCTTCGATCAAAAAGTCTAAATATCGAACACGTAAATGGATGTCCTGACCTGGAGTCGAAGTTAGCGCATCTTTAACTGTTCTGCTTCGGAGATGGATAATTACTGTATAATCTAGTTTCGAAACTCTCAACTTTTTTTGCCGTGCCCGAAAATTGCCTCTTTTCCATAAAATTACGTCGTTCGAGGAAGGGGGAAGAAAAAATTCGACATCTTGGTTTAAACTTCTAATTGCTTGAGTGGCAATTTTTTTTGGCTCGCCTTCGAAAATTGTTATTCGCTTTCTTCTCCCCGTCGGCCGCTCCCTTGACGACCGTATTGAAAAGCTTTCATATTTTTTTTGCTTCTTTTTCTTCTTACGGTATAATAGATTTTATGGGCGTATAGACCTTAAGGTCGACACTGAAAAGACTGCTACGTAACGAAGCAGTTTTCCGACAGACGTTTTGAGAATTTTTCTTTCTAAGTACCGAACGAGCTCACATTTTAACAAGAAAACTTTAGAAATATTTTCATGATACACAGATTCCATGACGTAGTTTTTCGCGAGTTTGCACAAACTATGTATGCTAATGCCGCTGCATATACACCGTATATTTAACGAATATTCCCTGAATACCGAAACAAAATATTTTAAATTCGATTAGAACATGATACACTGCAAGTATAACCTAATCCATTATCTTCACCTTCGATACAGCCCGCAACAATACACCACACTTCAACCGCTGAATATTTAACACCTAGCACTTAGCGTAGCACGTTATGCAGTTTTCGAAAGTTTTCCGATATTTTCGCGATAAAAACATTAGCAGACTGAGACCTTATCCGCGAGGCCTCATCCTCCAAAGGTGCATTAGCGAACAAAGTGCACCACGTAACGGTTGCACATGCACTTTTGCTCCGATATTGGTACACCTCGCCCGCTTAGCGGGTCGCCTATTTAATGCTGGATCGTCGGGTCAACCGGTGCTTGTCAAACTGTCGACGTTTTGAAAAGCGTCGAGTGCACTATCGTGTCGGCGTTTTATAAATAACGAATATAAAGTTGGCGCTTTTTTCGACGGTGGCTTTTTTCGAGCTTCGTGTCTTGATCTAATAGATTGAAATATATCGTCTATGTGAAATTTTAAGTAATTTAATGCTTTATTTTGGACAAATATTGATTGAATTTTTCATTTTATTTTTTAGTACAAGTGTTTTATTTGGAAAGTGACTGTCATATAATAATATAAATAAATTGGAAAATTTAAAATTAATTTCTTTAATTTTGATATAGATGTTGTTTAAGAATGATCAAATTATTGCATAAGGTAGTGACACCAGTGGTTGACCATGTACCAGTAATTGACCACTTCTCAGAAAAACGTAAAAATTAAGGTTTTGAAAGACGACAATCTATCGGAAAGGTTGCGATAGATAAGATGTAATAAACAGCTAATCTACCACATCCTTTCCGAAAGATTGTCGTCTTTAAAATTCTTAATTTTTACGTTTTTCTGAGAAGTGGTTAATCCAGTTAATAATTTTTAAATTAAATAAAATGTATTTACTGTCGCAAATCAATAAAATCGTAATTCGTTTCAAAATTACTTTCACACGTATTCCATAGATATTCAAAAGGAACAGAGCACCGAATACTTTTTTAATATAAAAATACTCTACTCTATTGTCGTCATCGTTCTAAAAATAAAAATAAAAAAAACAACTCACTTGTTATAAAGCACAATGTCAGGCAGCCATATGTGTTCAGAAGGCACGTGTAGAGTGTCCACACCTCCGTAATCGTCAGGATTCCACTTCAGCTTATAATCGTTCCACTCCTGCGGAAAAAAAGTAAAACGAACTCAACACCAAACCAAGCCTCACACCACACACACTAAAAATATACCATTCTCAGAAGGAGCGAGTAGTTTCGGCGACGGAACGTCTCGTTTTCCCGGCTTCATTATCTCGTTATGACGAAGGTTCGCGGAGTTTTACGCTCTTTTGTGGACGAACGCAAATTTTACAATATGGAAATTTCAATCCACCGCAACCGAGAGGACTACGGTACGTACGTACCCCCCTTTCCTACCATAGTTAAATATGGAAGTTACCGAGAGCGTATAATATATTATTACGTCCCGCTTTTCATACGAGATAAAACCCGCTACAATTGTTCGAGTTTACCGCACATACATTCGTGATATTTCCATATATTCGACTGTTAATGCGGCCATTCGAAAGAGCGCTAAAGTGGATTTATGGTGCCAATTAAAATAAGTACAAAAAATGATCATTAATTCAACGGGTATTGTTCCGAAAAACAAATATAATTTTTTTAAATTTATTTCGATTATAATGTGTTATTTGAATATTATAGATTCGAATTTGATCAAAATTAGTTTCGTTATTCGAAAACGAGTCAAATTTGACGTTGATTGTGTCGAAAAAGATCATTAAAAAATCTCAAAAAAAGCCGAATTATTAGATCACGTCAGATGGATACGCGAGGTCAATGAGCGACATGCAAATGTGCAAATTTGACGGAAAAGGATAATTCACAATGGTCATACACACGTACTGGTATGCACTCGGTATTATTATGAAGGCGTATGTGCGCTTTGCACAATTGCATATTAAGCAGATTACTTGCAGCCGGCTTCCAGCGGGAACGTTGTTCCACGCCAACTTGGCCGCATTAATCAGGCTGAATTTTATATTATTTCAGCCTCCGGGTCTGCCTGTTGGCTCGTTTTTGCCAAGTCGGGCGTTTAAATAGAATGAAACGGTCCGAGAAAAAAAATCCATAATTACCTGTTCCACCCAAACGTTCGTAGTCATGATTTGATTCTTCAAGTTCTGTAACAGAGGAAAAAAAGCGGCGTCAATTACGGCGTCTTGTAAATTTATATAAGGTTCGGTCGGAATATTGTATTTCATTATTATTAAATTTCCTTTATACAAGAGAGGCAGGAAGGGTCTGGGAAATTCATCAGGGACATCAACGCGCAAAACGGGGAATCTTCGCCTTTTACGGTTATGACTTTTTTTCTCTCTGAAGAGAGTAGGCGATATGAATCTTTTGAGGGTACACAAAAGCGGGACTTTTGCTTTAAAAAAAAATAAAATTGACGAAATTTGTTATCGTCCGTCAACGGCGCTGCCTCGATATGAAATCTAATAATTTTCCGAAATTTGTATCGTGTAAATTTCTGGACGTGGGAGTATGAAAACTTGCGACATTGAGTAACTCTTGTTATGTTTGAGTTTAAATCTCGACTTTATTGAGTTAATTCGTAGTGTGTTCTGTCGGCGTTATTGAATTATGCTCGGATCTTAATATGATTATGTTGGAATGTTGCTAATTGCAAAGCGAGAACGAAAATTGGATTAAAAAAAACCTAGGAAACATTCAACAATTATGTAATGGTAATCTAGCAGAGATTTCATAATATATATGAACTTTCATTGTATACGTAGGAAAAGTTTCTACTTTAAATTCAGAACATTTCATATTATCAAGAACATCGACTTAATCGAAAAAGTATTTGATTTTTAATGAATTTTATAAAGTACAGATTAAAAATAATATAAAAGAAATACTAAAATAGTTTCCATCAGATAACTATAGATCCAGTTACATTCTCGAGTTTCGCAGCGATTTCAATGCAAGTTTTCTTCATCAACTTCGACTGCTATGAAAAGAAAATCGATGAAAAAAAGAAAACGAAGCAACAAAAGGAAAACACACCATTCAAAAACGCGGAGCGAACATAGTTTATAATAACTGAAAATGTAAAAGCTCCTGGCATCTCCGGTATAAACTGCAAATTATAATAGTAATATCGAGATTGCAATTGCGCGAGCTCTGTACGTATCATCAGTTGCTCGGTCGGAGTTTAACCGAGACTTTCAGTAAGTTATGCGAAAGCCGCATCGTTTCTTCATTTACATACAGTGTGTGTATGTACATCACCGTACGAAGTGTGTGGGTTAATGTGTGAAAGATAAAGTGCTCATGACTGATGAGAATTTATGAAGTTTGCCTTCGCTCTTGGTGTGGCATAAGCGAGAACAAAGGGATCGTCTGATTTCGAAAAGAACACGTTCCATTATTCAATTTGACGAATTCGAATTATAATATTCAGATTAAAATACGCCGTTACGATTCTGGCCCAAAAGTAAAAACGACGATTTCGCGAATACACTGGGCTTCTGAAAAAGATGTTGCCCATAACGAAAGTTGGTAATGGGTCCCAATTTGGCAGTGGAGAGTCGCTCGGATGCCAGGAAACATTGCAGCATTAATATAATTGTGCACTAAATTAATTACGTGGACAGAAACGCCGCACTGCTTGAAAAAAACGGAGGCTTCCTCTTGTGAAGTGACGGTTGCAACTAGAGGTAATCGAGTTGTAAATAACGTGACACAGCACGTTTAGACGCCATTTAAACTCTTGGCGCTTTGTAGACATGGTTAAGCCAAAGTTAGTCTACGGCAATGTTGTGAAATCGTGCAGAATGTTGAATAGGGCACAAATTAAGAAAATATATCGGTTGAAATGGGAAAAAAAGGAAATTTAATTTAATACGATTAATGTAAGACAGTGAGAGGTTAATAAACGATATAATTACACTTCGAATATATGTATATTAAGCGTGATAATAAAATATGAAATTCGCATCATGTTGTATGCGGTCTAATAAAAAGTGGCGTTCGCAAATGAACCTCGTTGCTTGTGTTTTTCGCGTATTAAATTTAACGTCGTCGTCGTCGTTGTAAGTTATGATTTAATGGTAGTGGCCATTACCATTTTTCACGTATTTTCCATTTGCATGAAAATGTATGCAAAAATATAATAAAAAAACGAACGTAAACACAAAAATAATATGTGAAAAACTACTAGCAATGACCGTTAACGCTGTATTCAATATTAAAACAGTAAAAACGATACTTATTAATACTTCAATTGCTTCACAATAACTGTGCAAATATTATTCATGCATACAGTTTATGACTTTCAATAAAAAAGTCATTAAATAATCAAATTTGAAACAGCATAAATTTACAATGCAATTCATTAAATTTCTCATTAATAATTTATTTATTGCAAATACTTCCACTATAAAACATAATCATCTTCATCTTCGATCAACAACTCTATAAAAGCACACAATCAAACCAAAAAAATTCAAGAGTTCACGCACATTTAACCAGATTGTACCTGCTTAAAAAAAAGCCATCGATTAAGCCCCAGTGTTAAGGGACTCGTATGGGTAAAGGCCTAGTCCTAAACATAGACTGGCAGCATTATTCGAAGTGTTCGGGATTGCGGCCTTCGGGATATCTCGACTGGGACCTGGAGCACAATGCGATCCCGAAATACCGGGATTTCGAACGAAGGCTACGCTGAAAAAGGCGGGTCATTTCGAGCAGGTGAGGAAATGAAAAAAAAGAGCCGTAGTCGAGATTGGTTCGTATTGCACGATTTCGAAGGATTAGCGCTCTTATTGCTTTTTGATTGAATTTCGACCGAGAAAGTGAAACGTATTGGTTATGAAATATATATATAGATTTGTAGTGTATAAAATTCTAATTTATAATATAATAAAGAAATAGTGAGAAGCCATATACCGCATTAAAGAATCCAATAAGAACTCTCTTATGTTCAACGCGAATACAAAAAGTGGAAAAAATTTGACCTCGGTTTCGTCTTTCATTCATTTTTTCAATATATAATATATGTGTCCGTTATTAACGTGAGGCTTTTTCTCCTTTCCCTTTATACATGTAGCGAGTAAAGCCTTCCACGGGAGCTTTATGACTTGCCAACTTCATAATGCGCGCACGGGGGCTTTCTTCGGCCGCCCGAAAATTACAAGTAAATTTATGCCGAAGCCCGATTTTTCCTTTTTTTCCGCTGGAGCCTACTTTCTCGCTTTCTCCCGCGGTCCTTAAGGACGAGAGCCGGTCCTTTTATGTGTATCGGGCGACCCCCGAAATAGTCTCCGACATTATAACGTCAAAAGTAAAGGCGAGGACCTCGCGAAAGTGTCGAATCATCCGGCTCGCATTTTATATTTTTATAAAACCCGAAGGACTTGGGAAGAAAGGAGGCGTCTCGGGGACGATCGAAGGCTCAGTTCCAAGGACGGGGTCTTGAAATTTTGTAAGGATGTTGAATTTCGTGCGATTTTGATAAGGTTTTAGTTGGGGAAGTTTTACGTAATGCTTAGTGAGGGATTTCCAGAAATAAATGCGTGTTAAGTAAAATGAATGAGAATAATTGAAAGATGTTTTATATTATGTATTATATAGAAGATAATGGTGAATTTTACTAATGAATGTTTTTCAAATCCTTTCGAATAGACCACAGATTAAAATTTTCAGTCGTACAATCGAACAATGCTTTTCAGAACGTGGCAAACATATGTACATTGTCATTCTTCGATCTATGCGAGTTTCAATTTGTGGTAGCGTCAAAGACCTGCGGTTCACGAACGACGTATAAAAAATACTGACATTTCCAATTTCGTAAACTTCTATGCAACTGCAGATGTATGAAGAAAGCTGAACATCTTTCATAGAAAATAATGTATATTACAAATTGAAAAATATTTATATTGGGTAGAAGCATAGATCAAAAGTTTATGTTGTGCTTAAAATGTTATTAAATGTAAATCGTATGTGAATCAATTGAATTAAAGAATTAAAAAAAAATCAAAGTTAATTTAACTTGTATGGTTTTTAATTGAAATTAAAATACCATATATGAAGTACTGGAAAAATAGTTTCGTCAAATCGAATTCAAAATAAGTCGAATGCTTTTTAACTATTATTAAGAGTTAATTTACTAATTTTTATCGTAACTACTCTCTAGTAATATTCATGATTAACACATTATCAAAATGACAAATTTTATCATTGATTCCTCTCAAATTTTTTGCATAAACGACTCATTCACAAAAACTGTTTTGAATGTAACTTTTGACATAGTCAAATCATCGACTACAATTTTTTTTTGTGAAAACTAAAAAAAACGACAATCGATATTTTGTTTTATACACAACAATTGCACATAACTCTCAAACACACATACAAAAATAATTACATATTGCGCTTGAAAGTCGCGTCCGCTTTGACGTGCGGATGCACTTCTTCCGCAAGCTTTGATCATCGCTTACACCGTCAAAAGGCTTGCACGAATCGACGAGCTTTTCGCTCTGCGAAAGCCTTCAAACGCTAGGATTATGCTAGACCTCGGATCTCTATCACAATACTAAATTTCGAACATATTCACAGCAGTTTCACTTTATGGATAGATCTAAATTTGTTTTTGATTAATATCTTTTTTTTTTGAAAAATATACATTTCAATTATCATGAGTCCACTGTTTGTGATGTGATGTTCAAAATACTGCGAGTAATCAGAAACAATTATCCAATTTACTGTCCACTTAACAATATAATATAATACCGGTTCATAAATTATAATCGCGCAATATTGTTTCATATTTCGCGTAGTGAAACTGGCAAGATTCGCGTATAAGCCGAGAATATCGTTTTGCACGAGGATACTCGATAGTGAAGCACTTTGTATGGGAATATCCTCGTTATGAGTTACTGTGTATAGTCGGGAAACTAGATTATTCCGCTACGGTGAACATTTATGCAAATAACTGAATTTGATTCGAATCGCGTCTCGAATCGAATAATGCGACGTAATTGAACTTAAAACTATACTTTTATTGAATTTGAGAAATACCGTTTATAACTATCCGATAAAACTCGTTGCAACTTAATGGTAAAAATGAGCAATTTAAGTTAAAATAATTTGTAAAAAAAAAAAACATTTAGTTACAAATTAGAAAAAGTTTTGCAAATAAATTTATTGTATGTTCAAGAATAATTTATTCATGTGCCCACTACGTTAGTAAATAACTTCTGATGTATTTAAATTTTATACCCATCCCTTGTCAAGTGATTTTGGACTTGATTATACACATTTTCGAGTATAGACCTCATTAGTTATTTCTTAACTTCATTGATTAGTAACAACTAATGCGTTCAATAAGACTTAATATAATACATCAACAATTTATTTATTACACAATCAACCCATTAATATTATAGTATCATCTATTTAACACATCAAAAAAACTAACACAAATTTAATTTATAATATAAAAAGACACCAACAAAAATGCTTACAAACATAAAACACATATTGCCGAAATCTTCGCCGAAAAACGAGCGCAACAATTAAAATAACTCGCGACGTGCCCGACCGAAAAACGAAAAGCGTCCGCGCAATTTATACAAAGCAAGTCTGTCCATTTTTCAGCGGCAAATTCAAACATTGAACAAACTCGGGCGACGCTTGAAATGTTTATTAATTAAACAAGTCGCAGGACACCGCGGGTATATTATACCCGCGCATATAATATTATGAATATAACCGCGTTTATGTGCCGGGCCGGGAGTGGGTTTCTGCGAGTTCTCATAGCACACGTCACATTGTTATTTATTAATTTAGCAATTTCAACCGAGTCTTAAGATATTAAGCCAACGTCGCATTACAATTTCATTTGGCGTGCGGTCTAGTACGGGCTCGGCGTTTGCTTATGGCTCTACTTCATTAGCGAACGGCGTCGTTGTGTTTTATTCAGAAAAATGCCTCGAATATTCGAGTTTGTTTATTCATGTCTTAGTTTTTGTGTTTTTATTTTTTTTGTGATGTTTGAGTGTGGGTTTTGTGCGAGGTTCGTTAAAGAAGTGAAAAAAATAATCGATAAATGGAAAATTTATGGAAGCGTAACTAATAAGATTATGATATTAATGATGAATAAAATTTGAATTTCTGTTGGAAAATTTGGTATTAGAATAAATGTAAATATGTCAAGCGTGATTAGGAGAGACAGAAGAAGGAATAAATGAACGAAAAACGTGTCAAAATGACGGATTGTTGGTTGATTAAAAAATATGGATGGATATGTAAATTATTATAATAGTGCAGTATTGAAACGAGTAAAAAAAATTAAGTGGACTATAGATAAATATACTGATCAGATCAGATGAGAGTTATTCTTATAAAAAAAAGAAGATAAGAAAATTCTTCATCTAAATGCAGTGAAAAATCATTAATAAAAATCTCATACATTCAAATAAACTCATTTTTTGCATTAACACGATTGAACCGTATTTACAAACACCATCCGAAAACACTCTACTCTAAAAATACACTTCTAAATTAATTCAAATCCGATCTCAGACGACACACATACATTATCTCCCGATTTCTCACATTCCTTTTCACATCCATCGCAGAAAAATTTATTATTGCCGAATCGAATCGAGCGCAAACACTCCCCGGCCTACTCGCTCCAAGTTTGCGTATATAATAAGCGGAGCCTTGCAGATCTGTTTTGCCATTCCGGCAGCTTTCTGCAAACAAACTTTCTTCTTTTCACGTTTCCCCTTCACTTAAACACATATATTTCCCGGCACACACACACATACACATATATGATATATTCTCGTGCGTACTTTTACTCGCGGATCCATTCACGCGCTGAAAGCCTCCACAATTTTCACGCAAGATTCGCCGCCCTGTTTCGTTTCATCCCTTGGCTCTCTCCTTTTTCGCGAAGGAAAGGAGATTTTTTTTCAGCGGGCGTCAATCGAAAGAAAAACTACTTTCATTTTTCACCGACGTACATATGTACGCGTGCGTGAATATATACATTTTCGCGAATCGTGTGCGAAGAACAAAAGTTTTCCGCACGATTCGGACGCGTCGCTAACGCTAACGCGAACGCTAACTTTTCCCTCTTTGTTCGCATCGTTTCCCGAACGATTCCATTTTTTTATTTTTATTTGAGTGGCGTAAAAATTCTTATGGGGGTCGGAAAGTTTGCGTTTTTGTGTCGCCATCGAGATTTTAATAATCGAATATCGAAATTTTCGGTCGAATCATTGTATTAATTTATGTTTTGATTTGATAGTTATAATAAGTGTTATGTTGGAAGTTATAAAAAAATTGAAATATGGTTTAAATTTTAACAAATAAAATTTAAAGTTTATGAAATGTATGTAAATTTTTGTTAAAGTTTGTGAATTTATCTTTAAATTTGATATTATAACTCGAGAATTTATTTCATACAAGAGTTTCAAAATAAACTAAAATGTTTCATGAAATATTATAATACAAAATTTATGCGTTCTATGTCCAAATATAAATAAATATAAAATAAAATAATTCTAGTTAAATAAAAGCTTATTTCGAATCAGAATTTAGACTGATATATTAAAAACTTTATGAAAGTACCATTGAAGATCATTTTGAACTATAATTTGATTACGTAATGAAATAAAAAGATTATAATCAAAGATTTATTTTCAACTGATCATCGAAGATAAATAACATATGATATGTGCAATAAAAGACCTTTATTTAAATAATAATAATATAAATAAAAAATATTCATATTTTCAATTATATTAGAAAAGGTTTCGATGAAAAAAAATCATCGAATTACGTAACTCAAAAAACGTAAAAAGAATAAATAATCCGATCGAGACATACGATTAAACACAACATTAAATCGACCCTTCACAACGCCGGGGCAATTTTCCCAACGAAAAATAAGGCCGTCACTTATACGGCGACTAAACTAGCAATCGAAACGGAATCCTCCCCGGAATTGAATTCCAGGACGAAAAAGGAAACGGCGACTAAGCCTATATAAAATGCGACCGAACTCGCACAGATGCCCGAATCTAATTAAAAGGACCCGAAACGAAACGAAACTCCTTTTTTCCCGACGCCCTTTCGTTCCGTTTATTCCCGAAATTTTCGCAGCTCATCCCGAATCTGCTTTCATACAATATGACGCGATAAAGCGAGTGTATGTGCGAATATTATGTGTGTATTAAGGGCGTGTACGTTTCGGGTTTTTCGCAAATTCAGCCGGACGCAAATTGCGATACGAGTTTTAGTGCTCGGCCGTATTTATGAATTTTATTTTATATTAAAAAAGGGAAAAGGGACGCGATGATGGGTTTTCGGCGTTTTCGGGGATGATTTAAAAATTGTTGGCTATTTTTTTTTAATTGAGTCGACGAGAGGGGTGATTTATTTGTGAAAAGTGGAGATTTATGCGATGGACGTTTTCACTATCGCAATTTGATATTTTCATATTATATATGTTGGAAAATTTGATGCGAAATTCCAACGAGCAAAAAATCGCCAATTATTCAAAGCTCGCACATCAAACGTCAACCGAAACGGAACACGTCGCATGCTTTATACGCCATCGAAATTAATTTCGAAATACCACCGAAACATTTATCGAAACGAAGTATTATTAACACAACATATACACAAACGTATATATAATAAGCGGCATTTCAATCGTGCCGTTTATAATACGCCGAACGGGGTAGAGGGAGGCTCGAATCAAAAATTGCGGATTGGAAATCGATAAATTTTCGTTCCGAAAGCTTCTCTCCTTCGGTCGAGAGATAAATTCGCCGTCAGATTCCATTGTCTCGAAACAATAATCGGGAATGCAAAACGTCTGGTGGTTGGTTTAGCGTTTCGCCACACTCGACGATGATAAATCTGATTTCGGCTCTGAGAATTATTGGCGTGTTTAAGGGAATTCATGACAGTTGTCTTTGAATGTTGATCGTAAGATAATTGTATGTTTGTTGAATGTGACTTGAATTAATTTAAAATTTATTATTATACGAATAAAAATTGTATATTTTTGCAATCCGAACCAATCAAACCGTCCAATAATCAACCTTCGATAAAGAGCTTTCGAATTTCTCCAGTACCCTCGTTCGCTAGCTCGAAAAAGCAAAACATTCCCGTTTCACATCTTTTGACGTCGCGCTTATGAGATATTTTTTACGCCGCTTTCGTTTCGCAAGAGGTCCTCCAGCTAATGAGCAAGGATCCGGAAAATATTGTCGGCGACAAGAGTGGCGAGCAACTGCTTCGCGGAAACGTATAAATATTTAATTTATGTATGCATAATGTTCCTGTGCCGTTGCTCGTGTGTTTTTATTTTTTTCATTTTGTTTTGTGCTTATGTGCGCCTGAAAATGCCGGTTTACGTTTGGAACATGGAGTGCACGTCGAAACTTTGAACGTTTATGAATACGTTGAAACAATTTATAATATTATATTTATGTATGTATTAGGGAGGCCAAATTTATCGGTAATCTGGTAATTTTTTTACTAATTAAAGTTTTTAAAATTAATTAAATTTTGTAGAGAAACAAAAAAAAATTTTTTTCAAAAATATTCGGAACGCAAAAAAATTAATTACAGTTAAAAATTAAAAATTTACCGGTAAATTACGGAACTATTATTTAAATTATTTAACTGTAATGGCCTCCTTAAATTGTATATGATTCAATTTTGATGATTGAATTGACTTCTTATTATTTAAAATTAAAGTATGTGGAATAATCAGTGGATAGATGTTTTTAAAATAATTCAGGTACAAGATACTTTAGCATTCAACTTTAAGACTGAGTTTTTTCTTATAATAGATCGTTTGAGGCTGATGATGGTTTTTATTAAATTGAATTTGAAGGTTTTATTTATTGGAAATTTCATTGAAATAAAATATATTTTCATTGGACATCTATAGGTGATTAAAAATATAATATCTGAATTTTCAGTTTATGCTAACAAAATTAGGATCATGTTAGTGAAATTAATCAATGTGAGGGTATGTATAGTATTATATAAAAATGAATCATAGAAAAGATTTTATCCCGATGTGGATGTTATATAATATAAGCAAACGATGGTGAGATTATGAATATAAATTTCAATATATAAATATATGTAATCCAATAATAGATAAAATACATCTCGAAAACGCTTTAATTGTTTGAAGAAACGTAACGAACCGCTTACTTTCGTTCAGCTGCGATCTTTACCAAATTGAAAAAACAATTATTCACAGACGATAGAACCGAGCAAAACCCATCTACGGAGCCAATCGAAATTTCTTATGATTTAATTCAATTTTCGCGAACACGGCTCTTCCAAGAATATCCCGAGTCGGCTTTCTCCGTCTCGGCAACAAAAAGAAACGCGAAATTTATCGGTCTGCGAAACCAGAGACTGGCTCGTAAATAGTGTTCGGCTTCGTCGTCTTCCTCCACACACGCTCCCAGTCATCCCACGCTACATCCAAACCAACCTATATCCCAGCCAGCAGCCCAGAAATACATAAATCTGTTTCCAATAACAGCCGCACTTCCCGAACCGAGAAATAATAACGGAAAACGCTGACTCGGACGGCGCGAATTCGCGGAACGGCCGCTTTTCCTCCGACGGGCTTCGGGGCTCGTAAAAAGAATGTGGTGGTTATTAAAATATAATGCGGTCGTGTCCGATGTTGTTATGCCGAGGCGATGGTGAAATGTGTGAGGTCTGGGATTTTGGGTGGAGGAGGGTTTTTTCGGACGTTTGTTTGTGGAAAGTTTGGGGAAAATGGCGCGATGAGTGAGAAGATTTCGTGTCGATTTGTATAATAGTTTTGTGTCGTGTTGATAAATTGAATTGTTGTGAGTTGGTTTTGTGCGGTGTTTTTTGGTGTGTGATGGTTTTTTTGTAGGTGCTTGAGTTAGTTCGATGAGTTAATAAAATTTGATTAGCTTTCAATGGTGAAAAGTAATTTTATCTTTGAATAATTAATACCTTTGTGTATTTGAAAGACAATTGAAGCGACGGATAGAAAAACTTTTCGAACTTCATTAAATGAAACCAAGAGAAGAAGAATAAATTAACGAATCCTTTCAAAGTTGGGATATTTGAAAAATATACATATTTCACTATATATATTAGAAACGGTCCGGATTCTAAAATTAACTTCGAAACTTATTTCAAAATTTTCTTATTTATCATATGATTATGTTAGAATTAATCCATCATTTTGTAAATATTTTTTTTTAGTTTACTAACACTTTTTATGTATAAAGTAATTTTAATTTTTCACATCGTTTATTTTTTAATAAAAACTTGACAGTTGCGAATCAAAAATACGAAAATTGATTCATATTATATATTAAAGTTTATCACTTAATGAGCGTCCCAAAGACTAGAATACACACAGCGAAAAATCTTTCAAAAATTCTTTCCCTCTGGTATCCAGACTCAAACAACATGCAAGATTAAATTTGACATTCAACAATATTGATATTTATAAGACGTCACTACAAAATGAATCACCAAAACAAACCACAACCACCACCAAACCAACATCCAATTTAACAACAACCAACAAACACAAACACCATAAACGACCCCTATTCACAGAGTGCACACGTCCCACACGAATGCACGTGGCCGAACCTCCGCTCTAATGAAAACAAATTATGCACAAAGCCACCGGACGGCCAGACGCGAACTTTAACCTCCCCATGTGGACAACCACCACCCCCTAACACCCTCAGAAACCCCCCCAAGAAGCGAAAGAGGTTAATGAAGATGGCTGGCGACGACAATATCGCGGAGGCGAATTTCGGTCGTGAACAAACGTCGCATAAAATGGCCAACTTTGCTCGTAAAGTTCGCCTCGCTTGCCGGCTTGGTGCACACCACCGATGGGTGTGTACAACAATGCAGGGAACTTGCATTAAACATACCGATGCATAATTGAAACTGCACGTGTATTAAGTTTTATGGGAGGGGGCGGTGTTTGTCGCGCCGAGGCGAATATTGCTGTTTGCCGATTCGTGAAGGTTTAGAATGGTCGAGGATGAAATTGAAAATGGTGTTTAATGAGGGTTGCTTTGGGGTAAAGTCGAGATTTGATCTGTTGTGGTTTTTCTTTTGATTAGATGATTAGGTAATGAACGTAGTAGACGAGGGAGTAATATTAATTAGAATCGGGGATGGAAGAGTTTATTTGTATTCAAAGGACGGGCTTATTAGAATTACAAATTTCTTTTATGATTGAGATGTCTAATCTACAATTTTTATTAGCATGAAAATAGAAAATGTACTAAAAAAATAAAATTGTATATCATTTTCATGTATAACGTTCAAGGTTATTTTTTAAATAACGATTAAAAGTTCACAAATTTTCATAAATAAATAGAAACTTTCAAATGGTTGAATATTGCGATTTTTCTTTCTTAAATATTGTAGTATCTGGCTAACGGTATACGATCACATCTATCTTCTAATTAAATCAAGAGTCGCTTAACTTCTGAAATTGGTGGAACCTGACAAGACTAAACAATTGACTAAAATTCATTGTACCTGCGGTTGTATAAAATTATAATTATAGTATAGAATAGAATATCATAAACAATCTTATATTTACTATGTAACCTTCACTAAATAATTCATCCTTTTTGATGGTAATCAGATATTATAATATGTATTTCTATAGAAAAAAAATATTTTCAAGGAACTGAATAATTGAATACTAAAACCGTCAATTACAAAATAATTTCAGACATGATCATGTATAATATACATATATTAACTACTCAACGAGTCACCTAATTTCGGAATCTGTGAGAATTATTATATCAAACTAAACCATTGAACAACCTAGGCTAAAACTACATACACATACAACTATTTTGCAATCTTTCCGCGAACAAAACCACAAATACACCAAGCCCGAACCAACCTTCAACAAAACAAAAGCCACCCTCCTCCCTTCACCATTCACATCAACAAAACGCAATAATAAAACGGCATCATTCACGCAATTTCGCACACGCCGTCCCGAAAACTAATTCGCAAAAAGAGAATGGCCCAATCGAGAATCGCACTAAAAGTCGGAAATTTCGACGCGAACGAAATCAGATCAATGCGAGACCACGTGACCCGTGAAAGCCTCCGCTCGAGAAGGGTCGACGCGTGTGGGCATCAAAGGGTACAATGGCCCCGAACAATACGGTCTCTCGTATTATGCGATGTGTGTATGTGTGTGTGTGTGCAAAATATAAATATGTCTAATGTGTGGGTGGGAGGTTTTTCAGGAGCGATGGCCGTTTGCAGCGGATTATGCGTGTCGGAGTGCATTTTTGTGTAGCCTCCCGTGGTCTGTGTCGTAAATCATTCGGTGGGTTGTATCGGGATTAAATCAATTCGATGTAGCTGTCGATGGGAAATTGATACGAAATCGGGGTGGGATTTAAAAAAAAATCAGGATGCAATTTGGTCAAAATTGAAGAGAGGGGGAGTGGTAAAATTTGAGGGGGGGGGGGTAAAAAATGAAAAATAAATTGTAGCCGATTTCATTCGGAATGGTATCACTCTCACTTCTCTATCATGACTCTAAGTCACTTTAAATCCGATTAGAAGTTATCAAAGTCCCGGGGAAGACCATGTATAATATAAAGTGTTGTATTTAAAAATAATAAGGGGATGCTATAATAATATAATTAGATTTTATTAATTTGATAAGTTAGATACTTGATAATATCTAAAATACTCGATTATTAAAGTAAAGTTAGTACAGAAATTGAATATGCATGTGATATTACTCTAACTGTATCTTTAATGAGAAAACATGATCTCTGACAATTGTATGTGTAATTATGTTAATAATTGTTAGTTTAGGAGTTTTCGTAGACGATGTTTGTCTATTTAATATTTTTAAATTAAAATGCTCAAATTTGAGATTGTGTAATGATAAAAAACTTGCAAGAGAAAATTAATGTTCAGGGTTTATCAAAATAATTATACAAATACATTATATGGAAGATTTGTCTAAGTCTGTGACACGTGTAATTCCATGATAGTTCGAAAAGAGCTGATATTTTTGAATATTACAATACCAATATATTTTCGAGAACTATGTATATTTATTGAAAACTTGTCAGTAAATACACGAATACATGCATTTTTATAATAAAAAAATTATATCACAAAGTTTTTCTCAAAATTGAGTATACTATTATATAATATCAGGGAACTACATTACCACTATCACGGTATTAGACGTCTAAAATTCGATTATTTGAGGAGATATCGCCCAAAATTGGTAATGAAAACATCTGAATAATAGATTGATGAAAAATAAATTTAATGTTTTATGATTGTAAGCATCGTTTGAATTATTTCACAATAGAATACAAGATAATGACAAAAAACGTTTAATATAATATAACGCTTTTGTACATTCAAAAAAATCAAATGTTATTTTTAAGTCATACTTCCTATGGCAGGGTATGTTCATAGCGTGGCGCAAAAGTAACGCTACACACCCACGTGATTTTCGATTTATGATTGATATGAGAGTAAAGTTATATTTAGTTATGAGGATGACTTTAAAGATGGTGTTATATAAGGATATTTTTTAAATATGAATCATTAAACTCACCACGTCGATGAGCTGGCTGAGCTTGAGGCCCATCTTGACCGTGAGCCTGTCCGAGTTGTTGCCGACGGGGCGTATGAGCCTGTTGTAGTTGCTCAGCAGGTCGTCGTACAGACGCTTGGCCTCCGGGTTGGCCGCGGCCGGGCCGGCCGCCGCACACAGTGCCAGCGCCACCAGCACATACACCATCTTAGGCTGACTCCACCCCTGGAAGCAAAAAAGGAAAGGTTATCGAAATCTGGCTGATCAAATGTCAAGATTGAGGCATTTTGTATTTGAATATGGTAGAATTTGGGTTGAAAAGTGTTTGTGTAAGGCTGTGTGGAGTGGGAAATGTTTTGTGAAAAATATCATTTTTTTTTAAATTAAAATATAATAGATGTTTGTATCCAATATAATTATCATATATAAAAGGTTGAAAGTATAATTATTTCATTGATAGCAATATTGAGACGATATCTGTATAAATTATTCAAAATTTTCTTATTTAATGCAAATAATCATCGCCGTTCTTGGAATTGAGTGGTAAGATAAATATAGACCATCTCTCCTTCAGAAAATTCAGTGGTATTATTAACACACAGACTCATCCATATTCATATTTCATTTCTACATTGAATGCGATATACAAGGCGAATACGATTGTTTGAAAATTTTCCTGGATTATTATTATATCGAAAGATATACTCTTATAAAAAATCAAGATCAATATCTTTGAAACTTAGTAATTCAATACATCTTATATCACTTATATTGGGAAAAAATGCTTAATCATGCGCGGAATAGACGTTTATAGATTTTTCCTTTGTTTTAATATTTTGTCGACGTCATTTTCTCGTAATAAAATATATTAAGCGAAGAGAAATTTTTGGTGATACAATATAATAGAAAGGTTTTCAATATTTGTAATGAATATAGTTTTCGAATTAATTATTTACAGGTTGATAGAAAAAAATATAAGCTTAATATGAAATATGAAATTGTAAAAAAAATTAAATTCAGTTTTTACAAAAAAATATGGTCCTCAGAATATTGATTGACATCAAAGGGGTTTAAGCATTACTGAATACAGTTGGTATTTTGATATATTTTTTTTTTTTCAATCGATAAGAGCCCACCATCCCGCCTGTTACATGCACCCCACTCTATGCCAGCTTCCTGAGCCGGCTTAGCTGGGTACCAGCAACACTAGGCGAAACTACGGGCGCCACATTTACATTTATTGGGAACTTTACATTTAATTTTAACTAAGAAATCGCGAAGGACTGCTTTCCGGGGGGCATACGGAATGCCAGGCGAGGAAAATTTAACGAAATATGTCTTTCCGCGAACTGACCCTCTTAGCGAAGGTGCAGAACGCACGAAAGGCGAATTTCGAGGAAACGAGGTCTATATTGGAAGTAGGCAAGCGGTCGGGGAACCCAGAAAACAAGTCCTTTCTTTCATTTTCTGCCAGAGAGCAAGACCACAGGATATGATCCGGGTCCTGGATCTCTCCGCAGGCACAGTGAGGGTCATTTCGCAAACCAAGATACGTGAGCTTGGCAGCGAACGCGCCGTGACCCGTCAAATATTGCGAAACAAAGTGATCGGGCACGACCCACGTGTAACTCAGACGCCGCCTGATATCCGGAAAGAAAGAGTAAGTGTGTAAGTGTGTGTGTTTTTGATATAGCTAAAAATTATAAAAAAATATTAAAACTTTTAATAATTATTTAGTAAAAGCTTAGCTTGCTTTGATTACTATGTAGGACCCAAAGTAATGGTGTTGAACGTTTATTTTTTTGCAACGATATATGGCCGAAAAACAAAAAAAAAAATTTAGAAAAAAAATCTCATATGTAAAAAATATAAATAATTTTATTTAACGCAAATTTTATTATTACTAAATGAAAAGTTTTACATAGAAAAAAATAATCAAAAACACCACTTTTCAAGCATCCTAATAAATCATATCATACATATCAACATCAACAGACTTTCGACTCAAATTTCCCACCACACCAAAAAACGACCTCGCCAAACCGACCAGCACAAGTACCCACAACATCACCCAACATCCGCAACCAATCACAACATAATCAGACCAAAGCTCCGATCAATCTTGAGTCCCAAAAACAAAGGACCTCACCCACATACAGAAAATCAAAAATACCACTTTTCAAGTATTCCAATAAATCATATCATACATATCAACACCAACAGACTTTCGACTCAAATTTCCCACCACACCAAAAAACGACCTCGCCAAACCGACCAGCACAAGTACCCACAACATCACCCAACATCCGCAACCAATCACAACATAATCAGACCAAAGCTCTGATCAATCTCGAGTCCCAAAAACAAAGGGCCTCACCCACATACAGAAAATCAAAAATACCACTTTTCAAGTATTCCAATAAATCATATCATACATATCAACACCAACAGACTTTCGACTCAAATTTCCCACCACACCAAAAAACGACCTCGCCAAACCGACCAGCACAAGTACCCACAACATCACCCAACATCCGCAACCAATCACAACATAATCAGACCAAAGCTCCGATCAATCTCGAGTCCCAAAAACAAAGGACCTCACCCACATACAACGCACACGCGTCCCGGATTTGTGCGATTGGGCGCCCGCGTTGAAGTTAACCGCGTTTGTTACGTATTTATTAGGGTGTGGAGTGGCTCGGATAGGATAGGGCGAGGTGCCCTACACCCTTCGGAGTGTATACAGGTGTTCACACGTAGACACGGGTGTGTAGACGAGACTGAAAGGTAAATTCGCCGGTGGCAATTTGGCCGTAAATTATTAAGCAGACACTTGCGGGCGCGCGAGCGCTACACAAGAGGAACTCTTCTTCCGCGTCTGAACAGATGCATAATTCCTAGGGACGCGTGTTTCCCATGGTCGGTGTGTGTGTGTGTTTTGAGGGTTCAAATGGTGTTTGATGTGTGCTTATTAATTGTGCCCGGATGGGGTTTGGTCGCGACGTTTTAGTGATGGATTTTATGAGGGGTGGTTATGGGATTTTCGTCGGGTCTTAAAGGATTAAATGTTTTGAGATTTTTATGATTTTTTTTTATTCTTTGATAGTTTAAGATGAATTTTATTTTGTGAGAAGCGGATGAGTGTTTTGTGGAAAATATAAAAATTAATATGAGTTAAAATAGTTTTGCAAAAAGTTCAGGATTAAAATATAATATGATATAACGGAAAAAAAATTATTTGCTAAATATTTCGGTGTATTCGAATTTTATAACTTTGTTAAATTTCGTTATTAAAGTTCTCTTATTCTGATGTTAAAAATATACAGTGCGTCAATTGAATTGAATTGTACTATATTTGAGGAATACGTTGTTTGAATTAATAAAAAAAGTATCCCAAAAAAGGAAACAGTTAAATATTTCAGCTGCTCAATATTGAAAAATACAATTTCATTAATACGAAAACAAATAAAACGTCATGTTTATTCGGTTTTTCTTATATTTTCCCCTCTCGAGCAATGCGAACGACATTTTTTTGTTTGTTCCGTTTATTTTTTCCACCCCCCCCTCGCGTGGAACTCAAACAAAGGAAAGAGTCGCTCGAATTTTTCAACTGACGAAATGAAATAGTACACACACAAAACACATCATATACGAAAAGAACACACACACACGCGTATGCAAAGTCCATTTTGTCGGCTGAATACATTTAAAGGGCAGCGTTAAAACAAAAACGTACGTACCGTATTATAACGTTACGCTCTCGTACGTATCACGTACAAGATATATATTTATACATATCCACCGTAGCCTGGTATATCCATTACGGAGCAGCGCAGCCTTCCACGAATAATGTTAAGTATTTCGAAATTGCTACGAAAGTCTTTTTAATGAGAGCGAGAGAGAAAGTGTACCCGCTTTGTATGGGGGAGTGCGCGGCCAGAAGGGGACGCAGGATGTTATGTGTTGAAAAGCACGCAACCCGGCACTCCGGATTAATGAGTTGTCGGGAATTATAAAAGGGAAACTATTAACGGGGGCACATATCTAATTTATTGGAATAATAAGGCATACGCGAAGAATTTGATGGGTTTATCATAAATATCGGTAGTGAAAAGCGTCCTAATATTCGATGAAGATAACTCAAAAATTATAATATACAATAGAGTCTTATAAGTTATAACGCTTTATTCCTATAAATTTTTGAAGATATTGTAATCATTTTATAGATATTAGGGTTTTCAATACAATATTTGAATTATTCGTCCATTTGGTAACTATTCAATATTCGAATTATTAATCAAATGTTCGAATATTATTAGTGTACATTTTTTTAAATTGGAAAAGCAATTTTTTTTAAAGAATCAGTCTGATTTTATTTTGAAATATTATAGTTTTCGTAGTCATTTCATTCTCAGTATGATAAATATTTGAGTTCATAAACAATCAATCATTTATTTTTTTGTTTTGATCAAAACTTAAATTTATTTAAAAAAAAAATTCATAAAAAAAATCATTAAATAAATTGGTAAAGCGGAAATAAAAATCATGTGAATTATTATTATTACGATATTTTTAATAAAAATAAAAATTGACGAACATATTTGAATATTCGAATACTTCTTCATTTGATATTCATTAATCGATTAGTTAAATTCGATGAGTATTTGGAAGCGCTAGTAGTTACGGATCATTTCGTAAAACTAAAATCGATCAAATACGAAATCGCAGAGTAGATAATTAAAAAGTTAGACGTTCACATTTAATTCATTGCATTAACGAAAAAAGTTATATAATACAGATACATAATATGTTAATTTGATGCATCTAAATATTTTTTTTTACAAAATATTATAAAATAATATATTGTATATTAAAAATAAAAATAATGTTGCGAAAACGTGAAAATCAAGCTGTGATATTGTTAAGGACACCATGAAGAGCGAGGCTCCATTTCCACGTGCTCTCGTTAACGCGAGTAATTATCCTTTAATTTATATAATGCGAATTTCGAATTATTCACATTACGCGTATGGAACGGGTCCCATACAAGATTACAACATGGGAAAATTACAATGCGGAAGCTTATGATATTTAAGCGCTAAATTGAGGCAATAAATACGCATATTCGCCTTCGTAATCGTAATCATGGCGAAAAGTGTTTCGCCCCACATTCAAATTTTATACGTATTATTGTGTATAGACGTGTCAGAAAATAATGTACGTTTATGCGAAAATTTCTCTGTAACAATATTCGGACCGTAGAGCTCGATTTGAACACCTCTAATATACACGGGCGTATCCTTTTGCTTACCCTTTTAGGTCGTAAACGAGATCTGAGCTTTTATTATAATAATTCACGTAAAACGACCGTTTCGTACGCTCATAGGAAAAACTTAGACGGTGTATAGTTGGTGTGTACAGCCTTGAAACTCTTGCTCTATTCAACAAAGTTTTCTCTGTGTTGTGTTGTGCTAAATTAAATTCATACTTTAATAAAAATTAACTGTTATTATGTGCTGTCTATCTTGTGAGGAAAATGAGGCTTTATCTCAGTGAACGTCTAGAGATTTCTCATAACGACACGTGAAGATCTGTAGTATTAAAATATTCATTAACTACCTAATCATCATCATTATATAAATCCTATACAATCTCAACATTGTTGAAGCTATGGAAAGTATTGAAATTTTCCTTATTTTAAGTAATGAGAAAAGATTTTCCTGCAGAATGCTTTCAAATCTATGTATTATATATATATGTATTGACTGTACTATTTGCTTTTTAAATTTAATAAATGATGGATTATTCTGATAAATTTATATATCATAAATATGAATTCTTTTAAGTATTGATGTATTTCAACACGACTGAACCTTCGAAATATAAAATTTCGAACAAATCCCCCTATATATTCTTCTATACTTTATTATCAACTTTTATACACAGACTTCGCACTCTCTCGAAAATACAAGAATCGTCAATTAACCGAAGCCTCATTCTCGGATTGAATCCACCCCCGCGATGCCGTTCGGTTATAAACTTAAACGGAAGACGAATATAAATTTTCCGAGTGTTTTCTTCTCGCTCCGGTCCCGAACCT
Organism: Hydropsyche tenuis; assembly: GCA_009617725.1. Lineage (NCBI taxonomy): Eukaryota > Metazoa > Arthropoda > Insecta > Trichoptera > Hydropsychidae > Hydropsyche > Hydropsyche tenuis. The sequence continues at coordinate 4,666,846 of VTON01000004.1, forward strand.
ACGCGTTTTTTATTGGTTTTTCCGACGGGACGAAGGGAAAGGGAGCAACTTGGAAGCGAGGACGATGATTTATGTGCTGAGAATTTTGATAAAGTGCGATATATACGGGCAAACCGAAAAATCCCCGAAAAAGTTCCCGGCCCCGTACACACGTACGCGCGTGTTCTTAAGCGTACGTGACGAATGTACACAAACGAGCCGCGGTCTCGTGTAGGTTAACGTACGTGTGTGGAAATCGGTTTTTCGTGTGTGCACATTCTAATATGGAATGTAATATATGTATTTCGCATTGTTATGTTGTTGTGGGTATGTGTGTGTTTACGTCATTTCGGCTGTTGCGTCATGGGTGGATCGATGTGTGTTTTCGTATCGGAAAAAAAGAAACGTGACATTGATGCGAGTCAATGTGTTTTATTATGTGCCGTGTTCTGAAAATTTAATTATGAATATGGGCCGCGTGTCTGTTTTCATTTTTGCAAGTGAAATGTTAATCTATTTATTTTTTATATTGTAAATGATGTGTTATTTTTGTTCATAAGAAAATTCACATAATTATTGAGAAGTTTTTGAAAATGCACCCAACCCTCTTTTTATATGGTGATAAGTTCCAGAGACTACCGCGTAAAAAAATATAACTGTATGACGCCATATAAAAATTGAAATAGAAAAAATATTTAGATAAAATTTCCATCCAAATATACTTTATAAAATGTGTAATTTAAAAAGAAAATTCCCCATGTAAAATTGTCGAAAAACATCAAATTTTTCTATTAATAACTATAGTTGTATACTGGACTGCTCCAGATCTTATGATTGTGACATAATTAATACATTTTGTTTTCATTTTTATACAGTGTTAAAGTGAAAATACCGAGTAAAAAATAATTGGTTATTCTTCCTTGAACCGTATTATTTCGGAACCGTGTAAAAATAGGATTGGGTGTATAATGATAAATAGTAACACAAAAAAGTTTTTAGAAATTAATGAATTTTTAAAAGTTAATCAATTTTTTTTGTTCGAAAAGTTTATTTTGATAATCAAAAATTTCTGCCCACGAAATGTTTTATTTAATATTAATTAATACAAAGAAAATGTTAAAGTTCATTTATAAACTTTATAAAATAAACAACCCAATATCAGATCATATCAAAATAATAAAAATTCGATGCAACTTTTCGATCCACATCCATTTCCTGATATATACGAAAAAAAACACATTACCGAAGCCAATAAACGCACGCGTTCAGGCAAAATAAAATTTTTCACAGGATCACTCAGCGGAGCGATCGCTCACGTCACAAAACCAATTTATTTCGAAATCTATATAATTCGAATCGGTGGGGTCACGGCAAACATTCGGCACAGCCAACCGAGGGAAAAGAATAAGTTTTCCGGCGAATTTTTCGCGGGAAAATCGCGCCGCGGCGGAAAAGTGGGCGTGTTGACAAATGGCGCGGTACGTGACCGCGCCTCGGGCGAATCTCTCTCGCGATTCCGAGATGTCGATTAATATTTGCACTATTGCGAATTCCGGCTAGGAAACTATTGGAGTTTGTTGTGTGTATGTGCGTGTGTATGTGTGGGATATTTTGGTGATTTTCGGGTTCGTAAGCTGGAAAATCGTCGGGATGAAAAGTGAATGTTCAATACTGTGAGTCAATATGTTTTGATAGCTAGATTTTATAAGTTTGTTTGATACGTAGAATTATAGTGGTTTTTTGTGAAAGATAAGTATGTAGATTTATTACATTATATATGTATAATATATGTGTTTTTATCATATAAATATTCTGGCAAAGAAATACGAATGTTGAAGAAGATTTTACTATATTTTTTAATATGGTATGAAAAAATGGAAAGATTTTGTCTTTTTTTTCCGAATTATATTATAGATTATATAATTCTGTATAGTAAAAATGGATTAGTATGAAATATTTTCTAAATGAAAAACATAAAGTCAATTAAAAGTAATGTTTGAACAAATTGCGTCGCTTTCAATGAATCGCTATCTAAACGAGAAAAGTATCGTCGGGAATTTTCTCAAACTGTTTTTCCTCTGCTGTAAAATTTAAGTACGTATCGTTTCTCAAAATTTTACAAATTCGAGACACAACAATAAAACTATTTATTCTAGCAAAATATCTGGAAACAACTTATACGTCAAAACTGGAACGTTTGCCAACTGAAGCGATGCTTGCAAGCGAAAATAAAAAGACTTTATCTTTCGAGGAAACAGCGACTACCAGTACGTACAGACCGACACAGCTCACGTACTCGGCGAAAACACTAAAATGTATATATATTTATTTATTTATACACTTTTCTATACAGAATGAGAGAAAGTAAAAAGAAATAAAGTGGCAGGCAAAAAAAAAACTTATTTTGGTACTACGCGTCTCGAGAAAATCAATTTTGCTCGTACTATTGGAAACAACTCAATTTCCAACCGCTCGGAAAACAATCGACGAACACTAATGAAAGGTAGTGGAAATTTGTTATCTTCTTTGACTTTGTGCAAACACATCCACTGAATAGCCTGGGTATTATTCGGTTATAGTTTTGTGTTTGCTTGTTTTTAAACGTGGATCGTTCTCGTAGAAAATGGGACGGCCGACGTTGATATATAGTTGTCAACAAAAAAAACCCCTGGCACGCGAACCGTATAATAATCTTCTCCTGAAAATTGAATCCAAGGGTGGTGGTCTTGCTAGAAATAAAAAATAAATGTGATGATGACCTTTTATGAGATTGTTTTGTCTTGCGGTGTGGAAAATTTTCTTTGTTTTGTTCTGCGGTGTAAGATTACGTGTGGATTTGAAAATAAACTGTTTGCTTCAACGATATTATGTGTTTTCAACACTAGGAAAATATCAATAACGTTTGATCCAAAAAAAATCGACAAAACATTTCTATTTATATTTCAACTACAAAAGAATAAAAAAAACATTTTTCTTTCACAAAAAATACGAATTTAATTCAAACTCAAATCAAAAACACATAAAATCGATCTTGATAAAAAAAACAATCTCGATTCTTCCAACCGGCGCTTAATTAGAATCGAATTAGCATCGCTGCAGAAAATGCGCATGCAAAACGAACACGTTCCGAGAAACAATTGCAAAATTGCAGTACGAAGGCGGTATTGTTCGTAGCACACACGCGGCCCCCAACGGGGTAACCAATTGCGGCATTAATCATCGTTTTTTATTGTCCTCGCGAATACGAAATTGTGGAAATTCTGATTTGCGATGCAGAGGGCACTTTGCATGCGTCCGAATTGCGGCAAATGTCGAAATTCGGACACGAATCGCGCTCTGTGTTTTGATGGATGGGTTCGAAGTTATGTTATATGGTTACGTGTCATGGGATGAATGATTCAAGATTCTACATTGTGAATTGATTGTTTTATTTGACATATAAAACGTGTTGTTGAATTAAATATTTTATATGATATTGTATATTTCAGTAGATTATATTGATGTTATAAATAGTATCAAACTATGTGATTTATAAATTCATACGAGTTTATTTAAATATAAAAATATATAAAAGGAAATGTTTTCAATAATATACAACGCATTTTTTCGTCAGTTATAAATCTCTCGGCGAACCGGCACATCGCGCCTTATCAAGTCGAATTACATTCAAATTTATACGTTCGATCCAAATGAAAAATGCGGGCAAAAATAGAAACGTTATTTGGCGCCATTTTTCACGGTGGCTTAGTACCCGAGAGCGGTACGGCACCATTCGATGTTCAACGACAAAAGGACCAGAAAAATAAAAATAAATAAAGAATAACATGTTTAGTACCATGAAATTTCAAGGGATTCGTTTTTCCATTTGACCTCGATTTCGATTGATGATTATTTTTATATATTTTATTATGTATCATTTTTATTTAATGTAAGTTTATTAATGTTTTACTTAGTAAATACTGAGAATTTCGATGTAAAGCAGACAATCAATTTAATTTACTGACGGAAAATATGAATTAGTTAACGATCACATAGATACAAGCCGATAAGTAACAGCTTCAGATCAATATGTATTTATTCCGATGTACATCTAATACTTTCGGAGAAGTAAATAAACGCCATTTTATTGTAATCCGCAGCAATACCCCGAAACGACATCACTGCCCAGGATATATAAAGGATGGCACGCATCGGCGATCCTTCGCCTTTGCCCGCTCTTTTTCCGCCGGCTTTTCCGTATGTGTTTTCATTTCACGGGCAATAAAATTAAGGGCCGTTTACATTCGGTCCTTGGCAAGGACATAAATCGCCGGGGCCCTCCTTATCGGCGGTTAGATAAGGCGTTTTCCCCGTGGCGTGACGTCGTTTGAAAGTTTTCGCTTTTGCCCTTTGGGCCCTTTGACGTTGATCCGTCAAAGGCGGCGGCTGTCATATTAGCGAGCTGAACGCCCACCTTGTAATTTCCGATTTTGCGTTTTGTGCTCGTGTTTGGTGTGTATGTGTGTGTGTCTATATGGAAGGTTTTGTTATTTTGATTCAATCGTTTGTCGGTTTGGGTTTGCGGAATTTTATTGTGCCCGTTTTGGATGAGCCGAGTGGTTGTTGTGCTTTGATAGTTATGTGGGTTTGATGAGTGGTTTATTCTAGTACACGAATAATGAGATGTTTTTAAAATTAATTTGTCGAATAATAAAAATATTTTGAAGCAATATTTTTATGAGGGGTGTGTTTGTATTGTGTTATATTATTGTTGGCGTTTTCAAGGATGCTTATCAATAAACTTATATTGCTTTTCGGCTGAAATTTCGCCAACTCTATTACACCTTCAGATAGTCTCACGACAATCAAAATAAAATTAACTTCGCATAAAATCAGTACTGCTTTTATGATTTTTTTTGGCATTTTAACAAAGCCAATACTCAATAATATTACAAAGCTATCAATCGGACATGTTTATTGTTGTCATTATATTTTATTCAAAAGCTAAATGGCAATACTAAACATGTTATATCGTATATAGCTCGTAGTGGCACGTTATTAATTAGTAATTTTATTTCTAAACATGCGATCGTAATATTTTTGGTTACATAATATAAAACGTGACACAATACGAAACGCAAGAAAAAATTCAATGAAAATTCAATTCGCAGTAAAAGCGGACCGCTGTACGTTGCAGGAAAAGTGCGCCGCGCGGAAAATGCGGAAAACCGCCGACGCGAAATAAAACCGGAAAAGCTCGGCCGCGGCGCGAAAACTTTCCCAATTAACACCGAAGGTGTTCGCCCCAGTGGTCATGCCACAACATAAATTATAAATTAATCCTTTCGCTGTATTACGAAGATGGCCGCCAAAAGGTGAAAGAATCCAACCTTCATGATATGTTTTATTTCATAAATAAGGAACGGTTCTGCTACTCCTTTCGCGGATAAATGTCTTCTCTTTGCTAAGTTATAAATAATGCAGTCAGAATTGGATACTATTCGAGTATATATGCCAGAGAATTAAGGATTCAGATGGTTTTGAATGAAAACAATAAAAAAAATTACACCACATTCAATATGGAATATGCTTAAGTAAATTGCATATTTTTGAACGAACAATTGAAAGCTTTCAATAGAGCCGCATTCAAACATCGATGCATCCAACATATGGCAATTGCAATGTGTTCTGAAACAAACATACGCTTCCGGTGATGTTATATTTTGAATTTTTCTGCGTTCGTTGGACTCGCGCATAATTGATTTAATTGAGCGCAAATTGTTCGAATTGAACTGAACTCGGTTATTGACGTTGATTGCGAAATTCAATACCGATACGGATGTGCAAATAACTCTGTGTTCCGTCGCTGTTTGTGTTTCGTTTCGTTATACTATAGCTTTATATATGTATATAGGAATGGTAAAGGATAACGATACGGTCGAGGATCGTTATGAATGCGATTAGGCGTATCGATTTATCGCGTTGTTATCTGGAATGTGTTTGGATCTATTAAAATTCAATTGGATGTATAAATATTTCATTACAGTAATTATTATATGAACCATGAAGGGTTTTCAGGTACAGAAGATTCTTCATTATCCGGATTGATAAAAAAATATTTTTTTAAAGAGAAAATTTAATTTTTTTGTTTACATAACACGCGTCCAAAAATTTATGTATGTGAAACAAAATTATACTAACTCGTGACAAACTCAATTATGAGAGTGATCAAACTAAAATCTGACAGAAATTTTAATTTTAAAATAATCTTTATAATTTATAAACTGATAGTAACATAATTTGTTTTCAAAACAATTGTTTTATAAAAAAAACAATTTCATGTTTAAAAAAATTGAAATTAAAAAAAACTTTTCACAGATGGCGTTAAAAATTATGACTTTATTCATTATCATGAAATAAACTACTATGACTATTTAATGATATGTTCCCAAATTTTGCTAGTAACAAATAACCAATAATAGTAAAAATAAATAGACTGTAAATACGTTTGAAAAATACTTTAAGTTGTGTGCACTAAAAATTTTTATAAATAATTTAATAAATTTATAATTTTTATTAATTATAATTTTTTTCTTTTCTCGATTATCCGAATCATATTAATCTCCGTCTAGTCCGAATAATCGAGCTTCTACTATACTAATAAAAATTCAGATGTTTTTCGAAGCGAAATAAGGCAACATTTCTATATAAATTTAGACAACATAACCAACGAAACACAAGCAACAAAGCAATACACCCCCTTTTACAACCCCAAAACCCATAAAAGATATTAATAAATTCCCGTTTAAAAATACATCCCCTGCATTTTCACAACGTTTCGTCCGCCGCTAAATAAAGGCGGCAATAAAAAGCAGACGATCGACACGTTTCGCGCATCCGCGTGCCAATTTTTGCCGGATTGTCCCGCCGGATCCGGGACGAGCTTTAACGACGCCGAAAGAATGGGACTTTCGTGTAGAGCCGGCGGACAATGGCCGAAAAGCTTCTTTCGTTCGGCCACTTTGGCCGGTGCCCGAAAGTCCCGCGTTTAACCCAAAGCTGCGCGGACGGGCCTAATGGATCAACACAATCAATTAGGTGGGAGATTGCGTTCGATTCGGTGGTTGCGATTGTGTGAGATTTGCGATTGTAATGGAGTGGTTTTGTTTGGTGTTTTCGTATTGATTTTTGGTAGGTGGTTTGATTTTTTTTGGGAAATTGTCGAAAATTAAGTTTTCGTTTGTATAAATTTTATTATTATGATTTTTTCGGAGTAGTTACGCGATGTATCTGATTTTTTTGTATGAATAAAATTAATTAATAGGTCAGGGTCAAAATAATGTATTTAAAATAAGACATGGTCAAATTGAAGGCTTCGTAAAATGGTTTTAATTAATAAATAAATTAATTAATCAAACTTTTTTCAATGATGTTTCTGATAAAATTAAAATTTTCCAAAATAGGTTGAGACATAAATGATTTACAGCGTCCTTTTTTTTGAGACGCAAAATTTAATTATCTGACTATTTACAGTAAAATTTCCTCCCAACAAATAAATGCTGTGACAATTTAATCCATGGAATACTTTTGAAAACATTATCCTTGAAATTACAAATTATTGTCTATTTTCATATAAAAAAATTTAATTATTATTTAAATTTTAGTCAAAATTTAGTCAAGATTTATTATAAATTTAAAAAATTTTCGATAGTATTTTTAAGTAAAATTTTCATGACCACGTTATTATGAGTTAGTAAAACAATTAAATTGAAACATTGGTCCCGTTCTTCAGTATAGTGAAGCAAATTAAAGTAAAGTAGAGTAAAGTAGAGAAAAGTAGAGTAAATTAGAGTAAATTAGAGTAAATTAGAGTAAAGTAGAGTAAATTAGAATAAAGCATAGTAGTATAATAATATAGTGAATACATTTATTATTTCTATTTTTTACTACTTTATTACTTTAATTAGTTGAATATAAATAAAAAGCTTGAAAAACCAAACCAATATTGTTTTTCCAATAACAAAAAATTAAAAACGAACCAACCCCATCCAATTTCCAAGCGCGATATAAATTTTTCCTAAGTGCGCCCCTAACTCACAATCCAAACTCGCACCACCCGGCCAGCTTTTAACGAAACGGTTAAATATCGGCAATCGTCACCGATGGAGAATCTGCGGTCGACGCTAAAGTCCTCGTAGGAATTTTAAATGATATCCATTTGGGCGGTAATCGCGAACCATCGCCGTTTATTGGCATCGAACCGATTCCGCCTTAATATCGCGGCTTTTGCGCCGTTTATGGCACACCGTTCGAACCCTTTTATGTCCTTTTTTGCAGCGGAGCCGTTTCCATTTTTTTTCGCCCCCAGCTCGTCTTTTTATTTATTTATTTTCGTTTTCGGCTAGATACGTTTTCGGTTTTGAAGTTCGTAAATAATTCAATCGACGAGCCGGTATCGTTGATGTCAGGGGCATCCGAGTTTCGCGCACCTTTTGCAAAGTCGAAATGTATTTGCTTCGGAAAGATGATGTTTTTTGAAAGATTTTGTTTATTTGGTCAGTATCTATAATAATTAATATTATTGGTCACTTCATTAAACTAATAAAATTTACATAAAATTTTTCATTGAATATTACATAATATACAGCCAATATGCACATGGTCAGTTATTATATTAAATGGTCTTCGTTTATTGTTTTTAACTGATCGTTTTTATAAAAATTTACTAACTCTTTATATGTTTAATTACTGAAAAAATGATTTATTGTCTGCTATGAAAAAAATTAACGTTAGTATATTTCATTTTTTAAGAAAAGTATATTTGACGATTTGTTCTTGCGAAAAAATAAAAGGCAATACGTCGAAAATGTCGATTTTTTTCGGTCATACATACGCCTATAATGAATTTGATATATTGTATATCGACATTATGATATAAATCATATCATAAAAATGTGTACGAAATGAAAAAAAATCTTGATAAATGATAGTCGTGACCCGTCCGTCGTCCGAGTCAGAAGCGGAAAACCATTTTCTTGTAACCGAGCGACAAAGAATAATTTTCGCGAATATCAACCGCCCACGTTATAAAAATAATACCTAAAAAAAACCTCAAAATCCACCACCTCACATAATAAAACCCAATAACTTTCCATACACGTTTCAAACTCGCCCTTCGCAAACGACGTCCTCTGATTGATCACCTTGACCCTTTTTACCGTTTAACTTTTCGTTTAATTAAATTATTCGGTTTTTCGGGCAAGTGAGCGCTTTCTACGGCATTCCGAATTTGTCCAAAGCCTCCCTTAGGGTAGGGCTATGTGTGCCCTCGACCTGCGGTGGTGCAAGTGCCAACGTTGATATATGGCCCTAAGCCTTGCGGGAAACGCGGATTAAGAAGAATCAAGTCAATTCGGGTTCGGCAAGGATGAAAGCCGGCTCGAATTAAAAGGATTTTTCATAGGTATAATAGTGTCGGAGTAATCCTGTGTTCGAATGGTTTGATGTAATAACATAATCTCATACCGAGTATTGTGCAGCTATAAATCTCATTAAAACTTTTAAATCGCTCGAATTGAATTACATAAAAATTTTAAAACGGTCATAAAACGTATATATCTCAGAAAATTTACGATTCAATCAAAAACCAACGGAATTGGATCAAAATTTATACGATGCAGATAAAGCGCACAAAATTTTATAACCAATGTATTAAACAGATATCAATCGATTTGGGTCTTGGAAGTTTTGGAATGTTGAATTTTGACGTTTTGATTGCAGGTCGCCGATTTGCGAATATGGCGAAGAACGTTCTACATAATATACATATATAGTGTATTATGCATTTTAGTATACGTGCGCTGAAATAATGCACATGTTTGCTCCGAATGGTATCATAATGGTCTCAGTTAGTGTGTGTTCGAATGCATATTTGCCGAATAGTTCGCCGAGTTCTCCGGTTCGACTAATTTGAATTTCTCGCATCGATTCTGCAAAATCGGCAATGTTTGTACGAGAATTATTCGATTCGATTATGGAAATTTGATTTGGTTCATTTTTTAAAAATAAAACTTCTATAGGACCGTTGATGTTTTGTGGGAATTAAAAAAATAAGTTTTTCACGAAAAGTTATTAAAATTGATGAGGTAATGGAATAGTTTTAAATACCGCTGAAAGGTTGAGATTAATATATGACATAAATTCAAAACTTTTAAATATTTCATTATTAAAAAAATATGAGTAATGCTGCATTAGTTTTTTTTAATAATTTGATATTGAACTTATTTACTTTTATGTAAAATTCAATCAAATAACATAAAATATGCCAACCTATAAAAGTTCCATATAAAAATTTCCAATTCAGATCTGCAATCTACATTTGACAAATACATCAATTCTCACAACTTTTTCAATTTAAAAATTAAAAAATTGAACACATTCATTTACGAACAAATCCCTCACATGCAAGGATTACGAAAATGCATACTTTACGGGGTGTAGAACGTAAAAGTTTTCACGCCGATAGAGAGGAGTGTTTGCGTTCGTGAGATTACCCGCTAGAGCGATCGCACGGAAGCTCCAAAGCGCCGTGAGCTTTCGAGTTTCAGCTGAAAAAAGTGCATTCATTTATGCGCAGACATGTCTGAACCAAATCCGACGACGGCCTTCCGGAAGAGCGGAAAATTCGCGCTTTTCGGCGCAGGCTTCGATCGGGTATCGATCGTCCGCATTAACATTCAGCGCTGCATAAAAAGATTATTATATTTCGGTTCGGGCGTGGCGGATTATAATTTTATTTCGAGAAAAGCTCCTTAAATATTTATTAATTCCGCGTTCGCTTGCAAAAAAAATGTATAAATGGAAAAGTACGCGTGTACTTTTTTTTGCGCCCGGCAGAAAATGAAAAGCTCTTCTCTCGTTTCGTTCGTTCGCGCGCTCTTTTTTCGTATTTTTTTTTTCATTTTCAATATATATGTAAAGTGTTGGCAAACAAATTTAATCCATCTGCGTTCGGTGTTGCCCGTTACGGCGTGTGTGAAATCGTTATTTCAACTGCGTTATGTACTGTCGGAATTCGGCCGATTCAAATTTTTGCGTGCGAATTGAAAATTATGCGCATTATATTGTAAGTGTGCTTTTGTGATTTTGGGACGTAAATCAATTTTATGCATTCGCACTGACGATTGATTTTGAACACTGGTCAAAATACTATTTATAAAATAGTACATCAAGATATGTATATGTAATGGGTATTTTAGTTTTGAATGTTTTTTAATATTAAAAGCGTATGATTATGGATTATTTATAGCAGATAGTAGATGGATATAGGATAATTTTGGTATGTTATTATTTTAATATAATATTTAGTGCATTGAAAGATTAAGTTTTATGTTATCAAAAAAGTGCAAAATTGGCCCATATGTCGTGTCGGTGATTTTTGGTGCTTTCGTTTGTGGCTTCTTATTTTTTGATATTTTAATACAAACAACCCCAAAATTAATTCAGTTTCCATTCGAATATCCTGAATTCAACATTTCAGTGTTTTTTACAATAATTTTTTTTCGAAATATATAATATTATATTTCACCCCTCAAACATTTGTGACAATCCGAAGCATCTTCAACACACCATATGTTATTACTAAAGAAAAAGCAAGGAAGCAAAAAAAAAATCAGTGAAAAGATTTGAAAATTATACATAAATGATTTAATTAACATTTGCAAATGTTTGACGATTTTAATTTAATAACTAAACAAAATTCTTCAAACATTTTCCAACTAATCAATCAAACGTTTACAATTCGACATTAAAAACCATCCGAATTATCCACGATCATCCATTACACAAAAGCCCCACTAAAACATCCGCCATAAACACTGCACGGTCTACAGGGTGACCACAACGCTAATATATCTTTGGCGCGCGCATTCGCGGCGGTCCGTTGTCGAACGTCGCAGCCCACTAATTCCTGAGAACAATCGATGTCTGCTTTCGGCCGTGTCGGATGGTCGTTAAACCGATGACAATGGCCAAAGCGCAGATGGCCCGCCGACGCGCCAAACCGTAATTCAAATCGGGCATGTTGAAAATTCCGCGAAAAGTCTCCGGGTTTTGGCGAGGATTTCGCGGTATTTACGGTTGATTGATTTTTTAACAATATATGTAAATCATTTTATCTTTATATATAAAACTCGAACGATGTATCCAATAAACTCCTAAACTAATAGACGAATCTTCACAAAATTTAGCAAGAATGTGCTTTGTCCAGACAAAGTAGTATTCAGTTTTTTAATAGGTATCCTTTCGCATTTCTGTTTTTTTCTATCGATTTCCATACAAATTATAATATAAAATGTGCCAGCGTCGCGATTGATTGTGACAATTATTACAATCGGTACATAATTTATAATATTTTCACAGTCATAAGCATGCCGGGTACAAGTCGCTATAATGAAATAAATCATAACTGAATTGGGATTATGTCGATTGTAAGATTTCATAAAATCAAACATCAGGTAATTAACTTATTTAGAGTGGTATGATAGCGTCCAAAGGTTTCGTCCTTTCACCGGGATCGGTTCATTACTTTCACCTAGCGAAATTATATCGGTTTCCCTTTCCCGTCGTATTTTTCTGCTCTTTTCGACCGCTTGTTTTCATAACAAATGGAAGCCTCTTTATTTTTTCCCGCTTTCTCTTTTGCTTTCTGCCCGGCTACTGCGGCAATTTTCTTCGGTCTCGGGAATTATTATTTTTTTCCCTTTCTTCTCGATTCTCCTCATTTATTTCCAATCCGAGACTCGGTCTCCGCACGAAATGTAATAAACAGAAAAATATCGCAAATATAAATCGGAGAGTTATCCGCAATAGATAAATTTCAATTTGTGGCTTTTTCTTTGATATAAGACGTGTTTAGCGTATGCTCTGTCGTAATTTATGCTTATTTCGATACTTTGAGCTTTTTCACATGAGATAAATTTAATCTTCGATAGTTGAGGTTCGTAAACAATTCTTACTCATATATGGATTGTATAAATATATGAAAACACGTAATAAAGAAAAAATATTGGGAAAGTACATAATAAAGAAAAACGAGATCGAATTAAGTGAATATTAGATTTTTTCCGCACGTGTACACGATATAAATGAGTTTTAACGCAAATAATATATAATATAATAAAGAAAAAGCTTTCGAACCGTATCGATTGTAAAACCCATATTCTCGAAGACGTTTTGCCAAGATTTTCTAAAATCCGGAAAATTTCACGTATCATAAAATGCATGTATTACGACCAGACCGAATTGCAAACGCTACTCGGTAATTGAATTCTATACATTTGCACCGAAAAAATATGCCATTCCAATTTCATCCCTTATGGTAATGGATAAAAATTGATCGAGACACTTCCGGATTTCGCAAATGAAACGATATAGATACCTAAAGCAAGCGGTGCGATAAAATGAGAGCATTTTAGCAGTTTTTAAAGGAAAATCCTCGGAAAATGGGTGACCAGACGTGCCGAAGTCCCCCTCCTGGGGATCGGAAAATTCCATTTAATTCCGCAGATTTGAGCTTCGATCGATGAATATGTAACGACAAACGAGCGGGTGGGAAAACCTTCGACCCCGCCATCCTAGTTTAGGCGCCGGAAAATTCCCGTGGGAAACGTCTTCGTTAATTTTCCGACCTCGAATATATACAATTTTGTGTGGAATTTATGTCGGCGCTCGGATAAGACGCCCGAAACTTCGTATTGATACGTAAATTTCTGCGAAAACTGTTTTCGCGAGAATGAATCGTATTATCGCGGGGGAGTCGTCGAATGTAATCAGGGACTTCGATGGAAATATGAAACGAATATGATAAAATATATACGATTTTTATATGTCATGATTTTTTACTATGTTATCAATTGCAACTTGAAAAAATATATCAATTTAGAATAAAGTTTATTAATTTTTTTACAAAAAGAGGGCAATGTTCAAAAAATAGCTTTTGAAAGGTTACAGAAAACTATAAAGGGATTAAGAAGGAAAATTATGATTTCAGAGCTTTTGTTCTTTAACGAAAAAAAAAGAAGCAATAGTTTCCAAACTAGCAAAATTAGCCATCTATCTACCCAAAGTTTGACAATATCTATCGATAACCTTTATTTAGTTCATTGAAACTAAAACGCAAGATTAACCTACATATTAACTTCGATAGACTAAAAAAAAGGTCGTTAATAAATATCTTCGACGTTGGGGTGGTTTTATTACCATTTGTCGTTTTTTTAGAATGGCCACAGACTAATTTATTACTCAAAAAGAGGCTAAAGCTCAAAGAAATTGTGATCTAGAAAAGATTGGGTATGCATATATTATATTTTATTATTAGATTCCTTTTTATTTTAATTGACAAACTTTTGAAAACAATATATTTTTTAATTGAAACTATTTTTTATAATATATTAAAACAAATTTAATAAAAAATATATGATTAACAAAAATTATTTTCTACTAGATTTGTAAATAAATATTTATTGAATATAAAAAAAAGGATTTGAATGCGATTTCAATTTCAATTTTCCATATCGAAGCTTGTTTTATATCGAGACGTTCACAACAAACTTTCAAAAATTTCAACAAAATTTATCAACGCCGATCCGTGAAAGTGTAACATAAAACATCAACGAAAAGTTTCGATTGTTTTTCTCGGCGTGCAAAACAACAACGTCCAAAGTGGGACGAACTCGAAGTTATTGTTTTCATCTCTCGGTTTAACGATACAAAACGCAGACTGTGCGACTCCACCAGAGAATATTTTCAATTACGCGTCTTCTGGTACATTTTCAAGCACATACACACACAGGAATGTGGGACGTCGTGTTCTTGTGCTTCCCTCGGGCTTGGAAGTGGAGTGTTTGTGTTGGGAAAATTTCGGTGCAGCTTCGGAAAAGTGTGTGCGAATATTCCATGGAATGGAGTTTTTCCTCAGCAATACGCATGCAAATTTTTAGATGCGACGTAAACACATAAAACATGCGCTTTTCTGACGCAGCTTTTGAAATTTCTGGTTCAATTTTATTTTTATACTTAGATAATATATTTTTTATTAGAAATTATCTGAGAACGATTCATTTATTTCAATTAGCTCAATTACTACACCCAAAAAACGAGCCATCAACCGAAAGCACTCACGAAAAACTCGACAACAAACAAAAACACAAAAAGCTCAAACACACTTCGATATAAAAACGGCAAATCGTACCGCGGAGACACACAACAGAGACGAAAACGCCTCGCGGACAAAACACACCCTTTCACGTGCATTACCTCTTTCCTTTTTCCAGCTGGCACAGTCGGTGCAACACTGTCACAGCTCTTTTCCATTTTCGCGAATGTTCCTAACGTTTTGGCAGGGTGATTTTAGCCTCCGGCTTTTCGTACGCCTTGTAACATAGGTGCACGTGTTGTTTTCGCATCAGATAAATTTTAGTGGGAATCTAAATTTTGTGAAGATGTAATTTGGAATTTTAGTTTTTAAATTTTCCTAATAGCACCATGGTTCAATTATATAATAATAAATATTTTAACTAAAGAGCTTTTTTATAATGTGATTGTACATTTTATTAAAAAAAATTCACAATTTGATTTAATTACCAATCCATTATATTACAGAATTTGCTGAAATTTCACGGTATTTTATTTTTTCGAAATACAATTGCAATTTAAGAATATTTTTTATTGCATTTTAACTTTGCTATACAGTTTGTTGAAAAGTACATACTTTTATCTTTTATCGAAATTTATTTTTCATGAAAAGTATTCTGGATTCGTACATGTGTCTCGTTTACAAAAAAACCAACGTTTCAGAAGAATATTCAGTGGATATTTTTAGTCTTCCTAAAAATAAACTCTGAATAAAAAAAATATAATCTGAAGTTTTAATTTTGTTTGTATAGAATTTTTAACAAGACAATGTTAAATTTAAAATTAAATCTATCATAAAATTTATATTTTTACAATTAAATTTAAATGACGTCAAGATAAATGTGAAATCTTCTTTTATAACAAAATGAAACTAATAATTTTTAATTTATCTGAGAAAAAATCTTTACTTAATTATAGAAAAGAATATTGAAAAAATTGTACAAAGAAAACATTGATTTTCCTTAAAATTTCCATCTGCGCCATATTCGAATGCACCGAGCTTGCCCCATTGTGAACGCGCCCCATAAATCGTCGCCATGGGCCAAAAACCCCATCGGTCCCCACATAGCAGATAAATCACTTCTTTTATGGAAAAAAATACAGAGAAAAGGACTCGCTAGTGCGAAAAAACAAGCGATATCAGCGCCGAGGAAACTCCATACAATTTGCATATATTACAGATCGATCGTTCGGTTATTATAGCCGAGCTGCGTTAATAAAGCACGATAATGTATAATTTCGGACCTTTTCGGCTTATATTTAAATCTGTTTGTTTGAGTAATGAAGGCCCTTTATATACAATCAAAAGGATTTTCTTATTAAGTAAACATTCGAAACTTTGAAAGGGAAAATCCATTGAGACAGTCTGGCGGAGGGGGCGTAAGTGAATGATGAGATTTCGAGAACGTCTGTATTGTGCGAAATTGATTTAAAACTTTCGCGAGATGTTTATACTAATTTATTATATATAAATTTGTGCAATGTAAATGTCTTGACTAAGTGAGTGGTTCGTTTTGTCGTGCCGTATATTCGTTTGTGTTCAAGAAGTTTGTGCGACTCTGTTAAATCACATAATTTGTCATTTGAAAGATACGATGATTTCATTTGACAAAATAACTTAAGGTTATCATTTTATTGTCAAACTATAAACAAAGGGAATGATTTACATTCATAATCTTAGCATTGAATATATAATATTAATTAGATTTATTCGTAGTATTCAGATAGTTTAATAGAACAAAGATATTAAGCTTTTAGAAATTATTCTACTAAAATCCTTCAAAAGAGATTAAGCACTAAATTCGATCAGATTATACATATAACTGAAATCTTTCAGCTTAATTCTAAAACTGAGAATCAAATTTTTATTGGAATAAAAATAAATGTTTAATCTTTACATATTGAATAAAGCAGGTTTCAATGTGTCTATTTTTAAATCAAATATACGAATTTCAATACAAACTTCACCCGATACGATATCGAAAAAATATAAAAATAATACATAATGGCGTCCCAGATATCCCTAGTAATACTAATACGCATCCGGAAAGATCCAATATTTGATTTCGCTGAAAAAACACGCCCAAAAAATTTATCGCGTTTTATTTGGTGCACGAACGAGCGTTTTGTGTGTGAATCCTATAAATTTGCACAAAATGGGCAATTCTTCAACTCGGCGCGTCGTAAAACGTTATTGGACGAAAATGGCGATGTGCGTTTTCAGCGGAAAAGTTGCGAATATGCATTTTCGGTCGGTGTGTGTTTAACTGTGTATATGTGCGTATTTGCATTTTTATTTTTCGTAAGTAGAATAATTGCGTTTCGTTCGGATCGGGTCGTTTGTTCGACGGTTTGATCAGTTGCGAGGGTGTTTCGGTCGAGTTGTTGTCGACAATCATGTTAACTTTGACGTATTTAAACGGCGGTTGAAAGTTGTTGTTTGTACGGCCTAATTTGAGTTTAGGTCCGAAGGAGGGTTCTCGATATTTAACGAAATTTAAAATTTGTTGGTGGCTATTTTAAAACGTTAGACGAAGCTTTTATTTTATAATGAATGACAAAGTGTTTTTATACTTTGAATAATCGAGTAAAAATTGTATGTTTTTAGCTATGATATTTTTCTAGTTCACATTATATTCAGCACAAAATGAAAAATTAAATCGTGATATTTGTCATGAATAAATATTTTGTCTTACAAAATAACATTTGAAACGTTCAAAATCATTATACAAAACATACCCATGATTCTTTTTCACGAGTTAAAATAAAAGTAAAAACTTCAACATTTTATAGTTTATACTATGGAAAATTACATAAAATTTAATAACCCACAATCCAAAAGTATTATAAACTTTATTTTCATTCATACATATACCAAATTTATATTGAAATCAAGCAGCATTTAACGATTTTTCCACGACCGCACACACCAAACCCTTTCATCCATCATTCAAAATCACGTAAACTATAAATCAAAACCAAACCGCAATCGATTAAACAACTCATCTGCAGCGCACACCATCAATTTCGCTTATCGAACACTCACAGTAAGACCAAATCCCACACAAGCCCGCCCAGAACGGGTGAAGAGCTGGCTTTAGAATGCGTCCCGGCGTCTGGAGCCGGGACACGGGATACGGCCGACTCGAGTAAACATCGTTATATCGTATCATCGAGAATGCGTAATCGAAACTCGGGGACTCCCGTTTATTTGTTGTATAAGGACGAAGGCTTTCCGCTCTTATTGTCGGATGGGAAAACGCCCACGCTTCGGCCGGATCGAGCCTTTTCGTTATTCGGGCTGTGTACGGGTGAAATTTATATGTGCTCGTGCTAATTAGGCCGTTGGATTTTAATGGGTGTTCTGTTTTGGGAGATGGTAGAGTTATTGATTTTTTGGGTTAAGATTATTAAATGTGGGGGTGGAGTTCATTGGGATTGTTCTTTGTATGATCGTGATTGTGTTTTGGGTGACTTGGTAAAATTTGATCGTTTATAGGTATATTTTTGATTGTATGTATCAAGATGGGAAATAAATTAATGTAAGTCTTGAGTACAAGAAAAGGTTTTTTCCATACATTTTTTTAGTAGGTGTGTTGAACTAGAGAAAATAATCCCATTGTCAGAGTTTAAATTTTAAGATTTTATTGTTAGATAAAAATACACCTAATAAGTTTCTGGATTAATCACATCAGAATTCCGGCATTTTTAGATTACGTAATAATTCAATCTTCTGAAGAATTGAGAGATTTTGGATTAAGTTATTTTTTCAAAATTTTTATTCTCTAAATTTTATTTTATAGTACTTATTAGGAAAAAACTTGTAAAAAGTTTAAAAATTGAATATTATTCTTTACAAAATAGTCTCATAAGATAAAATCATAATCGCCTATTAACCACATCATATATTATTTATCTTTATAGATCGGTGAAAATTAGTTTTTCCCAATAATGTTACGATATAATATTTTTGATCAGATAACAAAATTTACTATTTCAAAATACAATAAAGTGCGTCACCACTTTGCCTGTTCATTATCCAAAAACACCATCTAGATTGCAACGATATCCGCTCAATTAACCGCAAACTATAAATAAATTAATGCGGCTTTTATTAGAATGAATATTCACATCAGATAGGGTAGAAAAGGAACGAAGGTTTCGATACGAGTAATTTGATAGATTGATTACGGAAAACGTGAAACGAGAACGGCTCTTGTATCAAACTTCGCAGGCTTCGAACCCCGATTGCTGATCTATATCGAATTACTTTGATACGAAAACGACAAGGGGATGAAAGGGAAAGCTCCACAGTATATAATAATACAAAACACCCGGCCGTATCGAGATATGGAAAATAACGAAAGCCGCGTTATCAAATTAGCTTTATATTGTGTCGAGTGGGAAAGTAACCGTTCTCCGCTGACGCGTATTCTTCGAAATTAGGGTCAATTATGCCCTTCTCGATTCTACCCTAAATGAAATATTAATGTTACGTGATACGCGTACAAATAATACATAGGTGTTTTATGTTTGTGTATGCGTGTATAATACAAAAATTGAATCGTCGACTTTTTAAGCGGAACGATAATATTGTGTTTTAATTAAATCGGTAAACGCCCACGCCGCAGGTAGATTCTTTTGCGGCTATATTAAAATACGTTTTCGTATAATAATATTATTATATTATATAAACGTAGACATTGGGTGTAAGGATCCGAGGGAATTTAATAAAAGTTTTTTTACACGATCCGTGATTTAAAATATACGCATTCACCGAATTCAAGACCACAACTAAGCACGAAAATATAGGCTAAATGTAAAATAATATACGCGATCGAGCGAACGAATATGTCAATCTAATCAAAAATTCATTAGAATAATACCGCGGAAAAGAAGGCGGAAATTAAACGAGATAATTTGGCGATCGAAATTTTGCCCAGGGCGTAGGATACTACGGTCTCCGGGATTAATAATTTTCCTTTGGCGTTCTCAATTTTCCAGTTCAGTTTTCTCAGATTTGGTTTTCCCGCGTTCGCGATAAGCGTAATCCCTCATAATCCTGCACCGAGACGCACGCGCACAACCAACAATTTCGGGAAAAACACTCGCCACCGAAACGGACAAACACCTAACTTTTAAACTGAACCTCAGAGTCGTCCTTGATTTTCCCAAGGCGACGTTATCAGTGAATAAATTGATGGCGGAATCTCTGAAGCACTTTGATTCGTTTCGATACGAAAATGGATTATGAAAAAATAAATTGAAAATTGTTTATGTAAAAGAAAAGTTGATACATTCGGGCCTCGTATAACATCGTTAATAAATTGTAACTTATTTTTGTATAATATGTTTTACATAGAAAAAAAAGTGATTAAAAATGAGTTAGGTAATACTTTACTAAGGTACATAAATTATTTATTGACAAATTTGCGTTGTAACATAAATAAAAATGCATAATAAGTGTTTAAAATGAGATTCATAACAAATGTCACGTGTAATTCATGCATTACAAGTTCGTTAATTATTTTTTTAACGAATTTTGAGTGTGGTTTGAAAGTTCCATTTATCAATTTTTAATCATATCTTAACGAGTTTCGGGTTTCCATGTTATCCAGTAGCACTTTTTGACATCCAAACTGTCAGCATATGCAAATTTAGACGATCTAAGGGAAAACGATTAGTAAAAATTGTCGAACATAACCTTCCCACACATTAAGTAATAACAGCTAAAATACGTTAAGAAATTTAATTTAGGCACCTATAATGCATTTTATCTAAATACGTAAATGTATATTTTCTTGTATTGTTTATTTAAAAAATGGTATTAACAAACATTCGATATTTTTTGGAACTAAAACATTTTTTTATGAACTTCAAACCTGGTATCACACAAATTTGTATTACATGACGCTTTTGTGTATTCATATAACCGTATTATACGAGGCCCAATTTTATTTATATTATACAATTGATTTATTCAAATACGACATAACATTCATCGAAAAATTTTCGAATTAACAATTTATATTTAGCCCAAAATCTAAATATTCCTCATCATAAATACCAAACGAACCGAAAAGCACGCACATACCGAAAAACAAAAACTCCAAACACACTCGAACCGAAACATCGCGAAATATGTTTCGTAAAGTTCCGCATAACATTAACAACGCCGAACAGTTGTTCAAATCCGAAGTCGAATCCGCAAAATACATCCAAAACAGCGGGTTTCGGCCGTCGAAATTCGAAACGATCGTATTGCATATTCATCGACTTTGCGAAATATGCAAATACCACCGCCGGATAAATAATAGCTCCGCACATACAGCCTCCGCTGAAGAAAATGGAAATTGTGAAATATGGTGATTCGGCGATCCACGTGTTGCTGTCCACTTTCACCTGGACTCTGGTTGTTATCATAATAAAGTCGCTGGGCAAAGCTTTGAGCGTCGTTTTTGCATGTTTATTAAAAAATATTTTAATATTCATACGCTGCGGTGATGTGTGTGCTCCGTAATATAGTGTCGCGTGTGTGTCGATATCTGGTGTTTTTTTAATTAAAAAAAATATATATATTGCAATAAAAAAAGTGGAATATGGTATGAATTTCATATATAGGGAAATTTCAAAGGGGTTTTTGATTAAAATTTATTTCGTTTGAATTAAAAAATGTATTATTTTTAATTTGGTATATTTTTTTAAACTATTTTTTTGACAATTACTTTGAAAATACAATATATGTATTGTATATATTACGAGTATAAATGACCTTGGATCTGATTTTTATATGTAAATTTTTCCATTTGGATCTAAAAAAATAAGAAAATAAAAAAATGAATTACGACAAAATTAAAAATTCCAGTTGGAACCAATCAGTCAACCTTAATTAAATTTAGTTTGGATTGTTCTATATAAACCAATTTTACCCTATCAGAAATAGAGTTTTATAATATTATAACATCAAATAAATATCATCCATTGTAGTACATGACTTTTCAAATCAACAAAAAATCCAGAATGTTTTCATTATCGAGTTACTCTTGATGAAATGAAATATGAAAAAAAGTACATGTTGTTCTAGACTTACAACGGAGATGCGTTCTTGAACCTCGGTCGTAATCCATACAAAAAAAATCAATCAATTATATTTACATCAAAATTTTCCATGCTTTATTTAACTCGTATCCTACCATGGTTAATATAATATTAATAATAATAATACAAAAAAATCTTCATACCAGATTTATTTTTCAATAAGTAAGAATACATATGTATATCTCAAAAAGGACGAAAAAAAAGCTAATAATGGGTTACAATAATTCGAACGAGTTCATATTTTTTTCCGAAATGCATTGACCGTAAACGACTCGTAAATGCTCGTAATTTAATAAATAATTTTAGAAAAATAATTAATTAAAAAAATTCCGTCGTAAGTCAGGAACTACTTGTAATATGACATATGCATCAGTCTAATTTCCATAAAAAATTTACTTCACTTTAATATTTAAAAAAAAGAGATGCATAAAAAAAAATCCAATATTTCAGATCATTCAAACCTAATTCCGAATATAATCAGCGTCACGACACATAACTACCACAAAATCAAAATCAATCCAAAACCAACACAAAATCCAAAGGTGAAACGCAAATTCCAGAAACTCGCACGTAAACGATTCTTTCGACTTTGTTCATCTCGCCGGAACTTTCATAGCGCGGCTTACGTCGGTTTGCGGGTTAGCCCCGCACATTCGGCAGGCATTCGAAACAGAAAGCCGAGACATAATGACCGTGGCTCAACCGGGGCTTACAGTAGACACTTTTGGGTGCGATTGCCCCAATAAGTTGCGCGGATCTCGGGGCTTTCGGGGCGGCGAGCACGTTCGCGTTGCGTGAGAAACCGTAAAAGTGGATCCGCGACAAAGGAAACTCGCACGCCGGATGGTGGTCTTTATGTTTTCGTGTCCCGTTGTTGTTGGCAAAGTGGGTGGTTTTTTGATATGGGGTTGGTTTTTTTTTTGTTTTGGTCGTTGATGGTTGGTGGTGGAAGTTGAGCGTTTTCGTGTTGGTGTGTTGATTTGAATGTCGATCCGTTATCGGTTGTTCAATTATATTTGAGTATAAATGTTAGATTTACTATGAATATTAAACTTGACTATGAATGTGTATGTTAAATTTTATAAAAATGTTTATAAAGTACAACCAATCGTCTTTTAATATAAGGAATATATTCCAGAGACTACCGTGTAAAAAAATGTATGGTGACCATATAAAAATTAGAGAGAGGTCCTACCAATATATTTGGATGCAACTTCCATCCAAATATACTATATGAAACTAGTTTATGTTAAGTTTGTAAAAATATTTTTAAAGTGCACCCAATTCTTTTTTTACACGGGAGATACGTTTTAGAGACTACCGTGTAAGAAAATGTATGGTGACCATATTTAGATTACATCAGTATAATTGGATGGAACTTCTTTCAAAATATATTTTATAAAAAAATGTGTAATGTGGAAAAATTTCGCAATGTGAAATCATCAAAAAACATCAATTTTTTTGAAAATTTTATAACTATTATACAATTGTATACTGATTTACGCCAAATCTTATCATTGTGGCATAATAATACATTTATTTTTCTAATTTTTACACCGTATTAAAGTGATAAAACAGTGTTAAAAATAATCGGTTCTTTTTCTTCGAACAGTGTAAAAAGAGTTTTGGGTATACTAGAGTATTCTAAATTTTATAAAAGTCTTTTTTAAGTATAAAAAATATGATTTTAATATCTTTGAATATGGTTTGAATCAAAAAACGGTTGTGAAATGAGTTTTAATATGATTTATAGGACCGACTATTCTCGTAGTTAAAACTACCGTTTAAAATATTAAAATTCGAGATTAAATCCGTTCTTTGGAATAAAACTTCATTCGTTTCAGCCTCAGAGATTAAATGGTTATCTTCTCGGAGATGTACAAAGAGAGAAGGATAACTTTCCGGTTGTTTTAACCTGGCCACATTAAAAAGCCTATTGTTCCGTCAAAATATCGTCGGCCCTCCAGAGAATAATCACAATTAAAATTTTTGAAAAATATTATATTTTTAATTTTTTCTTTCATAATTAAAAACAAACTTAATTGCATATAATAGAATTGTTAATACTATCTAAATTTTATATTAAAAATAAAAATATGAAGACACATTGCTTCATCCAAAAAATAAAAAATAAAAAGTAATTCACAAATTTTTTGATATTGCTCTCGAAAATTAATGAATTTTGAGTTGTTACAATTCTCTTTCGAGCTAACGATATAATCTTGGTCCGCCCCTGGTGCCGTTTTGGGGGCTAATCGCGAGGGATTAGCCCTAGCCCACACCCCTGCGGACTAATGTTTCGGAAACTACGTGACGTTATCTGCGAAAGCGCGCCGGCCGAAACTTTCCTTATTATTACTGCTACGGTGTGTATACTTTGTGTCAGTGATAGACAACCTTTTGCGTAATACAAAAACCTTTACGTTTCGCCCGATTCGACTCAGTGAACTTTGTAATACATTGAAAGTTCGTTATATATTAAAATGGTATTCGATACTTATTGTTAGGTATTTGAATAAATATAATATCTTGTTAATATAATATAAACGATTTTCTGATTGTTCTTCCATCGAAAATATTAAAATGTATCGTTTTAGTTTGTGGATGTGTTATAGTCCGAGAGTATAGGCCGGCCGTCCGCATAAATACATACAAATCTTCATTTTTATTGAGCTTTATGTACAACGATTTAAGGCTCATGTGCTTACGTCGTTTTGGTTTTTGGACGTCGTGTCGGTGAGCGTATAGATGTATTGGTGTACCATTTTGACAGTTGTTACGCGTTGAGATAGTAATACTTGCTTCTGTTGTTCCTGACAGTTTTTCATTGTTGAAACATTGACAACGTTGTTTCTGGCGTTTTTTCATTATCATTAGTAATTTTACACGTGACTTCATCGATCGTATGAAATGTGAAACTTACGAATACAATTCGAACGTCCAATGTTGTTCCAGACGTGCCAACCTCATAATTAACCTAAAACTGAACGTAGGGGTTGGGCCAAACGCCGCATTTCTCAGTCAGGGAAAACTAAACGCACTTATTTAATGCCGCATGTCTCAGTCAAAAGTCTGAACGTATTTATTATTAATCGCGTGTTTAGGTTAGGTTAGGTTAGCGTTTTTTGCGTCACATTTACTGAACGCATCTTATTCAATCAGGTATTCAGGTATAGTTAGAAACAAATAGATCGCGAAATACGTATTTTCAGAGCAAAAAAAAAAACATTAAAAAGAATTGTGTGATTTTGACAGAGGCTAATTTGCCGGGCGAAAAGGCACTCACTAACGGCGTTTTAAAAGCTGCTTATTCCAGAACGTCACATAAACGTGTAACTACGGATCGGAATATGAGCGTTAAATCCTATGTTATAAAGCGTAATTCCGCATACAGCTTATTTCTTGCTCGATTCGAATGATCAGACGGCCGGACTGTACGCACGGACTATAACAGATGAATTTTAGTATTTTTTATCTTGTTTTGAGAAAAAATAAAAATATATTGCTAGATTTTTTATCGAGTTATCAACCACTGTTCAACGTCACTGTTACATTTACGTAGCGGGGTACTTTTGTTTTTATTCGGGTATTTTATCCAACGATTCGACCGTTTCGAACTGATAAATTTGATGAAAGGCTTCTCCGAGTTAACTTGGCAAGTCTGGAGTTTCGAACGCAGCCTACGTATCTTCTAATTTTTTTATTTATGATGGGTTGAGTTTTGACCCAACTTCTATATTTTATATAACCACAATCTCCGTAGAAAATCAAGTTATAAATATAACGTTTTATATATTTTTTTCATAAAGTAATATAATCAAAAATTTGATAAATTTAATATTAATTATTGTCCATTTAATATTGGAACATAATACGATAAAATTATTCAAAGTATTATGAAAATTGATTAGTCAAATACTTCAGGAACTAATCACTTTGAGTACGCAAACGAGAGTAAAACAATACTCTAATTATTCAAAAGCTATATTAATCGAATCAGTAATAAAGGAATAACCATTACTCAACGAAAATACGAGGATATAAAATATATTACCAAGAAATTTATTGCGGAATAAAAATATTCATATATTAAAAATATTTATGTGTATGTTTCGCACATACATTCCGACACATAAAAGTACGTATGCACACCGTACAGTGGAGGGGTAGAAAAAAATGTCGCAGTGCTTACAGTTAGCCGCAGCGACCCAATGTATTTTTAATGCAGTTAACCCAACGGGGAATATGTTAAAATTGTATGCGAAGGCCGCGCACAGGGGCGGGCCACAATTTAGAGGGCGTGTTCGGGCCTGTGACGATTCCGAATGTTTACTCGTTAATTTTATTTATAAATCGGTGCCCCGTAGTGCACGGTAACGAGAAATCGTTTTCATTATGCAAATACACCACCCCCTCTCACCTCGTTGCCCGACCCCGCCCCTGTTTTCGAATTTTAAATTTATTTATACACAGGTCGGTCAGAAGAAAAATACGATCGGGTTTTATTTAACGTGTTCGGAAAAGCGTTCGACCTCAGCGACGTGCCGTTCCGACGCCGAATTGATGGTCACTTTGCGTTCGTCACGTCCGAGGCGGTGCTTTTCCTCGAGTTTTCCGGGGTGGTTTGGAAATTTTCCTGAGTTATTTGATGTATTCGTTTTTGTTATGCATATATAAATACTGAAAATATGTTTTTTGACGATTTAAATATCACAATTCATGAGATTTCCAGTATTTTTCCGAGAACCGACGAGAACAACAATTTTATTATGAATCAAAATTTAATTTATTTATTTTCATTCCAGAAATTGAATCATTTGGATTCTAAATCAAATTATATTAACTTACTACACATATGAACATTTTAATTATCACTAAAACACGACTGCTCAAATTATAATTTATATATTGATCGTGACGATCGGAACTTCCGCACGGACACTTCCACAACTAAACCGCATACACAAACACACACACACCGATTCCAGCGGTTAAAGTTAAACTGTGAAAACTCGTCATCAAACCGTGGATTGTTAATTCCTTATCGTCGAGTAATTATTTGCGCAGTCACGTCTGTAATTCGCGAGCGCAATGTAAGCGCGTTACCGAACCGTATTTACATATTTATGGCGCGATAACTGAGCGCCGACACGCATATGCTCCTCGTTATAATTACAACTTCTGAATGTTATACGTTTGTGTTTTGTGCTTATATTTATGTATATTTAATAGTGTTTAAATATGCTAAATATACGAGCCTCTGTGGCTGATCTACGTTAAAAAGCGGAACTGTTACTGAGTCGGTTCGTACTGGAATTTCTCAACATAAATTAATTAAATTTTTTATAAATGAATTGATAAATATTATGTTCTATCAGTAAATATTAGTATTTAATATACTTTTATATCAAAAAATATATTATACATATACTTCGGTCTATCAAAAGGCAAAAATTTCCTTTCTCGCGAAGAACTCAAATAAAAAACCGCCTTACTCTCCCGTTAACACAACGTCCTCAATCAACAGCATTCGTACGTACTCTATTTAATATGAAGCCGGCGTAGACCAGGCAATATGTCCCGAAGAGAAGGACTGCCTTGAATACGAAAGTGTCCTGGCAGATTAGGACGACGGGTCGCAGTTTAAACGCCGTATACGTCAACGCGAACGGAAATATGGAGGAGCTGTGCCCGGAAAAAGTGTACGATATACTGGTGTGTGTACAGGGAAAAAAACGAGGACCGTCGTGTCTTCTTCGCTTTTATATTTCATCTTACATATCGTCTGTCCGTGTTTGCTATAATAACCCGATGGCGCTAAGAATACTAATGTCGGGACGTCCTCATACATTTATGGATGGCGCGCGTGCAAAGGAGACGGAAACGCTCCTTGTTTTGGATTACAGTGTGATGGCGATCGTTGAAAAGGTTTGGAAATGGATTTGAATCGATAATGGTTTATGTTGAATAGATTTTTGGGAAAAAAAGTGTTTAAATTGGGTTCAGATAAACGTATTTAATACAATTGAACGGAGAAACTTTTGTTCTGTAAAAACAGTTCTAGTATTGTTCCTAGAAACTTTTACTGTTAAAGTTACAATGTAAATGCACAGAGTTAACTTTTTTAAAATAAAAATAACCGTTGGTGAGTAAATTTAAAGATACAATTTGAAAAAAATATATTTCTCGAACTAAGTTGATAAAGTAGTTTATGAATATCATTGAATATTTTACACATGAGTACTTAATAATACTTCATTGATGGTTTGATCGAGGTCGTTTTCTCTTTATAAACTTCTTCAAAGCTCTGGATAGAAATTACCCTACCAAAATAGATTATCGTGTCTTTTAATAGGTCAACATTAATCACTATAATTATCACATAGGTCTTAAAATATGCTAATCAATTAAACCAATGATCCAGAAAACCATCATAAATATCATTTCATCTTTCAATTAGTTAAACAATAAAACAATGAAATAAAAAGAAAACAAAATTAAGTTCAATTCAATTTAACACGAACATGAACATATCAAAATCAATTAATTAAATCCAAATTACAAATATGTACCCTAAATTGTTTTCGGACGGATAATTTCACGAAATATATCGACAACAGCATTAACCGAATCGATTCCATTCGAGTTCAATATTTCTCGGTTATGTAGAGTGGTATGGGAAGTTTGTGAAGGCGTGTTCTTGTTAACTAATATCGGGCCCGCAGAAACTTGCCCGTCTACTACATAAAGCTATCTCTCCACTTCACTCCCGGACGAAACTTTCACGGTCTTTCATATTCAATCATCTCGCGTACATTCCTGTTTGTGTGATATTATCGAAATCGTCGGAGAAACTCGCAAGAATTTCGTCCTGTATAACTTATAAGGTATCGTACACTAGTGCGTATCCGAAAAAAATTGAAAGTTCTACGAGATGTTCGACTATGCTCGTACAAGTGATACTCTCTTTCGATGTGTTCATATAATATAATATTTTTAATCTCTCGGTCCCAATATTAACAAAAAATTTCAAGATTATATATTTAATATTATAGATATAACATATTACTGATAACCAATATTTTCATATCAAAAAGCTGAAATGATTCGATGCAATTAAACGAAAATAATGAGTGCTTTCTTTGCGAAATTTACGTCGATTCTATCACGTTCTTTGCAAATTTTACGATTTGTCAAGCCAGCGGGATGGGGCGGGTTCAAAAACCGACGACCTTTGTTCGATTTGGCGGTTTATTCCGATCACGTCCGTGAGATTCGTATATATTTTAGTATTTTAGTCGTTTCGATTTTTCGCGCAAATTGCTGACCACGGACAGCCGTCAAAACGTTCTTGGCTTTCCGTTTAAAACAAACCGAAAAGTTTCTCGGCAGTCGATTCTAGTCGTGTAGTTTTGTGTTTGAACGGAGCAAGCTTCAGCGACGAATTCTAATTGAAAAAAAATGTTATTTTCGGTTGAAAGTCGAATTCGATTGACGTCGAGTATAGCTATAGTTGAATATAGTATAGTTTTGAAAGTTACGTGAAATTTTTATTTAATTTTGTGTTTGCCCTAGTTTTAAAATAGACGAATTTGGTCAAAAATGTCAAAAGATATATAATTAATGGATGAAACTATTGAATAGACATTGCCCAAACATGCCTTTAATACAGAAGGCGTCGTATCTGCGAAATTAGCGAATTCGAAACCTAAATCAGTCGAAGTATCTTCAGAATCGAAACATACATAAATAAAGGATTCTCTTTTCAAAAATAGACTCCCATTTTAGAGTGTATCTCTCTGTTAGGAATTATTAACGAGGCAATCTTCCGGGCCGCGATTAATTAGACCGGCAGAAGATTCTCGTTATAGCCGACGGGAACACACACACAAATTGCGTTATGCAAATTGGTCCTGGACTATGGAGGTCCTGAAACGGGCTGCATCAGCGTGTGAAGATTTCTCGGTTGTATTTGCATGCATTCGAGTTACCAGCTTGAACATATTCTTGTATGGAGATTGGCGTTACATATGAATGTGTATTTAAGTGCATTCGATTCGGTCCTCAAATGTTGAACGGTTAATTTGAATACATAGGAAAATTATCTCACATATACGTGTGGATGTTCTAAAAATTATATAAAGATTTGAAAAATAATTAAGAGTGTCTAAAAATATCAATATTATAATCGGCGAATATTGTAAAGATACTTTTTAGCATCTATTCAATTTTTTTCAGATCGCAAAGATCAATAAATATATCAGCATCGTTCTTACTTTCAAACATCCGAAAAGATAATACGTTTCTCCTTCTCAAAAAAAAAACTCAAACAAAACGCCGCCAATTTCCACGAAAGCGCAATAAATCACACTTCGAATACGAAAAGTTCGAATCGGGGGCTATACATAACGCGATTATTATAACACACAACCGCGGCTTATCCTTCAGTAGGTATATTTTTCGAGTTTCGATGGCACCTGGGTATTTATCGGCATGCAATAATACCCGGAGAGCGAAAAAGAGCTTTAACAATATTATTATCCTCGGGGCGAAAGTTTCGCAATCGCGATCGGCAGGCCGCGGATAAAACGCCCCGATATTATATATTGCGTATTGTTATACGTGTATAATACCGATGGCGTAGAGAAATTAAACTTTGGCCATTTCACTTATATTATATATCCACCCGGCGTCGTGTGCGGGTGCCTTTGCAGGCTCCTCCGCATATAAACGAAATCCGATTTTTGCGATTCGATCGAATAAAATAAAGCGCACAAAGCGAAATATTCTTTAGCGTGTTTGAAACTTTGAAAATGGAAGTTTTAGCTATATCCAATGTGTTTTGTTTCGGATTAAAACGTCAATTATTTACGGATATATGGAGTTGGTTTGCGGGTATAAAAAGTGAGAGAATTCTCTATAAAAATCAGTGAAAAATTGATTAAAAATGTCATTGAATATATTATACTTCAAAAGATATATATATTTTCATTCAAAGGAAGCGCTTACTCCGCAAGCAGGTAGAGAGTAAGCAAACTGAGTAATCAGTACATTATTGTTGAGTTTCTCTGAGAAGCTTTAGCGTCTTTAAAATTGAGTTCGTGTTTACGTGCAATTCTTTCGTAATTGAATGTTGCTTGATGAAATATTGCGCAGCTTCGTGGTGATTTCGTAACGAATATTTGATTGATTATTATTGCATTTGAAAGTATTGTTGGAACAATATGAAATCATTATGGGAGTACGTTTCGCTTAGTCGTTTCCGGGAATCTTCCATTTCGTAATCTAAACAAACGTTCCATTCGCTTATGGAGAATCCCGGAACGGTTTCGCTACAAGAAATTCGGTCCGCCCTTCCCTCGGCCCAAATAAAATATTTATGCGTTAAGCACAAAGGTTTCTGCGATGTAAATGTAACTGTGGACACAGTGCAGGGAACAAAGGACCTGAAATGGATTTAAGGGAAACGATTCGCCGATGGTTCCCAAAGGACGTCGAAACACACACGAAAAGACATTTGGAATCGATGAGGCAATTAGATTGCGGCCATACTCTATAAGCAAACAGACAAAGTCTGAAATACCATTTTGAAAAATGTACAAAAGCACTCCGAATTTGTATAACATAAGATAAGAAAAATTTCGTATATTTGAAATAAAACGTAATTGGTTTCAGAAATAAAAATTAAAATAGTCAATAAATTGTAGCTATACGCTTTGTATATTTCATGCGGATAACTGCAAATAGGGACTATGATGTCTTTCACAAACTACTATTATACTTTCAAAGAAACTTTCTTTATACTTTCACGGGTCACATAGGTACTTTTATACGAAAACTCAACAAAGTACACAACATGTTTCACCACAACCTTGCGAAAGAACAATCCCGATTTCTCGAGTCATACACCACATCCTACATAATTCAAAACATATACAAATTCCTTTCGAACACAAAGCTGCGCTTTCCGATTCGACAAACGGAACCGTATCAAAAGCGAACATTTCACTTTTAACGTCCACGACCGATTACGCGCCACAGACGAAGCGAAAAAGAGCAAAGTTCCCGGCGCTGAAACGCGAAGAATTCCGAGCAGGTATCGTTTCATATAGCCGCGCCTTGTTTTTCCACTTCTCGTTCAACTTTTTCGAGTTTTTGCCGAGCAAACGGATGATGTAACTTTTATTAAAGTTGCCCGCCCCGACATCGGCCTCCGAAGTTGCCTCGGGTTCGTTTTGCGATACTTTTAATCCGGCGCCGTGTTTTATTCCCCCTGCCTGTCTTCTGGCTCTCGCTTTCTAAGGTCGGAAGGCTTTCTTTCCCTCTGGCCCCAGTCACTAGTGCTACATTATTAAATTGCGTATGAAAGTTGGCTCGCAGGCGTCGTTGTTTATTGTCCGCTAATGGCGCGAACGGAGAATACAGCGCGCTAAATTTGCGTATAAGGAAGCTCGGCTCGTAATGGCGCTGCTTTCTCTTATATTATTATTTTTTCGGTTTTTCTTTTTCGCGTTTTTTTATTATGATAGCTCGGGAAGGAGGGGGGTGATGGTGTTCTGTGTCGGTCGCCTGTTTACGCAAGGGAGATATTTTTGATATTTTTGAAAGCGTCCAAACGAATGCGACGCCGAAAGTATTCGGCGATAATGAATTTTGTTTATGATTGAATTTTTGAAATATCATTCTATTCATGTTAATAAATTTGAAAATATATTTCAACAACAAGAATATACGATAATAAAAAGATAAATAAACGACAACACTTTGAAATAATTAATATGTATATTCGCAACATAAATTTTTATTATGATTAGATTTTACATTTTTTTTTTTGAATTATTTGAAACAGAAATATCTGATATTCCAATTCAATGTCTTCTATTATCTATTTTTGACATGCACTTTTTTATTTTAAATATATACTAGGGATGTCATAACCGGTGAATGATCTAAATATCAGTTGGGTAAATTTATGTGTTTTATTTTGGGAAATTACTTTTGTTTAACAGTTTTTACAGTTTTTCGTTATTTTTAAAATTTAATTAAAAATAACTTTAATAATAATTAATTTACTTAATTTAAGTAAATTAAATTTTCGATAAATTTGACATCCCTAATATACGTTAAATATATTACAGAAAATTTTGCGGATATTCATGCAAAATCTAATGCATCTAATGCAAATACATCACTTTAATTTTTGATTGTGTATGATAATACTTATATTATTTTCGAATTAACTAGTTATTTAACAACTATATAGCTTGAATATTTACAGCGTTTATTGAAATGTGAAAAAATGTGATTATATATATATTTTTAATCTAAAAATTGCAAGAATTTTGAAAATATTATATGCAACTATTTAATGAAAAAAGTTGTCAAAGTACAAGTAGTAAATAGAATATTGAAGAAATATACAATCGGACCATTAATACATTTTAATGATATTGTTTGAGTTTAAATTGAATAAATTACAACCTGAAACCAATTATTTACATCATCTACAAAATTTTACATCGATTCAATATACACTTTCAAAAGAAAAACCACTCAATCGGTGGAAAGTCTCTCGCACCCAAATTGGATGCACGCTGCAGAAATTTCCGGGCGTCGGCCGAATTTTCCCACAAACACACACGTACATATGAAAAATACATAAAAAAAACCAACCGCCACCCGTCCCGGCAAATCCAGAGGATGGAAAGCCCCCTTTTCCCGAAAAGGAGACGCGAAATAAAGCGAGATAAAAGGCGGTCGGCCGGCCGAGCCACGGGTCCGCTAACGCTCGTTCGTCGCGATAGATAATAAAAACGTAGCTCCAGTGTATGGTGCGCTGTGTTTCGCTCCTGCCGTATATAAAAATATATTGTGAGTGCGTGTATAAAAAAAATAAAGGACGGAAAAGAGCGGGAAAAAAACGACGGCGGGATGATAAAAAAAGAGGAGGAAGACGATAAAAAATCGGCGAGTTTTTTGTTCCGCCGCGGACGACACTGCGTATATAACAATACGAGAGCGCTCAAAGCGAACTTTTTTTAATGTTGTATATTGATTTTGTGTCGTTTCGAATAATTGTATTTAAATAATATAGTTTTTTAATATGGGTATGTTAACTTTTTTCATTATTTTTAATAACTTCTTGATAAAAGATATAATTAAAAATCAACTAAATAACTAACTACCAACTAGCTTTATTCCAGATAACATTAAATTT
Organism: Hydropsyche tenuis; assembly: GCA_009617725.1. Classification (NCBI taxonomy): domain Eukaryota; kingdom Metazoa; phylum Arthropoda; class Insecta; order Trichoptera; family Hydropsychidae; genus Hydropsyche; species Hydropsyche tenuis. Next base: position 4,701,311 of record VTON01000004.1, read on the forward strand.
TCAAATTTATACATACATAATACATGGGAAAAAACTCAATTTTTGCATGCACATCAATCTATTTTAGTATCCTTAAGTCGACCTAGTTAAGCTCTAGTGAAATTAAATGGATCTAAAAACCACATTTACATGCATAAAGAAATTTAAATTTTTAATTTTGTGGAATAAAATAAAAAGAAAAGTCTATTATTCCAACTCTAAAGTGCACCTTATTCTATTGTAACACAATGGTGTTGGTTGACATTTAGTTAGATTCAGATTTACGTTAAGACTATGAGTACAGCATTTATAATTATAGAAGAACTTAAGATTTGAAGTTTTGACATAGCAATAGCAAAGGACAACTTTTCAGGACGAGAAATTCCGAAACTAGGAAAGACTTTAAGAGAACATATCTATTCAGCGTTTCCTATTATGCTATTTTATACAACATTTTCATCTTTACAATAGAAATATTTTAGAACGATAGAATTTCTATGTATAATATTATAAAAAAACCCCGATTCTGATTTTTTTATGCTTCTGGATTCGGGATTTATCTTTATCCAATAAAAAAAACCATAGATTAAATCAGGGATGGCGAACCTATGGCATATATTCCAGAGTTGGCACATACAAAAATAAGGTTGGAACGCGAAGGACTTACAATTTTTAATTTAATTTAATTTTGTGAATGCAAATGGAAATTTTCAGAATTATTAAATGAAGCGAATTGGGCGTACAATAATTTATTTATATGCTGTTGTACAATAGTTGTGGAAAAGTTGTTCAAACATTTTATTGTATTGACGAAACTAGGCTTTTCCCAAATATGAGTACGTCATTGAAAAATAATCGGTTAATTGATATCAAGATTTGTTTAGTAGTTATTTTGATCAAAGCTCAAAGTATATGAAAAAAAATCAAACATATAGTTTAATCGATAAAATTTCCGAACGCTTTTTTCAGTCATTAAAACTTCCTTGACACGCCAAATATTCAATTGTAAATTTCAGCACTCTAGCGAAAAAATATTCGCCCCCACCGAACTAAATAAACAAAAAACACAACCGAAACATCTACACAACACGAAAAAAATACCAAATTAACAATCATGCCTCATTCCGAATTACCACCATCAAACACAACGAGCAGCACACGGCGTCAAACGACCGCCATTACACGCGATAATACTTAGGCGCCGCAAACGGGAAGGGGTTAAAATTCACCACCGATTGTCGTCGTCGTCGAGGCCAAAACTTCCGCCACAATAAATACCCTCAGATGTCTGTTGTGTCTGTGTGTCGGGCAAGTGTCGCGGCGGGTTACTGTCGCGTTATTAAGATGACGCCATTGTGTGTGGCCCGTTGAGGACGCCCGTGCCGTGGCGAGAGATGTTTTAGTACCTGGCCGGGCTTCTCAAATTTTCGGATGAGTTTGAATTTTGTAGCGATAGTGGGTTTTGGGCCGGAAAATTCATGGGGAGGTTAATCGAATTTGTTTATTTAACGGCGTTGTTTCGGTGTAGTTTAGTTGATTGGATTTGAGAACAGTTGTCGTTTTTTTGTGTGAAAAAATTATGTGTTTTCGCTGTGAATGTTTTGGAATGGATGTGTTTCATATGTTTATGGCAAAACGGAGAAAATGCTGACGTTTCACAAAAGAAGTACTTTTCGAAATCTATTTGAGAAACGCTGTTCGACTGAACAATGATACAGCTGTTTGTATATGTTTGGAAAGTCTCGTCTGAATTCTCTAATGTCGTTGCTCGTAGCGAACAATGCGCACTCGTTTTGTTACTTGTTTTGTATGCGTTATAAAATTGAAATGTAAACTACGAACATTTTGAATTGATTCAGATTTTTCATATAACTTTTGATACAATATATTATGTTTCTTACATTTTTTCATAAAAGAACTGCTTATTCAAAATAAAAATTACATTTATTCCACAAATTAAAAAAATACTTCATTCAATTTAATAATCATAGAAATTGTAACTATTACACTATATCAGATTCAATATAACATATTTCTCCTATATATTTCTTATAATTACCACACTACATTAACATCATCTTCAAACCTTTCCCAATCAACAACACAATCAAAACTTAACACGATTTTTCAACAAAGACATCCGGAAGGATCATCGAAACCAACATGGACACATCAAACCACTAACCCTCGAAACAACCTCACCCCGACAAAATTCGAATCATTTCAGCCCCGAGGATCCCTTTTCCATCCCTTAGAACTAGTCCGCGTAATTAGATCCGGTCGACCAGCGCCAATTTGCGAGTGCGCGGGCCGTTTACGTGAACACACTTACATGCAGGACGAGCCAAATTAATCGGAGGACCTTAACCAGGATACCTAGTAAAACCTTGGTGAAAAGGGTGTCTGCTAGAGGACATGGTAGTGTGCTCAAAACGAGACGGCCACAATTCGATTTCGATCGATGCGTGCGGCTGGTGGGCTAAGTGCTCGGACCGCAGTGTTCGAATTTCGATTTCGCACTCTATGCAAATTCTGTTCGAATTTGCTCTAGAGGTATTTCAGTTGTATGGTGTGTTGAGTTTGTATGGGTATATTTTATGTTTTTTTTGAGTGGAAGTTATGTAAATTCATTCAAATTAGTGATCAAAAACATGATACTTTTTCTGATAATAAAATGATTTGGTGGTAAAATGTTATGGATAATATTTGTTGAGTTTATGTAATGTTTTTGTTTTATATATTGTTTAATATTAAATTTAAATATTAGCATAGAATTACGAGGTTGTTTGTTGAAGTAGTCAGTGCAAACTCTAGTGTTAGAGATAATTATGCAGCGCAACGTAGTGATGCGTAATAAAATCAATATTCAATAGGCACACATCCTAAATTTACATTAATTACTCTAGGGGTTATTCTGAAATATCTAAATCCTCGAATCGTGCTATTTTGAGTTTGCGCAGCATTTATCGCATGCTCCTAGCAAAACTTATAATTGACTTCGAACTTCCAATATGAGCGAGCGAACAAAATGCGCTTCGATCACAAAAAATGAAAAAGTATAAGAAATTGTTTGTTTCTTCGAAAGTATTTTATGTGTAACAAGTTTTGAACCGCCATATAACTGAATTAAAAGAATATTGCAGAAGTTAAATACAACTTTCTATATATTTATATGATTATAAAAGGAAACAAGGAAAGTCGAATGGACGATAAACGGATGAAGTTAAAAAAGATACGTATTGGATGAATTTTGTTCTTGGTAGATAAAAGTGGAAAATTAAAATACATTATATGTTTAACTATAGATATTTGTTAATAGTGGAATAATAATATTATTTGTATTGAAATTTTCACAAATTTATCTGGTGATTTTAAATGAAAAAAAATCTTGATTTTTATATATTAAAATATACGAAACAAAAAATATAGCGATCAGACGTGCATACTCGGTAGTGAGTTGTTTCGTTGACATCTCACGTTTGGCGTTTCCATACCCACTTTGCTGGGCCTGACGTAAATCCACCCCCGCCCTGTAAATGGATGTCACCTGTTAAAGGGCTGTCACGTGCAATTTTATCAAAAATGTCACCCACATTTCTCTCTTTCCCTAGCCTAGGTCGTATTAAATAATGGCCGGTGTTGTGTCGCGATGATAGTAACTCGTTTTGTGATACTATTATATTGTGGGTGTATTTGCAGTGTCATGTTCGCTTTTCACCTGTTCGGTGACTGTGCGTTTTGCGGCAATGAAATCGCTAGGCTTGAAAGCAATTTGATTCTGGTTGCTTTGTGGGGTCTGTATTTGATTTGCTAATAGTCTTTCCGGTGTTGTGTTTGAAAGGCTTTTTGTCGTTGCAGATTTGAAACTGTTTAAATACGATGTTAATTAATCTAGTTAATTTACTACATCGAGCGAACTTGCTGTATCACTTAATGCTGTTGGTTGGCTTAGTCGGCGGCTATATAGATTGAAGAGAATACAATGGGAGAGATAGTGAATTTGTAATGGGACGGAATGTTTAATTTGTTAAAATATAAACGATTCATTCGTCTTTTTGAAATAAAATATTTCGAATATTCAAATACAAATTGAAAAATGAATTAGATTTATAATAAAAAAAAATCGATCGAAACAAATTCAACATCTAAGAGACAAAACGAATATGTAAAAATGACTTACTAAACCGAAATCCATTTTAAAACTCCCTCTTTCAATTTTCCATCACCTTTCCTACATCTCCATATATATTATCCAAGAATACACATTCGGGTATTTCGACCCCCAGCCTTCCGGGACTGGAAGGGTTTACTTTCATCCCCAGAAGCAGCAGCCGGGGTCGTTACTCCGGCAAATTTACAATTCAAGATGCACTCTGCGGTCGTGGTACACGACAGGCATACGAATCGAACTGGCGAATTAATTCACTTTCAAATCGACAGCTTTTTTACATTTATCAGCTCAAGCTATCTAAAGGGAATCGTTGAGTTCGAAGATATATCTTAATTGATTTTAAAATACAAGAACAATGCCAAAAGTACTTCGTGAATACTTTTAGTAATCAAGCGAGTTTGAAACTCGTTGGAGCGTTATTGATTCGGTTACGTGCAAAAATGCGTACGTCTTCAGAAAGCACGCGTATTTCGAATTGGCAAACTTTCGCTCGTCAAGAGTTCTCCCCCCCATATTGGAATATTTGATGAAGAACCAGCGACATGGATTAATTGAAATACTCATGCGTTGTCATAAAATAGTTCATACTTATTTTTAGAATAAAAATCAACGGAGACAATAAAAAATACACATCAATCAAACCGAAAACCGACTCAACAACAACACCAATCAACGTTTCATTTGTACAATATAAATAGGCGAAGACGACTATCCATTTCGACGGATGAATAATTCAATGCGAGAGACGAACCTTTTCCCTCAGCTCGAGACACTCCTTTCCTCTTCAATTTATACTCGACATACGCACAAACGATACGCGTTTATACATTTATTTATTTATTTTATTTTTCATTCCTCGCCGGCTGTAATACATGCGTCGTTCGCGAAACGGGGCGTTCCTACGTTTTCCGCCTTGGGGAAAAGAATGGCGGCACTTCGGCGATACACGTTGATAAAAGAATTATCTCGGAGGCCCTGTTGGGGGTGTGTGTGTATGTTTTTGCCACGTGCGTGGGTTGCTTTTAGTGTTATTTGCTCCCCGTGCGAACAAATTATTGTTCGTTCGGTAAAACAAGCAGGTGTTCGCGTAATTAGATTATTCAATTCCGGGAAAACCGAACGCTAGCGCTGGGCCTAATCGAATGTGCTCCTTTACGTGGAAGTATGAAATTATTTTTCAGAATTTTCGTGTCGATTTGATAATGCGTGTTGAGTGATCCGAAAGTTATATATAGCGGAGAATGTAACAATCGGTGATTCCGATGTATTGAAGTGTTCTGAATGTTACATTTGATTTGCTAGGAAATGTGGGATCAACGAAGTATTATATAATAAAAACTATGTATTATGATATTTATGTTGATATATAATATAATCTTACAAACATAACCCTTATATTAACGATGCTAATTTAGTCAACATAACCTAAATATTAACTTTTCAGTGTCTAATGAGGGATATTTTAATTTTAATAATGAATTAATATGCTTGATAATATGTTTATAATTCTTGAACTATTATTTTGAAAATATAAATAATTTCATAAAAAATAATTGAGTTTAAAATTACTTGTTTTTCTATCAAACCCTGTATAAAACTAACACAATATGAAAAAATAACAGTTTAAAAAGAAAACTGTATATATTTTGTCTCTTCGCAAACTATCCCATACAAAACGGGCGCATTTCGTGCGCCGAAAGACTCCTTCGAGGTCCGCAGTTTGTGTCCATTTTCACTTTTCCGAAATGGTAAATAACGCCATTCCGCAACGCCGTTCTTCCACAACGGAGCGAATACGCAAACACAGATATCCAAAAAAATACAAATACACACATATCTTTGGGCTATTTTGGGCCCGGGTCGCGATCTCGTTTGACTCCAGACTACCATGTTCGGGGGTCGTGAACTTTTATCGTTTCGCCGTTTTTGAATTATTGACTAGCCGCCGTAAAATATTCCATATATTATACTCGCGTGAGATCCGCGTATCTTAAAAACCGTGGAAAATGTGTGCTGGAAATGCGGATTTTTACGCGGTCGTAAAGCGGGAAACGTGCTTGTTAAAAAGTGAGGATTGTTGAAGAAAAATTCGCAATATTTGATGGAAAAAAATTTTCGATGAAACTTTAGTTATTAAACATAAAATTTTTATAAAAAATATTAGATTATTTATATTGTTTTGATTCCGTACTTTACAAATATCAAATTTGGGATGATCGTTTTTCAAATGACGTTGTCGCAAAAGGCAATCGTGTATCTTTGACAGGGATGATGGAAAATGTTGATGTCAAAACGTGAGTAATTATCATGGCCCGTGTATATGAACGAGTTACGTATATGCAAATTAAAATTGTCAAATTTGATTGAACGTATCCTGTGCCTTTGTGTGTAATCCGAAATATAAGCGTTTAATATGCAAATCGGTCGGAGATATTCAATTTTTTATTAATCGAAATTAATTTCCTTTTAGAAAAAAATGAAAAGGTTCTCTTCATTAAGAAAGATGAAGTGTATTTTTAAATTAATATAATATATATTTCGTAATAGAAAACAAAATATAAATTAAATTTCTTTTAATTATTTGATATAAGTAATTAACAAAAAAAGATCATTAAACGTTACTGATTATAAAATTATTAAAAAAAAAACAACTTTCCATTTCTTAATTTTAATTTAAAATAAATAAAACGGCTCTTCCTAGCGCACTTCAGTTTGAGAAATTGCAGGAAAATTGTTTATTTATTTGGCAATTCGTTATTCGTCTCGTTGTCGTTTTGACACTGAAATATTGAAAATCCAATTTGAAGCGCGCGCGATTTAATTGCGAGAGGATTCTGTCGCCCATTGTCGCCATAAATCTTTGACACTTTTACATACCGACGTCAATCAATCCAAAAATGTATTTTTAATGAAAACGGAACGAAATTCCGACCGTGTACCGGGTCGTTTTTTCGATATTTATTACTGAGTTCAATATGTGTCGAGTGTGGCGGGAAAACCGCACGCTCTAACAAATTTGATAAATGTCATATTTTTCAATGTGAACTTACATGTATGATGGCCTGTGTAGTTAGTGTTGAAGAAAACGTTGACTTACCTGAAAAAAAAGTAAAATACATTTTAATAACATATATTAATATTTGTAAATGTAAGTATTATAGGTGTAAATATTAATGAGAAATCTATGTATGGAAATTTCAAAAATACAATTCATTTTAATAAAAAGGTTTTATGGAAGCTGTAAACACGATAGGAAAACAGTTCCCTTTTGAACCCTTATTATACATATTTTTCTTCTTTACCACGTCAAGTTTGAAGGGTTCGTTATTGTTTGAAAGCAGACTAATATCATCAATGATGAAGGATAGACAGGTTTTTATCGCATTTTTCAAAATATAAATGAATAAATATACAAAAAATAAAACGCATCATATCCGTAAATCCATTTATTCGGAATTTTATTGTACGTAGTTTGCAGAATTTCATGAAACAATCCTTTGTAAACTCGATAATTGGCAACTGTGTCATATAATAAAATGTACGCTCGAAAAGACGAAAAGTTTACGAAAAGTTTTCACAAAGACATCTGCCGACTTTCGAGTTATTTTAAACTGAATTTGAGCGATTAACTCGAACTTTAATATTGGGATTCAAACTGAATTTTTACGTGGTTATTTTCATATTCAACTGAATTCTTACTTTATCAACTTCGAGTTTATCTAATTTTATATTTAAATGTAGAAAAATTACTGCACATACAATATTATACATATACTATATTATATATTATATGTTTCAAATATTAAAAAAATTATCTCCCATATTTCAATTTATTCTACAGGCTTAACTTTGTATTCTTTATTTTATTTTTTCCCTTTAACTCGGTTCGGTTGATTGACGTATTTTGACGTTACAATCGATTGCCTCCTCCATTCGGACACTCGATCAAAATAATTTTCATTAAGCGGATCAAATAATTGGATATTTTTTTAGCTCCTTTTTGCCCGTTTTGTGTTCGCAAATTTTCAGCTGAAGTGAAAAAGTGGAATGAAAAGAAAAGCGAAGCGGGTCGATGTTTCGCGACTGAGTGCTTTCCTGGCCGTGGAAATATAATAATTTTTATGCGAAAATAAATTTTCGGAAGACGGCGCCCGCCCTTTTTCTTTTTGGGCTCGAAGCCGACACAAAGGGCCGACGAGAAATCAAATTTTCTCAACGAAAAAGGGAAATTCGCACCAGAGCGAAATATGAGAGTGTTGCTTTCTTGCAACGATCGAGCGATTCTCAATGTGAAATGCCTATAGCCCTTTTGAAAAAATTTGCAAATGTTTGAAATACTATTGAAATTATTCATTGATGAAAAAACCCCTTTTTAATATATTTTTATCAGTATTTAAATTTTTATGAAAAAATTCAAATAAAAAAAGTTAGTCATGCGATAACTATAAGAAATATTTTTATGTTGCGTTTACTAGGCTGGCTAAATTTATTGTTATTTTAATTTACTGGTAATCCAGTATTTTTTTAATTAATTATTGGTTTACCGGTAAATTAAATTTTATATAAAACTAGAAAAGAACCGGACAAATGAACGAAAAAAACGTAAACCTATACGACTCGACATTTTTTTTTAAATAAATTAAGAACCTACACGAACCCAAATTTTTTCAAAAATACTCAAAAAGCATCGTAATGAACAATTCGCACTCATAAAAAATTTAATTTTTTTTAAATTTATTAGTTAGTTAAAAAAATTTATCGCTAAAATACCGAGTTATTATTTGGATTAAACGGCCTCCCTCCGGTAAACACTGGTAACTAAGATTAAATATTCATAGAATATTTAAATATCATTTATTATGAATGCGATTATTTCATAATTTAATAATATTAAGTGAAAATCTTAATTTAAATATCGAATCTTTCGACACCGCGAAGCAAAAATAATTACTGCGCAAATATCCCGAAAACTGCACAAAGCACCGTCGGAAATATTCCTCTCTAACCCAATTAATAATAACGACCTCATATATTAGAGATAGGAAAAGTTTGAAAGCTCCAACGTGCGGAGGCACCTCGTATTTTTTCACTTAAACTTCCATGAGCGAGCAAGAGCGCGCTCCTGCAAAAAGCCCTCCACTTTGACTAATTTCATAAATGGCGCCGTCTTCTGCCGCGGCAGACATTACCAAAATATAATTTTATATATTATATACTGTCAGAGTGCAAGCCTATAAAGCGATATAATACGGCAGAAAGCGGCGGAAAGAGAGGCTAAATGGCGGTATCGAACGCACGCTGCACCGCAATAAGGAAGCCGAACGGAAATTGTATCGCAGGAAATGGGCCGCAATTTGGACGTCGGTTGAGGAAAATCATAGAAAATATTTCACACACGCCCGATGTTCTAAAGGGAGTTTCCCGCGACAATAGTTGGTTTTTTTGTGGGTCGTTATCGTATGTTGTGTGGCGGTTGTGATGTATGGCGATTGTATGGGGTGGGTTTGTGCGGGAAAGATGAGGTTTGTAGAGTTCTTCTTTGAAGATTTTGCTTCATTCGAAATAATTATTTTTCAATAAAATTCATATTGAATGAATATTGTTTTCCGATTCATTGTTATTTATTTAGTTTGACTTTCATGTGATATTGAACGAATCGGCTTTTACATCATGTTATTTTGTGAGGACGAAAATTCACAAAATTTAATGAGAACGGAAAACTCCATTATTTACTTATAATTTAATCGAAACTTTGTCGCGAAGGCTTTCCGATGTTCGGAAAATGAAAAAGATTGATTGTTATACATTTATAATGATTTTGAACAACTTGTCGACGAAAAAAGATATTCTATACTTGTTTCATTGACGGAGAAAAAAAACTCACGAGCCGATAAGTGCAAAAGTTTCTAGGATTTTCTCAATGGATATTAATTTTTTTCCCATGTTTAGTATAGTGGCACTTCAGTTCGGATAGCAAGGATCGTTACCCGTTTGAATTATGTTGTTTACCATTTCGTTTCTACGAACCAAGTTTTTATGCTCACACACGAAACAGTTCTCGTTTGGAAAAGCTCATTTCGTTGCGAAAACAGTGAAAATTCCACTCGGGAAATTTGGCGAGAAATTTTCTGACAGTTAATACGGCTATTTTTATTTTTTCAATTTGTTAGATTTATTTATAACACATTATCGATACAACGTAAAGTAATCTTATTAAATTTTTAATTTTAAGTGCATTCATTCAATAAATTTTATATTTTGCTGATATCGAATCGGACAAAGAATGAATTATTGCAACATAAAATTTCAGATCGACCTCATTACAATTTTTAGTAGCTTTCCATCAAAAGCATTAATTCAACAATCCGATTTCATTACCGAATCAAAAAGCGATCGAGATAAAAACCTAATTTAAATGAAACCGAATAAAAACTTTACTACAAAACGCATTCGATTATTGAAAACGTATTTGATTATTGAGCGTTCGAATCGAACGCGCCGAGCTCAATAGAATTTTACGCATATGGAGTCGAAAATATGGGATCACGTCGGTTTTTTACGGCCCAATCGTACGATTTATGGATTCGTAAAAGGGCACGTCGAATATATATATGCATGAAAAAAGGCCGAATAGAGAGAAAAATACGACTCCATTGTGTACACGCAAAACAAAGACGCGATTTTCAGCGGCGAGTCGTCAAATTTTACAGCGTTCTTATTGTCGTCGCGCGAGCCAAACGGTTATTACGGGTAATTCTATTAACGACGCCGGGAACGTGATTTATCGGATAACTGATAAACGGAAATGCGCTCGAAAATCCAGATTAAATTATAAACGATCTATTGTTTTCGCGGGGCTTAGTCGCGTTTTGAAATTTCGCGCTAATGCCGCTGGTTGATCGGGTTCGGGTGTTAATTGTGTTGGGGGTTTAACGGCGTTTGTTGAGTCGTTTCTTTAATGTATAAGTGTGTTTATTTAGATAAATGAATGAATCGGATATTTTAGGATCGTCATTATATGTAGTCAATATAAAAATTACGAGTGAAGTTTTTTTAATGTGATAAAATATGATGATTTTCAAAAAGTTTAATGACAACATTGTAATTTTTCTAATGGTCTTGTGTGAATTATTTAAGTATCATTACAAAGTAAGTATCATTACAATTAAATATCAAAAAAATGTTTAGTTAACATAAATTTAGATTTTATTATCTTTGGAACTGGGATGATATCAATAGATTCTATGAAAGTTCAAAAGGCGAGTCTATAGTAACGTAAATATAATACTATATCTAAAATTATTAGATAATTTTGGATATTGAAGGTTGCTTCTATTATTATATTCATCTTTTCTAAAATTTTGCAAGAAAAAAAGCTTAGTTTAAAAATAATATTTCATATTAAGATAATAATATTTCTATTTCACAAAAAATATGTATTTAATAAGAATTTTTTTTGAAGATTCTTAATTATTTACTAATTCATCAAATATTGTTATTTTTGGATTATTTATTAGACAAAAAAACGTGAAATTCATAACTCAATCATCAAATATTATTCGAAAACAATATCAAGAAAAATTCATTCATTAATATAGAAATCAACTAAAAATATAATAAAAAAACAATTTAATAAACCCCCCCTCACAACCCTCAATCTCTCAATTTCAAAACGCACACAATCCAACACACCTAACCCAACCTAAATCCGACTAAAGCGGCGCGCGTCCCTTTCGTCCTCCGGTTTGTTTATAAGCGATACACGCCAAAGGGAGAGGTGTGTTTCTGGCGCCCTTACGAAAGGCTGAGGGTCGCTTTTAACCCTGGAATCGCTTTATCGATTCGCCGGGGTCGGCGAAAGTAGGCCAAGTCGACCCCAAAGCGTTAAGGGGGCCGCTCGCCCTTGTGCTTGTACGCACCACACGCGTTCCTAGCGCAAATTGAATAGCTCGCGATTGCGGTCATGATCGGCATTATGAGATGTGTGTGTGTGTTATTCGGGTGTTTATTTGGTGTTGGTGAGTTTTGTGAGGCTTGAGGGGATGATGTGTCCGCGCGGACGGCCGCTGATTGAATGATTGGTTCGGTTTTGTGAGATGTGTTTGTTGTTGGTATGATGTTGTTGGGTTTAGGTCTTTCGGCGGTTGAATGATGGTTTGGGATTGGGAGGTGTTTGTGTTGTTTTTTTTTTGTGTGTGTTTTCCGGGTTCTTCAACAGGTTTTGTGGATGGATTTGATATGAAAGCAAATATGGGAAGTATTAGGGTGTGCGAAGAGTTTTTTTTGATTTTTTTTTTGATCAAATATTTATACGATGTAAACAAAATTCTTTCTTAACTAAGGTACGTGTTTTAATTATAATATATACATTTATATTTTTTAAATTGTGTTCGGTTTTGTAACTAACAATTAGTGATATTATTAAACGAAAGTATGTTTGCCATATCATTATCTAATCTTAAATCAATCTTGTAGTCATTTTTTAATAATTTAACAATATATTCATCATCTACAAACCATATTTCAGAAATTATAATTTTTATCAAATCAAACACTGATAGTATAATATAATATATTGAAAAACTTCTTGATAGATAATTTATCAAGAATATTCTAAACATTTTATTTTGTTGCATAGATTAATTTTATATACTAAAATCGAATTTTAAACAAATTTGACTAAAAAATTTTATTCCATCAGATACCATTATCATCATCAACATTAGCAAACTTTTGTTATCCCAAGTCATGTGATAAATAAGCGGCATGTAACATAAAAGGCAATCTGCCCATGTCAACAAAGAAGGCTCTCAAATCAAGGATACGCATGTCTATGTGGCAGATCCTGTGGTCGCTCTCTATTAAGAATATCGCAATGACAGCCAATGAGGCAGACGAGTTAGCAGCTAAGCAAACTGCATCTTTGCTGGCCACTTTGCGATTGCAATGACCATCAGTTTGACAGTCGAGGCAAGACCATTGGATATACATGGTTTAGACCTCGGAATAACACACATCATTGGCCTCATTAGATATTAAAAAAAATATTCAACAAAATTTCTTGCATCACAAAGCAAATTCAAATTTCTCAACACAGCCGCATTCAAAACGCACGCAATTCAAACTGACACCATCACCGAAAGTGCTTCACTCCGACGATGACTTCCAGAAGAAGAAAAAGCGACGCCTATCGATAACAATTTCCTTTAACGGTGACATCACCGCCATCGACACGGCCGCCTAATCGACCGTCTCGCGAACACCCCCAATTTTTCCCTTCGAAAGGGAACGAAATTTACAGTAGTAAAAACCGACTGAACACTGCGTCCTATCTCCGAACGAGAAAAAATATCCTCTCTGCGAGGAGGAGGCGCATAATTGAGTTATTCTGCTTTCAATTCCCGACATAAAACGCAAAAACGGAGCCCGTGCCCTCCCCGGGAGCCGGCTTCGAAAGTAAAACGAACTCGGGTGGATGATAAAAATCATCCAGCGGAAATTTCGCAGGGTATATATTATAAATATATACGAATTTTTTTATAGGCGCCAGTGTTAGGTACGCTTCTCTAGACCCGCAAAGAGATCAATTTATGGCCTCCGGGCGAGAAAGTCGTTTCTCTTAACGGGCTTTTAAGCGTTTTTCGTTCGACGTCGTCTTGGGCTTTTGTGTGTATGTGTATTGTGCATAAATGGTGGACTGCTTTGCAAAATTAATTATTCCGTTATGGCCGTATGCTTATTATGGGAGTTGGATGTAAACAACGCTATTGATAACAGTGCGGCTTTTGTTTGACGTTGCCATAAGGGCCGATTGATCGAAATATTGAGTTTTAGTTTATGTTGATTATATTACATGTATTCGTTTTATGAGATGAATATACATACATACTTTATAAAATATTATTTTTGAGATTATAATTATATATTAAACGAAATTTTGTTTTATATTTTCAATCAATCGATGAATAGATGTCACAAAATAGATTTAATTTGTAGCTTAACTTATCGTTAAAAATGTATTTCCAGTTTCATCGAAAAATTTCATCAATTACGTCAATATTTTTGAAGTAAGTTAAATTAATTTACCAATTCCATCTTCACTAATTATTTTTCGCTTGTACTAAATAAGCGACTGTTAATGAATTCATAACAAATTTTATTGCAACAATATCTACAGTATTCATCTTAATTATGTATATTGCCTAATAAATGAATACATATTTTACAAAAATATTAAGACCGAGTAAATTCAGCGTGACCCGAATAATGAGCGTATGTTAAGCGTACATTTATATATATTTTTAATTTTCGGTGTCACAAAATATAAAAAAAAAACATTTTCCGGGACGGAGAAGAGGGGTAGGAAAAACTGCGGTTGCACATGGCAATAATTTTTAATTTATTCAAAAAGTGAGTAACTTTCGCGCACCGGAACACTTGCGGAAAAAAGGCACCGTCACAACGAATTATAATTAAATTTAATTACAATGGATAACTTTTTAGCGCGAAGCTGAACTGCCAAGTTGCGTACTTTTTTCCCTCCTTCCCGACTGAATTTCGTCGAAAAAAGAGGGATTTTGCCTTTTTTTCACACACACTTTCCACCAAGCTGAAAGTGACGCACGACACTTGCGAATTTTCCTTTTGATTTCTCGTTTTCTTCCGGCTCGCTGGGAAAATTTCTGCACGGCGCCGCCTCGGAAAAATAAAATTAAAAAACAAAAAATAAACGCTCTCGAGACTGTTTATCGTTTTAAATTGAATAAAGCGTGAATAATGCGCGCTTGATGAAATTAAAGGACGCCATCCATCATGGGAGTGTTGAGAATTTGGCGTACTTTGCATAATTCTTGATGAATTAAAAAACATGCTTGTCCATGTAATAATCATTCAATATTATTTATTATAAAATTTGTTTTATTTTGAAAAAAATCTAGTATATACTAAAAATATTTCAATGCAATATAAAATTTCTGAAACATTCTGACACATTATGATGTATTCATTATATGAATTCAATCTTGACAACAATACATAAAGCTAATGATGTACAAATATATATGGAAAAAAATACACCATTCACACTTTGACATCGTCGAAACGAATCTTTCTTCAAGCTAGCCAGCATTCTCGTTTATCTCTTACCCGATTGTCGACTCGGACACAAAAACCGCTTTATTTATTATGCGCCTTTCGAGAGAACGAACCGAAAGACGTAATATAATATATTGTATAATACATATCCTCGGAATAATATAAAAAAGAAATACGAGACGTTTCGGCCCCGCCCCGGGTCGTCGTCAAAACGGGTGGCCAGCCTGCTAGGCGCCTCAACTGTCATCCCTTTTTCGGAAAAACCACCCTCTAAAACGACGAGTGGAAAAAGACCAGGAAGAGACACATTATCGGTGAATATGTATATACATCGTAGGTTTAGTTATTTCAACAGCGTTTCGATGGTCGGTTTGCTAATTCGCAAATCTTCTGGTGAGGTACAGTTATGTGTTTTGGTTTGGTTCGTTTAACCGACGCTTAGAAGGCAGTGTTGATCTTTTGAATAGGAAAAATGTTTATGTATGTGGAAAAACGGATTGCTTAAGAACGTATTTTGTATCGACGGTTGTTTGTTTTCGTATATGGCTCGTTATCGTGCGTTAATGTACTGGAAACGTTCATGGTAATGTGTCTATTTTTTAATATGTTAAACAGTATGTGAGAAACGTATAATAATTTGGAACGCGTATGATAAAAAAAAACAAGAGGGTTGTTTTCAATATGTTCTTAGATGGTTTTGGGCGATTTTTCTGATGTATGTGACTGGGTGAATATTGTGAAATATAATAAATAGCCTGACCTAAATAGAAATATAGGTTAACACACAGATGAAGAACATGTTTTCGTATAATGCCATCGTAACGGAAAAATTCGTAACATTCATATTGTCATATAAATTCTAAAATAAACATCCAAATTTCCATATGTACAATTGAATTCAAGATTTATAATGAGCGCAATCCTAAATATATTTTGAGATAGCTAAAATCGCTGTTCTATAACACAAAGGATTAGAAGATAAACGCGAATGCCGAATGGGTTTCGCGTTCGCGAAGCATAGAACGCGCGTTGATATTTCCACAATCGTTCACCTTAATCGGCGTTTCTCTGTTATTAAACCGCTCTCCACCGAGCTTCTATAGTTTCTATGGTGATCTTGGAGAAACGCTGATTAGACGCTTAATCTTCAGGTTTATTTCCAAGAAAACAAAATAACGGTTGCCGTTAATTGCCCTACGTTAAGCGCTGAATATACGCGCAATCCGCAATTAGTATACATAAAACGCTAGACGGTATGATTTCGTCTTAATTTTAACAAAAATAAATACTATTTTGATATAAATTGTACGATTTTATTTCTTTGTTAATTATATCGGTTCATTAAATATAAGTACTTTCATACTTTTGTTGATGTTTCTCGCATTGTGGTAGAAATTAACTGGAATATAAAAAAATAATAATAGACCGACATTAAAGTAAATTATATTATCATTTAAGCTGACTTAAATCACCGTTTTTGTTTAGAATTTATGCGATTGTACAAATTTCAGTCGGAGACGCTTATATTACGACATCGCTTGTTCTCAAAACCACCGAATTTTCGTTCGTTTACAACCCTCGCGTAGTGTTCGCCTCGGGGCGAGTAAATGTATCGGAATAAGAGGTTGTCGCGTTTTCCCTACCAGTGCGGTATATAAAGTAGTGTCGTCCGTATACCTCTTAAGCTATTAAAACTTGAACAATAAATAAAGTTGCACGATTATTGCCGGGTATCCTCGGCAAGGATACGGGATGCGCGAACTGTACGGGCGTATAATAAAACGACCCTTTTTGCCGGCAGAACCGCAATAAAACGACCCTCGGACTTGGTCCTTGCAAAGAGCGACATATGTCACTAATGTATGAAATAAAAAAAGAACTATTGCAATCCTCGCATTGCACCTGAATTTTCCCATTTCGAGTGCGGGAGGATTTGTTTGATGAGGGATTTTTGACAGGTGTCATTTCAGTGTGTGCTTATGTTTAAGCGGTATGACTTTATTAAATTATGCATGTTGGGAGAAAGTTATTTGGTAGAAAATTGTCTATGAATGTTGAAATTACTCCGTTTTACTTCTTTTTTAACAGCGCCATAGAAAATATTAACTAACAAAAGAATAATTAGTTAACCAAGAACGTTACTGAGTTGAGTGTTGTTAGATGTTTGTAACATATTTATAATTGATCATTTTTTACTTTTTAAATGAATAGAATCGTTTAAAAATATCATAAAAATAAAATTTAGGTAATATATTCAATTCATATTTTTTATGTTCACTAAAAATTTTTGATCTTAATTAAAAAAACAGAAATGTCTTGTCCTCTCATGTGTTCAGCATACGTAACACGATTTTTTCAAAAAATGCAAAATTTTACATTTCATGTTGCATGTACACATTTTTTTACGAGTGATAAGTGTGTAAAAAATGTGACGGTTGTCGGGTTTATCAGGTGAAGGTTGAACCTTATCCGTCGGAAGATAAAAAAAGGGTTTTAAATGTCGGACATCTGTAAAAGCGTTAATTGTACGTTTTATTGCATTTTTTAACAGCGAAAATAAAAACGTATTCACAGATGATACAGAAACGTGTTAATTTATGCGAATCGACTATTTATCGTTCCTAAAAAAATTAAGCATCCAACGATTATTTCGTAACGTAAAAATATCTATAAAGTTCCTACTTTTTTTCTTCGCGCGAACAAAAAATTAATTCTTTCAAGCGCGCAAAAAAAAATCCATGAATTTTAAACTTGGCCTTTTTAGTCTCGATTCGGAGGCAGTTCGCCTTATAAACGACCCGTCGAAAAAATGTATATATAAAAGGAAAAAACGTTATAATTTCGACGTCACCTTCGTCCTTCTTTTTATTAGCAATTTTCCCGCTAAAAGGGGGTAGAGCCCGCTGTTTCGAGTGGCGTTCTTGTAAAAGCGAGATAAAGGCGAGATTCGCTCTTAATGTACCGCCGTTCTATACAATACCTAGCCAGTGTATAGAATGACCATGGCGAGGAGTGCCGGGGTGCGTTTTGTGGCGCTCAGGTGACTGTCAGTAATGGACGAATTTTATTTTACAAGATATTTCCTCTTTTCGTCGACTGTTCATTTTTTCTGGTTTTTATTTTCAGCGAGAGTCGCGATTTTTCGGTTTGGTCGGCTCGGAAAATTGCGGTGTTTTTTTATGGGATTCGATGGAGGCTTCGCTTTTTATACGCGGATAGAGTGTGTGGTTTATTTGCGTTTTTCCATTGTGATGCATCGTGCGGTTTGAACTTTTTACGATGCGAAATTTATTTCAGCTTACGAAATGTTTTTTGTATGGAAATTCATATGTGGCAATCGTCTATATTGAATCTCTTTTTTGTCGGTGGAATTTTGACTACAAACGTTTCGAAGCTCTTCTTAAAAAATGGCGAAGACACCTTTGTGAAAAAAGAAATCACCTCTTCAGTATCGAGTGCGGAGAATGAATCGAGCGAAAGGTGCTTTTCGTCACGAAGAAAGTAAAGGTTTAGGAGGGAAAAGTGACGACAAAAAGAGGTAACTGTGTCAACACGGTGTGCCCCTAAATTATTAAACCACCTTTTTTCGGGAAGTAACGATAGGTGGGTGTAAAGGGGAGGGGCCGAAACAGAGAAAAACTCTCTTTCACGTCTTTTTTAATATTCAGTCGTTTTGTGAAGATACAAATGTACGTTTTCATTTTTATTTTTTCCCTTGCTATGTTTGAATGTTCTGTAATTTTTCTGAAAATATTCTAATGATTTTTTTCCTCGGTCGGAAAAATTCTTGTAATTTTTATTCCAGACAAGTTTAATATTGTTCCGACTTTATATTCTATTTTAAAATATAATACAGCGTAATAAAATGATATTTGAATACGGCAACGGAAATAAACGAATTGAAACCGTTCATGAAAAAAAAACTCGCGACGACAATGAAAATAGATACAGCAGCTTGCAAAAAGTACACCTCCCATGCACGATCAAATAACAAAAATCCAAAAATCAAATCAGAATTTCGTCAAAGCCTACACATATGCAAAAATATAATAACAACAACGAAACAGCGTCCATCGACAGGCGATCTGAAAATTTCGCGCGCACTCCGCCTCCGGTTCGCATTGCGTCACAAAATATTGTATATAACATATCGCATTGTGCGAAACGGACTTTGTATTATTCCCTGTATTATTGTGTGTACTCTGTGTTCAACTGTTGTGTATGGAAACTTTTCACTTAGCGAACGGACGGTGTACAGCGGCCGTTATCGGTGCGTAACGACCGCCTTTTGGGATTATGAGCAGACATTTTTGGTAATCCCCGTACGCTGTGTAACAAATGGCGCTAGATTTTAAATCTTGATCAAACTTAATTAAAACCTTTTATTTTTTCGCATATTTTTGTTTAAATATGCGCAATTATTAAATGTTAAAACCGCTGAAATTTCGGTGATGTCTCTACGTGTGTTTCGTTATAAGTTCGCTTTGACAATGTTTGTTCTGTTTATATTTATATAATTTTCATAATTAGTGTAAATTGAAAGACATAAAATTGGTATTTGAAAATAATTTGGAATATTCGTTGATGAAAATATAATACATACTTAATACTCGGTAAAAAATAATTATTGTACAGGTAATCCTCAGTGTACGACGGTTTGAACTTGCGACCGAAGAAAAATAAAATAAACATAATTTTTAATTAATTATTTTTCAAAAATTACTTGCTTACTTACAAGCTACCGTTACTTAATTGTAAGACTAATACATTTTGGAAAAAAATATAGACTCAATTGAATTTGTATTGTATTAAAAATGGAAATTTTTATGTAACTAAAATTGATTGATTTTTTTTATGGATTTGACTTACGACCAAAATTCAGGAACGTATCTCTATCGTAAGTCGAGGGATATAATAACTAAAAAAATATTGAAATTACCGATGGTATTGAAAAGTTTTGTTCAATATTCGATAATACGATAATGATTATTTTATTTCTAAAAAAAAAATCCAACCACATTTTTTCCTAGCTTCAAAAATGAACTAGCAACCTCAATACAAATGATTTTTTCTTACGTAACCTTCTCTTGCATGAAACTCGACAATTTTTCTTCGCATATTAATAACTCGAGCATCATATCGACCCTATTCACTAATTAAAACGATCATTAACGCTTCGTCCCGTATCGACGACGATCTCCGAAGGGCACCAACCAGTCCTCTTGGAGCACCACTCGAATGCAAAACGGCTTAACGAACCACCCCCTTTGTGTAGATTATTTCACGTCGAGTGGTCGAAACACTCGCCGACCACTTTGTGGTCCAAAATTATCCACAACCAGATGACAGGGGGGTTCGGGTGGTTTTTGGGGTGGTGGGTGATTAAGGGTAGGTTGTTGCTTAGCCCGGGCCTCCCACTTATCTTCGGAAATCGCTTTAAGGGTGGAAAAATTGTATACTTTTTACGAGGCTCTTGATACGGTGGACGGGCGTCTTTTTAGTGGTATATTTTTGGTGGAGGCTTTGATGATAAACTTTCGCCGCTTTTAAATTTGATCAATTTTTATTTTTGTATATTAAAAACGCTTAATGGATGCGCTATTTTTGTGGAATTTATAAATATTGCGCGTTTAAGAGATTTTGTGGATTATGAATATACATTTTATTTAACGCAATTTCTTTTGCGTAAAAGAAAGTACGATTTTAAGAATCGTTAATTAAAATTGGAAATGTAATATATAATATCATTATCGTCCATTCCTATTCAAAGATCCGTCTCGTTTGCTAGATTGTCGCAAACTTCGTCAGTCAACATGTGTACTTTATACAAAATTCAACATGCAGCATTCCACAAATTCGTTACTAACGAAAGAACGGGGTCAAAATTCAGCTCGAAACGCGAATAAACAAATTTATTATTCCGTATCATTAGCATAATTGAGAGAACCCGAGCTGATTCTATCGACGAGACTCGTACAGCGCGAAAAAACACTTTTTTTCTTATGGCACATTCTTCGCAGCGAAAGATTTTATTCTCATCCCCGTTTCTTTTTTTTCGAGTAAATTCATTCATTTTCTTTTTACTTTCTTTTATTCTCTATGTGTATTTTTTTATAGTACTTTTGCTAAATGTAGTTTTTGGGTGGAATGCGAATTTCGGCGAAGTTGACTTATCCCGGGATAACTTTCGAAAGTTTGTGCGCGGCTTAAGCGAGGCTTTCGGGACGGTTATACGATTTAACTGCGAGTGGTGATTTTGTGTTTGACCTCAAACTTTCGCAAAACGTTCTCGAGAGCTGAATTTTCTACTTCTAATGTATTTTAGAATTAAATTTATATACGCATTTCATAAATATAATTTCGATGAAACAACAAAATGGAATATTTTAAAGCGAAATTTATTCTAAGTATTATAACAATTGTTCACCTGAATATAATGTGAAAGTATAACGCGTCCGTTTTTCGAACTCCATTTGAATTTCAATGACGTGAAACGTAAAATATACTTATTGTTAGATTACATTTGAATATATTGTTTCATGTAATACATATTATATGAGTCAATGTTGAACACATCGATTATTAAAGTTGAATGATACATAATGTTAGTTGATAGATAGACTTTCTTGACAGAATTCAACAAGTAATTATTTTGATCTTTTAACGTTATGTTCAATCAAATCATTTTTAAATGATTTATCAAAAAACTGTTACAATGGTATAATCTATTTGAGATTTCTCGTTTTTACTAAAAAAAGTTGATTAGGTAAGCTATAAAGTTTTTTTATGGCAAATTGAACGTTTTGAACTTCAAATTTAACTATAAAAAGTATTATAAAGTTCGTTGTCATAATCAATGAAATTAATTACTATAAATTATTGTTGATTTGTTAAATTTGAAGTGTGAAACGTCCAATTCGAAACGTAAAACGCTTAATTTGACATCTAAAACGTTGAATTTGAAGTGTAAAAACTATATATGATACAATAGGTTTGCAAAATATGAAATCCGAATTGAAAACATTTGCGAAATCCGTAACAAAAGCTTAGATTAAACTTTTAGCCTGCACCCTCGTTTGCAACGTCACGCTTACGAGCACTATTATTCCATACAAAACACGCGCATACTTTTTGTGTGCATTTTTCCAGTGGCGCACGTCGCCGACAATGGCCGTCAATTAATAGCGGCACACCCTCGACGGCCAAATTTTTCATCCCGACTATTTTTCCCCCACATCTCCCTTTTTCCATTTTCCGTACATTTTGTTTATCCGGCGTTACAGTTGACGCCCTCGCGACTCGCCGCCGCTTTATGCGTGTGTTTTCCCGCTGATTTTATTCCGGTTTTTATTTACTTTTTCGGTTTCGATCGGGGGCATAAACACGAAACGAACGTGCATATGCGCTTTCGAGTTATATAATAAATACGGCGTGTATGTGCCGATTCGGTACAAGAAGAGTTATGGTCCATTGTGCCGGTGGCGTGCGCGCCGATTTATGATTTGTCCGACACAATTGTATACCGGGGTCGTAAATTTGCGACGACGTCTTTTTTCATTTTTTTTTTTCATATTTATTGTTCGTTTGAGTTTTGTGCAATTTTCAATTGATGGGGTGCGGCTATCGGGAAATTGGGAAAATGTGGAGGTTTAGCACGGGGATTAATGGCCGTTTTGTTTTCGTGAACGTTTGCCATATGTTTTGATACCGATTTTTTCATTTAATATATTATTATATTTTTAAATTACACTCAATCCTCTTTTCACATGGTTATGAAATAACATGGTTCAAAGAAAATCAACCTATTATTTTTTTACTCTTTTTTTCACTTTAACACAAAGTATATAAAAAAAAGTATTATTACCACAATGCAGTAATGCATGTTTTGTTATGTGGTATTGTGTATTATTATGTATAATGATGCCACAATGGTAAGATTCGGTGTAGATTAGTATATAATTATAGTTTTTAAATAAGAAATTTCAATGTTTTTTGATGATTTTACATGGCGAAATTTTTCCATATTACTCATTTTTTCAAGCTTTTTATTAGCTTGTTATAAAGTATATTTGGATGGAAGTTTTTTCCAAATATACTGATGGAATCTATAATATCACTAATTTTTATATGGTCACTATACATTTTTTGAATGTATCCCTCATGTTTAAAGAGGATTAGGTATATAAATTAAACAACGAAATGATTATAAAACCTTATTAAAATGAAAATTATTATAAAACCGATATAAATTCAGTTCATTAAAAAAAAAATCGAGTTATGTCAGCTCTATGTAACCGGGCGACCCTCGCGCTCTCGTTCCGAAATAAAATAAAATAAAATAATATATTTTTCCGAAATAATAATTCTCGAAAGCTTAAAGCCCCGCCGAAAAACAATCCTCGGGTCACATTCGGAAACAAAGGACCGCACCTCGCATATAAATTATATTAATACGTCCCCGCTTTGTTCGCGTCGGGCTATCCGCGGTCCGGTTTTATTAGCCGGTCCTTGCAAATAATGCAAAACCGGCAATCCGAACAGTTATAAATGTTATAAATATCTGTTGTGAGAGTGGGAAACACACGATATTACGGCGAACCGCAAAAAAATATAATAATAATGCAAAAGTGCGGAAGCGACAAAGAAAAAGCGGCGGCAACGTACGCTCGGAATATGGCCTGCAGTTTCCATTGTTTCTTTTTTTTTTATTGGATTATTTCGTATGAATTTGATTTTATTTCTGAATTAATTTTTGAATATATTTCAGTATTTTTTTTGTATATATACATTCCATTTATCTATGGATATCGTACGCTCATTGCATTTCAAAATATTATTCGAAAATTAAAAGTTTTTTCAAATGAATTTTCATTTGTAAAAAAATTAAAAATTAAATTCTCTGTACAATTCAAAAGTGTTCACGGTTTTAAATTATCGGTTAGTTTTACAGTCGGCTAACTGCGTTATCGTCGGAACGGCCGCTTGACCCGTCTGCGGCTTTTTCACGAAATGGACGATTTGGCCCAAATTAAATTTTTGCATATTCCAATATGCGAGGCGATAAATCGCAAAGCATACTCTCTTTTCGGCAAAACCAATATTTTTATTTCCGCAAAAAAAATCGATCCCCAGAACCGCAACCTATCCCAAAAAATTAAAAACACCCATTAAAAAATCGAACATCAGACCAACTAACGAATGTTGCCTTTGGTGGATTCCGGCTTTGTGGGACCTGGGACGGGAGCCCTCGGGACCTTTGATCCTGGCGAAGTCCTGGTCCTCGATAGCCCACCCATCTTTGGTGGGCGGGGTGGGTGGCGGTGGGTGGGTGGTCCTTTTCGCCTGTAATTATTCAAAACCTATTCTGGCCGCGCACAATGGGCCCTTTGCGAAGCGGTTTTATTGCGTTTCCCCGGTCGGCTCTTCCTGCGTTTTTCGCCTCTATTTTCTTTCTATTATTTTTTTTATTGTGTTTTGTTTCGCTCGAGGATTCTTTAAAAAATGTGGTTTCGTTTTTATACGATTTTTTTGTGGTCTTTGTGAGGTTGCTGATGCGTTGCAGTCGTGTAATTGGTGAGGTTGCTTTAATCAACTTTGAGCTTTCGTATTGGTGAAATTTACATACAAAAAACCTGATTATTTTGTGATAAACTCAATTGTAAAATCCATAAATTAAAATATTATTGAAGCGCTTTCATGCAAATTTTAACCAATTTTAATTGATACATCCAATCCGATTAGTAAGTTACAGCGCCAACAACGTAACAATTAATCCTCGAACCAATTTGTATACATACACAGCATACTTCCTCATACATATACGGCATACTTCCTCATACACACACGGCACACTTCCTCATATATACATACCTCATACGTACGAAGCACTATTTATCCGTTAAATTGTCGCGACGTGAAATATGCTGGTACGTTCCGATCTCGCCATTTATCATCGGCGCGTCCGAACAACAATAAGGCTCTATTGAAAATTTCACAGCAGCCAGCGATATTTCACCGACAATGACCGCCGACGCCGCTTTTCGACAAAGACGCCTTTTTCTATTTTCATTCCCGTATTTTTTTTTTGTTGTATTCTGTTCGATATCGAAATTTGTACGATTGCGGAAATCTCGAAACTATTTCCGTTTCGAATCGATTTTTTTTAAATGAAAATTATTTATTTATTTAATATAATTTTTTTTCAAATTTTAATTATACGTTATGTTTTTTTTATCATTTTTTAATTGATTTAATACATAAACACGTACATATGTGTTTGAGTGATCGTCGGACAGACGTGCCGTCAATCAAACAGGTTCAGATTGGCTAGGATTATTTGACCGATCCGAATCCACTGAAAGACACAACGTATCAGAGTTTTTCACGAGTAAATCCTCGTTTTTCAGTGATATTCGACTTTATTGCATTTTTCGTCGAACTGCTGCTGGCTTATAATTGATTTCCGAATCTACGTGCAGAACAAAAAGTGATTGTTTAGTGAAAAATTTTCGTCGATATTTTAATATCTAATATAATAACACTGAAAATTGCCTTAAATCATTTTTCACTTATTTATTCGTATTGTATTATATTCTTATATTATTTCATCCCTATAAAAATACGTTCGATATCACTAGCATACGTTTAATCAAAATATTCCGCGCTCTCGAAGGCAGAATCTCGAATATTATATTGAATTATTCACGTGAGAAGAACTCGCACGCTTGTCACGTTGACAATACCGTATATACGCCAACAAAAAAAGCACATATATAAAAAATGTAGAATCCAACGTCTGGTATTATTGATTCGATGCAAATTCGTCTCGTAGACGTTATCCCGTTTTATTTACGGACACTGCAATCGAAAGGCTTCTTCAGGCGCTTTCAATCCGAGTTTGCGGGTCGAAAGTTAATCCTTTGTGCTTTCGAATATGAAAGTTTTCAATATAATACACAAAATTCTTTCGATATTACCGCGATGGGTTTCGATTAAACTACGCACTTCAAGCGAAACTTCATCATACGAGATAAAACGATAATCGAAAATCGAACCCCAATCTAAAATCAAGCGAGTAACACAAAATCAAAAACTCCGGACCCACAATATAAAAGCGCCCTATAAAATCATAAAATAGGCCAGCCATAATAATAATAATCGGGCTATTAAAATTCGGCCCCGAATATAAATAGACTGTCGGGACAGGCTGTATAATGCAAACGAATAATATATATAAAATACATAGTGTTCTGCGTATACATTTTAAGGGTCCTTTCAGGGCCGATTTCCTCTCGTTTTTTCGCTTGGCCGCGGGCGGCTTTTGCCATTTCGCCGAACCAATCTTCTGGGCCCTCGATGAATTTTAATTATGTACATGTTTCGCGATTTCTTTATTTGGCCGTTAACGAGAAACGCTTACGTTTCCAGCGAAAATGTTATACACTCCTTTGATACTGTTTTTTTCCTCTTCCGGCTCGGGAAAAAGGAAATCGTTATTAATTCTGACATCGTATATACGCGAAGGTGGGTTCACGTTAAAAGGGCAATCTGTTACCTTTGAGATTCAACGTGACGTATTTAATAATCGGTTGTTTGTACTATTGTGTGTGTCGGTCGGATCAGAAGATCGTTTCGGCTTTATTGGGGAAATGTTTCGGCTTGTCTTATTCAATATTCATAAATGCTGATAAGATGCGATGAAAAAATATAACTGTTCATATGTATGATATAAATAATAAAAAAAATTTGAGTATTAGAGATATTTTTTATTGCATCAATTATATTTTTTAAGCCAAAATTTGTGTTGTTTATGGACTGAAAATTAAAAAAAAATTAAGCACTTAGCGTAACATCACCAGTGGTAGACCATGTACCTGTAGTTGACCAATATTGGTAAAAACATAAAAATTAAGGTTTTTAAAGATAAACTTTCATAAAGAGTGCGATGGATAAACTGCTCATTACAGCATATCTATCGCACCATTTCCCGAAGATTATCATTACTAAAAACCTAAATTTATATTAAATGGAGATAGTCAACTACAGGTACATAGTCAACTACTGTTATCGTTACCCTACATGAAGATTATAAAAAAATTTGTGTAAAAATTATAATTAAATTATATAAAAATTTTCTTCTTAATATTATATGATAATTTTTTATTAAATTATCTATATCAAATCATCGATAAATAAAAAATCAAAAACCCACATATACCTATTTTTTTTAAATTTTATTAAAACGATCATTCAAATACAAAACCTAAAATAATCATTTCCCCAAAAAATTCAAAACAACAAACTTTCCGATAACATCAAAACACCAAAACCAAAAACACAAACAATCCATTCCTTCAAAAAACATCAAAGCATCTTCAAAACACCGCGAAGAGGGCGGTCAAACGCTCAAGAACAGCCCTCGGACACGTTCATTATGGAGCTCCGCCGCGTCGGGGGCCACGGGGGCCCGGGGGCTGCGCCCCAGTGGGCGGGGCGCCGCCCCCCAAGCCGTAACGGGGTAACAGCGCGTAGGCGCATCGGGTCAAGGTGAGAAAGAACCACCTGCTGCTACTGATGCTGATGCTTGGTGAGGGCGTGTGTGTGTTTTTTGGTGATTGGATTGTTTGGGGTTTTAATTAGGGTGTTGAAGTTGGAATGTGTTGGAAATTTAGGTTTTTTTGTGTGTTGATGGATTTTTTTTGTGTGTGTTTTGTGTTATGGAATGTGTTGGGATTTTCATTTTTTTTGGTATCAAATGGTTGTGAATCTGGATTTGGTATATTATATTATATTATATTATAGATCGAGGTTTGTGTAAGTAATAATAAAAAAAGCGTAATTTTCCCATATGTTGGGAGAAAAAAATAACAAAATGGTTGTATGCACAGTTTTAAGGTATTAATTATTATTTTTTTTATTTGAATACCGGATATAAATAAGGGTGTAAGGGCCATTTTAAAGATTTTTAGCTAAAATGGTTTTTATCAAAAAATTCCCATAGTGGTGCATATGACCGATACAAGTTCGCTATTGATATATTTTACACTATTAAAAACAGATTTTGGGGACTCTAATCATTTTTTTAAATATGGGAGTTGATATATCGAACGTATTTCAAGCTTTTTATTATTTTAGTATAATACCGATTTTGGATTTTTGGCAAGTTTTATTTTTATTTTCGGTATTCGTTCATGTTCTTTAGAAAAAAAAATTATCATTGTAGTAAAAGAAATCAAAATTTCGGTTTATGTTGTCGCTTCTATAAAAGTTTTAATTTAAAAAAAAATAATTTCCATTTTATATTTAGGTCAAAAGAACTTTCATTATATAATATCATGACATTTAATATATTAAAAAATATTTTTTTTCGCAAACGCGCATATAATTTTACAATTTCATGAACCACTTATCGAAAAAAATGTAATAAAAAACGTGTAAAAGAGAAACTCAATTCGATTCGATCCCGTAATAAGACCCGCATCAAAAACACATAAAATCATATCGAAAAGGACCCTCTTAGCGGATTAAGTACACGTCGCACTCGAGCAAACAAAGATACCTATTTTTTTTTTTTTTTTAATTAATTTCGATGTAATTTTCGCCGATAATTGAAACGGATCCGACTCGCAGGAGAAAAAAAAAAATATAAAAACCGACCGAAAAAAAGTGGACGGAAGAGGGAAAAAATGAACATCTTCCGCCGCGTGTTCCTTTCGGTTCGCAAATTGAAATTCTTTCGGCGAAGAATTTTAATTGAAAACGCGAAAGAATTGCGCGTATTATGTTTTCGCTTTGTGGCGAAAAGCTATATAAAATTTTACGATTCGTCCACCTCCCGTGGGATATAACGTCGGAAACATTAATCCCGAAACACCGAACCGTATCGGGATGTAGAAAAAGCAGCTTGTTGTATACGAGGATGTTGTTAGCGGAAGAGATTCAACATTGATTGACATAAATTATGAATTTGTGCTATTTTCAAATATTGGAATTTCTATTTTCGTAGTTTATAAGAAATAAAAATCAATTTAAAATGGCTTCATAAACAACATGAGATATGTGATGAACGGATTTTTATTTCGCAATGCAACAAAAATTTGATGAAAAAGAAAGTATTATATGATATAATATATAATATGTTATGCAACATTTGTGTAATTGGGTTTTCTATGAGAAGTGCAAAAAATCTTGCGTTTTTTGTGAAATGTAAACAAAATTTGACATCCTTATCAAAATTATTTATTCAATTGGTGATTTTTCAACTTTTATCAATAAGAATGAACTTTTTTATGATTTACAAAGTCGAATCTTGCATTTGTGGCATTCAACGCCCTTTTTCAAGCTTTTTATTAGCTTGCTCTACCGCACAGGTTTTTAATCAAATTGCGACACTCTGGTGTCAGAAATGCAAGTCTTTCCCAGCCTTCCATAGGTATAACATAAAACCCGTCAACTGTCATATTTGATAGATGACGTAAAACATTTATTTCTTAATAAAACCAACAAAGGGGGACAACACACCAATATATGACATTAAATTTCACAAAAAAAAAAAAGCAAGATTTTTTTTTACGTTTTTCATGAAAAACGAGATTACACAAACATTACATAAGCATATACAACAAAAACTCAATCCTTGAATTTTATTTATATTAAATAACAATCAGTTTTCGATTAAAAAAACAACGAACTATATTTTTTTAACAACCCAACATTTCCGAAACATCGCACAAAACTCCCAAACAGAAACAACAGCCCACATCAACTTACCCACTTCACCACCCACACGAGACGAACGAGGCCATAAAAACGGAATCACTAATGGCATCCTCGTGCATCATCAGCCGGGATCGACCCTCGAACGATGACGTATCATATCCACTAATGGATTGAGATATCCGCATCCGTTCACACCTCGCGGTGTAATCGTTTGCGGCCGGGCTTAAGAGCATTGTACGGTACTGACAAGTACCGACGGTTAGTCTGTAGCTGGCTGAAAGGCTACACGGCTACAGAGACGCCTAAATGCCGTTGATAAAGTGCAATCAAATATTCAAAAGCTTGGTACGACCGGCTTAGCTGTGGATTTCCATTTGTACGTTTGCGGAAAATCGGCGAAATTTGTGTTGATTCATTTTGGGATTGGTGATTTGGATGTGTTGGAAGGATTATTGATGTTAAAGGAGGTAGTTTTGTGTATTTTTTTTTTAATATTTTGGATAAAATATAGAGCGATTAAATCAATAAATCGAAAGGTTCATTCGTTCAATATAAAAAGATGAACCGTGTAGCTGATAAGGATTTTCATTGGATGAATTTCAAAGATTTTGCCCTTTTTAAAAATAGAATTTTAATAAAAATATGTCAGGTGTCCACAATTGATGAAATAAAATCTATGTTAGTTTTCATATCATCCTTTAATTATTTGGATTAAATTTATAGAATTTTCGTTTATAATGTTAGAAATGTGTGTAAAAATATAATATAATATGATATATTTAATTTAGATGTCGTAATAATTATTTGACTATAAGATAAAATAGTTTTTTTTAATAATGCTTTAATTATTACTTTGAAAATACTGATGTTTTTAAATCATTTATTTTTCATGCTTACAATAAAACATTACCATTAAGACATAAACCATATCATACCACAAACATTTAAAACGTATGGTATAACGTTATAAACGTATATCAAAATTCTAATACTTTTGTAATAATCTTCAAAAGTATTTTTTAATGAAAACTACATAAATAGTTTTAAAAATTAACAGAATACTATTTTAATATTTAATATGAAAAATGTGTGTTGAAAAAGTAACAGGAAAAAATTGATTATTTCAAAAAATTTAATACAATTCATTTAAAAAATAAATAAAATTACCTTTATATACAAATAATTTTCCAATTTTTTTCATACGCTGAATTGACGAATACGAATTTTTCATATCAATTAAGAAAATAATGAACCTTTCAAAAAATATCAGGCTCAAATCCACAATTTGAACTCGGCGAAGGACGCACGTGTACGCAACGGCACATACGGGGTTAATGTTACAATCCAGTTAATTCAATTACGAAATTTCGACAAACTCGTCGTCCTCTACACGCCCGACACAATTCGAAATGTATCATTGTATACGTCCAACTTTATAATTGCGAAATTCGCCCGGCGCTCGACGGTCATAACGGTCATGGCCGCCGGTTCGGCTTTCAAGGCCGTCGCATTCAAATATTTGCGAATTTAACGTATAATGCGATTCGAAAATATGAATTAAAAAAGCCGGGACAAAGAAAGAGCGGGAAATCCTCGCGGCTGGGACCTTGGTCGGGAGGTTCCGGGCCCTTTGGGCGGGGTGGATCACCCTTGTTCAGGGGTGTTTCGGGATTTTGGGTAAAATACGATTTGAAACTATTTTATTTTGTGAAATAATTTAAATTTTAACGTTTTGTTTTAAATTTTATAGTAATTGTCACGAAAAATTGTAATCTGGTTTTTTTATCAGGAAAATTTTACTTCAGTATTATTTGTATGAAAGACTTTTATCATTATTTAAGGTTCATAAACTTTATCGAAATTTTGTAATAATATATTCTCAAAAAAAAATCATTTTTATTATTTTATATAATATATCGATTCAATAAGTATTAATTAACAATGTAAAACACATATAACAACTTTTCCGAAGAGCCGAAAATAGATTTTTTCCAAAGGTCTTCTATTTTTATCTTATTCACTCTTCCAGTCACGAAAAATAAAGTTTTTGATAAAAATATTAAGATTTTGAACACTATAAAATCAAATTTTAATTTAGAATATTAAAAGTTTCATAAAAATTTGTCATAACTATAATAATAAAAAAAAATTATAGCAAAGAACAAATAATTTTTATGATGTCGAAATTCAAATCATACAATTCATTACAACAAAAAAATCTAAATAAAAAAAAACTCATAAGTAATTTTCATTAAAATATAATTTAAATCAATTGGCACTTCCGGAACACACATTCAACGAAAATCACATCCATTCATAACAAACACAAAAAAATATATTGAAAACCCGGAAAAGCTCACACACATCCCTGCTCCCAGCCAGAGTGCGTCAGGTACGTGTACGGGGGCGGATTCCCCGACCCCCTGAAAGCCTGCGATGACGTCATCGCAAGCATCCCCGACTTTTGGCCGGGGGAGCCCTAGGCGGGGGGTGGCGGGGGGCGAAAGTGGCGCTCGCCCTTTATCGCTCCCTTTCGCCGACTCGACTAAAGTTCAAGCATGCGGTCCTGATGTTCTTCCTCATCTATTTTCGTATGTCGATTTGCACATGTGTAAGTTTTTGGCGTGCGCTGATTTTGAGTTTGAGTGGTTCGTATTGTTAGATTTTGGATTGGATTGTGTTTTTGAATTTTGATATGTTGATTTTGGTTCGTGAGTGTGGATTTGGATATTTAGTTTTATGGTTGATGTTGAAAAATATTTTGAATAAATTTTGTAGAACATTGCTTGAAATAATTTTGAAAATATTTGATTTTGTTTTGAATTATATTCAAGATTATATGAAAAATCTTTTTTGTTATAATGAAAAGTTTGGATGTATTTTTTTTATTATAAATGAATATTAACTGTATTTTTTAACAAATGATCTCAAATTATATTTTTATATATAAATATCAACTGATCATTTGATTTTGATGGTCAGTAAAAACGAGTGGGTTTGAAATAAATTTTATTTTTAATATTTACATAACGTAAACCAGTTTTTATTATAAAAATATTCCATTAAGTTTCAGGATATTTTGAAACGTCTCATCACGATTTTCATACTAGATTGATCATTTTAATAGTCAAGCTTCTTCAAGAAACGCAGTGATTTATAGCCAAGATATTGGAAACTGTTTCGTTTTTCTATTTTTAGCACGTTTTATAGCCTTTCTTCCATTTAACACAAACTCCATACTTATCACGAAACCTTTCATTCACAAATACCATTAAAACTTCCTGACATCTTCTCAAGATAACTTTCACTTTTCGAAAAACCTCTACTTACAAAAACACGCAACCTCCCTGAAACAACCACAAAGGCTCAAAACGAAATTCGTTTTGCGACTTGCATACGTTATAACAACTCATGATCCAGCTAAGAAGGATATATTTGATCTCGAGCCCGCTGATGAGACTTTAACGACGTCGATTTCGCGACGAAAGCTCCCGCGCAAAATCGCATCCGACCCCCGCGCACCGCGCCCCTCCCGTCCATAATCCCATTTTGCGAAAATTCCGAGGTGAAAAGCGCTGAAAAAAAGAACACCGCGTCCAAAAGCGAAAAAACCGCCGCAACGAGCATCCCTCTGCCCTAAATTCCGATTCGCGCTCGGATGTTGCGCAAAGCGGAGCTTCGGGGATTACCGAAGGATAATATTCGGTGTGCGTTAATGAAAATGAAGTTTGAAAAAAAATCGGAGGTTTTTCTTATTATTATTGTGTTTTTTTCGGAATTGAGGTTGTGTGTGTGTGTATTTTTTTTAATATTACTTTTTCGCGATGTTTGTTAGGCCGTTATCTGGCCGCCGTTTTCTCTTAATTTTATTTAATGAAACACTTAATCATTTTCCCCTCGTTCGGGCCGAAGGGGAGAGATAAGGTCTATTTTGTTCGTTCATCCATTTCCAGTGCAACGCTTTATCATTTTAATTTTTTTCGAAAATTTTCATAAAAAGATAACTCGCGGGTGGGTGTTCAGAATTTATGTTGTGCTGATTTTTTCATTCGCCTGAAATTAAATATGTACATGCTTTTTTAATGATTTAATAAGAGAGTTTTCACAGGGAAAAAAAACTCGTTTCCGTAATTTCGTATTTTATACGCACACTTCGCATTGCTTAAATTTTTCAGTAACAATGATCATATTTATTATATAATATTATATTAACAGTGATATTTGAGAATTATCTGTAAACATTCACGAATTCAATAAATTATGAATCATATGTAATTCAAAGTATTATTGAATATGATTCAATACAAATTTTTCCTCAAATCTATTTCAATTGTAATTTGAGTAAAATGCTAAAAAAAATATTATTTATTTTATCACTTGATACAATTTTTATACTTTGAATTCAACGTTTTACATTTCAAATTCAACGTTTTATATTTCAAATTCAACGTTTTATACTTCAAATTCTACAAATTAACAACATTTCATTGACTACTATGACAATGGTCTTAATAATATGTACTTTCCTGAGGTATAAAACGTTAAATTTGAAATATAAAAACTGTAAATCATATGTTTTACGACTCACATAATACAAATAGTGTAAAAATTTATAGTGAGTGCAACTCATGAACTTGGGAAGCAAAAATGTATTCCTATATTATATTTCATTTGAACACACAACTAAAAACTTTTTAAACTCGAAATTAAACCATTAAATTCCTTTAACCTCGTGCTAGAGATGATTTAACATAGTATATTTGCGTATTATTTGTCTGTACCAGAAGTTTCAAATCGATCGGAGGTGTGGTATTCGAGATCGACAACGATCTTCGTTAGCCCTTAGGTAAAATTTACAACGCACACCTAAAAAGCAAGTTAATAAAAATCTTGAAAAATATCTGACTTAAGAAAATCATTTACACACTATAAAATTTCACCCCAAACATCATTACCATATCAAACTCCACACAAAATCAAAACAAAAATCACACCCAAAAACAATTAAAAAAACGCACCAAACAAACTCCCTCAATTCCCACTTCCCACGAAAACGATCTTCCCACCACTCGCAAACGAACCAACAACACACCAACCATCAATTCCACATCCACACACGAAACAAATATAAAAAAACAAACGCAACACCCTCGCACGTTCATCCACAGATCATCCGACATTCGGATCCGAGTACGGGGGGCGCGCGCCGGGGGCGTAGTCCCCGTCGCAGGCCCGCGCCCCCCCCCCCCCCCCCACCCTGCCCCGCCCGGCCCGTCGGTCGATGTAGGTCGGCGCCCCTGCCCCCCCGCGCCTCCCCCCCACGGGTGGGTGTGGCCGCACGTGGTGGCCGCCGACGCCTCCGCTCTGCAGTCGCTTTATCAATTATGGAACACCCTGTACGCACACACGTTATGTAAGTGGTGTGGATTCGGTGTTGGTGATTTTTTTTTTGTAATTAGATTTTTTTTTTGGTTTTGGGTTGTTTTTGGGAGGGTTTTTAGTTTTGTGTGTTTTTTTAATGTTTGAGATTTGTGGGAGGATGTGATGGGTGCAGTGCCGTAGCAACTCATTGGCAATTGGGCAAGCGCCGAGGGCATATGATACTGAAGGGGCGCTAAAAGTGCCAAAGATTACTTTTCGGAATTTTTTTTTCGAAGTTTGAATAAATATTTCCACTGTAGCCATCTTAAATATTTCCACTGTAGCCAACCTAAAAATTTACAGTGTTGCCAACCTAAATATTTCCAGTGTTGCCAACCTACAAATTTACAGTTTTGCCAACTTAAAAATTTACAGTTTTGCCAACCTAAAAATTTACAGTGTTGTCAATCTAAATATTTCCACTGTTACTAACCTAAATAGTGACGAATAGTTTTAAAGAGCGTTGTCTTTTTTTTTTTTTTTAGGAAAAAATTTTTTGGGGATCGAAAACATTCGAATACTGACGAATAATTTTTCTTTTGAAATTTATATTAATAAATAATTTTTGGCTAGCTCCCCCTTGGAAAAAATTTTTTTTTCAGCTCCCCTTTGAGAAAAAGGGGCGCCAAATTTTATATTTGCCAAGGGCGACAAAAACATTGCTACGGCTCTGGATGGGTGTATGTTATGTAAATTTGGAAATTTGATAGTTTTATTTTTTTATTTTTTATGGAGTTTTTTTTATCTGATGTTTTTTTAGATATAAACAGGCGGCCCTTGACTTTTGAAAAATTTGCTATTTCAAACATTTTTGAAAAAAAATTTTTTATCGATAATGCAAAAATTCTAATTTGACAACTTTTCCATAAAAATACAATACAATATATTATATACTGTCAGGTGACAGCAATACGGGTTTATTTTGAAAAAAATTGCCTAACCATCCTCCATATAATAATAGCGCTATTCTGTCTGTCTGTCTGTCTGTGTGGGGTCACGCTAGAAATTATGCACTGAATTAGATCCTTTGCCAATGTGCGTTAAGGACTATTTCACCGTTCACATTTTTACGCTAGAAATTATGCACTGTTCGAAATTGGAAAATTTTGTTTTTTATTTGAATTTGAATTATAATTATTAATTATTAATATTTTATTAATAATATTTTTTTTTACATTTGAATTTAAGTAATTTTTATTTTGATTATTATATTAGGGGTACCGGAAAAAATCCATTTTTTTAAACATAATAAAAATTTGTATTAGGGGTACCGGAAAAAAATTCCATTTTTTTTAAACATAATAAAAATTTATTCATATATATTTACGGGCATATAGTAATTATAAAATATAATCGCCATCATTATTTAGGACTGTCTGCCATCTATTAGGCAGCTTTTCGATTCCTTTTTTCTAAAATATGGCTTTGATGCAAAATATGAATTTAAATAGTTTTCTAAATTTTTCACTCTGTTGACTTTTTTTCCCTTAGTGAATGCTCCAAGAACATAAACAAATAAAAATCTGATAGCGCGAGCTCTGGTGAACAAGGAAGATGATTTTGAACTTCGAAATTTAATTTGGCAATTTTCCCACATTAAAAAAAATGTAAAGCATCTAGCATAGTACCTCCTGGGTGATGTGGAAATCTATGCTTTATTAGATAAATTAATATTAAATTAAAATAAATATTGTAATATCTACAAAATATTCTATAATATTTTATATAATAAATTAAATAAACATTTCACATTTTCAACTATATTCAACGGGTAAATATACTGTCATTATATTGTATTTTCAAATTTTTTCCTCAAATCACGCGTGCGATGTTATAACATCGGGCCTACCGTTCGTACATTATAATCGACTAAAAAATCAATTTTTCCATGGCATGAACCTTCTAAAAACCGATTGATACTGCTTTTTGGTGGAAACTTAGCTGGTGATTAGCACGTTAAAAATACGCAAAACTTTTGATTTTTTTAATTTTCCCTTGCTTTCGAACATTCAACTTTTGAACACATTTTCAGGAACCAATTATGTTCGAAAGTCGAGGGCTATCTGTAGTTATTTTGAATGTATGTATACTTTAAATCAAGTATGAGTTTTTTTTAAATGTTATTAGGAAGAGTCTCCATGATGAGCGTAAGTGTGAATGTAAGCAAACATTAGCATTTTGAGCGTAAATACAGAACTGTAATTCATATGTTCATGCTTATGAATACTATATATATATATTGAATTTAAATAAATACTTTTGTATACGCTCACTATGGGGTCTGGCTCTTGAATAAAGAATTTTTGTAATTCAGGCAATTCTTCTAATTTGCATGTTGTATAGTGAATTTCAACTCAAAATATATTTGTGAATTCTGTGTTTTGATATTTCATACACAAACGAGCAGAAAAACAATTAGGTATACTCGAGTGATGAAATTTTGGAGAGACTGAAATTCAACAGTGGATTGAAATGACCTGATTATATCTTAATTACATATGAAATTTGCACAGATATGAAATCTAAACCGATATTTTCGAGAAATGCCCCATTTTGTATTTTATTATTATATATTTTTTCTACTATAAAAATTTTCTATAATGTTTTTCAACTTTTCAATAATACAATAAATTAAATTATTCAACGATCCGAAAAATTCAAATTTTTTATATTTACAAAGAATAATTGTGCTAACAGTTTTCGCTCTACGAAATCATAGATTATTTCATTCGATTGGATCTTTCTTATAAGTAACATGTAAGTATAAATATTTAAGTACGTTATATATCTGTGTCCATTTTATCTTGATGCGGTTAATCGGGTCGCGTGTGCTTTTTTCCTATCTCGAGGAATTGGCGTTTTTGTCGTGATATTGGGTCTTCTAGATTGTGTAGCCATTTCGATTTGAGTTAATCAAGGTTGTTTCGATTGATCTGATTTATTTTTTGTTAGCTTGGAAATGTTCAATTTTTTAAAGGTTTCGAAATATACTTATACACTACAGTACGAAATTGCTTGGAAAATTACGAAATTTTATCATGTGAGAAAAAATTTTCCCTCTTACAATATTCCTTCAACAGTAAAATATATCATAAAATCATCAAATTTTTCATTACGAAATTGCGAAACTTCGCAAACCTCACAAAACACCATCCGACACAGCGAGATGCTATCGGACCGGAGAAACGAAAGATTTCTTTTAAAAGTCACAAGTCGCGATCACGCCCGGCAATATCGGCCAACATTGCCTAATGGTCTGTTAATATTTTCTCTTTTATATTTTATACATATTATACATATAGGCACGTTTAATATTAGAGGGCGTCGAAAAATGATCCGAAAAGGAGGCGAAGCGAAGCGTGAATCGGAATCCGGGGTGGCGAAACTCGGTTCCGAAAGCGGGATCATAAATAAAACCGTTCCGCGAAAGCCTCATCGTATCTGATGTTAGATACGAAGGAGAATTTTAAAACGGGAAGCCACGAAAAATTCTTTCTGAAGACGAAAAAGCGGGTGGCAATCATTCAGAGGCGGGGGATGAGCCGAAACGGGGTTGAAAAAGCCATCAACCCCCGAAGAAAAATGTCATTAACCCTTACGCACTGACAGAGTAGATTGCCTTTACTAAATTGTTATACTTTTTTAATATTTTTTTTAAAGTGTCATTAAAATAATCTATAGCATTCCGAGATTAAGATGAGATCGTTAATCACTCGAATAAAACCCTGAAGATCAAAAATAAAAAGGAATAATCTCATTCAAATTAATAAACTTAAGTCATTGAGATGAGTATGTAAATCGTAGTAGTTTTGAAAATTCTGCGGAAAGGTTAAAAGTTTTCAGCTGCTGAGGAGATTTACATCTTGCAGATTGTTAATGAGCTTTTCTATTTATTTCTATTGTTTGGCTGTTATTTTTCAGCTTTTTAATTAGGAACTTTCACGCCGATGGAATATTTAATTGCGCATATTCGTAGAGTTGGGCGAGACTTTGTTTAATGCGAGCGTTTAATGAGATTTCGCTCTTCGAAAACTTTAATTGAAGGTTGTTGGTGAAAGTTCTTCGACGGTGTCGGTGTCGTTATTTATGAGTAGTTTTGATGGTTTATTTATTGCTTGAATAAATCAGAAAGTCCGTAGTTTATCGATGCAGAAAATGTCATATCAAAATTTTGACTTTAATAATGTTATTTGAATCAACTGGATGAAAAATATTCGAATATATAGAAAATTTTTGAACTAATATTGAGTGCAGACTTTGATTTTTATACTATAACTCATTTAAATACATTTTCAAATCTCATTTTCCATACAAGCGAAAACTTTTCACACGGTTCCGTTCACTTTTTCCTTTCTCAAGCGAAAAACCCGCACCATTTTTTTTTTTATAGAAAATAGTACCTTGTCAGTGTGATTTTTAACGTGATATATCTCGTGTCAAATTTGATTTGCATTCTGCTTATATATCGGGAGACCGTCTGATAGGCTTTTTCTCTCTCTACACACACAAAATGCTTCTAATACCTTTTGGAAATTTGATCAAACCCGAAAGAGAACGATTTTGTTTGTGTGCACAATACACACGCGGAAAAATAAGGCTCCATCGATTTTTCATTGTTGTCCGTGTATTTTACGTACACACATCTATCTATCTGGCCGTGTTTATTGTCGTTTTATTTTTTCCCGCTTTTTGCCAAAGGTCACGATACTGTGTGTATATGTGGCATATAAAAGATCCGGTCTCATCAAACTATTCTTATCAATCGGCTTTTCTTCCATTCTGCCGCTTTATTTTCGGACCTTTTTCATTTTGTGCCTAGATATAAAAATGAACCTACCTATTTTTAATGATAGCCAATTCTTTCCGATCCCGATCCTAATCGAAGCACCGAATCAAAGTGATACTTTCGCAGATCACGCTTTTCATCACTATATATGTACTGAGAAATAATATATATATTTTTTATTGTTACTTTTTGATTTAATAAAAATTATAAGAACATTATTACGATACGAACATATACTCATCAAAAATATAATGTCACATTTGCTGTCATTGTTCGAAAAGTGATGACGATAATAACACTAGAAGAATCAGTGCTAGTAGACACCCTCTAGAAGGCGAACTAAACACCCCCTTTCAATGAAAAAGAGACAGAAAATCAAGCTCACTCACGCAGTAAGGGACAGTGAACCAAACACCCTTTCACGGAGCAAGGGATGGAAAACCAGACTCCCTTAGCGTAGCCAGGGGTGGTGGACTGGGGGTCAACAACTGGGGCCAACTTGCCATTGTGCTCAGTCCCGGCTATATTTTGCCTCACTTTGACGCCCCCTGTACGCTACAGCCCCTTCCAATACTACACAAACAAAACTGAATTATTCTTCGGCGCTGCTGAAAGCCTGTTCGTTTCAGAATAAATCGTATGAGATGGTTTTCAGAAACGATCCGATAATTGAATTTTAGGTGCTTGCGTATCGAGCGAGACTGCTTAATTTTTCGTTTAGTAGTCAGTTAGATGTAATGCGTGCTTTCTGATTTCGTACAAGATTAGTAAATTGGAATTTTACGTTTTGGTTTTCATGTTTCGATTATTTATAATACAAGGTATGATGTTTTAAATATTGAATATTATTAATATTGATTTGTGGGCAAATATACAAGTTTTCAATATCTATTCATGTGAATGAAAGACTTTTTAAAATTTATTTGCGTTTATACTAGCCAATCTTTACTTCGTAATATATGGAGTACGCCAACAAATTTCTTCGCCGTAATGCTATGATTTAAAGGTTAATCTACCCTGAATTTTAATTCTGAATCCCCTAAGGGAATTTCGGATGTTCAAGAATGTCTTCCCGACCCACGATCAAGAAAACTTGTTGAAATACTTGCGGTAAAGCTCGCAGTGTATTCTGCGCACTTCACAAAAGCTGCTAATTGAGATATCAATTTTTTTAATTACACCAATACGAAATCAATTATGAACGAACCGAATTGGATAATTGCGAGAGTAATATCCGTGATTGATGAACAGAAACGTTAGTCGACGAAACGCTTTGGATAATTTGCGTTTAGAATTAGCGAATTGTTCGAGCGTTAATATCTCGTATGAGTTCGGCGGCAAACGTAACGCGATAAAAACATGATTTTGAGTGATGTTGATTCGGCTGGTTTAACGAGGATGTGGGCGTAATTGGAAATGTTGTGATATATTTTGGGTTTTTC
This sequence comes from Hydropsyche tenuis, assembly GCA_009617725.1. Lineage (NCBI taxonomy): Eukaryota > Metazoa > Arthropoda > Insecta > Trichoptera > Hydropsychidae > Hydropsyche > Hydropsyche tenuis. The sequence continues at coordinate 4,742,922 of VTON01000004.1, forward strand.
ATAGTGGAAGTGAAAAACAATACGCTAAATGGATATTTTAATTCAGTACTCTAGCTGAAATTTTAAGCTCGAAAGAATTATGTTCGTGCACCTGACGTCGTTCGCACGATGCTTTAGCTTGAATTTAAAAGGAGATTATCACAATTTCGTGAAGCATTTATGCAAAAAGTTGCGAGACATCTTAATAGATCTAGGACTTGGATTATTCTTAATATTCTGAATACGGTTTTTATTTGTCAACATAAATCGTATTTTTCTGAGCCTTTATATTATACAAAAGTTTTATATGAACTTTAAATTATTCTAACTCATGAATTATACTATCTTGAAAATATTTATAATACAAAGCTTTTCTACTACATTTTGAAACGTTTAACAAAATCATCAACATTATATACAAACTAAATTACATTTGCTAAAGAACAAAATTTTTCTGCTACAAAATTAGCGCATTTCTGTAATAAAGAGAAAGCGATTAAAAAAAATAGATACTCTTTACCGGTTCAATCAATAAACTATCATTTGTATTATGATAAAACTGTAAAAATATTTTCAAACATCAGAAATTGCATTCAACATCCACAACTGATAAACCGCTTCCTTTCAACATTTCATTTAAACACCCACAAATCCGCACCCCAATCGAAGCACACCCAATATAGAGAGAAAAACCTCGGAAAATTCGCCGGTGCACGTACACACGTACGGCGCTGCGAAAGTGTGTCGCGCCCGGAATTTTCCCGGAAAATTGGCCCATTCTAATCGCCGCAGCGCGTACTCACAGGCGATTGGAATGCGCTCGAATCACGTAGCCGAGTGGTTTTCGACGCCCCGATATATCCCAGGGCAACGTCTCCCAAGTATTATCGGAATGCGGGATTCCTACGGGATATCCATGGTAGTGTACGTATGGATTTGTATGGGTCCCGAGTGCTGGGAGTCGAGTGATAATTAAATTCTGACTTAAGTCGGCCGAGGGAAAAATTGAAGGTTTTCGACGGTTGTCATTTAGGGGGACGATTCGAGGGGCTCTATGAGGTATTAAGTCGCGTTTGATCTGTTATGAGGTATTTTATTGGGATTCCGCATTTTATTGTCTAATCCATATGAAATTTAGTGGTGAAATATTTTTTTGAAAACAGAAAATATTTGAAATGATTTTATGATTATTTGAAAAAATAAGGAAAAACTTGGTGTCATCTGAAGTGTATTGTCTCCGCGGAAAACGCTTTATTCAATTAACCGAATTATTTTCGCATCGCATAAATATAAATGTGTACATGCGAAATTTTATCTTTTGCTTGGAGACTGTTGTCGTCGTAAAGTTAAATTTATTACCACCGTACCCGAGTATAAATATGCCATAAATCATTCGTAATTCAATAGAAGATTATTTAATGAGTTCCAGCATGCCCAACGCTTTCAACGAAATTCGGATCAAGTGTTGACAATAACGAAATTTACGTCCTTCACGGAAATTTACACAATGAAAATTATCGTGAGCTGCACGAAAAAAAACTTGTTAAATAACCTTTATGCAAACTAAATAATGATACAGTATCTTGTAAATTATTATAGGACGTCCTGTTTTATCACAATTTAATAAAAAAAATAACGTAGCATAATATGAGCAATTTATAAATAGGGCAATGGACGTATATCTTTTTTTACAGCGGAACATTCAACCGAGTCAATACTACGAAGAGGCAAGGCACTAAAACAAAGGGTCGGACCGTTAATTAGAGTTTTATATTTTATTGTTTCACGATTTCACGAAGAAGTTAATACCCCTTTCTGCGAACAAAGTGCCGGATAAGGATAATTAATTGGACCTCCGGCTAAGCGAATAAACCGCTTTATACGTACACTCGCGTATACGTAAAATATTACACGGAATCCGCAAAACTGTATTCGACTTTTAAAACTGTAAACTTGCGCTGTCTAGACCGTAAATTAACGGACGTTTTAAAAGTCTAACGAGTTTCTCTTTTGCTGATAAACAAGATTTTCGTATTCGTGTAATTCTGCATATTTTCTGCTTTCAGACATCAGAATCAAGCGCAGTTCCAACTGAAATATTGTATGTGATCTTGTTTTATATCTGTGAGCTCTCTTGTTTAAAGGGGAATAAAAAAAGTTAAATTTCGGTTGCGGGTCTTGGTCCAAGAACGGTCTGGCACAGTTTCAATCGAACTACGAACATTTTCTCTGGGAAAATGGAATACACTATTCATTCCGGCTTGACAAGTTATCGCACTGACTAGCCAAGATTAAATCCCGTTCTATTTTTCGTTCCTTTTTGTATATGAATGGTATAAATTGTTTCACAAGACAAAAAAAACAAATGCAGTTTTCCGACACGAATATAATAAATAAAAACATGAAATCCTTTCGTGTTTTGTTGTTTTAGGTCTGTATCTGCCGAAAAATAGAAATTCATTACGCTCAACGAAACGAAAATGTTTTCATGCCATGATAACCACGAATGATATCAACTATAATGAAAATGTATTTTCGGACTACGGAGATTTCAGAAATGTATTTATAACATATAAACTTTCAATAGAAATTATTTTACAACCAAATAATTTATTTCTGACAAACTAATTTACATCAACGTACACCATATTAGCCTGAAAATTATCATAATTCACTAGTAAAAATTACAAAAAAACCACAGAAAATTCGAAACTTGCCTCACACGCGGAATCTGTTCCAAAACATTATTTATTCACCACTATGTCCGACCATGATAAACTGGGGATATTTCCGTGCTGGCCCCAGCACATTTACATCCTCGCGAATCGCGTACACCACGTGTCGCCATTACGAATTCAAGAAGTTTTCCGAACCGGGAAGACGTATCGCACTTAATCCCAAGGTAACCTGGGTCGATACGTGAGCCAGGTCAGAAGCTGGGACGATTAATAAAAAGATTGAGAATCTCCGATGTCAATTTTGGCTTTTATTAATAGTTAAAGCCTTGTTTGTTTGATTGGGAAAGCGTACGAGCGTTCAGAAAATCTTACGATGTTCAAAAAATCGATTCATTTTACATTGCGTTAAAAACGATGATTGAGCACTTTAAAGGTTATCAAGGTAAATTACGAAATCCGGGTTATCTTCGCGCTTAAAAAGCAACTCGATACTCCCATAATAAGTTGACACGCAAACAAATCGCTTAATACTTTTTTATGGTCGTCATTATAAATTCGAAATCGTTATTTTTTTTCGGTTCATTCGACGCGGCGCAGAGTCGAATTTAACACTCGGCCGAGATATATTGCGGACGATTTGTACGAACTTTTTTTCCTCCGCCATCCGTGGAATTAATACGTTTTACGTAGTGGATCGGTTCTCTTTCTGGCTCTTCACAGATAGGAAATACGACTAGGTTTTATGGGAGGCCGTTAAAAGTTGCTAATATTGTCACTTTCGGCAATTTAACGGTCGCGCTTTTAGTGCGCGCGAATCGCGGGTCAGTTTTTCTCTAGCTATAAAACATTGAGAACAAATAAAGATAAGGAGTTCATAAATTTTGGCTTAATTGTATATATGTGTTCAAGTGCGTTTACAGTCGAAAAAGTTGTTTGATTGCATTAAATTTCAGCATATAAAGTTGAAACTCCTCTGAATCTTTTCATTTGTCATTTTAGTCGAAATTTATGTGCGTAAATATAATCTATAATACTTCTTTCTATCCAGACAAAGTTTTCTTTTTTTTTTTAAATAATATGTGTGTGAAATATTACAAATAACAATGTATTAATAATTAAGTAAATAAAACTCTAAAGAATAACTATATAAAAAAATAATTTATAATAGTATTGTATGTTTCAAGTATTAAGCGAAAGAAGCAAAATTTTTTTGGTAAATCGTAAAAAATTTGGCAGGATATGGTTATTTTTTAACAAATTTTTGATAGTTTATAACAGAAATCACTGATTACCGTCATTGGTTAAATTAAATTCTTCTTTATCAATTGTATTAAATTGTTCTGAAAGTAATATTCCTTATTTTTTAGCAACACATGTATTTTTTTAAAATTCTTTATTCATTGTCAGTTTTGTCGCTTTGCGCCATCGCGAAATTTCTTTATATTTACCGCCTTTGTACCAGGTCCTATTAAATGATTCCTATAGACTTAAAATTTTCAACTACATACATATTCATTACTAACTCACAACCATTTTTTTATAAAAGAATTAAAAAAAAACATCCTCACATAAAACGAACAAGCATAAAGAAACTAAAACAGACAAAACACCCAACACCATCCACACCACCCAAATCCAAACACCTCCGCCGAAATCCAAAAACCAAAAACACCAACAAAAACAAAAAAACACATAAAAAATAACAACACCCAAAAAACACTTTAATAATTTCGGAAGTCACGCATCGGCCCTTAAACGGCCGCCTGACCGTCGGAAGGGCGCCGGCGGCACCGCCGCGTTTTTTATGCGACCGTAACGCGGCCGTTTTGATAGTCCATTTGTTTTTATCATCGCGATGCTGTTGGGCCGTAAAAGGAGGCTTTCGGGGGCCCGAGGAGTTAAATAATGCGCGAGCGTCAAGATAAACGCGGACCGGAATCGTCATCGGCACATTCGCGGCGCGGCTAATCGCCCGGCGTTAAGGGGTTGATCTGCTTGATGAGGCCGTTTGGTGGGTTCTGATTTTTTGATGTGTGTTTTGTTTTGCGGTGTTTGGATTGTATTGGGTGTAAGGGTTTTTGATATGTTCTTGAAAGTGTGGTATTTTTTTGTTAGGAGAATTTCGGGTACGAGAAGTTAGATAATGCGTGAGCGTCAAGATAAACGCGGACCGGAATCGTCATCGGCACATTCGCGGCGCGGCTAATCGCCCGGCGTTAAGGGGTTGATCTGCTTGATGAGGCCGTTTGGTGGGTTCTGATTTTTTGATGTGTGTTTTGTTTTGCGGTTTTTAGATTGTATTGGGTGTAAGGGTTTTTGATATGTTCTTGAAAGTGTGGTATTTTTTTGTTAGGAGAATTTCGGGTACGAGAAGTTAGATAATGCGTGAGCGCCAAGATAAACGCGGGCCGGAATCGTCATCGGCACATTCGCGGCTCGGCTAATCGCCCGGCGTTAAGGGGTTGATCTGCTTGGTGAGGTCGTTTGGTGGGTTCTGATTTTTTGATATGTGTTTTGTTTTGCGGTTTTTGGATTGTATTGGGTGTAAGGGTTTTTGATATGTTCTTAACCCATATCCTTCCACCGTCCTCAAATAAGGACCGCAACTTCTTTTAATCTACAATTGGTTGTATTTGCTAAAATATTATAAATAATAACATATTTGAGTTTAGAAAACTCTACAGTATAATTACGTAATAAAATAATCTATGTTGGTGTTATTGATTCGGAGCAATAAGCGATAAGAGTGAAAATTGTTTGGTAAATCGTAAATAGGAAGAAAGCTGTTTTTAAAAATATTTTTTTCGCATTGTTTCTTTAAATTTTAAGTTAATATTTGGTACATAGCTAGTTTATAAGCTAAAGTATTGATTATTGACAACCAAAGTTATTGAGCCTTATATTGCAGTCCTCATTTGAGGACCATGGCTGATGCCGTTTAAAAACGTTCATTGTGTAAAATTTCATTAAAGCTTTATTAACCAATGATGGGCAAACTAAAATTCTGAGGGGAAAACTGAAAAAATGAGGGGAAGGCAGCCAAAACACGAAATGCCTTCGGACACAGATTATTAGCTACGAAGATAACGATCAAAATTTTATGATATTCCGATGCTCATAATTTTTTATAAACACTGAATGACAACAACTAAAATCTAAAAATATAAAAATAAATAAAACAGTAATTTAACTAATAAGAAACAACAGTTACACAGTTAACAGTTTTTATCTATAATAATTGTTGAGGCGGCTTAAAGCCTTTTTTTTCTTCACCTTTTCCACCATCCTTCCGAAATCGTCAGACCGCGGGCGATGCCTTTTTTCTCCGTCGGGGATTGAGCGAAGGGACGCATGAGCCTGGTTTCCTTCGGAAATCTTCTCGAATTGAGACGCTAGAACATGTGGCAAAACATGGTCGACATCGCTGACGTTTTGGCCATCCTCTTGAAGCGCGCGAATAGCGCGCGACCTGTTACTTCTTAGCATATTCGCCACAAGAGCGGTCGCGGATAATTCTGCCCTTCGAAACCCATGCTGCCGACGATTAGCAAGAGTCATCCAGCCATCACAGCTTCGTAGATCGAGAAGACGTCACTCCTTGAAGGGATAAAGGTCAGTGAGTTTTCTTTGATTCGATTCTCGGCGTGGAATTTGGGCGTTGTTCCGTCAACGGCGTTTTCAATTCCTTCGTCCTTACCAGATAATTAATCCCAACTACCCGCCGCCTCATCAATAATTTAAAACAGTTCTGAGAAAACACACCAAAATCTATCACCATTCACTCTCTTTTTATCTACATTTTCTACCTACTATAATATTTGGCCGTCGTACATAAACTATAACGAAACTGACACTATTTACTAAAATATCATACAATAAATGAGTAGCCTATTTACAAAAACGGCTTAAGCCACTTTACAAAATTTTTCACGACAGCTGACTTTTTGTATCTCCTGAAGTTTTTAAGTTATTGCAATTTTTCTTTTTTGAGCTGATCATCGTTTTCATACGGTTTTCATCAACTTTGTTAATTAAGCAAGCGATACATTACCAGATCGGGCTTCTCGTGTAGAACAAGAAATCTATCAAAAAATGTAAACCGATCCAGGTTGGCTTAAGCCGTCTTTGTAAATAGGCTACTCAAATATAACACTACCATCAATTAAATAAAAAAAAACACACAAACACAAAAAACAAAACGAAATCGATCATACAAAAAAAAAAACTTTTGCATACTACGTCGCTCTTAATCGCCGCCGAAGAGAGGGCAGGGGCGGGCTCGGGGATATTGATGGGCCCGCGGGCCCACCGATCGGGACCCGCCGGCGTAAATAAACGACCGACGCATCTGCAAATTTACGAGCGTACGTTCGAGGCCGACAGGGGCGGAATTTTCACTCCGAATAATGGGCGTACGTTCGTGCTACATGCGGAAGTCGCTATTTGTGCCCCCCCTGTGAGGCGTCGACGTGTAGATACGGTGCATTTTGTGTGGGTTTTTTTTCGAACGGGTAATTTGAGAGTTTTTTGTCGGGGGGGAAATTTGGAAATTTTAGCTATTTTTGGGTGGCCTTGATTTTTTTGGGGTTTTTATGAAGTTTTGATTGTAAAATTATGGATTGTGTTGAGTTTGTTTTTTTTTTTTGTAATAAGTCGTATCGTAATGTTTATGCAAATAAAATATGTTGAGTAGAAGGTATGTTTATATCATAAAATAATTATAACTAAAAGGGAAATATTGATGTTTTCGCAAATGTAAAAGCAACAACGTAACCTGATTTTTTGCTATCGCAACGGATTTTAATTAAGTTACAGACTGATAAAATTTCACGACGAATTATTCATATTTTTCCTACAAAATAACGAAGTTATAAAGTCGCATATGTTGAATAACAAGTTTTTTTTAAATAACAAAAAAAAAATTTCAATTAATTTTTCTAACTACACATAAAATTCAAATTTTTTTAGAAAGATCGTATTTTATTCTTTGATATTACATTAATATGTAAAACATTTATCCACCATAGTTTTTTATGTAATATTTTTGATAAAATTAAACCATATGTGATTTTTGAAATCATTCTTCTGTGTGAAGAGAATCGTTAAATGCATGTAACGTTATCTGCGTGATTGTTTGAATACTTGTATGTGGAAATGAGTATTATAAAAGTTTTGTGAATATGGATAGATTTAACGTGGTTAGGAGACAGTTTATGTAATATTTATTTGGAATTACGTTGAAATATATATTCCAACACGCACAAAAATTCTTATTACACCTGCATACATAAAATTAACGAACAAACAAATATCACATACAATTTTAATCCCATCTTTTTCCACACACTATCCAACAAACCCCTTCTAAAAAACATAGAACACCACCCATTTCAACAACAGCTCCCTCCGTAGTCAAATTAACGTCGACGAATGCAACAGCAGAACTCGTTGTGTCGGTTAACGATGTCAAACGAATTTCCATCGCTGAAATTATTAACTGCCGTTGCCGTTCTAGCGCCAAATAAATTATATTACAACCCCACGTGCACACCCTTACACGCGTTACGTATACGCGTGACGTGCGAGCAGGGGCGCTCAACCTTTTCCCGACTTTGTTCGGGGCGGGTGCGGGGAGGCCGAAACAACCTGTCAAGTGGATGTTAATTGATTGTGTAAGAGCTAAGAGCGGCGTGAAATAAATGAACTCGAATCGCGCTTTTGTTGTACGTATTATTATTTGTGTTGGGTGTTCGAAAAGTTGTGGTACTTTGTGCTAAGTCTGTGCGAAGTTTTTATGGTGGAATTTCGGGTGTGATGTGATTGAGTTTGTTTCGTGTTGAATGTGCGTGTTGATTATGGCTTTTTTTGTGATGATTGGGATGTGATTTTATGTTGAAATAGTTGATGGTTTATATTTGAAAAATGTTCGTTAGTAATGTTGTATGATCGGTATGAGTTAAATCTGTGCGAAGATTTTGTGGTGGAATTTCGGTTGAGATGTGATTGAGTTTGTTTCGTATTGAATGTGCGGATTGATTATGATTTTTTGTGATGATTGAGATGTATTTTATGTTAAAAAAGTCGATGGTTTAAATTTGAAAAATTTTCGTTAGAAATATTGTCTGATTAGTAGTATGAATATTTGAAACGATTGTATTTAATATTTATAAAAATTATTTTTGATTTCTAATGAAAAATATACAAAATTAATATAGCAATAGAAACATCTTATAAACCAATAAAAAAATAAGAATTAAATTTTATTTAGCAAAATCCGGTAACTTTTTTAGCATGTTCGTCTATAATGACAGAATGGCGGGAAAAATGAACGTTCGCATATTTGTTTAGTGTATATTGTAGATGTTTGTAATATTGTGGCATTGTTGTAGTACACATGTGAGAAAATGGTTCTACCGAGAGTTTGTTAATTAATCGTTGCGAATGAGTCTATCTGAGATTTGAATAAGAAAACAAAATTTTAGAAATGAAAACGTTCATAAAATATAATAAACATATTTACATTATAAATCAAACTTTAGTACATTTGTATGAAGAAAAATGTGTGTTATTTTTAAATTCACGCAGATATAAATCAACATTTTATTCAAATCCAAAGTAATATGAATTGTTATAATACGGTCGTATTCTTTCACAAACACAACCCACATACAAAACTTCCTATACAATTACACCGAACATTTTCTCAGGCAATGATCGTGCAAAAAATATATACATTACCGCGTTAATGAGACACACGGCACAAGCACATTTCGCGAAAATGCGGCAAAAGAACGACACGGAAGCAATTAATACATTTATATTAATATATTTATTATGCTCGGTATATAAATTAATTCCGCAACGGTTGCGCACACACGCAGGTGACAAAGACGAAACAATTTCCACGGTTTGATTAATGAGCGACTTTAGCCCGCGCCGCGGATCCGAACGAGCATATTATTATATTATATATGTATATATATATTATATTTTGTGTAATATTATATTATAATTCTGGCGGCGTTTTATCTCCGTTGCCGAGTTTGCGCAATTTTTGACTCCTGCAGAACGACCCGGCCGGTTAATGCGGGCCGGCTCGAATACGTAATTGTATGGTCGTTTGATATATGTTTAGGGCCGTTTTTCAAAGTGTGGGTGTTTTCGGATGTGATTATTATCTGTGTGAAGGGAATGATTGAAATATGAGAATATTTTATTGTGGAAATGTATGTTTTGTGATAGAAGAACGGTTTTTCGATGTATCAACGTAACTGAAAATTTTTTGTATGAAAATTAGTTTTAAAATCAAATTAATTATCGCTCAAACTAATGATTTGAATTAACATATTGTCACAATTATAAAAAAAGTATTTAATTGTTTCAACATATAATACAAAAACTCGAAAAAGACAAAAAAAATGAACCCTGTTCAGTTTTTTTTAGAAAATGGAATAAATTTATGTTCGATTCAATTTTCGCGTAATTTTCCCTAATTTCAATTGTGATTTTCTTGAATAATTTTGTAAAACACTGAAGCTGTGCGTATATATAGAGCATTTAAGGGAAGATTGTATTGTGTGTTGTAAAAAGGTCGTCTTCGTCGCGGGCATAATGGACGGAGATCCTTCTCATTTTCCTTCGTCCGTTTTTGGCTGTAAATTATGATAAATCACTTTCGCTTTGTACACTTTAGTTCGCTTGCTCGATGAGACCGTTTTAATTATCGCTAATGTTGCTACGACTTAACTCACAAATGGCAAAAAAATCACAAAATCGCTCATCTTCCTTGTATATAAATGCAATATAAAAATTCGCCAGCCGAAAATATTTCTGCACAGAGTTAGTGGGGCTTTTGGGAGTGTTTCGAGTAAAGTTAATGCAGTGGATAAACAGTTTACTGATTGCGAAGATGTTCACTCAAGTCAAACCGCCTGGAAGCGGTCCATGTTTGAACGCAAATGTCACAGTCTAAGTGCGCGGATTACTCTTCGACATGAGAGTTTGACGCTTAGAATGGAGTTTTACTCCGACTCGGATCAATTTGGCTCTTGCACGTATTGCAGACGTATAAATTTATTTATTTTATTGCGGAAAATGCGTATGGTACTTTTGAATTGTTTAAAATATAATATATAATTGAATTTTTTATAGATATTTTTCAGATTTTTTCAGAGTTTCTGTAGAAACTGTAAGCTATAAATGATTAAAATATACCAAAGGTTACGTGGAAAATATCGAATTTTTATATTTAAAATTCAACTAATATTTCAAATATATTCTTCGAAAAATACAATATAGAATTCAAAATGAGTCGATATGAAAATAAGATATAAATTTTATTAATAAATTATTTTTAATAATTTCCTAACACGTTTTATTCAAATAAAGAACTCGCCGCTTTTTCTTAACACATATCACGTATATTATTATACATATATTATTATCTCCGGGGTTCATGCGGATAACCCGTGTCATGCGAATCAAATACGATACCCGTGAAAAGGGGAACTGTGGGAATACCGCCGAAATGAATACCGAATGAAAAATCTCTCGCCCGTGGGAATACACTTTATTTCGGCAACATTAATAACGAAAGCTGCAAAATTTCCGCCGAAGATGTTCGGCAAGTTCTTTTTTCCCTTGCAGTATTAATTCGAAAATCATCCGAGTGTTAAACTTTTCAATATACGCTTGATGATGTGAGTTAGTTGTATGTTAGTTCCAATGGGAACTGTCACAGTTTACTTAGTAACGCTGAATAATGTTAGGGCGAGACGACATTATTACAGTCGGCACTACAATTGTTATTAATTTTAATACAGAGCACGAAGATTCTCTCTCTCGGAGGTTTTCGTCGCATGTTTTAGTAAAATCCATTAGTTCGGGTTCCTTTCGCTTGATATAATATGCCATTAAAAGTTTTCGCGTCGAACAAATTGAGTCGAGATTCGTGCTCTTTTTCGATTGAAATTTTAAAGATTAAATGAGTGAGTGGGTCAATGGTAATGTTATGAAAAACGGTCTGAGATAAAATGTCTTTTTTTACAGAAAAAAATCTTTTCAATCAGACAGTTGGTATACATTACTTTAAAAATATTGGCGAAGAATTATCATTCGTTTTCGTTACACAAGTTATGACTGTAATTAAGTAAATTAAATAATTGAAATAATAAATCTGTAATTATTAAATCAGATTATTTTTAATTCATCATTTAGTGGGAAAAAACATTTAAATTTCCTACAGTATAAGGAATTTTTTTTATGATCTCTATACAGATTGCAAATGGCGGTGATGTAAAATTATTATTTATAGATTTCAGTTTCTTAATTAAAATTTAAATCGAATTTGAAAGATTCAAGATATTGAAAATTATTAAAACGATATGAATAGTAAAATATAGAAAACTTATTTTATATAGCTGTTCACCAAAAATCAATTCAATAGATACTTATCATCGTCAGTCTACGTCAAATTCATTATTTTCTTATACTATCAAAAGTTTGGAAACTTTTTCTAATTATGTACATGTGCTCATTGCATAATTATAAGAAGAAAATAATTCTTAAGAAACCTAAATACTAAAAATTATTTTTTTAAATTATCCCAATTCAAAGACAAGCGATAAAAATTATTTGTTAACTCTACTACTAAAATTTTCGAATACTTATTTTAAAATCATTCAAAAAAATAAACATGCGTTAAACTTAAAATTTAATTACCATACGTTGATTTTACAAGTGTACACGAATAAAAATAAAACAACTACACCCAGCGCACTCATATGAATGAAAACACGCAAACGGAAACAGAAATAACACGAGCGTCATAATGGAAAGAAAATTCCGCCGAAAAAATAAGGGCACATGTGGCCTCGAATAATTTCGCAGTGACATTTACACGCAACGAGGACACATCAAGGATACGGCAGGAAATTTAATGCCGCGCATGCTTTATGTCGTTTTTATGGCGAGCGAACCGATACACGCGAACCGCCCTTATTCCCTTATTGCTGAATTTTTTCAGCGCGCTTTTCCCACCTTTTCCACCCCTGCGGTGCTCCTTCGCCGGCGAATGGAAATGCCAATTTCCCCGCCAGAGCGATTCCGCGGTGCAAAAAACGTAAACGGCGTCTCCGCCAGGATCGGAAAAGTATCGGAAAAACCGACGCCGAGCGCCGGAAAAACCGACCGGGTATGGCACCTGTTCGGAAAAAGGGAGCCGGTTTCCGTTTTCCGACCGGATCCGGGCCGTGATGCGCAGGTTAATTGCGGGAAATTCGAACGGTGCGGATTTGCGGTTCGATGGGTGTGATATGGATGACGCTTTTGATGAGGTTCGATTTGGCTGTTTTTTTTATGAGGGATCAGAGTTTGTATGGTTTGGTTATTTAATTGATTGAAATTTGCGGTTTGTTGAAGTCATGTTATATTTTGAAGTAACTCTGATATCAAATTTTATAGTTTTCAATCTATTTATATAACACTCAAACGGTGTATGATGTATGTATGTACATATATATGTATAATAATAAACTTCTAAATCGATAGACGACTCTTCACTAAATTTGGCAAGAATGTGCTTTGAAGTCCAGCCAAACTAAGCATCAATTCTAAACTTCAATTTTTTTATCGTTTCGCATTTCAGTTTTTTTTTTAGTTTTTTCTATCGATCGCCATAAAAGTTATAATACAATGCGTCACGATTAATTGTGACAATAATTATAATCGGTACACAATTTATTTTCACAGAGTCCCGAGCAACCGCCGGGTATTTTTAAACTCTAGTTCAATAACTGCATATTATTTTATTATAATAGATTTATAATATAGTGGCAATGAAGAATTTCATCACCTATTGTCAATTTTCTTCAAAAACTTGTGTTTTCATTTATAATTAAATTGTAGATTTTTGAGATAATCAGAAATTTGTTGACAGGAATGTTTTCGTTAATGAAAAGACTTGATTGGCCAAAATTCATGTAATGGACTATTAGAAGTATTGAAAATGTAAAACAAAATATGAACTCACAAATACGAGTAAGAGTAGTTCCGGAAAAAAGTTCCTGTTTATTTATTGAGAAAAAATATAAACCAAATTTCGAATGTTTATCTGATATATGATACGATAGTCAATAGTTTTCACCAATGACTAAAGTTAAATAATATGCAGTATGATTAGTAAATGAATATGATAATATACCGTTCATTTGAAGCATAAAAGAATTGTTTTACTATTCAAAATCTTTGAGATTCACTTTCTTCTTTTATCATAAATAATAACTACACATTCCTAATGAAATCTGACACTTCTTTTCATTTCTTATAGACTGAATAAGTTGATATAAACAAACCAAAACTCAAATATTACATAAGCAATCTTCTATACATTGAAAAATTCTCTATAAAATATTTCAATAAATCACATTATTTATATATAAACATAGAATATAACTTAATCGCGTGCAGTGATATCAAAACAGCATAACAAATCCGTGATCCGGTCACATCTCCCAGATTAAAGGATCAAGATTGCGGCGAATGACCGGTCGGAAGGACGCCATTCCGGCACAAAAGCGATTAATCTTGGCCATGGCGAGAGATACGATGGCCAAAACTGCGCCAAATTAATATTAATTTTAATAATTAATTATCATATCGTTACGGGCAGCCGGCAATCTCGATACAAACGTTCGTTTTACGGCGCGCCAAATAATTAATACGGAAATTAACATCGGTTCACTTTTTACGACGGAAATTTTCACGGGCCGTATATTAAATTGATCGGCTCGGATGTTTGGACAAAGTGTGTGCTTTGTTTCAATTATTTGCTTGAGTTGTGTGCAATTTTATTGCAATCATTATGTGTCATAAAAGAATATGATTAATACTTCAAATTTGTTTTTATATGTATAAAATAAAGTTTTTTTTCATTCAAGATAATTTGGTATAGATTTAAATTAATTGTTTTTATAGATTTTAGTTTTTCGTTACATATATTTATTTATGAAAAATATTATAGTTTTTTTCAAATGAATTTTCTACGTCGAGAAAACTTGTCTGAGATGAAATTTTCCGAATTGATACCAAAGATCGGCGTTTCTCACTTCTCGATGAAATTTCCTAAACGAGTTATGGAATTGCGAATTTCCGCGTTGGTCGTCGAGTAACCGTTGAAACTCTCATCGGTTTGGAAAATGATTGAGTTGAAAAAAATCTTGAAATAAAAAATACACAAATAAATGAAATTTGTCTATAAATTTTATACATAATTCCACGAAACGCGTTTAATGCACGGCCACGTAAAAACATTGGAAAAACCGAATTAAATTTATCATTCGCCTACCACAACCGTAACTGTCGAAAACTTTGATTATATAATTTTCATATTTCGAAAAGAGAACGCGGCTCGGCTTCATTCGTTTTGAATAATTTAGCGTTTTGTTTGTGGAGCGCGCGCAAGAGGAGAGAAAACGGTCGGGACTTTTGTGTCCGTCGACGGATTCAATTTGCAACAATTTACAAAAGGCTCATCGTTCTTCTGATCGAATTTCCCTACAGTGAGTAAAGGGCGAACTCTGCAAACAATTTTTGAGATCGATAAATGCTCCTGTGGAAGCGTACAAGGACAGAGCCGCCATTCCTCCATAAAAAGATATTGCCTTCCAAAGTTCAACATTGAAATACACCCTCATAACTTCCGCAAATATTATACATAAACGAAAATTATATTTTAAATATAAAAGTGTATTTAATTTATTATTTAATTTGTAACTTGTGTACGTAGATTAATTTTGATCGTTGATATGGAACATGTCTCTGGACCGATTCGCGCGCGGTAAACGAACGAATTTATCCACACGCTGAAATGATTTATGACTATTTTATCCACGCGTGAAAATTTCAGATGTCAAACTCATCCTCTGAATATAAAATGAATCGATATTTTCGTATTGCGGAAGCGTTATTCTCAGAATTTCAGCCTTACCGGTAACGAACCCAATGAGTACGCCTTCTTTTCTCGGCACGGCCACAATCAACGATGCAAAACAATTTCCTATTGAATTATCCTCTTCTTCCTGTTCGAAAAAGTTTTCGAATAACTCACTGAGTTTTTTTCCCGCTACGTAATTTTGTCCTAATTCGTTTCGACGTTTGTAAAATTTTATCTGGCTGGGAAAAACAGTCGTTCAAATTTCACAAGAATCGTAGCTGCTAATTTTTTACCTTTCTAAATATAAACTGTTGAAGGTTATTTTGATATAAATTAGAATTTTTTCAATAGTATTGTGTCGATTTGATGTATTGATATCTATTATTTTGAAAGTTTTCAACTGTTCAAAGTTAAACTTTATGGTCGAAAATATTCATTCGAACGTTTTAACATTTAAATTTATGTTCAAAGTGATAAATGGAAATTATCGTTTGAAACTCTCTCTTTGAACAATCCTATGGAAAATGATATATTTGCACTCACGCTGAACATAAATATTTCAATATAGAAAATATGTACTTTAGCTATTTCAATATATAATAAATCATATATTGTAAGACAAATATTAAAATATATAACGAATGGCTTTACGTTGAATTTCAAAACACGTTTCAATAATTAATTATTCTCGATACAAAAGACATTTTAAAATACTAGTTACGAAACAATATAAATAATGAACATGAAATTTAGTTCAAATTCAACAAAAAAATCTATATTTTAAATTAGTCACCAACGTTTTTTTGGCAAATATATTTTTTTCAATATTTCAAGTAAATAATATACTATAAAAGAGCTATTTAATTTATATAATACGAAAAAAAACATCACAAACTATTCTATTTTTAGTAATATTTCCAATACTGCGATTTAATTACAAAATACAAACAAGATGTCGAATCGCATATGTCGAAGTTATTAACGCAATCGCCTCGGGGGGTGTTAAGAGAGTAAGTAGGTGGTAGCAGAACCGTCGTCTTGTCGATCGTGTTTGTCTAGTGTAATTAGTTTGCGGCTCTATTGTTTAATTTCGTGATTAAAATCACCCACTGCTTACTACGTCTTTGCCTCGTTTCTCGCCCATATTTGAACGGTCTGCGAATAATCAATAATCGATGCGAAAACCGATGAATATTCAAAAATTTGCATGCGAATATCGGTGGCGTTCGTATGTAAAGATTGTTGGCTCGTCGAGAGATCCTTTTGGTAAATAAATGGTTTATTTAGTATAGAATAGCAGATGGGACAAAATTTAAATTATTTTGATCAAAGTGGACAATGAAATTTTATATAAAAAAATAATTTCCAATTCGACGCAATCAAAATTAAAATATAGAGAGACTATTTTTAAATGGATGATGAATTTTTGAAGTGCTAATTGCTGAACGACAGTGTTGAAAATTGTTTCGCTCGAAAATCGGCGTGAAAAATGCATTTGGAAAAAGAACAACTATTACGCAGATTATTTTCAAACCAATAGAGCCACGAATTGAATACATCCCATCAGTTTTTCAAATTGACCATTAAATCTCGACAACTGCACGAATCAAATTACTACGCGAGTTGCACTGTACAATTTTTACCATAGTGTGAACCAAAATAAAATATACAGAATCTATTTGAGATTTTACATATATAATATATTATTATTGTACAAAATTGTCATTTTTTGTGCAAATTTTGCGCCAAGTATCGATGAAATTGGCTCGCTTTAACGTGAATAGAGAGTGCGTATATTGTATTTAATTAGCGAAGGGAAAACGGGGGACTCTTCATCGGCGCACTGCCGAGGATTTTCCACGGTTTTTCCGCCGCAGAACCACTCTCCATACTTATACAGATATATATTTCGTGGGCATTCATCCCTTTTTTCATATTGAACTATATATCTCCATTGAATGCGAGAGAGCTCGGATTGAACCCGTTTTTCCCTTGCGCCATTGAGCCGTCCAACTTTTATTTTCTATCTGACGCGTTCTCACGGTCGCTTTGATGGATTTTTTCACATATTTTTAATTATTTCTTGCTTTTTCGACTCTTCGATTGGTTGATTAATTAGTTTCGCAAAGAAATTTTATATAAAAAGAAACATAATCAATTTATTTCAATTTATTTTTTCCTTTAATTAATTCGAACGATTTGAACCCATTTAAATCGAATAAATTAAAAAAATATTAGTGTTTATATAAAAAAATAAAATTTTCAAATATGCAAATATTCGAAAATATAAAAAAACATATATATAAAATATATAATAGTGGGACTTTTTGTATATCTGCCTACTGCGTGAGCCTTTGAGAGCCCCTAAAACGCGCCTCCTTACACGTTAAAAGGAGCCTCCAGGTGCTCCTGGGAAACTCCGAAGAGTGGGAAATCGGGTGGGAAATCCACCCACTTTCCCGACCACCTTGCTCAAACGAAAGTGGGTGGCCGGGCGGGAATAGCAGACTTTTCCGAAGGGCGGATGTGTTCCGCCCTTCGTACGGCGTTCTTAAGCACGCTCATCGCCCCGGGGCTAACAACTGACATAATCAAAATTATAATGATACAAAAATTGTGCGTGTACGCAAAATTTTTGCGTTCCGGATTCACTTCTCTTTTTTTCGCTTTCTCTCTTTGGCTTTTTTTCGTGTTGCTTTTAATATAGTGAGGCTTTTCTCTTTTTCGCTGGCGAACGCTACTTCGCTGGTAATGTGCGTGTTTCAATTTGCGATATGTGCGTGTACGAAATTCAAAAAAACGTATATATATTTTAAATTCGAGTATGAAGTAATTTTGATATTTAAGTACATGGAATTATTTTATTTAGATGGGAAAACAAACATGTTAGATGTTTTTTTATACTTTAATTCAACAATTTATTATAATTTGTTTCTTTTCAAATATTTTGAAAATTTTATCAGAAGAAAATTACTGTATTTATTTTTTTAAGGATAGTAACATTAAAAAAATTACCATATTTTTTATAAAATAATAAAATGGTTAATGCCAAATACTCAAGAATAATTACGAATAATTTTTAAAAATGTATGCATATTTAAAATGTAAAAAATTCAATGCATTGTATTTTAGCAGCTTTTACCAAAATATATTATTATTCATCTGATGGTGAATTTATCGCAAATCCGCTCCAGCATCATTCAATTTTAAATTATTTCCATAATTGATATAATGGCATGTGAAATATTCAATTAAGTAAAAATTCAATAGCAAACTGCTGTGCACGTTTAATTAAATCGAATGAATTAGCATGTAATTAAATATCGGAAACTGAAAAAAAAAATCGCTGAAAAACGGCATTCGGAGCGCGCGTCGAATACAAATGCAAACGTGCGAATCGGAAACGAATTTAATCCTTTACATCAAAATTTTTCGACCATTTTTCAGCGAAGTTGTATTTTTACGATCCAGATATTGAACTCTTGGGACCGTGCAATTTTTTTCCGTTATCCCTTATATTTTTCATATGGTTCTCTCGCTTTGCGAAAAAAAATCGCTCGCGATTTCTCGCAATGATTCCCGATCGGACTTCATTTCAGAACGATATGAAATTTCAATGGAAAAAAAGGGAGACCCGTTTGATAATATGAAAATTTTTATTTTTAACTTTCAGCCGGAACGCCGTATTATTCTTTTGGCGTGATCGATTTTTGACTTTTTTTAGCCTGTTGAAAAGTAGACGCGTTCGAATATGTAAATGTACGGTCGGGAGCCGGGGCGAAATTTCAATTTCGCTTCATGGCAAATGTGTGTATATATTTATCGATATGTGCATATCTTAAACGTTTCTAAATAATAATAAAAATCATTGCAAAAAATTTTGAATTTTCAATATTTTCGTAGTTTCGTAGAAATTCATTCAAATCGTATTTTAGATTCGCAAAAATATAACTGAAATATTATATACGCGATTTTTAGTCTCTTGACATTTTCATATACATATTTTTAGATAAAAATATTCTATATTTGTTGTTTTGATATGATATTATAAATATTAATATATTCTGTAAATATTTTCATAATATTCGACGCATATTTGCACTGAAGAGTACATACGCCATTCATTGATTTGCGCAATAAAATCGCACACATAAAGCAATCAGTGCTTTCAATTTACCTAAACGACATGTTGAAAGCCTTTTATATTATATCGTATATAAAACACAATTTTCCAGTAGTCACTAATTTGTCGAATCATCAAAAACATCGACTATGTATAGTTTCAAAAATTAACTGCTTTAATATTGTCATTAAATTTTTTTAATATGAAACATAGTATATACAATATAATATTTTGTAAATAATATACTTCACGTAAATTGATAATATTATAAATTTTCTTGAAACGTAACAGGAATTTAATTTTCAAATTTAAAGTGCAATTTAGTTAACACTTCGATGCGTTTATTTCAAAGGACGTACTTTATAATTTAGCGTTCATTTCAATTACGAAACTCTAAAACGCACGAGAATGGAAATGTTCTGTGTTATCTCCATTTGAACTGTGCAAATTTTTAATTATATAATTTTTCGAATATTAAGATTCACAATGAAGATTACATCTTCAGTAAATTAAACGAAAACTCTAATTACGTACAATTGAAAAATAATTCATTAATGGAAATTTCTAAAATTTATTCAGTTTCAAAGTTTATTTTAACATTTTACGTATCATATTTATTTAACGAAATCAAAATCGTACAAAATATTTGATGAGTTTTAATTTATGTCCATCTTAAAAAGTTTAACACTATAAACATTTATTATAAATACCAGGTATACATAGGTACATATACATAGGTACATTATACCATTACTGCACGACATATATTTTTTTATCAAATCTTCAATAATTGAAAAATATTTAATATTAAATAAAAAATGGCGACGTGAGTATAAAAAAGAGAGGGGACGTATTTTCATCCCAATTACCAATACAAAATATTATATGACATAAATTTCAAATATCTGAATATAAAAATAATTCACAATAATTATTGTTAGTATTTGCATAGTACGGGAAGGAGGGTCTCAATCGTCATCAAATAATTCAATATTTATCTCGATTTTTTGAAAATAAATATTTTAAAATAATTATAGAGGGGGGGGGGGTTATTGTTGTTTTAACTATTTCCATTCAGTACAATATACACCTATATTGAATATACAAAAATAGTTTTTCTATTATAAATGAAGACGAAAATTTTTATAATAAAGGGGGGGGGGCTAATTTTTTTTAAATAAAATTATATGATACATATACCTAATTTTCAAGTATAAATTAATTTAAATTAAATTAAATTAAATTAAATTAAATTAAAAAAAAAATACTTACGGTGTAGTGGGGGGGCGGCTCATCGCCGGCCCAGCCGCCGCTAGCGCTCCGCCCCGGAGGCGCCGGGCCCCCGCCAGCAGCCGCCGAGCGGGCCCCTCGGCATCCCACCCAAGGGGCCCCCCCTTCTTCACTGCCTTCGCTCCTAACCTCGCCGCCTCCTGTCATATGACGAATACGCCCCTGGACTACTGCGACTGCGGCACCCACACCGGCACAACATACACCAACTAACAACCAACAACAACCATTCACCACCACTACTATTTTTATTTATTTTTATTATTTTAATCGGTTAGAAAAATCTTATTTATATATATATATTTAACAATTTAAATCGCATTTAAAAAAAATAATAATTATATATATATGCACACAGCACGGTGTGAACGGCTTCTGCGTGTTCCCCTTCAGAACCGTCAAGATTCCGTCATCGTTTCATTTTTTTCGTCCTCTCGACAATCTTTCGGATGGCTTTGGAACGTTTTCGTTTTGGAGATTTTCCGGTTTTGTCCAGTCCAAAATTTCAGGTCGAGATGCGTTTTCGCGTCAGTGTGCGCCGTTTCTCGAATGTCCGCGTCATCGGGATCGTTTCTCGCATTCGACGCACATTTTAAATTATAATAAAAAACACTGTAATCGAATAATATTTTTGATTAGTATGAGTACACATTTTTAAAATGTTTATTTATGTTTTCACGATGGTATGTGACGTTGCCGATAGTGTGTGGAAATTTATTTGATTTTAAATTTAACGGATTTGAAAAGGATCTGTATTATATTTGATATACTATCGTCAAATATTTTTAACAGTTAGTAGTTCGGAAATATTAATTTCCAAATGTATTGGTACACGCCCCCTTTAAAAAAAATATTATTTATAAGGCACGTAAATGTAATATTATTATGTATTTGATAGTTTATTTTTGCTTTTAAAATATTTTTTTATTATATAATACGTGAACGCCCCCTAATACGCCCCCTTTTCAAATAAAAAAAAAAAATATTATAAGATGAAGATAAATATTAAAAAATATATTTAGAATTCCAATCCAATACAAAAATATTTTAAAAATTAATTATGTAACCTTAAATTTATTTTTAAATTTATTTTTTGTGAGAACTGTCAAAATCGTTGATTAAATAAATAAATTTAATAAATTTAACGGTGGCAGAAATAGTTTTTAAGGCAAAATTTAAATGAAAATTATAGTTTTTGTAACAAAACCTAATTTTTTTTTGTAATTAGATACACAAATAATATTTTCACTAAAAATAAACGAAAATATTATCCTTCAATACTAAAAAAATCATATTTAAACTCGCGTATGATAATCCACAGTTAAAAAAACAAAGTATCAAACAAAAATATCAAAATTACAATAAAAACACCGAAAAACGAACAACAACCACCCAAAACAAACAAACCACAACCGGACAAAAAAAACAACAACAATTAACAACAAAACAACCCACAACTGCTATCAAAACCGCCCACGCACCCGGGGCACGTAACACGCCCACCAGCTCGCGTCAACGCGCTCTTCGCCCAAAACTCCCCCGAATAAAATCCGAAAAACCCCAAACAGCACGAAAAACCACCACAGACCCTCACACGGGCGCGAAAAGCCCGAAAAGAGCCTCCGAAACGAGCGCGCCGTCGATTTTTCGCGCGCCGCACGCGGGGGGGCGTGCACGACGCGCGCGCATTCCGAAACACACAATGCGGCACGCGGGCCGCGGTTTTTCCGGAATTTTCCGCAATTTTCCGGGGAAAACCTCGGCCCGGCGCGCTCGGCAACGTCACGTCGCGCTCGAGCCTGCGGCCGCCGATCGGGAAACTAGCTGAGCGTTTTCGCGGCGCGATTTTCCGACGAGTTTTCCGGATTTTCGCGCGCCGAGGCTCCGTGCGTCGGTGCGGTGGACGCGCGATGGCCGGAAATGCGGGCGTTATGGTGTATAAATAAATATTTAAAGTTTTCGGGTGGAAAAATGCGGCGGTAACGGGTATTAGGCACCGACTGTCCGCAAAGCTACCGGCCGCCCCGTCGTGGAAAAGCGCATGTGTACAAACCGGCAGAGCCTTGGCTGAGCATACCGGGCGCTGGAAATTTTGCACCATTTCGTTTTCGTTCGTCGGAAAATGTTGTTTGAACATTTTTGAAAATTGATTTTGTTGATAGTTTTAATTTCAGTTTCGAATTGTTTTGTAAATCAAATTTTCATATTTCCTAATAATTTTTTCAATATTATATATTAAAAATCCTTTTATCTGTACAAAATTGGCTCTCGGATAAGTTTTTTCCTAGACTTTCAACATTTTATGAAGAAACTTTGTCCTGCAATGGATAACTAACGGATTGTAATTGATAATGATGATATAAAAAAAATTACTTTCATCATTAATGCTTACCTATAAATGAAGATCTTTCAAACTTTTCTAATTTCTTTCATTTTCATCAAATTCTCGTTTAATCTCCGTATAACAATCATATATCTTGTTAAATTTTCCCGTTTATAATCCAGTTATTATTTCATTATAAAAATTTCATCCATTTTCTAAATTTTAAATAACATTTCAAATTAAATAAACAAAACCTTTAACTAACAAAATTTCATATAAATATTTATAGAAAATTTTCTTTTATTATAATAATTTATCATCACAATTACATTTGTTCTTATTGTACAAATTGAAATTACAATAAAATTTTGTACAAAATTTCAACAAAATTCCTAAATATCTAATATTCAACAATTTTTAAATAAATTTTCCATCAAATCACCCCATCCCAAAAACGAAAACAACCATAATAACTTCTCCTACACAACCATCCAAAAACCAAAACTTCCCCAAAACATCAACCCCCAAAAACCACCAACCCCAAAACTCCATCAACCCCAAAAACCACCAACCCACCAACCCCCAAAAACCACCAACTCCCAAAAACCACCCCCCCCCAAAACCCCCCAAAACCCCCCCAAAACCCCCCAAAAAACCAAACCATCCCCAAAAACCCCAAAATTTCCCATCCACCCAGTACTACGAAGCTCCATCTCCCGCCCTTCCCCCCACCCCCCCCGCCGTCGGCTGCGGCCCTCGTCCCGTCTCCCTCCCTCTCCTTGCGTCTTTCCCGACCCCAGCCGATGATTGCCGAGCGTCGGGCACGCCTAGTCGATACGGAGGCGAGGCCGCGCCGAGTGGCCGCGCGTCCCGGACGACGGACACGGCAGCGCGCACACGCGCACACGCACCCACACCCCGCACCCCCGCCTGAAACCCCCCCCAACCCCCCCCGGCTTTGCCGTTGGTGTTCCCGGCCCCCTTTAGGGGAGGGGTTGTTCGGTTGTAGGCGACGTCATTTTGTCCGCAGCGTCATCGCCATATGATCGCGTGTGCGTGGAAGGTTGGGGGGGGGATGTTTTTGGTGGGTTTTTTTGTTTGTGTGGTTTGATTGGGAGGTGTTGTTTTATGTGTTTAGTGATGAATTGTTGAAAAAATCATAGGATTTATGTTATGTTGGAAAGAATTTTTTAAATATTTTTTTTTGGGGTTTTTTTTAATCGTCGATGAGGGAGTTATGCTCGATAGATTAATGGACAATTAAAATGTATGAAATTTGGAATAATTTGATTAGGAATTGATTCGAATTCTTGGGAATTATTATATTTTATCTTGATCACGTAAAGAAAAGTGTCGAAATTTTCAATTTAATTAAAAATTTCTTGTTTTATAACGGAAATTTTATTATATTATAATATTAAACAATACAATAAACAATTAATCAGTTTATATCAATCACTAAAGTTAAGCAGCTTACAGTATGGTCTGAAAATGAACAAGTGGTTTTATTTACTAGCGATGACATAAAATTATTTTACATACAATAGATTCATTTTTTAATCCCTCGAATGTTATTATATTTTCCTTTTATCACTGAAAAAAATTGAAAACACAATATACAATAGTACTAAAAAGTTTCATTTTTTAACGAACGTTCTATAACGATGTTTGGAATTGTAAATAATAAAAAAATTGACATATTGCATATAATAAATATTCAATAAAAAAACTCACAGGTTTCGAAACGATTCACAATTATAAATATAAAAACTAAAATTTTTAATTATTATTAATTAAAAATCAAGTCAAAATAAATCTAAAAAACACAGCCAATGCACAAGCGCAAAAACCTTTAATTACAAACGGCGAGCTCCCCGAGGACATTCCGACTTAAAAAGGCACAAGTGCAAAGTCTTGCTCGTCTGCGACGGACCCTATTAATACTTTTCAGAAGCAGCTCAAAAGATATCGCATTTCTTTTCCACGTCCATACAAACGCGCAACACCCATAATACTATAAACACACCACCGCAGACGTTCCTCCTCTTTACGAAAAGTTTCCAGCCCCGGAAGGCTTCGCCGGCCCCCGAAGATCCTTTGTGCGTTCCTACAGCAGACGTGTTTCTTTTCCGCGGCCGCGAAAGGATCGACTTCTAGATATGAAAACGGCCATAAAACACAATTTGAAAATCCCATAACTGACTTTATATTATGTTCGAAATGTGTTCGCTCGCGGCGCCATTAAAACGAACAAACTCGAATGAACTTCGAACGTTTGACGGGGGGAGGCTTCAGGTGAAAGGAGGAAATTGTTGCGCAAAGAAAAGTCTTATCTCTGCGTATAATTTGTTTGTGAGCGTTTTCCGTTTCGCGTTTTGTTCCGTGATGAATTAAAATAATGTTTTGTGTTCGGAACGAATGCAAATCGTTTCGGATAAATTGGAAGAAACGAACCCGCTACATGATCATCGAATAATACTCCATATAAAAGAAACGTGCTCATAAAAAATACGTACACAATTTTGTGACAAGTGGGTCCGGCTTAAGTCAATCATTCTTCAACGTCAAGCAAAAGGAATCAACCCCCGAAGACTCGCTGCCAAACGGCCGAGATAAAATAAAATAACTGAAAAAAAAACGAGCGAAATAAAATGAAAATACGCCGAAATACAAAAAAAAGACGGAGAATAGCCGAACAAACAAATGGTCACATCGTCGACTTTTTTCCCGCGCTTTTTTTATTTTTGCGTGAGTTTTTTTTTATTTCGCAAGAGGGCGGTTTCTTTTTTCGACATCTATGCGCTTAATGGTTGACGATTTATCACGTCGCGTAACAACTCGCTTGTTCGTTTGCTAATACCGCGATCTGTAAAGAGGATAACGATCGTCAAAGGTCTCTTTTTCCATTTTTCTTATATCATATTTCGACGGTTGGGCCGTTCAATTTTGCATTATTTGATTGCGCGAAAATAATAAGTATTCATAAATCGAATCGTTTCGGTTACTTTATCGAATGAAAATAATCGACAACGTGTATATGTATTACAAATTTGTTCGGAAATAGGGATAAGTGTTATTGAATTTGCTGAAGTTAAGCGATATGTTATGTGGTTAGTATATTGATAAACATAGCGTTGACCTGTAACTATGTAATATAGAAGACTTTTAGTAGTTAAACTTTTCGTGATTATCGTTTTTCAAATACTGCATAGTAATCACATACAGTATAATACGAAAAAAAATACAAACTATTAATGGTTTTTAAAATAGGATTAATTTTGCATTGAAGTATATTTAAACTGAAAATGATAATGATAATTTAGATATATGTTAAGAATTTAGCCTTTTTGAGCGCTGAATTAACTAAAAAAATAAGCATTATGTAATGTTCACAGACAGACAAAATCGCACACTTCCAATCAATTTACTACATAAAGCTTTCGCTGTTTTCACGGTTACCAAGCTTTCAGTATTTTCTTCTTTAAAATCTTCGTTTTTTTATCAGATAGAAACATTTTTAATCTTTTAATGATATTTAAATTTTTTTTCTGAAACTGATATTAGATAGATTATACAAATTAATAATTTAAAATAAATATTTGAATCAATATACGAACTGTTATACGAATATGTTAATCTTTCGAATTTCATACACGTGCCAAACATTCGCCGCTAAACATAATAATGGGCTACCTTGAGATTTAATACAAACACCTCCCGAACGATAATTCATTACGATTTTTTTCCCGCCATATTAATAACACATTCGAACACAGCGCTCACTTTGCGAGCGCGCGGGCCCCCAATACGGCGACGGAAAAATTACGGCCATTACTCCGTTGTAATTTTCGCAGATTAATTTAGTGCTAGTCGTAAATACCGCGCACAAAAGGCGGTTTGGGGAATCAAACTCGAGAGGAGAGAACAAGCCGTAAATTTATTTAATACCAACGCAACTTTTTACCGCCGAAAATGACGCGGACGAGAGCAGATCATTCGCGATAAGGCGCGCGAGAAAATGGAGGCAAAAAAAGCGCTTTTCCGGTCCCGGCTTAAGGCCGTGGTGAAATACTAAGGTGGTCTCATGGTTTGTGGGTGGATGGGTGCTTCGATGAGCAAGAGAAGCCTCCCGGTTCAGGTTCCAACAATGGTGGTGGGCGGTCGGAAAAACGGGACGTTTGTTTCGT
Source organism: Hydropsyche tenuis (assembly GCA_009617725.1). Lineage (NCBI taxonomy): Eukaryota > Metazoa > Arthropoda > Insecta > Trichoptera > Hydropsychidae > Hydropsyche > Hydropsyche tenuis. Next base: position 4,770,433 of record VTON01000004.1, read on the forward strand.
CTGTTGTTGTATCTCGTCTCAAAAGTGGCGCCTGTTGCTTAGATTAAACGGAAAAGTTTTTATTGCTAGATTGTAATATTGTCCTTGATATGGAGATTGTGTTCTTTTCGATTTGAAATTTCATCACATTCCAAACAAAATACATGTGTATAAAATTCTAGCATTGAAAACTCGTATGCGATTCATGAATTGTTTGAAAAATTATTCAACATTTTTTTTTTATAAATATTTAATCAATTTAAAAGAAATTCAATTTTGACAAAGCTGCTTATTTTATCCATATAATTTTATTTTTTATTTTGTACTATCATGGAAAAAAAGTACACTTGCAACATCAGTAATAAGTCTTATATCATTCCTATACTCAACACTCATCTTTTTTAACATTTGGTGATATTTTCTTGTTCAATATCTTTCTAAAAATTTGATAAATCTAAAAATTAATAGAACTTTCGAATTCGAATCAATTTATTCCAATTTGTGTCGCATTCGAAGATTTTTCCACGGAATTCACACGCCCGCGGACCGAAAGTTTCTCTAATAATGAAGATTGATCATTTCGAAATCGATCACCAATCTGTCAATTCCGTCGTGCTGGTTGACAGCCGTTGGCTACATGAAAACGGTCAAGAAAGGGTCAAATATTCGCCTGCTAGTATTTTGACGCTAATTAATATTGCTTTTCCCTGCAGACTTGGAATCGGTCGTCGATCAAATGCGAATTGCGAATCCAATTTTGAGCACAATCGCAAAATTCCAATTTAATCGCATTTCATCGATTTCTAGTGAGAATATTCAAATTTTTAATATTCGATTTCGATTTAAAAATTTCATTTTGATCCGTCTGATTCATGAAGAAGACGTTTACTTTGTTCCGAATACGAATTTAATTAATTATTTTTCAATAGTGCATTACGTCCCATGTTTTGAGAACATTTTCATCAGTTTCGAGTTGACCGCGCCTCGCTCAGGTACGTTTCTTGTAACGAGCGCGCATTTTTATCCGAACGACTCGAAAAAGCTCCCGAAAAGCTCTTTCGGCGAAGGCTTGCTATCGGCGTATCGCTTAAGCCGTATCGATTACGGTGCTCCTTAACGATAATGTTATTATTTTCCACAGGACCGTGGAAAAAGGATCGCCGGTTGCTTCTAATAGGGATACAATCTAAAGCTGCGACCACAATGCATCCCACTGATTGTATGACCATTGTCGATTTGAACTTATATCCAATACATTTAAATAATAAAAATTTTATTACATTGAAAATGCGATTTTTATAGAATCGAGTATATACGACGTATATCATTTGGGCTTTCATTATTCAATCAATTCGATATGAACGCGGCCTAAGGAGGCGAAGAAAAAGCGGCAGGGCACTCGAGAAGTCCCCATTGGACCCTTTTCCCTTTGTTTTGTTTATATTTAGTGGCCGCGGTCCCTTTTTTGACTTATGGGGAGGAACCGCCCCCCGGTTGCATAATAAGGCTGCGATCCCATCGCGGAAGCCATTGTTCGAACGCGGACCGAACGGTGAACTCCGCTCTTATTTCTTTTCGGCTCAAAATATAATATAATGGGACAGTTTCGGATGATAAATATCGGATCGAGATAAGGCGCAATTTAAGCGAAAGCTGAAAAGCTTATTTAAGTCCGTAGCATGATATCGCTTATCGCAAACTCGGATCGAAAATTTTGTAAATTCTAGGTGTTGTGTTCGCTTATTAGAATTTTTCGTATTGTACATAACTCGGGTCGTTAATTTTGAATGTTTTTAATTAAATTTTTTTTCAGGATTTTCATTGTAATGATACTTTTTTGTTCAATTTGAATGAGAATCATTCGAAACAGTTTTCAGGAAAATTTCAATATACACAAGACGTTTTTGCTCTTCAATAATTTTCGATAATCCACAACTGATCCGCGCAAATTCAAAACTATCCGACAAACACACACACACACACTCTCTCTCTTGAGCCCTTCACGCCCTCAAGCGTCCTCGACAACGGCCATAACCGCGAACTCACGAGTCCAACCAACCGGCATATATCCATCGAGGTCCGAAAGGGTTCGTTGTTTGCGTCTGACGTCGAGTACGTACCCCAGACGGGGAAAAAACTGACCAGAACCCACCCCAGCCTTTATGTCCTCACCCCCCGGCTGTCCCTTCCCCCCTCGCCACCCTAGGGGATGATTAAAGTTCGCGCATCCACCGGTACATAATGGAATTCTGCGAATTCTCGCCGAGTTCGAGTGACGAAGGACAGACGGAAAGAAAAATCCAATATAAATGTCACCCCGAGTGCGCTAAAAGGGCGTCCCCGTAACCCCTTGTGCCCACCCCTGGTTTGCCCAAAAAAGTGCCGAGGGGGTGGTGCTGCTGAACGGTGTCCGACTTCGAAAGGGCGAATTTCACGCGCTGAAAAACAAACCGAAAATCCGACCGTGGAAATGCGCCAAGATATATAAAAGTTTTTGAATTTTGGTGATGTGCATGCGTTCGCTTGTACGAGGCTTTGGTTATTCTTCTGGACGGCGAATTCAATTGTTATAACATCATATATTATTTATTAGAATAATTACGAAAATGGTTTCATGAGAAGATTAATGCTCACGCTCTGAAACTGTGTTATAAGATAACTTGATTATTTATATGTTTTGATGTAAAGAATGAAGGAGAATTTTGGTATGATTTTAATGTATTCAAGGAAGTTTTTTAATATGTTAATTTATTAAAATAGATTGAAATTATTAAAATTATATTTTTCATTATCATATGCTATTTTCTATTTGGTATTAAAAGTGAATTCTTTCTTGAAATATAGGTTTTAAACTTCAAATTCAAGGGAAAATATTAATAATACCGTTGTGTTAGTAACCCATGAAATTCATTACTATGAATTCTTGTTGATTTCATCGGTCATTATGACAACGGTCATATTATTAATGTCCCATAGTTAAATTTGAAGTCTAAAATATTCAATTTGAAATGTAAAACGTCTAATTTGAAATTTAAAGTATCCAATTTGAAGTATTAAACATCCAATTTGTTGTTCAAAACGTCCAATTTGAAATGTAAAAACTGTATGACTACAAATATTTGTTTTTACAATTTGTAATTTATCAATTTTCCCACAATTTTCATGAGAATGCTCCCTTAATTGTTAAAATATACGCACGACACTAATTTTTTCATAAGCTAAAAGTCTTTCGACAAAAAACATACTAAAAAAAAGCATCCTTTAATAAAACAGAACGATATAACGACCAACTTTCAAAAGCAAACAATACGAAAAACCAATCAAACAAACCTTTTATTAGAACCGCCCACAGATGCACTCCCCGCTGAACTCGTCTTCACGACCGCACGTACGGGCAAAACGAAAAAAAAATATTAATAACGCCACAACAGCATAGCTACTTTATTTTATATAAAAATATATTACAAGCATATACATTGTACGTTAGTCGGATAATTTCGCAGATAGTGGGCTCTAAGGATCCCCGAGGCGCATTTCCCCCGCCGCGAGAGTAATATTGCGAACTCGTCAATATTACTTTTTGCGGCCGGAGAACACATATTACATTCAAGTGTGCACTTTGGCGGGAAGACGAGGAAACGCTGTTATTTAACCCGGCCCCGACTTCCCGCTTATTTCGGGCTTTTCACTCGTTTTTTTCGGTTTTTCCGAGGCGATTTTTTCGCGTGCTCGCGAACGCTTTCTGCGCCGTCGAGCGCGTGCGTTTGTGCGCGCGCGAAAAAAAGTTTCGCATTCATATCGCGTCGAAACGTTCGCATACATTTTCAATTGGTTCAGCGGCGCGTGCGTATATTTATTTTTAAGCGAAGTGTTAAATATCGCGAAATCCGATTGTGATTTTTCGGTTTTTTTCGTATAAATCTGCGATGCGGTGTTTGCGCAGCGCGGTAAAATGGATCGAAAATTTTTTGAAGGTTTTTTTTATATATAAAATATTTAAATTTATTGTTCTATTTTGTGTGATAAAAATATTTCAATTCAATAATATTTCAGTTCAAAAAATTGGTTTTGCATAAAAATTTTAACTCTCATAGACTTTATAAAAGGATCTTTTTCGATAAATTATGGCGTTAACGCCTTAGTACACGACAATAAATTCGAAACCCATAAATACGCATTACGAAATATCAAAGGGAGCCAAAGGTTTTTTTTCGTTAACAAGGACATTCCTTTACCTACATAAATACTTATCTAAATGACTTGCATAATAGTTAAATACGTTAGAATATTATATACGTTAATTCATCATAGAACCTTTATATTTTTTCAAACAAAAGTTTATCCAGGATTACGTATGTGGATCAAATATCCACTCAAAAAATTTATGAACTGAACAAAATGGGAATCTAACGGACATTAAAAGGTTGAAACGTATCATTGAGTATGTTTGTTCAATAAATGAACGTGCCCTACCCCATGCACGAACAGCCAATTAATCTAATAGCCCTTTCAATTTTTGTAAATATATAAAATGTGAAACCATTTAGCTAGGGATGGTTTTTAATTTACAAACTCATCAAAAATTACTTTTTCATTAACATAATGGCTACATATGTTTAATAAAACATACATTATTATATATAATGTATAAGATAATGATAAAATAAATAAAATACAAATAATATTCTATATTCAATTCATATTTCAGTCAGTTGTAATTGCAGCTTCAATCGTCTACGTCTATACTGAGCTTTTTAAAGCCCAAAGTGCGTACGATTTATTCGAATATTTATGTAAAGATATATGTTATGGGGGGTGGTAAAAGGGTGGAGACAAACAACTCAGATTATACTGAAGGCTTTCCACCGTCGTGTGTACGTATGTGAAATAAATAAAAGCTTCTTACAGGGCGACGTCGCGTCAGGGGTAACGAACCGCAGGGCGAGCGGATAATGCTTCGATTTATGGGGATTAACGTTATGGTATTGATATTATATTTTCGCGGCGAAACCTCTTGCTGGGCGATGTGTTGGAAATTTATTTTATTGCGAATGAAAAAGCTTAAAAGTCATCGTTTGGATATTGGATTTAAAGATTTTGAAATGTTGCTTTATTATTTAAATCATGTGTGATGTCGATTTTTAAAGATATTGAGTTGAGTTGAAGAAGTTTTGACTAAAATTGGATGGACTTCTAATATAATTATTGTATCTAAATATTTTATAAAACTTTACAAATTCTTTTATTTTTCAATCAGATCCTTAGATCAATAAATCATTAATACTATTTTACGTAAAAATTAACGAATGCATTATACAGTCTGTTTAACGTTTATCACAGTACAAAATTCAAATCTAGACTTTTTTATCATTTAATAGTAATTTAAAAAATCAGAATATTTGAATATATCTAAAAACCAAAGATATTTGATTAAATCTATTTACTAACTCCACCAATTTTATTATCTTCGGACTTCGGTGTTTGGTAAGAATTGACTGATCATATATGTATTACCTAATACAATAAAGCCTAGAAATATATTTAAAAAAAATGTTTTCAATCCCTACCCGCGTTGTAATATCGCCTCGGCCCTAGGCGCCCCCCAAATGAATGACTGGATAAACATATTGGAACGTGTGCGGCAACTCTATGACACAATATTCCCGTAAAACGTGATACGCAAACTTGCCACGACCCCTCCTCTCCCACGGTCCGAAAACGGGAATTATCCTGCGGGCTTGGCCGCCCCTGAGCTCTCCTCTTTTTCTCGTTTTCCGTTCTTCGGGAGCAAATCCTGCGGCGCTCATTGTTGTGCGCCACTGTCCTTGCGTAACGCCGCTTTATTAATGGACGTCCACTCGAATCCTGTACAAATCTCGGGTTTGAATCCTCGGAATTGTGCTTCGGATTTTTTCTGGGGAGCTGCACTGAGTTGTGTGCTAAGTGTTCGAAAAGTACATGATCGTATTTTCAAGTGTTTTCAAGAAGATTTGAATTGGAACTGTTGTTTCTAGGTCGATCGATGGAAATGTATCTGATTTTATATTATTATTATCTTCGTAGGAAGCTTTCTCTTTGACAGAGTACGCGTGGCTTTTATGAAAATAATCCAATGTGATATCTTTTAGTAAAATATCACAAATTGCCGTTGTTTTGTTACAATAAATCGGACTTATTGTATGAAACGTTTCGTATAAATTGTATTGCGAAATACAGAATCAATTGTGTTGATTGATAGTTTGTGCGAAATCAAATCTTGTTTATTGCGTATAAAATGTCTGATCGGATTATGCAAGCGTGCCATCATACATGTTTGATATATTTATTTCCGGAAGATATAATATATAATTCATTGTATCGATGAATAATTTTAGTGAACACTCTTAATATGAAACTATTTATAACCAATTTGACCTATGTAGCTACAAAAATATCGATGAATTATTCATCCTACTCAACATTTGATGATAAAACAATATTTTATTTATATCCGATACATGAACACATCCCAAAAATATTCATTAACAAAAAAACGATCGTTCTTACAAAAAAAATCACATCACCCTCAACAACATCCTACGGATAAGAAAACGTCTTTAAAACAAATCGATACGATCACACGATATAATCCGGATATTTATAAGCCCCGAGTATTTACAGAATAACACACACACACACCCTCATTTTCGGATGAGCCTCCGCCAACACGGGATCATCTCCCGGTTCGAATTCCGCGAAAGAATCGATTTCCCAGTTATCTATCCATGTTCGCGGTTCGCGCGAAAACAACTAAAGCCTTCAAATAGACCGGATTTGCCGGATATATTCGAATATTATGCTAAATAGCTAGCTCGCGAAACGGAGAGCAATTTCGCATGAGCGATAGATCAAGAGATCTTTGTTGGGGGGTAGGAATTAGGGGTGGGAAAAGGGGTTGGTCGTGATCCCCGCGTAGGGAAAGTCTGTTAAGGAGCGGCCGTTACGGGCATGTGACGGAATAATGTAATCGGCATACATCGTATAAATATTGTTCAGCTGAAAATCCCTTTTTGTCGTACGTTCGAGCTGCGAATATGGCCGAAGTTTTGAAGCGGCGCCGTTCGCGCATTCAAAACAGTTCGCGTTGTGTATTTTTGTTGTGTGTTGATGTTTTGATTATGAGTTTATTTTTAGCGATTTTTAATACGTTTTTTTAATAATTAAATTTGAATTGAACAATTAGATGAGACATTCAATATAATATAACTTCAATCAATTTATATGAAATTAATTATCTACTTACCATTTAACATCAATAAAATAAAATTCCACCAAATAAATTAAATTAATTTTTAATAAATTAGAAATAATTCACATTTTTTTTAAATTCAACACAGTTTTAAACTAATATTAATTATTTAACCGTGATATGGTTATCGTCGATTAACAAATTTAAGTGACATTTAGCGAGGTTAATAAATTGTTATAACCTAGTGTCATTGGCCAGAAACTATCTGACAAGGGATGATTTAAGTATTCAGTTTTTTTAAGTTACCTTTTTTCATAATATGTAATAAGAAAAAGCTTCCTAACATCTAATGGTATCGAAAAGGTCCCCTTCCTGATGTGGACATTGTACAATGTAAAATATATAAGTATAATACGTGTATATGAGATATAAAATTATGTTGAATATGAGTTTTTATGATTAGAAAAATAATAATTTAATGTTAATAGCAAAATTGGAAATGATATTACTATGTCTATTAATTTTCAATTATCTATCATGAAATTGAATATAATCACTTCTATAATAATTATTACAAATAAATTTAACTCAAACTCAACGGTTCGAAGTTTCGCTAGTATAATCGTAACTTATTTGAACATCATCTTATCTTCAAATACAATTTATTTATAAAACAATTATTAAAGCATATTTCAACCAATTTTTCCAACAAATATATGTTACATTAAAAAAAAATCCATAACATTAATAACTCTGAAACGCGACCATTTTTCTAGCCGCTCGATTGAAACAACCGCCACGCAACGAAGAAGCGGCGCAATAAAACTATCGACTGTACGGTTTTTTTAAATTGTAATATTTTATTACGAATCAGATAGGCAAAGAGTCGCCAGAGTACATTTCATTTCCGAGTCGATTGGAAACGTGAGCGAACAAACCGAGCAATAAATTCAAATATCGTACGAGTGCGGGTCGCTTTTTAGAGTGCTCTCCACGGCACCCCGCTATCAATTTGTTAGTGAAAAGATACTGGATTGTAATGTAAAATATGAATCAAAGCATGGAATTCATTGTGTTTTTTGTATAAAACTTTGATTTGTGTGTGCGATGTGGAAGGGAGTTGTGTTTTATGATATCAAGTTCGGTTATAATATATTATATAGTCTCTTCAGTCTAGTCTAACTATATTAATAAATTAAATTATGATTCATTCAAATAGTCGAAAGAATCGTTAGGTTTTGATGAAACAATAAATATTAAGTGGATTTTTTTATTTTTATTCTTCGATGCTGGTGCGAGTTTTTATTGGAGCACTTTGCTCGGTTTCGGGTCGTTAACGATGCGATCTATTGAAAAATTTACGCGAAATCCTCACCAAAATCCGAAAAAGGATCAAACTTCGCAGATTCGGTTAGATTGCGAGCAGGAAGTCTGCAAAGAAACAGTGATGATTATCTTTCGGTGAGCGTAAATCTTGGAAAACCGCATCAGGATTTTCCACGTCTGAGAAAAGCAGTTCGGATTTTCTACAAAACACCAAAACTAAACTATAATATATTGTTTTATCTACAATATATTTTGCAGTATAAAATTATTTCAAATCGACTGAACAAGGACAAAAGAGTTAATATTTTCTAAAAATAAAATAAAAAAAACATGCTTCAACTACCACAGTCCGAGTCTATTTCTCGCAAACCTGCACATCGGAATCTTCGTAAAAAGGACACCGTATCGGCGTATATGACATAGTGGAAATTCGATCACAGCCTTCGCATTATGGCACTTCATACAGCAGGAGTCGGCGATGAAAACTCGCAACGTTCGGGTCCCTACTCCCTAAGGATAACGCGCAAAAAAGGGACCGAGCCGTAAAAAATGTGACATTTTCCCAGGAACCCGTCCCTGCTTGTATACGTACTGCCATATCCCGCTTCGTCCTCCCCGATAAATGACATCAATTCGTATTGTTCAGAGTGTCTGTCAACTGCTTCCCGTATCCATGGGGTCTTCGTCGCGAATTTCTAAATTCGACATGTGCTACGTTCCTTATAGTCCTGTGCCGTTTCTTTTTTCCCTTCTTTCCGGAGGGCGTTAGCTCCTTTTTGGGCTGAGGGAAGTTAAGGTGGTGCGGGTGGTGCTTTTTCATGCCTAATCCTTCGGCAAATAGTTGGAGGGTTGCATATCCGGATGAGATGTTTGGAATAGGTTGTATGTGTTTGCACTGCCAACAAATTCAATTTGAGTGCACTTTGAGGATTAAAAAAAATGTTTCGGTTAGTGAAATTCATCTAAATATTATTTTTATGTTGAAATATATTGTCAACTCTTTTTTTTAATAAATAAATAAGATTATCCGGAAGTGTAAATGAATTCATAGCAATTAACTTTTTACCATGGTTTGATCTCATGAATAGGCAATTAAACCGAAAGATTGTGCTCTATACTCAATAGGCACGCTTTGTTCAACGCTTTCATTTCTTATTCTTCGAGACCAGTGGTCACGAAAAGCTTTCGTTAATTGTTTCGCAATAAATTATTTTGCCAACTGAACTCAAGCGAAAAGGTTAATTTACGAATCCCAACATCGCAATTATACGATAACAAATTACTATATGAACAATATGAAAACAGAAAGGAAATTTCTGTGTTTCATTATTTCAACAAACTATTGATTTATTATTTAAAAAATAATGAAATCGTATATATGTATAATATAATATACGGAAAAAGTCGCTTAATCATTATGTAAATTCCAACACTCATGTTACATCATTTAATCTCTACTCAATTTCACAGAAACAAAATGAAAAAAAAAAAACATCTCACACGTATTAACAAGAATCAAAAGCATTCCTTAATCATTCAAAGATGAAAAAAATAAACATCCCCAACACGTAATTTGAACGGACGCTCGAACAAAACGCGCTTATAACGGCGACTCGGAACGACGTATATCTTTTATTTTTTCCCCATACACCGGCTAAACGTATAGAGAAATCCACAAACTGCCCTATACGACCCTTCGATATAAGTATGTAGTATCGGAGGCCATTGTTCGTAAATCCTCCGCGAAAGCCTTACGCCGCATAACGACCATCCCCCGACGGATATACTATTCAGCGTGCGAAATCTCACCGCGCCCTGTACTACGTGCCGATATCGTCGACTTAATGATTTATCAGTTTTATTGCACGATCTGTGCAATTTATCCGAACGAATTTATCGTTTTACGATTCGCGGAGATATGTAGATTTATTTACGTATAGAAAGTCATTGGAGTGTGTGTTAGGTGTGCGCAGATTTTTGGTTTGAATAGAGCTCTGTGTTTGGAAATGGAATTGTACTGCTGAATAGAGTGCCAAATAAAAACATATCAGGTGATTTATAATTATAAATTTTATTATTTATTTTGGGTCTGTATTAAGTTTCGGTTGGTATTTATATTGTGAAACTGATCTAGATGCATAATAGATTGTATATTGGAACGTGGAAAATTTTCATATTTGTATCGCTTGTATAGTATATACGAGAATCGTTCAATAAATATTATTTGTCGTTGGGAAAAGTGGCGAAATATAGTAATCCGATTCCCGATACCTTTACGTAAGAATGGTATTATTTAGCGTTTCTATAAAGATTTTCGGTTTTGCCCAGCACTGTGTATTATCAAGAAAAAATTGTGTACGAAAAAAACTTACATCACACAAAAACGCTGTATCAACATCGTACAAATCCTTAGAAACAATATTCCCGACGAACTTTGAACTTATCATCAACAAGCTTTGTACAGCAACAATTTCAATTTCCAAAAAACCGTTTGAAATAAAAGAAAATTTTAATCAACCATTACCCAACACTCAAATTGACTTCATTGCGCCCACGCGCACGCGTAAACCACTTCGCGCGCAAATACATTACATTACACGACATATAATACATCACATCGCGTATATTACATTACATCACATTACATAATATCACACACACACACACACACGCACACACACGATATTATATGTAGGCAATAAGTGTGTCGGCATGTGTTTGATGAGTCGTCATTAAATGTTAAGTGGCCGCGATCAAGCGGACGGTTGCGCACTACCCCACGTGTAACGACCGTTATTCGCTCGGCAATTTTATGTACGGTTACTTACTTACGGACACAAATTGATTGTTTGCGAAAAGCACTAATAATGATATCCTTGACTTTAGATAGAGCTGTGTGTGTGTATGTTTTTTTTCGTATATGAGATATTTTCATTGAGATTTTAATTAATTAAGCATTGTTTTTGTAAAGTGTTTCGAATATAAATTGTTTATTAGTTTTTATATGATCTGTATCATATATAAAGTCAATTACAACAAAAAATCATTTAAAATCGTTTTTTTTCTTATTGTGTGTCTTCACTATATACATATGTACTGATAAGGGGAAAGTAACTCTCAAGGGACTTAATACTGAAGTCTAAACAGTTTCAAGTTAAATGCATTCGTAGAATGAACTGCATCTAATATATTATAATACAATTTATATTCAGTATTCTAAAAAAAACGACTCATATATTATAAAATCTTAAAATTCGCCACACAACTTCTCAAATTGTTCAACACCGAAAAAATCCGAAGACCACATTCCATTAGAGTTGTAAAAACCAATTTAAATCACTCGAAACGCGTTCAATCGAGTCCGGCTTGCACTCTTCCTTTTCCTATATGCTGAAAAAACGTTCTGAAAAAAGGCCACACACGGACAAAGGCCTTCAGGGATGGGCCAAATGTTTGTCGGTAATCCTTCACGATAGCAAATAGCCGTGCCCGTTTCGGCCCTCGGCACGCACGCCACATAAATACGAAACGGTACGAAGCCCTTATTATCTCACTTTGGATGTATACTGTATATTTGTACTTATAGTCTGGTAAAAGATCAGTGATTTCCAAACTATGTCAAAGCGTCGATATTTTGTATTAGTTTTAGTAAGGAGAAAATGTTAACAGAAGAAATTCAGTTGTGGAAAAAAGCGCTCGGACTTTGTTTCTTTTATGTCTTTAAATATTGTAAAATTTTATGATTTGTTTATAGCAATATTATTTTTAGCGGCAACTATCACATTTTCAATTTTTATAACTTAATTAAGTGATTATACTTAAATTTTTATCAATTTGATCTAGATTATGACGAAAAGTTATAAAAATTAAGAAGTATATAAAATGTTATATTAAATAGAAGCACATGAATATAAAAAGTTACGAGTATTTTATGTTACATTTACATTAATTTTATATTTCAAAAATTACGTAAATTATTTTTATTCAATGAAAACATTGACCACGTCAATAAAATTTTAATTTTATTGAAATGCAAAAACATTACATAAAATGTATTGAAACATATTATCTGATAAAAAGCGTTAAATTTTGTACACTTATCAGAACTACTTTTAAATAAATAAAAACATTCTTTTATTCAAAAGTTTCCCTTATTTTTTCAACGAATAGCGCATTCAATCAACCTCAATCCCTTTTTCTTTAGAACCACCCCAACAAATCCATCTACGACCCACTCTTTGACAAGCACTGAATTAGATCTGACGCGTATGGTGAGCTAAAGGGTTGAGGCTACTTTTTTTCCTTTATTTATTTATCAAAACGCTGTTTTCGCCGTCGCCCCATAGTGAGGTTTTACGGGTCCGTTAAAACGCGCCGAGCTTACTAGACGAACGAAATTGAAAGTCTCGTCACTTCGCCTCCGGACGAATGGACATAAAAAAGTATATATTAGTGTATAAAAAGTGGCGATGGAAAGGGGCTTGAAAGGTTAGAGATGTGTCTTTAATAAAATGAAAAGAAAATACCGGCTCGAGGACGACGAGATAGATTTGTGACGTAATGGATCCTATGAAAATGTTATCAAATGGACGACGAATTTTCATTGAAAATTTCGTCGATTCGTATTTATATGTTGGAAGAAAATTTTATTTCTTTATGTATAAATTTTATTTATTTTTTCAATTAAGAGCTGTGTATACAAATCTTCAAACGATTGGTTTTTTTATTATGAAATAATTTTCTGATACTTCCAAATAAACATACAAAATTCATGGAATTAATCAATCGTATTTCTACAAAATAAAATCAATATCGTTTCATTCACAAGTCATATTTTATTCTCATCATATCTGAAAAATACACAAACAAACACCGACGTTAAAAAGCTCCTATTATATAACAACAATACCCAAACAAATTTTCCATACCGTTTCATATTTCAAATCGTATTTCGGACAAATTTTCCTGGGCATCATAACACCGACATTTGTACATCTGCATTTTGTTCTCCGTAGGAGCTTCACCACTTGCGTGTGTCATAAGGAGATTGGTGAGCATTAAACACAACAGTTTTATCTTCATTTCGAGGGTTGAGCCCCGACAATAATTCAGCCGAATCTGCGCGTCTTCGGCCTCCGTGAAAGCCTCCTTTTTCAGCCCGCAAATTCGAGGTCTGAAAAGCCGCCGGCGAAGCGTTTAAAGTATCAAAAATAGCACACCGTCGCTATTTCTGTAAAGACTAATTAAAATTGTTAAACATCGTCGACTGTTTCTTGGAAAAAGTTGTGACGTATTTTGAATACGCGGAATGCTTTCAAATGCTTGTGTATTTCGAGATGTTTTTGTATTTGCTTTGTATTATAAATAAATGAGTATTTTTCGATGTATATGTGTTTTATTACTCTGTCAAATCAACACTCAATACATAGAGTATTATATAATATAAAAAATTATATTTTTTATGTGTACATTACATATACCAAAAGATATCTTCTCGTGCGACGTGTTCATAAATAGTCGAGCTGCAAACTTTCACTCTTCTTCGTCGCGTTACCGTGCAAGGGGTGAGGTTGATAACGGCGAAAAGAAATAAAAATTTGTCGTGTAGTTTTCCTCTTTCATCCATTATAACTTGATATATGTCTCTCGTGTGCACCATGTGTACCCAATACACATACGTATAAGTTCCTATGGGACCGTGAACATTTCCGAAACGTCTGCCAATAGTTTGACCGATTAGTTTATTCCTAGATTTTTCTACAAATATTGTTTGCTTTTAGAAAAATATTTTTTTCATAATTCTATTTTTTTCGAATTTTATCATTTCATTTTTGTATATAAAATGGATTTTCATGTGGATGTACAGATGAAACTATTTTATTAATATTATTTTGTATGAGTAAAATGTTTACAAAAATATTGTATATTATACTTTTGGAATTGATCCATAAGTTTAAATTGAAAAAAACAATGTAATTTCAGTTTAATCAATTAATTTTTCTAATTGTATATACATACATAGTTGTAATTAGTATTAAATTACTTTCATCAGTTACTTTTCAAATTACTTTTGGATCAGTTTTAATAAATCAATTTCTTGATTAAATATATTTTTCTAGAAATTAACATTTTTAGCAATCATTAATTAATAAATTCAGAATTAAATTTAAAATAATAATAATAATAATAATAATAATAATTGAATAAACTATGAAGCAAAATTATACAATATCGGCGCAACGTTCTAAGCAAAGACCATTACTCCACAATCATTACCTGAATATCGGATGACGCAACACAAACCTTATCCAAACCTGAGATATATACCCCGATACGATATTAAAAATTCAAAATAACTAGGCGGCAGCTATTGAAATTTAAGCAGTTATAAAACGTAAGCGTAATATACGAGGCGGGCGAGCGGGAGCGCGCCTTCATAGAATTTCTTAGCGCTCGCACCAGACTACATGGGACGTTTCTCTCAAAAATTCCATTTGTGCCGATCGTAAAACGTGTCCATAATTCATGTTTCCTTTTTGCTCGTCCTCGGCAAAAAGCTCAATCTTCGATCGAACACGCTGCGCTGTGAGGAGGATGAGGAAGGACCTCCGCTGTTGAAGAAACGTACTTTTCCGATTTTAAACTTGCTGGGTGTTATTGATATACGATCTGCATTAGATGAAATTGATTGTTTTTAGTAAAAAAAATGGATTTTTTTCAATTGATCAATGTAATAAACAACTTTATGTTTTTAGTGAGATTTACGTTTCTAAGAGTGTATCACTAAATTTCCTTCTAAATTCGTAAAATAAAAATTGTGAGTTCGATCTTGAGTGAGACGAAAATTGTTTACATCTATGTTTATTTTTTTATTTATTTAAATAAGTGTTCATTTATGTGAGTTATAACATGAGAAAAATAAAATTTATACTCATACGAGTTTGCAAATTTACATTGTTTATGCAAATATGAAGATACGTACATATTTTAGTATTCATTTTCAATAAGATAAAAATATATCTTTCCTAATTATTTCATCAATCCTTATTAAAAAAATTTTCAAATAACCTAATTAACTAAAGGAATCTAAGCATATTTTTACATTATATAATATTTATAATATAAATCAAATAAAATATTATAATATTGTAGAATTTCGATAACGAACCAAAAAAATTTTAAATCAATTGTATTTATCAAAACATTTTATCATACATAATCAATTAGTTATTTTCATAAAAGATATATGCAAGCATAATATAATATTATATAATTTTTCTATTATCCTCTTTACCTGAGTGCTTCAAATTGTCAACATCATCTTTTACCCTATTCGATAGAGAAGAGCCTCACCATTAAGCTTGAACAAGCTCTTTGAGAATATTGTCGAGTCAATAACAAAAATGTATGTGTATTAAATGTTTTCGATATGATAGATTGTTTCGTACGTAAACGACTTTCTCCATTCGGTGAGCGCACTTAGCAATTTATCGGCAACGTCAACGATACGTAAACGTAAATTGATCGATGAACATTTCACTGACACCGTAACAGAAATTCACTCATAATATTTACCGGCTGTTTGCTTGTGTTGTATGTAAGTAATATTCTGGAAAGTTAATTCACTTTGAGATTTTAAAAACGAGGAAAAAGCATACGGAAATTCATAGCGGAGGAAAATTTTGTGTTGGTCTTTTCGAATATGTGGGAGTGAGTTTTGTTCTACGGATTCTCGTATGATATATGATTTCATATATAAATAATAAAAATATTCATGATATAAAATACTTTGTGAAAGAAAAAATCGTTTGTACGATGATGGAAAATGTATAAATCATATTTTTCATAACTAAAAATACGAAATTCAATTATTTTCAGTAATAAAAACTGTATTATACATCAACCTTTCTATTATAGAAATTCCACCAATTCTTGTAAATGTAAATAAAAAATGTATCACGCGAAAATGTAATAGATACACACGTTCTTCAATACATTTTTCATTGTTTGTCATTTTGACAGGTTTTAAATTGAAAACCTCCCCTTCAGTCAGGTAGCTAACTATTGTATCACCTGTTGATATTCAGTTTACGTCGAAAAATGTATACGAAAAATTCGCTTTTATATTTTTGCACGTGATTTAATAATCCGGACGTTTATTGTTTCGAGCTATCGAAGTATTCTATAATACTGGGTTGTATTATAAATCGAAAAACGTTTTATTTTTTCGAATTGTTAATGCGATTAGTGAACAACACCTACATATGTGATTAAAAACAAAATCCGCATTCGATGCGTTAATTTGGATTCAGTTTCAATTTATTTACACTCTGCTGTAATATGCTAGGATTTTTTAATGAAAAGTAACAATTGAATATTCATATTTATTCTATGGTTAAAGTCTATTAATTTTTACAATTCATCACATTTAAGAAATAAGTAGATAAGTAGTCAGTAAATCAACACAACCTAAAATTTTGTAAATAATGATTTCAGTATTCAAATATTTGAGAATCCCTTTTCTAAGATCACTAAAGAAAAATATTTTCTGTAATAGATTTAATGATGATTCAATTATTATAAAAATGTGTTTACAGAGTTTTTCACAACATAGCACTAATTCGTTCAGGTTTTGATAGAGAGCTTTGAATATTTGCTTCTCACATTATATAATTCGGATCGTTCAACTGTTTATTGTTTCGAATAGTTCCCGTCCATTTGGTTATCACAATCAATCATTTTGAATTTTATTACTGAAATGCTCGTTGGACCGAAGTCAAATGTTCGCAACGCCACGCCGAAATTAATTACGTTTCTATTGAAATAGTTTTGTACAAATCCAATATCATTTTATGTGCATATGGGGAGTTTCGTATCGCTCTGAGCATAATCAATTTTGTAATATGTAGAAATAAAACTTCACAGGAAACTTTTTCAATATACAACATTAATAAAGCTTCAGTGTTTCGTTTCATTTTCATTTATTGTTTCATGGGCGCAAGTCGGATTTTTCTCATTACGCGAAATTATATATTTGACTCTTGTTATGTACAAGAATGAACGAATTTTATTCCAGCTCCTTATATTATATTTCGACGCTCTTTGAATTTGAATAAGAAACTTTTTCGTAATATTCTATTCAGCGATATTAGTATGTATATTTATTGAATGGTAGTCTCACGAGATTTCCAAATCTATTAGAGTGATTTTTAAGAAACTTCCATCGCAAGATTCAGCAGAATCTCAGACATCTATTAGATTTGATTTAACTTTTCTCATACATTCATTTTTAAATATATATGTGAGTATATGTTTTACAATTCCGATCACAACTTCAATATACATCATGGCCATATATGGCGATGTAGGGTGACCTGTTATGCTATGGTGGTATAAGTATTCATATTATTATGTATTTGTGCATATATTGTATGAGTAAATAAATAAATAAATAAACTAAATTCAACGATGAATCCGAATCAATCTTTAAAACACCGACCATGTCCACCATTCAAAAACGTCAAACTCCAACACATTCCAACCGAAATCAAACACCCCAACAAACACGCACATAAATCCATTCTCCAAACACACCCCGAAAAGAAACAAACATCCCAAAAAGAAAAACCGTAGCGAATTTGCTACGAAGCGCGGGCGAAGGCGGGGCATTTTATCGCGTGCGAAGCAACGGGCAATTTGTCGGGCATAAAATGAGTATCAACAGAGTAAATTAGGTATTATGTTGCGACAAAGACAAAGAGGTAATTGCCGGCACGAAGAAGTCCGATTCGCCTTTTGTTTTTCGCACCGGCCCCACACCATGGGAGGCTGAATCGTGTAACGAGCCTCGGGAAAGGGCGACGCTATAAATATTGCGCCACGTACTTTTTATCGCTTATCGCCGTTATTAATATCGTTATTATTTTCGAAGGGGTTCTGGATCGAAATTCTCAATTTAGAGCTTGATGGTGTTAGGTTTTTAATTTGGGAAAAAAATGTCGTTAATCAGTTGGATTTTGATGTTGAGTGAATGCTGGAACGAGAGTTTCGATAATTTTTAATGGTTTTTATTATTTTTTTATATAAAATGTTTGTTCGAATTTTAAAATTATTCTTTGATATATTTATTTAGATTCAGTCATTATTTATTGATATTTTAGATCAATCTAATTATTTTTTTTTTTAAATAAATAATAATTAGAAACTTACTATATAACTACATATACCATAGTAAGTAAAGTACAAGTAGATACCATACTTAACATAAGATGAAATTATTTCTTTTACTTTGTTCACTTCAAAAAAAAAACTATTAACTAAAATATAGAACTCCAGATGATTTTTAAGATAATTAATATTAAAATATTAAACTGTGCCCTTTTTTAAATTAACAAAAAAATTCTAAAATATTGATTGTGAGTTTTGTAACAAAAATTTTCAATGGTGAACAAAAGTTATTTTTATCTACAAGAAACTTATCTTACATTAAAAAACAATACTTTTATTTAAAAAAATGATACTTAATCATAAATTTAAAAAAATAGTATAGTACCAAACACGAACATGAATAATAAAATATTAATATTTAATCAAAATATCAACCGAATTTCTCCATCGAAAAAATCTACAAAAAAAAAACACCATCAATAAAACAAATTGCGAGTTTTCCGCTCTACGCCCTTACACAAAACCCTCATCCCTCGCCTTCCATAATCATTTATTTTGTATAATATAATGTAATAATGCGATATCGCGGGTCTCCGGTTTCCGCGTGTCCGAGGAATTTTTCAGCCATCCGCCCGAAAGGGGCATAAATCAAGCACGCTCGCGAAACTCGTTACCCAACTTAATAATCTCCTCTTACACGATGGGGACGGTGTCTGTGTATTTTTTTCGACGTTCGAATATAATTAGCTCGTTGTGTGGACTTTGGGTGGGATGAAACTTTTGTAATATTTCTGATATTTTTATTAAATTAGTATGGCGGTAGCGGTCGGAGCGATAGCGTGAAATTTCACATTTCCGTTTCCGATAATATCAAAACGTTTAAATTTTATTATATAAAAGCTTCTTATACACTCGCTCTTTTGTTTTCTGAAGTCTTTCACATATAAGAGCGATCCAGCGATAATTTCAGGCTTCGACAATAAGATCATCACGCGCCACCGAGAGGTTAAGGGTCGTAAATCCCTAACAGAGCAACAGGTACACAAATCCCGTTGCTTTTAAAACTTTTATTTGCGGAATCCACACGGACCGGACCCATAATCTGATTGCGGCCACATTTTAATACCCCCTCGAGCCGTACATATTATATTTTCGATGCCTTCACAAAACATTTTGCAGCACCCGTTTGGCCACGGATTTTCAGTAAGCCGCAAATATTGTGTGAACCCGATTAATTCTTCATCGAAAAAAAAAGATTTTATTTTCAATTAAAAGGTTTATTGGTATAAATTTAAAATTGTGAATATTTTGTACATTTTTCTATGATTTAGTATTGTAGTTTTTTTGGAAATGATAATTTGTCGCCGCTCAGTTCTGTGCGTAATAAAATATAACGAAAAGGTCTTTCGAACCCCCACGTTCGTGTCTTAAACGAGCATTAGAATTTTACATCAATTTATCTTGGGGAGTAGATCTCTCTTTTCTGCCGGCAAGAGGGAAACTTTCATTATCGGAGAGCCGGAGAGAAGTTTGAACTTAAACCTTCGGCGAGAGAGATCTGAACTCGAGTTAAAGGAATTACCCTCTGCTCTCTGGCCGTATTTAAAACGGACGAATCGCTGGTACAAAAAAAGCAGTGGAAATAAAAAAGACAAGGAGAAAGCTCCGAGTGGAAAACCGACCTTAAGTTAATTTATGACGGCTATCGATTATGTATGATAATGCACTGAACTGTCTGGCGGTGTTTTGTGCGAATTCAAATTTACTGCCCAATTTTTGTATTTTCATTTTGTTTTAATCCGATAAGGATTTAGATATAATCACTACGTTTTATTTTAAATTGAATTTATATGCAAAACAAGATTTATTACAGGGTTTTAAGTTGTTCTGAATGTATCAAACGTCCAACTTAATCTATTACTAGATTAAAATAAATACCATCAAATAGATAAAAATATATTTTACGAAAAAATATTTGAATATAAGAAAATTATTATTTATTCCATAGTATATTTTTCAACAAAAAAATTAAATTAGACTAAATAAACAACCGATCCTCTGTCGAAAAAAATCGACAACAATCGAAATTTCTCACAGCACGATCACGCCGCTTCCCCGCAAAGTTTTAACGAACCCCGGCCACGTATACACCTGCACACATACACACACGATTTCAGCATCTGAAAAAAGGGCTTTTCAGCGATGGTGAATTCGGCAGTCAGTCATATAGCCTCTGTACGTGCGCAATTAGGCCCGTCCGTGGGCCGGCGGTGGGCCGCCGCCGAAACGTGACTCTGCGTGTGAGTAATTTATTGCCAGAACAATTAATTACATAAATATTCCCGTCCTGCTGCTTTTTGGAGTACTCGTTAATAATTTATCGTTAATTGGACGAGCCGTTTTTGCGCGGTAGGTTGCGTTTCTGTTGGTGTTTGTCCGTGCGATGGCGATGGTGCAATGGTGGTTATGGAGAAGATGATTGTTTTGTGTTTGGATGAGTTTTTTTTTTGTTGTGTTTAATTTTTATTTGGTGTATGAGTGTTTTTTATATTATTTCGAATCGTTATATCATTGAAAATATCTAGATTATTAATCGGAAGGGACAAAATAATATAATATATACTAGTTCATTTAAAATAATCGGTGAATTTATAGAAGAAATAAAACTATTGTTTAAAATCATTATTATATTGAAAATATCATAAAAAATAAAAACTCAATTCCCATTTATGATGAAACTTTTTATATTGCAATAATAGTAACATGCGATTCAATATGAGAAATGTTTATGTGCACTCTAAACTTTTCTTTAAAACCATATCCGATTTTTCGATAAAAATTTGAACAAATGAAACCATTGAAATAGAATAAACTTTTCTCAAACACACATAACCAGAGAAAAGAATCATCGGATGCGATAGTCAGACATATGATAAAAATAGAAATATAGAAAAACCGGGCAGCGTTTATCCCGAATCGCAAAAGGGGATAACGAACCGGGAACGCCGCAACTTAAATGCCAATACAAAACAGGAAATGAACCTTCCCAGATAGAAAAGAGGAGCTTTTAGAAAATCACGTACCACCTGAGAAACTAGCGTGCAAAGGATATTTAGACGTACGTATTTGAAAGTTGTACCCGTCCGTGTTACTGGTTCCATTCTAAATAGACTATTGATTGTATTTTAAAATATATAAATATAATACTTATTCAGAAAATGCATATATCAATATGCATTCAATTTAAGAAATTTATTGTCAAAGTTATTCTTTGTTACAGATAATTTTACTTCAAATAAACAATTCCTGTTTATAATCACTTGTTAGATCACTTTACGTATTGTTTTACTGCGGATTTTCTTTATTATGTCATCGAATGATTAATATTAATCAAATAATTGTTTTTCCTTATGAATTTTTACTTATTGTAAAATAACGTTAGAATTACATATATTATCGTGAGAAATATGAATTGTGGAATTTTCGCTTATCGAATGTAAAGCGAGCGTAACGTTTGCGTGACTTGTTACTGTTAAGAATTCTGGCGTTAACAAATGCTAAATATTAATATATTGATGTGTATCAACGGTAATAATAGGTTGTTATATGTTTTTATATAATACTTAAGTGTTTTTGGTCGTATGAAATGAAACTTTATCGCTCACGCAACTCTGGATTTTCACTTTATTTTATACGATTCGTGTTTTCGATAGTTAATTTCTTTTTTATTTCGATAATGTTTACTATTTTCTTCTTGAAAATGTATGGAATAAATTTTTCATGTCAAATTTAGTAATTACTGTTTTATTTTAATGTATCAATTTTAGAACATACAAAATCTTGATTATAGAAATAGAAAAAATGTTATGAATTTAATTAACATTGAACATTGAAAACGGGCCTATTTATCAGTGTATTTTCTAGGAAATTTTCCGTGGAATTTCGCCTCACAAAGCGTCCGAAAGTATAATTTAACTACACAACAAATTTTCCGAATCACAACGACCGTCTAGCAAACGTTTGCCGTAGCAACGAAAACGCGACCGCAAAACAACAACATGGCAAAAACAAAAGTTGAAGCGTTCTGAGCTCGCCCCCCGAACACCCGCACAATTCAATGTAATAGGAAATGTTTTAACAAATATTCAAATATCCAAGATATCCTGTGTCTTAATATATATTCAAATGTGCCTCGCGTTTGCTCCCTGTGTTTCGCCATTGAATAATTTATGTTAATTCCGGAGAAGTTTGCGTCGGGACAAGAAAATACCTTCCTGATTTGTATCCCTTTATATCCTGTTTCTCTCCACTTACAACAAACCCGCTTTATTCAAATGTGCGAGAGAGACCCGCCCACGTTTTCCTCAGACGTTTTTCCAAAGCCTCCTTTTTTCCATATACATATTTATTTTTTATTTTGCCGGCTAAGTAAACATCGGGATCCCGTTTCTCGCGCGGGCATACGTTCACGGAATCGGGAAAGCGGGAATGAACCGTGGAAAAAACACGTTCCCGTCTAAAATATACTGAATTTACTGTATGTCGTGTGCTTCCTGGTTTACAAATCTATATTCTCGCCATGGATACGGGAAATCCTGCAAAAATGTGATTTGAATTTTACATATTTGCACATATGAAAATATTCACAATAGTTTCCCAAATTGATCAATATCGGATTGTTCTATTGAAAATATTTGCAATGGAAGTTTTTTTAGTAAAATTCTAAATCTAATATTATTGATAAACTAGATTGAACACAAACTTACATCCCTACAGAAGTTTTACTTCAAAAATACATCGCACAGCAAAAAAACACACACATCGCGTTCTGTCAACTAAGCATTCTCGTAATCTGTACATAGGGAACATCTCATTCGGCGGTCGATCGGGCACACAATGAGCTAGTGTCCATTGTGCCATACACCACGGTATGGTGAAAGGGTTGAAAAATTGCCACCGGGCCACCAGAATCAAAGCGAGAGCTTTTCGCATTGTGAGCTTTTAACCCTTGGCGACCCGTTCGTGCGAGCGCTCTTTAGCGCGCCCGTTTGCGACACATTATTATCGTGTAACATAACGTATATGTGGCCATATGTTATTTTTCGTATATGATATTTTTATTTTATTTTTTCTATTGAAAAAAGAGAAATGTGTTATATAATATAAGATTTTTGTTTATCAGGAAATTACTGTTAGAATAAGGGTTTCCATTTGATTCAAGTTTTCATGTAAGGAATTTGCACTTAAAATTCTCAAAATTTCTCGGCATTGAAACAGGCTTATCTCAAATACATCCCGTCTCGTAGGGAATCGAATTCATCTGAAAACAGATCTAGCAGAAACTATTATTCCACAACCGCAGACGTCACGCGATATGCTCGTTACAAGGCATCGCACCCGCATACTAACATATACGTTCAAAATTTGCTGACACTAAACTCTTGATTTATAACACCTATTAATTACGTGATTATTTTTATTTTAACTCCAAGTAATCGATATATCTATACTAGAACTAATAATAACCTTAATTTTTTAATAAATTTATTCCTTTACGAAAATTTCTTACACTTGTTAGTATTACTATAATATTATAATTGAGTATAGAAAATATTGAAAAATCATTTACATTAATTAAAAAATTTAACATTTTGGATTTTTTAAAGTAAGAAAATTTTGCAGAAATATATAAAATTATGTATTTATCAAAAAATTAAAACAAAAATGTTTATTTTTTTAAATAACCCGAGAAGCTTAATTTGATAAAAAAAATTGACATTCAAGCATAAAAATCATAATTTCACCTTAAAAAAATTTAATTAAAATTATTCTCAAAATCAAAACTGACCTTTACCAAATATTTTTCTTAAATTTATTTTTTTTTTTAAGATTTCATATCATATTTTTTCATATGAATCGCACTATAACCATACCGGAGTAGTGCCGCGCAAAACGTACACGTACACACACGTGGCGCAACAATGAGTGTGCGACTTGTACAAAGTAAACACGTGGCCGGATTCTTGGCGTACTGGCGATGCACGTGTACCTTCGCCAAGTATGCCGAACATCCGAGCCTATGTTGAGACAAACACACACGACCTGGTGTACCTGGAATTTCGCGTGAGCCACACTTTGAGAAGCCGTGCTCAAAAGGAGGCCGCCCGTGGGTGGTGGGTTCCAAAAATTATAATCTCAGAGGTACCGAAGCAGAAATGTGAACCATCTCGAGGACGAGGGAAAAATTTAATATATTTTGTTGGGAAGTATGTGATTTGTCAAGGATCATAGTTGTTTTAGTTTGGTGTAGTTTTTTTATGAGCGAATTTGAAGTGAGAAATTTTAATTAAATTTTAAAAGTATTTATTTTTTTATTAAAAAATTGATCATTTAATATGTATTAGAAAATTGAGAATAAATGTTGGATCGATGATAAATTTTGATTGAATTTTGAATATGTCAATGTATTATATTATAATAATCACATACTACAAATATACAATATATTACAATATACTACAATTGTAGTATAACCATCCGTTTTTTTCGGTCATTTAAGTTAGACAATAGTTGGCACAGTCTATATATGGATACACGTATAATTAACTTGAAACTATTTAAAAAAATAAATTACTTTGAAAGGCATCTTTTGTTGATTAAAAAAAAAATATTACTTCGAAATTTCCTACTCTACAGGGATCGTTATATACATATGTAGGTTGTTTATTATATTATATTTCGAAAATAATGAATTTTTTATTTAAAAACAATAATCATCGAATATATATTTCATTTCCATGAAACTATTTCAAAAAAAATATACCCAGAAAATAAACGGATATTGATTTAGGCAAATATCAACTATTTGTTATGAACATTTACGTCACGAGCGGAAAACAAATGCACATCTTTACATAATACATGTGATTCAATTCAATATTTGCTCACAGTGAATCGATACCGAATCGAACACGGCAAAAAGCAGGGAGCTGGAAAAAAAGGAAAATAGCACGCAGAAAAGGACAAGGGATGAAGAAGCGATTCTTTTGATTTTCGCTAAGGGTCTCGCGCGCCCTTATAAGAAAAATATGCCCCTTTTGTGAGGGCGCGCTAGATCTTCAACGAGTGTGAAATATCCTCACAACGACACGTAAACACTTCACCGGAGGACCGTTTTGATTCGTTCAATATCCTGGAGGAGACCGTTTTTACGACTCGGCTCCAGCTCCAGGAAACTCGATCGAAATAAGGAGAGGAGGATCGCACATGGGCGGCGCATGAAAAAATTTATAGAAGCGAGCGGCACATGCGGACTTCATCTAATATTCTATTTTGATACGGTCGCGTAAAATTTATGAACCCCCGAGATGACCGTGCGATTCGATTCTGCGTGGACTCTTTGATTTCGTATATAATAAAATGATAATTTATGGCCGTAAAATGTCGGACGCTTTTCTGCGTGTCCGGTTCGATTTTGGGTGTTGGAATTTCGATAGATTAATATTGAATTTATTATGGGTTTTCAATTTTGTTGATGTTTGCGTATGCGAATAAAAATTTTGCGGTTGATTTTTTTAACTCAAATTGGTATATGGAGTGTTTTAAAGAAGCATCGAAATAAAATAATGAACGTTGATCGATCGGTTGAAAATGTTTAATAAATAAATACACATGAAAAATTCATTGATATGAATTTATAAAAAAATATTAATTTTTCAAATTATTTTATTTTCAAATATCCATAGTGACTTATCAATGGTTCAGCATTATGTACCTATGTGCACCGATTCCTATTGATCATTGAAGTTACTTGATGTATAGTACGGTCAATAAATAGATATGAATGCGTAGTATTGACTGGAAACCTTTTATATAGTTTCTGTATACAACTTCTAGAGTTTCCTCCCCTTCATAAACACATAATAGGAAAACATGATAAAGAAAAATTCTTGCATTTTCATTTTCGTTAAAAATGCTTTTTCTTACAGTAGAAATTACATTATATTTCTATTTTAAATCGATAAAAGTCCTTCCACATCAAGAAAATCATAATAACATGAACCATTCAATTTAAAAACCCATCACAAATACAAAACTTTTATCTAAAAAAAGTCAATCTCGATCCATCCCAATTTTAATACACAACCACATTTTCACCACCACCCCAAAAACACTCTCCTCCAACATCACCCAAACAAAACAAAAATAAACCCACCATCTATTTTTAAACGTTTCATCACCATTCAAACACAACAACGCCAGAAACACCCACTTTGACCATCTCGCCCGTCAAACTTTTTACCACAGCCCGAAACGTGGGCCCTCATCGAGTCCCAACTTCTTCCCAGTCGCAGGCAATTTGCAGATAAGTCACAGATACGTTTGATTAGCACTTGCGGCGATACGTTCAGTTTCCCTTAACGCCCACTTCCACCCCCTGGCCTGTGTTTTGTATACAAGGGTGTGTAGATAACTGGAGATGCCGCTATTTATCGCGTGTCCCCCGCGGGGAGGCTTTTCTTCGGCACGTCTGTACCGAAATTAAGCGAGACGTTATCTCGGAACGCATAAACGATAAATATTTATTGTGCTGAGGCTAGATTTTGCGTATTCGGATCGCAAATGTTTGAAAATATATTGAGGTTTTGTGGAATTTAGAACGGTTACGTTTTAGGTTGAAAATCGGTATGATTTTTTTTGGATTTAATATCAAAACATTTTTCAATCTATTTTATAAAAAAAGTACGATCTAGTTGTATTTTTTTATTATAATTCCCGTGTATTTCATTAAATAATTCTTTCGGCTTGAATATTTTATAATGAATCGTATCAAAGAATAACACAAACGAGTATATACGTTTAAATTTTAAACGATGTGAGCTTTGATGTTATCTTTTTATCTCAAGAAATCCCTTTTTATTTCTCTGTTCATTTGATTCTTCTACTTTTTCGTTTTTAAGAATGAATTTTTCAACAATTCGCATTTGAAATTTCATTACATTTATTCATAATTATAAATATAAAACAAACAAGTCATATTAAATGAAAAAATTACATAAATTATAACACATATGACGCATAATACAATCAATCTGAATATGGCGCTAATCAAACAAATTAACACTGATTGATTTCCGTAACGAAGTTTAAATCGATACTCGTAATGACAAATAATTAAATGCTGAGGGATTCTAACCGCACCACCCCCTGAAAACTCATCCCACATTCGACTCATCCCAGATCCCGTGAAAGCCTAAATAATGGAACAGGTAATGCGGATTGAAATCGTACCGGAAGCCACAAATCTAATCTCATTACCGGGATGAACCGCTTTATTGATCCTCAAAGATCCATGCACGTTGTATATGTACTTTTGATTTTGGTGGGTTTATACGATTCATAACTGACGTGATTATGACGACTCTGATTCTCAGTTTTGCTGTAGCAAAACTGAGAATCAGAGTCTGGTTTAGTAATTAGATATTGTATTATATTAAACATGTTGAAAACATGAATTTTGTGATAATGAAATCAATAAAAAATTATAAATTTATATTAGTGATTAGGGAATTCATTTTTTCGATTTAAATAGAGAGATTCTTATTGAAATTTCGATTTTAAAATCTTTAGATTTTTCACTAATACACCCAATCTTCTTTTCACACAGATACGTTCCAGAACTGTGTAAAAAATGTATGGTGACCATATAAAAATTGAAGATAAATTCCATCAGTATATTTGGATGGAATTTTTATCTAAATACACTTTATTAAAAATAGATATGTAATGTGGAAAAAATTTTCCATATGAAGTCATCAAAAAACTTCAAATTTTTTTATTTATTTACTATAATTATATACTGGCTTGCAGCGACTTTTACCATCGTGGCATAATAATACATATTTTTTCATACCGTGTTGAAGTGAAAAGAATAGTATAACAAAATAATCGGTTCTTCTTCTTTGAAACATGTAAAAAAAGACGTGTAAAAAGAGGATTGGGTTAAAGCATTATTACTAATGTAATAATGCTTCTTAAAAATGTTAGAATTCTAATGTGATTAAAACATTAATATTTAGATATAATTTTTGTCCGAACCCACAGTTAAATTGTTGTAACATAATCATTTTCTTTTGTACAATATACGAGTATTGTGTTGAAATATTTTTTTAATGGTGAAAATACCAAAATTTATTTTTAAACCATACCAAAACATATTAAAATGAATAATTTGAAACTTTGTACGATATTTCCAAGACGTCAGACCCAAATTGTTACTTATTTATTTACAAGACCATTGCACTTCGCAAAAGCCCTATCCATCGAAGCCATGTCGCTCCCAGTATCACCACAACCGAAAACCTATAAAAGCCGAAACGACACCGCCGCAAAAGTGCATTTTATGTAGATATTTAATAAAAATAGTACGTGCGATCTATAAAAGTGGTCATGATACGTGTCCCGCATTCCGCAACTATCCACCACACCATTGCAAACACAATGCAGCAACCACGTAAACCCGTCTATTTATACACGGATTTGTGTATGTACACGACTTATTTGTGGATGTGTTAGTTCTTGGGATAGGTGTGTGCCCGAAGGTAGTTTGTCGTGGGTACAACACGTAGTGCAGCGCGGAAAACACCGTTCCCTCGGAAAATTCCTCGGGAAATGATTGCAGCGCAATCGAAATCGCTGAATCGCTTATGATGCGCGTTTTCGCACTATCGGAAAATCTCTCGCTTGTTTGACGCCAGTCTAGGGTGGGAAATTTCTATTGATTCTGTCGTGGAAATTGTGATCGTATATTTTTGATTTTTCCGATTGTTTGTTTGTTTGTTCGTGTTCGTTAGGGATTATGTTGGATCGTTTCGATGTTTTTTTGATGAAAAAATAGTATTGTTAATTTTTTGTGTGATACAATTGTATCAAACAATTTAAGCTTGTTTTTGTAAAAAGTTTGTGAATTTATTGCCCATAAAAATGGCGAGTTTCCGAAGTGGTCAAATGAAACACCTGCGCTTTTTTTGATTTTTCTCAACAAAATATGCTTCGATGTTTCTTATTTTGATAGAATAAAGTTGTAATGATATTACTTAAAATATCAATTTAAAAATCTCAAAGTATCCGTTCCCCATATTTTTATAACAAGTTATCAAAGTATAACTGACTAAATACAAAAAAAAAATTATTAAGAAACTACACATTATTTAACAATTTATTTTTAGATACTGATCGGTTCTCTAAAAATAGTTTGAAATAGCATAAAAAGCATAAACAAATAATAAAAAATCATACTCAAAAACAAAAAAAAACCACAATTTTTATATTCCACAACACAACCGCAAACGAAACCCGTCAATTACCCAAACTTCAAATCATCATACATCCACGTACAAAACACACAAACTCTCCCCTTCAGCACCGAAAGAAAACAGACAACCAACACGACCATTTCTCTTCCTCATCCGCACCGAAAGCAGGCATCGACAACATGGCCAAAGTTTTCGTGCACCCTGCGGGGTGCGAGCGACCCGCTGCGGGCGTCGGAGCGTTGAGCCGAATCGCGATGACAAAATTCCTCGAATACATGGCGAAATATTTTCGCTTCTGTTGGCGTTTTTCCGCGTGTGTCGGCAGCAGGGGTGGATTCCTCGGGCCTCCGTTTTCGTGGACCTCCACCCCTTTTTTCGAACGACTTTGCCCTTTTTTAAGTGTGACTTTGGGTTTTTTCGAGGAAGGCGTATATTTTTCAAGCTTTTTATTATTTGTGTGATTATTATGTATCATATTATGTATTTTCACTTACCGAAATACAATTTGGACAAGAGTGTTGAGATATTTTTTTGTGTGATTATTATGTATCTTATTATTTATTGTCCCTTACCGAAATACGACTTGGGTTAGCGCGAAAGGTATAGCCTTGTTTGCCGCATTTGTCTGGTAAGGTCTTGTCCTGTAGTGGATAACTAGTAGGCTGTTAATGATGATGATGATTATTTATTAAATAAGATCGATTAATTTTAAGAAAGTTTAAATCTTAAAAATTATGATCATTTAAATAATAAAACTATAATAATAGTCATCGTCCGTATGACGCGATGAAATTTGAAATGTAAAATATGTTACTTTATAATGATACAGAAAATAAATCGAATCATTATTTCTGTAAATTTTTTTTTCGGAAAACGTAGCGAAATTGAATCTAGCGACATTTTGAAAAACGCTTATTCGACAAACGTTCTTCAACTAAACACAAAGGGAAAGGAAACGGGATGATTTCCGCGCCGTTCCTGATTAGCGCAAACTTTGCGATTTTCAACAAACGAAATGGGAAAACACGAAGAAAACCTTTCTTTGTAAGTATAAATTTTCACAAAACAAAATGCGTTTTTCGCCGAGACGAATCAGCAACGTCTGCCCGAATAGCTCAGTCGGTAGAGCATTGGACTTTTAATCCAAGGGTCCAGGGTTCAAATCCCTGTTCGGGCGCTCGTTTTTTGTCTTTTTCAACATTTCGAATTAGCAAACTATCGATTGATATATTGTTTTCATATTTTTTATTTGCATAGAATTTGTGATATTCATACAATTTAAAAAAACTCGTTATCCAAACGACGATTCTTTTCCTTTTTTAAATTAACATTTTTGCACCGGATAAATTACAATTCAATTCAAATTTTCGTATAATTAATTTTTCAACATATCGAAAATCGTTTCTTTGCACAGTAACGCGAAATCTTGCGAATCAAACGCGCGTAAAACGAGAAACCCACCGCAATTAAACGTTCATTTACATACATTCCGTATGCAGCAACATTTGCGGCGATAGTCCCCCCCCCACCCACCCGCTAATTTTCCACCCCTCGCGGAAAATTCAATTCCGGGAAAATCACAATTAAATTACTCTCGCGGGGGGTGCGACTCTTCCGAGGACGAGCCTAATTGTTAACAGGCGTTCTTTTGAACGCATCAATTTCTTTTAATTTTCGTTCGAATTCCGCTGTGCGCGGTCTCCCACCGAAATTAGAAACGTACTAATGAATGTTAATGATAATTGTTAATCGGCCGCATAAAAGAAGAGTGTCTCTCCGCCGCCTTTTGATGGCCTTAAATTATTTTAATTATATTTTATGTAGAGACACGCGCGGCGCCGCGTTGCGAAACTTAATTAACACTTTCGATTAATTGTCCTTAAACTAACATTAATGTCGTCACGCGCCGTGTATTAATTATATTTATAGCCTTTAACCGCTATTAAGGGCTGCGACATGGGCGAACGTCACTCAAACACTTCACGGGGTGACCTTCTTATGGTCTTCGCCAATGAGGTTTTGTGCAAGAAAATCACGTGCTAAATGGTCATGGTTAAAACCTGAGAAAATTATTTTAAAATTACACGCAATCTTAATTTTTCATGGGGAATAATTTTCAGAGACTACCGTGTAAAAAACGTGTAACTGATCATATAAAAATGGAAGATTGGTTCCATCAGAATATTTGGATAGAACTTTCATCCAAATTTACTTTATAAAAAATGTATAATGTGAAAAAATTTCGCCATATAAAATCATCCAAAAACATCATTTTTTAAAATTTAATAACTACATATAACTACATGCATATTATTATAACAGTATATTATCCTGCGCTGAATTTTGGTATAATAATACTTTTTCATACACTGAGTAAAAGTAAAAAAAACCGTGTAAAACAAATAATCGGTTCTTCTTCCTTCAACCGTGTTATTTCGGAACCATGTAAAAATAGGATTCTTTCAATTTTATTTTATAACTTTTCATCGAATTTAAACCATTATTAAGATATTTATAAAATAAAAAAGAACGCCCGAACAGGGATTTGAACCCTGGACCCTTGGATTAAAAGTCCAATGCTCTACCGACTGAGCTATCCGGGCAGTTATTATCGAACGCCTACACGAAAAATCGCATTTGATATAATATTTTAACTAATCCAAAAACTTTTCAATTACGACCCGAATGTAGATTACTCGAAAAACGACCAGCATCAAACTAAACAAAGACGTCTTACATTACGGTCAACATACGTTCACGAGAACGTTCTCGAGAGCGTCGCGCGCTAGAATCCAACTATTAAACCCCCGTATGGGGGATGAAACTATTCCAGCTCCACGGTTCGCGCTAATGGGATTCTTTGTATGTGGCTACAGGAGGACAATGGTCCTCAGACACACCTCAAACCCGGGTCCCGATTTTGCCCGTAATCGCCATGGCGAGTCCCGAGGAGCACGGTTCGTTAACCTTATTGTCGCATAAATATCCCAAACAAAGTATCAGATAGCGTCACAATAGTCATTGCGGCCGAATCCCATCTCGTTACGGAGGCTTTTTTCCTTTTCGCAATTCGGCCTAAATATCCCGGATTAGTCTATGCGAATGATGCTGCGAAGGTTTCGGTAGATTGGAAAGTTTTCTCGTATTATCTCCGTGCTATATAATTGGTCTTGGATATAATATGATAGTTGCGCGTTACTTTTAATATAACTTGATCACAATAAAACTTATGGAACTCTCGTTTTTCGCTAGTGAAATTAACCCGCGTTTCTCGCGGCGAAATATCTGGATTGATCGATTATTGTTGAGAAAGGCGGTTAATTTAAATCACGCGCGGGCGTGTTCGAGTCGGTAAACTCGAAATAGTTAATGAGACGTATAGTATACGGTTCCGAACTATACGTCTCATTAATTAAGTTCTTATGGGTTAGCTCGTATTAAAGTTTTCCGAACTTCTACGTTGTAAAGGCATCGCCCTTGTGTACGTCTGTAAACAACGATCCCAGTATGCGTATACATTGAAAATAATTAATGTGAACCTCGACCTAAATACGTATTTTTATATCAGAAGATTGCTTTTTTATTTAGTAAAACTTTTTAAATTAATTTAATGTTTTTACGATGCAACGATATGATCGGATATAAAAAGATATCGTATACAATCTTTATAAATTACCTTTAGATATAATTTAAAGGTTTGATCGTCTTTTGTCATGGTTTTTAAAATAATCTCAAGTGGATTATATATAATTGTATATATAATATATATTGTCTAGGTCATATGTCACTCAGATTTAATAATCGATGAGGACCGGTGTCTTTAACAAAGTTAAACTTTAACTCGTAGAAAACACAGTTTCAATAAATACAAAAACTTTCAAACAAACAACAACTACCGAAAAACAACACCAACCTTGACACACAACCAAAAATGATTAATACGACGCGTATGATTTGCAAACGACCGAACTACGACACCGCATCATTCGGCCAACAGCCCAATATTAATCATCATCAAGCACAAAGAACGTCCATGCTGTTTAGCCTCGCATTTTTCCGCACAAAGGGCCGGACGTCCACGGCGTCCATAATACACAACGATGGCAAAAAAGGAGAGAACTTTCCTTCTTTTACATCATTTCCTACTTGACGCCATTAATATTCGTCGACACGCCCCGAAAAACGACGTCCCCTTCGGCGTCTTATCAGCGCGCGGCCAAAAGCCTCGCTACATCGCTGTACTTTTATGGAATAAGTCTTATCTCGTTGTTTAGGGATGCTTTGGTTTGCTGACCTGATCGTTGATTTTGGTTTTTGCATTTTGGTGGCGAAGGATGGATTTTTAGTTGGATAAAGTGTGTCGATTCATAACTGTGGAAAAAATATTGTTCAAAGGAAAATTCTAGTTTTGAATGGTTCAAAAATTTTTAATGTGTTTATCAAATGAAACAATAAGATCATTTTTCGAATAGGGTATGTAATAATTTCTAGGAAGAAAAAAGAAAATATATAAAAATTTTATATTATATCAGTATTGAAGGAAATCTTTAATAGTCCTTCAGACTATTCTATTATATTATTATAGAATACAAGTCTTATGGACAACATAAAAATTCAATGAAATATATGCACAGTTAAAAATATTATAGTTACTAATTTGAGATTTCACAATTTTGTGGTTTTGTGCTATCTTTTATTTTATTTTAAAATTGATTCGAAGTTATTTTTAGAAATTAATCATTTTTCGGTTGAAGTATTTTCAGTTGTATAGAAATGTATGAGACTTATGTATAAAGCTTTCAGTCTAGCATTATAAAAAGGATTGGCACGAAACAAATTAAATTTCCCTAATCGATTCCGAAAACATTCAAAACCGACGTTTTTCCATAACACAAAAAAATGAAATACCATAAAAAATTTATATTGCAGATTGATAGCGCTGCGGGGCTTCGCGCTAATGAAAAAGCTCCTTTGGCGATTTTTCATTAAAACTTTCGGATCGGCGGACGACACGGCGTCATTTTTTTCGGGAATCGATCCCTGAAAACGGTCCTCCGCCGAATAAAGGCGATGAAATTAAACTCGAACACCCTTCCGAAGGCTTCGATCCTCCCTTCACCAGATAATAATTAAAGAAGACGAATTTTCCGCCGACGAAGGAACGGACATAGTTGTCGCATAGTTTCGGCGACTGTGAACTTTGTCGATTATCGTGCGATTTTGGCGTTTCGCAGACGATTTGTCCACCGTCATCGCCTCTTGAGTGCTTCGAGTTGACTTCTGCTGAATTTAAGCCTCGTTTAATATACGAAGTTGCTAAAAACGGAGTGTCTTATACATAATTGTATATGGTTCGATGGGGAAAGTAATTAAGTTATGCGTTATTGCATATTTGGTATGAAATATTGAATATTATATAGATTGATTTTCAATAATTAAGTTTCGTTTTTTATTACTTTTTATATTATGTTTACGGTTAGTAAATGGACATGATTCTTTAAAATTAATCTATAAAAAATTGACGAAAGTTCTTTAATAGTTATAATTAGTTAGTATGTATTTGAAAAACTATCTTACACTTAATATTATACACAACGATGCTGGTTCAGATTGATCGTCCCGATTACACACATAAATAAAAAGCTTGAAAAACGGCGATACTTTTACAAAGTCCGAAACACTGTGATGTAACATCCATCAAATCCCCAATTCGCAGCTTTGCATATTAATGCGATGTTTCATCCCAAAACACGAATGCACATATTTGAGAAGAGCAGATTACGTTCGCTCGAGCTGAGCAATTAACGAGCAAACCTACAACAAATATTACATACATAGTTAGAATATTCCAATATAATACACAATTTGAAGCTCGGATATTTCAATAAATCACAGATGACTAATTGAAATGTGAAAACCGACATAGTACAACATATTTTATCGGAAAATTAATGATAATATACAGCTATCCTCTTTTTACACTGTTCTAAAAATAACACAGTTTATTAAATAAAAACAGATTATTTTTTCACTTTAATACGGCATTAAAAAAGCATCATTATGTTACAATGGTAAAATTTAGTGTAGGCCAATACACAATTATTAAAAAAATTCGATGATTTTTCTTTGCTAAATTTTTCTACATTATATATTTTTTGTAAAGTGTATTTAGAAGGAAGTTTCGTCCAACTGATAGAATCTATCTTCAATTTTTATATGGTCACCATATTCCGTTTTTACACGGTAGTTTCTGAAACGTATCCCCGTGTAAAAAGAGGATTGGATGTATTTGAAATCTATATATTTTTAAATTAAAATACAAGATTATTAAATCGTCTCAGTAATACATAGGACAGAAAATTTTATGAACTCTACTATGATCAATGATCTGATACTTTATTTGAAAAAAATCACTAATTTTTCCGATACAAAAACCTTTATACATACATACAATCATATAAAATAATCAAAACACATTCTAAAACATCCAGAATATCTCGAATAACGCCTAATAATGGTATTATTGAAGATTAGGCGATATCGGCGGAATCAGATTTTCTCGCGCTAATGAGATACGCCTGCAAGTTCCGGGACTTTAGCGACCCCGCCATTGTAAGCAGACGACGAGGGCACATTGTGGAGCTTAACGAGATTGGAAAATTGGAAATCTGCCCTCGTGATGGGCTTCAAGTGCGCGCCAAAGTCGACTCTAATTATTACAACGATGTTTTTTTGCTTATTCCGGCCGGATCGGCCCGGGTAAAGCGCGAGTCATGGGCTAGAATGGGGGCGGTTCTTTAGGGGTCGGGGTTGATTGGAAATAGTGGACGGTGAAAAAGTTTTGTTTATAATTTGTTGAGGTTTGATCGAGAGGAAAATTGTGATGGGTGTCTTTTTGTAGGTTTTTTTATCTATGTATTTAAATTTCTATTGAATAAAAAAATAATTTTTAATACTTTTCATAGTGATATTAGTTGAAAACATCTTTTAATAGATTTTCCTTTGAATTTTTGATATATATTAGAAATCTTGAATTTTTTCATATTTTTTAAAGCATTTAATACTTCTCATAGTGATATGATTCGAAAATATTTTTAAATAGATCCTCCTTTGAATTTTTGCAATATAATAAAAATCTAAAAATTTTTTTCATATTCTTTAAGCATACCAGACAGTTTTTAAAACCTTTTACAATTTATTCTCTGAAAAAATTATTTATTAAAATATCCTCGATTGAAAAATCTTTCAATACTTACCTCGTTACTTATCCTCAATTAACTTTTCTAAAAAATTGGAGAGTTAAAAAAAATTAAAGTTTTTTTAATGAGTTGATAATAATATCTATAATATAATATAAATTGTATGATCTATATTTTTACAATAAATCAAAATTAATATTCATCCAATAAAATAAATTAAAATTTCACAATAAAAATCCACCGATATTATTCAAAAATTCCTATCAAAAAAATGTTCACGATACAAAAAAAAAAACACAAACAACCGAGCACAAAACCAAAAAAGCTCCTTCGAACCAACTTGATTAACGCAGAACGCCAAGACCACTTCATAGTTGAGCGTCGTTTTTTCAACATCGGCCCGATAGAGTCCTCTTGTCGGCAACGAAGGTCGCTCAAGGGTTATCGTAATTAAAGGCTGCGTCGGCAAAGCGGTCGTCA
Organism: Hydropsyche tenuis; assembly: GCA_009617725.1. Classification (NCBI taxonomy): domain Eukaryota; kingdom Metazoa; phylum Arthropoda; class Insecta; order Trichoptera; family Hydropsychidae; genus Hydropsyche; species Hydropsyche tenuis. The sequence continues at coordinate 4,808,127 of VTON01000004.1, forward strand.
TCCATCACTCGTCCATGGGTTAATATAGCAGGACCACCCCCGGGCTGGGGGTGAGAAAGTGTATTCATTAAGGGCGAGTTTAGCTGTACATTACGAGCATTATCGCAATAACGCGCTTACGCACGCGCGCATACGAAAAGCCATCATAAATCAGAGATTAACTACCCTTTCGGCTATTAGGCGACGAAAGAATCTTCTCGATACATGGACTCGATCCACGCGAAATGCCTATAGAGTTTCCCTTTACGTCCTTTTTATATACAAGTAAGTAATCTATAAATTGTCGCATGACACGAATATGGGGTCGCTTTTCGATTTGCTCTCCATGTATCTTCGTATGGAATTTTGACCCTATTTATATAGATGTATGGGTGGAATCGTGTAATAAATAAGAAAATGCAACGAATGGAATTTTTCTAGATGTTAAGTACGTACATAATTTCGTTTGATCTAATACAGTCAGAAGAATACAAGGTGACCTATTTTTTTTTTTTGAGAATACGGGAAAACAATATAACATTCTAAATAGCTGAATATTTGATACAAACCGAATACGAGAATTAAAATAAATAAATGTAATTTGATCCGTTCGTGTATATTCATTAAAATAAATTAGTTTGTTTTGTTTGAAAGTTCAATTTCAGCCGAATCGAATTGATACGTTAGACTCGGCTCATCAATCATTATTACGTACGTGTTTCGAATTGAAATGAGGTTTTGTTTTAATTGAAATCAATCGATGACAATTCGTATTTGATTGAAGATAATATCGCTTTTGATACATTATGATCATCCATCAATGCGTGTCGAATTGTGTCAATTGGACGATTTGATTGCCTTTTTCGCACAAGTAATATATTATTTGATACGTATTTATCAATTTCAAATTATCTTGGTATTAATTTTATTAGTGTAAAATGTATGATATGCAGAAAAAATATAAACAAATGTTAGTTTCTTCATTTTTTTACTTCACAAATTATATAACCGTTGAAAAAATGTTCAGTATGAAATCGTAAAGTCAGTAATCCGGAAAATACAACATTGACGTAAGCATCACACAACAGCAATAATTCGAAAATTACACGCAACATCCAAGGTACCCTCAATTTCCCGAAACACTTTACGCTAAACGCGCGTTGCCACTACGCGGATTTGTAAGCCGCGAATAACGCGCATATTTTTCGACGACAAAACAGAAAGGGCTCTCAGTCTCTTCTATAGGGCTGTGAAAATTGTATTATAAATTTCCAAAAGTAAAATTTTCGTTTAGACTAAGGTTGTTGCTGGTTTCAGAAATATATTTTGATTTCATTAGTATTTTTTTTTTTTCAAAGATTTAATTTTTTCAGTACCTACTTGATTTATATTTAAAAATAATTGAAAAATAAAATCAAAGTAAAAATCATTTTTATAATTTTAATATCAAATGCGGAATTTTATTCACTTAAAAATCTTCTTTGGCTGTATGTTCCTGGTTTCGATTTAAATTGTAATCAAATTATTTTATTACGGAGCACTAGATAATCAAGTTACTAACTACAGCCTTTCATTTTAACTGCCAATTTTGATTCACAGCATTGACTTTAAACAATCAAATTTAACTCCCAACTCTAAATCTCATTCCGTCTACTTCAATACAGCAGTTATTTAAACTTTTCAATTAAAATGAACCATTCCAATTAAATATCCGTTGACATTAAATTAATTATTTACTTTAAATACAAGTTTTGTGATGTTTGACGACAATAATAAAATCAACCTATGAACGACTTCGACATAAATATTTATTGAAAAATAGAAAAAAATTATCTAATTAATAATTTACTAAAAATTAATATTCTCACTATTTCAAATTTTGATTAGATCACACTTATATTTTGATAATACATATAAAAATTATCTATTTTTCATCCAAAATTGACCAAAAACCATCCAACCATCAGTCAACCAACCAACCACCTCCCGCGCAAAAACCCATCACCACACCATCAAACACCCACCAAAACAGCACATCCCTGCTCCTCACATTGTAACAAACCCCACACACACGTGCCAAAGCACACTATACTCCACACACATTTTTAGAGCGAAATTTCCAGCGATAACAATGCGAAGAATCCCGGCGCGGAGGCGACGCAACAATCTGTGCCCCGCCGACATTCTTGAGTCTCGAGCTTTTGAGGCACGGCTCCTTCGGCGTCTCTCATTAATCCCCGAGTGTTTGGGGGGCAAATTTTCAATTTTCGTTGCCTAGAAGTGAAACGGACACGTGCCAGGGTGACTGGTCCACGTGTGTGGATAGGTTCGAGTGCGTGGTGTTTTGAACGATTAAAGTTTGGCGCGCTTTTTCTGCGTTTGTGAAGATGGTAGCTGTGAGGGGTTGGAGGGTATTTGTGGTGGTTGTTTTCTTGAGTTGTGTTTTGGATGGTTGAATGGTGCTAAGATATAAATTTGTATATGTATATCGATATTTTTGGGCATATTTATTATTGAATCAGTAAGAAAACAGTCAGATTCTATCTATAATTATTAAATAAAATCTCAAATTTTCTAATAATTGATATTATAAAAGATAGATATAAATTTATGTCAAAAAAAAAATTTGTATGTCATAAGTTATAAATGACATCTATGATATTTTACAAAAATCATTCATTTTTTAAAATTTTATATTAGACATTAAACACGTAATATAAAAAAAATATAAATAAACTGCTTTAACACAAGAGAAAACATAAAATTTGTATGAAAAAAGTAATACAAAAGTATCTTTACGTAACAAAACAGTTCTAATTATAATTTTTTTTATCACATAAAATCATAAAAGTTAAGTCTTAAAAATTTGAGAATGACGCAATTGTAAGTTATAAAATTAAAAAAAGTGTTTACCATTGTATGTATATTATATTTCAAAGAGTTATATCTTGATAAAATTTGTATTATTATAGAATTTTGAACAGTGGGTAATATGATCAATTATATTATAAAACTCGATCTGGGTATTTAGTTATAACTTGAGATGTTTCTAAATCAGTTGAGACGGGATCGCGGTTGCGGGGTTGCGAAACTTGTCGGGAAAATTTGCGAGTTTTCCCGAACCGATAGAAAATTGATTCAGTTCCTGTTCGTAAAATCCATCTAAGCACGATATTGCGAATCCAAAGGCGATTATACGCTGTTGAAGTTTCTCGTATGCAACGTGCAAAATAAGCTATTTTCGAAATAACGGCACATCACCGGAGCATTTTGTCTCGCATAGAGCTGCCGTTATTATTCCATTTTTTTCCTTTTATTTTGTACGTTTCAAACTTAGTTAAAGGAGAAATTCAGCTTTCGCTACGTGTGCAAATTATATAAAGTAAATTCTGTCTTTGAAAAGACAACGAGTCTTGGCTGGCGAATTCGACTCGTCCTATTATGTGAGCGCACTTGATAATTTAAAGGGACGGAAGTGCCGAGTCTGAGCTACACAATGAGAACTCCACGAAACAGAAATAATACAAAAAAATATAAAATAATAGTATAAAACGGGACTTCTCAGTCTTTTTTACGGGCGTACCTTTATGAGGAATCGTTAAAACACGATTCACGTTAAAAAAGCATTGATTATTTTTAAGCGAATTCCATAAATGTATAGGTACAATATTAATAAGCGTAGAAAATATTATAATATGCATGGTTCTGTAACGATTTTTTTTTTAAATATTTTATGTGATTAAATATACTTTCAACATAAAATTATGAAGCCTTATGTTAAATGTCAAAAATTATTTCAAGCCAGATCATTTATTTATCTACTAATCGTTCTATATGTTACTGAATTTCAATTATTTAGGAATAAATGCATTGGAAGTAGCCGTTGTAATGTATTGCATTGCAATTTTTTGTAAGTTACACTTCAATAAATTATTCTTATATATTTTGTCTAGTTTTAAAGAAAACAATGAATATATTACACTCGACTGAATATTCAGTTACAATTTCAATACGACCATTCAACTAAATTTAAATTACAAAACTAAATCTTCCTTTTCAAACGAACAACTTTACTATGACAATAGATGGAAGTCTACTCGAATGCAATAATTGGATTTAACCGAAACCAATCAACCAGAACAACAACACACCCACACCGACCCACACACACACACACACACACACACACATACACAACAACGACTACCCAGATATGATCCTTTGAGAAATTTACACAGATTGAAAAACAGTGGTGCAGAAGAAAAGCTGCGCCTGCACCGCTAACAGAATTAACCAGTAATGAGTTCAAGCAGTGACGGCACGAGGAAGAAAGACAATTGCCCCGCAAACCCTCGGATCTCTGCAAGTTCTGTAACCAAACTTATTTTACATTCAATTTGGAAGAAGTTGGAAAAGAACGCCACTGGAATTTTTTCAGAAGGCGCCCTTTTCAGCAGACCGCTGAACGTTCGGCGGCGATTTGAATTTTAAATTTTTTGCAGTCGTATTTCCGGGCTATGTAAGACGGGGATTTTATTTTGAGTCGTTTCCGATTACAATTAAAATAGTTTTTTAATATATGCAAATCTACTATGTGAGAAATGTCCGATGGAGATAAAGCGGTTTTACGCTTATGGTCATTATTTTTATATTAAGTTTTATCTGCGAAGAATCAAATAAATTTATTTATTATTCAAGTTGTACGAAATATAGCGTATTTTTATTTTTCATTCAACACATTTATGCTATTTTAAATTTACATAAATATCTCATCGCATCCACGGATAACTTAGGTGGTTTTTTAAAGTTCACTTCTGTTTTTGAGTAATAACAAAAAAGAACGAAACAGCGAGAATATTTTCTTACTTCTGTTATTTTAGTAGTTCTCTTTAACACTTCGAAAAAAACATAAGCGTTTCTTTCACAGACAAATTTGTATAATTTTTCAGTGAAAATATGAAATATTTCTTTATAAAGAAAATCGAATAGTAATATTAAGGTTTTTATAAAAAAATTGAACTTTAGACATACATATGTTTCATGATAAAATTTCAAATCAAATTAACCATATTTTTGAAAATATTATCGCTTATTTTTCATACCGTTAAAATATTACACGAAAAACACCGCTCAAACGAGAAAAATATTATTTCTCTCGTTAATTAAACAAATTGAATAATTGACGTCGTCGAATGTTTCTTTCAGCGATTTCCTCGAGCGGAAAAATCCGTTTTAGCGCGATATAGCGAAATTTAAAATTAGCCCATAAATAAAAGGAAAGAAATTAGAAGACGTTTCGAGTCGTCTTATTTTACTTTCCTTTTTTCCTCTCCTCTCTCTCTCCTTACATTTTTTTCAGCCAGCCTGTCTCTCTTTGTGTCTTTCAGCGGGAGAATAAAGCGATCCAGAACTAAGCCAATGAGAGGGCCAAAGAGAGCGAAAACGTCCCTCCGTTTCACGTTTACTTTAAAACGTTTCCGCGAACCGTGACAATATCGCAAGAAATTATTCTGTAACCACTTTTTCAATTTTTTAATAGTTCCCTTTCGCGTATTCGATTCAATCTGACGATTGGCCTGTCGCAATAAAACGACAATTTCAACTTTGACTCAACAATGCTAACTTCAATTACAACGATTATAAACTCTATTATACCGTAATTTTCTTTCTTATATTATATTATAATGATCGCTTACCATATACAGCAATTGCTATTGTCTACTGTAGGATTTTAAAAGCTTCACGTATTGCTAAAAGTTTTAGCGTTTTAAAATTGCAACGATAAAAAATATAGATCTGAACATTGACTCTATTTTTTTCTAACTGTCCTGAGTCTACAAACAGTACTTGATTACTTATCCATGTATTGACATACTTTATTTCACTTTGAACATTTGAAAGACTTCATATACTCGACTCCACTCAGTAGGAAACGGTTGTAAAAATAAAAATCAATATGTCTCCTTTTTCAACTATAACTATATACTTATATACAAGAAGTTGCTACTTTCTAACACACGATTTCAAAGATTTCAAATCGCATGACCTGCAGTAAAAATAACTCACCTGATTTGAAACAGAAAAAGTCACCTGAAAACTGCAACTGACGCCTGCAAAATCAAATTCCGAATTTAAGACGGTCGTTTCTAGACTATTCGAGTAAAAATGAAGAAATGGAAATTCGCATTTTACGAACATGCGGATCTGAAAGTCTTTGTAAGTGCAACGCTTTTACTCTTCCAATCTTTCAAGTTCTCTATCTTTCTGTACATATTAAGGTACGTGTTAAAACTACGAGTGCAGATCAAAGTGTTAAAAAGAAGCCCATACAAATCGTGATTTAGTTTTTCAATGTTTTCGAGTGTAGTTTGTAAAAATAACATAGAATTTACAATAAAGTTTTAGATTGATTATTTTTTTTTAATTTAATATGTATATTAATAAAATATAACTTCTTTGAAATACTATCTTAATTCAAACATTTTTTTATAATAAAGTAATAATAAGTTTAATTTTCTAAGAAATGAATACTTAAACTATCAATGTTCAGAATAGTTTAAAATCACTTAACTTTGACAATGGAAAAGATAAAAAAAAAACAAATTTAATCAACAAAGCAAAACCATTGACAGTTTTATTATTAAAAAAAATCAAATATTTTTTTCGCAAAAAAATGTAATAGATTTTCCACCCCGTAAAAATATTTAACCCTTTGTCTACAGCTTTTGCGCTCTCGTCAAAGGCTCGTCGAAAAAAAGCGTCGCACAACTCCAGCAAAGGTATACATGAAAAAAATCACAGGTTTTTTTTCGACGTAAAGCATATAAACGTATCTCGTTTTCGACACGACGGCTTCCTTACGAGCTTCGAAAGTGGGTCGTTACGTTATTCAGTCGGCCGACGACGGAACGTCGCTTTATTCAACGCGCTCGCCGTTACGACGTCCGACTCGGCGATACGACCGAAAAAATCAGGTGTGTGTAAAAAATGCGGAGGTTGCTCAATGGAAATCGAAATTGGATGTTTTGGTCGTTTGTTGAGAGTTTTTTTGGACGTTTTATGTAGTGTTTCAAATGGGTTTTTCAAAGGATTTAGTTGGATTTTCAATGCTTGTGACGTTGGCGTTTTATTTGTTTAGATTTTTTTTGTCAAATGGCTTGGTAAAATTAAATTAGAATAATAGATTTATATATTATATGAAAGTTTTTAGTTTGATTTTGTATTAAATTAAATTAATTTTACAACAAATTCTAAGAATAATTATTTATTTAGATGGTAATACGCAGAAAATGTATCTGCAAAATTTAAAAACTTTCAATTTAAAATTTATTACATCTTTGTAAGAGTTTTCATAAGTATTTAATCTATAATGTTGTCTAATATAAATCTAAAATATTTTCTCTTTGTACCTCACCTTGCTTTCAGAAAATAAATTTACTATAAATTATATTGTTTTCTTTAACATTTTCCGTAATAGAATATTAACAAGTGCCTTTATAACATAATTTCCATCATAATTTTTATCTTTTACAGTCTTCAAATTGATTTTTATTCATCTTTTTCATCTACAATCTACAAAACCAACTTCAACATTAACTTTACACAGACAACATAACTCAAAGAACCATTCCGCAAAACTACAACCAAACCCGGAACCCAATCAAAACAGCGAACTTATCCATCCTTCACACCCAACCATTGTCCCATTTTCCTCCAAAACACATCCGACGAGAGTTCAACAACCCACAAACGACACGCCATAACCATATTTACACCTCGGAACACATTTGAACCGCCCTCGTATCAAACGCGCGTCTATACGCGAATTTATAACTCGCGCGATATTTAAGGAGTCCCCGACGTGCGATATTCCTTATAACGGGTAAATATGGCGGAAAAACAAAGGTCGTTTTTATCGGGCGGGTCGTCGCCGTTGTCGACGGTGCTTTTGCTTTAGCGTTTTTTTTTCTTCTTCTTTTTTTTGAATTGCTCCCGCCAAAATTTAGTGCGTCTCCGGTGGGCCGTTATGCGTGACGCACTGTCTGCTCCGACGGGCTGTGGGTGTACTTTGCGCCATAGACTCGAACGTTTTAATCGCCGGATTGATGGGTAGATGGTTGTTCTACGATGGGTTTTTTGTGGATTGAATCTAGTTTTTTTATTGGGTAGTTGTGTAGTAGTTTCGTTGAAATTTTCCATTATTTTTTTTTTTTTTGATGTTTATAATGTGAAGGAAAGTCGCTGATGTGCGAAATAATAAAATGATACAAAACTACTAAGTTTGCAAAATATATCTATAAAAACCGTATCTTTAAAATTATACATTGGAGACAGCTTTCATTTTGAAAAGAATATTCGGATGTTATCGTTTCTGAAACTCTTTTTTTCGGAACACTTTTGAGTTCTTTCATCATAATATTTTGGATTTTAGTGAGGCCAAAATATTTTCCTATAGTGAACAAAATACTACTTAGCGATCAATATATCATATTATAAGCAAAACACATTCTCAATTTTTATTATGTTTAAGCTTGTAAAGGACTTCTTCGATAGTTCACTGAATAATTATTCTAAACGATTGTCAGTTTCACTAGAGATACTTGAAATATTTATACAAATTTTTTTTAATAATTTTAATAAATCCATTATACAAATTATACTATAAAACTTTTCTGCACACTATCTCTTCATAACTGTCCACATATCATCAAAATTAAAAAAAATTGCATAATTGAGATCTTACTTTAATAAAAATCAAACAAATCGCCATTATACAAAAATGAAAATACGGCCCTAAAGCGTCAAAAATTTGTAACTTGAAACAGTACCTGTTACAATTCGGAAGCAAACGAAAAACGACATCCGCACAAAAATCCGACAAGAAAGGTATCACAAGCGTTTTTTCAAGTAAAATTGAAAGAGATTAACGCGTAAAATTCCCGCGCCAGCAGCAGTTGCAATTGAACCCGACACTTTGTCAACGCTGGCTTTTCGTCGTCACCAAAGGGTAAGGGAAAAACGTGCGACCGGGATAAGCGAAAAGTGGCGTTTGAGAAATTTCATTTCGGGAAGACATTTCCATGCATCATTCCCGGGTAGGGAAACCTCGCTCCAGACAAAAGGTGAGTGTTTGTTCGCGTTTTTCGCTTCCCCGGAACATACAGTTCGGACGAGACGTTTCTTTTGGACTGGGAGATATTGCGTCGTCTGCTTTTAAGCGAACATCGAATTTCCACTTTCAATGTTTCCATTTCTATTCCTATTTATTTACTAAAAAAAATCGATAAAATTCGATAAAAAATAAAAAAAAAAACACCATAAAATATCCAATCATAATCAAATAGAACAATTAATCAAAATATAATATATATTTTCTTCATACAGAATTTATTTTTCCAGAAAATTTTCCTCTCGTTCTTTCTTATCCGGCGATCTTCTTATCATTCTTGCATTAATACACAGAAACGATACAATACTTACTACACAAACGTTACAGAACAAAACCAAAAAATACCAAGAGTGCTTTAAAACGTGTTTCAAGCATAAATATACGTTACAGAAATAGTAAGAGTTAAGCTCTCGGCATTCGAACGACGCTAAATTAGTTGAACCACCACTATCGCGATGAGCCAGAAGAAAAAGACCTCGAAGAATAAGCACCTAAGGGAGGCGGGTCAGAAGGTTGAACGAACCCCACCAGCAGCTGAAACCAACCCCCATACATATATAACACACACATACACACACATACGTTCAGGGAGACAAGAGAAAAGTCATCCGAGGACGAGGAAACGGCGGAACTCTTCATTTGCGCACGCCCGCCGACGTGGAAACGGGTCTCCTTTGCTCGGTTTTCTTTATGGGGTCCCACTCTGGAGGTTCTTGCGCTGAAAATCGTGGATGCACACGGTCTGGGCTAATGTTCCCGGCCGCTGAAAACGAGACGTTTCAGCGACGGGAAGCAGTTCTCTGAAACAACGCGCGGTCGGAGAGTTCCGGCGCGATCGTGTCTGTGCGGTCTGCTTTTGATTAGGTGCTCTTTTTGTGGTCTTTTTGACGAATGGGTCTGAGAAATTTTATGAAATAAGATGTGCAACCGTATAAATGTGTCTTTTTGAAGTGAAATTTTTATTGAGATGTTAATTCATAGTGGAAACGTAAAAGATGCCATACATTCTTATGTACAAAATTATGTAACCATGAAAAAAATATTCGTTTTCTGTATTTACCAGTGTAGCAGTTTGTTGTAATCATTATGTTATTTTTTTTAAATATTGAAATATTATACATTTATTTGTCTTTCTTCATCTGAATTACATCAGATTCGGAATATTTTGGGTTGCTTTTCGAAGAATTGATATTTTCTTTCGACTAAAATCACATCATCGGTCAACTTGGCAATTTTCACTCAAAATTCAATAATTTTCATGATTATTTCCAAGAAAAACGTTTTATGCATCCAAAAATTTGTAATAATATTCAACGTTATTCACATCTATCACACACTTTGTATCACAAAACTCACCGAAAATACATAAACCATAAAAACACAACACTCAACAACTATCAAGAACCGCAACACAATAAACATCACCCTCGAAAAACAAATCTGAACCGCAACCACAAACAGCAAACGACCAATAAAAAACGGCAATACCCACCAACAACACTCCCGACATCGCCCATCTGACATGCAAATCGGACCGGCCACCAATAATATTCCTTTTGGGGAAAATCGGAAAGACAATTATGGGAAACCGCTTAGTCACCGTCGACGACGTCTTTCTGGCTGACGGGGGCGAAGTCTCCTCAGGGGCGCTCCGCCCCCGCTGGGGCCCAAATGGCCGGCGATTACCACATAGGCAAACCTGCGGCACGCTGTTACTTCAAATTACCGGTTTTTATTAAAAAAGGTCGGAGGATTTCGCTCTCTGTTGGAAACGTGCTTGATCTCAATATTTTCGGTTAACTTTCTAGAGATTTTTAATAAGGGCGATTTGAGTGGATCGTTTTCAACTTTCAATGATTGCATTATTGATTTTCTTGGTAAAGAACCACAAAATTTTTTTATTTATTGATATTTCCAAAAAAATTATTACGAGTTTTTAATTTTATATCAATTTAAAAAGCAGTATACTCAGTTAAATCTGCTCTCAAATTCTTCTTCTTCTTATTCACAAATTATTAATATAAAAGATAACAAAATTGTTTTAAAATATAATACTATTGATGATTTTTTTGCTCATTATCATAAGTTAGTTGATTTTGCTATAGTGTTTACACTTTAAATTCAACTATGGGAAATTATTATTATGACCGATTAGAGTCAATTATGCGGCCGAGACTACAAATTCAACTATCAATATTACAGGTAATATAAGTTGTAAAAAAAAATCAAGATAAACAGTAGTTTTTACACTTCAAATTCAACCATAGGAAAGTATTATTAAGACGTTCTAATGAATTTCATTGATTGCTTTAACAACGGTCTCAATAATACTTTCTCATAGTTGAATTCAAAATGTAAAAACTGTACCAATTACCCTGATTTATTTTTATACAACTTGTATTACCTGCAACACCGATAATTGAATTTCTAGTCTCGACCACATAATCGACAATCTTGTAAAAGAACCACTTAAAACGCAATAACGGAAACGACGCCCATTTTAATTACCGCAATAAGATCCATTACATCCGAACGACCGATCAAACCACCATTCTTTACCATTAACCGAGACGACCAACATAAACGAAACAGTCGTCTTTACGACCTGTCGATCTTTCTCGCACAAATACGCGAACAGAAGAAGGCAAACAGCCCTAAAGCCAGCATGCAAAGGGTCCCCGGTGACTTACGAACCCCGCAAGCACATATTTACAAGCGCATTATCCGAGTACAGTGAGCTCTGGTTATGTGCGAGCGCGTCCAAGGCAGGACAATAATCCTGGCTCCGAAGGACTGCAATATCGCCGTCGCAACGGCCACATAAAAATGAAGCAGGTCGTTGTTGCCGCCGAGGAGTAAGTGGAGAGATTGTCGATGCTCAACGGACGATAGCTTTTGATAGTGAAAACTTGTCGACGTTTCGGTTTTTGGTTGTTTAGGTTTTTTTTGTTGTTGGTTGTGTTGGGAAATTGATCGTGTTTTATGGTGTGATAGATTTTGGGAATGTTTTGGGATAGTAAATCAATGTGTTTTGGAATTGGTTTTTTTTTTATATGATTATAGTGAAAATTTTTATAAAAAAAATTATATTTACGTTCATATTATCAAAGTCATTTAACTAAAAAATATTTTTCGATAGATTTTATAACAATCAGTTTTAAAACTATTTATTGTAGAAATGGTAGTTGAAAATTGTTGATATTGAATTCCAATTATTATTGGTTGCTTGATATTTTGATTATTAGATGATAAATAAATTAAACAAGCCCTTGTTAAAGTAAAAGAATCTTAGATTCTTATATAATAGATAGACATACAAACAGACAGACAGACAGACAAACAGACAGACGGACAGACAGACAGACGGACGGACAGACGGACGGACAGACGGACAGATGGACAGATAGGCAGACAGACAGACAGGCGGACAGAGAGACAGACAAACGGACAGACGGACAGACAGATAGACAGGTAGATAGACAAATAGACAGATAGATAGACAGATAGACAGATAAATAGATAGATATGTATATAGTTTTATTCAAATTCAATAAGTTTTTGTGTATTGATTAAATTATAAAATTCTTGTAACTACAATTTCTGATAATTTAAACATAAAAATCCCATATTTTTCTCTAAATTTTTATATAATTTTTAATTCTATAATTACTGCGAATATAATATTAATTTTCTTTACATCATACAAATTCAATATAATACAATTTAACAATGTTTAAATTGTAAACTCAAATTCATAGAAACTTGTACAGAATTTTTGTATTTTAAATTAAATCAACATAACTTAATTTATAAGTTACATTAAATATACACAACAAAGTTTCACCATTGTACTTTTCCACACCAAGTCGTGTGCTTATGTGTGTATGCGCTATCGCATGCCCGATTCATCCTGGCTAAAAACAAAGTTCGCAACATATTCTCGTACATAATTTTAATTAAAATTAACTTCGAATCAAAAACAATTTATACATAACAACAACAATAATATCGCTGCCAGTCTATGAATATAAATTAGCCGTTTTCGCGGCGCGATAAAGAATAAACAAGGCGGGCCTCGGTTCGTATTCAAGTGGAAACGTTACGACACCGTAAAGATGACACCGAGATTTCCCTAAATGATTTATACGAAATGTTTTCAAAAACTGCTACTTCCACCCGACCCGCCCACCAGAAGCCGACCGTTCCTCAGATTTATAGGCGCCACTATGGCAAAAAGTTGTGCCCAATTTTAAGGGTGTTTTGTGCGACTGAATGATAAGAAAAGGTCAGAACCGAATCGTTCTCGTATACAAACCGAAACGTTTCGAATATATTTAGTGTTGGGTTTTTTTTTCTCGTTACACTTTAATGGATGTACTAAATCATTCGGCTTTTGCTTAATAGCTTTCCGCATTAATCGTTTCGAATTAAGTAACATTTTCGTTCTGTATCAATTAGGTTGCGAATTTTTGTGCAGGAGCTCTTTTAAACGGCCGCCGCCGCGTACGCGACTGTTAAATTTCTGAAAGATTAAAACGTCTCGTTAATATATTAAATTGGCTCTCTTGCAAAATTATCTATTTAAAAGTGAGAAAAGCTTTGCATATTAATATTTAAAGAGACTCTAATAAAAATGTATATTCACAGTTATTATTTTTTCAGCGCACAAATGTAACGTACTAATTTTATACACGACATTTTAATTACGTTTGAACTTATTCGCTAATTAAATAATTTAACAATTATTAATGCTGTATTATCATCAACAAATTCATCGTCTTTCAGATATTCATTGAAATTCGGATTTTTTTCACTGTCATCTTTTACCAATTAGTCTAAAAAAAATAATATGCAGACTGTTTATTAATTAATAATAAATATTTAAAAAAATCTTTATATGATTAAAATATCATTGATTTCGGTATCAGAATCAAATATCAACCATTTACATTCCTTAAAAGAACCACTTTAAATCCAAACCATCCAAAACCCAAACCGAAGACGCTCGAAAACCACATTTTTAAATTTTTAAACCGACCATAAAACAAAAGCGTTTTCGCGTTAAGCCCGAAACCGCCGCAAATGCATACACGATAGCGAAACGCTTTTACCGCATGCACTCCGAAACACTATTTTAAACAGCGAAGCCACTTATTCGCATCACGTTCGCTTTCCCGACACGATCATCGCTTCGGACGTACAACAAATTTCATCGAAACACTCCACGAAAAACCGAAAAATAAAAAACAGCGGAGACCTTAGCCGGAACCGAAAATGCATTAAGGTGGGTTGCATCCAGGCGGATGCGCGCGATGCATTTTAATCGGGACAGTCGCAACCGAACTCATATCCCGTTCATTTCCGTGATCTATGTGGGTATATAGATCATGGGGTTTATAGATCGTGTGGAGGTTCCATTTCGGAGCTGCTCTGCGGGGTATGTTCGAGGAAAAGTCGCAGGTTCGATTCTGAAGATCCGTGCCTGGCTGCGCTCCAGCTGGATGAACTTCGAATTAAAACGGTCTAAACTCAAGTGGAATAATAATTCGGAGCTGTTGAGAGACTTTGGTGGGAAAAGGTTAGAAAAAACACCCTTCTGGAATTGCATCTAATAAATTTTGTAGGTTGTACGTGTGGGTGATTAAAAGTAATGTCGATTACTTATAAATTTTGAACATTATCATATTGAACTTGTGTAAGAATACATTTTAATAATAATAGGATATTTTACTTATTTAAGAATATAATAATTGTTAAGAAATTAAATACAATCAATCAAAATATTCAATACAATTAAAATTTAGATTAAATGATACAGGATCAAATCAATTTAATAATCGCACTGCATGCTACTTAACTTTAGTAAAATCAGCATATTTAACAAAGCTAAATCATTGAATATAAGTGTTAATATTAATTTATCTTAATAAATTATTTATTTTCGTATTCAAAATAATTAGCGAAATTTCTTCGAGTGCTGAATAGTTTCTTCAGCGAAGGTCACATAGGCAGACACAAAGAAGCTTTGAGCATAAGTAAATTTTATGAATATCAAACTTTTAAAAAGCAATATAATAAAATATTAAGCGAACTCTCATACGCCATAAATCATAATTATTAATAATTGTGTCGCAACGCAAATTTCGTATATTAATAAAGTTTTCCGAGACGAAGTAGTTGAATTAAAAATTTTCGCTATATGAGAAACAGCGGAAAGCTTTTGTTGAAGCGCTCCCATCCCTCGCATTAAAAATTTGAATATTAAATAATACGAGAATGATTTTTTTTCACCCGAAAATATTTCCAAAATGACCAAACTTCGTTTCAGAACCACGATAATTATCGTTTCGCAAATTAAAAACAATTTTAAATTCAACTTTACAACACTACGCTACTTAAAACACATTATAAACCAGCCGAACTACAAAAAACAACAGCACTCTCAAACCCAAAACATTTTTTTAATATTCAAACAAACAAACACACACAATATTATATCGTTATTAGAGCACAACATCAACACACATATATGTTTCTAAACAAATTCGCATTCTCGACAGGCGAGTTATCCTTCCGTGTCCGAGTATGATGTAAAGGCCAATTACGGCGGGTTTGACCGTAAGAGCCGGGGCCGGACCGGTGGTTTTAATGGGCCCAAAATACCTTATCCCAGATGTTGGTTGACCAAGAAATTCCCCGCTCGTATACCCCTTATTTTGTCGACCGACAGCGCCAACGGATTATACCTACAATGTATGCATTTCGGGACATTCTCTGTTAAGCTTTCGTATACCGCACCCGAAACATACTAATACGCTTGTCGATTTCGATTCCAAACTATTTCGGTTGAAATCTGTTGTATATACAGAGAGAATAATTGAATTTACAAGTTAACTGATTTCTCGCTTTGTATGTATTGAATTGCTATGTTATTAAAGTTTTGTTGAAAGATAATTGGGAGGTTTGAAATGTTTTTTTTTTAAGATCTTCTATAGAAAAGATTGAATTTAAATTTTTTTTTTGTAATAGAAATTAACAAATTTAAAAAGTGTTTTCTTATTAAAACAATTAAAAATTGATGAAATATTTTGATAAATATTTTTCAATTTTAGAAGTCATGAAAATTTTTCATTCATTTCGCTCGTCTAAATACTCATAATGTTATAAAAAATAAAAAGTTTATAAATAAAAAATCGTTTTAAATGTTTTTTTAATTAATGAATTTTATTTTACACTATTTTAATGTAATATAAATGTAAATCTAATGATTAAAAATATTCGAATATTTTATCCCTTTGTAATTTCAATACTTCTAATATTAACTTACCTATACAATTCCAATCATTTCACTAAAATTTATTATGCAAAAAAATTATTTTAAAATTGTTTACTTAATTCAATCTAGAGAGGCATTACCCGTAAACCGGTTTACCGGTAAATGACCCAAATAATGTTTCGCTAATTTACTGGTTTAATTTTTAATTTTTACCGATAAATAAAAAAAAACCGTTTCGAATATTTAAAAAAAAAGTAAGGTTATTTAAGTGTATAATTTTTTGAAAAATATTGTTGTTTCTTTTTTGGAAAATATTTTAGGTTTTCCATTATTTTCCCCCGGTTTTTATACAAAATTTAATTGACCAATAAGCTGGCAATTATTATAGTAAAAAAAAAAACCAGATTATCGAAAATAACGATACATCTAGTATCCCTAATTCAACCATCAATAAGATCAAAAATAACATTTCCAACAACCCCTAAAACCCAAAGACAACCTTTCAAAAACCCAACCCCAACCTTGAAACCAAACAAACTAATCCCAACATCTCCATCCAAAAACAACAAAAACAACACCCCCAACACACACACAAACCACCATTCGCCCTTGCAGCAGACTGTATGCACTCGCGCGGCGCTATCAGCCGGTGCAGTCGCCGAAACAATGGCGGCGCGGGCAGACGTTTCGTTGACATCCGCATTGTTTTGCACCGTCAACGCCCGTCGGTCTCTCCCCCGGAACAATCTTAGCTCTGTAAATGCACCCGACCACCCACTCGCCAATTCGTTAAGCTCGAACGTGCGGCGTTTGCGTTGAGGCGACTCGAGTGCGAAAGCTGCATGCGGACACTCGCGGGGATTTGCTTTGAGTTGATGCTTTGAGGTTTTGTTAATTGTTTGTTGATGGAAGTCGAAAATTTTTGTTTTTTTGTGTGTGAAAATGAATTTTGTTTTGTTTTGAATTGTTAATATTAGTATGTTAGGTCAATGCAAAAGTTTCGTCGTATTTTTTTAATCAAACGTTCCATTTTGGAAACAGACCGACGCGATGCAGATACTGCATTGTTTAAATAGCTAACTCCTATATTTAACACGATATCTCTGCTATTTTGATGTAGATCAGCACTAAATATGGCCAATAATGTGTCATCATCATGTTTATCAATTAATAAAAAGTCCCAGATCTGAATTTTGGAAACCGCAACTAACTGATTCTAACTTCAACTGTATCTCTACTGCACATATCACAAGTATTTTTGGTCGCTGCGATCGCATTATTATTTTTAAAAAATTTGTACAATGAAAAATACCATAAATACACTTTATTATAAGACATTTTAAAATTTATATGCGCTATTTATTATTCACTAGCTAAGCCAAAACTTAACAAATACTGAAAAAGAAGTATTCTTCGCATAATAGAATAGTTTGAATACAGATGTTATTCATTAGTTCGGAAAGGGAGAAAAATATTTGAACATCGAAAAAATACGATGAAATTTATGCATTGAACTAATAATATTTGTTATAAACTTCAGATTTCCTTTTTTCCATTGATTTAGCTGGAGACATCACATTAAATAGACATTTATAAAATTGTTACAAATAAAAAAAGCAGAATTTTTTAACTGAAATTGATAAAATACACCCAATAAAATTTCAGTTATCCGCAAAATATTCAATCGTATAATTTTACTACGTTGTTTAACAAACGAAGAGATTAATATCCTCTCAAATATATACATTTCGATTCGAAAAACCACAACGGAATACAATAATAGCTCATTCACATATCTGAATACCAATTTAACATCCGAACGATTTCAACAACATCGCCCCCAGCAATATTTCATGCATGCACTTAAAACAGTCGACGCATTTCCGATACGATCCGAACTTTCGACCTAAATCAAAAGCGCACGATTCAATCGCAAAGTTCGCAGACACTGAAGCTACATTACACCAACACAACAGCACAGACATTGTTTAAATCGAGAAACGGCAATTGAAGCGCATTGGCGCCAACGACCGCCTCACAACTTGCCGACCCGCCCCATTTTATACACAAAATCAATCCGAGGACTTAATTGAATTGGAGAGGATTCGTTGATTTGTTCGTGGCACTGCACTCGACTAGCAGTGCTTCTATTAATTAGTATATCGTAGTCGGGGTTTGCCAATCTCGCCTCGAAATACGGAAACGATCGGTGTCTTTCGTTGTGTATTCCGAGGACGTTTTATGTGTGCCGGAGTCGGTTTCCTTTGATGGCGCACATCTCAAATCGAATTTCGGATTACATTATATCGTAAGTGCATCGGAATTCTTACGGAAGTCTCCGGGAGTTGGCTGGAGATGAATCTATTCAATAAACTCGCCGGGTTCAGGAGCGATATACCATTTGCGCTGTCTCCTCCCTCGACGCTTCTGTATAAATGTTTCTTGTATGTGGGTGTTTATAAGCAACAGTTGTATTGGATTTGGATTTGATTTGAATTAAATTTTCTATTTGAACGGACTTGTTTGTCAATCATCGTCGTGTACAATGTATGCGAAATATAATGAGACATTTCTAATTATTATATATACGAAATATAGATAATTTTTTTTTCTTATCCTAGTAACTGAAAATTGAAATAATTTTATTATCAAATAATTCTGTTGTATACAGGTACTCGTAGTTCTCGATTTACGACGGAAATACGTTCCTGAACCTCGGTCGTAAGTCGAATCAGTCGTAAGTTGAATCCATACAAAAAAAATCAATCAATTTTTTTTTTATATCAAAATTTTCATTTTTAACAATATCCTGCCTCAGTTCCAAATTGAGAACAGCGTTTTTTTTTTGCTCTACAAATGGTTTTATTTGGTATTTTTTACAAATAACAGCCTATTTAAGTTTAAAAAATTCTAAAGTATGATTATAACAAAAAATAATGTATGTTTGTTTTGTTTATTTGAAGTAGTAAATTAGAAGTGAAAATTTTGAAGTAAATCATAATTTGGAAAAAAAGCTGTTTTTGAGAGTAAGTAAAAACACATATTCCAAAAAGAACGAAAAAACTTGCTGATAAAGGTTTAATACAATAATTGACATAATAATAATTGTGATAACATCTCGTGATTTAGTAATTAATTTTTGAAAAATAATTTATTTTTATCTTAAGTGCGAACCGTCGTAAGTAAAGAACTACCTGTATTATACCAATTGTATGATAAGATCCTGAGTAATGAAAAAAAAACATTGTCACACACCGATACCAAATCCGATTATCCATACAGAAAAATTTTCCGACCACAACACCCTATAAAACCTCCACCACAACACAACCACCGAAACAAACCTCCATACAAACCTCGACATCGCTCACACAAGCCAACCTTAATTCGAACAGCTCTCTTTTCCCACAAAACGGCGCAATCATCGGGATTCCTCCCGGGTCCCAAAGCCCATATCCAATTTCAGCGACGACGCGATTATACGCCACGCCAAACCACTATTCTTTGGCCATAACACACATACCGACGGGCGTAGCGCGAATGCACACACGTGACATCATAAGCGAGTTCCGCGAGCGTCGCATGCAAATATCCGCGGGCGAGTGCATTCCCTTGTTGTGTGCACTTTTGCACTCGTCGCGTGCATTCGCTTTTTATTTGTTCTGGTGTGCTTTTCGCGTGAGGATGGTGCGTCTTGCAGGTGAACTTTGTTTGGTTGCATTTGAAAAAGTGCGACTGGTGTTGAAAGTTGATCGTTTGAAAGGATGGTTGACAATCGGTTGTTGTGAATTGGGGTAAAAGAGTTTTGGAATTTCAATATTTTTTATATTAAATGTGCATTGTTATAAAGAATGAGTTTTGTGATACAAAAGATACAGTGAGTTATTTTACATTTTGAATGAAATAAGTTCAAATAAATTTTCATGCTTACGAGTACGTTGCAGTCCAGGTGTATATTCAATTAATGTGTATATGAACGAGTCATTTATACACATGGCCTAGTCCACGTATATAAACGATATTTTACCCATGCTTTATACTTGGACGGGAACGTCAGTCCACACAAATATATGGACTGAATATACACTTGGACGGCGGCATATATATCACTCATATTGATGATGCTAACTTAACTATTATAGAATAGTCCGAATATTACTAATATGAAATAAAATTTTAAACTTTTTCAGTCAATTTTAGATGTCTAATGAGACAAATTGTTATTAAATTTGTACTATCAATAAGCAAAGCTTTTTTATTGATCAAATAAAAATCGATATTAGTTTTACCAACGACCTTTTCATAGTAAATGAATTAGTTTGAATTATTATCAGTCTATTTTTTCAATACAAAAAAAAATTAAATAAAATTTAACGTCACAGTGCGCATTGTATATAATTAGACTTACTATTATACTTTATGCATAAAAATATTTTTAAGTTAAAATAGATTTTTTTATATACTACCTTGACATTTGTTTACAATTTGATCTTTAACCTTCTTATATCAGACGAATTTATTTAACGACGTAACGAACATTTATATTTGAATGAACTTTCATAATATCACAAATTTATGCACTTAAAATGTTCATGTAAATATAATTGAGAAAAAGGTAGAGTATTTCTGTTCCTAACTAATGTACGTCCGTGCAACTTCGGCTTGCAGTTAGTTGCATTCGCCGATTTCAGACACGCCGCAGTCAACCGTTTCCGTGGTAAAATTTTACGGCTGATTTCAGGATATGAAAGTTTCACAGATGTCCCATAATAAAATGTATGTTGAACTGCTGAAGCTTGCCGTGCAAGGATTCAATATACGAACGTGTTCGAACTGCATCGTTTCGTCGTTTAAGATTGCGTCTATGCGATATAAAAATGTTCAACCAGGCAATGTTTGCTCTCGACGGAGATCGTTTCGGGATTTTAAATTTTATTAATCAAATTGAAATAAAATCCATTGAATTTAAAAAACTCACTGTGGTTTTTACGACATCATAGCCCATTTCCACAAATTCCACTCACGTCCGTACGCATATAAAACGTCACAACACTAACAATAAATACGCCAATCGATTTATTCCGAACACAATCGAATGCACTTTCCGAATTTCCGGAAATAGACATTAAATATTTGCAAAAATAATCCGGCATAAACACGCACGGGCATTTTTTACGACCTCCATTTCCGCAAATTCCGTTCACGTATGTACGTACGTAAAAGAGCGCGCGGAGTACACACGTAAATCATACGTATACATTCATAACGCTCACATTTTACATATTGTACACGCGATTTTCAGTACGACGAGATATTTCAGCTGAATCGAATAAGGCCACATCGCGGTACACGTGCCCTCGCCGAATTATTGCCCAGTTTGCGCCGTGAGCGATTTAACGTTTTACGTGATTTTAACTCTTCGACCGTTCGGCGACTTTATGAATCGGAAGAAATGTCGCCCGTTCGCCTCGGCTCCTTTGTGCTGAAAAGTTTCAGCTGGAAATATATGTACGGCGGTGCATGCGATGCTTGAACAATGGAACGCCCTCGTATATTTCGCTGCGTTTAATGTGCTCGGTCATTTTGTCGATTTAATGTTGCCGAGATAAAGCAGGATTTGTTTTCACGGGAGTTTTACGATTATTTGATCTTTAGATGCTGAAAAATGGTAAGTGATGGCCTCTTTTAAAAATAATGAAAATGAAAGTTTATACGACCTGAATCGATTAGTTTATACGAATTACGAAACTAATTATTAAATGGTTTATATTTTTAAATTTACGTTGACATTCTCAATTTTAATATCATGAAAAAGATTATTTTCTCGTTCGTTCTCCATTTTGTTACATGAAACAAACTCGTTTTCACATTCAGAATAATAAACGCTCATTATAACTTCCATTGTTTGCGACACAAAACCGTACACGTGCCACATTCAAATCGAAAAAGTCATTTTGAAAATATTTTTTTTATAACAGGTGTGCACCCATAAAAAATATACCTTGAATTAAAAAACGAACGACTAAATTCTTTGAAAATTCACAAAAACAATTCGACACCTAATATACGTAAACAATATTGAAATTCTGAGAAAACAAACCGTGTCATACGTGAAAAATGTTCGCTTTGATGATTTCGATGATGACTATGCATATGTACAACCCCTCGGTGAAAGCTTCACAAAGGGGCTGTATAATTCGATATGTGCCCGGGTGAAATTGAAAGCTCTTTCGTGCTCGTTACGGTAATTACTCGTGTAAACATGCGCCGAATTATCTTCGACGAAACTGCGCAAACACGCACAGGCTCTATTTAGAACTTTCCAAGTTTCTTCTCAATTTTTATTTTATGTATCACTCATAATACATATTATATTATTCAAATATTTCAATATCAAAGACAGATATAAAGTTTCAAGTATTAAAATTGAAAGATATTAATTGTGTTCTATACTTTTTTAATGTATTTGAAGGAGTAACATTTATAATATATTTATTGACCTAAAATTATTTTAAAAAGATCATTTGAATACTAGGTTTTATTTGTATAAGAAAGAATTTTTTTTAAATAATATTTTCATATCGAAAAAGGTATATGATTTTCTATTGATCGATATCAGATGTTGTTAATGCTTTGATGAGTAAGTTAACAATATTTCAATTTTAGTATCTGGTTATTTAAAAATAATTTCCTATATCGAAAAGATTGTCACAAAAACCGCACATGATTTCGGCTCGAACATTTTCAATCTCATCATCAAATTTCCATCGCCGACTCCGAAACTACATAAAAAAACCTCCATCGGAAAAGACTCCGATACGCCTTTATACACAAGCGGAAACCCCATAAATCAAGCGTCCAGATCGCCAAAACACCCTCGCAGCATTACGAAACCTTCAGTCCGAACCTCAAAAAGACCAGAAGCATTACACGGGCCCGACACAGAAGCAACCCGAAGCGTTTCATAAGAGTGGTCTATACAGCGGAGGAAAACGAGATGGCCGAAATCCCTACGTGCACGTGACGCACTTCTGCGGGATATATCGGAGGATATTTCGCGCTGAAAATCCCGCTCGTTTTCAGCTTCCCGATAAATCTTCATCACGGCCGACCGCAACTTCTGGTTAAATCCGAACTATTTTTCCGTCTCCGCTTGCGAGGGGAGGGCTCGGTTTGGCCTAGATGTTTTGTCTGGTGTTTTTCGTCGGGCGAACTGGTGATGTGTGGTCGAAACGTGATTTGTGTTTGTTAAATGTTGAGGGATATGGAGGTTGTTTCACGTTGGACGCGTTATGTTTTGTTGTAATCAAATAATATAATATGGTCGGTGTAAGTGTAAGTAGAATATTCAGAATTTTCTTTGGCTCGTATGAGAAAATTCCATGATTCAAAAAAGGAAAATAAGGAAATGCAGTGTTTTTGTAAGTGGTATGTGTTCGCTTCCAGACTAAGGTATGCACGACCTACCTTTACGAGTGCTCACGCAAGCTTTCCTTTGATATCCACACCAAAGCAAAACATAATATTTTTATGATTTTTTTTAACATCTCGTGAGTCTACGAAATTAAAAAAATATCTCTCAGAGGTAATATATTACAGTGTAAAAGTATGATAGTATAATACAAATAAATGTGGAGAATTATGTAATATTTTTGTTTCGAAATTAATTTAAAGTTATATGAAAAAATATATATTTTTATCATGATTTATTGAATGTTTGTTCCAATCTAACGTCTACGAAAAAATCATATCAATTTTCCAGTGCGGAAATTGAACGAAATTGAATGTCGGGTTTTCGTAACAGAAATGAAAAGGCACTCATAATCAAGTCGATCAATTTTTAAGCATTTTTTTCTGGATCGAGCGATAAATCAAGCGACGGATGGAGACGTCGAAATTTCTCCGTCTTTCTTTCGCAAATTACATTAAACGAAAAGTCAAATTTGCATTGCGAAAATGCGAATTGATTACCGAAAGCGACCTGATTCACAATCGCAAAGATCACGGTTCGTTTGACATGATTCGCGAACACCCAGCTAATTTAAATCTTTTCTTATATAAATTTTTCAATGTTTCTACATCGAAAAATAGCTTCACGATCGTTTTGAAACACTTAAGACCGTGTGAGAAAAATTAGTTGGAAAAAAATATTCACGCACGGTGGGATATGCGAATATTTCTCACCGAGTGAATGTGTTCGCAAATATTTTCGCATAATGTAATATTAACATGGACGTATATTGGAGATGTAAATCATTTTCTGTTTTATTTTTCGATGTAAAAGCTTTTAGACAACCTTTTCCTTGAAACTTGTTAGCACTTAGTAAAAACTTACATACATAAATTCTCGCCTACCTTGCCTCGAATATGAATATTTAATGGATTTATAACAGCCTTTAAATTACTGAGGAAGAAACGTCGTTGTTTAGAATACAAAAATTTATTTCAATCGTAATATATAAATTCCATAATATTCCAAAAATTTAAATTGAATACCTGAAATAATAAAAAGAAACAGAATCCATAATCACCCAAGCGAAATTTTCAAAGACAAAAAGCAGCAAACAGACCAACTTTTGTTAACTTTTTCCACGTGTACTCTCACCGACATTCTTCCACCATTCGTTCGGGCGCACTTTCAACGCAAAGCTTTATTAGATTCAACAATGGCCGACCGCCTCGGGGAATCCCAATGAGGCGATAACGTCTCGG
Organism: Hydropsyche tenuis; assembly: GCA_009617725.1. NCBI lineage: Eukaryota > Metazoa > Arthropoda > Insecta > Trichoptera > Hydropsychidae > Hydropsyche > Hydropsyche tenuis. The sequence goes on from VTON01000004.1 coordinate 4,833,263, forward strand.
CCCGATTTCCCGACCCGGGAAATCCCGGGATCCTGGCAGGCGATAACCCGGTGGAGCCTAATCGTCGCCTTCTGAAACTTTCCCGTCCTGTTCGCGTTCTCGATAGACGTTTTCAGTCGAGCCTGAAAGCTGAACTGACTCTCGAGTATCTGAAGGTGAACGTTCTGGGTTATGTGAGGGTTTAGCGACAGGTAGACACTGTTAAATCTCGATGCGCTTTACCCTCTGTGAAAAATGTAATTTCAGAGGTGCAACTTCGAGAATGGACTTGAAATGGGTTTTAAGAAGTTTGCGTCGTTGTTTGTTTGCTTTTAAAAATGAGCAGGAATTATGGAAGTGGAAAGATAAGAAGTTTAAATGTATGTCTTTGGTCTTATGTTTTTAAATCGGAATTTATGTTTACTTACTATGTGTTCATATTAAATTTTCGATCATCCATTTCAAATATTATATTATCATAAATATTGAATATATTCAAATATAAAAATACTGATCTTCTTGTTACTTTAAATTTATTTACATAAAAATATTACTATGAAACTTGTATTGAGGATATTTTTGAAATAAAATCGCAAAAGTTTGACATCGAATATTTGAGTGTGTCCAATTCAAAATTGCGGTCAATTTCTTTTCTAAATAACACTTGCAAACAACAAAGAGGTCACCGCTAAATTTTATGGTCAATTTCAAATTTATAGATTTTCAATAAAACCCATATTAGCCCGGATGCAAATTGCAAAAATTGCGAGGTCAATGTAATATTTTCTCGGCAAAGTCACCGAAAGAGTCCCATTATGAAATTTCCTATGGAAAATAAGAAGGAATTCTCGATTGCGTCGAACTCCATGTTTACCCGCGCGAATCTTATGAAATATCCAAAAGATATTCATTTTAAAGCACTAAATTCTTATCGCCATGATGAATTCCCTGCATAAAATCTCCATCTTATAAATATTCTTCAAAAGCGTTTTCATTCTTTCTTTTCACCCACTCTACAGTGTGTTCGAGTAGAGGTCATATTTTATATTACTATATTAAATCGAGCGTTTTTCGCGGCGGCGACGATAATATAGAATTTTTTAATAAAATCGCAGAATAGCTTGTAATTTTCATAAAAAAACAAAAAAATCAGAAGCACCGTCATAGAGTTTGTAGTTTTTCTGCAAAATCTGCGATACAATTTTTTCGCGGCGTTTCTATTTTTTTATTATCGCGAAAAAGCTTATTTCTAAGGATAGCAATCTTTCCAAATAGAGCAATAAAATAGGCAATTTGATTGTGTAAATTGCTTCGGCGATAGTTTTGAATCGGACTTCGGGGTTTCGATTACAAACGCCGTATATAAATATGTATTTTATTCAGACAAAAAAATATTTTCGGCGATTTTCGCAAGAGAGATGTGCGTATGTTTCATCGTTCATAATGGAAAATCTCCTCCGCTTTGCTTAAATAAATAAAAAGATTTATTTCGTATCCTTGCGGAGAGATCGTCTTATAAATAGACTTTCTCATAATTTTCCGAACGACGAGGAAAATTCACGATTTTTCCGCGGGTACACACGCTTCTCGCAAATAACGTTTCATTAGGTATGAACGGGAAAAATCACGATCGAAAAAACGCGATTTTAATATTGAGACAAAAACGGAAAAAGAACACTTAGAGCTAATTTGCAATTGTGTTCATCACGGACAAATTCGTTCATAATGATATATTTCCATTACAAGCAATGTGCTCGAATAAAAATATTTTCAAACAAACGCCTGGAATATTTTATAAGGCTCCAACTTTTGATCTGAATTCAGTAATTATTATTCATGTCACCTTTGGTGAATTAATCAAAATCTCAGTACTTCATTGATGATTACTTAGATATTCCAGGGCGATGTACATAAAGCTGGGTGTACAGGTCGTTATTTATGATTCGCCAGACTGTAACGAACCAACGTATGCATATGCAATTGCACTTTACACCAAAGTTTTGCTATCTAGTTAGCGACGCTACTATCTGAATATCTAACGGTTTAAATTTAAACTAAACTGAAAATTTTTCGATTTTTCACAGAACAACCGTTCACGTAACACCAAAACGAAGACAAAAGCCAGCACGTGTAACGGTCAGATCTGTATGAAACATTTTGCCGTTATTGCCATGCCTCGATATATGTACTACACGGAGACACTCACGTTACTTTATAACCTTCTTATATGGAACTGTGTGTGGACCGCAATGTAAAATCGACCTATCGTCGGGAGGGGCGTTCGGAAAGTTACGTCGATACGATGGTGTACGAAAATCGAAAAACTTTCCATACGTACCGCGTCGATTTCGATTTTTATTTATATTCATTCTGAAAGTTATGCCGTTATTATTTACATACGTTTGATCCGTATCGCATGAAAAATTATCGTATAATTCAAGATTATTTCGGCGTATTGATATTCCGCGCGTACAATGAATGTAATGTTGCGTGAGTTAAAACGGCATTTTTCACGTTATATAATGTGCTTATGTTTTGCTGGAAAAATATGGGAAAGTATTATCGAACGTCCACGTATGATAATTTTGTAATTTTTTATCATCGAAAATGATATATAAATTGTTATGACAAATTATGACTGTAAGAAAAATACGCCAAGTCGTAACGTTGCCGCTATAAAATTCCATAAACTAGTAATAAATTTCTGACAATGGCACACGAAAATTTTACATTTAAAACTGTGTTTTATGACGAGCCGTTACGGATAAAATATTACGTTGAGATTGTAAAAGACGAATAACGTATATTACATTTATGTGCATCGTTTCAAATATGTGTCCAATGTCCATCCCTGCTTGATTGAAAACAATAAATTTCACAAACAATAAAATCAACTTAATCATATCAAAAACTTTTCCAGATTAAATATTGTAAAAAAAAACAAAATAATATACAATAGAATATAATTTTTTTTTAATACTTTTCTTTATTGAAAATAGTTTCTAAAATCAGTTTAAGTAATTTGCAATTATCATCGCCTTTTTTTGAAAATTAACAAATAACTAGACAAAAATATAAGTATTATCATCATCATCGCTATCAACAGTAAAACACCCACTGCAGGACAAAATCTTATCAACCAATGTTAACAGTCTGGATGATATATTTATTATCGCTTGTGTCCACCATGTTTTGTAAAAAGGCAGGGAAAATAAGAAAAAAACTCTGCCCCATGCCAACGGGGAAGGTTTTCGAGCTATCTTTAATCGTGCTTATATTCCAAGTTTTTGGTCGCTGTCGCATAAGCATATCGCAATGATTACCAGTTAGGCAAACGAGGCAGAGACTGAGAAGATTGCGCCCTCACTGTCCACATTGCGATCGTAATGGCCCAGACCTCAGTATGATACACATCATCGACTATATGTAAGTATTATATATTACATATACCTTTTTATATAGATATTTTATGAGTATTTAAATAAATTTTAAGAATATTACTTTCACAATCAATTTCGTCTCATATATAATAGTTCAAACCGATGACCTTAAACTTGATAAGAACGAAACTTTTATACCACATTTTTCTTAGAATTTTATACAAAAAAAAATCCCCAAAACCATAGTATTGGTGAGTTCAGAATTGGAAACAGCGAAAAATATATATTCGGTTTGACCCGCGTTCGCGCGGCACGTGCGTCCGCTCTGAAAAGCGGCTCACGAACTCGCGATGCATTAAGACAATGGCTCATGAGCCGACCCGCAAAACTGCGGACACACGTGACGCACAACACGACCCTCATCCCTTACCACTGACACGTGTATACGGCCTGTATTATGTAGTGAGCATATGTCGAATTTTTCCGCCTCCACTTCACAACCGCGCCACGTTCCAGCGGTACTAATACGAAAAAATCGATGATCTACAAAATTTTATCATAATTTTTCTATTCATTAAAATATTTGAAAAATTTGTAGTTAATAAAAAAAGGTTTATCACTTTCGAGAACAGACTAATTTCCATTTAGCCTCAACACTAGAGTATGATACCGTAACGTTTTATATAAAATAAGTCAATTAGGACCTTAGCCCGCGTCCGGCTAGTGCTAATTATATTTGCGTCATAAACATTACTAAGCTTTGGGTCCAATTTTCAGCAAGTTTCGTCCCATTGTCGGCACTGTGAAACCAGAAACCGACACCTCGGACGTGCATTGTGCCGTTTTTGTGGGGCCAGATCGTAAATTATACGATCGGGAGCACACTTGACGAAGTTTCGATCGTCGCATATGACGAAATTAATCGCCATTGTGTGGGCACAATGGATTCGAAGTTGAGGTGCTCCTGCCCGAGGCTGTATCGGTCGATCGCGGACAATTGAGCGTGTTAATTGTATCGGAGGTATTGTTTTAATTGATGCGATTAAGTGGTCGATTGTACGGTGATCGTAATCTTGGATTTTGACTTTGTGATTTAGGATTTATTGTTTGGGTAGTGAAAGTTTTTTTGTATTGTTAATGTTATACCAGAATTTCTCTAAATATATTTTGTGGAATGGTGATGTTTTGCAAAAAGAAAATATTCGTATCGTTAAAATTAATATTAACCTATAATCGTTTTTGATATCATGAAAAGTGTAAGGATAAAGATATTCATTTGAAATTGTCCTGAAGATATTCAAAAAATTGTACATTATTTGAATTATCACCATCATCTTAATCTCCATAATGTTATAATCAATAATCTAAACAAGGTTTTTTAATACTATCATTTTTTTTCGTTGCTGCTTATGATAAGGGGAAGATAATTTTCAGTGTTAAATATTGAAATCATACTTTACCAAATACTTTCAGACCAAAAATATACGTTCACATCTATCTACTGGATGCACAATGTATAATATGACCTTACTTTGATGATCAATAATAGGCAGGCCAAATTTACCGTATTTTTTATTTACCAGTAATCTGATAATTTTTTTATTAATTATCAGCTTACTGGTAAATTTAATTTAATATGAAAACTTAAAAAAAATTGTAAACATATACAACCCAACATTTCTTCAAAAATATTTGAAACACAAAAAAAAAATTATTTTCCGGTAAAAATTGAAAATATATCACTAAATCGCTAAACTATTATTTGGGTCATTTACAGGTTAACCGGTAATAGCCTCAAATCGATAAGAATCAATATTATATACATTCCATTTAATAAACGGATAAAACTAAAAAAAAACTATTACCACTATCCAAAATCAAACCAACGACCTCAAACCCCAATTACACATTGAAAACGAAACTTCAACACCATAAATCCATCAACATCCCCAACTTTATTAAACCAAAGACACCTTCATAAAAAAAAGTTTCCAACTTTAAACCATCCACCCCGAAAAACCTCAACAACACCAAAGAATCACATCACCCTCAAAAAGCAAAAAAAATCGAAAAAACCCCATAATAGTCGAAGGCCACGCACGTTGGCCCACATGAATAGTAATAATGGGCATCCCGAGCTGACGCATATACATAATGCAGGGTCGGCTCGTGACTCAGGTGACACCCGAGAAAGAGCCGGGCCCCGCAATGCAGATGCCCTCGAATATCTCACGGCCCCTTTTTTCGGCCCCCGAAGACGTGGGCGGGCCACAAGGTACGGGCCCCCGAACGCCTCCGAGATTATTACTTTTGTAAAAGTTGTCGCACCGAACTCGAGGATCGGGGACGCGGTTATGGCCTTTGTGTGTGTGCGTGTGATTTGAGGAGTTTTGATGCGGTGCTGCAGTATCGTTTGGAATTTTGGAAGTCGTTAGTGTTTTTGTGTCATTTTTTTTTATTTTGATTTATTTGATTAATTTTATCAATATTTTTTGATTATTAATGTAATATTTTATGTTTCGTTTTCATTAGGAAATATGATTCCGAGATCTTAGATGAAGATTTGATTAGAAATTAGATATATTAGAATCTCAATATCTCTGGATTCATCATGCAATTTCATTTTTTATATCATTATATTGACTCACATCGAAATTTTGAAATTAAATATTAGATCGAAATTGTATTTTTTAACCATCCTGAATTTTATAAGATTGTCAGCAGGACAAAATTTTCCGATACATTAAAGCAGGTATCGACAATCTCCGATCCACGGGCCAAATCCAGTTCGATGCCTGTTTTCAATCCGGTTTTTACATGAAAAAATTTGAAAAAAATTATAAATTTTCATCCTCGAGAAAAAATTGCAACTTATAACTACAGTTACAAAAACATTTTTCGGATCTTAGTACAAATGCAAAAAAAATTTCCATATTTCAAAATCCATTTAACAGTGTAATTGAGGAGCTTCTGCCAAACCCTTAATTAGAAGTGATTGTTCTCCAAAATTGTGTATTTTAGAAAATTTTACGTTGTTATATATAAAAACGAAAAAAAATTGCTTGTAGCGCAATTCGTTGTCACCTGTTTTCGTAATATTATCTGCATATGTATATTTTTTTAAATAGTACATGTTTTCAAATAACTATTTTGAGATCGATTAATTTTAACTTTTTAAAATTTTGAGGCTGTTTTTTGTCATTATTTGAGTAAAATTACACTTATAAATATTATTGAGTTTGCCATCTGGCCTGCCAAGTTTCAAATTTTTACGATCGAGCCTTTTTCGAAAAAAATTTCTGACCCCTGTATTGAAAGACCAATCATTCACTTACATATATTTCAAAACTTAACCCTTGAGAAATTGAACACTAAAACAATCTATTATATTATAAAATGACGCGTCTCTAATATGAAGTCACATATTCATAAAAATAAACATACTTTATTATTAAAACGAATCATTTTCGCACTAAACACACATTACTCAAAAAAAACAAAACTTTCATTTTCTTCAAGCAAACACAAGACATAATCAAATATTTACTTAAACCGAAAGACTCACTCATACAAAAAAACTTACCCAATCTTCCGAAAAACACACACAAACCCTACATCCACAAAGAATGATATATTCACCCGCCAAATGACAAATCAACAAATCCCCATCACAACCACCCCCACCCACAAAAAAACAACACCCGTCCACGAGCGCACACCCGAAAAAAGCTTAACCCTCCTCGCGAAGGGGAATAAATTCATATTTGCGTTGAAAGCCCGCCACGGGGTTGACACACGACGTATTATAAGCGTTTCGGCCATTATTTCACGGGTTGACAACCTTTTCGGGCTTGTCCGTTTGGCACGTGCTGGACGCGCGTGCGCAAACTCAATTTGCGCGCGTCATACGCGGCTGATTTATGACTTGTTGCTGCCGCTGCGGCGGTCGCGATCGTTTTCAGCTGAAAATGTCCGAGTTCGATCGTTTCGTGTGGTGTATGGTAAGTGTTATGGTAGCGTATGAATGTCGGGGGAGAAAATTGAATTTTTTTTTTACATATTCGTGGTTTTTTTGTGGAATGTGGAGTGATTGGTTCGTTGCTGTGATTGTGTGTTTTGAGTTGTTTTTTTTTAGGTTAAGATTTGTAATATGATTATTAGTTTGGTTGTTAATTAAATGTTGGTTTTTTTTTAAATAATTAAAATTCATCGATTATAAATAATTTAATTGTCCAATTCCCTAAAAATTAAAAATTCTGATATAGAGAGATGAAATTTTAGCACGGTCGAATAAATATTGAAGTTTGATACAAAATTTATATAATATGATTCAATCGTAGTTATTGTATCCATAATTAAAGCATTTAAACAAATTTTTATTGATAATATTTGTGTCATTTTTTAAGATAATTAAAATTAATCGATAATAAATAATCTAACCCTCCAATTCCCTAAATTTAAAAATTCTGATACAAAAAGAAATACCCAGAAATAAAAAAAAGACTTGAGTGTAATTTTTAAGATTTTTAGATACAGCGGTTTTTGTCGAGAAATTCTTATAGTAGCGCATACAACCATTACAAATTTGCAGTCGATATACATACACTATTAAAAATCAATAAAAATCAATTTTGTGAACTTCAACCATATTTTAAAACATTGGCATTGGTACAATATATATAATAGAACAGCTTTTCTGGCTTAAAACAGATTTTGAATTTTTTGACACATTTTTACTTTCGGTATTTATATTCAAAACTTTAGTATGTTCGAATAAATATTGAAATTTGACACAAAATTAATATAGTTCAATAGTAATGTATCCGTTGCAAGCCATGTATATTATTAGTTTATGTACGAGTATATTTGACTCAACTCAACCTAATCTAACCCAATCCAAAACTTTGATCAAAACAAATAAAATTGCCGAAAAAACCTAATCTAACTCAATCCCCAATAATATGTATGTATGATCGATCCAAATATACATGGACTGGAATATCCTTGGACTGTGATAAATCTAAAATAAAACATAAATTCACATTTTTACTGATAAAATTGACCTCTTTTAGAAACGATCAGAATCGTTACGCAACAAAAATTAAACAAAGGAAGAAAGAGAAAATCACCTTCCATCCGTATAATTTTTACACGATACGAACCATCGATTTATGAAATTTTATACGCGTTTTATAGCCGTCGCTCTTGTATTTCTTTTCAACTTTTAACGATCGTTCCGCCGCCCCTTTTCGACGGTAGCTCGCGCGAAGTTGCAAAAGTCAGTCGAATAAATCCATTATGAGTCGAGTGATCGATGACAGACAGTTTTAAAAGTATCGGGGAGCCTTTTTAAGTTCAAAAACGAACCGAACGGCTCTTTGTCGGGCCCAAGGCGGGGTGGGACGTGAGCGAAAGTAGGCGGAGGGGGGGGGGGTTAATTCAAAACCCAAAAACCTTTTAACCACGTGAACGTCTATTCAAATTTTCGGAAAAGGCTCGTTCACTTTGGTCAATTCGTCATCTTTTTCTAATTGATTCTGAAAAGTCAAAGTGCGCTTTTTAACCTTTGATATGAATTTGTATTATTGGATTACCGTTTTCGTCAAATTCGTTTCATATTGATTATTTTTTTTTAATAAAATATTAACTCATTGACTTATTACGTAAAATATCGAAAAATATCCACGCGAAACTTTTCCTCTCCGAAACCAAAATATTAATATATTGTACGGCGTAAACAAATTTGTTTGTTTACGAAGTAATTCGAGTGTTTCCCGAAGACACGGTGGGCTCGAACTCGGTTAACTTCCGAAGTAAATACAGATCCAAACCTTAAAATAAGTGCTTCAAATTTCCAAGAAGGTTCGAAAAGACCGCTTGGTCCTCGCCCCGAGCGCTCGAACGTCTCGAAAACTAAGAAGTATACACCTTCAAAACTCCGATACTAGACGAAACTTGTTACCAATTCGATTTTCAACCCTTCCCCTTGGTTTCGGAGGCCGAACTGCGAAAAATCTTGTGTTTCAGACTGCGGGCGCCAACTTTCGAAAATATGTATGAAACTTCGCCTTTGGAAGTGTGGCGTTCATGTTTTAAAACGCCATAGGTGTCGGTGAGTTTTGAAAAGCGTCTTGTGTTTCGTTCGTAAAATAAATTGTGGCGAGTCGCGTGTATGTAAATTTTTATAAAAATATGATTCGTTTTGTGATATAACTTTAATTATGTATTCGAGTAAAGAATGATTGTGATTTAAATACTTGTCCGAAATATTTAAAAAAAAATTTATTTAAAATTTAAAATTTTAGTCAGTTATATTTATATTTTTTCGGGACGCTTTAATACTCAATTAGTCTGCATATTTTTAAAGTTTTAATATAATTTCGTGTATTAGATGAAAGTTCACACTATAAAATTCTGATAGTTATTTTCACTAGAATATTAATCAAATATATAAACTTACTGAAAAATAATTTTACTTGACCTGAAAATATAAGGTTACGACACTAGTAGGTTTAGCACGTACGTGTGGTTAGTTACTTCTCAGAAAAACGTAACAATTAAGGATTTTAAAGACAATGATCCTAAGAAAGAGTGCGATAGATAAAATGTAATAAATAACAGCTAATTTATCGCATCCCTTCTGAAAGATTATTGTCTTTAAATAACCTTAATTTTTGCGCTTTTCTGAAAAGTTGTCAATTACTGGTACATAGTCACTGGTGCATCACCTTAATATGAATTCGGGACATTTCAATATAAAAAAATATTCACTTACAAACATTTACCTTGAAACACTTAATTTTCAGCATCAACAAAATCATTATTATCAAAAAAAAACCACAAGAAACCATTTCACAAAAAAAATCTATTTCAACCGACACCACCACTTAAAACCCGATTTACCCCTACTATTAAAAATTCAATCAAACACCCACATACAAATAAGAATGCACATACGTGTACGTAACAGACGAGCCTCCGAGTATAATCCGATTTTCCAGCGTCGCTTTGATATTTTATTATTTTCACGCCCGGCCATATTGGTCGGCGCACAACAAAAGGGACACGTCCTTTGATTACGTCCAACTGTTTCGCCGCCTATAGTAATCTGATAATACGCCATAATTGGATAATGGCATCGCGCACGGTTTCCTTATCTCTATGGCTACACAATTTCTTGGCCGAAATTATTAGGAGCGAGGAGCCTTTGTGCGCTCGCCACGTTCGCGCCCCGAGCGGCGCTTTTCCACTGTTTTTCCGAAAATCAAGGAAATTTTTTTGGATTTTGAATTAAGTTTTGAAAATTGTGGAGTTTTTTGAATAGTAATTGAAAAAAAAATTGTCAGATTGCGATTTGATGTTGATGAAAAAATATGTTTGAATATTGCATAATATTTTTTTCAAATTGTCAACTTTTAGTGTTTTTTTTTTTCATTTTATGAATGTTGAGAAATTGAAAATAATTTATGTTGAAAAATGATTTCTAATTTTATATATTCTAATGATATAAAGAAAAATGCTTTTAACTGAACTTTTCTGTCTAATTTTAGATGTAATCTATTTGAAAATTGTTCCCAACGGAATACTATTTATCTACTGAAAATAGAATACAAAAATTAAGCTTTATATAATGCACTTATTTCATGATAACTTTAATTTCAGTCCTATTTTCTCTCTACGTGAATTCAAGTTATCATTTTTTTGAACGCAAAAAGTATTCTTTTTTTAGTATTCATTTTATTCACCAGCAATAGTGGTTAGTAGTTATTAAAAATCTTTCGTTGCTTTTTTACATAGATAATTAACCGTAGCTTCTTTCCAAGAAGAAAATCATGCTTATTCATAACTAAAGTTGCTAACATAATTTTTATGATTATAGAATTGTTTGAAAGTCTCAAAAAGTATTTTTATGCCTTTTTCAAATAGAAAAATATTTTTGAAAATTAAATATAATATAATAGTTTATTCAGGTCAAAATCATTTTCTTTTTCATGAATTCAAAACAATAATATTTGAATCACAAATTGAATATTCTAATTGTACCTTATACTCAGTTTTTTAAATTCCTATTTTTTGAAAAAAATTTTACATAATATAAAAAAAACTTCTTTTTAATAATTAAAACTTATTTATTAACGATTTAATTATATTAAATGAACCAATTTAACTTAACATAGTAAAATCGGTAAATAGATACAACTTTCATAACTATTCACCTCCATTCATCTCTCAGAACTCATTAAAATTTTCAATCATATTTTAAAAAATTGACTCCACACGATGAATAAAAAACTATCCAATTCCAAATACAAAGCATCGATCATTCCAAACCGACATAATCCCTAAACACATAAAAAAATAATCACAACCACGTCGAAAAAAAACGTGCGTGGGAGTTTTCGTTTTCAGTTTTATTTTAACCCCGAGCCCGCGTTTATCGCCCTTTAGCGGGCGATAAGGCGTCCCTTCTAACGATCTCGCGGCACATTTCTGCAGCGGTCGTTAACTTATTTTCGGCGCGCCGCATTTTAATTAGGAATTTCCAGCACCTGGAAGGGCCGATGAAATATTCAGCGGTCATATTCTGTTGCCGAAATACTGTGAGCGGCGCGGAAAAAATATATAAAAAATATACAGCGCGGAAAAACAGTGGAAATTATGCAGCCGACCGAGAAAAACACCGCTCTACGGGGCCGAAACTTTTTTTCGCGTCTCATTCTTATCGAATTATCCGAAAAATATAGATTTCGCGTAAATATTTTGCTCGCGGTGCGGAAAAATTTCGCGCGATCGAAGCGAAAGTTTCGCGAAGGTGGCCCTGAAAAAATAAGAAGTTTCGCGCTTGTTTGTAGCGGAGCGTTCGAATTATTTTTTGGTTCGTTAATTTATTTGTTGCTTTATCGGGGATTCGGATGAGTTGAGTATGATGTTTAATGCGAAATGTTTCCAACTTTTGTATGAAAAAATAATGATAAAATTTCGTTAACAATTTTCGGCTGTTGTAAAATTTATATTGTGATATTGTAAGGAGCGAAATATTCAATGTAAATTTATTCAAATATGTATTTAAAATTTCAGCTTGAATATTTGACAGAGCATATCCGTTTAAACGCTTAGAATATTTCACCAGATTCCCGAAAATCCTAAAACGATAGAGGAATTCCTGAAATTGTATCGAGAAACTGACACATTTTTTGTCGTCTAGTTTTTCAGCCGAAGGACGAATTTATATTACATTTTTTCAAATTCCTCACATTATCGATTCTCATAAAAAAGGAAATGTCAAATACCCATTTTAAATAAATAATACAATATACGTCTCAACCCCACTTATAATATATACAAAATTGACCACCGATTTTCACAAACGTCCGCCTAAAAGTCCATTAGACCTTGAGGTCTTTTTTAAAACACTTCTCCCACAATCGCATGAAAATATAATATAATAGAACCTTTTATCAACACGCGCATAAATCTTCTAACAAGTCGCTTACCAGAACACGGTTAATAAATATACATTTACATGTGCTCCGGCCACCATTTTTCCCCATACATTACGTCTGAGAGTAAATAGGAATATTTGCGTTTCCTCTGGCCTCCAAGTGTATAGGGACGAGAGAGCGAGCAAAGAGTCGCCGCCGAAAACTTTGAATGTTTACTGTATATGAAGTCTACGAAACGACTCAATAAAAACCCTTTTTATTAAGGAAAAGACGGTTATGGGGAGGTCGTCCAAGAGTCCGAGCCCGACGACCGAAACTTACTTTTTCATAACAATGCGACGCGAAAGTTTATCGAGCACTGACGATATAATACTCTGTCTATGAAATAATATGCGTGTGTTAGACGTGCAAGAGTTGAGCTCTATATGTGCAAAAGGTAGTGCAAATTATACTTAGAACGGTATTTGATATAGCTTTATTTTACTAACAGACAACGTAAAAGAGAATGAAAGAATCTGAGATATCTATACCATATGATGATAATAATCTAATGATTATATCTTTGTTTCAAGATATTGACCTCTTACTTCAGTTACAGAATAACAATATAATAATAGAAGAAAAAAAGTTTCCGAATTTCCGATATATGATCAAAAATAAAGGTATTTCAATTTTTCGTACGTATTTTAAATTTCGTGAATTCTTTTTGAAGATCAAAATAATTTAAAAACAATTATACTGATTATTGCATATCGATCAATATTTCGAAATTTGAAAAATCATTACATAATAAAAAATATTTTTGTTACTAATAAATAATATTAATCGTAATTAAATGAATCAATCTTTATTACTTTTATAAAAATGCTTCAAAAGTAATTCAAAAATACAATAATGTTTTTATATCTCATTTTTTTTTCCAAGTCGTAAAAAAATATAATTTTTTTTAAATATAAACACTAGAAAATATTTTAAAGACATTTGTCATAGAAAAAAATGATATATTGAATTTTTTCTTCGTGCAAGGTCTCGTTGTTAAAGATAACGGCACGCGGTTAAAGATAACCGTCGGATGTAACTAATTCGCGGCGAATAGACGCCGCGAGTGTTAGCATTCGAAACGGTATCGTAAAATTTATGTAGTGTGAATATATGCCAGTCAAAAGTAAACCGTGCGTAAATATTGTAAGGACGGTGTAAAGAGAAAGGATGTTATGATGTAGGGCGCGAAAATGGATCGATGTATTATTCGGGTACGCAAATGGCACAAACATGGGGTTTTATGTCGGAAAAATCTAGAATTTTTTATATCGATCCATATTATACGACGACTGAAACTTATTGTTCGTAATATACGAGCTTTTATTGTGATTTGATTATTATATATATCATTGTGGATATTTTAATGATCACGTACAGCGTCGTTCCCGGAAACTTGATTACTTCGTGCCTAATTCAAATTACAGACTCGAATATCTATATCTGCGAAATTATGATTCATAGCAGATGAACCTTCAAATCGGACAGATTGCTATATATCCTGTCTGCGTGCGAATCAATCGGAAATTGAAATGAATCCGCGTTACCGAATCGTCGCCATTAATTTCAATACCGACAGATCCGCACATTAAGAACACCCTCCGATTCCAATTCGCTCCCTTCAATCCCTTCGACCACAGAAACGTAATGTGATGCATAAATTCATATCAATTTCCATATTTTTTGAAAACAAACAATGTTTTTTTCGCGGATGATAAATTTCGTATTCAAATTCGTGAAATGGTTAAAAAAAATTCGACCGGTTACATAAAACGTTACGAGAATAATGAACTCAATTAAAAATTTCGTTCCGAATGTATTACGAACACTTTGAAATAATATTTTAATATATAAACATTTTGTAAAACACTCAAATTATGTAATAAAAACGGATCGATCTCAAATGCGTAGAAAAAACTCATCACTCAATACCATCTTAAACTTTAAACCTTCATCCTGATTCAGCACCACTCCACAACAACGAATCCTTGATGAGCACACATACATAGTAAAAGAACCGCATGCATTTCAGAGGACTTACGTATGCATATCGAGGACCCAGGGCCCCGCCCAGGAATATCGGAAAGGCATAAAGGGCCAGCCGAGGGAATTCGAAGGCCCGGGACCAAAGCTAAACCTGCACACGTTCCGAAATCCGAATCCGACCTGTGGGAATTGTACACACTTTGCCGACGTATGACAAACCGCCCTTTTTCCATGCTTTCGAATGCGGAGGGCAGTTTCGATTCCGCCCACGGCTAATGGACGCTCCGAATTAAACTATCGTATGTTTGTATGTTTTTTTTTGAGGATTTTGCGATTGGTGCGTAGTTTTTGAGACACAAAAAGCAAGTTAATTTATTTTATATAAGAACTGTTACATTTAAAATTATAAATCCTGACAAAGGAAGTCAAAGTAAACTTTAATAAAATAGAATGTAATATTCTTCAAAATGTATTTAACTTTAAATAATATCTTATCTGAATAAAAAATATTTTAATTTTTTTAATATAAATACCTTTAAAAATCATTTCTTGATACACTTTAAATATTTTCAGTTTTTTCATAGTAAAAAATTCCGTCGTCAACTTATTGAAGCCTCCTTGAATTCAACGTATTAGTATTCGATAATTTATAAAAAGATTCGAAATCTTCTAAGTATAATATAATACTTAGTATGGTTATGTTGAAATGGAAAGTCGCTAAATTTTATTACGTCGCAAAGAAAACTCGCGGCGACCCTTTTGGAATATTACTGATTTTCTTTTGTTGAAGTTGCGCTACGGAAACTTTTCTGAATTCGAATGCACTTTGTCTTGAAGATTGCGTTCGAACGTTGACTCATATAAAATTTCAAATCTATTCAATATTTGCATGACAAATTGTGTAATTAAAGTTGTTTTAGAATAATTGCATTATTCAAATTTTTGCCTTCAGTTATATTCATTCCATTAATTTGATTGATTTTGTTATTCAAGAAAATTTTATTTGAATTATTTTATATAGAACTTAAATTTTTCAAGCATGCAAAATTTGATTTTCTTCCAATTTATAAGAAAAGCTTGCATTTTCATGGATAAAATATTAAAAATTCATACAAAATCTGATAAAATAGACATTCGCACGTAGCAATATTTCATTGAACACCAATTTTTTTTCAACAGTCGTACAAAATCGAAAATCAAAAATTTATACGACTGCACAATGTTCCATATAAGAAAAATATCTATTCAATCGGAACAAGATGGATATTCTTGAACCCCTAGTACTGTCAAAATATACAAGAACCTTTATATTCATACGATACTATCTGTATCCAGTGGCAGATATTTCCCATACTAGAAAATATTAAAAATAAAATAACAGTTTTATTTTAATATCTAAATATTTTAATCTAATTTTTATTGAATTTATTAGACATATTTGAAACAAAAATTATTTAGAATTACCAAGATAACACAGATAAGATACACAACTTAATTTTTTTCTTCTCGTTTTCCCCTTATCGCAACATCTCTATTTGTAAAGGCCACACAAGCCCTTTTATTACATTATATAACACAACCATTTTTTCTTCCGCACTTTCATCTGATACAAACCCTCCCTCCCCCCACACTCTAATTACCCCCAAACTCCTTCCGAAAAACACAACACCGATCAAATCGATTTACGAAAACTTTCGAAAGCCCATCAAAAGCGACACACCGACCACGGCCAACCCCTGCAAACCCAAAATCCAGATAAAGCGTACACACACGCGCGAATGTGTGGCGATTTCGCCGGTGGCGCGAAGAGTCCGGCGGGCGCGCGAGATTTGCACGCCGACCCGTACATAAATCTTCATCTTAAAATACTTTGGGCTGTTTCTGGGGGAAGGTTCCGGTCGTCCTGGAAGCCAGGACACACCCGAGTATTTGCCGACAATAAAATGAAAGGACGCCGTATGCAAATGCGAAAAGTTCACAATGAAAACGCGCGCCGAGCGGTTCGACGTTAACGACGCTTTCGGCACACCTATGGGGGTGGGTTTTGTGTTTTTGCAATTTTGATACTTTTTTTAATGAATTTGATTGTGTTGATTTTTAGTTTTTGTATATGAAATAAAGTCTTTATTGAATTGTTTTTTATTGGAAAGTCTGCTGGTGTTGTGATAATTGGATGTGTTATGGTTAGGTTATGTGTTTTGGTTATGTTATGTTATGTGTTATGGATTGAAAGTGTTATGGTTGGTTATGATGACAATTGAAAGTCAAAAAAATTCATAACTTTATAATGATTTCTATTATAATAAAAATTTTCATTGACTTTGATTCGTTATAAATATATTTTAACGTCTTATTTTATTAAATGAATTTTCATTAATCATCGATGTTGAGTGAAATGTGATGCAAATAATAAATAGTTGTAATTGCGTAAAGTTAACATTAAACTAGGAAGCCCGTTACTTATACATTAATTAATCGGTATTTTTTTAATTTTTACTGATAAATTTATTTTTTTAAATATTGTTGTTTTTTGAAAAATATTTTTGAAAAACTGACGGGTTGTATGTGTTCACGGTTTTTTTAATTTACCTACCGATATTTTTCCAATTTTCGCCGGATTTTAAACAAAATTTAATTTACCGGTAAATTACTTGTAAACCGGTAATCAGTAAAAAATACTGAATTATCGGTAAGTAAAAATTGCGGTAAATTTAGCCTTTGTACTTCAGACCATTAGGCAATTGCAATGGCGCTAAAGTTTTTTTTTTTTTGCAACAGTTTAATATTGTTTTTTAAATAAATATTGAAAAATTTATATTCATTAACAAAATATAATATAAATTCACCCACATTATATACACGTTTACCGATAATAAACATAAAAAATAATACTTATTGTTTTGAATATGAAAAATTAAATATTCATAACCCTATTTATACGATAAACGAAATTGAAAATTTTCCATTTCATCAAAACATAATACATATAATAAATCTGATCCATCGCGACATAAATAAAAACATTCACCCCAAATTGAATTCAACGAAATTCGATCAAAATTTATACTTTAGTTTACATCAAAAACCACTCGAAAATAAAAAAAGCAATCTTCCCAAACTCGACACTCGAAAAAAACTTATAATCTGACCGTTTTTTACGCGCGCCTCGGGTACGATTCGAATTTAAAATCCGATACGACCAGAACGACAAACAACACGCCGTCGAGATTTATGGGTCGTTAAGAGCGGCCAGCTTTGAGCACTTCAGAAAAGAAGCCTTCCACGCACCCTCAAGAGGAAGAGTGGTACGTAGTCGGCGGTCGAGTTCGCCCTTTGATGCCCGTCGGGGATTTTCCGGCGGCAAGAACCGATCCAATTTATTCCGGTTGCGGCATTACCATATAATCTTTCAATTAAATGCTGGGCTTTGGCCTGAAACGGTGTGCCGAGGCTGAAGAGCGAAAGCCTGAGACGACAAATCGGCGAAAGTGTGCTTTCTTATGGACGAGTTTTTGGGTTTGATTAATCGGATTTGAATTTCGGTTGTTTCTGATGTTTTTTTTATGTAAGTATCAATGGTGGTGACTTATAAAATAGGCTTATTGTCTGATAGAATAATTTTGATATGAATTTTTATATCTAAATAAAATGAAAAATCTCCTGAACAAGAAAGAAAAAAAAGGATCGATACAAAAAAGAATCTCATCGAACTTTTCCCCCATGCAAAAATATATGTAGGTATCAATCGAAAGGGCACCCGTGAAAAAATTTACATTCAGCGCGCGTCAAAAATCAGAAACGCCTCTCATGCATAACTAATCGCGGATTTTTCGCGGCAACTTTCGCCGAACCCGCGCATCTATTTGCCCTTTATAATTTCTAAACACACACAGCGGCGTTTCCGCCGTGAAAAATCGGACTTTCAGCAGTTTTCAGACACAGACGAAACGCGCGAAAGGGAGGGAAACACCCCGAAGAATTGACAGTGGCATTAAGCATGCGCAACGGCGATCGATCCACCGTTTCGCTACCGAGACGGCTCCTGGACCCAAGATTCTGCGGCGTGTTCGTAAATAAATCATTTTATATTAAAAATAATATATTTCGATAATTTTTTTGATTGATAATCAATCTTTATAGTATGTGTGATGTATAAAAAAATTATTTGATGTATTTTATTTTTAAATATTGATTTAAATTTAATGTTGAAAAATGATCTTGAAATTTTTTAATAAATATTTTTTTTATTATTAATTGATTGTTTTTTTGGTTTGTAAATCGTATTCGTTTATTAAAATCGTATATAACTCTATTGTGTGAAAGAAATAAAATATATTCTGAACATTTGTGTGTGAATGAGAAAGAAATATACGACTCAAGGCCGTTCGCGAATTCTACAGCTTCCTAACTACCCTTTCCATTACAAAGCCGAATTTCCAATATATCTACACTCAAAAAAGCTCCTTATACACACTAAACATAAAAAACCTTTTTCTGTACAAATAATTTTATTAAACAGTTCCAAAAAGGCATCGAAACGGCAATCCAGCGCCTCGCACACGTTCGCACACACGTTCGCGAGCACATGCGCCCTAGCCCCGTTTACTTGTAGGAGTCGACGCACAAAGTCGACCATCGCTGTGTGCAAAACGCGGCACAAAACGCGCTTTATCAACGCGATTTTTTCGCGAATCTCGCGCCGAAAACGTCGATTCTATCCGCGGGAAAGCCATGTTCGAACCCTGGCCGACGGGCAATGGCCGGCTTTCGCGCGCCGCCTAGACCCCACGGGAAAGTCTGTGTTTATATTTGAGGTTATGTCGGAGGTTTTCCGTGCGGTTTTTCCGAGTTATTTCGTTCGGCTGATATGTAAATATTGACCGATTCGAAATGCTTGGTGGAAAATTGGGTGGCTGTTTGCGGGTCGCTTTCGCGTTTTTGCTGATCGCCTGCGAACGGTTTTCGCTTTGTAATCCCGATGCTAAGAGACTGTACGATGATCTGTTGAGTAATTACAATAGGTTGATTAGACCGGTTACGAATAATAATAATACTGTATTGGTCAAGCTGGGGCTGAGGCTGTCGCAGCTGATTGATCTGGTGAGTTGATTGAGTTTATTTATTTAGTGTTTTGATTCATTGATTGTGTTTGGTTGTTTTTGTGTGCTTTTGATGTAGATTTGTAGTTTTTTGTTTGAATATTTTTGTTTTCTTTTAATTAAGATCGGAAAAATAGCGAATTTCCGTCTGGTGCGCTTGTAGTTTGCTCCGTGTTTCGGTATGACGTTTAGCAGCACAGGTCAATAGATTGTACAAATTTACAGAAGGTTTTTAACAATTTTTTAACTTTTTATTCATAATTTTATATGTTTATTGATTATGATTTAACTGAAATAAATAAATATATTTTTTTATAATTAAAAAAAAATTAAAAAAACATTTCATTTTATTTTTATTTTTGTCTCCCATTTTAAGAGGGTTTTTACGTTTTTAATATTTTTTTCAATTTATCTCTATAAACAAGTATATTTTGTTCATATTATTTTCACAAATTGACCTTCGTTCAATTATTAAACTATTTTCATCAATCGAAAAACAAATTTCGAATTTTCCACCACTCGAATTCCATAATTAAAATATAACCACGCAACCAAAAATCTTCAAGCAACAAAAACTTAACATGAATTCCACTCTAAGAGAATCGCGTAAAAACTCATTAAGAAAGTAATTAAAAGTCTGATTAAACTCCTCCCACCCTGTTTACATCCATTTCGCAATTACTACCAACGAAACCCATGAGTAATCCGTTGAGCACCAATTTCAACCAAGCCATAAACATGATTAAGAGTTAAAGAGTAACGCTCTTCAACCGACTGTTTAAAAACTTAAATCTTAATAATTTCCACGTAAAATAAATCATATTTATAAATGACCACCGTTTCCTATAAGTAATCGCTTCTGAATTGAATTATTTCAGCGGAATTTGAAAACAATCGTCCTCTTTCTTCAACCAAAACACAATACAATTAAAATTTCAGAGACTAGACAAAAAGAGGAAAGTCATTGTCGAGCGCGGATTGCACTCGTAAATAAATTAAATTCGAAACGAACGAAGAAAGCGGACAGTTTTGGGGCGACGGCGCAAATTAGGTTTGCTCCAGCTGCTCCATGGTGGAGCCCAGCAAAGCCAGCCTGATTATGGAGATCAGTTTTATAATTAATTCGCTTACACGTCGTATGTACACGAAGCACTAGAACTTGGTCCGCGGACGTATATTTGAACGGCTAACGAGCCGCGTTTGCTTTCATAAATTAATTTACTTTGAAAACTAGCTCGGTCAAAAACGCTCGTTTGATTTTCGTATGGGAGTGCAAGCGGTTTTGGATTGGATGCGTTTCCGCTGTGGAGATTTTTTAAATCGATGGTTAATTCGTATCAACTTTGTAAAGTCCAGTTTCTCTTTGAAACTTAATGGTACTACTATGAAATCACTTTTTTTTTCAATAATTTTGTATTCAAAATATTAATTTTTAACTAAAAATATAAAAGTTTTGATAGTTGAACCCTAATATAAGTTCTATGTATATTATTTGACCGTCCTCACGTTCGATAAGTTAATAGCGTCTTCTGCGGTGAATTTTCACTAGAAATTCAGCGATCGTGTAATTCAAAAGCTCTCGTTTGATTTACGACCTTTTTGATATTCAAATGCAACCGA
Source organism: Hydropsyche tenuis (assembly GCA_009617725.1). Lineage (NCBI taxonomy): Eukaryota > Metazoa > Arthropoda > Insecta > Trichoptera > Hydropsychidae > Hydropsyche > Hydropsyche tenuis. The sequence continues at coordinate 4,854,809 of VTON01000004.1, forward strand.
GCTTTAAAGCATCCTCTCAAAAAGCGGGAGAAACTTGCATCAAACGACGAACTGCTGTGCAAAATTTCAAAACTCCCACACTAAAACGAACCATCCGAACTCCGAAATAAATAATAATGAAAATACCCAAACTTTAGATTTTATTCAAAAAACTCACAAGGTTTCGCCATTGAACAATATACATATACTCGTCATACAACTCGAGCGACAAGGATGTACAAACGCAAAATCATTGATATTTAATTAACCAGAGTTATTCCGCAGATCCCTGCGAACGTATCGGAATATAATATTTATGATTCGCAGTTGTTTATTGTATTATTGCGACATGTTGAGTGAGTCGGCGTTGTTGTTGTGATGAATCGTTCGCGCATTCGTATCGAGTTAACGTATAATACAATAATACAGAATGGCGAACGGGTCGTTCACGTTTAATTAAATTTGCCAGGATCTTGTCTTATCGCCATCTGCTGTGTACGGCCCCAGCCTACGACCACACGCCAACATCCTAAATTGTGATGTTAATTTTCGTCAAATTCGCGGCGACAGATGGAGACAAATTGTTTCGACGACTGAAGATAATAATTTCAGCCGCACGCGAACGAACCGATAATCGAGATTTTTTAATATAGAATTCAATTAAGCGAAATAATCGAGATTAAATATATAATATATTGATTGATTTTAAAGTAGTAAAGAATATTTGTTTTATAAATAAAAAGTAATTATTATTGAATTTAATCATCTGTATATTACATATTATTGATCTGAGTCCTTTGAAAATAGTGATTTTAGTATTCAATTTAAGAATTATCTTGTGCAATAAATGAAAATGTTTGAATTTTTTGTGCTATATTAGAAAGATTTTATCTCACAATGGAAATTATAGTAGTATATTATGATGATATTACCTAGAAATAATGTAACTAGGTTCACTAACGACATTATCTGATCTGATCTCATATCATCAACTTAATGTAATATGAAAAGAATAGTTTCAAAACTCAAACTTTTTTAAAGTTACGTTTTTTTTGTTACTACATAGTAATGGAAAAAAAAATTAAAACTATTGATAAAATTTCACTACGATATTATTCTATTATAAACTTTTTATAAAATACATATACAGATACTTCTCGACATACGACGGTTCAACTTAACATACAATGGTTCGCATTTACGACCAAAGAAAAATAATATAAAAATGTTTTTTAATCAATTATTTGAAAAAAAAACTCGAATAACGACGAATAATTCACTTCAAAAAATATATAAACTTAATCGAATTATTGAATTAAAAATGGAAATTTAGATATAATTAAAATTGATTGATTTTTTTTATATGGATTCGACTTATGACCGAGATCAAGAACGTATCTTTGTCGTAAATTGAGAAATACTTGTAATAATGAACTTTACCACCTAAAGATAATCTATCTATATTCAATATATACAACCTTCTTTCAAAACTTCCCTCAACAAAACACAAAATCACCAATATCCGATAACAATATCCATACCACATCATCGAATACACACATCCACCCACAACATAAGTTTGCAAAATCGGATAAAGTCTCAGGACGAAACACTTCATAGCGATACTACCTAGACGTCTCAAAGGCACACCACACCCCCATACAGTGTACAGTATCAATTTTACATGTAAATCGAGCTCCTTCCCCCATCCCCTAACTACGTTGGCGTCGACGAGACGGTAGTGCCAATTTAGTGGCAGCTGCACACCCCCGGACACTAATGTCCTTTTCATCAACACGCTAACGACAATGCAATTTTCAGCTCGACGTTACCCACTTCTTCGACGTCACGTCCCACGTCGTCGCCAATATTAAAACAGATGGTGTACCCGGCTCTATGTACGGTTTTAGTGTCTGCGCACTTTTTGCGCATCGCCGATGGGAAACCCTTTTGTGTCTGTATTTTCGTAAGTGTAAAAAGCTGCGATTCAAATTGTGGTCTTGTCGTAGTCTGGGTTTGTTATTTCGGTGAGATCTGTGGAGTAAATTGTGTTTTGTGGATATAAAATGGTTCAGAATTTTTTTTTTGAAAATATGATTTGACTTGGGAACGTATAATATAGTGTTAGTGACTGGAGTTGAAACATTCACGGAAATACTCTAGAAAATTCAACGTCATAAAGAAAAATACGGAATGGAACACCTGAGTTCAAGAATACGTTGCATTAGAGTTAGAAGACATGTACAGAACATATTGAGTCAAAGAGTGAAAATATTCGTATATACAAAATCATGAATTTTTATTTTGAAAAATAAATTTAAAAAATATTCCGAAACACCTTTAAGTAAAATGAAATTACTTTCATAAAACCATTCAATAAATATTCTTTCATTTTTAATCTTTCATTCCGAACATAGTTATTTTTAATCTTCCTTCCAAGATAGTCTTAAGCAATTTTTCATTGAGATATTATCCCGTCGCTATCCACAGGAGATGATGTAATTACAAAAGAGGTGGAGCGAAAAGGTGTTTGCATATTACAACATCGACCCCATCTAAAAATCAAAAACATATAAAACACCAAAAATTCATAACCACGAAACATTCCATCAAACCAACACAGCCACATCCCGAAATAAAAAACGAGACAATTCGAAACGCGTCGATGTCTCCCCGAGCCAACGGTCGGTTAATACTTGATGGCAGCCATTCAATATTGTTGTGATCAAACACGGACCCGAACCGCTCGAGGGACTGCTAGTTGGCGACTGTTCCGCGAACAACGGGCTAACTTTAACTAGTTGCGGCCAGAAGCATGGGAACTCGATAAGATTTAATTCCGCCTTGACTGCCCTAAATGTTGGAGGTTGAGGATGAAAGAGGCGCCCTTGGGGGCTTCGGGATGTTGAAGGGTATGGGGTTTTTTAATGCGTGCTGGGATTGAGTGGTTTGGTTTTGTTCGATTAATTGCTTGGGATTAGTGTGCGATTATCTGTCGATTTGTTTTTGTTGGGGTGGTTTTTGAGGCGTTTGTGTGTTTGGTTTAGAAAATCATTATGTGTAACATGTGTTGTGACTAATTAGCTCAACTTTGATGGAATCTGACACAATCAAGGCAGCTAAGTTTGTGACTAATATATTCAATTCAAGAGTAAATTAAGTGAACCCTTTTTTATCAACTATTACGTAATATAGTTATCTTGTCATAGTAACATCATCTTTATATTCAGTCCGTTGCAGAACCTTTTCTAAAATCGAAATTTTGTACATTTTTTTTTTATAAATTCTATATTTTTTATAAGCTCAATAACGCATTCATAACGATAGCACTAATTATTCACTTCAATACAAATATAAAATTCAATAATTTAAATAGAATAAAATATTTTTAATTTTTCCGAGTCAAAAAATTCAAATACAATTTTCGAAAACCATATTAATTAAAAAAAAACATATTAATCGAAAATTTAATTTAAAAAAATTATGAGATAGCAGCAATAACATATTCCAATTCAATTATCTAAATAATTCATATTTTGAAATTAAAAAAATATATATACCCTATAAAATACATTTCCTTGACAATTTCAATAGTTCTTCAATCAAAAAATCATAAAATTTAAAATCGACACATTCAACAAAACCAAACCACACACAATTCAAACCCACAACACCCAATCACAAAAAATTAACCAAACAAAACAAACAACCCAACAACAAACCCCACATAAATCCGAGCCCATTACCGCGAAGCGTCCGACTGTTAAACGACGACCAGCACGTAAGTTTAGCGCATTAGTAAGCCGGTGTAAATGTCCGCAACGGAGGCGAACCGTAAACGGCCCGTGTTTTGTGATGTACGGTCGCACTTGCAGTTGCACTCGCATGTGCATATGTGCAATCGGCGAAGGCAATGGTGGACGCAGTCAACAGGCCGCAGTTGGACCGCAACGGAGACCGCAACGATTTGCCAAATTGCGACGAGTCCGCAACGGTTTGCATTGTGAATTATGTATGGTGAGTTTTGGTGTCTTAGGAGATTTGTTTTGTAATTAAGGAGGAGTTAAGTGCGCTGTTTTGGATGAAGAATGTGGGTGTTTTGTGTTGAGTTTGTTGTGAGGGGTTTGTGTGTTGTTTTTTTATGTTCTTTGGAAGTTTGGGATGTTTTTTCAATGCGTATGTGATTAATGAGTTTGAATGCTAAAAGGTACACTTTTACGAATGATTTGAAGCTAAAGATTTGTGCATCCGTTTACAGATCATGTCAATTGTTAATAATGATCCATTGGTTTTACGAGGCTAAAATCGTTGACATTCGATGAATAAAATATAATATAGACTGCAGTGGTGGCTCGTGAGAACTTGTAGTGGAGGGGCTGCAGTAATGAAAATGAATATAGTAAGCATGTTCCCATAGGCAAAATACGAAAAATGTCGTTATCAAAACATACAATATGTATTGCATTTTTATATAACATACATATGTGCAAGGCGAATATAGGAATTTAAAAAATTCGAAAAATTTACTAATTTAATTAATAAAGGGAGGCTTGCACCCCGCAACCCATTGTTATAAGCCGCCACTGACATAAAGTGTTTCCCATCCAAAATATAAATCCATGTTTGTTAATAATCTAGACTTTTTTAAACATACTAATTTGAGTTGACTATATGATATTATAATTTTTAAATATTATAAATAACCCTATAATTGAAATTATTTGATAATTAATAATATTGATATCTGGATTCTTGAAAATCATATTTTTCTTGTAACATTATCCAAAAAATATGCTTACATTGAATATTATAATTGTAAATTTCAATTCAGAGAAATCAGAATTGATAATCTTACTTTCTGGTTTTTGCAAAACGATACTCATATTTGAAATTTATTAAATCTAAAAATAAAAGGAAATTCTGCTTATTTAAAATCTAGTATTACCAAAATATTCTTTTAATAATTAATTTGGTTTTATTATATGTCTGACACTTCAATACCGAAAATATTATTTTCAAATCAAAATGTCGTTTATAAATAACACAAAAGAAAATTATTACCAAAAATAATCTGATATTCTTTCAAAGTAAAAAAATTTACATCAAAACCTATACATAAAAACAATTTATCCCATAAAAAACCCAATATCAAAACGATCCTCATAAATCCAAAGCCCGCAGCGTACATTTTCCATCCATTTTTTTTTCAAACACGACCATCATCGATACATCACCACAATACCCACAAAGCCTTTTCGAATTGCATTAAATTGATATGCATTTTCGATGGAGGGCCGTTCCCTTTGACGCGCCGTTATGCCCCGCTTATTGCGTGCACTTTCAGACGGGAAGCAATTTCGCGTCGTGCATTTTGCGAAAATTTAACGTGTACGGAAAAATAAAAAATTTATCTTCCGTAAAAACGATCCTTCGGCTGAAAAGGCGGGCCTTTTATGCGATACGAGCGCGCTGAAAATACTGTCAGAGTAATGGAGCCGATGCGTTGCGGCGATATGTAGAGTTTTAATATTGGAAATGTGCCTTTCGATATATTAATTTTATTGATTTTCTTGTAACGAAATGTAACTTGTAATTCAGGGATGGCAAACCAAGGGCACGCGTGTTAGTGGCACGTTCAAAAATTTGACTTAAACGCGAAAGATTTATAATATTTAGTTTAATTTAATTGTGGATTGAGCAAATGGAAATTTTCAGAATTATCAAATGAAGCGAATTTGATATAGAATAATATATTTATTATATGTACTATTGTTCAATAGTTGTTGCAATAGCTAATAAGTTGTGGAAAAGTTTTTCAAACATTTGATTGTACATATTAATGAAATTAGTCTTTTCCCAAATATGAAAATGTTATTAAAAAATAGTCAGTTACTTAAATATCAAGATTTATAATGCAGTAATAAAACAATAATTGTGGGGTTTATTTTAATGAAATCCCAAAATATATGAATAAAAATCAAATGTATCGTTTAATCCAGCTTGTATAATATGTCCAAAATAAGGCCCGTGAGCCATGTGTCCCAATTGAAGGTTTTGATCAGCCCTTATGATTTTAAATATAATACAATATCTTAAATGTAAGCTTTTTTATTTTTAATGTAAAAAAAGAACTATCATATTATTATAAAGTTTTACAATATTCGTGTGTGCCCCTTCAAAGCCATGTATTACTTTATTTGGCCCACCAAGAGATTTCAGTTAGCCATTCTCGATGTAATCAATAAAATTTTTAAGAATTTTTTTGTCAAAAAAGTTTCTTTGGCACGTCTAATACTCGAAAAAAATATTCAAAAATTTTGACACACGAACGAAAAAAGATTCACTACAGGTTTTAATTTATTGAAATTCGAATTTCACTAAAAATTTATGTCACACAACCAAATGGACGACATCACTAACATGAATTTGAATCAATCAAAACAAATCCAACTATAACACATTAAAAAAATATTTTATACACAAAGTTTCTCAATCATGTCAAACCACAAACTAACGACCGATCATATGTTGTGCAGAGAATTCGCAAGCAGTGCTGCCAACCCGAAAAATAATTGACTCGCCCCCCGGTAATTCGAACGCGAATCCCTTCTGCGGCGCCCGGTTGAATTATTATCAAAACGTTCTCCATCCAATCCGACCTTAAAACATCCGGCACGTAACAAATTGACACTTGTTGTTTGTTGCGCCGGAACATTGCGCAATTTCCGCGCAATTAATCAAAGCGAATTAAACGCGGCGCGCACAATGAGCCCTCATTGCAAATTTTCCACACACGTCGCGCGATGATGGCAATACGGCCGCAAAATGAGGATTTAAGGATTGATTGTGTTTATGTGATTTTTTTTTTGTATTTTTTGTATTGTTGTGTGTTTTATTATTGTATTTTTTAGAATTGGGTATCGGTCGTTTTATTGATTAAATTGAATATATACTATTATATTATATTTAAGTATTAAATACATCGTAAATAAGACAAATTGTCTTAACAAATCATATAAATATGTACAAAAGCATATACATCCAATTATTTTTTCACACGGGGATACGTACCAGAGACTACCGTATAAAAAGATATACGGTGGCTATATATAAATTGAAAATAGGTTCCATCAGTATATTTGGATGGAAAATCCATCTAAATATACACCCAATTCTCTTTTTACACGGTTCCAAAATAATATGATTCAAGAAAGAAGAACCGATTATTTTTTGCAGTTTTTTCAATTTAACACGGTATAAAAATGAAAAAAAATGTATTATTATACCAAAAAGGTAAGATTTAGTGCAGGTCAGTATACTATTATAATTATATGAATGTAATTATAGTTATTAAATAAAAATTTTCGATGATTTTATATGGTGAAATTTTTTCACATTACACATCTTTTAAAAAGTATATTTGGACAGAAGTTCTATCCAAATATACTGATGGAACCTATCTCCAATTTTTATATAGTCAAAATTTTTGTATGGTCAAAATTTTTTCACACGATAGTCTCTGAAACGTATTCCTCGTGTAAAAAAAAGATTGGGTGTATATTTGGATGGAATATCCATCCAAATATACTTTATAAAAAAATGTGTAATGTGAAAAAAATTCGCCATGTTAAATCATCAAAAAACATCGAAACTTTTCATTTAATAACTATTATATAATTGTATTGCATAAGTGGTTTACTCTAGATCTTACCATTGTGGCATAATAATACATATTTTTTATACTGTGATAAAGTGAAAAAAATAATTGATAATTTTTTTTGAACCGTGTAAAAAGTGGATTGGATTTACATATATTGACATCATTGAATTTTCTAACGTCATCAATTATACTTTCAACTCAATCGTACTTAACAATTTCGAATTTCAACATTTATAATACAACCTCCGAGAAGAAGAAATATTGCAGAAACCCTTGCAATAACGCAATCAAGTCGCATACGTGTTTATAATAAGGGGCCTCTTCGTTTCGCGGCCAACTTTCCAAGCACAATAAATATCCGACCTCTCAACAATGGATCCTATTAACAATGAAGTATCTGCCCAATATTTTACGCAGCCCACCCTATCGCCGGGCCCTTATCTAAGCGCGAAAATTGAATTATAAATTACGTTGAGCGATCGGTTGAGTTCATGAATATTTCACCCCGTTAACTGGTGGGACGATCGACGCCTGAAAAAATATGGTTTCGTCCAAAAAAATATGATATTTTATAAATTCGATGAAAGATAATTTGTTCAGTCTCGCTTTTAACGAGTGGCCATTCTTTCAATTTTACTTGAGCGTATTAAAATTTTGATCTTTCATTTCGAAGAATATTAACATTAATTTAAGATATTATATAAATTATTTCAATCTAGAATACATTTCGTATATTTATATATAATAATTACCGTAATTCTTTAATGGGGTACGTCGTTTGTCGATATTCGTATCATAAGAAAAGTGTGCGTGAACGAAAATATATCTATTTTGACGCATTACATCCGATATTCTCTTGTTCGTCTACCAAATCGATACATCGTATCTGACGATGTGAAAATTAATATGGCTTCTCGTGCTTTTCGATGGAAAAACAAAGATTTTCCCGATGCGAGTGGATTTTTGTGTTCATTCGTTCGATTCGTTTCTATTTTAAAAGCTGGCGAGTGTATGAAAGGGTTTGTTTATTACTGAATTTTATTCCACAAAAGGGATTTATTTAATGTTTATTCAAGTATAATAATGAATTAAAATTAATTAACTCTAAATGGGTTTGACTTAATTATACGAACGACAATACGACGGTCTTATGTGGGACTATAAATCACGCTAGCGTTTCGTCCTTTAGTGATTTTACGTGTAAAAGTTAATAGACTGAAGCGCATTTGAGTCATTAACAATTACGAATATAAATCAATCTTTTATTTATTTATTCCAAATACAAACTGTAAACGTCTTCATGTTACGCTTGAATCAAATAATCATATGATTCAGTAATATGAAAAATATAAATGTAAATATTTTGAAAAACACACCGAAAAATTCCCATTATAAATTTCACAAATTCATTTCGCAATTAACCCTCCGACCTTTCTTCAAATTATCCAAAAACGAAACACTCAAAATCGACTCGCATAACTCATAAAGGCCGACCCAATGCAGCGCCGAATAAATTAATTAATAATTGAACCCGCCAGAAATACTGATGGCTTATTACGGAATTATCGAAAAGTCTGCGTAAAATCGGTGCTAAACGTCCGCTCATTAGGTTGATTCATACAAATTAGTATGATGTTCGTTAGCGAGACGAAAGGAGGCCCTCGAAGGGGAAGTAGCTTGGTATAGGGTTGTCAAGATTTTTTTTTAATTCCTGATATGACAATATGTAAGTTAAAATACCATAATGTGTATGAAAATATGAATAGTTTTGATATTATGAATATTTTAAATCAAAAAGTGAATCAATTTTTTTATACGTTTAGTATTTATATGTAACCTATGAATATTTTTATCGTGTTTCCAAAATAATTCTAATATTATTGAATACGAGATCCATCTCTTGCCAAATGATCTCATACTAATGTCACTTGATAATACTCATGTACAGATCATACATTATGTCACTTAAATTCACTGATCAATGAGAATCAACACGTTCAACGAAGCACATCGTGACACCATATACATTAGAAGTAATACACAACCCACGTGTCCATACATATAACTGTAATGAACATCATAGAACAGTCATAAATTTAATTAAGTTCTTAAAAAACGCTGGCAACCCTTGCGAAGGGTCAGGTTTCAGGAGGCAAAAAGCCCAAGGTTCGAATTGATACACCGGGCCTCCGCCCCCCGAGTTCGCCCCCTGCCATGAAAGGGCTGCAGCGGCGCTAAGGGTAATCACTTAGATAAATAATTGTGATTAACACTCGGCGTCTGGGTTTTATGTCTGAATATACAAATTTTCGCAGACCAACGTAGCATTTCGAACGCTTTGCGGGACGAAGCGCATGCGCGTTCCTTCAAATTAACGCGCAAATATTTGGTGTTTCTTCACAGATGTGGGTGAGCTTTTGAATCAGAGAAAGTGCAAATTTTGTATTCGAATCCAACTCTGTATATATATTTTTATAACAAATATTTTTTATATTCTAAAAATTCATATATGAAATTTCTAAAATTATTTTAAAAGCTTCGGTTTTAGCAATTTCAGTGATTTGAGTGACTTGATCTATTCGAATGATTTTAACGACAAATTTTTGACAATTTTTCTCTCAAATCTCCAATACTAAAACTACTAAAGCGGCCAGATCTACCATAATTTTTATTTACCAATAAACCGGTTCACCCGCAATTAACCGGTAATTAATCGACCTTCCTAAAAACATAAAAATTTCAAAATACCCAACTAAACCGACCCAATAACACAAAAAAAACATACAAACATCCAAATTCCCAAAACAAAATCCCCCAAAAAGCGTCGAAGCCTTCGTCGAATTTCATAAATCAACACGTGTTTTTATCGGGGCGTCCGAGATTCGCAGCCGGCCCATTTGAATAACGCCCCGCCGGACATTAATTAAGACGGCCCCCGCTTTTGATGTGCAATTACACAAGGCCCCAGGGGCGGGGTCTCGGGGGCCCGGGCTGCGCCCCCGTCCGGCTCAGATTACCTCGTCACGAGGGATAGAGCCGGAATGACTGTGACGTCAAACTGGCCTCGCGTGCGCGATACGGGTCACATAGTTGTATGGGGTTTATGTGGCTTGAATGGACTGTGTTATTTTTTTATGTTTGTAGTGAGCTCTTGTTTGATATTTTTTGAGTGTTTTAATGTTATCGTTGTTGTGTGGAGTTGTTTAATATCTATTTTTGGATGAACTATTTTTGAAATGTTTTGTATTTTTGTTGATATTGAAAAGTTTTGATCGAATGTGTTTTGAATGAGTATCGCTATATGATATCTGATTATGTTTGTGTTTAGTAAATATAATATTCTGATGGTTTTTTTTTATATAATATAAAAATAATTATGAAAATGTGAATCTAAGTATGATAATTTTTATATTATGTTGATAAATCTATGAAACAAATCCATGTTGAAAAGTTTATATTGTATTGTTTCGATGTTTTAACTTTGAAAATTATTTTCGGTTTATCATGTATCAGTTTTTCGATAATAGTATTTTTTTTTAAACTGACACCTACTTTTATTAAATTATATATAAATAACTGTAAAAAGAAAACATTTGAATCCATCAGTCAATGTCTTTTGCAAACACCATTAGATTCATGCGAGACTTTGAAAAAAAAATTATAATAAATTAAGCCAATCTACAAAAATAAATCAACATCAATTTTCACAAACATTCAGCATTTAATTGCACTATTTACTAAATAAATAAATATATTTTCATTAAACCTAACACAACGCAATTACGTCACACCGAAACACTCGATATCGAACCGCCCACCGCATGAGCATTATTTTTTCACGAACGTGAAAAAAAATTCACCCAAGAAATCGCATTTTTCCACATCGTCATATTTATAATAAAACATCTGAATTTCTAATAAATCAATTTCGCCCGAGTGAATCAATCTTGCCACGACCGCCCCTTACCACGGACGTAACATATTTAGCGGCACGCGCGACACATCAATCTCGCCTCCGACACAATAAATCGACGGTTTTTTCATTTTTTTTCAACTTTTCGTATCGACAATAATTCAGAAAGTACATCGTCGAACAATAATTTTGTTAATTTATGGGTCAAAGCGTTCATTATGATAAGAAAGTCGATTATTTTTCATGCTGTATGCCGATGATGTCGGACCGGCGTAGTTCCTCAGAAAACATGACTTATCCCTAGTTCAATCTTTGTTTTTATTCCCAATTTTATACTTAGATTCATCCCTAGACTTATCTCTGAATAATTACTAACACAATTATTTTTTTCCTAAACAACACTTCAATGAATACAGAAGCAATTAAAATTTTTTTTAAATCTTGATTTCAGTTTCTGAAAATTATTCAATTTGTAATAGATTGAAAATATCATATAAATGGAAAATACTAATATATATATCAAGGTGGAATGAATTAATTAATTTTTAATATTTTATTGCGGAAACGATGAAAAGTCAGGGCTGATTCAGGGAAGGGTCCACTTTTGCGGGTCTGATAATATGCCGCATCCGAGTGGTGCAATGCGGCAACAACAGTAACAACAACAACAACAACAGCGACGTCGTCGTCTCGAAGGCTTTACAGTAATAACACGCTCACGTCTTTTTCGCCGAGCTCACGTTTCGAGAAACGAATTTCACTTAAAAAATAAACGAGCGAGAAATGATAAAGGATGGGCAGCCGTATGAAGTGGATTCGCATCGCGTGCTCTATCGAAATAGACCAAATGTTAAGGATCGTAACCGTGTTGGTTTTTCGTTTATAAGTGTTTTTGATTGTTTAGGATTTTCGAGCGAATTTTCAATTAGATATATTTAGCTGGTGTACATATTATGACTATCGAATAATATCCTGTCGATAAATATGTATCTATGATGTTTAATTACGATTTGAACATGTGTTGTAGTATATTATTATCGAAAAATAACTCATTGAGTATCAAAAATGTTTGATCCTTTCTGACCAAATAATTTTAATTCAAATTTAAAATTTTTCTAGATTGATTTCATACAGTTTTGTCACTAATAACCAATAAAATCAAAAAGAATTCATAATAATGAATTTCATTAATTACTACGACAACAGTCTTAAAACCCATATCCTAATATCCTGCCATCATCCTCAATTGAGGAATCTCTGAGACGCGCAAGCTTTTTATTCTAAATTGGTTGTAATTATAATATTACAAATAATAACATATTTAAGTAAAGAAAACTCTAAAGTATAATTATAAAAAATAATAATCTATATTTGTAATGTAAGCTTCGAGTATTAAGCAATAGATGCAAAAATTAATTAGTAAATGTAAAAGAGTTTGAAAGGAAATGGGTTAATACTTTCCCGTAGTTGAATTTGATATGTAAAACGTTGAATTTGAAATGTAAAACGATGAATGAATGTATAAAAACTATATTATTGTTTTTTTTATATTCAAACATCACAATTTGAAAAAATTTTCAAATCAAAAAAAGATTAACCCAAATTTTTCCGCTCAACAGTAATTACGCCAACATCTCACATAAGCCCGACTGCACTACACACAAAACCATATCTCAAAACGAACAACAAACTCACTTCATACAACTTCATTACCCGCAGAACATTCTCGAATCTTCACACGAGATTCTATTAGACTCGCGTTTAGCGGACCGTTAATTACGGTGCGATGACGTATCGCCGACAATTCTAATGGGGTCGCACTCGCTACAGGCCCGGGCCTGGGACCCTTGGCCTGGCAAACGTACCGAAAGACAGGCCCGATCCGACATACGTATTTACATTGTGTTACGTGCGCGGGAAGGAAGTGTCCCGAAGATTAATGGCCAGGAACGTGTGCGGGACAAACAGAGCGAAAACTACAATAACACGCGCCATGTGACCGCCGCGTCGCCGGGACGCTTCATAGTCGAGTTGGCTTCGATTGGATTGTGATTGTTGCCGTTTAGATCGTGGATGGATGGTGTGGAAAATGGTGGAGGATGGAGGTTAGGGTGTCCGAGGTTAGTGTAGCGGAAGATGGCGGTTTTTCGTCATCGGGAGTGGATTGCGTGATGTATTGTGGCGGTTCTTGAACGAGGGTCTGGATTTTTTTGTATGAAATTATATATATTTCCTTTGTTATAATTAAAATTAAGTGTGCATTGAAACTACATATATAGATTGTGCTTTAAAACTAGTTACTTGTGCATTAGAATTATTAACGATGTGCAATATTTCTGGTGCATTAAAGAATCTCGTATTGAGCATCATTTTATTTGAAGTATGCAATGAATTTTTTTTTGTGTATTATAAAGTGAGCATTAGAAGATATGAAATGAATAATTGAAAAAATAGTTTGTGTATTGAAATTAACAATGGGTGGCAACGTGAAATTAAAGTAAAGCCCATAGACAATACAATACAACTGTCGACTTTCAACGTTTCCTTTTGTTAAAATTTTAATTTCATTTCATTTTAATCACATTTTAACAATTTGGTTGTATTATGAAAGTTGTGAATAATGGTCGTGCAGTTGGTATTTCGCCCTGTTCGCATTTGCGGCATTGCCGATCTTTTATTTATTTATATTCATTCTAATGCACGTTTTATTCGTTTTGAGATGCAGATATTTTTTGAATGATCAAAATATTTTTTCGAATGCACACATAATTTTTTTGATGCACACTAATTTTGTTAAATGCTCAGGATAAATGCACATTTATAAATTATTTAATCAAACTTCTCAATAGAAAAATTCAATAATATTAAATTATGAATTCAAGGTAAGTGTGAAAATTTAAAAAAATATTCAACGTGTTTCAAATAGTGAAAAGTTTGGAATCGCTGATCTATTCAATGGTTAATATAATATTATAGAAATCTGTATAAAATCTGACGAGTATGTATTCGTTATTATCTCTTTGAAGCAGCGTTTTAATATTAACATTTTCTAACATACGAAACCACAACAAAATGCAATTTATTTGCGCGCGAAAAACAACGCGATTTTTCCAAACGAACACACACGCCGGGCCTCCGAAAGCACCGACTCATCAAAATCTCAAATCCTAAACAAACATGCCGATCCGCATCATGAAAAATTAAAATTTACCTTTTTTTATTTGCACGGCGCTTTTTTTCATTATTATTTCATTCCGCGACGCGACGACCTGAAAATTTCGCCGAGCCAACGTTTAATTCGCGTTTCGTTAAAAATCGAGCATTTCGAAAGACAAATAAACAACGTTACGATTTCAACGCAAATAAACCGCCCTTCAGGCTGTGTGTATGTATTATATGTGCTTCGTCCCTAAAAGGTCGACCTATCCGATAAGAGATATCTCAAACGATTCTGCTTCTACTGAATGCGTGTTTATCAAATTGACACGTTTCCGCAAATTCACTTTGTGCGCTTATACAACATTTCATGCTATGAAAATTTGAATTCAGATTATAAAATTTAATAGAAACTATCGTTAACTTTTACAATATATGGTCCGTCAGAAAAACGGATGGTTTAATTAGTTTTACATAAACATATTTGTTTACAGAGAAATCGTGATTATAGATATTATATGGTATCATACATCGTGTACGTAACACATACATATTATAGTTCTTGTTTTTTTATATTATTGAAAAATATAAACAATTAGTATATTTAGTCTTCTATTGTAAAAGTATCGTTCATAAAACTAATAATAATTTTTATCAAACACCAAAATAAAATCAAAAGACTTTATAAAATTGAGAAATTTAACTATTCTACGTACGTACATTGTAACTTTAATTTCGAATTAAAACGTGCATAAATTTCAAGTATATAATGTAAGCATGTCCAAATGGCAATTAAGCGAATATATTTACTCTATATTAGTTTAATTTCGAAGTTACAATCTCGCTTACACAAAAGCAAGTTTTACGGTCCGCCCATTTTACACGAGCCGTATTTAAGCTGAAGGCGTTGCATTTAATCTGCTTCAGAACAACAATGCGGTTAATCAATCTTAGACGAGCAAAGCCCTCGGGAACGTCAAAAGCCGAAGCTGTAACTTCGTTTAGTCCTGATTAATAAGTTTGTCTCGCATACAACAATGTGTTGTACACTTATATTCAACGCGCGACGTGCAAGTGAACTTGTCAAAGTTTTCCCGGTGCGACAATCGTAACTTCGACGATGATTTCGGGGACGTTGAATTCGTTATGTCGCGACACCGGCAAAAAGGACGACCCCTAAACGTCCCAAAAGGATGAATCGCAAATTGTGCGGAGATGTCGGAAAGGAGGAAAAAGTTAAATGGCAAAACGTCAAAGATACAAAAGTGCGAATTTGCATGCGGCTCGGGCGGAATACGCACAATGACGCGGCGGCGGATTTTTCCGCCCACTTTATTGATATTTGACATTTTATTATATTATATTTGATTTGAATCGTTTACTTTCTCATTTTAATGTACATTAACGTGACATGAAACCTTATCAGAACTTCTATTTGAGTTCTCGTCTAAAGAAAACCAACTCAACATCACATCGCAAATGACTCCTTCGTCCGAACGAACGGCGTTGAATTTTCACATGCATAGTTTGCCCATTGTAAACTTGGCTTTTCGGCACATTCTGGTTAACACACACACATACTGAATGGCAGTTGACCTGCTAATGGCCAACCGCTGGCCATTCATGCCCCTGGGAAAGCACATGCCCTAATGACTTCGCGGATTGACGCGCGCCGGAACACCTTTTGTCACGTGAATCCCATTCTGGTGACACAATGTCGCCTACATACGTCCTGATGACTTTGAGTGTATTTAAATTCATGTGTGTATGTGTATATGCATTGAAAATCTTGCTAATGTCTCCCGAGGACCAAAACTCGGGAACGTTTCCAAAGAGTCATGACGACTTTATCGCTTTAGACGTTTCTGTTTCGAGTTTGTAACATATATGAACAATATAGGATTGAGCTATTCAAGATTTGTATTGTGTTGATTTTAATTAAATTTATTGTGTGTTTGGAAATGTTTTAATTTAGTTTATAATTAGAACACTTATTTATAATGAAACTTTACTCTTATCTCTATCTCTATCTGCCCTATCAGATTTCTATATTTTTAGGTCAATTGAAATTATTATTATTATTGAGACTATAAATAAATAGTTACAAAAACGATAAAGGACTTGTTACAGGTATGGTAGACATATTTTCCTTTCACAATGACACAAAGCCACAAAATTATACAGCAAATCAAAAAATATATATACTCCTAAAGCTGAAATATTTATCTTTGTGATCGTGAATATTATTTATATCAATTAATTGTTCTTTAGATAAAAAAATAAACAAGGAAAATTTTTATTTTTTTTCGAAAAACCTAATGTATTATTATATATTATATTATGCTTTCCGAAGACAGTATTTATTTGATAGAAATTTTCTTAAAAGGATTTTTAAATTGAAAATCAGGAATCATTCTTGGAAAATTTTTTTATCATTAGTTCAACAGACATTTCAAATATAATATAATATATAATATAATATTTAACTCCAAATAAGTACACCTAATTTCAAAAACATCAAAATTTCCCTCCGAGCGAAAATGTATCATTCTAAAAAATATAGATAAATCAATCAACCCTCCACATTCATATCGTCCCCACGCATGAAAGTCACGTCTCCGCGATCAATCAAAGCGCGAAAACACGACCCCCCAACATAAAATCGTATTCAAAACCCGCTCGAGATGAAAAATCCACTGACGAGAACCGCCAATTTCGAACACGCGGAAATAACCTTTTCGATAAGGAAATTAAATTGGCAACGAGACGGGGCGGCGGCTCATCAATATTCGGCACTCGGGTCAATCATCCGAATCTATTCGGTTATGCGATAGTAGCTAGGCCCGCCCACTTTGCCGCCCATCAGACGAGGCTAGTGTGATTTACAGCCCTTCGTGTTGCCGCCCACGTGTCCCTGTCCTGGTCCTTCTGCAGTCCGCTCAAAAGCGGTCGCTGAAGTCTTCATTGGGTTTGTCAATCAAAGCGGTAATTAATTTCGGTGACTTGGGAATTGGGGTGGTTGTGGATTTGTCAGGGTATATATGCGTTCTGGTTTTGTATTAAAATTATTTTGTTTGATATTTTTCGGAATATGGATGGTGAACATATAAATTTTGCAGTGATATAAGACTTCAAAACTGAGCGTAAAATTTAGAAAAAAACTTTATGAATGAATATTTTTTTTAAAACCAACAGCTGATTTTAATTTCTGAACCACCTAATATTATATGGATGCGATTTAACTGTGCATTAAAAAAGTATAGATTGGCCCTTGAAACGAATCACTCGTGCATTAGAATAATATACGATGTGCATTGGTTTATTAAAGAATCTCGTATTGAGCATAATTTTATTTTTGTGCATTATAAAGTGAGCATTTAAAAATAAGAAATGAATAATAGAATAAATACTCGTAGGTTTGAGCATTGAATTTTATTCGTTTTAAGGTACAGATTTTTTTTTTATTGATCAAAGTAAGTTTTAGAAAGCACTTTTTTTTTAATATACACTAATTTTATTAAATGCTCTGATACATGCATATTTAAATTGTCCTCAATAATATTAACCACTTAAATTTATAACTCATTAGTATTACAATGATTTCGATCATACTTCTCATTAATTTCTCAATCTGTTCTATTCAGAATTACCCAACCAATTATCAACGAAAAAATTAATAACATTCCCAAATTTGTCTTTCAACGAATGGACACCCTATAAATAGCTTGTCCCTACAGAAGCAGCCCAACGGGAATTAATGACGTGAACAAAACGGAACTCCGGCGTTATAATGGCGCGCCGTAGCGCACTTACGCCGCTCTTAATGTTATTATAATCAATTTTGTATTATGTATCTTCTTTATAGGGAATGGCGTTTATCGAGGACGCTTAGCCACGCACTTTTGATTGATGTTCCCGAACTTCGAACGGGACGTGGAAGACTTTCCTGATAGTCTATATAACGCCATTTTTTTTCTCCATTCGCTATACGAGACGTTCGATAGTTTGCGCTCATACATTTTTCATGTCGGATACGTGTTCGCAATTGTCATATATCAAGATTATAAAGAGTGTTATTT
Organism: Hydropsyche tenuis; assembly: GCA_009617725.1. NCBI lineage: Eukaryota > Metazoa > Arthropoda > Insecta > Trichoptera > Hydropsychidae > Hydropsyche > Hydropsyche tenuis. The sequence goes on from VTON01000004.1 coordinate 4,873,596, forward strand.
TATATAGGGATCGATGGAAATTTTGAGGACCGAATTTTATATGTGAATGTAAATAGATTTATCGAAAATATATTTTGCGATCCGACAATTTTCTTCTTAATTTTTTTTCTAAATATCAAAAGAGATTAATTAATTTTTTTCTGAAGTTTTTTTATTTTTTAACATGAAATGAAAATCTTTTAATTTTTAAAAATTTCAAACATCGTTTGCTCGTTTCATATAAAAAATAAATTCAATACAATTTTCCGAAATAGCAAACTGAGATTTCAATATTCACATCATATTGCTTATTTCATTTGCATTTTCAGCACTATTTGAACGTAACAAATTTTCTCCACATCGTCTTTTTTCCAACGCCCACGAAAATATTCCAGTAACGGCGCGCGTTATTTAACTTTCATCGACTTTCCACCGAAACACGGATCGCTCCCGTTGTTTTGCGGTCGTTTTTTATTCCCATCCTCCTTCATTTTTCCCCGCTTTTTTCCTCCTTCAGCTTGTATACCTTTTTTTCCTAATCGAATGCGAAAGGGACGCTTAAGGGCGTTCGGCTTCGGAGACGCGTTCCTCCGGACTACAATGTTCCCGGGGGCGGGGCGAGTGGTCCTTATCTCGGGCAGGACACGCTTTTTAAATTTATCCTCGAGGAGATTTCATTTCAATTTCATTTTCTCATTTAAACTTTTCGCGTCCCGAAACCCGGAGGCTTTCTTATCTGGAAACTTCGACGGGGGCTCACCGATGGCCCCTTTTCTCGCGTCCCGAGTGAAATGAATGTGACTCGAGACATTCCTCCGATTGCGGTCGTCCTTTGACATTTGTCCTGGCAATAAAATGGGAACACTTCAGCGACGAAAAAATGCTGAAGAATCGACCGTAGAAGTTTCGCTGAGGTTGGCGACTTTTCGCTGATGCTTCTGTAATATTGTCGAATTTTGATAACAGTGCCTGCCTACGACCTTTATGGACCTATCCGATCTATTATATATTATTGAAAGAAATCGACTAATTGAATCTTTGTATCTCTGTATTCCATGAAATATTACTTTGATAAAAATATATAATAATACAGTTCATATATGAAATAACAATATTGTTTCCACAGTGTATTTTGAAAGTTCAGAAATGTCAAATTGTATCGTTTTTTGTAGGTTTATGTATCTGTTTTGTGCATATCTGAAAAAAGTATAACGTTGAAATTCAATAAAACATTCGGTTCTGTTATCGCCGCGTCTAGTCGTATTGATTTGTTTCTATTTTAAATGCTGAACGTGCATTTGCAAAAATAACTTTGTTTAATATTTCATTTTTCAGTTTTGAATGCGAGTAAGGTAGTTAAATATTTAATAAATAAGAAAACCAATCCGAGCATAAATTTAGCGTGAAACTTTGAATGTAGATAAAAATGAGTCTCGAGTAAAGCACCTGGAACAATTTTCATGCAATATATGAGAAAGTTTATCGTGGAAAAGTTTCCTGTAAAATAGAGCGAGTTTTAAAACGTAATTCTTCATTATGAAATTTGAAAATTTTCTTTGTGCACTAAAATCAATGCATGGTTTAAATATAACCAATTTGGTAAAAGCATTCGTTTGCACAAATCGAAAATACGAAAGTTTTCTCATTTTACATTCAATAGTTTTGTTTTGAAGCACTCTGCAAAGAAGAATAAATCAAAGCATTTTCTAAATTTTATATGGACAACGTTTATTTATAATACTTTAATAATAGAAAATGCAATGATGCAAAATTATATTAACATTTTCCAATTTATAAGAAGCCATTAAAACTATCAATTATATTATTATATTACATCGAACAAATCAAATATTTATAATTTGATCATAAATCAATACGATACATAATGAAATTCCGAAAACGTTCAAATTCCGCAAACTCCCCCACACAAACCACATCGAAAATTTATTTCCAAACCAACCCAAACTTCTAACCTCCCTATTACGACACGAATGCAGCATAATATATTAAACAAAAAACTCAACTTCATGCGAATCTGGCATTGTATTATCTACGATTGCATTAAGAGTTATACTGGCTGCGGAAGAACTACTTGGCGTCCGACCAAACCGTGGAAAACTTCTTCGTCTCGGCCGTGAAATACGACCGAAACATTACTTCTCGTCCATTTAACAATCTTGGCATTTTTTCCGATGCCTTAATATCATTTTTTCACCGGCCCCAAAGCGCAATTTCGGCCCTGCTTGACCCGGCGACGGACGGCGGCTATTTTTTCCTTTCGGCCCTTTGACGCCACCCGAATAATTAATTAAATTGTTTAAAAGGCTAAATTGGCGCCGTCCGAATAAATAATTTCTCTTTGACTACTCGTTAAGGCTATCGGGCCACCGGAGGGGATATTATTCGTCTCGTCTCTCTACAATCACTCTAATGACACTCGAACCGTTCGTTCGTTCGCTCCTTTCCAAATTGGACGCAAGGAACGAGGGTTGTGCAATGTATTATGGGAATATAACGGTGTGAGGTTGTTAAATTGGTCGTTTGAATGTGATTTTTTTTTTCGTAATTCATTTGGGGGTTTGAATTGGATCGTTTTAGTTTGTAAGATTCAATTTGATTAATAGATGATTTTGTAATGAAATTGTAAATATTTATTTATCAGTGGTGTTTTGTGACGCCATTACTCGCGTGTCGTCTACTGCACACCTGTAAATATATAATTTCTGTGATAAATTCGTAAAAAAAATATTATTATTAAATAGTTTCATTTGATAAAATATAGATTTATGGGTATATTTCTGAAAATAAGCATTTCGATAATCTCAGATGTTTTTTTTTTTTTAATTTACAACAAAATTTGATGTTAGTGTTTATCTTCGTAATCGTATAGGTTAAAAATACCTGTTGAAAAAATCGGTTATAAAATAAAAATAAATTCACCCTACAAAAATATTTCTTGCAAACTAAATTATGAATATTGTCTTAATATAAAACTGAAAAAAGTTATCTATAATATAATATCCATTTTTTTTAGATATTTAACTCCTATCCGTTTTTAGTTTGATAAAATTTTCATATTGCTGCAAATTCCACAAATGTTATTAAATACTAGTGACAATTTTTGTAATGAATCACCGATTAATAATAAAAGGTACATGGAAAGAAAGATTTTTGACTTAACTAGTTCTAAAGATTTTTTTTTTACCCACTAGTGTCGGTCAGACAACACACGAGTAACAGAGGGTTAATTTAATCCTTCACTACGCTTCAATATATTCAAATTAACTTAAAACCAAAAACATAAATATAATATAACAAATCCTCCTGATTTCTAACAGAAACTTCAAGAACCTCTTTCTTCAAAACATGTCAACCGTAAAAAATAAATAAAAACACAAAAAAAACCGCGAAAACACACCGCGTCATCCTTCCGACAACCCTGACATATTGTGAACCGTTCGCCAATTTTGCGACACTTTTCCGCCGTTTTCCCGCGAAAATCTCGCGCCGACAAATGACCGAATCCGTCAAACTCCGGACTCACAAACATCGAACCTTCGGCCGACATAATTAAATATTTGCTGCCGTTTGTGTTCGCCGACGCGAATCGTTAAAAATTTATCTGTCGCCGGAGCTGTCGCGTTTAATGGACGCGAAATTTGTACGAATTAAGTGCGCCGTGTAAATATTTACCACGACCGATCTTCGACCTTTGCTCTTGGGGAAAAAAATCTGTGTGTGTATATATTTGCGGAATATGTAAAGTGGTTTTATGATGTATCGAAATTGAGAAATGTTGCATTTGAAGTATCCTTTCTGCATATAATCTGATTCGGAATTGTTAATATAATATTATATGAATGTGCTTGTCTATTATTGGAATCGAATGCATAATATTTGTTATTCCTGATGAATGTGAGTATTGGATCTGGGCTGTTGTCGAAAACACAATTCGATTGGATTTGATAGCAAATCTCTAAATAAACAAATATGAGAGTACTTCTATCGAATAAGTGTGTTGCAAATCTAAACCGATCGGTTTTCATTATCGGAAAATAGTTTCCAAACCTTTGATACATTCGATAGTGCATTGTCGGTATCGTTGAACGAAACTCAAACGTATTCAATGACACAGACTGACGATTTTTTTTTGAAATTTCACATGAAAATAAAAACAATAGTAATACATAAATTTTATTGAATACTCTATAAATAACTTATTCATTCATATGATAATAAGTTATTTAGTTTTACCGTTCTGTACATTAGCTTAAAGTGTTTAGATAAAACTATATATCCACAATGAATGGCACACTAACTTAATTTATTTGACTACCCAACAATTCCACACCTTCGCCTACGTTCTCCTGAAAAAAAAACAAAAACACTACGCACAGCTCGCATTAGCGAAAATAACGAATTCTGCGACAAACATACGCGAAAGGTCGAGGACAGCATGCCTCCAGTTCACATCCTAGAATTATGTTTACAGAAGCTCGTCTGCTTAATTCTGGAGCCGGTCTCGGGGCTTGGCCTTGTTTGCCTAAAACTTGGCGGTTAATTTGAGGCTGATTAAATTTAAATTTGGTCCCGACCGAGGCGGGGGGGCGGGGTGGGGTATTTAAATATTGAATGGAAATAATTCAACGTCTAAACGCGGCGCGGGTGGTTGCAAAACCTTAACTAGATGGCCAACTCGGGGTGTGGGTAGGTGGGTGGCGAGTGGGGTGGGTGTGACGTTAAACGCTTTCTAGAAAATGGAGTGTCCCGAATTTTAACGAGACATCTTCAATATTGTGTGCAAACGAGTCTGGCGCTTCCGCGTACATAATTTATGATGGAGTTTCTTCGAGCGATGCGCTTATTTACTTATTTATCGGATACGCTGTAAAAGTGAATATTTTTTCATGGAAAATAAAATTGGCTTTTGCCGTTGCGTAATTTTGCGTGATCTTTTGAATATACGGCGCGTGAGGATATCCGCGCTTTCGTAATATGCGCAAAGGTTATGAGGTGAAGGGAGTGTCGAAAAAAACTTTGCATTATATGAATACAAAGTGAGAAACACGTTGAATAAAGATTATTCAAAATCAAAAGAATTGAATAAACTTTATAAAACTAAATATTAAATATGCAAAAGATGATTTTTCAATATCGAAATCATCACAGCCGATAACAAATCATACGAAAAATTACTTAATCATGAACAACATTCCGTCCATGCACGGCGAAGCGAATCATAATTATCGGAAGTCGAAAGGAAATTCCATGGAAATCGGATACCTCGTCGAATAAATACCAGCCATCTAACCCAATAAATTCGGTCGAATGAACCCGATCTTGACGGATACCCGTCATATACATACATCATTCGCTCGGCCATATCCCACCGACCCCCCGGGGGCTGTTTTCCAAACCGGGCGCCCTTTCGTCGAACAAATCTAAGACTATTCGTCTAAATTTTCTTCCGCAAATCCTTTAACCCTTCGCAGACGTGCTCCGTAAATCTCTGGCTTCAATCTGTCAAAGACCCATCCATTTTATTCGAAGATTACTCCATGGGCCGGTCGAGCTTTGGTCCGGTTCTAATTCATTAATCAACGCTCACTACATCGACGAGGAAACAAGTTGCCAAACAATAACTTTCGAGCACGCGCACACTTAACGTTTCGACCCTTTAACTAACTTCTATTCTATATTCCTTTCGAGTGATGCGGAAAAAATATTTTTTATTATAAAATATACTTGTACTTACTATTATTTTATAGATGCCACTAGTACGTTCTATAATAAGCGAACTTTACTTGTAATCCTATTATTCTTTCTAAGAAAAGTAAAGAAAAAAGTTTAAGAGTCATCTTAAAATAAAGGTTGAAAATATAATAATTATATTCTATAACTAAAACATACGTTTTTATAAAATACAATCCTTCTCGACGAGCAAATACACATTTTTTTCCATCGAGGAAGGAAGTTTCCTTGTAATCCGCGCAAACTTTTTCCTTCTTTGTTTCGGTTCGGCGGCAAACTTCTTAATCGCGATACACCGGCTCATCAAATTTTTATTGGTTCTCGTCTCCGTGCAGGTGTTTGAACACTCCCACCTACCTTGAGAGCCTTCTTGCTTGTTCTCTTCGACGAAATGAATGAGATTCGGAGCACGTGCTAGCGTTACGTCCCACGTTTGGCTCGGGATGTTTGGCCGTTAAAAGGGTTGCCCTTAAGGTCCTTCCGCAAATGCTCCTCTTTCTTGTACCTGCTTCACACCGCGATTGTTCAAACCTTTCCACATGTCTTACACGCAATTAGTGCGGTGAGACAATGTGCGCTTTCTTTGTCCAATGAAAATAAATTGGATGGCTCGTGCTTCAAATTGAATTGATGTACATTTTTTCTTATAAAAATAGTAATTTGAATGTACTGCCTTATCGCAAATGTTGCATGCGTTTGCAGGTTTGTTTTACTACAATAGGTACTTTCCAAAATTGTGTCCGTTCGGCGACATAAAAGTGCTGCACTACGTAAACTCGACGACATCTCATTACACGTGTGTACACGTGTGCACAAGAGGGTTGATAACTAGCTTTGACCCGCCCACCCCAAGACATAGCACGTGCAAAAAGGTCTCCCAGAAATTGTTGACCTCCTTTTGTATCTATTCTTCATCTCGTGAAATCTTCGAATGCCGTGTTTGCTCTGAAAACAAAACGTTGATAACTCTCTGAACCGAGGCCGTACGATGTACAATATTAAAATTTATATATTATACCTATATATTCTTAGAAATAGTATATTTTCAAATAATATTGGATATTTAAAAATGAAATAAATGTTGGGACCATTATAATTGACTGTTAGTCGCAAAAGACACGCACTCATTTAAGCGAGAATCAATTTGCGTAATTAATTGACGACTTTCCGTGTAAATCTTCCGCATTTTTTCAAAAATAACCGTCCCCGTTAATAATTCCACCTTTTTATTCCGACATTCTTATTTTTACTTTGTAAATTGACGCTGAGCTTCGCAGTAAGCTCTTTAGCCGTAAAAAATATTTGACGTCTGTTGCTCAGACGACGTCAACAAGTCGACAAAGAATCACTCGTTCCTCCTTTCTCGTCTCCTTTGCATATTTTTGTTTAACGACGACGCGAAAAAAATCAAATATTTACGCAAAATACGTTTTTTAATTTTTCACGACCTCGTTAGATTGAAAGAATTCGCGCTGAGCGTTTCCGAGCACGAAATTCTCATCGGCTTTATTAACAAGCCAGAGGTTGACTGAAAGGCGATCCGGAAAGGGTAACTAGCCTAGTTCATTCACGGGGGTATGGGTTGATGGTGAGTGGTAAATTTGTCACCCAAGCTCTGTTGGGTTAGATCAGTGGCATAAATAACCCAGTCGCTATTAAGACACCTTATGGGGGATCCGTTGTAAACAGTTAATCAAGTCGAACCAACACGTGGCGCAACGCCTGATAAGATATGACCCTTGGAAGCTCGTTTTCGCTGTGCGGTCCGAGATTTTTCGATTTTCTTTATCTCAAATACATCTTTAATCTTTTTTTATTAAAAACAATATTAAAAAAAAAAATTTATCGATTTAATTGAGATTATAAATGTTTATTCGAAAATTAATTAAATAATATATTGATGTACTTTTGATGATAAATTTGGAACTAATTAGACATGGTAATTAAACACTTTTAATCATAATCAAATTGCAATTATGTACTAAAACCACGGATCGGCTAACGTGAACGAATATCGACACCGGACAAAAGTCCTCTGGGGATTTCGACCTACAGTACAAGCACAGGCTGAAGCCGGATGATTTGGGTTGCGTTGCCGACCCATTGTTCTTTATACGGCTACTAGAAAAGCCAATCAACGAACACGGCCTCTGAGAACCAGCTGCAAATAAATATGGCCCCAATAAAACTGCCCACGAACACAATGCCGAACCACTAAAACGCTAACGAATTGCGGACCACTTACGGCGCACGGTGCGCTTATTGCCGACACTACGCTCAAGCAGTGCACTAAACTGCAAGAGGTTTTATCGTCGGGTGATGTTTCTTTTTTATGTATCTCAGGGGGTATGTTTAATTGGTGTGTGTAAGCACAATGTAGCTTTTATTATTTTGAATTAAATATGTGTGTTTTGATAACGGTATTAGGAAGTATTTTCGTTTCAGTTCGGAAATAATGGAATTTTATCGATATTGCATTAGGATGCTTGTGATTAGTATGAAACATATTTTACAGCGGTGTTTTTTTCATGCAACTTCTGAACTTTTCCCCTTTTGTGTCTATTAACCCTTTGCCGCTCGTTTAGTCGACGAACTTTTGCAATTTCGCCGATATAACGCTCGAATAGTCTTGTGCGTATCTCAAACTATATCAAATGCTCCGTTCTTTGATATTGTGATTTATTTTAAATTAAATCCTTAAATTTTATATACTAAATTATAATTTTATATCATATTCATAATTATTTACATAAATTATCACATGAAAGCATTATAATTCAAGACGTAATTTTAATATTCATTACGAATCAAAACTTCGCCTAATCCATTAAATCTTCAATATCCTTTCCCCATTCGCGAAACACAAAAAGTTTGCAAACACCGCTCGACCCAAAACAACATTTCCTCCAAAAAAACATCCTCCCTTCCTCGACACAATCTAAAACCTCCACCCAATCAACCCAGACGACTCCAGCACGAATCCATCGAACCAACTCCTCGACGTAGTGGCTTCTTGCATCCGAAGACAGGCCGTCCGTTGGTGTCCGTAGCATTGCGTGTCGCGACGTTAACACCCTCTTATCTCGGCCAATGTGCCCACCTGTATTTGAGTCACGTAACCGTTTTATACTACTATCTCTATTCCCAGTGAAAAACCCTTTTCCGAATCGTCATACATCGCGGGTTGGTCGAGTTCGATGTGCGTACGCAGAACAACGCGGATAAGGACGTGATGTTGAGGGAAAACCGCGCGGACTAATGCTTTTTCTGGCGGTGGTTCTTCGACTTTTTGGTATGGTTTTCATTTTTTATTAAAGTTTATTTTGAATCATATTACATGTTTTTTGACATATTAATAGTGATGGCTTTAGAAAAATGCGTTTTCAATACCATAAAAATTTATAAGCGTTTTTTTTTTTGCTGTGTTAGATAAATTTCAATTAAATCAAATCTGAAATTATCTCTTTTCAAATGATTCTGATAGGAAAATATTCATTCGTTTAACGAGTTCTAAATTCTTATTTCTTCCAAAATTCCTTTTAGGTTTTCTATCCATTCATATAAAAAACAAATCTGATATATTACGTAACAGATTATTAACAATATACAGGGTGTTCTAAAATGCGACGTAAAGTCTTTAAGGAGAGAGAGGTCATGACATTTGGAATATTTTAATGTAAATATATCTTTGTCCAAAGTATCAAAGTTTTCGATTTATTGTTAATTTTTCGATTTCTAAAAAATATCCAAAATCTCGCACTGGCGCATTAATTCCCAACGAAATATTACATAGTATAAAAAAATGTATTTCTTTATTGTCCATAAATATGAATACAAACATCTACGAGTATATAAAGACAAAACTATAAATTATATTATTATAATATTAATATTAATGTCATAGATATTTTTTTATTTTAATTCATATTTTATATATTCCGTTATTTCAAAAAGATATTTTTAAAAAACTATATTTTCTTATACCTATATAAAAAAAATGTTCTTCCAATTATATTGTATTAATCTATCAATTGCAACAAAGGATTTATCAGTGAATTCATTACGAAAGAGATAACAAACGGCGTTCTTAAAAAAACTCTCATAAAATATACAATACATCGAATAATATAAACATAACGAATTTATTCAAAACAAATTCCCGCCAAGAAATAGATCCACAAAGTGAACCATTGTACTTTAAAAGCTCGCATGCGAACTTGAAGCACGCGGAAAAATTGCATATTTTTTTTCACCACCCATGAATTTTTCCTAGCTTATTATCTGCACTGAACAAGCATCGTATACGTATACCGTAAAGGCGGGCTACGAATCAAAGCTTTGTTACATACGAGTCGCCGGGAAAATAAGAAAATTTATCAAAGCGTAGCGTTTTACTCGGCCGGGCCTCTTTTACTGCTCGCCTCTTTATGGAAATCCGTTATAAATACGGAGGATTTTCTCGGGACGCTTTTATTTCTTGGGCACATCATCAACATCAAACGGAAGGGAAAAAATGTATATGCGACGTCGTAAAACGATATCGCGGCACCGAACGAAAATACATAATGTGTAGACGACGTCTCTTGTGTTTTATTAACATCAAAAACAAATTGCTCTCGTCCGATTGCGAGGGCGTGCTTAATTTCAATTTTTTATTCGGTCTCCTTTGCGCGTGTACGTTTACGTTTCCGTTTGCAGGATTCACGTTGTCCTATATTATGTGTCTTTTCTTGGATTTTCGTGTGCGTCATTGTTTTATCTGGCTTTTGCTTTGATTCTGTAATAAATTGAATATTCACTTTTATGGTAGATTTAATGAAACTATTTATATACACGACTTTTGTGTATTGTCTAATGAAATTTTTGGATGTTCTTTAATTAAATACCTTTATAAAACACACAATTTTGTTATATAAATACATTATCTGTTATTTTTCGTGTATCAAAATTTATACATCAATTATAATACTTACATTGATGTTGGTATTCTATGAAAAAATCTCCCACATTCTTTCAATAATTTTTATGAAATCTCCCACGCTTTATAGAGCCCTGAATATGATAAAAATTATTTAATCTTATCATTGAGTCTTTATATGGAGTTTATAAAACAAGATCTTTCCGATAAAATAGACATCTTGAAATTTATTTCTTCTTATTTTTAATAAGAGAAAGGTTACTTTAAAAAACCTGAATATAATATTAAAACCATCTTTGATATATTCAGTTTAATCAAATTATCAATCGTCTATTGATCGTAATGTATAAATACATCACGAAATTGATAATTGCCAGTTTTATGCTAGAAATACATTCTATATACCAACGCCCATGTTTTAAAATATGTACGAAGTCACCAACATCGGTTTTTAATAATATGTATCAACAGCGACCTTGTATCGGAAGTATGCATTACTATAAAAATTTCTTGACAAAAACCATTGTGTCTTAAAATATTAAAAATGCCACTTACACCTTTATTTATGTCCCGTATTCAATTGATAATTTAAAAGTTTAATTTTGTAAAATTGGGCTACTTATTCACTCTAAAATAATGAGTTTCCTTCTAATGTATTACCCCAATTACATTTACTAAATTAATTAAAAATAAAAAAAACAAACAAACTATAATACATTTAAAAAAAAATAACATCTACAAAACTCTCACACACCAAATAAAATATACAGCAACAACAACGAAAGCCGGAGACTGCGAAAATCCGACTTCAGCACACGCCAGACAGATGCCCGTCGACGCCCATTTTTCCCTGTCTTAGCCGAGCTTGTTTAATTTCAAGAAGTGCCCTCACTTATCCGACGCTCGGCACATGGGCCCTCAAAAAGAACAACGCCAATTCGACACGAATTAATGATACCGACGGCGAGGAGAAAAAAAGCCACGGAGGAAACCACGCTTTCATGCCCCGTAAAAAATGGCCCCGTTATAAACAGTGGTGTGTGCGGGATATAAACCGCAAAGGGGCCCTATTGAAAAACTGCACGATGCCGTGATAAGAGACGCACTAACTGTATTTCAGGGCTGTTGTGAAAAAAGATGTCGTTATCGGTTTTGCCCGTGTCAATGACATGCGAAAATATTGTGGTTATCTTCCGTTTTTCACGCGAGTTCAATTCCATAACGTGCGAATATTATCGGGGTATAAATTTTTTTCGGGTAGTGAAAAATATCGTTTTGTTGAATGGATTTATAGTGGAGTGGTTTTATCGAATGAAATGAAATTTGGTATGATGTGTCAATGGTTTTGGGGTTTTTTACAGTTTGCTGAATTTTCATTGCAGTCTGATGAAGATGCAATTTTATTTAAAATTCAGGATTATTTTGATATTTCCAGTGATTTATTTATTTTATTTGATAAAAAAATATAAAAGTGCAAGTTTATATAATAAATTTTCAAACTGTATTCCAATTGACAATTTTTTACTTGTAATCCTTGTTTATATTATACATCAAATTTGTTATGAAAAAAGGTTGTTTCAAAATTGTCTTACACTATATTTTCAAACGAAAAACAATTCCAAATGAAATTCAAACACCTCATATTTCCCAAAATAACAAACTGACACATGCATCGACACTTTACCGACAGCAAACAGACTTTTCGGCGCGCGCGAAAATTGAGAGGTGCACGACGCTTGAAAGGGCCCACTTTTCGTGCACGCCCGCGGCCTTCCGGATGACGACATCATTTTTTTTCACCCTTCGGCCAACCTTTTTTCACCTTCGGGCCGGAGACGTGACCCGTTTGTGGTGGTCTTCGACGCACAAGTGGAGCCCGGAGATTTATACGAGCCCCGCAGAATTCTATGAAGGGGCATTATGGTGTAGGGCTGGCTAAGGGGGAGGTGGGTGGAAAAAATACAGGCCGAGCTAGAGTGATTTATTGTTTCGCTTTTTTCTATGTAGTTGGTCTCTTTTAGCCGCTTGCCGTCTGTATGCAAGAAAACGTGTGTCGTTGCCAAATAATAAATTTCACTAAGGGTTATATTATATTAAGGAGTTTTTGTTGGGACGTCATTGAATTTGAGATGGTCTGATACAAAGTGGACGGTTTCGTTTGCGGTTAGATGTGTGAAGTGTTTTGTATTGATATATAAACATTTTGATATTCTCGAACGTTATCTATGATCTGAATATATTTTCGATTGTTCATCTAAATCGTATCTCTATAAAATTGTCGAACGAAAGCATCTGTTTCACCATTTTTCATTTTTCTATATTACGTCATAACCCGATATATATTTCCACCCGGAGAATTTTTTCCGTCGTCGGATATTCCGATATGACACATGCGAATTGGAAATTTCCATCTGGAAGAAGATCCTCATTTGAATTTCGACGTATTTCCACCTTTTTCCGATCGTCGATTTATTTTTTCGTGCTCTTTCAATGAGCGGATTCTTCGGCCGGAGATTTTCGCAAATGGGCATAATTAATTCGTTACACGGATATTCTTCGGGAACATGCTTATTTTTTATATCAAAAATAAAAATAATAAAAAAATACATCGCTCCGCAGCTCGGCACGAATAAGCCTTTCGTAAAACAATGCCAGCGTAATATCGCCGGAGGTTTACTATTCATGAATACATAAAAACTACACGCAAACGTGGAATGAAAATCGTCGTGTTTTTATATATTTTTTAATATTTATATAAATTTAATATTTTCATAGTCTGGAGGTATTTTAAATAATATATACTTTATTAAAAAATATCGCACAAAAGAATAATTAACTTATGAAGCTTGATTAAATTTGAAAAGAATATTGTAATATGAAATATTGAATGAGGATATTATCAATTTCAATTATATGCAAATTTTTTATTATCAGAATGAAATACGTACTTCACATGAAATTTATTGAAAAATTCTTCTCTTCAATAAAGCGCAACTTTCAACAGCGAAATGCAATATTTCCAGTGAAATCTTCCCCCGCGAAATTCCCGAAAAACGAATCGTCCTTCGCAAATCTTACACAATTCCAATCGATAAACGCGATCAAATTAAAAAATGCAAATATCTTCCGATGCGTACACGCGAAATCCATCAGCGAGAATATTCCGAATCGCGATCCGCCAACAATAAATACCAAATTCGGTGGATATTCGTCTCGTGAATGATTCATGAGAAAAACCGAGTTTTCCCGGCGACAAGGAATCCCCGAGAACACACTTCGTCTGCGTCGGAAAAGTCCCGCCGAAGCCCTCCAAGTGGCTGGAAAATTACCATTTCAAGAACGGTACACAAAAATTTGACTGAGTTTCTCAAAATATTGTTATATTCAATCTGTTCGCAGGATATTTCAACGGTTTTTCATTCTAAGGTTGTCATTGATCATATTGATTTTTGTAATGTGAATTATTGTCAAGTGTTAAAATGTTATCTTGAATTTTTTGATATGAAATATTTAGATCATTTATTTAAATTTAGAATGCTATGATGTTTTCTTAATAATCTTCAAATGCAATTAATAAAAAAAACTTAATTCTTATGAACTTTTCATACAAAAAAATCAGTGGAAATTATTTAATATAAAAACTTTTAAAGTATAAAGTCAGCTAACATGAAATAATATTACCTAAAAATTAATTTTGTTTAAATTTTACAAAAAAAACGCAAAATTTTTTGACACAAGCATTTCAAAAACATTTATGCACTAGAAAGTCTCAGCCTAATCAATATCAAACTAACATATCAAAGAATTTCGAAAAAATCCAAGTTACTGAACCACAAAAATAAGTTTCACTTTTCGCATGAGTGTTACAATTCCTTTTTTAATTTTAAAATGTATTCAATATTGGATCTCGACAAAATTTATGTAACTTCATACTTTTTTACTGTTTTAACATTAAAAAAAAAAACTTAACATGAAGATATTTCGCATCTCAAACGAACGAAATTTCTCAACAATCGCATCATCATTTAGATATTTTTATCCTTTATTTTCGCTAGACCTACAATTTCTTCAAACATGAAACAAAAAAATATGACTTCTAAGATGAAATCCTTTTAACATAAAAAATACATCAATCCCCTTCAATTCATATCAAACGACTCCCACCACACACCCAAATTCCACACGAACATCCATGCAACCGACATGCAAATTTTTCCCAAACCCACCTAATCTCAAGCCCATCACCAATCAACATCCATGCAAATTGCCCAGCAATAAACCCCCAGAACTCGATTAACATATAATAAGCAGCGGCCCATGCGAGCGCGTTAATAAAGCGAAATAGTACACACACCGCGGCTCGTCTATTAGGCCCTTCCCCCCCGAATTCATTACGGCCCTTTCACATGCCCTAAGTTCGCAGCGGGAACGGCTTTGTGTCTCTCAATTTTCCGTCGTCTCGCATCCACTTTCGGCCAAGTTGGCGGCGAAGAAACGCGGATCGTCAAAGGGCCTCGTCCTCGACTTGCGGCGCTTACGACAAACACCGAAACGCGATGTTATAGCCCGCAGAGAGACAATTATGCTGTGTTATACGATCGCGTGGGTGAGGGGTTTGTGTATTCGCGCTTTTCGTGTCGCGTTCTAGTTTAGGGAAAGAATTTTGGGGTAGTTTGTTTTTTAGGGGGGAGAAGGTGGGAGAGAGGGTGTGGAAGTTTTTGGGATGGTTGGATCGTTTTTGGGTGGGAAATCGTTTTTGTATGAATGATGGAATAAGTCAGTGAAATGAAAAAGAGACTTAAAATTTTTTTGGAAAAAAGTGACATTTGAATTAGCATCTTATGCCAAATCGATAAGAGACATGTTTGAATAGTAATTTCATAATATGGATAGTTTGAGATGAAAAAATTGTTAAAAAAATTAGTAGAGATCAAAATGTATTAATAAAAAACTTTTAGTTATTTTTTTCGTAACCTAGAAAATGTAATTAAATCCAATCCCCTTTTTACACGGGGATACGTTCTGAAGACTACTGTAGTAAAAAATATGGTGATCATATAAGTAATAATAAAAAGCTTGAAAAATAGAAGATGGGTTCCATCATTGTACGAGTATTTGGATGGAACTTCGATCCAAATATACTTTATAAAAAATGTGTAATGTGGAAAAATTTCCCTATATGAAATCATCAAAAAAAAATATCAATTTTTATTTAATAACTATAATTGTATAACTAGCCTGCTCCAAATCTTATCATTATGGCATAATAATATATACTTTTTTTTCACTATGCTTAAGTGAAAAAATAATCGATTATTTTTATATGAACCGTGTTATTTCGGAACGGTTTAAAAAAGTTTAGGTGTATATTGTATAAAAATATTTTTAATGATAATTTTAGAAAGAAATATCTCTCAATCCCGATTCAAATTTATTAATTTCAACTATAATAATAATAAAACTTTGTTATTTTACTATCGTCGAAATTAATGAATTAAAAACTTTCTTCCAAATAACCGACTCACGATCCATAAAATAACAAATAAATTCAAAATTTTCAATTATGCACTCGCATCATATAAATCTCGCTTATATAACAAAAGCAATTAAACTCGCAAGAACACATTCACAAACTATCATACCCTCATACGCAACACACTAAACACACACGATCCCTTACGAAAGTTCCGCATAACGGAATAATGCAACTTTCAAATTTAATTTCTCGAGCTCAACTTACACAACTGCACACGGGACGTTATTAAATTTTGAAATATCGCAATCCCGCGCAACACGCCAATGTTTATTATCCCCGCGATAAATCGCCGCCGTAATAAAATCGAAGACTCGGTTCGATTAAAAATCCACGAAGAGCCGAGACCCGTTCGGAAAGTCATAAACGTATAATAAGCGAAGCGGGAATTGAACTCCCTGAAGGGATGGGGGCGAAAAGCGCGCGAATATTCAAATTCGGGCGCCGTTAAAGAGTCATCCGACGCGCCATTAACGGTTATGCGAGAACGTTCTCCCGGTCCTCGGCGACTCGGTTAATTAAAAAGGTCGACATTTGAACCCCCGAAAGCGAAAACCTTTTCGGGGGTGCCTTTGTCGACTTTAATCGCCCGCCCCTCTAGTCGCGAGTTCCAATAAAAGTTTCGCGCCGAACGATAGATTGCGCGCGAAATGTTGCCGGTTCGAGTTGGCGGGTTGTTTGCGAGGCTTTCGAGCGTGGAAATGATGTGTTTTGATTTTTGATTGGAGCATTTTTGAGGTGTTTAATTAAATTTGTGAGTTTGCGAAGTGCGCGACAAAGGGAAAGCTTTGAAATTGGTGCTCATGTTCGGGAAATTCAATAATTAACCGCAACGGTGCTGCGCTGCTTTTCGAGTTAATATTGTTGGTTAATGGATAAATACGTTGGATATTTATTATTTTGTAAATAAAATATTACAAAATTTAATCTCATATGTGCGATAAATCATTTTTATATTTCTATTACATATAAATAATTTGATATATGGGTCGACAGTTTTGTTAAATCGTGCACGTCGATTTTTAACAGTCAAAATCATAAGAAAAATCATAAAATATGATTAATAAATAGATAAATTATTGAGATGATATAGTATAAATATAAATCAATTCTAATCTTGAAAATTACCATTCAGTTATTATTAAATAGTAGATATGATAATGAAAAATTTCGAAACAACCATATTATTTATTGTTTTTCCTCACTTTTTTTATCGAGAATTATTTAATAGAAACAAAATTCATGTTCAATAAAAAATAATATTTTAGCTATTTATATGATTTTCGAAATATTCTTTGTATCGTTTTATAGCTTTGAACTATCGCAAAACTAAAATATGTTTATTACATATGTTACAGGTCATACATCGTTTTTATATCCATTCCTTAAGCCCCTACAACACTATATTGAACTCCTGCACACGACGATAGAATACATCATTCTACAAATTTATATCCACGATTCAAAAGATACGTTCAAAATAAACATTGAAAAACTATAAATCTTTCCAGATACGATCCACACATAATAGAGTTTCGTTATAAACGTTTCCAATATGCTCCTCAAAATACACTAGACAAAGTTCAATGCGTCCGCTCGGCCAACTTTCATATATTGACACCGCATGGCGGTCGTTTCGCGTTGTTGACAAGTTTGAATATTTCACGTTTTCGTATCGAGACCCGCCATCCACCCACCCACCCACCGAACATGTATCGACTTTATGTACTATGAAACACAATACTTTGTCGACGTCGTCCTCCGGCTTCTTCTCTTCATTTTTATTGCGCTCGCGACGACAAGAGCAGAACACGGGCTAGGAAAACGAGAGAAAAAACTTTCTACGGCGCCGAAATTGAAGAGATAAACTCGCCTCTGAAATATTCATCGGCTCGAAAGTCACCCGATTTTCGATGCGTGTTTTTTCGCCGTAGTCTGTGGGTAAATACGATTTTTAAATTAAATTGCGCCGCTTGTCTGTTGAATATTTCACGAATCAGACTACGTCGGATTGATTCGGAAGCGATCGCTCGATTTCGAATTAGCTCGTGTTTGTGTGGCGAAATAAATTTCGGCTGTTTAGTGCGATGGGAAATACGACAATTATCCGCGTTCGTTTCGACAATTCCGAAAGCAATTGTCGGTCCAGTAATAAAAATCGCCGGCCGTTGGCCAAATTAATAAAGTGCGTTCGTTCAACGAACACTCGCAGTTATTGTCTGTTAATTGCGTTTTCGAATTGTCATTTAGGTCACTATCGCAAAACTAGAGAGCTTTCGATTCGACCGATAATTTGCCGACCGTTTTATTACATATCGTTGACTTTTTAAACATTTATTCATGATTGTGTTTTTAATTTAGTGAAAATTTTAAACAAAAACATGCAAATTTTTTAGTCATAACTAAAGGTAAATAGTTGTACGAGGATAATTGTAAGGGAACGAGATGTGAAAAAATGGGAGATGGGAAATAATTATGCGATGTGCTTAGCTTCCGTGTCTGAACAAATATAATCCTCGTATTCCTTTTTTCTCGCTCGATCCTTTTTTTCATTTGTTTATATTTTACATGGAGCATTTCAGCGTCATTACAATAACGATACAAATGCGAATATAGACTTTCGTAGTCAGCTCAGTGGAAAATACTACTAGGGAAAACCAGTCGCTTGTGTTGCGCATAATTAAGAGAGATCGGTACGAAGTGCATTTTCCCTAATGGCTAAACATTCATCACTATGATAAAATCCATTATTTCCACATGGAGTCTTTTTCAGTAACGTTTCTTACAACATATTAAAATACTTTGTACACACGTGCAACAATCGATAACATAGCAACCAGTGTGTCAAACGCAACAAAATTTTCAATGCATAAATCACGTGACCCACGGGAAAGACGCTCGACTGAGCAAATTTAGTATGAATTTTAGCACTTTGGCGGCAAGTTTTGATTAGTTGTCCGCCTGAGGCCAAATTCAGTTTCGTCGACAAACACCAACACAGCTAGATCAGCTCCAAGACCAACTGCAACGACTCCAAAGCTGCTTCAAAACGACTCCGACCATGCCGCAGGAGTCAGCAACCAACTTGGCTCTTCCTAAGGGCAAAGTTGGCTCGATTTAATTATAAACTCGGCGCTTCTTAGTCTGACAACCCCTGGATGTCGTGAATGATGGATGACCCTGCGGTGGAGACCGCAGAGTCGCATCGTTGCATGTTTTAAACGTGCCCCTAATTTGTGACGAGTCGACAAGTTGAAATTCGACAAGAATTTCAACAACGCGATTTATATAGAATCCATTTTTAAAAATGGATGATTTAAAAAATACTACTATTCCAATTCTAAAAAAAAAAATACATCGAAAGTCTAAAATAGATAGTGTGTAATTTTGTTCTAATTTGTTCTACTGAGTAGTTTGTTTAATCTACATTTACTTTGTATAAATCTCTCATTGTTGTTATCTCTCTCGTATTTCAAAAATTTTGTAATTAATTTAAAAATTCAAATTCAATTCATATCAAAAATTTTATGATCAACTATCTATAAAAATTTTAATTTCAATTGAATTTTCGATAATCAAACCCAATCCTCTTTTTACACGTGGGATACGTTCTAGAGACTACCGTGTAAAAATAAAACGTGTAAAAAAAATGTATGATAACCATATAAAAATTTAAGATAGATTCCATCGATAAACATATTAATATAGAACTTCCATCCAAATGAACTTCATAAAAAATGTGTATTGGGAAAAAAATTTGACATGTGAAATCATCAAAAAATTTTATTTTGTTATTTTGGAACCGTGTAAAAAGAGGATTGGATGTATATTGACATGAATTGTTATCAACTTCACAAACAACCTGTTCCCAATAAACGAACACAAATATTTCTATGTAAAACTATATCATCCGTTTTTATGGCGGATCCTGTATTTCAATTCAATTTTTCTGCTCTACCCGAATCGGAAAACTCGCTCGATTTTATATACAACATTCGATGCGGAGCGAAAAACAGCAAAAGTCGTTGAGAATGTTTCAAAAGCTTTTAAACATGCCGAAGCTGTTGAAACGTACCGAGCTATTTCCCCTCTCGACGAAGCAGTCGTTACCGGCTTTACAAGGCGATAAAACGTTCAGCGCACTGATTTCAGCGTTCGTTTTCGCTTCGTGCCAAAGATGTGTATGTGTGTGTTATACAAAGTAATAACACACTAGGCATACCTAGCTAGGTACATCCCTAGTCGCGCCTAGACGCATTCCGTTGCTGGCTGACTTTGACGCGCGCTATACCAAGTTGTGACATTTTCGAAATGAAACGAACGTCGAGTTTATAATTGCGCACAAAGCAACGAATTATATTCGGAGCACGCGAAACGATTAAACGGCGATCCGAATGCAATTATAACTGTAAATTAGAAAATTCGATATCCGACTGTAGGGGTTCTTTCAACAGCTGTTGGGGTCGTGTCGTTATAACTAGTGGATGAAAACGCGTTGGGTGTCTAATGGGGAGTTGTTAAATAACGAGTTGGTTGTTTAGTTTTGTGGAATTTGTTCTAAATGTTTGATTTAGCGATTAGAAATGTGGTTTTTATTTATTTATGCTGTTTTTGGTCTGAAGTGATTTGGTAAAAAAATTGTTATGGTATTCAACTTCTTAAGAGTTATTAAGATTTTTTTCAAAAATTGGATTTTTGTCAGAAAGTTTTGTATCATGACGATGCAGACATATGACATAATATTTTTATAGACTCTCCACAGTTATAATTAAGATTTTTTAGGAGTTGGAGGAAAACAACATATCTTTTTATACGTGCGATACAAATATGTTGTTTTTTATATAATACATATCATAGTATCACGGATTCTCATAATTAAATAAAATTTATAATTATTTTTTAAATTTATTCCCCCTTTTTCTAAAGTATTGTATGTAATGAAAATGATAATATAATAATATTATTTTTATTTCAAATCTTATTCTATTTGCCATCTGAAATTTTTTTCTTGAGATGTTCGCCACAAAATATTTTTTTTATTCTTCTGGTTGGTAAGAAGCATTGATATTTGATAATTTTTTTTTAAACTGGATGTTTTTTAATTAAAAATTAAAATTTTGATTCGCCAGTTTTAGGTTATTGTATTTGATTATTTTTATGATTATCATAGATAGAATAGATAGAATTTTTGGTATATTTTTCTAAATATGTTAGATTTATTACACTTAAAGTAACTAAACGTAATATGCATGCTTTAATATATCGCAACTACAGAATATTGACAATCATCATATTGTGCAACCTAGATAACATTCACTACAAAACAAAGCTTTCCCAACAAAAACAATGTTCACATTCATACACCTCCATAACAAATAAACCACCGAACAATAAAACTAAAACACACACAAACATCATCAACTCCAACAATCGAACGAACGCATCCAGCAAACCCGAACCATCGACCGGCAACCCTTCACACTGCATCGACAACAAACACACCCATTCAACTGCTGCCCAACAACGCCCAAAGACCTTGAACAAATCCAATCAATCACCAGCACTCGAAACTGGCGCAGTCATCGCCATCCATGCGATCGGGCGCACCAAAACGGCGGTTCTGGATCACTGTCCTCCATACGAGCCGCGCACATGTCGACGGCAAACAACGCCGCGACGACAGGTGTAATCAACTAGGATCGTTTGCATTTCGACGAAACGGTTCGGTTTTGATTTTACGGTCGACGGTTTTGTTCGCTCCGATGTCGTGTGCGCTAATCGAATTGGACGCTGGTGCATATGTGCGGTCGGAAACGCGATGCGTTTTGGGATAAGGGATGTTTGGAAATGTGGGGGTTTTGTTTTGTTTGAATTTTATTGGATGTGTTTGTGTGTTGTAGATGTAATGAGAGGGTGCTGAAGGGGTTCATTACTGAAATCATCCTTAAATGAATGGTCTCGGATTAGCGAAACATAATTGGCCACTTATTACTGACCGAGGCGTATGTTTGTTTTGCTGATTAGTAGGAACCAGTGCAGTTGCGGCTCGTCCTAAAGGGCTATAGCTATATATAAAGGGCTGTATATAAAGTGGATGTTTTGTATTTTTTTAAATTCCTATATTCGTCTTACACGAATCTAAAAATTTGAAACATATTTTGATTCTTGTATGTGTTATTGACGTCGTACTTACTATAATATTAAATTTTCATTTTCATTGCTGCAACTCTTCCATTACAAATTTTCATGAGCCGTCAATAAACTAGTGTGTTTAATAATAACAAACCATTTAGACACGTTCAAATATCAATTCAGTTTTACACTTCAAATTAAATCTTATGAAAGCATTTTAAGACTTTTGTCATAGTAATCAATGATATGCATACCATTAATTAATTAAGTAATCTATGTATGTATATATGAATACCGGAAATAAAAAAGGACTTAACTTCCAAAAAATCCAGAATCGGTTTTATACCATAAATACGTTCTATATACCAACGCCCATGTTTTAAAATATGGTCGAAGTCCCAAAAATCGATTTTTAATCGTGTGTATTTACAACATATTTGTATCGGTTGTATGCGTCCCTATGGAAATTTCTAGACAAAAATCGACATATCTCAAAATTTTAAAAATGGCATCTAACAATGGCAAGTCTTTTTTTATTTCCGATATTCATATGTAACAAATTTAATCCATTGCTCTTATATTATAACGATCTTTATAATTTCCGATGATTGAATTTGATTTGAAATTTAAAAGGTGAAATTTGGAGCGTACAAGCTGTATACGCTCATAAAAAATTCCAAAACAAACACATTCACCGACAGACCGAATCGAAACAATTAAAAATTGAAAATTTCCGGAAAATTCGACACACACACACAAAAAAAACACTCCGCCATCCATCTCCCGAATCATTTTCAATTAAATCAAATCGCACACGCGAACACATTACGCGCCAGCTAAAATTTAAACGATGTCCGTTTTCCGGGGCGGCGCGCGCCATTATCGCGCGGTCTGTTTGCGCGCGTAAATCGCCCGTCCTCGCGGCCATATTTAATCGGTGTCATGGCGGCGCCAACCGACGGCCGCCATTTTGATGACGCGCGGCGGCCATTACGCGGGCGTCCGGCGATAACGATCGCGACGCCATCAATTAAATAACAACCCTTTGCGTTAGTGACGTTTTTTTTTGGGGGGGTCTTCTGCCCGTTCGGCCATGTTTTATCGATGGTTGTCGGTTTTTGGATGTTGGATGTATTTTTTTTTGTTGGGGGTTTGATTTTTTGTGTTTTTGTAGACTGTTTTCATATTTTTTTTGTAATTGTTTAAAGCCATGCTTGTTACGTTCAATGCTAATTTTTTTAGTTTTCAAATTTAAATTGTATATGTTGATGTATTCAAGTGTGTTTGGGTGAGATTTTTATTTGAAAGTTTTAAATTATTTATTTCTTATTTGTTTCAGAATCTCAAGGATCAAATTCTTACTACGAACGTCTGGTTAGAACATGTAAGTATTTCATTTAAAAATAATCAAAAAAACCATAGAGTTTTCCCTTAGATTAAATATTATTAATTTTTAATTTTTTTTTATAAAAACAAATTTTATCATTACTAAAAAATATATATTATAAACATGAAAATTTAATTCCTTTGTTCAATATTTAATATAAAAAATATAAACTTTTTAGATTACTCATATGTTAATATCACAAAGATGTTGAATTTTAATTTCATAAAATACATAATTTAAATTTTTTGAAGCAGAAAGAATATTTTAATTTAAAAAAAACAATCGTTTTACCTCTGATTTTAATGAGAATTTAATAAAAAAAAAATTATATATTTTAATCTTAAAATATATTTTAGTACAAATTTTCGATTATTTAATAATTTTATAAGCACCATACCAATTTACTCAATAATTCATCGGATTAAAAATATTACATTAAAAAAATCCAACATTAATCCACTCTAGAATTAATCACAAAAATTAAACATAATCCGATTATGAAAATGAGCGATATCGTAAAATACTACAAAAACTCAAAACAACAAAAAAAAAATTAAAAAATCATCCCCCTCCCCCCCAATGAACAAAAAAAAAGGAAAGCGGAGATTCGCAGCGAAAAGCGCCATAATTGTTTCTTTATTTTTGCGTCGGCTTTATCGCGCGATTTTCCGCCGGTGTTTTATTTTCAAATAAGGGATGTTTATAAAGAGTTGAAACGTAACAACCGTAATAAAGTACCTTTTAACCCTTTCGCGACGGTGGAGGGTGTAAAGCGTCTCCCCGCAGGACAATGGTAATTCCGACGTGATTCACTATTTCGGAACGAAAATAAGGGATGGAAAATTTTCACGTATTTTCCCGCGCGGATGTGTGCGTGTTTCGCAACGTTGAATAAAAAATGAGGGAAAATTGTGATTTTGGTGCGTTGATTTAAAAAAAAACGTGGGGAAATTTCTCAGGTATTAGGTTAAATGTAGTTCATTTAATCTAATATGATTTTCGGGTGAAAAAATATCGTTTTTTTTATATATTTCATAAATGAAATATGAAAATTTTCATTATATCGTATTTTGAAAATAAAGAGTTCTTTTGTATGTGAATTTATTATTTTAAATAAATTATGTATTTTTTTTTATATTTAGAAATTAATTAGGTTGATATAAATAATTTTTATACAATATATTCATAAAATAAAAATAATGATTTTCATATTAAAATAACTCATTGAATTACGTCACCAACAATTTTTAAAAAATTAATTTATCATTCCAATGAATATCAAATTATCTAAAACATTTTTTGTAGATATTCAAATTTAAATTAAATTACTTACAATTAAAATTTTACACATTTTACCCCTTTTCCATAATTTTCAAACTATTTCAATTTAAAACCTTACACCACAACCAATCTTCACTTCCACCATTTCAAACAACAACACCAATCTTCCGACCCCCCTCCCACCTCACCCGTACACCCCACCCGCCTACCCCCCCACCCGAAAAAAAACCACAACCCCCCCAACTATCCAACTATCCGAAAAAAAATCAAAACTCCC
This sequence comes from Hydropsyche tenuis, assembly GCA_009617725.1. Lineage (NCBI taxonomy): Eukaryota > Metazoa > Arthropoda > Insecta > Trichoptera > Hydropsychidae > Hydropsyche > Hydropsyche tenuis. The sequence continues at coordinate 4,898,854 of VTON01000004.1, forward strand.
GCCGCCACCATTATCTCCGATACGGAAAAGCGGCAAAGTTTGCGAAACACTTTGCGCGGGACTCAGATGGCGGCGCGTTTTAAGAGCTTCATTTAAATGCGTGCTACGTATCGGATCCTGGACCGGGAAAGCCGCTAAAAAATAATAAACCGTCCAACGAGCCGGAAAACACTAATGCGGCTTTTATAGTTTTTACGCGCGCGCCTAACAATCGCAATAACAATAAAGAAGGGCGGTTTTATTCGCGCCCGTTAAAATTCAATGTATCAATTCGGGCGCATTCAAATTTTCACGACGATTTAACCGCTCATATGTCGGCAGCGTTTCGTTCGTTTTTATTTTGGGTGGGTGTGTTTTTTTTATGTTTTCGTTTTGTAGTGTGGAGACTTTAACGCGGTCGTTTGTGTAATGCGTTTGTTGTTAAAGTGGAATTTACGTATTGTTTTTTAAGCGATAGTTATTAAAATGAAACAAAAAATAGAATATTTTCGCGGTTTATTAATTTTTTTTATTATAATATTAATTTTGCAACTTTTAACTTTATCACTTTTATAATTATTTTATTTTTTCTTACTAGTAAAAATAATTTTATATTTATATAGTTTTCACTACTTTTCCAATACTGTCAAAAGTTTGAATGTTCTTTTGATGTCTTGTGAAAAGATAAAGTGAATATTATATTAAAATAACTATCTCATTTCAACATTAACATCAAAATAGATTATTCAAGAAATAACTCGATTTTATTAAACATATACATAATACTTTCAACTATCAATTGATACATCATACATACATTCAACTATCTGAAAAATTCATCTAATATTCAATATTTTATATTATTATATTCTCTAAACATCAACTAAATATATGTTAAAAATAATTTCAATATATTTCATCTAATGATGAGTTTTCTCCATCCTTTAATAGTACCTATATCATCCTGACCTACAGCTTTAACCATTTATTTACAAACAGGACTAAATAAAATATAATATATCTATATATTTTTAACGGGAAAAAAACACCTTTTACCAGTTAATGTATGTATATTAATTTTGGGGTTAATAAGTATAAATTCTGAAAATTATTAGCAGAAAAATTGTAGGTAGGAGTTAATTTATTAGGAAACTGGAATTTCGATCATCATAGACGAAGCTAAAGGAATAACCGATTGATATTTCTTAATAGAATTAAAAAAAGATACCTACATACACACTTCAAATAAACAAACAACATACCCAAAACCACGATACTAAAAGCCACAATAGTGTATCATCCAGCATGCAACAAACCACCACTGCCCATCAGCATCTGCCTTAATGGCTCCTATATCGATTCAATTACCACAAGTCACGGTCAAGTGATATATTCGACGTGTTTGAAACCGTGTTATTTCTCGTACGACTAAGTCGGATCGTAAATCGGCCCAAGTCGAGAGTTATATTGTCGACGGGCACATCCGTCTTGGACGACGACAATGCTGGCCCTAAAAAGCCTTTTCGTGGCGAGCAAGCAACGGACATTTTTACGATTGAAGATGGACGCTTTTTGCACGAATGCGGTCGTGCTTAGACTCTTCAGGACCTCAATTGTAAAATTATTGATATTTATTAATTGAAATTGTAAAATTTTATATATTTTTTAATAGAAATGTGACGTTAGAAGTTTTGCGTAATATTTCTGATACGTTATTAGATAATTGTGTCATTGACATTTAAAAACAATATTTTTTTCCATTTGAAATGCTTTTACGTTACATTAAATAGATTTATCATCATAATTTGAGTGATTTATTTTTTTTCGTTTTCAATTTACTTCTTTTTTAATAAAAATGTCGTTACAAGGTTGGCTCTCAAATAAGGTCCTAGACCTTCAGCATTTGATAAAGTGATCTTGTCGATCTTCAAAATTATTATTATCGTAAGTAAACACAAGCGTGAGCGTTAATATTTATTGTATGGATGTGTTATCGCTCACTCATACGTTTACCATGAAGCCTCGTCCTAATACGAAAATATAATTATTCAATTTTTTTGTACCATATGAGGTGGCCTTGACATAGTTGATTATTTTTTCAGTGATTATCCTGAAAAATGGTAACTGAAATAGTTTCCTTTTACTTTTTTTAGTGATAAAACGAATAGGATGAATTCAATGAATAATATTCGTTTATTAAGAAATGAAATATTTTATAAAAAAAACCATCACACTATTTCACTATTACCTCATTTCACAAAAAAAAACTACAATTTAAAAGCGACAACAATATCTCACCATTATTCCGACGTCAACCACTATGAAAACTAAACACCAGAAGCAAGAGCTTTTAATTCCGCCATTTTTTTTTTGTACAACCATGCCGTTTTGCAAATCAGTCGCGTCGCAGAATGCAACGATAACTGCAGCCATGGCGTGCAAGTGTTGCTCGCACATAAATCGTCATTAAACATTTTGTACGTTCACTTTCAGGCGTCGCGAGCACGTTTTCAGGAACCGTGTGACAGTGCATTTTAATCAGCTGCAAAATCGGTTTTAATGAATACGGGAACATGGTAAACTGGCGTGGCGGGTTGGTTTTTTGTTGAGTGAATTCGGTCTTTAATGTTTGGGATTTGAATATTCTTTAGTAAGTGCAACCAAAATTATTTTTACGAAATAAAATAATAAAATAATAGGATTTAAAGAAAAATAATCGATTATTTGTTTACACTGTTTTTTTCATTTTAACAAGGTAAAAAATATATATATTAAATATATAATTATGCCATAATGGTAAGATCTGGAGTAGATCAGTATATGTACATATGTATGTACCTACAATTATAATTATCAAATAAAAATTTTCGATGTTTTTAGACGATTTCATATAGTGAAATTTTTCCACATTACACATTTTTTTATAAAATACACCAATCCTCTTTTTGCTCGGTTTCGGAATAACACGGTTCGAGGACAAAGAACCGATTATTTTTTTGCACGGTACATAAACAACAAAATAAAAACAAATGTATTATTATGCCACAATGGTAAGATTCGACGCAGTATACTGTTATAATTGCATGTATGTATGTTATTATAGTTATTAAATAAAAAAACTCGATGTTTTTTATGATTTTACCTGCCGAAATTTTTTCACATAACATATTTTTTTATAAAATATATTTGAATGGAATCTATCTCCAATTTTTATATGGTCACCATACGTTTTAAAGACTACAGTATAAAAATGATTTTTTTTTCATACTGTAGTCTCTGAAACGTATCCCCGTGTAAAAAGAGAGGATTGGGTGTATATAAACTCATATAAAAAACAAATATCAAATAAAAAAATATTAGATTTATTAATAATCATACTAACGAGATTTCACTGCTTTCGTAACGTACAGAACATCTGCACGTCCGGACGGAAAACCGACCTGAAAAATCGTTATTAACTTAATTCGCATTATCGGAGATGGGGGTCGATTATGCGGCGTCTGCTTTTTGGCTAACGCGCTTTATTATGTTTTATCTAACGGTCTCATAATAAGATATAACCGATCCGAGGAGAAATTCGCGCCGACGAAAATCCCCCGCCATTACGGCCACCCCGCCGTGTCGTATATTTTGAAAAATTTTATAATTTTCAGACCCGTAACAAAGTATATTGGCTTTCTTAATTGTTCATCGAATATCTACGCCGTGAAAAATGTTAGTTAACGCCGCAACCGTAAAAGACCGAATATAAATTTTTACGACGCGTATTTCATAGTGCGATGAAAGTTCGCCGCAATATTGAACGATTGTTGAAAATTCTTATATTTTTTTAATATTCATCGCGTACATAAATTGACACAATTTTACACATCCAGAACTTACGCACGAACTCACCCCACGTCGTCCGTAAAAATTCGTTTCCCATGAAAAACCACCATCGTTTACTGCAGACCCGCTCGAGTACACGTAGAGCACTCGCCACTCACTCGTGTACACACGTAACGCGAACACGTAAATTCCTGCTTACATACACACACCGAAAACACGTATATAGGAAGTAATTGAAATTTTACGACCCCCTTACGGGACGCCGTCCGAAAAATATAATAATGTAATACGCGGGCGTCTCGAACGGCACGTATACGTTTTATTAGTTATCGAACGGCCGTTTTCCATTATAAAATGTTTGCGTGTGTACATTTGTGTGTTTCTGTGTATGTTTCATGTAATGTATACCATGTGCTTCGTGTTGGTTCCAGGAATGGCAGGACCACAAGTTCCAATGGGACCCATCCGAGTATGGAGGCGTCACGGAGTTGTACGTGCCCTCTGAACACATATGGCTGCCAGACATTGTCCTTTATAACAAGTGAGTTTTATTCCGGATTAATATTGTATAAGAATCTCGTGAGGTCAGCGCATGGCTTTCCGATGCTTTCGATATTTATTCGGGCAAATGATTTTTTAATAAAATTTCCATGTTTGCGCATGCCCGAGCGATATTTTTCGACTTCGGATTTTACTGTTTCGATATGTTGTAGATTTAGAAATTAGATTTGAATCTGTGTTTATCATTGATACAAACATATCAATCGTTATTACAATCAATCATAGTAATTTTAATTGAAACTGCTTTTAATTACGTACCTTATCATATCAAAAATTTTATTCGATGCCAATCATTAAATTGGACTTACACTTCAAATTTAACAAATCAACAAGAATTCATAGTAATGAATTTCATTGACAACGGTCTTAATAATACTTTTCTATAGTATTTGAATTTGAAGTATGAAAACTATACCGATCTTTATATTTATCAACATGATTAAAAAAATATAACGCTTAGCTACATTTTCTAAGATAAAAATAAATATAAGCCCCATTCAAGTTCTAGTATTACATGAGAAAGCGAACATTACCTATTCAACTCGCACACGGTTTAATTTGTTTCGAAAAGCGCTCGAAACGAAAGATCGCCGCGATTTGAATATGTAACGGTTTTTTCTTCTCATTTTTGTATTCTTTCTGAAATCCACCAATAACACTACCCTCTCGAAGTACAAGGAGTCGAGTGCATGTAACTCGCCACGTTTACTGGTCGAACGTGCGCCGAATGCGATACATTTCCGAAAGCTGAGACCAAACATTTTGGAAATTCTGGTATGCATTCGGAAAATATATTTTTAATAGATAATATATAAATATAATATGATTAAAAACGATGGTTATTTGAACTGATTTGAGCCTTAAATTATTATTTTCATTGATTTATTTGATTGATATCTCCATTATATAATATCATATGCTCACATTTTTTCTTTTAGAAAAGCATTTAAATTTATAGGATTTTAATTAAATTATTTACAATATGGATTGAAAATCTCTGCTTTTATAGCAAAGCAAGTTCAAAGGAACATTGTACTGGTATAGTTGTATTATACGAGAGTCGATAGTATGCGGATTGCAACCGTAGTGTAAACACGACCATTAATTACGAACAATTATTATATGGTAAACCGAAGTTTGTTAGGTGGCGTTTGGCAGATATTGCACCCCGGTTTTAAGATACGATTGTTCGAACTGAATTTCGAATGCAGCTATGCAAATTTCATTTTAAACCTCAAAATTTATATTTCAATAATCGCGTACCATATGTTATGAAAGGCAAAATTATTTGAATAGAAATATAATCTGAATCATGTTTAATACATATCTTTATGTATGCATGCTATTCAGCTACAAAAATTTCCTTTTTGACTCTTAAAGAAAATTAAATCGAGCTCCCGCCATAAAAGGAGCAAATTTCGCGCTAAGCTGGCTTACGCGAATAATCCGATTATTACGATATTTGATAATGTGAAGTGTATCTAATTAGATGCTCATTTCTACGAAATGATAATTGGAAATACTTTATAGAACATGCTGGGTCTTTCTTTGGAATTCTCGCAAAGGTTGCTCATTACATAACACGCCCCTAGAAAATAATTGTTTGCATTCGGTTAATTTCCCTACCCAGAAAAGGCAATTTAATTTTACATTTTTAGGCAATTAGAAATTTAACAACCGGAGAAAAAGAGGATTTTCATCCTTTTCAATTTCATATGATAATCCGTTGATTCACATAAAGTATTTAGTATGTTATCAAAAGGTGAGTAAAGGAATTTTTATCGTATAAAACCAATTTATATTTCATATTATCAAACGAATGAGCCATATTTGTATTTTAGTTAAGTCAAAAAGAGACCAATTCAAAAAGTAACAAGGGACAAGGCTCGTTTCAATTATACAAAAGGCCAAATAAATAGCGAAGTTCCCCAATTAAAAAAGTTCGATCCTTGCGAAAGTTGCAGTGCGAATGGCATTATGCATTCAGGACAAACGAGTTCTGAAACTGAGGATCGGTTCGACTAATTTCGTTGGAAATTTTACGTTTTTCATACGACCCATGGGAGACTTGATCCTTTTTCATAATATTATATTATATATACATATATAAGAAAATAGTACTGAAAAAAGTTCAAGCATTATTATTTTTACGTGACGTATAATTAAATAATATTTTTAATACTTAAAAGCAACTAAAAATAAATAGTTAACTTAATAAATATAAAATGTTTTCACATTATTTAAAATCAAAATTCGGTCCCAAAGCTATACCCAATATTTAAAATGCACAAAATGAAACCAATCGATTGGATTTCAATTTGAAGCTACTTCATAAGCCGAAAAAACCACAGTGACCAAATCGTTGAGTTGATTTCCCACAACCGATTTTTCCTAGTAGTTTTTCCGGTCTTTGTCGTATAAAAAACCGGGAAAATTTTCCTACCCGATTTAAAACTATTGCATTTCGATCGTCAATGTGGACGCTGCTAATTGAGGCCGAACCGTTTTTCCCCGAAATATTTTAGCAGATTTTCAGCCAATATATTTTCAGCGTACGGTTGAATGCTAATCGATCGAACGTTTTAATATTTATGGATTCCGAATGAAAATATATACGTAGTTTTTTTATCTAATATAAACTGTATAATAATACAATACGATACTTAATTAAAAATAAACGATGTACCGAACTCCCATGAAATTGAACATTTTATGCCCAAAATTCCCGAATTTTTTTCAGCTGAATTCCGAAACACAGACCAACAAAGACAATTGAAATTCTTTCATTAACAATCGTTAACAATTAGCCGCTTCATTAATCGTTCGCTGATGCAAAGTGAAATGCATTATACGAGCAATTTGAGCGCGGCGGGGACAATAACCGTCTTAACGACGTCACTTAATCGGTCCCCAGTATTTTACTTAGCCTTAATGCTCGGAACGGATAAATTTCGAGAACGATTCTCAATTTTTCCGTTAATACCGTATAAGGTATAAGAGCCGAGATTATATCTTACTAACGACCCGTGCTACCGACCCGTTAACTCCAAGTTAATCCCGTGCACGTTCACTTTTAAAATGCACCTACGAAAGTTAAAAGCCTTTATAAGTAGGAAATCCGATCTGTACTCTTTTGAATACGTTTATGAGCTATTTTCGATATTTTTTATATGAATATCTTTATGCGATTTGTCGCCGTATACCGAAGATGAAAAGCCCGATTAATCGCCATAGGACAATGAGCGGAATATCTCATGGCATTATAACATCGCTGTTCGCATTTACTTTTTCCCATATAAATCCCATCCCATACCCACTCACCGGATAAAAGGCAACCTAATGGACGAGAATAACGAATGGCCTTCTGTTCTCGTTCGATTGTCTTACGATATCAACAACACGACAACAACAACAACGTTCTCATTGTAAACAAATACGTTCCGTTCATAGGTTTCATTGTATTACGCGGGTTTCCCTAACGCATGTACATATGTGTGTACACAATGAACGCAAAAAAGGGATACGTCTAATAAATAAATGGCAAATATTTGTTTCGCATCCAATAAATGCGCGTATTCAATATTATCGTCATCATTATCCGTGTTTCGCATGTATATAAATATGATCCTGTATAAGGAAACTGTGTTCTCGTTATCTATTATATATATATTTTGTATTTATACTTTTGTTGGAGAGGATTGAGTCTATCAAAGTAAGAGAGGAGTGATTAAATTATTTGAATTGAACGCTGGAAACAAATAATTAGATTTTGAAGTTTCAAATGTATTTTGTCGTCGGATTTTGTGATACAAATAGATTATTCACTCGTGAAGATTTCCTAGTTTTCCTCATGGCATAATGGAAAATGTCATCGGTTGCAAATCCTCCGTTTTAATATCCCTGCTGAAAACATATTTAGACGTTATTTTCTCCAGCGAGTTACTGAAAAGAATCTGCTTTACCTGTCTGACAGAATCTTTTCATGGACCACTTTTGTAGGAAAGTCGCCGCCGCCGTGAAAATGGAAAGTTTGTCCGCCTTCCGTTCAGAATCGGTTTTTCCTTGAAGAAAACTCTTTTACTGGCTGAGACTCAAATTCAATCCATTATTTGATAAATCACACAAAAATCTATTTATATCACATTATATATTAATAATATAAAATTTCAAGTATTAATATTTCTTTAGATACTCTGATTATATGTATAATATAATACTTTGATACCGCTATTTTGTTACAAAACTCTCAACAAGATTCTCATTTTGTCTGAACTCTGGTTTGTTATCACATATAATAAAAATCTTCTTTTTGCTTTTGAGTACCAGTTGAAAGTCCCATCGAACACTCCTTTGTCACAGAAGCTCTTCGCAAGCACTCTATACAAACACCTCGAAGTGTGAAAAGTTCATCGTTTCAAAAAATTGCACTGAAGCACTCTTGGTATACCGCACTTTGCAAATCGTGAACGTAAACATGCATATATTCCAAGCGTGATTTTTCATCGACCTATTATTTTCATAGATGCATCCTTCAACAGTTTGTATTCTATAGAATAAATTTTCAATATACTTTTTTATTTAAAAACAATATTTTATTTATATATTAAAAAAAAGTATTGATTGACGATTTCTTTCTATATATGTATCTTTCGTACAATGTACGAGATTGTATATACACGAAGATTGCCTTATACACAAGTATACCGCGCATCCACTGTTTTAACACAGTCGACATTGCCTCTTTTTTAATACACATTCCACGAAGTCGACAGCGCTTCTTCTTCAGCAAACACCTCTTTTTTTTCACAGTCTTTCAGTCACTTCTTCCCTTTTTCGGCAGACTTTTCGTTTGCTGCGAAAACGTAATAAGTCGACGTTGAATCGGGCCAAGAGTAAATACGTTTACGCGCGCTCGAAATCACAATCGCATTGACTTTGGCGTTTAATAAATCGAACCGGGCCACGTCGACTGGAAAAGCTCCTTAGTCGAGATTTTCAGCGCGATTTGTCCCCATTCATTGGAAGTCTCCGGCCCGATTGTTGTGTACACGCCATACACTCGACGGATTGCTAGAAAAAAACTGACGAACGCTGAAAAATGGTGGAAGCCGATGAAAACTGATGAACATTGAAAAAATGGAACCGTGATATTTTTTTTATATTTGATTAAAGCTTGGTAGTAAAATCGGTAGATATAGTCATAGTTATATTTTCAATTTTAATGATACTAATATATAGGTTGACGCTTCAATATTTTGAAATTTAAATTTTACGATAAACGTCAAAAATTTTAAAGATTTCCCATATGTAAAATAACGTACTGTTAGTATAATATTTATTAAGAATGTCCAAGTTGGTGTACATGAGTGATCGATTTATTGGTTTTCATTTTTATTTGACCAGTTTTTTCATTAAAATAGTAAAGCAATAAATGCTTTTAATTTTCTGTACTATTACTAAATCCTCTAACTCAATCTATCAAATATCTTTTTACTAAAGTTTTTAAATTTCAAATTTAAAGTTTTACATTTCAAATTCAACGTTTTACACTAGGAAGGCCAAATAAAAAAATTCGGTAATTAACTGGTTTTTCTAGTTCTCCTCAGTTTTCATACAAAATTTAATTTGACGGTAAACCTATAGTAAAAAAAAATACCCGATTAACAGTAATTGAAAATTACGGTAAAATTTCCCTCTCTATTTTGCACTTCAAATTCAACGTTTTACACTTTAAATTCAACAAATCAACAAGAACTCGTAGTAATGAATTTCATTGATTACTATGACAATGGTCTTTATAATATTTTCCTATAGTTGAATTTGTAGTATAAAAACTATATGTTCAATCATATCAATTTCACAAATAATTTATTTAAACACCGACAATCTAATAAAAACACCGAAAAATCGAAAATTGAATATTCATCAACAAAATCCCTCAATCGCCAAAAACGCTAAGACTCACACAAAAGATTATTGCAGTATCGTAAAACACCCAACCCGGCAGTATTATCTTTTGAAAGATGACGCAGAACGGGCGGTGGGCGGGCGGGTGGGTGGTGCAGTTGTTGCAGCCCGTGTAATTCATGGCGTACGAAGCGAAAGGTTTTAGCGGCAACGGCATTCTGCGCATTCTGGTTGGCCATAACACCACGGTGGCACACCATGCCATACACAGAGGGCTGATATACGGCCGGTGCACTGTTAAATGGCGCATGGACATGCCAACGCGACCGCCTTAAAATATGTATTTGCATATTGATACTTGCGGTAAGAGATGATGTCTTTCCGCGAACCATCGTGAATGTTTAATAAAAAAATAATTTTAAAGGCATACATACAAATAGATAACATTTCATCGTATTCTTTAATTAATTTAGTTAAATTTTTAATCAGATTCAATTATTTCTTTGCGTTTAACAATTCCGCATGCACCGGCGATGAATAAATGAACAAAAGCGCAATTTAGGAAGATTGGCAAGTTCACCGCACAAACACTCACACAGAAATGTGCATGAGGCATAAACGAACTTTATATATCTTGGTTTAGACACGCGAACGTCTGGTGCATAATTTGCCCTCCCCTAGGACCCGAATTGCAATGCAGTAAGGAATGCGTGCACAGTAAACGGAATCCCGAGTGCTTTTCGGCCAGAACGAAAGTTGTGACCGTAAAATTTTGCTAAATTTGAAATCGTTCATGTGCTTATTTTTTAAGCTTTTTATTATTTTGTTTTAGCGCTGATGGTGAGTACGTCGTTACCACGATGACAAAGGCCGTTCTTCATCATTCTGGGAAGGTTATGTGGACTCCTCCTGCTATTTTCAAATCTTCTTGCGAAATCGATGTCAGATATTTTCCATTCGATCAACAGACTTGTTTTTTGAAATTCGGTTCATGGACATATGACGGTGACCAAGTAAGTTATTTTTCCTTTATTACAATTTCAAATTAGTTATTATTTACTCAATTTGATTCATCAAAAGTCACATTATTATCCGATTTTTGACACACTATTTCATTTGTTAAAAATGTAAGATAAATGATTCATCGCCATCTTTAATTTTTATCTATTTTGAGCAAGCATCTAATACACTCCATACATTTTCTTAATGTCATCTATTCATTCTCCTTTATTTTATTTTGCAGCCTATCGGTTTATCATTTCAGTATTTCATGTATCCATTTTCTATTAATACGTCCCACTCCCATTTCAAACTTTTTTTTCAACTTAACATAAAAGATTTTTCAAATCGAAATTTCACATTTATATAAATATCTATAAATGAACATAAATTTCATCGTTTTAAGCACTATTGCAAATATTTATTCATGAAATCGTCATGGCAGAATCAAAGCTAAGAGCAGTTTTGTCCTAACGAGACACGTTTCATCTGCATCGATCGAACCTGTGAACTCTCCGACGTATGAATAATCTGATTTCATCGTTTTCAGACAGCGAAGCGATTCGAGAAATTGCACAATTCCACGTGTGCATGCACGTCTCAGTAGACCGCGGATCAGTGTGAAATCCGGCAAGACGACTTGCATTCAGAATTCATTACTAGACCTCACACGATCGGAATACAAAGGACGATTTCAACTCCACGTAAGAAAGGATTAAATGTCGCATACGATATGAGTCGTGGTCATAATTAACATATTCAAATTCCCAATCTTGGTATTATACAAACAGTTTCTTCGATAATTCAAAAATTTAAAGGATAATAATTGAAGCCGCGGCGGAAAAAATTCGTCTTTTGATGTTGGTAAAAAAGAGAAAGTAAACGTAGCGTATAAGAGAGCCAATTTGCATAAATAACCCGTTCTTTTTGCGGCACAGTATCCGTCATATTCCCGAGCATCGTCCTCGGCGCTAATGCATCTTTAAACGCCACCCGATGTAAAATCGAGGTGCCTCTCGTCTTCCACTCTTATAATACTTCTCGTCTCCCTCTTCTTTTCAAGTTTCTTCTTTTTCCGACAGCGACGGTGGTTCGGAACGAAGAAAGCCTCCGTTGAAGGGAATACGTTCGTCGGCTTAGCGAGGCGGCCAGAAAGCGGTTTTTGTTGTTACGTATTCAAAGGCCATTAAGAATTAACGGATTAGGCGGTATTGACGTTGGATTTTTATTGTGCGGGACAAAATTTAATTTTCCCGTATCGGAAATTTTCGTTCGGATTATTTTGAATTTCAATAACTTTTGCGTGATATTGAAAAGTTGTAATTTTGCTTAGTATTAATTAATATCATTTTCATTTGTAAAACTACTGAATAAAAGCCTTCCTATACTTTTCTATTTTTTTTTTCTATTCTGAATACTTTCAATCATCAAATTTACAAATATAATCTAACACAAATCAAATTACACCCAATCCTCTTTTTAGACAGAGAATACGTTGCAGAGACTAACTACCGTGTAAAAAATGGTGACCATAAAAACATTGGAGATAGGTTCCAGTATATTTGGATAGAACTTCCATCCAAATGTACATATTATACTTTATAAAAAATGTGTAATGTGAAAAAATTTCGCCATGTAAAATCGTCAAAAAACATCGAAAATTTCTATATCATAACTACGAGTATAATTACATTATAACAGTATACTGACCTGTCCCAAATCTTACCATTGTGGCATAATAATAATTTTTTTATATACCGTGTTAAAGTGAAAAAAAAGATAAAAAAAACAAAGTCGGTTATTCTTTCTTGAACCATGTTATTTCAGAACCGTGTAAAAAAAAGTTTATAAAGAGGATTGGGTGTATATGTATCAAGAAAAATATTTTATACATACATATATAAAATTGAAAAACTTTCATTCAATACGCTCCATGCACTTTTTCAATTCTAGAATTCGTACGAAATAAACTATTTTACGAAATTGTTATATCTCCATGTTCTGAAGTGCATTTATAAAACTTTAATGTTTCATGCGATGCCAAATGCATGTAAAAATGTACAATCGAATGTGGCACATTCGTTACGACGGCTTTTATGTGATCGGCGGCGTTTTCCAGGCGAAAATTTTTCCGGCTCCGTTCGTAAAGCGGACGAGATATTGATGAATCGCATTTCCCGCTTTTCCTACCCTCGCGGAACGGAATCCGAAGATATAACGCGGAGGTAAATAGTTTAATGAACCGGAAAATATCTCATGATTTACGGCGGCGCCTGTCTTGCCCTTCGGTTCGCAGTATGGTGTGCGAAGCCAATCGGAAAACGTCATATATAAAATTTAACACTCGGCACGCTTTGTGACGTACTTTAGTGACATATGATTATATAAGTTTTGATTTAGTTATTAATTATATTAATACTTTATTTAAAGTGTTTAAAGAAAACTCTTTTTACGTGGTTCAAAGAAAAATAACCGATTGTTTTTTTGTACCGTTTTTAACTCGATATAAAAAATATGTATTATTCTGCAACAATGGTAAGATCCGAAGGACAGTACACAATTATACATAGATATTAAATTTAAAAAATCAATATGTTTTGGTTATTTCATATGGCGAAATTTTTTATAAAGTATATTTGGATGATAGTTCCATTCAAATATACCGATGAAAATAATTTCCGATTTTTATATGGTCACCATACTACATTTTTTTTACACAGTCTCTGGAATATCTCCTCCGTTTAAAAAGAGAATTGGGTGTATTTGTTAAAAATTTTCATGAATTTTATGTTTAAAAGTCAACGGTTTAATTTTATAAAATGCACCAGTGAATAGAAAGAATTAATACATAATTAATGTAAGAAACAATGGAAAAATTTGAAAAACACTACTCAAAAATATCTGTTTATTATCAATAGATTAAATTTTAACATTAAAACATTTAATTTTGTTTCGCTAATTGATTTAGTAAAGTTGCAATTTTTTTTTTTCATATCTGAAAACCATACACATTAATTTTCTCAAACTGACTTAGACTTATATTACTTTAAACTCCCTATAAACTCCTCGAAAACCTTATCAAATCCGCTCCACATATCATCGGTTCAACATAAAATAAATCATCGAACATAACATCAAATGACAACACACAAAACAATAATAATAACCATCGCACGACAAGGAGTGTGAGTCGCGGTTTAATTGAATGGCTTCGGGAAGTTGTTGGCCGCCGCGCTGAGCCGGCTCACATTTTAATGGCTGAAGCGCCGCCGTGCCCTGAATTCAAATCGAAAGCTTAAGCCGCACACCGACAAACTTCTAAGTAATTGGAGCTTAAAAAGCTCCGCAGCTCGCGTATTTGCCGAACTTCAGACCCACCGTCCCGTCGTCATACGTCCTCGCAGTGCGTCTCGCCGAAGATCCGTCGAATTGGGTCGATTCGTTCGGTGTTTGGTAGATTAAAGTTTTTTTCTTTGTTTTAATACAGATCGATCTGAAGCATATCAGTCAAAAACCGGGGGATAACAAGGTGGAGGTTGGGATCGAGCTGCGCGAGTACTACCCGTCGGTGGAATGGGACATCTTGGGAGTGCCAGCTGAAAGACATGAAAAATACTATCCGTGTTGCCAAGAACCCTATCCTGGTAAGAAACAACCCACTTTTAAATGTTTGCGAATTTGTTTACTGTACATTAAACGTTGGAAGTTATGAAATCTGAATATAAAAGGTTTTTTTTTTCAACATTCTCAAAATAATGATTTGTTTTATCGGTACTACAAGTATTAAACTAAAAAAAAAATATTACGACTCTTATAAAACTCGAGTTTTTAGTACAAATTTCATAAAATTTCCACCGCTCCAAAATGACAAATACCCAATTTTCCACCTCTTAACTACCTACCCTTAACGAAATTTTCAACTCACAATTCATTAAGAATTTTCCACGCAGCTCGTCTTAGGAAAACCGCAACGCCTCTCCGCCGACACACACACCAACCACGCATACCTTCCGCGAACAACCTCATATTGTAACGCACTCCCTTGAACTGACACACATCCAATAATTAACGACCCGAACGTCAATATTCCTCCACCGACATAATTGGAAACGACGAAAATCAACCCGTGTCGCCCGCAGGGTTAACCGTGTCGCGCCAGAGCAGCCTGCCGACTCTCCAGCGCCAGAAAGTCAGATTTGTCTTCGGAGACCGAACCCTCGTCGGCAGCAGAGCCTTCGACGATGAATAATTACCGGCCAGGAGCCGTACAAACGGGCCGAAGGAGTGGCCGCCGGGTTCGACGTGGCGATTTGTAGACGAACGTCGGCAATAATTAAGGCTCGTTCGTGGTACAATGTGAATTAGTCACATTCGGATTTCGCTGTGTCGTAATTTCAGATTATACGGGTTCATGGTTGGGTGCTTGTCGATTATGATGTCGGTTTTGGATTGTGGTCTCGTGAATGTGTTGATGATCTCTATAGTGTCACGACAACTCATCCAAACTAAAATTCGTCCAAATGACAATTCGTCCAAAACATTTTTAAGGGGAATGAAATGAATTGGCAAACCTGCATTTCACGCACATGCGTCTGCACCTACACACACTCATTTTATTTTCAGTTTGACGTTCTATTGAAAACTACGTGCTTAAACAAAGTGGCTACGAAGCTTTCTGTTCAAGGTATTAAAACAGCATTGTCAGCTTATTTCATTCCTCCCACAGATTGTTTTGGAAGAATTTTTGTTTAGATGGTCTTGGACGAATTGTCGTTTGCACTAATTTTCGCTTAAACTAATTATCGCTTGGACTAATTGTCGCTTGGACGAATTGTCCTGGAAAAATTGCCATGGAACTGATTTTTATATTGAGATGCGCTATAAAAATGATCATATAAAATGGTTTTATTGCCATAATTTTCCATGACAATTGTTTGATGGATTCGTTCGGATACTGCCGTAATACAAAATACGAAATCGAATTACCGGCGTGACAAATAGACGTTTATTGCGCACGACATAGAACCGAAAACAGACGGACACGCAACAACAAAAGCGACAGGACACTTTCGAAATCTTCGTCCCGTTTCATTATAAACATTTCGTGTAAGCAGTAATAACTTCGATAATTGTTTCGCCGAAGAGGAGATCTCTACTAATTACGACCGTAACGAACCGGCCTTTTATGCGAAAACTTTTACGGTGTCCATAAACGAAAGGTGTGCCGCGCCGTATCAGTGTCCCGACAATTCCCTGCCCGTTATATAAGTCACTTAATACGGAACGAAATCGGCGTAATTTTTAATTAAATATTTCATTATGTTCGCAGATATCTTCTTCAACATCACGCTGAGAAGGAAGACTCTGTTCTACACCGTGAACTTGATCGTACCTTGCGTGGGGATTTCTTATTTGTCAGTGCTCGTGTTCTACTTGCCTGCCGATTCTGGGGAAAAGATCGCTCTCAGTATTTCGATCCTGCTATCTCAGACTATGTTCTTCTTGCTCATATCTGAAATTATACCTTCCACTTCCTTGGCTTTGCCTCTCCTTGGGAAATACCTATTGTTTACTATGTTGCTGGTCGGTCTGAGCGTCGTCATAACTATTATAATACTGAACGTGCACTATAGGAAGCCGAGTACGCATAAAATGGCTCCGTGGGTTAGACGCTTCTTTATAAAAAAGCTGCCGAAGCTACTGCTGATGCGTGTTCCCAAAGATTTGTTGAAGGATTTGGCTGCTGATAAAATATCTGGGAGAAATTCGAAGAAAACCAGCAAATTCAATGCAGCTTTGGCAGCGGCACAAGCACAATCCAATTCTAACGCTTCTAGTCCTGATTCGATTAGACATCATATGCCTGGTGGTTGTAATGGTCTTCATTCGACAACAGCTACAAATAGGTATTTCTTTTAAGTTTTAATATTTATTAATATGAATATGAAATTTTATATATTCAACGATATTCATAAAATTTTATTTGACTTGTATTTCAATAGCTAGAATTCTGTAATAAAATGGCAGTACTTATATTACTTTCCTCACAACGTTATTTTTACGTCGAAATATATATTCAATGTATGAACAATATACGGAAACTTGTAATACTCGAACTAGCAAACTAATATACTCCAACTAATATGGAAACTCTTAAAGGAAACAAACATTCATAGCTAAATTACACATAAAGATATTTACGATATAATTTAATGAATCTCTTTCGTTTCTCATACTCAAAATGGAAACACTATTTCGAAATATCCACGATGATTTATAAAACACTCGCGATAACAAATAAACCCTTCACCGTCGACATTCAATTTTTTTACGATCCCATTATATTACGACGGTGCAATGTCGAACCGAAATAGGTAATCACTTTCAGTTGAATCGAACACGGGAACAAAAAAATAATAGAGAAAATTTCCCCGGGTGTTATTCTTCAAAAAGTTATCCGAGTATTAAAAGCGTTCGAGAAAAACGAAATTGATTCTCTCGTTCGTATCAAGTTAGCCGGCGGCCCGTTGAACTTGTGCAGTTATTGAAATATAACGTAGTTCTTTTACGACTCCCGTTACTTTTTTATGTCACTTTCCGATATATTATACGAGAGTGTATATCGAATGGTATGAGACATATACGAAAATGTATCCGATAGGTAGTACATAGGTACGCAGGGTTCGTATTATCGGTCATCCCTGAAGTTAACGTAATAAAATCTCGATCGCTTTTATACTACACTTGTTTTCTACAACTTTGCGTCCCTTCTTTTCATATTTTTATGTCGTCGACTTAACGACACACCAGTTCGGAAAACTGTCTGCGAAAAGCGATTTTTGATGCGAGAATGTTCGACACGGTGTCGAAGAATACTTTTGGCGTGTTTCTATGCGAAGTTTGTTCGGAATGGAATTAGCGCGTTAATTTTTCATCGGAAGGAAAGTGTATGATGGAACTTTGTCGGAATTTTGAATTTTGATTAAATAAATATTGAATGTAATTTTTTTAAATAAAGTACGCATTTTAATAATACGAATGCTCTCTTTGTTCGATTGATTTGATGGAAAAATTCAATATTTTCTTAACCGTTTTTGTATGCTGACGAAAAAGTGTCGCACGAATTTTAATGTTCGATTTGCGTATGCGAGACGCGCGCGGACTTCGAAATCCTTTTTTTCTATCATTTTATTTTTGGCGCGAAATTCGCTTTAAAATTAAATTTTCGAACAAAATTTCTGCATAAAAAGTCAGTATTAAAATATTCGCAATGAGAAATTATTCCGATGGTTTTCGTGCAAAAGTTTCGCCCTGGCAACACATGCGACCTGCGTCGGTCGCTCTTTTTGCTCGATATTTTTTTACGGCTTGGAAATTTCTGCAATTGAAATTTTGCAAAGCGTTTCTAGAACGGTACAATTTTTCGCATTTGGATTTTATTTTTTTAGCTCAGAATTTAAATGTACACTGTTTCGCCGGTCGAAATTTCTAACTGCGCCATTCTATATCGCACTAAAGACAACTTTCTCTTTGCTTTTTTTTAGATTCAGCGGTCTGATTGGCGACCTCAGAGGACTCGGAGGATATAATGGTCTTCCTAGTGTGATGTCAGGATTAGATGAATCTTTGAGCGATGTGGCCCCAAGGAAAAAATATCCTTTCGAATTAGAAAAGGCTATACACAATGTTATGTTTATCCAACATCATATGCAGAGACAAGATGAATTCAACGCTGTAAGAAAATTATTATTTGTATTGAATTAATGTCAAAATTTTGATCACACTTTTTTTCTATATAGGAAGATCAAGATTGGGGTTTTGTAGCCATGGTTCTCGATCGTCTCTTTTTGTGGATCTTCACCATAGCTTCAATAGTGGGCACTTTTGCTATCCTTTGTGAAGCTCCAGCTTTGTACGATGACACCAAACCGATAGACATGGCTTTGTCTTCTGTTGCTCAACAGCAATTTTTGCCAGAATCGGACAGCCTTTAAAAATGCGATAGATGTGTATGTAGAATGGTTTTTTTTAATATACATATGAATAGCATTTATTGTAAAATAAATCGTAGTTGTTCAAAGCGTCGTCAGTGTAGTCAAATTGCTAGTGAAACCTCATTGTAACTAATTTTGATGTTTCATGACGTAGTTATAAATGATATTATTATGTAGTTGACAAATTGTTACATTTGCCAAATTTACTAATACCCAATTAACAAGGCACATTCCTAAAACAAAGACTATGGATAGTTATTGTACATTGACTGATTTTATCCGATCACTTAAATTCTTTTCAATACACGTACACCAAGCTATGTATAGATTTTAATTCAAAATCAGTGTTTTCCATTCAGTAGATTTATATAATAAAACATCGTTGATACTATTATATATCTTCAAAATTGAATGATACTCAAAAGAAGATACTGAATATATAATGTAATGTAATTATAATTTTATTGTTATTATAGCATAATTATATTATATGTCAAGCCAAATAATGGTTGTGCTTTATTACGTTAAGTTTAAAATATTTGTCGTATTATTAAATGAATTTTCCAATTTACAAATAGTTGTTTTACAATTATTGCTCAATTGAAGTATTTGCCAAAGTAATCAATCTTTTAATCCAATTTTAAAACATAGCTTAAGATACGTTATTTTAATGTTTTCAAGTTAAACATATAAGTATTATTTCCATTATTTTATATTACATAAAATATTTAAGTGCATACTTATAGTATCGATCTACATGTAAGCGTAGTTAAAACATGTTCAAATGATTTTACAAAATGTTATTGAATTAAAACACCGATGTATTGAGGATGATATACTGACAAAATAAACCTGATCCGTATTTACCAAATTCATTATTTACCATTTTGACAACCTTTTCCTTCCACAGCCCGTTATTATTATATGGAGAGAGGCTTTACATTCGATACCGCCGCCGAAAAGCGAGGCGATTAATCATCCAGCGACAATAATAAAACGAAATCTTGCACATAATAAAGTCAAAATTGGAAAATTCTGCTCTTTTGAAATCGACCCGCATCGTAATACCAGAGGCTAATTAATGCACTCACAAAGAGCGGGCCTTGTGAAAACCGTTCATAATTTATGAACGGGCCTCGAATAAATATACGCTTGTTTATAAATCATAAATAAACTAACACAACACTTTTGTGTGAATTTATTTGAATTTTCAGCCAAATCGATACAAAAAAAACGAGGAACAAGAAGTGTGCGCGCGCTGTGGAGTTAACACCGCAGTTTCGAACAAAAATAATATTGCAAATAAAACTTGTTGCTGAACTTTGTCGATATTCGTTAAAATTGACAGTTTGTTTTGTTCAGTTTCGATTTTTATAATATTAAATTTTGATATTTTTTCATCTATAAACTCGGCTAACAATAAGTTTCTATAGAAGTTCATCTTTAGAATATCAAAACATTATAAAAACCCTTTCTTTGATACATAACTTAGCACATAACTGAAAACATTAATTACCTAACACTAACAATATTTTACTGCATAACTATCTTCGCTACGAACAAGTAAATTCAGTTGAAAATAGCCGAGGAAACGAATCTAAATCGTAGCTCCAGTTCAAATACGATTCACAGAGGACCCTAGGGCGTTTCAGAGACCACACACACACGAAGGAGCAAAGCAATAGTTCCAAATAGCAATTAATTCCAAAATGGTATGTTTATACGGTGCAGCCACGCTCGCAAATCGCAGAAAAGCGACCGCCGTTAAACAGTTTTCCGCATGCCCGGAAAATCGAAATGAAGTCTCCAATTTTCCGAGGGAATGCTCGCTTGTCGAAGGAAATGCAGCCACGATTGTGGAATTAGAAATAATGGATTTGAAAAGCGTATAGTGAGTTTGCACATCCTGGCAGATTTTAGAATGGTTAGATAGTACTTTTCGGTTATTATTTTTATAAATAAATTAAATAAAAAGCTTAATAAGCTGCAATATTTTTCGGATGCATCATTTTGATTCAACAAAATTCGTTTTTTGGCCAAATTTTAATATGAATGAAATTGAAAAAAAATAATAGTGAAATTTGAATGAAAAAATCTAGAAATCAATCTGATGTTTATAGGACTCTAAAATCTATCACAATTAATGATTTTTATTAAATTATAACACTTATGTATATGTCTCTTTTCTTCACATACATCTATTTGTCTTCATTTCACTTCCCATTTTTATCACTTTTTCATATTTTCCTTTACCTCTACTTATACAATTTCAATTTTTATACGAACTCAAAAAACCTCCAAACCATAAAACAATTTCAATAACCCAAACTAATCCAAATTAACCAATCTCTAACCATAAATCGACTACAATAATTAAAACCAAATCAAGCCCCAACCACAACATAAATAAATATCAATTCCGAAACCCGATTATGATCACACACAATATTCCACAACACGAACACCCACACGTGCACACAGCCAACATCGAATTCATGAAGAGCTAGTTTCGCCCAGTTAAAACATCTCAATTTCGTAAATTGCGCGGCACGCCGCACAGTGTTGCCACAGCACGCGGCTCGAATCCAACGCGCGCGGGATTACCGTATTTGAATTTGTATCGCGTTTATGATTCATTGTGAAGTTTAAAGTTGTTGCCGGCACACGAGTTCGCAACTAACTAACTGTACACTGTCTCTGGAATCCGCCGTTCCTTGTCACTTGACAAACATATATTCGAGAAGTTAAACGGGCCCGTTCGCTACTTAATTCCGTAAAAATTTCCAGGGGCGTAAATTATTTATATGGTGTTGGAAAAAAAAGTTGGATGTTGAAAGTGCGAGGGAAGAAGGGTAGTTTTTGATATCGGAGTTTGGGTTTTTTTTTGTTCACACGGCGAAGTTGGCTCGTTCAATTTTCGTATAAATATAATGATACTTTAAAAGTTTCCGATCGCAATAATTCAATTTAATGCATGATATATTCCGTACTTAAAATGAATGATATTTCATTCCAATTTTTATTTGTGAAAACTAATTCCTCAATAAAATCGTATATATTCAATTGAAAAAGTAATCATTTCAACCATTATTTATGAAACACCTACTTTAAATACAGTTTTTATACTTCAAATTCAACAATAGTTCATAGTAATTAATTTCATTGATTACTATGACAACGGTCTTAATATTTTCCTATAATTGAATTTGAAGTATAAAACGTCTATTTTTATTATTAAACGTCGAATTTTTAGTGTATAAGCAATATTTGTCGCCAGGTTAAAATAAAAAAAACACCCTTGAATAAATCTTCAAAAAAAATTAGTTAACGAGATGATAATATAAACTTTAAATTTTTCAAAAATTTACAATACAATATTTACTATCTCGATTCATCTCTAGCACAATATTTAAAATTTTCAAATTGATATCACATATTATTATATTATAACAAAAAAATCTAACATTTTCTCACATCTAATTTACACTTTCACACAAAATCACAACATTTACTATTCATACGCCCACAACAACGCGAAACATCCACTTCGCACATTCTAAAAGAAGCAATAACACACTCTGCACATAAAACGACACACGTAACATTACAATCACATTCACGATTTCATAAACATAACGCGTCCCAGCGCCAACCGCGGGATCAATAACAATATTTACAGTGGCTGCGGGATTTTTACAGTGGTTGCGGCTGCGACGCCACCAACAAGGAGGAATCGCATTTTACTGCCGACAAATCCAGGATTTTATTGGACGGACGGGATCGCCACGTACTTTATTAAAAGAAATTCGTGGATGATCTGCGGAGGGGCGGCCGTATAGCGTATGAAAAATTTCATATGCGAGACGTAATCGGTGATGGTTTTTGTGCGAGTTTTTTTTATTTTTTTACATTTTTTTTCTTTTTTATTTGTGCGTTTTTTCTTTGAAATTTGTATATTTTATACTGTGTAGTATATTAGTTTTTTTATATTTAAAAAGAAAACCACCAATCGTTGGAGTTTAGTATCAAACCTTGCGGTTATTATATGAATGAAATCACACCTTTGACCAGTTTCATTTACAATTAGTAGGAATCGTTTTGTTTTTCATTTCCCTTATTATTACGTATTGAATACATATGATAAGGGAAAATATCCAATCTTCAATGATATTTAAAAAAACCTTGCCCTAAACTAGGGATGGCGAAAAACTTTGGCTGGCACGTGAAGGATTTACAATTTTTAGTTTAATTTAATTGCAGATTAAGCAAATTAAAAATTTCATAGTTATTAAATGAAGCGAATTCTGTGTACAATCATTTATTTATGTACTGTTTTACAATAGTTAAGTTGTGAAATACTTAAAAAAAATTGATTGTATGTATGAAAACGTCATTGATCGATATCAAGATTTGTGAAATAGTTAGTTAATTGTTATCAAGATGTGTAAAACATTAATAAAAAAAATTATTGCAATATTAATTTAGATCAAAGCTCAAAACATATGAAGAAAAATCAAACAAATCATTCAATCAATAAAATTTTGTAAGAGTTGAGACAAAAAATATTTGGAAATTTCACCACGAGAGCGAAAAAGAATCGTCACCACTGTCAAAAACAATAAAAACTTCATTCAATAATTCACAACACAACTTACGACCAAATGAAATATCTGCAACGCAATATCAATACACCGAAACTTCAAAACCAAATCACACTCACACACACACACCAAAATCAAAGCGAAAATCATCCACGATCCGAACATGTAATAGCCCAAGTTCCTAGTTCGGACACAAAGCGAACATTATAATACAACACACACGTATGTATCAAGAGTTTGAGGTCCTTTTGTGCAAAACGAACGAAATTGTCTGCCGTGACAACGCTGACGCTACGTAAGACCCGTCGGGAATATAAATCGAGTCCTGGAAACCGCGCAGGACTCTGCTTGAATTTATCATGCTAGCAATATTACCCGCCTTGATCGATAGTATGTAAATAACGGCGCTTTGTGTGAACGAGGATCGAGAGGACATCGATTATGTGCGGAGGATGCTGCGATGCAGCGCCATTCCTCGTAGGACGATCGGCATTTTTCAATGGCGTGGACGTGCAAATTCATCGGAAAATTGAAAAATTCAAAATAGGTGAGTGTGTTCGAGATTTTCGCTATTGTCCGACTCTTGTGGGAGTAAAATGTTGCTTGGTATGTGTTCTATAAGTATCGTTTTTATATTTGATTTAGTTGTTAAAAAAAATACGTTTTCCAAACAGCATCGGAAAAATCTCGTCTTAAATAAATATTTGGAGAATATTTAATAGAAATTATAGCGATAAAAAATACAGAGCTTAGAAGAGGAGTTGGAGTGGGGCAAGACCGTAGCCAAGATTTTTTTAAGGAGAGGTGAAACACAACTTTTTATATGTAAGCGATTTCAAGCAGTAAAAATATGCTGTTTTTTTCATTTGAAGCATAATGTGTGTAAAGTCAAGGCATTCAAAGAATTGATTTATATATATATCGTGTTTGAGTGATATATCTCAACATAAGTCTCATAATTTAAGTATAATCTGTCATTATTTTTGAAATTCAGGAGAGGGACAAGCTCTATCCTCTCCCCTCCTCTGGCTTCGGTTTTGAGCTGGAAGCGGAACCTGAGCACGAAAATTTTTAGTGCTCCGCTACCCCGATTTTAAAGTTCAACAAATTAAATTAAAATTTTGTTCTAAAATTAGATATTAATCTGATTTTTTTTTTAATTATAAGTAGAAAATATTGATTTTTATCACTATTTTCTCCCACTCCATAGTTATATTATTTATGTATTTTTTTAATTGTGTATTGAATTTTTCAAAAATTTATTCAATTTGAAACGTAGCGTGAAATGAATACTTTGATGTTGGAACAGAACTGTAGTGGAGCAATTAAAAAAAAATTTTGCTTCCAAGCCCTAGAAAATTATCATAAGTACATCAATCGATAACATAATTGAATATTCCAACAAACTTACCCCTAATTTCTTCACCAAAAATTATCCATATAATCCCCCGAAAACAAAAGACCCATTCCACCAAACACTAAAAACTTCAAACACCAACAAATCCGAAAGCACAGATACATAATTAAACCCCCAAATACCTAAAACACATACCGACCACAAATTAATTGACGAAAGATCACACAGCCGAACTTTCGACCCCGCATAATTTATAGCGCGCTCGCGAGCATACATTGCGCGGAGGCATACCGCGGCGCGTTTAGCGCTCGGCGGCACATCGCCGAAATATATTTCATCCTCGGCTGGATCAACAAACTTCCCTTTTTCTGTTTGCGAAGCTAAACGATTTCTTCGGAAAGTGTGTGCGTGCGCGCTCTCATCAGAAAGTTTAATGTGGACTCGCGGCTCGAGCGCGCGCTCGAGAAACGTCTCGAGCACTTTCGAGCGCTTTCCACGCACGTTCGCGCTTATTTGCCAACTTCGCTTATTTGGAAATTTGATGTGTTTCTGTGCTGGTGATGATGGTGGCGGTCTACGGTTCGCTGGTTTTGCTAAGGTCGTTTGAATGGGGATAATTGTTCTAAAGGGTTTTTTTGTTTGTTTGTCGTTTTTTTTTAATTAAATATTTTTTTGTTTAGTCTTATGATTTTTGTATATGAATTTGAAAGATATATTGTGTAGTACAGAGATGATGAACTTATGGCACGTATGTTGGAGGTGGTATATACAAAAACTCGACTGGTACGCGAAGGATTTATAATTTTTTTTCAATTTTAAATTTAATTTAATCGCTAATTAAGCATTTGGGAATTTTCAGAATTATCAAATACATTATAGTAAATTTGGCGTACAATAATTTACTTATGTACAACATCATGCAATATTTGATTTGTAGAAAAGTTTTTCAAACATTTGATATGAAAATGTCATTGAAGAACAGTCAGTTAATTGATATAAAGATTTATTATAAATAAATTAAACAATTATTGTGTTTATTTTGATCAAAGCTTATGAAGCAAAATCAAATTTTTGAGAGTTTTTTTTTTCGGTCATTATAATTTCCTTAGCATGGCTGATACACATTAAAAATATTTGGAAATTTTGACAGTTAATGAAAAAAGATTAGCCACCACTGGTATAATCAGTTATTTTATAAAATGCATTTTTAAATCGTCTTCGTTATTTTATAGTCATTGTAATTTCATATGAAAATAATTTATTAAGAAAATCCATCGAAATTATTACAACTAAAATCATATTATAATTAGAAAATAGAAAATACATCTTATATTATACAGACAAAATATTTTATCGTTTTAAGTGTGATGTTTTAATTCTAATAATTAACTACAAGGTTAAGGTAGGTAGCCTATAAGGTTACAAACTTAACCTTTCGACTAATCCAAAATTCGATTACCAAAATTTTCAGAAAATCATATATAAACATTGAAACAATCGAAAAAAAATATTTGATCAAAAAACTCGTATTTCAATAAAATAACAATACATCAAAAGTTACAAGAAAAAAAATACTTACCAACTTATAGCACGAACGCGAATACACGATTTACGAACGCGAATATTGTAGGCAACATCACTTCACTTAAAAATAAATAACAACCTCCCAGCTCCCATTCTGACCATCGATATTCAATAAAAGCCCCAAGAATCCAAAGGAGGAGGCGAAGCGTCAAAAACATGACCTCGCAAAGAACGAATATAAAATACGGCATTCGCAGATTCCGAACGCGGAATACAAAGTCGCTCGCAACTCTTGTGGTACGGATTGATATTGGAATTGCGTTACCTCGCCACTATTTCCGCGTCTATCGAAAAATGTTCTACACAAGACATGGAAATATTCAAAGTTGAACTCAATCAGAACGATATCGTTCGTATTATACTTTAGCGTGCATATGTCTGATCGCAGACGCGGATGCATTCATGTGTTACAACTCTGCATTCGTGTGTCAGATATTGGATTCGGTATGGGAGCTTTCGGGGCGATTTAATCGAAATATTGATATCGTAAATTAATTTGAGTTTCGCGTCGTATTCTCGAGAAGAAAATTGCTTCTGCAAATATATACAGAGGGAAAAAATCGACCGCAAACGAAGTCGTTTCAAACGACGACCGAGTGCAAGGAGCAAACGAACCTCGAACAGATCTCGACTTAGGACTCGACCCGGGGATTTAGAAACGACAGAAACACTCAGACATACGAGGACAGGAATACCAGAAACATATCAGACACGTTATGTACAGATAAAATACATACGCTCGTGGAAAAATCTGTTCCTGGAGCGGCTGCAATGCGCCGTCACTGAACCGATTCACGTTTTATTTTAATTCCGATTTTATTTCTAAAGAAATCTCAAAAGACTATTTCAATATTTTCTGAAACGTTTTCGACAGAATTCAATATATTCACATTTCACGTGAAACACAATGAAATAATAAAAAGCTTGAAAAATAGCCAACTACCATAAATCGCCGTTGAATTTCGATACATCTGACAATTCATTTTAATTCTGGAGGAATCTCAAGTTAAAATTCAATATTTTCAATACAAAAATAACCGTCTACTATCGATCAAACATCAATCAATCGCTGACGGATATCAACACATCTGACCAACATATTTGCGAGATCTGTGACCCAGTGCATTTATGATGTTTGCGTCGAACGCAATTGAATTGCATTGAATGCAATTGAATTGAGATGCGTCCGTCCAGAAATGCCCAACAATCGCGCGTCGAATATGGTCGACCGCTTTGAATATTCGATTGACGCCATTGTATGTGTTGGCTATTTACATAAATGTGTGTTTTTGGTGTGTGGAGTGTCGCCTATTTTTTCGTATCTATAAATTTTAGAGATTGCTCAAAATTTTATATCATACGCGATTCGAAATAGGATAACCATACGTTCTATTTTGACCAAGACAGTCCCATTGTTTTTATATCGAATAAAATTGAATAATTCAAATATTTTTTTTATATAGGGAAGGGGTACATTTTTTTGCGGGACGCCCTCGAAAATTTGGTCACCCCTTTGAATCAAAATGCATTTATGTTTTTTTTTCATTTAACACGAACTGATATATGGCAAACGAAGATTCACGACCGAGGATCGAATTGGTTAATTCGGAAATTTTTCACAATCAAGCCAGCATCCGAAGGGTCGCAGCGCAGAATGAAGACGGATCGTATCAAAAATCAAATCGGACCGAGGGACAACGCTTTAGAGAGATTTAACGGCCAGTTTAAGGACGACGACCATTGTAGACGGATGCAGATAAACGACCTTAATCCTGTCGTCGTCTCCAGAAAGATGAATCTCGGAAATTAATCCGCGACGACGGCGACGGCGACTTTTTCGTCGTCCAAGTGTTAAATATCCGCAAGACGTTCCATACAATTTTTTCTCGCTCGCTTGGATGTCGTAAAAGTTTTATTTTTTCTCAACTGGCGAATTCAAATCTTTGTGTAGTTGCCCTTGAATTTTTCTAGAAAATATCTCAAAAAAAATTTATAATATTCGATTTAACTGTGAAAAACGACTCTCTCGACCTAGTCGTCTGAAACGGTTTATTCTTATATTGACACAGCGCGTTCATTCAAATTCATTTCAACGATCGAAGCTGTCCATCTTTGGGACCACAGCCGACTCGGTTTGGCCCGGTTTGGTTCAGCAAATCAATTTCAAAAAGCCAACGACAAATCTGCGGTCGCTCTCAAAACCAAAACGAGAGAAAGATCCCGCGGCCGACACTTGTCTACCCGTGTCAAACGGTACCCAGAAAACCGAACCGAAACGAACACCTTTTCTGAAGGTCCCGAAACACAAATCATAATCCCCTTCACGACAGATAGATCGATCTATACGAAAATAGATTGAACTTTCTTAAGAAAATATTTTTTTAGTATAAAATATATTGAAACAATATTATTTTTCTATTCAATTTTTCCATTCAAAAGAAATTTAAACACATCAATATAGAAAATAACTTAAAAATCTCTACATTGACATAAAATACCACATTCAAACACTTTCAGAATCCTTTGAATCCCTATCGAATCGAAAACTACATACTCTGGCACTTGAGAAGAATAAATTACTAACGTATAAAACCTATTCGGTAAACATCGTTTTGTCAGAGGCGAATACCCGAAAGGTCTCCTAAAAAAAGAACCTTTCCCATCTATAGATAAGGTGAGATGAGTAAATATCGACAGGAATCGTGTGGGTCCTTTTAAATCGCATCTATTACCCATTCTGGAGAAATTTACTCGCAACGAAGACGACTTTTCACGAATGTAGTACTGTAAAGTTCGTAGAAATACAAACTGAAAGTGTGTGAGGTTGTTTCGTGTGAATTGGTTTTAAATGAACTTCGAATTGTATACATTTTCACGGTTATTCAGTTGCGTTAATGGTTCATTTGAAACGAATCGAGTGCTTTTAAAGAATCTTATAATTTAATAAGTATTTGACTTTGAAATTGTAAATGTTAATGAGATTTTATTTTATTTTTATATTTCGTAATTCATGAATTTTTATTGAATTATTTTGAAATCTCGATTAGTACATTATAAATTATGGAATAATATAATCGTTACAATTAAGAGTAGTACTAAAATAAATTAAACCAGTTCGTGAATCTACACACAAAGTACTGAACTAATCGCTGAAAGGTTGATAGTTAAAAAATCCCACGATTATTGGCTGGAATAAAAATCTCGTTTTTATACTTTCACTCGGTTAACTCACGAAGGCATTTATTTAATCTCAGCTGAAAAATATTTCCATTATAACCGAGATAGTTCTTTTAACTACTGTTACCGAAAACTGTGAAAATGGACTTACATAACAACCATTACTCTACAGTATCCATTATATTATAATACTGACCAACGAATGACACTTTTTCTTTTCTATACAATCAAATAGACGATTTGAAAAATCTCTAATGAGATACTTAGTTCAAAGATTAAGATTTTGACTAAATAACAGAATAAAAACGACAATTGGATAATAAATACTTTAAAATAAGACTGTTATACCAATACAATAATCATTTTTTTATTTAATCATTTATAAGATTTCTTAATCATTACCGAAATTCTACAGATTATAATGTTATTTAAAAAATATAATATTAAAAAAAATCAATTCACATCCATAGAAACATTTCACTCTATAAACATTTCTCCCAACAAAACCAACGCTAATGAAGCCATAACGTCTCATAAGATAATAAATTACACACATACGTCCTTATACTTAGCGTAATAGCGAACTGGGGGGGCTTCAAGTGAAATCTGCGCGGTCAGCCTAATGCACGGCGACCAGGCCCGGCTCCGGGGGGCGAGCGCGCCCAGATAAAATGGCCGAATTAATCTACCGAATGAAAAGGCCGCCATTAAACTAAACTAGGAGTCTATGTCCGGCTCGTACATAGATAACCCCGGCACTAACTAGTGGACTGTGCGGCCAGCGGCGCCCAAAGCGTGGCTCGCGCGCCCCCCATAGTAAGTGTAATGTGTATTTATGTCGCGAGCGCGATAATCGCACGTTACAGCTTTTGTTATTATCGTGGTGTGTGCGGTCGAGTCGGGATTTCAGCGGGCCGTTTACGGTCGGTTGAACCGTTCCCGTTTCGATTGTGTGTAATTTAGTTTATAGAAAAGGATCGGTGGAGATCAGAGCCGCGTTTGTGTTTAGACGGTTGCGTGCTGTGGATTTGGATTGTTGTTATGGCTGATAATTGTGTTTTTAGTGTGGGGTTGGATTGAGGTTTTAGTTGGATTGGTTTTGTGTTGGGAGTTTTATGTGGAAATATTTTGGGTGCTGTGCGTTTTTTTTTTAGTTAATGATCTAGTTTTGTTGAATGTGTAGATTTTTATGGATCGTTTAAGTTCAGTTATATTGATGCAATCAATAGATAGCCCTACTTTTACTTGTTTTGCCTTGGTAGCGAAATGATTAGATGTTGGAAATGGATACGTTTCCGTGAGGCATTGCGGGGGGGGGGGTTCCTTTCTCGCCCCCCAATAGATGATTATAATCAAATATTATAGATGATCATAATCGTGTATTTTTATTCTATCAGTGAGAATTGGTTAGATATCTTTTAGTTTGATACATTAATCGAAAGGGTTTTGAACAGAGATGGTTTTAAAAATATTTTAAAACTTTGGGCTTCGTTTTTTTTTTTGGACAAGAAATATCAAAAACTCTAGTCTCCCTTAACTTCAGTAATTTTTTGATAATTAATCATGTATTTCTAATAGTTTTTAGCTGATATAAATTTTTGTATTCCTATTTATGGATTAAATACTTAGTAAATAAACAAAAAAATATGATTTGTCTCCTATATTATCTTTCATTTGCAAATCATTAGTGTGAAAGTGCGAAATTTTGGATTTTTTTCTTAAAAATCAAAAAAATTATAATAATAATAACTCAAAAACTATAATACTTTGAACTAAGGTATGTTTTGTTTAAAATGTTGCAAATAGCACAACCTATCACCTATTAAGGCTTTACGGAGACCTTTGAACCACCTGTAAAGTGAAAATTCGAACTAAAGAAAAAAAATCAAATTTTACCGATAAATCGAAAAAACCGTTTCTCATAATAAACATTGAATATACTATTCATAATGAAAGGTTTTTAATACATCAATTAAAAAATTCGACCACTTTATTAAAAGTGACTGCCATTTTCCACAACAAAAATACATACATAAATTTAAAAAATTCTCATAAATATTTATATTTTATATTTCAATCAAATTTAATCAACCAACTCGTCTGATTCGAACCATGAAATCAATTAATATTTTTCCACAGACGAGCCAAAACTAATCGAATTCTCGACGCCACACTTTGAAGTGTACTGGCTGCGTGCAATCGTTCAACCCGTCGACGTTTCGATTCGATTCGCCTTTAACGTTTTGCAAATCAACGGCAACCGATTCGAATTCATTTGAATTGCGCTCCGGGCCGAGAAAAAACCCTATTTACATACATTCGAAATGAAACTAGACGTCTGCCGCGGGATTTTCATTTATTTTTTTTTTCTACTTTATTTCCTCGCTCGTTTCGTCGTCCTCGCGCAAACTTTCCCCCCGGGCGATTTATTAGAGGCGTGTTAAAAGCCTTACAATATATGAGGGGCGTTGAATCAAAACTCGTCTCAGTGCACGTTGATGGTTCAATGTAATCTGTTTACGTGCTCAGCAACTTCCATTTATTTTATATTTACTGAATATTAAATTTATTTGTACGTACATTCATCAAATTTATTCAGTTTGAATATAATCCATCAAACTTTTATACGCAAAACTCAAAATCTTTTGCTGAAAAATGAGTATTTGAATTTTTAACATAACAACAATACTGTTTACATAGAATCATATTTATTTATAAATCTTACTTATGCACCTGAAAAAAATAAACTGAATCTATTGAAAGTATAGTATTATATTGTATGTATCGCTGTTTATAATTTATTATTATATTCATATTTATGACATTCTCTGTATTATCACTAAACTCAAATTATCCATTATTGATCCAAATAACAATATTTATAGTGAATTCAGCGTTGCTATAAAAAATTATTAAAAACAATTACATCTATTGTCTTATTTATGAAACTGCCAAAACTAAATTATAATCATTCAAAAATATAATATTTCCCGATTTGACCATCAATATTATCTCTGAAAATTACCAAATCTACAAACATCAAAACGAGTGATTATCATTGAATACAAATTTCCCACAAATTTTCTAAGAAGGCCGTACGGCCATTTGAATCTACACCCCTCTTACATATCGGCGGGGCGTCATAGGCCTGGTTTTCAGGGCTCCTAAATTGTGGGGCCGTATGAAGTGCTATCGGGACGTGTCCCGCGAACGGGAAGTCCCTGATTTTATCGTTCCCGACACCACGGATTATGGCCCCAACTTTGATAGGGCCGCATGTACGGGAAGGCTATTTTGTCGTACGGCCCCGTAATAAAATCCGCAGTTAAAACGCCGCAAATTAATATACTCGATGTTCTTACGATGGTCTTGTTGACGCCAGGCGTGCCGAAATTATATTTTATTTGTGAAAAATTTTATGTTGTCTCTGATGAAGTCGTTCTTTTCTAGGTTGAGTGCATCGCTCCGAGTGTTACTGTTGCGGAAAATTTAATTTATATCGTCTTACAGCACATTTTAACAGCTGCAGTAAATCGCGTTCACTGCGCAAACATTGCATTATGATACCGTTAATCTGGGACCGTTTTACGATTTCGCTCATGTGCAATAAATATTTTCTGCAATAATAATGTACACTCGAGATCAACGTGCGGAAAATAATTTCAAAATGCAATATTCTCAAGGAAACATAACACTTATATAATAAGAAAACAATTCAAAACTTAACTATACACCCAAGGGTGCTCCGCCCCATGGCTTGGGGATGTTTACTCGTTGCCCATGTCCACAATCTGTACTTGTTATCATGCAAATGCGGTCGCTCAGTTTGTGCCTTAAGCTTTGGCCAATCTGCCTGCATTGTGCACTCCTTAATCCTATGGCGTATGTTAAATTGATTGCCTTCGGTATTGGACGCATCGGAAGTGGATCTCACGATGCAACACCCAATCAATACGTGCATTATTCGTGTTGGTTCTAATCTGTGTTGTGGTGATTGGGGTTTGGTGAGTGCTTTGTAATTTTCGAGAAGTCGAGTGGTATTAACTTTGATTTATTTTGACATATTATCTATTAATTTCTGAAGAAATATAAACATATACTCGATATAAGACTTTTTAAAAGTGTGAAAAATAAAGAATTCAGAAAAAATATTTGAATGAAATTTTGTGAACATTTGACATTCTCAAATAGAAATTATTAACTGTTATAAATAATAATTATATAAATTAAATTATATTCTATACACACTATTTGTATGCATATCAAACTTTCGAACCTATCGAATATGTATCGAAACTTTTGCATCCAAACTCCGGTTTAACTCACTCGCAAGGAAAATCCGCACTAAAAGTGGACGAGATTGAAAGAAAAGTGGACCGTGAACATACACACACACACACACACACACACATACACACACGCATATATAATACATATATGAGGAACAGATGCACTCACCTGCACCACGGTCCAACGGCCACTTCCGATGCACTATCCTCCTGTCGGGCACACTTTGAGGCTCCCGCGGGCAATGGGGGACCGACCGAACCCGGCAAATAATAGATGAACGAAGAAGATGGTAGACCCAGAGACGGTTCATTAGGTGCATGCCTTTGACTTCGTTTTTCTCTGCCTTTTTTCTGGGTCTCCTTTCGTGGGGTATTCCTTTTAGACGATGTTACAGTTGATTCTGTTAATTTTAGGATTTATTTTTTCAGATGGTTATTTCGTTATTGTAATTGGATTTTTTTAAGGTGATTGTTCAGGATGAGAGTATTCTGATTTGATATTTAATATTTTTTTATAATAATTAAGGTAATGACGCCAATGGTGGACTATGTACCTGTAATCAGAGACGTAGAGAGATATTCCAAGCCCTGGGAAAAAAGTTAAAAACAAAAAAATTGTGTTTTCATTTAGATGGTTTTTAATTGTGTTTTAAAATTAAATTGTCATTTATAAAGTGGCAGATTCATTTTTGGGGGCCCTTGTACAGGATCAGATTTCAAATTTTCTCGCCCATAAAATAAATCAAAAAATATTTGTACCAAAGACGAATTTTTTTCATTCATTATTAATATGTATGTATATAATATGTAGTCGGTTTCACAATATGAAAGATAAATGGGCGATTTTAGAAAATAAAATTCGATTTTATGCAAAAAAATACTATTTTTCTTCAGAAAGCGATTCAACTTTTATGATGTCTAATGAATTGGTATAGAAAAACTTTAATAATATATCAAGTGAATTTACAAGAAAATATGATATAAAACGTATTATTAAGTACGATCTCACAGGAACTAACAATTAGAAACTTATCTAAAAGAACATACGCATCGAAATGTCCATTTTAATTACCATAGTTATTTCGGAACGTTGAAGCCCGATTTTTTTATAACTTAAGTCGAAATCTGCATCATTGTCTTTTTTTTATATTATAAAAAATCCAAATCGGTCATTGGAAATTTACCCCCTCTCCACCCTCTCTACAGCCCTGCCTGTAATAAGCAGCGTATCTACTCCATAATATCCAAAAAATCCCTAATTTTTACGTTTTTTTATATATGGTCAGATATGGTGTCATTACCCTATTAGTTTAAATCAGTGTTTCTTAACCATATTTAAAGAATCGCCCCCTTTACCACAGTAAAATTATCCGGCGTCCTCCCCCTACAAAAAAAAATACTCTCTTTTCTATGTGTGTATTTTATGCAATGATTTTCTTTACAAATAAAAAAATATAAGAAAAACAAATAAAAAACATGATTATTTTTATAAACATGTATTAAAAATTTAAAAACGCCCCGCCAGACCAAAAAAACGCCCACAAGGGGGCTGTGGCGCCCCGGTTAAGAACCACTGGTTTAAATGATAAAAACATGAAAAAATAACCCAAATTTCGTTTAAAAAAAAACTAAAAATTAATTTCCAAACCCAAATCATCATCAAACAATCCCAATCATCAGAACACCAACTGTACACACACATAATCCAGAGTTTGCGAGAAAATCTGCAGCGCGGCTTACGTGCGCGCGCTGATCAGATAGGGCGTTAATTTATTGGCAGAGCGAGTCGGATAATTGGAATTTCTTCAACTTTGGCCTCTCCTTTGCAACCGGCTTGTTTTTCGTCGGCTTATCGGATATCGCCGGGTGATATATAGGAGTTTTGGCGCTGTTTCTTTCCGCGGAGACGGGATTTCGACGACGCCGATTTATGGCCGTGTGTGTAAAGTTAATCGAACGCGAGGCTAACGGATCGGTTAACGCTTTTAACCCGATTGTGTGAATTGTCGAACGATCGGCAAAGCATGATCGATGTGCGCTTATAATGTGGGTGGGTTATTTTGGAAATTTTGTGCGTGCGTGGAAAATTTTATGGGAAAGCTATGTGAGGTTTTTTCGGTTTTGTATCGTGTGGTTCTTAGGATTTTTTTTTGTTTATAGTGAAGTTTAGTTGTAATGTTCGTATTGGTTGTGAAGTTTGGTCATTTTGTCAATCTTTTAAACAGTTTTTAATAGAATAGATTTTGCGATGTATCAATGAAAGACAAAAAATTTCGCCCGCGACGAAATAAAACTTGTAACTTTCATAAAATAAATCATCTACACCGCAACAAAACAAAATATTGTTTCGTTTTTTTAATTTTCAATGATATTTAAATTTTTTTGATAACGCATATTTTTTTTAATAAATCTTTTCTTTTGATTGGCAAACATCCAAAACGTCATATTATACACGAATATAAAAATACCTGCTATCGAAAATTTTCAGTTATACAGAAAAAATGTATCACGTGATTTAAACAGTTTCCTTTCCACATTTTTTTCTTCTTAAGAACTATTGACATAAACAAAATTCATGCTCAAAAAGTACAAAATAACACCCATTTTATAATTTCGAATTCATTTTTTTTTTTTTTTAAAGCTTTTTTATTTACTTACTCTTTGGCGTACCTATGTATGTTTGTTTGCAGTTCTAAAAAAAATTTTGAAAAAAAGATCGACCTCGATCTCAAATACCACACCTCCGATCCATTTTTTTCAGACTATCTTGGAACTAAGCTATGTCTATCACACCTGTAACAAACTCTATTGTTCTTGAATTCGTTTCTCAACAACATCAACAGATTAACGATATTTATAACTAAATGAGAAAAGATATTCGAGAATAAAATCATAATTTGTTATTGATAATGAAATTTAATATTTTCTAGATTTATATAATAAGAAAACATACATAATTCTTCGAATTATCAAAACGGCACAAACGCCGCATATTTTTATAACAGAAACCATAAAACACGCTCACCCGACAAAAGAATGAAATATCCATCGTTAAAAATTGTCAAAGTTTCTTCATATAAAATACACATCGATTTTTCCATTCGGAAGCGAGCCGTCAGCGCCGGGCGCGTATCGAATAATTATTTATTTTATGGCGTCGTGAAAATTTTCGGATTTCGCGCAATCGACTCGCACAATAAAACCGAAAATCCTCGAGGAGCACAGACCGAGCACTAGAATAAGAAGTAGTGGAAGCAAAAAAGGGACCGCCGAAAACGGCCTGGCTCAGACATATTATTTATGAGCGGTTTATTGCCTCGCCACCAGTTAGCTCCCAATAAAAAGGGTTCGAATCCGACACACACCCGCCGAAGCCCGGCCCAGCCATTTCGAAATCGGTTCGATTTTTCCGTCCACAAATAGTCGAAATTATGGGTTTTTTTCGGTACGAGTTTGCCCGTTTTGAATGCAGTCAGTTCGAACTTTTAATGACTATTTTAGACGCGGATTTATCATAACTGAAGTTTGCGCTTCGGATCGGAAATGGCTTGCGGGCGTCGTGCGAATGAAAATTGGATTCAGGAAGTATTCCGAAAAAAAGATGTAAGAAAAAGTTTTGGTTTGGGTGTATTTGTCGTAATGGTTTTTGCAGCTGTTGTGTAGTGGGATTTTTTTAAGTAGAACTTCTTTGGTGGTGTTGGTTCATAACAGAAGAAAATGTGATGAAATATATTCTTTCAATATTATTTTGAATTAAGTTGCTGCATAATTAGAATTGTTATTATCATCGTAGTTTTTAAATACCTTTTGTATATTTTTACTTTCTTATTTAATATTATCAGTATGAGTAACAACAATACGACATTGAAAGAGTATATTATATGTGTATTTTTTCAAAGCAGAAAATTTTCAAATATCGAAATATTTAATTGAAATCAAAAACTTTTCCGAAATTTCATGACTGTAAAATTTTTGTATTTAGTTTAAAAATAAAATATAATGAATGATAACGTTGCTGCACTTTTGAAAAGTTCATCAACTTCAAACGACACAGAATACTTACGAAACTTTTGAAACGACCAACGCATCATACGAATTACGTTTCCTTCCACTCCGTTCTACACATTTTTTCCATTTTCTTTAATATCCGGATTTTCACTTAGAGCACAAACGGGACATTTTCGTTCCTGGGAATTAAAAAAAGCAGGATTCGTGTGGACGCAGCGCGAAATTCATTTATCTACGCCCCGCCGCACTACTCCACGGCTAATAGGAAAACTTTAAACGAGTAGATTCTATTTAAACTTGCATGCAATTATGTCCGAACCCGGAAAATCCCATACCCTTTCCCGTGGCCCCTTTTCCACCCTTTGCTTCCTGTTTAGGCAGAAGGCGAGGAAGAAAATGTGCGCGTCGTTTCTCATGCAGACTTCCAGCACTTATTCAAACTTGCTAGTGAAAGTTTATTGAGTCACTATACAATGGAAACTTGTTCTTAATATTTTTTCTTAGATATCGTATTCATTTTATGTTTATTTAACGACTGCATTTCTGTAAAAAATAACCATTGTGTATCATATAAAAAGCGCTAGTTACTACAAAAGTTAAGCATCATTAAAAGTAGTTAGTGCTTATATGAATGATCTAAACTTTTACAGTTCAATCGAAACTATTTGCATTTATTTTTAATATTAAATCGTTTGAGAATTATATTTACTACATATTTAACTTTATTTTTGAATAAATATTACAATACCAATGAAATAAATCAATTGTCATTTTTAACAAAAACTAAACACTAAATTTAGATCGATGCAAGTCAAACCTTATCAGCAGAAAATTTCATTCAAAATTTTTCAACAAAATGAAATACTAGTACAATTTATCGGTACCAAACACGTAATTTCCAGGAACCTCCCGCCCCCAAACGGCCCACAACCTGCACGGCAAATATGAATTTTCCGGACAAAGTCGCGCCCCGTTTTCCGGCAAAAGTTTCATTTTTCAGTTCCGATGGTCGGATCCATTAGACTGATTGAAACGTTCGTTGCGGTACAAAGGTACCGGCATCTAGTGTGTACAGAGCACTTGGTACTGCGCTCGGTACTGAAGGTGTATTGCGATTCATTACTTTCAGGGGATGTTATGGGGTGCACGATGCTTTCATAATCGTCATCTGACGTTTCGATATCGACGGTTCTTTTTTGCAGATGCGTGCTCTTGTGGTATTGCGTATTTGATTTTTTGCATCGATTGGAGTTCATATTATATGTTATATGCTCAAATCAGATGAGTATCACTTGAAATTTGAAATTATATTATATTTGAATCATTTTGAAAATCGGTCCATAAATAATTATTAAATTTAAATTAATAGTATTAAATATTTATACGATGGTTATGTTGTATTTCACAACTATCGTTAATCCTATTAGCACCTTAGGGACATATGTATAGACGGATTTCAACTATATTTTACATATTCCCTTTATTGAGGTTGCTTTGTACCGTATCAATTCTCATAATCCTATTTATATCTAATCTTGTTCATGCAAACGTCAAAGTAAAACGACAATCATTTTATTGAATCTCAAACGAAACGAAAACCTAATCACATTCGATACATTATTCATACATAAAGCCCACACGACATTTAGCTTGAACAAAATTTAATTATAATCTCCGAATAACATTCGCGTCCAATTCAATACCTAAGATGAATAAAACAACAAAATTTTCACAGAAACACGAAAAATTCCATAAAAACCCACAACATTTCGAATCAAACTAACCCTGCGTCGATACTCGCCAAAATGTATGACACATGGACGGTAACACTTTTCCGACATCTAATCTATCAACATCTTCATAAATTAGACACTCCGACGAAGTGGGACCTTCCCAGCATTAACCCTCATCAAAAATCTTAACCTTTTCACGTCGTCGTTTCGATTTATCGGCGAACCTTTGCTGTGCTTCCCCGAGCAAGGTATAATTAACTTTCCGCGTCGATTTCGCAACACCGGAACCGTTTTCGGATGAAAACCGCTTTTTGGATG
Source organism: Hydropsyche tenuis (assembly GCA_009617725.1). Classification (NCBI taxonomy): domain Eukaryota; kingdom Metazoa; phylum Arthropoda; class Insecta; order Trichoptera; family Hydropsychidae; genus Hydropsyche; species Hydropsyche tenuis. The sequence goes on from VTON01000004.1 coordinate 4,939,189, forward strand.
TAGATGGACCCTTTACAATGTACTAGTCGTTCCATTATCGTTTTCTTCCGTTTCGTTAATTATTGATGCGTTTTTGTTAATTTGTACTATGCTGAATTTTAATCAGATTGTTGGAATAGTGGTCTATTATAAACTGAATATCAATTTTTAATCGGTCAAATCGAGTTGTGTTTTGTATAATATACTCGATAGATGCAAAATGGTTTACTTTTTAACTCTTTTAAACTTGGTGTTTCTATATAGAAATATAATTTATTTTGTCTTTAAATATAAATTTTTTTTTTCATTATTTCTAACTAAAATCATGGAAAATTTTTTTAATCGAAAATGGTTAAATTCTTGTAATTATTTCATGGATCTTTTGGGTTTGAAGAAAATACAAATTAAATAGCATTTAATTATCTTTCTATGAGTATGCAGATTTATAATTTTAAATGCTACCAAATGATTGCAAAAGCCATTTTAAAAGAACTGTCGGATGGAAAATGTTGATGCAGATTGCACATTTTAAACTTTTTCAATCGGTTTTTATTCTAAATATTTTAAAACTAAAATTTAAAATGGATGAATTTCCACTTTTTTAACAAACTACATAAAACTATTACTATTTTTTAATACAAAAAACATATTTCGAATAATTGTGAACACACTTCCGCCTCATAAGCATCACCGAACCCCAACGAGAAGTACACGAATTTTTCAATATTCCACCAACTTTCTCAATTATCCACCCGACGAAGATTTATCTTTATTATCGTAATACAATCAAGCGAACGATAACACGAAGCAATCGGTTATTCAAGAACACTTAAGAGCAATTTATCAATTACGGCAAAACTCCACTTTACGCGCGATTTTTTCCTCCCGGACCCGCCGAATAATTACATTTGTAGAATCTCATTAAAAATCAATTAGCAATCTGAAACGAAAAAAATCCGATTATGAAACAGGAACCGTCGGAACGGAGCGGGACGAAAGTGGGTGGTGCTTCGTTGTTGCCGTACAAAACTTATCCATTAACCCGGCCGAGCCGTTCCGGAAAAGTTTAAATAGAAAAAGAACGGAGATTGAACGGACTTCGTCAAGCTTCCTCGTGCAAACTTTATGATTACAGCATTAATAATTTAATCGGTGAGCCTATTTTTTAATTAAAAATCATAACTTGTACGGTATTATATCGTATGCACGGAAGCGAAATAAATTAAAGTTGGTTGTAGGTTCGAGGCGTGGGAGTATTGCGTCTTGTGTTGGGTTTATGAATTTTGTCGATTTTTTTTGTTTGTTTTGCAAGAATTTTTGAATGTTCGAATTATGCTCGAATGTGTCTGCGTCGAGTTTGCTTCAATTGTTCTGATCTGTGTGTTTCTAATAACTTCTTATCAATTGACAATAGAAAATTGTAATGGATAGTAATGGTAAGAATATGAAAATATTATAGTTTCACATTTTCTTTTTTGCAAGGTAGAATAGATAATGAATAAAATATTGAAATTGTTTTCTTATAAGTAATGAAATTTATAATACTGTAGCCAGAGCCGGCTCAAGTTTTTCAGTACCTCCGCATTTTTTTCTGGACGCTCTTACAATTAGTCGTTTTTCAAGCTTTTATTTTTTGTGTTTTAAACAAAATATTTGTTTTATTTTAAAATCTCAATTTGGGTTTTCGATCTTGCGCTGTCAAACCGAACAAAGTTCTTACTTCGTTAGGAGTGGACCGAAGTTATACATTATAAATTGATTTTTGCTGAAAACAATATCAAAAGATTTTGCTTATTAAAAACATAAAAATGAAAAGTACTGCTTGCTGTAGGCAATTTTTTTTTGTTTATTATTGATACTATATGATAAAATCCATATCTAAAATATCATAACAAAAATAGAGAAAATTTCTGATAGTGCAATTTATAAGGTGAAATTTAAATCATTTCAAATTCAAGGCTATCTATCGTCAAAAAATTAAAACAAACAATTAATAATTACTGCATTTTTTTCTAATAACGAAAATTTGCACCGCAGTTAAAAAATTTCTCTCTTATAACAATAACTCCGATGTTATGTTAAGCAAAAACTCCGATGCTAAGGTAACAAAAATTCCTTTACTTTTAGTTTGTAACAATTTAGTTAGACAATATTTCATATTCAACTCTTTAAAAGTTATTATAAGCTGGATAAAAAAATCTAAACATTCACCATAACACCTCATCCTGCATTCGACTTTACATACACTATTATAATTTTAAAAAATCCATTTATAAAAACTACAGAATCATCACATTAAACTTCACCAGGGTCCACTTAATTGCCGCACAGTGCAGCCCGTACGTTATCAAAGCGTGTACCATTAGCCGCATTTTTCTCCGAAGACAAAGCGGCAACTTAACTCGTTTTCTGAAGACAATTTCGCGACCGAGATGAAGTCCTTTTCGGCACGCCAAAGAAAGCGCATCACGCTTGAAAAACTCCGCAATTCCAGGAATTTCCCGGCTCCAGCTTAGCCTCCGGCTGAACCCTCCTCCTCTGGCCCTCTGGAGGACGTGCCAAGACATGGGTTGAGGTGGTAAACGACGACGCCCTGCAAAATGTTATCCCTTGCATAATCACCTCGGCGACGTATCTTTTGAAGTGTGCCTTTCCGTTAATTTGGGCCGCATTCAAAAGTTGGTGTCAAAGAAAACTGTCGAGTGTGTGGTTTTTCTGTGGGGTGGTGAACTCGTTTGCATTAAATGAATGTTTGGGGTATTAATTACAAAGATTAAAAGTAAAAATATTTATAGCTTTTTCCCCATTTTTTACTGCGTACTGCATCGTCTGATGTATGTACTTGTGTAAGAAAAGACTTACTAATTTAAGCCTTACAAACTTTTCAAAGGGATTGGCGTTTTTATTAAAAATATTCTTCAAAATTTTATGTACGTATTTAAAATTTACTGATTAATGTTTCGTTTAATTTTTAATTTGAATAATCAATTCAACTTCAATCCATCTTACTTTATTCTAAATAAATTTCAAATCGGTCCTGATTTGCTTTCGCGAAAAACTTTTCTAATTATACCAGATTCGCCTTAAATTAAAACGTAAATAACAAATGAAATTAATTTTCAAATGTGATATAACTTTATTAATTAATTACATCATATTAAACTTACACTATTGAGCATATTTTACAACAAAAAATATATAAAAAAACATAACCCCCCATGATAAAGTACATGCATACAATCAATTTGCAACAGACTCAACCAAACAACACTTATTGTCATAAATTAATTTAAAATCATTAAGAATCAACAAAAACACACCTTCATCATTCAAACAACACTGATCGAATAAAATATAATAACTATAATACTTCGTGTAAAGCGTGTACTACACAACTGATCCGCGCCCCCGCGTACGCAAATAAGGGGTTGTCTTTTGTTCGCGTTTTAATTAACAGTTAATTGTAATGGCAGAAAACCATTCGACGTGTATATTAACCGTGGAAACGACGTAAGAGCCCATTAATTACCCGTTGGCATAATAAAACTTTATTTTGAGCGCATAGACTTGAATGCGTGTGTGCGTGAATAAAACTTTTGTTTTACTGCGGGCTTTCGTACAATAATAACCCTTTCGCATAGTGTTTTCGAAATCGAAATATTTTGGAGGTAATGTTGATAGTTTTATATAGCATGTTCAATTTTTTAGTGTTAAAATGTGAGTTTTATTAATTACCTATGAATATTTTTCTATAAAATTAAGTTACAATATATTATAATACTTTCGATGGTGTCTTTTCGCCTAATTATATTTTCCTATTCGAATTTATTGTATTTGTGTATAAAAATTATAAATTTTATATATTAGCGATTATCAAATTGTATATAGTTGTGATATTACCATATTATTTGAATAAAAATGTTTTGGTCAAATAATATGAAAACCAGTCATGTATTTTAAATTGTGTACATTTACGATCATTACGTTCGAATAAGCTATAAAGTCTATTAATTTTTCATTAAATAAATATCTTTAAGTACACTAATCAATTTTTAGAGTAAATAAATCCTTTCATAAACTATTTTATTTCAAAATTTTTTATACGAATAACCTGATAATTTTTAAATGCATATCTAGTAAAATCTAAATTTTCTTTTCAATTACCATATCGATAATACTCTTCAAAACAATTCCATAAAATCAATTTTCATTATACAATATTATAGTACCATAAAGATAAAATTCAAAAATCAATTCGTCCTTCCGTATATCGTTTTAATTAAAGCCACCCCTTCACATTAACCGAAGTCCGTTTTTACGGGCGACAATCTCGTTAACTTACGACCCTACAACCTTCCCGACTAACGTTAGTTACAATTATATATGGGAAGTATAGAATCAAAACGAACAATAAAATAAATAATAAAAACATAATTACTGACACGACGCCAAAACATAATATCTCAGAACAGATAACATCTATTCAATTTTTTTCTACCACATGAATCATTCATATCATCACTCACCATCAATTTGATACTAAACTCAATTTTTTTATACCCAACATTTTATAAATATTACCTTTTATATAAAAAAGACAATTGTTACTTTCGATCCTACACTCTTCATATAATAAAACACCCCTAATGCACCCCGGCTTTGACGATGGCCGCGGTATATAAATTGCCCTCGGCTCCCATTAATCCATCGGGGCTATCCTCTCGATGTCCTTCGGCAACATGAAGTTGTTCTTCCTGAGCGGTATTCCTGATAGCTGTTGGTCCACCGGGATCCTGGTGTCGTACAAGGATGGTGATTGGAAGATGATGCCGAATGTGCCTCCTATACATGCGAGGGTGAAAACCCACAAGAAGAACCTGTCCAAAACCATTGAAACGAATTTCCAATCTTCAACGACCTGAAATTTAAAAATATATATATTTTTTTAATTCTCTCGATCGATTTCCAATATCATAAATGGGGTTTAAGTGATTGGTTCGTGCGTCATAGAAATTCGCCGCCTTTTAACGTTATTGGTTTTAAAATATGAAAAATTTTAATCTAATCCGTCTTGACATTAAATTTAAAAGATATAAAAAAATTAATATTTGACTTCGCAATATCGCAGAACAGAATTTCCTCATATGAAGCATCACAAACACACACGCAATATTGCATTATAAAGCCAAAGGGCAATGCAGATTTTTTGAAAGCGTCCAATAAAAATTTTCGCATATTTCCCGGCGACGAGAGAGAAAGCCCCCGACGGCGTTTTAGAAATTTCGAGCTTTTGTGAGCTTTTGACGCTAACACACGGACGGCTTGCAAAATGGAAAATCGCTTTATATTAATCCACGTTATTACGATGCATTTTAAAACTCAAGTCCGCCCCGGCTGCCGAGTTTGTCTATGCTCGCTAAAACGCGAACCTTTCAGCTTTCGGCAAATATTTATTTGTTGGCTCGAGCTTAATTCGAGCGAGAGGGCTTGTGTAATTTTCTCGCGTTATGATAGAATTTCGACATAAGAATCTTTTAATAACAATTTTTAAAGTTCACCCGGTTAAGCGCGTTTTGCGGCAGCGTCAAAGGCGATTTTAATAAAAGTATGCTGAACAGCACGTACGAATCGTGGTGCTTTTGTTATTGTAATGCCCGAGTCTTCACTCGACGATAGCACGAACCAATGCTTAAAATTTCAATATTTTCCCGTTATCGGAATACTGGAAAAAACGATGGGTGGTTTGGGTTTCGGTTCTCGCCCCGGGCCCACCTTTTCTCGATCACGGCGCGCATGAAAGCCGTAAAAGTTCAATTATTCGAATAGATCAAAGTTTAAGACGGAAGCCGAGGCATGGGAATTTTTTCCATATTCCAGATCCGCAAAACCAACTTGAAGATGATGTGTTCTTGGGGTACATGGGAGGAGACTGGGTCACACTGAAACGCCTTGCCCTCCCTCAGGGGAGCTTTTACGATCACTGCAGATGACATGGGGCATATTTCATAGGACGAAATAAAAATAATATATTATTTTGTTTTGAGCAACCCGTTCCGCACTGGGCCAATATAAAAGCTTGCATATTAATAAATTTATTTTAAAAATTCAATTTATAAACAAAAACCATATTCTAATTACAGTGACGAGCAATAAATACCTGATTTTCTAATCATTTTCAGGGATCGGTGAACTTTTTTGGAAAGGGCCAGATTGTAAAAATTTGGGACTCGGTGAGCTGATTAACAAACACGAAAATATTTATGTGGATAATTCTACTCAAAGAGCAACAAAAAACAGGCTCAAAATTTTAAAAAGTTAAAACTAATCGATATCAAAATAGCTATTTGAAAATTGGAGTGCTAGTTTCAAAAAATACTTTTATTTGCAGGTAATATCAAGAAAATAAGTAACAATGAGTAGCGCTGCAGGTAAGAAAGTAAGTAAGAAAGAAGCTCCTCAAGTATACAATTAAATGAATCTTGAAAAAAGGAAATATTTTTTGTACTTGTATAAAATCCCGGAAAATGCTTTTGTAACTGTAGTTTAGCAATAAGTTTGGAAAATATATCTGTTACGATTTTTTTTTAGAATGAGAATTTCTAAATTTATTTAATAAATTTTTTTTCCATATAAAAATAATATTAACCCGCAGCCGGATTGAAAACAAGCAGCGGGTCGGATTTGACCCACAGGCCAGAATTTGCCAATATCTAATTTAAGTCGTTGCTGATCAATCAAACACCAATAAGATTTCAATATTTACCAACATATACATTTATAGCCTCTCATTAACACTTCTTAACCAAAAAACTCCGCACAGACCTCATTTTTTATAATAAAAACATTAATTTAAACGAACGATCCATCAAAATTTGCGACAAATTTTACGCGTCCGCTATCAAATGACTATACGACGCTGGCCGGCGCAGACAAACGATCGCATTACAACGTGTAACTAATTAATATAAATTATGTTGTCTCGGCTCGCAATCAGTTTAATTGACCTCAGGCGTATAACGAGCGTTTTCCGCGTTCGAATGGCCCCGGCCTCAGGGCTCAAGGGGTTAACGAGACAGCGCCCGCGCTCAGATTGTGTTAGCACTATATTAATCTATTAATTGAGTTATCTTGTCAATCCATAATTCACCGTGTATTGCTTCTCGTGTAGCCGCATATTATGATGTAGTGTGTCTCTTGGCTAGGGTGCATTGTCCGAAAGTTGAGATGGTAAGATTGCGCTGATGTGGGGTGCTTTGATTGATTTGATGGGGTGGGTTTTAAATTGGGGTTTTTAGATGTGAACGGAAGTAGAGTGGAGTGCTTTTGGAAGAATGAGTGTGATTTTTAAAGCTGAAATTCTTGTATGTTTGAATAAGGAAGCTTTTGACTTATGTGTTTTGTTAGTAATGACTTATGGTTGTGAAATGTGGACGCTGAATGTGAAAATTCTAAGGAAAATTTAGTACGTGCAAATAAATGCAGAAAGATGTCCATTTGAAAAACAGAAAAAATAGAAAAAATAATACACTGGTAAGAAACATGATCGAAATAATTAAAATTGATCATGGGGCAAAACATTAAAAAAAATTAGATAGACTAATTAAATATTATTGAAATTTCCAAAGGAATGATCACCCGAAAACTGATATTGAATAAATGTAAAATGAAAAGATTTTATTCATCATATTTATTATTTTCAATATTTAAAAAATCAAATGGAAATTTATAATTTAAGTGAATAGAAGTGCACCATGATCCACTATGAAAAATTCTCAACTCCTCCACTATAGTAAATTGCTACTAGAGAGACCTTAATTGAAATGGACTAGAAGGCGTCGTCTCTCGTCGCAACTCTCCTTCGACAAATTGTTGGGGATTTCTGAGTCTGAAAACTAAGTTTCTTACGTCGTATAAGCAGATCTCCAATCCTAACTATCGCACCTAACCTAAGCAACATACATTGTATATATAATGTGCAGAAGACGAGACGTTCCGATTTAATACTTTTCACTAAAGATACGTCGACGGTTCTTAAACTGAAAAGCTTGGCACTATTGATCAACAACAAAGTGAATTTATACCAGAAGCGTTAAAAAGTTATTTATTATTATAAGAAAACACTCTTATAACTAAAATATCAATAAAGAAATGTGATTTCCACGTTCAATTAACGAAGTGCTTCGCGAAAGGATATAACGATATTTATTTATGTAACAACTTTATCTTTGAAATAAAATGATTTATGTGCGTATTCTATTGCAAAAATATATATTCTTTGGTCCATTAACCCTTCGCGTGCGATAGCACTTCGGAGACCATCGAGATCTTCAAACGGCGGTAAAGTGGATATGGATCCGGCGTACAAGAGAAAAAATATAGTACCGCGCGATTTATTTTTATGAACCGTAATAAAGTGGACAAACGCAAAGATTGTTTTCTTATCGAATGGGTCGTAAACTTTTCGAGTTGTCGTTGTAAAGCCGAATTCGTACGGCGGAAAAAGTCGAACGTTTCCGCGTCAATTTAATCCGTCCGTGGAAGTTACTTTTAAGACGAGTTACGAAAGTTTTTTTCTCTTAACAAAATAATTTCAACCCAGTAATAATAAATTTAATAACTTGTTCGCTTATTTATTAAATAAGCGCCAATAAAACTTTTAACTCGATTCGCTCTCTTTTTTACGACTCAATTTTTCAGCTGGCGTTGCGCGCGCAACGAAAGCTCTTATGAAAGAATTAAGACACGCTTTTACGATGAAATCCTCAAGATTGAATACCCCTTCTAAGCTTCTTCTTCTGGTCCATAAAGCGAGTTTCCACCTAATATTTCCACGTCTGGGAGACATATGCGAAGAAAAAGACATTACGCTGGGTCCAGGTGGTGCCCGACTATTTGCAACATTACCAGGCTAGATCAACTCGGACAGATTTATAGATAATCCCACAAAAGAACATACTTTGAGATATAGTAACAACACAATTCATACAACTGATATAACACCGCGCTTTTCTTCTGCGAAAATGCAAAATTCTAACTCCAAATATAGACGGGAGATTTGGTATTCGCAACTGACACTAGAAAACAGTTGCTTCTGATTGCACAGAATCCACTAAACAAAAAACATAGTTACTATATTATATACCATTTTATATATGAAAGATCATGATATTTTTTTTCATTTGATATTTAAAAAAAAAGTGTCTGAAAATAATAATGCACCCCAATGAATTTTCTTTTACGGAAATTTCGTCGATTTAAATAAAAAAATAAGTAAAGTTCTTTGCGAAAAGTTCAGGAAGCATTCACTCTTCATTAGGCCGTTGCTCGTTTAGTTAGGCGTTAAACTTTTTCAATTTTACACATTGCCAATAATGATGATTCATATCGCGATGGTCCGCTTTCGCGGTTGTATCATATGCGCGCCTCAACAATTTATTACCATATAAATAGTTCGGAAACAGCTTAAGCACGTCAGTTGCGAGATTTACGACCCCCCGAATAAAACCTGGCGAAATAAAGAACGACGTGGCGAAAATCGACCGCGAAGATTGAAATTCGATATACGGAAAAATTCGCACAAAGCGAAAATGAAAACCGGCGCGGAAATCACGCACGGGCAAAGTTCCCCACAGTCCCCGGTGGCCGAGGGAAACCCGCGATTTGCGAATCTGCTTAAGAAGACGAATTCGCGAGGATATTCGAGAAGACGTGATGCGAAACGATATTTTGATTAATATTTTCGACGTTTCGTGTCAGGTTTCTGAAAGTCTCGTGTTCGGATGGCGCGCCGCCACCGCCCGAAGAAACTTGGCGTTGTACCGCCGGAGTTGGTGTTGTTGTTGTTGTTGTTAGTTGTTCCTGTTGTTGTCGTTGTGCATAAAAGCTGCTGAAACTCTGGCTTCGTTTTGGACTGGATAGATTTTGATTCTAATCGAATTGCACCCGGTTGAATGAGCGGATGATGGTTTGATTGAAATTCGAATGAACTGTTTGATGTTGATAATCGATGATGAATGTATTGAATAAATATTTGGTTATACAGAATAGTTCAAAGTACTAGGACAAGCCTTAAATCGATAGATCATGTTATTTGGAACATTTAAACTAAATGTATCTTAGTCCAAAGTGTCATAGTTTTTGAGTTATTATTTTTTTTATTTTTTTAAGAAGAAATTCTTAATTTCGTGCTTGCACACTAATAATTCTCGAATGAAATATAATATTGCAGACAAAACTCTATACCAACTAAAATCGATTAGAAATACGTGATTAATTTTCAAAAAATTACTGTAATTATTGAAAGAAAGACTAAAAATTTTTGATATTTCGTATTAAAAAAAAAACAAAACCCAAAATTTTCAAATATTTTTAAAAACGTCCATTTTTAAAGAAAATTTTACCACTCATTCTCATTTTGAAATTACATAACAAATAATACAAAAAAAAACTTATTTTCATCATATCACAAATCGATAATTAATTAAAATTTCATAGATCAACACTTGAAATTTTCAATCTTCCCCACCAACGACCACAAAGCGGCACCCTCCAAACACTCAAAAGAGGGTGGCCCAAAAAAAAAAGAAAAGCACGTCTAAAATTAACGGTTAACCGCGATCGGATAAGCGTTTGCGAGCCCTTTGTTTTCGCCGGTAAACCGAAAGAAAAGTGGGCATTATAATAGGTCTCTCTCGGCGCGTTTATCTCCCGGCCCCTCTCCCCGGTAATGATCCTTCTCGGAGGAGAAAGTGAGATCCTCGCTTTCCTTATCTCCAGGCCCACTCCAGGGTAAAGGGAAGACGACGGTTCCACGGTCCTGGAAACGGGAGCTTTCGATGTACCGATCGTGTCCCTCCGATGTGGGGTGGTGCTCGTTTATCGGCGGGACATTCGTTGTTCTGTCGTTTCGACGCTTTGTTTATTGGGACACTTTTTTTATGTTGGAAGTGGAAATGGGAACGTGTATATGAGTAGAATTCTTATAGGTTGGATGTAAATTTTAAATTAAATTCGAATTCTTGTGAAATTACATTGGTTCATTTTTTTACAATAGTTTTACCTTTTTGAATATAACAGTTTTTACTAATCACTAAAGTTAAGTAGTGAATTGCGTTCTACGTATCACTGGCTCAAAACAATTTAGCAAGGGATATTTTGTAGTTTTTTTACGTAATAGCTATGCATAGTACGAAGAAAATGTCTGAACTTTCGATAAATTTCAGAAATGTCTAGTACTATAGTTGTTGATTATTTTTGTAGACAAAAATAATTTATATCAATTGTATGAATTATTATTATTAGTAGTATGATTCTAGGGATGTCAGATTTACCGTAATTTTCATTTACTACAATCCAGTACTTTTTTTACCAATAACCGGTTGACCGGTAAATTAAATTATAAGTGAAAACCAGGAAAAACTAGAAAAAAATAAGGAAAAGCCAAAAAAATCATAGATCAAAAATACTTTTTAAAAAAAAGCATTTAAAAAAAATGTAACACTTACAAAAACTGACGTTTTTAAAACATATTATATTCCAAATTAAGCAACAACTCTTATAACACAACAAATTTTTATTTTTTCTTTACCAGTAAATATTGAAAATTTACCGGTAAATTACCGAGCTGTTATTTGGAGTCATTTACTGGTAATGACTTCCCCAATATTTACTACACTTACTTATTCTACACTACAGTTACTCATTACTATACTTTCTAACTACAGAAATTTCCCATCAAAATTTTCAAATAAACTCACCAAAATTCTCAGAACAATATCCAATTCACACGTTATTTACATTGAACGAAATTCATTATAAAAGCTGCGTCCGAATATGGCTACATCCCAAAGAGTCCTAGACAGCTCTTTATTCAACTCGCGGCGATTACATGCATATCGAGATGCATATCGGTATGCGCGTTGCATTCGAATCCCACGGTTTTCGTTCCCGCGAACGTTTCCCGCACACCAGTTAAATTTTACGTTTACGGTCGCACTGTTCGCAGATTCAAATCTAGAACGGTGCCAAATTGTCGAAAACTTTGTATTTTTCCGTTCGCGGGCTTTTCCGGTTCATTATTCGCGTGTTTCGTTTATTGCGTTCGCGAGCCCGCCGTACATGAGAACGATTTTTATCCCGTCAGATACTGTATCGGATTTTTTTTTCGGATACATTGTATTCGTATACTGTGATTTTCTACTATACTAGCGGTCTTATTGCTGTCGTAAAAGATGTTTACCAATAAATTTTATGAGTTAAAACTTAATAAAACGGGCGCCGTGTCTGCACACAATGACGATAACTGAACGTTTACGCGCTCGCATTTACAACTTTTTCAATAAAGCGGGTGTATTAAATTTTTATTCGATTAACGGAGATTTGTCAAAAGCGTATTGTTTACTCGAAAATCGAAATCTGCAGTTTGTGTTGAGCCAATTTAATCCGACGGGGTCAGTTGAATAACCGAACAAGCCATTTGCATACGCTTATGGGATACTAATGCATTTCGCATCATTTGTCCCGATCGTTATTAATCGCCGCCGGTTCACGTGCAGGAGCGGGAAACAAGCAGCAAACGATAAACTGAAAATAACTGTTGTATTGAAAATAAAAATATGCATGGGAAAAAAACGAAAGGAAAAAGAAACTGCAACGGGACTCGCTCTTCGCCATGCGCCATTAGCGTCGCGAAAGCTGCACCAGTCGATTTATTTACAAAAGCGCCGCAAGTTTTCAAAATGGATTTTTCCGCTCTGCCGATGAAAATTCGAGCGGAAATTTTTCTACAAATAACCAATTTTATACATTCACCTATATTGTGAGTGTATATATTTTTTTACACTCTTTTGGCGTCAAACGAACCTCGGCTATCGAACTAATTGGCGCGAAGTGAAATTATTTCCGCCATCCGCAATAGGATATTTAATTGATGACATTTTTCATATCGATCCACTTTTATTTACTATTGAATTAATTCAATATTGACGTATTGACTTATTGACGTCACGTGTATTATCGTCAATCTCATATATATATTTGTAATATTTATTCCAGTTGAAATTATATTAATTTTCAATTGATTAATCAAAATGTTGATTCTTTATTGAATTTTGATGTATTAAAAATTTTCAAATATTATTTTTCTAAAGAATTCTTATTAAATACACATCTAAGACCAATATATAATTTGAAAAAAATAATTTCGTTACATATATATAATAGAAATTACTATAAACTTCGTAGACACATCGTGTGTACGTTATCCACACGGTAACACGCTACGAGCCGCGAGCGCTACATTTTCTACATATTTCGCTCCTATCCTATTTTTTCTCTATCCGCATTTTGCTACAAGATCTCGTCCCTATCTCGTTTCTTGTTTTATTCTTTCTCCCGTATATTTCTCGACGTTTGCCAGTTAGCGAACTCCAACAATGGCTGAAGAAGTTTCGAGAGGAACTTTCGGTTTCGGACCGGAGCACGTGCCCCTACAACTTTAAAACTTCCGTTTCGACTCGTGGAACTGAAATCAGACACCAAACGAATCTTTCTACACACACAGACTTGACTTCCGATACGTCAAAATATTATTCGAGCATAATTCTGTTTGCCGTATCCGAAGGAAATTCGCTGTAATCAAATAACGGGTGATTTCGCATTTTAAAAGCACCGGCCCTTATTCGCAACAAACAACGCAACAACCGGGAGCATAATACAATTACTCTCCGACGAAGAAGCTTTTCTTCGAACGAATACGGGATTGAATTTTGTATTTAATATATTTTTACGTAATTCAAATCAAATAATAACATTCGCAAGGGAGCGTTTCGAGTGCGCGTCTCTCGAGCGTATCCTATTTAATTTGAACGTAAACACAGCGGCCCTCAACCCTCGGCTCGCACCGCACCCCCTATCGTCCTGCTCATCTTCCTGCTCCTCGTGGCATCCTCAAAATGCTCCTGGCTTCCACAAAACGGACACTCGAGATGGAAAACTTCTTCCAGTTCGCGCCACAAGGGTCCTCGACGAACGGAGACGGACCCAATCCGGACGCGGATTATAAAATATTCGAATTCTGCGACGTAAATATTATTTCAATTTCGAATGCTCGAGTTCAGAAATAAAATTTTCGTTCGGAAATAAAACAATTAATAATTTTCGCGCGCTTGCAACGAAATATGCTTGATTTGTACGATTTGCGTCATTATCGCGCTTATTTTTAGAGATCAAATGTTCGGCTTGAAAAATAAGCACGAAAATATCAAAACACGAAAATGAAACGTTACCAATGTTGCAAATAGAGATTTTTTAATATGGCAACAAGCCAAAGCGGAGCACAAGTCTTAAGAAATTTCGGAGATTGCAAGTGATCCGAATATTTTATGACGGCTAATTTAATAAATAACAATAAATTCTGGAGAAGCCCAAAGGGCATAGCTGAAATGTGCGTCACGAACTGATGACCTTAACATGGATGTCCGAATTATAATTTAATCTTTTTTTATTATATTACAAGATCTTGGCAAAAATCGAGAGCCCTTTTTTAATAAATAGATGAAAAATAAATTGATGTATTCTACCATGAAATATAAATGATGATCTTTGTTTGGGCACATTGATTCTCATTGATTACCGAAATTAATCTAAATGATTCAAAATAACCAATCTATTCTTCTATTAATATGTTCTATTAATATTTTCTTGGAGACAGTCAATAGAATCCTTTCACTTCAGTTGTTATTAAAATATTTCTGTTATTATCTGAGTACGGTGGTAACCTCTTCAAGGTGTTCCATGGATGTCGAAAAAGACATCCGACATCAAACATCGGGTGAAAAAATACCGGACATGAAAAATAAAAAAAATAAAAACAAAAAAAAAACAAACAAACAAACAAAAAATAGTATTCAAACTAACGTAGAAATAAAAAGCTTGAAAAAATAACTGAAATTACAACACTATCACACAAATCTTCTCCTTCATGACTTTATATCATACAAGCAGCTTATGAAAATACATTCACTAATAAAAAAATTCACAAATTCAACATAATCAAATTCAACAAAAAAGTCCACCATCAAACTACATAAAACCGGCCGAATTAAAAAACACTTCAACGACCTCTCGACAACTTATTACACAACGAAAACACATAAAACAAAATATCCAAACGCCCACACTTTTTTAAGTGCGCCCCCTCGGTACACATTCAATTACGTGTCGCGGCTCCTGTCATCGCTCCAGGGCCCCCGACGGGGGCAGAGCCCCAAGGGGGCCGAGCCCCGCGGCAGCCCACATAAATAATACATGCATTCCTTGTCCAATTTCCCACATGTCCCCGGCTCACGTGCGGCACGTGCGAAACGTAAAACGTAGGAGCCCGCGTAAAAATATTCAAATAATGCCAGGGTAGGAAAAAAGGAAGAGATATCCTCGCGTCGAGAACGACATTAAAAGATTTTAATAATTTAACATGGCAGGTCTATTTCTGCGGTTGTGTTTTTTTTCTCTGTGTTTTAGTTTTTGTTTGGTTGTAAAATGCGAATGCTGCTGAAAGTCTTGTGGACTGTGTTTTCTTATAATTTTTGTATGAGAACGCAAATGTTTGTGTTTTGATGTTAGAACTGTACCGAATGTATTGAAATAAAATATTTTTAACTTTAAACTTTAAAAAAAAATTCAATATAGATGTTATAGAATTTTTTTTAATTTTTTTTTTTACTTTTCGAATACATCAGGTCATACTGTTCATCGAAGTTAAGCGACATGTAACGTGATTAGTAAATTAACACGAATACCGATCGTCGATCTGAGGCAATTTGTCTGAAATATAGTTATTTCAGTTTCAGTTTTAAATCCTTATAAACCACTTTATAAACGTTCTAATTATTTTATGACAACTTCTTATCCTATACTTGTACTAACTTTCAATACAATATAACACCAAAGCGATTCCGTCTTCAGCACCAAATTAAATTAAAATCCAATCAAATCTTCATTCTTTCCATCATCTGAAACTTCACGACCAACATTCACACAACACACAAAACGGATATCTCCATATTGAATTATTCGCGACAGTTTCGGCTGGCGAAATTCGGCTCGGCCCTAGCACACGCATCGCACTCGATATTAAAAGCCTATTTATAGGCCCTGCAAACTATTAACGTCCATTACCCGGGTGAAATATGTAACAGCAGTTTCTGCTTTTGTCGTTCGAAATTGCCGCCGTTTGTACTACAATGGTGTCGCGCCGTACGAAAATGCTAAGCCGCCGCTAAATCCAACCGCTCACTAAATAACCGTATTTATCTGCAAATTATTTTTGCCAATATGGATTCAGGAATACGGCGCGTATGCTGAAGGGATATTCGAATTATTATTGGATGTATAAAGTTTGAATGTAAATTATTCAATCTGATCGATTCAATGATTGGAAAATTTTAGAATTTTCAATGCAAATTTAGTCTGATCCGCATTATTGGAAAAATGATAAGTCTCGAAACTTTGTATTTTGCAGCCACGAAAAAAAAGTATTTTCATCGAGAAGAGACCTTTCCAGAAGCTTTATGAAACAGTCCAGGTCTGAATTTTATGGTGAATTTCGTAAAATAGTTCTGCAGTGAAGTAGTTTTAAAATGTAAAGGTTTCGTTTGCCTCTTCTGCGAAATTTACATTTTCTAGATATATATTGCATTCCCAGCACAGGTGCGATTTATAATTCTTCGTATATGCTTTTTAAATCACGAGCACGTATTTTCATACCATTTTGAAACAATAAAATTATGATATATGAACAGAAGCGCAAACGGACCGTTCTCAAAAGCATATCTATTATCTCCATATTGCATAATGTTAATCTTAAACACCAATAATTTTGAATCAATCCGAGATAAAAATTCATACAATTTTATCACTGCCATATACACTATGAGAAAATAGTGATATTTCCTTCTCCCTTCGCGGACGATACAACATCCACACAACGGCTCAATGGAGAAATACGTCCGAGAGCAACGCACACATATATATTTTTGTCCATTTGCGGGATATTATATTTTACTGTGCAATTTATTATGGCGGCCGTCGTATAGCTTTTTGATATGTAACCGTGGCACCGTATTATCATATAAATGGTGTTGTTTTCCTGCTCGGCCGACGCTGGAATGGGCTCATTTGCTCCGTTCTCTCCTCTTTTTTTCAATATAGCACTACGGGGAAAAACTGAAAAAATGTCCGAAGCTGTACGAAAACTGGCGTTCTGTTTCGGTTTTTTTTTCAGCGGCAGATCGTCCCGAAAATGACAAGAGAAAAGAGATAATCATAGTAGTATAAACGTCACTTCATTTTATCTCGCAACACATCAATCAATACGGACGGGCATTAACATAATTTTCTTTTATATAGCTTTATTTGATAACATTTCGTATTATATAGTATCATAACAGTTTGAAGTATCTCGGAATATTTATAGATGTTTTTTCGATGAAAATGTCTTTTTATTGTATAAAAATTGAAGGGAAGTTTCGTGAATATTATTTTTACTATGCAAATTGTCGTATTGAAAATAAAAATACGAACTTCAAAACTTATTGAAATGATGTTTTATATATCAGGCAATATTTTTTATTTTTTATTCATAATATTATATTTAAGATATTATTATAATACTCAAATATTTCTACAAGACGATGTTTTTCCAGCATCAGAAAATTTTCTTATTCTCATATACAAATGACGTGGTGATAAGAAGTAATTATCTTTAACCATCTTTCGTTAAATAATTTCATCATCGAACTATACACCACTTAACTTCATCAATCAACAAATCTAAAAATTCTAAACCATCACAACATATAAAATTCATTAACAATCACTAATCAAAACAACCAACAATCTATTCGAGACCCACCCCCAAAAAAACAAACCCATACCTCCCAACTCCCAACACCAAACAAACCCGCCCAAAAACAAACGACAACCGATCAAAACCAAACACCCCCCCCAAAAAAACCTCCCGCCCACCCACCGCAAACACAATACAACCAATCAACCCTCGCACCGCCGATTCCCACATTTAAAACACCCCTATCGCACACGCCCGCGATAAATTCGAGCCCGTTTCCTCGCCGCCCTCACACACATCGGAATCTTTCAATTTCGATCCGAATTCTTCTTCGGATGCTAGTCGCATGCAAAAGAGGCGAAATCGCGAATCCCAGACGCGGAAGGCTCTACCCTTGCCGGCGTTGTTTAATATCGCCTGTGTGTCGCGTTTCCCGCGCCTCTCGGCTTTCGTTTTTATTTTTGGGACCCCTTTGCCCTTTCGTGTTTCGACATATTGAAAGAATCTCGCGTATCGTAAAACTTTTCGAGTTCGGCAGAGGCGGGGTGGGCGCCCATATTGGTGGAATGCGGCGCGCGATTCGCCGATTGGTATTGTGATGGCGAATTTTCAATTGGTGGATTCGGATGTGAAATAGTGTGTTCTTTTTAGTGTTGGGTTTGAGGGATTTTATTTGGCTTTGGTTTGGTGTGGTTAATTGTATGAGTGTAACGTTGTATATCTGCTTTAATTTCAAATTAGTTTTATTTGGTATGGATAGAATATTGATGTTTTTATTAGAAAGGATTATAAATGTCTTTCGTTTTTATTTTGTGGACAATTTTTGTGATTAAATGAGAATAAAACTAATTAAAGGTTCAAATAATTCAGCATTTATAAACAATCTATGTATTATGAAATCTGTGAGTGAAAATTTATGATCAAGCAGCAGTTGATTCTACCATTGAATTTAAAAAATCTTAATAATTTTCTATAAAAAAGTCAGACGTCAAATTTCTTTTATCATAAAATATAAATGATCCTCATTTTTCATCTCAAAAACATAAAATCATTTCAAACGTTGAACTAGTATTATATTATCAATCAAAACTATCTTATTTCTTTTTTGTTAACATTAATCAGCGATTTCATTTTCACTTGTATATCGTATTTTAAAGATTTCCTTGAAAAAAAAACCAAAAACACCATTCTATTAAAATTTCTTTCAGCCAATTCAGTCCATCAATCCACGACCATAATGCCTCATCGACACATTTTATTAAAAAAAATACTACCATTAAAGAAAAAGCCTTTCATTCGAACTAACACATCCAATATTACTAAACCAATTTTATTTTATTCTAACAACAATAGACGAAACTATACCAGTATATACTCAACCAACAAACCAATACCGTTGAAAACCAAAACAATCCCTTATTCAACACAAACCTCTCGAACTCGCCCTACTTACAATTAGTCAACTCAATCTATCCATCAATCCTCGAACGCAATTCTTCATTAATGATTTTGATTAAAAATATATTTTCGTTCCTTTATTTTATTCTATACCAATATTCTTAAATCAACCTATTTAAATTCTAACATACAGAATTAAACTCAACCAGAAATCCAATGAATTCAAAACCATAAAAACAAGACTTCGTATTGAGCATGAACATGAGCGAAAATAATAATGTAAAACATAGCAACAGCGACAATTTGAGCAATACCGACAGTTTGAGCGACACTGACAACGTAGGTGACAGCAACAATGTGAGTGACAGCGCAATACGAACGATAACATGAGTGACAGCGGCAATATGAGCAATAGCGACAATTTGAGTAACAGCAACAATTTGAACGACAGTAATAATTTGAGCTACAGTAATAATTTGAGCTACAGCGACAACACGGGTGATTGCAACAATGTGAGTGATAGCGACAATATAAATGACAACGTGAGCGACAGCGACAATGTGAGCGACAACGATAATTTTAGCGACAGCGACAACGTGGGCGACAACGATAACGTGAGCGACAGCCACGATATGAACGATAGCGACAATTTGAGCAACAGCAATAATTTGAGCAACAACGACAATGTGGGCAATAAAAAAATGTGAATGATAACATAAACGTATGTGGACAAAAACACATCAAACGATACCACTGTGATTGAATTCACACATTTTCTTTAACAAAAATTCATAAGAATACCCACGCTGCCATTGTCGCTTACGCTCGCGCTCACTATGGACTCTTCTAACCCTCCTTCCACACGAACTACAAACCTCCACCACCCCGTCCGACTTCAACCCGACCCACCCAAAAGAAGCAGTTTGAGAACCATCTTCCTTTTGCACATACAAAGGGCGAAGGAGAGCTCGCTTTACGATCAGGTCGGCGCGCAATAAAGGCGACGTGTCACGAGCCAGTCGCATATATCGGATCCGAATCACGTGCGGGGCGCAGACAGGCCACACCGTGAATCCAAAGTAACTCCTCACTCTCTCCTGTTCCCATGGTGTGGCCCGTAAGCCGCAGACGAACGCTCGTAAAAATGTCGGTGGCGTGTCGCGTGACGTCGAGGTGGATTTTCGGTTTGATGGCGTCTCAAACGTCCGCGTGGGAGGCCAAGGGGGAGGGGTTGATTGGTAGTTGAGGCTGTTAGTTTGTTATGGATGGATTTTGGAATGTGTCGATTGTGATGTGGTGGTTTGGTAGTGTGATGTTGGAAGTCGGAATATGTATTTGAATGGTGTGTGTAATTTGGAGTTGGGTGGATGTTTGAGTGGAGGGATTTGTTGCAATGTTGTTTTCTGATGTTTAGATATTTCTAACGAATCAAAAATGAATGTTATGATGTTAATATTGATTTAGATCGAACTTTTGATTGTTTATATTATTATATAAATATAATATATCGGGTTGTTCACAGCGTTTTTGTCTATAGTATTTATTCAACATCACGACAAAATTCACGATCAACAAAGCTATGTATGAAATTTATTTTCCTTGTTAGCAGTTTGGTGGTTTCATGTCATCGAGTTTGCTTACTATGCCTGTAATAAGTTTTACAATTAAATTATTCCTGTAACCAAACCCCAATAACACTTTTATCACCTTAAAACTTAATATTTCTATAAATATATTCGAAATTAGATACGATTTCATACTATTTTTGAATTGGATCCCACAGATTTGTTATAGAACGGATTGTGAATAAGAAAAAAAATAATCATTCTAATACTAAAATACATATTATTAATGTTAGGAACGTTTGATAATGAACAGCTGTCGTGTGTCGCCGGACAAAAATAATTTATTATACCGACATCAAATAAAGCTACGAATAATAGAGTTGAATCATTTTGTTTCGCAAACACTTTGTACGTGACCTTTCAGTTTATTTTAGTAAAACAAACTATTATATTCTCCACATTAACAACGCCATATCACATTATTGACTAGCAACGGATGCAAACAGTAGAAAGCGTAAACATAGTCCGTCAACAAATAACAACTTCGGACCGCTCTCAATAACACTATCTACTTGATTCCGAACACGACCAAAAATCGAAAAATAAAATTTAAAACCACAAAACTACCGCTTCTTTCAAACGCTTACAACAAACTATCGCCGCCCGATTTTAATCAAGAGCCGAACAAAGTTTCTTTGCCAACTTTCCAACTTTCGGAAGAAACTGACCTCGACCATTCGCTTAATGAGACCTGAATCGTGACATTAAATTGGACTCGATTGATTTTATTCATTACCTCGTTGTCCTTGTCTGCGTCTTTGATGTGCTGAGCTATGAATCGAACTCCCCTGAGGGCGGCTTGTACTTCGGGTGACATGTTCCTGGGTAATACATTGTCCGCTTCTGGCACTGCAAAATACATTGATTCAATTATAATTTAAAGATTTAATTGATAAATTTATAACACTATTGAATACAATTGAAATTTTTTATACCTGAAGCATGTGGCATTGGTCTTGGTTCATCGTCAGGTCCTCGTCCAAAAGCTTGTCCAACTGAATCGAAAGCTTCCTGTCCGCTTTTATAATCAGGTGTAAACGGATCGCTCAAACTCTCTCTGCTACTTATATACAAAATAAATTAATGTATTTATAATTATTATTCTATTAAAAATAAAAGATTTTAATTACCTGAGATCAATTTCGTTTGTGTATCCGTTTGATGTGTAATTATCATCGTATTCGGGTAATGTGTACTTGGTGCGCCTCATCATCAAAATTTTCGGAAGAAAATGTAGGAAAAGCTTATTCATCCAGTTAGGCATGTTGTGGGTTGAAGGTGACCTATGAATATTACGTGTTCAATTATTAGATGTTTTTGAACATATAATACGAAGCAGGATGATTTCAAATCTAAGAAGACTTTGATACTATATTTTCAATAGAGTTTCCCAGAAATCTTCTTTGATATATGCTAAAATCGTTTATAAACTTCTCGGAATTTGTGGTTGAAATTCGTACATGTTAATATTTCGAAATGATTACTATCAAAGAAATTTTCACAATTTAATATGTTTGTTCAATGTGTAATTGTCTTCTCTGTAAATGTTTCATAACATCACGTAAATTCGTTTTTTTTTTCTTGAATCAAATTACGCAACCGATACATTTTCAAAGATTTTTTTTATTAGAATTTTAACTTGATTTTATTTTCAAACAACTAAACCATCAAAAATTTCTATATTATCATTTAAAAAAAAAACAATTATTCACCAAACACGAATTAAAAATCAACCAAAAATGCACACAATGAGAACAGCCATATTATGTATAGAATGTATTACAACCAAAACTAAATTAAAATTAAAATTAATTAAAATCATCCATAAAATAATCAACCATTCGAAAACACAATCATCCAAAAAACCAACCGCAAAATCACCATCACCAACCACCCACAAACCAAACGAACCATTGACCCATAACGATCACAACTAGGGTGACCATACCGCATCAATTGGCGGTCTCGTCTGTCGATGATGTCACCACGGCCATATTACACACACACCCATCCCGAGAACCGTCTGTTGTGGTTAATTGCTAATCAAACATTCAACTGACCGTCTTGTGCGGTTGACGGACAATAAACGCGCGCCCCACTTGGCTCGGGCGACATCGCCATCCCATCGAATTTTCATATAATCCCCATAGGGGATCGCTTTAACATGGTTGAAACAACGATTGAATTTTGCTCGCAGGATAGATAAACGGGGTCGTAGGCTTTCATTTAGATGAAGTTTTACGTGAGCGTTGATTAAGGTCGTTATTTATTTAGTGTGGCGGGGTATGATTTTTTTATGGTTTTGTGAGTCGGTGGTTTATATATTGAAATCCTTGTTACGTTGAGGTTGAGTTAATAAATTTTTATAGGAATTAGTGGTATATGATAATATGAATCGGGTTTTATCAAAAATTAATGACACGTATTTACTTGCAAAAGTGCTTAGTTGTTTTTTCTTTTGTAATACTTTGAAAAATCGGTTCGTTTTCTTTCTCAATTTTCTTATAAGAACAAAAATGCTTACACCTCGATTTTTCAAATCAATATTTTGTACGATTTCAACGAAATAATCAAGTTATTATTTTTTTATACTCGATTTTTTTTATAATAACTGTTCATGAACAACGTATTTTATAAAAATAATTTTCTTGTTTTTTTGTAACTTGATGAAAAAAAGTATCGAAAAGAATTCTTTTTCCCAAAACAAATAAATTTGTTTTATTTTTTTTTTAAACAAACAAACTTGTATTTTAATTTTTAATAACTCCGTAAATTAAGGTTTAGTCTTATAGAACACACATATTTCTATTGACCACCAAAATTAAACTATTATATAAATAGCACAATCAAAATAGACATAATCACTTACTATTAATTTAACAACAAAACCACACACCTAAAGACAATTCCTAACATTCTAACCCCCCCTAAATCATCAAACAATAAAAAAAATCCAAACTTCCAACATAACCAAAAACACACAACAATCCTTTCGAAAAACCTCATCAAACAACAAACACTACACAAACTGCACATAATACAATATCATTATCAAAACCAACCACAACCAATAACAATAACCATCAACTTTTTCATAGATTGACGCGCATAACGGTAATCTGCAGTTAATGAGTCCCCGGCGCGATTTAATCTCTGATTGTTCGTCCTATCCGAATCAACCCCTTCACGGCCTCGCATTACCGCAACATTACAATATAGAGACGGTGGGTGGGTGGGTGGCAGTCGTGTGGTTTGCAGCCCCGGCTCCGCCAAGAATATTAAGTCGGGCTCGAATATTCCCCGAGCACGAAATATACATGTGTACCGCGCTTGTAGGGGATGTTAGGGGTGTTGGATTAAAACGCGTTGTTTTCAATTTTGATCAATTACAATATGTTCAGTTTGATGATGTTGGATGGTGAGTTGGTAGTTTGTGGTTTGAAAATTAGTCTGTAAAATATTGTATGTTTTTTGTTGTCATTATTGTTTGTAATTTATGAATCCATGTAATGGTTCATTGCTGAAATTTAAAGTCTTTCAAAATTTATCAGAAGCTTGCACATTTTTTCTTAATCGTATATACGAGGGATGGAGAAACTATGGCATGTGTCCTAAAGATGGCACGTATAAAAATTTAGCTGGTACGCAAGATTTAGATTTTTGTTTTCAATTTTCAATTTATTTTACTTAATTGCGGGTCATAATTATTAAATGAAACAAATTCGGTGTACAATAGTTGTTGCAAAAGCTAAGTTGTGACAATAGTCCAATCAATAAAGATATTTGTTTCCGAAAAACCACAGAAAAGCTAGATTTTAGAAAGAAGTTTGATATTGTGATTCTTAAATAGAATGTAAAAAGTCTGCATCAATTTGAGATTTGGATCAAAGGGTGCTGAAAATAGTTTTTCGTAAATATCTTGACTGTCACATTTGCAGAAATATAATGTATGTCAAATTTGGAGCTTATAGATATTCTTATAGAAAATACATAATAAATATTATTCGTAAGAGCAACCGTTTTGGAGATAATTCGATTTAAAGAGTTGCTACTAATTGTATCTCAACTCAATTGTATGTACTAATTGTATGCAGTCCTCTTTAAAAGGCATGTACGTGGGGAGTTCAAAAAATGTATTCTACTCGTAAACAGAATAGCTTATTGAAAAGTAATTGATACAATTATATAGTTCTTGAGACCTATTTTATGTGGTATTAGTGTCAGTGCTGTGAGATATTTACACATGATTTTACGTCAATTCGAAATCAGAAAAAATTTGAAATCCTTAAAACATAAAAAAAAATTAATATCGTTTCAAAATATTTAAACACCTCAAAAGTGACGTCCTATAAGAGCATGAACTTGAACATAACTATACAAAAACGCACGAGCACATAATTATTTACTCACCCTCAAACCACCATAGAACCTCACCCTACAAACTCAACGCCTCAAAAACAGTAAGTTTCGATTCTGAACGCCTATGTCTGAATCTATCTGCGGCGTTTGATGTGTGGCAAAGTGGGAATCCGCCCCCCAACTTCGGACGGGGGCTCAGCCCCGGCTAGAGATAGGTTTATTGCCGCCCGGGGGCGAAGACTACCCGCGCACGCTTAACTCGCATAATTTCGCGATTTGAATAAATATTCGCGATACATACGTGCGAATAGTTAGTCGTATGGATGGTTCGGCGTCGATGGATCGTCTCGATGTGTTGATATTCAATGGATTGAAATAACGTATGGTTTGTTCGATGGAAAATGTGGGATTTGTATGATGATGTGTTTGCGAATGTTATTTGTGCGATGGAGTTCGTATGAATATTTTTTGGAAAGTCAAAATGTTGGGATTATAAATTAAATTGGTTTTTTTTTTATATGTCAAATGACTGAATCGATGTGGTGGATTTTACGTTTTCGTTTCGGTAGCCTCGACGCAATTTTGAGGACGGAATTTAAAAGAACTATTCGGGAAATGTGGAAATATTTTTCAGATGAAACTGAATGCTCTAGTGAAATAGCTGAATGAAAACCGTAAAAACGGAATTTTATTTCCACCAATACCCATGCGATTTTTGAACCGGCAACCTCTCAGTCACTACTTTAGAACACTTTTACATATTGCACATAAAAACTCAGCAACTTTTAAATACAAATCGAAAATATATCTGTAGAACCAATCAGCAACATATTCATAAACATTTTTAAAAATCAATTATTTTTTTGAATAAACTTTCCATCATGCACTATCTACATGTCAAATCAACGCAACACGAAAGCAACCAACGAACTCCACAAACCACAATTATGAAACATACCGTAATTCGTCGCCAAGCTGAAACTACGCAATCAATCATAACACAACAAAAGTCTGAAATTACGTTCCTGAAACGCTAACTAAATTGCCCACTAATGAACCCCATACATTTTTATGCTCCGCTAAAACGCACGTCCGATTCGATTTATCAGCGACGTTTATTAAAAAAATCGGATTTAATATCGGCAAATGTGTATTTGTGTTCGTATATACGGCGGTATTTTTTAATATGGGTGTCAAAATCTCCGAGGGGTCGTATTGTCTCCGTCGGGGGCACATAACTTTTCAGCTGAAGGTTTATATGTGGGTCCCATGCTTTTTTTTTGTTAGCAACGTTGTACGCTATTTATTGGCTTGAGGGTATCGCCAGTATTTGTGTTAATGTATTTTTTCTCTCTTTGTTGAATTTACGGTTGCAATATACATATAATCGTATATTTTTTCGGTTTTTCAAATAAATATTTACGAAGATTAGATTTGTATAAATGCGTAGGTGGTTCATAAAAGTTAATCTTATTCAAATATTTTTATACGACTTCATTTTTTTTCAAAATGACTTTAATATGAAAATCGCTAAAACACATCAATCATCAAATTCTCAAACTGAGCTTAATTTGCAATCATAATAATCAATTTTCATCGCAATTTCTAAAACACAAACATCACACCAACATTGTATCTTCCACATTAGATTCAAGACATTGATTTATGAAGACGTCCCAAATAGCTATCACATAAATAGATATCCGATGGCACATTTTTGAAACGCCCAACTCCGATCCAATTCTTCAATACCACATTCCCGAACACGTAATCACGGTCCAAAAACGAAATACCATCACACCATAAAGCAGTCAACCGACCCCATTACCACACACAACAACGGCCCACTGCAAGCGGTCAAACACCACGGTTTTTCGTGTTGCACACGTGATGTTCGCAATTAAGCCAGGTGTGTTCCCGACAGTAACTTCGGGTTTCCGAGTCAAATTGCTGGATTACCGCTAAGTTTCTGCGCCCCCATTTATGGGGATAACCCTGGGAGATTTATGTCTCCTTCGGCTTACGTCTAAATACGCAAACCGTTTTCGGGAACGTATAATATAACCTGCATAGATATTCGTTTCACAATGATTATATGACGCAACGATTTTGATAGTCGTACGTATCCATTTACAAAAGATATTAATTTATTATATTATGTATAGAACTTCATATTCGAAGCTTTTTATTATGAGTTAGAGAAATTGAGTGAATTTATTTTCAGTCTTTCAATACTTTTTTATAAAGAATTAAAATGAAACTAGGGAAGCCATTACCGATGAATGACCCAAATAATAGCTCGGTAATTTTACGGTAAGTTTTTCATTTTTAGCGGTAAATAAAAAAATTATGTTTCGTATATTTTTGGAAAATATTTTTGTTTTACGGTTTTCGTTATTTTTTTCAGTTTTCCCCAATTTTCATACAAAATTTAATTTACCAATAAGCTGGTAATTAGTAAAAAAATTACCAGATTACCGGTAAATTAAAAATACGGTAAATTTGGCCTCCCTGAATGAAACAAAATTTTTCAATCAATCAAAATGTAGATTTTCAAAAATTTTGATGGATTTATTCTATTTAAAAAATAACGTATAGTGTAGTTTATCGAAATGAATAGACTAATTGTGAGATGAACCAAAAATGATACACTATTCAGAAATCCGTATCTATCCTTTCTATTATGAACGCGTTGCATTAATCAAAATTTATCGACTCCCTCATATAGATTTATCAACGTTGGAATGGCATCAAGCCAATCAGTTAATCTAATTCGAGATTTGATTTAGTGGATCGTCGATATTGATATACCAATCCCAGTAAATACCCATATATTAATACACGCCGAACTCAATTATACAAAATAAATAAAATCATCACCTGAAATGAACATTGAGCACGCAGACAGTCATCCAGACGCTGAGGGACACCAAGATCATCGTGAACAGCAGATACTTCCCCAACAGAGGTATGGCCAAAGACGTCGGAGGGATGATCTCAGCCAGCAGCAGGAAGAACACAGTCAAGGAGAGGAGGATCGATATGCACAGAGTAATCTGAAAAGCCCTAGCGACGTGATGACACCATAACTGGACCGCGAGCCGTAACCGTTGCGTCGTCACAACGTACCAATCACGATTTTCAGACGGACGATTTTCGATTGGATGGTGTTTCGGTTTTGTGAAGGGTCTATGGTATTTTTTTAGGTTGGTTTGTTTATTTTAATTTTGGTTTAGTTTAGTTTTGGGGAAGGTTCAAATGTAATTTGAGAGTTCTGTAGGTTGGTCGGTTCAATAAAATATTTCGATGTTAAATGAAAGAATATGTAATTCTGATAAAATAATAAATTCTTGTGAAATTATCATAGGTTAAATCGATTATTAGGGATATAAATTGAATGAATCAAAGTTAATATTAGGTCGTAACGTATTAAGTCACTGAAATTCGCTTGATCAAAAGCAGACTGTCCTGGGAATAAGACGTAAATAGTAAGCAATTTTTTTTTGTTTTTAATATTAGAAGGGAATCGTGTTCTTTATTTATTTTTAATTTGTAGGTTGACTTGTTAGATTTTTTTTGTCCCTAAACGATATGTTGTCGATAAGAGATTTGTGTGTAATTTGTATGATTCCAAGTCTTTAACACAACGCAACAAAGGTCACAAAAACCATCAATTCGGTTTTTGGAGAAGATATTTTAATTTAAAAAAGTGTTTGCAGACGGTTTATAAAATTTCATTCGGAGAATTTCAACCTCGAAAAAAAGCCATTACCTATTAACTCATGGAATCATCACAAAACTCACTATTGAATCATTATTGACTTTTTTTTTATAATTTGAACTCTCTTTTTACATTTGAACTTCTTTTTTTAATTATAACTGAGTAGACTCCCGATATTTGTTTCAAAACTGTTAATAGTTAACAATATAATTTTACCTATAATTATAAATCATAAATTTTAGAAAAATACTAATAATAAATTATTTTAAATGGAAATTCAAATCTTCACAACAAAATAATTTTTCCTTTGAGATCAATCTGGAATCTACTTTGTATTGATATTCATTTTTAATTTATGAATAATGGAAAACTTTAACAATATTTTATTTATATGGAAATTTTAAATCGATAAATTTTTAATTTTATCTTGTTTTAAAAGCATGTTCATAAATGAAAACATTTTGCATTCAACTCAATCATAAACATCAAACACATTTTCTTAAAAATAAAACATTTAACATACCTAACTTAGCGTGAATTCAAGCTGCAAAAATTATAAAAGCAGTTCGCAAAGTGACTGGTGAATGATATATTCTAAATGTAAACACACATTTCTTGGCAACAACAACAATGATGGTTCAAAAATAATGCGAATATTTATTATTCGTATCATATTTGAACAAAACTATGTAGTACACATATGCTTTCTTTTGGATGTTTAAACATTAATGAGGGCAAGCAATTTTTTGGACTTTTATGATACGAACAAATGTATGTACATGTTTTTCTATCTATTAACTATTTGCTATTTCTTCCTATTTTTTTTTTTCTAAAACATCTACTTTTTGTTAAAATATCTTCCAAATTATATTTATAATATTTAATACGTTATTATGTTATCTACGACTACATCATGTATAAAAATAATGGTTCAATATTAATTATTTTGATCTCTAAGATCTATTATTATATATGAGATCTGACTAACAGTTTGTTATGATTTTCATTAACTAACGTGATCCATTAGCGAGAATTGAAAATGGGTATTATTTTCATTTTCATTTTAAATACAAATTTATTTATTTAGTAAAATATCTCAATTATCACTAATAGTCTTGGCATACATTTCGTATTTTCCATGTGAACATTTTTTAACATTCCGGGAATCTAGGGATGAATTTGGGAAGTAAAAATTTACCAACTTTTCAATCATAGTTCGAATATTTTTTCAAAATTTAAAATATAATAGATATGATATCGATGTTTTCATAATAATCAAAATGTGTTAAGAAAAATATTTAATTTTTTTCGCCATTAGTATTTCGGAAAAAACTAATGGCACCATCGTTAATTTTTAAATGATTATTTGTTTGAAAATTTGGTAAACTGATTAGCACTCCCTGATAACAGTCAACATATAATGCTGAAAAGCGTTTGAGGGTACAACTTTTACACAAACGATTAGGCTACTTTTTATTCGGTCCATTACGATGAGAAATGGAAAGTCGCTTAGAGCTCAACAAGCAACTCTATGGGCAATCCGCAACAGTCAAAATCGTCAAAAATATTTCATGTATAACGACGATGTTGACTGTTTTCAAACAGATTGCTCAATCGACTTCAATGTATGAGAATAGATGTGGATGGTTCTTATGATTAAGGGTGTTCAAATTTATCTCTAAGCGACTGACGTCTGTCCAATAAAATGCGATCGAACAGACTTCAATCAATTACAATGAGACAAACACATTTTCTAGACGAACACAATTATTGATTATATGTAGGGATGGGATTTGCAAGCTGTGTCCTGAAACACATATTACCTGAAAACAAACAAAGGGAGATCTACATGAAAGCGACAGATCATACACAATTATTTTTAGGTGTTTGGTACGTGAATATTTCGAAATCGGTTCAACCTATTCAAATTTTACTATTTTATACTTTTGTTTTGTGAATAATTTTTTTTTACGAATTTCCTTTTTTGTCGAACATTCAAAGCTCGTCAAAAGCTTTATACATATTTCACTTTTCGTGCTACATGCTGGTTACATTCAACATTTTTACAACATTAACTTATGAATATTTCAAATAAACATTTTTTTGTTGATTATCAACATATTATGCAAATTTGACATCAGTCCTTTTCACTTTTGGAAACATATAAACATTTATTACATAGATAATTTTAATTTCTTATACCTTTTCGCCGGAATCCGAAGGTAAATAAAAGACAAGCACTGTAAGGAAAGTTATTCCAACACATGGAATAATTAGATTTACTGTATAAAATAGAGTCTTCCGTCTCATCGTCAATTTGAAGGTGATATCTGGAATATTTTAGTTATAGAAATTAATATCAGAATATCTAAAAGTATTTGATATATGTATTTCAAATCAAATTAAATTCGAAGTATTAAATAATACCTGAAAAAGGTTCTTTGCAACAGGGATAAAATTCTTCATTTCTAGTAGCTGGAACTTCAAGAATATCCCATTCAACAGATAAGTAAAATTCACTCAAATCAATACCAACATGTACTAAATTGCTTCCAGCTATTTGACCCATGTGTTTCAAATCAACCTAAATATTTTTTTTAAAAATTCATAATTTTCACATATTCTGAAACAAACTAAATATCAATTATTTTATTGACACAAATATCAAATTTCGTACTTGAATTCCATTATAGGTCCAAGATCCAAATTTCATGAAGCAAGTCTGTTCATCGAATGGAAAATATTCGACGTTGATTTCACAAGACGATTTGTAAATTGCGGGTGGTTTCCAAAATACTTCCCCAGTATGTTTCAATGTTGCTTTGGTCATCAAAGTTACCTTAAATACATAAAAACTAAATTAATTGAATGTAAAAATTGCAGCGGATCCGATTGACAAACAAGAATCTCGGGTGAACTAATTGACTGTTTGTTCGTACTCTCTGTAAATATTATAGTACCGAACAGTTTAAAAAAAAACGCTTAAAACATACCTCGTAGTTACCATCCCAATTATTATATAAAACGATGTCGGGAAGCCAAATATGCTCAGAAGGTACATAAAGCATGTCCACTCCTCCGTAATCTTCCGGTTCCCATTTCAATTTATAATCGAACCATTTCTGAAAAAAAAATTCAAATATCGTCATTAATAAATTCAAAAAAATATAACGTGATAACGTGTAGCATAGAGTTTTATAATACCTGTTCGACCCACAAATTCGTAGTCATCACTTGATTTTTCAAATTGACCTCCATCAACTGACTCAATTTCAAGCCCAACCATACTGTCAAAGTTTCCGTATTATTATTCACAGGTCTGATCAGTCGATTATAATTACTTAACAAATCGTCGTATAAACGCTTAGCATCAGGATTTGCTTCTATATGCTTCACAGCGACTACACGAAAATATTTTTAATATAAAAAAATACATTAAAATATAATTAAATTAACGTCTTACCACAAAGCGACTCTTTAACCATAAGTGCGTTCAACGCCAGAAAAATCTTTAAAAAACACCACATTTTTCCTTGATATATTTAGCTATTAATTTTGAAATTCAATCTGTATTAAAAAAAATAACATTTCAAAATTAGAACATTTTAATTAAAAACGTTGCCGTTAGTAAATACTGCAATGTTTACATCGCGCAAGGACTTTTTAATTGATCCGTTCTACGGGTTCAAACGTGAACTTAAACGTTCAGAAATGACTAAATTTTACCGCGAATATATAGAATGGAGTTGTGTTGATATTTTCTAATTTTTAGGTTATGTTTTAAGGATGCAGAATTGCAGTAAATACAACCTGTTCGTTTGCGAGTTGCACGCCCACTGGCTCGGTCCATACAGCATCGTATAACGTTCGCGCAATCAATAAACTCCTTTGCGGTGTTTGCGCGCCTGCGCCAAAATTTCCCTTTTACGCGGAAAACTTCAAATGGAAACTTTCACGTTTTCACTTTTGTGGTCTTATGTTGATATCATAAGTATGTTAGTGTAAATTTTTTGTCGGAAAATTTGATGCGTTGTTCGTAAATTCGTGTCCAATGTAGTGGATGTTGCAGGATTTTGTTTTAATTTTCGATAAGAATATTTTTATCAAATCATCGGGATATTAGAAATATTAAAAAATCATTGAATTTGAAATATTAATTATTTGCTTAATATTTACATTTTTTAATTAATAAAATATGTTCATTAGGATTAATTTACATTATATCACTCTTAATATGAAAAATTATAATTTCATATGAATGTTTCAAAACTTTCAACACTTTTTTCACTTAATTGTTTACTCTAATATTGTAATATTTAATTTCATATGGATCCTATATCACTTGCAACATATGCACTTTTCGTAAAAATTATAAGAAATAATTTCTAAAACTTATTATAAATTTAAAATTAAATAACACATTACAAACTAAACTTCAGTCTTTCATAAAACAATTTATAACAACGAGACAATACTGCTACATCACATTAGTTTTCTTCGGAGATAATTTTCCCGCGGTCACAGGAACCTGAAATTGTCAAACGAAAATTGAAATATAATACAGATAAAATATTCGATAGAACATAACTTTTTATTCATATTTACACCTCTTTTAACCTATAAGTAAACCCCGGAACCATGTGAAGAGTCACAGCCTTTTCTCTTCGAGGTAACGGCCATAGACTATAAGGCACCCATACAGGCCCTATGTGCTTAACAGTCACATCATCAAGAGCTGGATCTGAATCTGAAAACACAACAAATACAATAATTTACTTCAAACAATTTTTCAAAAACAAGCAATTGAGTATTGCTAACATATGTTCGTTGAGTACGAACATACATATGTTACAATACGAACAAAACCTCAACTTCTCATATTACATTGTAAACAACAAACTCACCACAAATGACCACCGAAACTATTACACAACCTTTCTAACCCATCACCCCAATCATTACCCCAATTTTCTTACATAAATCAAAGGACAACAAACACAACACCGCCTCGTTACCATCACCGATTGTCCCATTGAAGAGCCGTCACCAAGTGCCGGTAGACGCGTCTAAACATCCTGATTATCCGGCGTCATCATCGTCTGAAGGTCCTCGGGTTCACGATCAGAGTCCTGGCCAAGTCCTGGACGGGTCACGGACTGGCGGCCATGAACCGCTGATTCCGGTCACGTAGCGCGCGAAATACGAAATGTTCGAATGTGCGTGGGCGTTTGGTGTTTGCATAATTTAAATTGGTGAAGATTGATGGAGATTGGGGTTATTGAGTGTTTGGTTTTGAGTTCGGAAGGGATTTATGGGGTCGGTCGGATGTTGTGTACGTGTTTTGCATGTTATGATGTTTGCAATTTTCGGAAAATTGCAATGTTTGATTGATCGTCAACATTAGCGACCTGTTATCTACTCCGGGACTAGGTCTTATCAAATAAATGTGTAGGCTATATTTTACTACGCTAGCCCAAGTCGTATGGTAAGGGGATTTGATTGATAATATTATTTTATTATAGGACCTAATGTGTTAACGATAGTTAAAAGTCCATTAAATAACAATTGATATGTGTTTTGAAAAATCGTTTATGATAAAATATAAAATTTATTGTATCGTGACGTAATTTTGTTTGAAATATTAACAGTTGCTTTTATCAATCGTTACCACAAACATTATATTGAAATAAAATCAATTACAATGTACCTTTCTACTATTAGAAATTTGTAATTTTTCCATGTATAAGAAAAAATTTACTTTCAAAATGTTTGAATTTTAAAAATCATCCTTAGCATATTAATTTAACTGTACGATAATATTGTCGTATCACGTTCATATGCCACTTGTTATTTAACTTCAATGATCGATGTAAATATTTGACAAAACTAAACTGTTGATTATTTTTTTTCTGCGTGTCGTATTTTATACATAGAATAGTATTTTTATTTGAAGTATTATATTATCATGTGATTATTTAAAAAAAAAACCAATATTACGGAAAAACCTATCCAAACATTAAAAAGCAATGATTCTAATTTTAATAAATCATAAAAATTTACCTGCATTTACAGCATCGGACCCATACAAAGCCATCGTTGCAGAAAACTCAACATGTGACACCAATACGATCAACAACATAACCCATCTACTCTCCATCCCACTCATATTCCTCCGACTATTGTAACACCAAAATCTTCAAGCTTCAACCAACCCCAACAGCAAATCCCTCATTTCGAACCCACACTCAAAATAAACCAGACCAAAATTCGAAAACTTCCGACTGAACTTCAAATCGAAAAGTAATGTTACTGACACGAATCGACAACAATCACTGGTTCTCGTCAGGTGTTCATCGTTGTCTTTATATCAGTGTCGGCGAGATAACTGGCAGTTTATACACTATGTGTGATATCTCTGATTGGAGACCTCGCTAAGTCAATTGATCATACCGGAACTATGAGCACGACGAGTACGTAATTTTATAATTTTCTCATCTGTCCGCGTCCTCGCGACTATGATTCTTTTATGCAAAAATGAAAAACGCGCGAAACGATTCCGCATGCTGTGCTTTGTTGCAATTTTTTTGTATAGAAAATTGCATCGCTGTTGATTCGATAATGATTTCAGATGGACGTGTTGCGTTGTTTCTTAATGGTTTTGGTTTTTATTTAATTGAAATGACGCAAGAATATCATAATAGTATAAATTAGTAGAAAATTCATCATTTTCTGATTCGGAATTAATATTTCACTCATTGTTTCATCAAAGCGTGTGCAAAATATAAAATCATCTCAAAATAAAATTGAACGTTTGAACAATTCGAGGGTAAAAATCAATATTAAATAAGTGACTTATAAAAATAATTTAGTAATAAAATTTGGGTAAACTGTAACGAAAATATCACACACTACACACTATGTACTAAAATGTTTTCAATTTGTTTTTTTTTTTTTTTTTTAATCAATTGAATGACTTTCGATCTCATGTCAGATGATTACTTAAAATTAACCCCAAAAAAAATTTATCAGTAAATCATTTATTTTATACCCCAAACTCGGTGACCAGACGTTTGCAAAATTTTCACAAGCGCACACGACGCGAGCGCACATAGACGTTAGCGTCCATCGAAGTTAGCACACACAGACGATAGCGCACTTACATCAACTCGCACACGTTGACGCTAGCAGTCACACCGATACTAGCGCATACATGTGCAGTGGTTCGAAATATTTGGTTCGGTGACGTTTGCCCAAATGACGCAAGCGTACGCGACGCAAGCGTAAATTTTTCGAAATTTTCAAATTAAAGTGAAAAATGCTTAACACGAAATTGAAAGTACCAAAATATATTTTGTGTTAAAAGAATTTCCATGTTCGACGTTATAGTACATATACACATTATTTTGTCACTACCAAAGTACTATTTCTTATTAACCGGATTTTTCACATTAAGTGATTTTCACTGTAATATCATTATAATCATTTTGTAATATCATATAAATCATTTACATAAACACTTGAAGTCTGTTTCCTACACATTTTGGTT
The DNA here is from genome assembly GCA_009617725.1 of Hydropsyche tenuis. Lineage (NCBI taxonomy): Eukaryota > Metazoa > Arthropoda > Insecta > Trichoptera > Hydropsychidae > Hydropsyche > Hydropsyche tenuis. The sequence goes on from VTON01000004.1 coordinate 4,975,662, forward strand.
TTTTCAGTTTCATGTTAAACTTTTTTTTTTACTTTAATTTAAAAAAATTTAAAATTTCGAAAATTTCGAAAAATTTGCGCTTGCGTTATTAGGGCAAACGTCACCGGACCAAAATATTTGGGTTCTGAGCATGCTCAGGATTTCCAACTTTTATGTCCGTCCTTTTGTTAACTTTTACTCATTTTCGGACAATTAGAGACTATATAATGTTCAAATGATCCAATTACTTCAAAATTTATTTCGATCATATTTTGTAAATTGAAAATTTTGAAAATTGAAATTTAGTCAATTCGCAATTTACGCTTGCGTCATGTACGCTTGCGTCGCGTACACTAGCATCGCATGCGCTTGCGTCATTTGTGTGTACATCGCGTACGGTTGGGGGAAGCTAACGCACACGAAGCAAACGCACACGAAGTAAACTCACAAGAAGCAAGCTCACACGAAGTCAGCTCACACGAAGTCAGCTCACACGAAGCGAGCTCACACGAAGCGAACTCACACGAAGCAAGCTCACATGCTTTCGAAAATTTTCAAATTTTCAAATTAAAGTGAAAAACTTTTAACACGAAACTGAAAGCACCAAAATGCGTTTTTGTGTTAAAAGAATTTCACGTTAGACGTAATAGTATATGTCCATAATATTTTGTCAGTACCAAAGTAATATTTCTTGTCAAATGATACGAACATTTTCGAAAGCATGTGAGCTTGCTTCGTGTGAGCTTCCTTCGTATGAGCTTGCCTCGTTTGAGCTTGCTTCGCGTGAGCTCGCTTCGTGTGAGCTTGCTTCCTGTGAATTAACTACGAGTGCGTTTGCTTCGTGTGCGTTAGCTTCCCCCAACCGTTCAAATGATCCAATTACTTCATAATTTATTTCGATCATATTTTGTAAACAGAAAATTTTTAAATTTGAAATGTAGTCAATTCGTAATTTACGCATGCGTCGTGTGCGCTTGCACCATTTGCGCTCACGTCGCATGCGCTTACGTCGCATGCGCGTATACCTCGCGTACACTTGCATCGCCCACGCTCACACCGCATGCGCCCGCATCACTTGAGCAAACGTCCGTCCTTCAAAAAAAAATTCGAAGCGCGCCTCGCTCATGGCCGCCGCATTCGCCCCCTCGACCCGCGTCCGGCGCACGCGCGTCGCCGTCCTTCCGGCCGGGTCGGTCGGCGTTCACGGCGCCTCTTGTCCCTCTTGGCGCCCCCATCTCGCCATGGCCGCGAACAACTTCTTCGGATTCCCGCACAGCGGCACCCAGTACGGGTCGGCGGGCGCGGGGGCGGCGTACGCGGGGGGCCAGCCCGGCTACGCGGTGGCCCCGGCGCCTGCGCCCGCCACCTACACCGCCCCCAGGGCCGCGCCGGCCTACGACACCGCTCAGGCGTATCAGGCCGCCGCCACTCAGGGCACTTATGCCGGTATGTGCTCACCCTTAACGTATATATGCTGTTTGCGGTGTATGCTGCGCAGTGGCGGCTCGTCCTAATGGGCTAAAGCTAGGGTTTCTGGACTCGTCGGGTAATGGACCTAAATCCCGGACCCGAGACTCGGGACTAAAAACCATCGGGTCCGGGTAACAAAAAATTATTTTTTTTTTTAATTAAAAATATTTTTTTTAAATCGAAATGCGTCATAAAATTCAAACAAAATATAGACCAGGCTTGTCCAAAATTTCGATATGCGAGGGCCACTTTGGCCAAAACACGGCAAAACACAATTTGCATTTCTTTTTTAATTTAACGATAAAATACATATATTTTGATCAGAATGTACTTGAAAAAATCGATTCTACAATAATTCAAAAAAATAATACTAATTTTCCTCGAATTAGAGCAAAATTCGTAAATTGTTATGTATGAAAAGTGGGGGCCAGTTTGGCCCCATAGTGGCACTTTGGACAAGCCTGATATAGACGAAAAACAAAAATGGAAAAAGCAATTCGAAATATTTGAAGTTTAAATTTTCTTGCCTTTTAAAGTACATACATTTGTAAATCGTTATTTTCGTACCCAAATAATTTCTTCTCAGAATACCGCTAAGGATAATAAAATTCAATGGGGCATATATACATATATGGATGCACGTCCGTCTTCCGAAATACAATGCATTTTCAAATGCGTCATGTATTTCAATTTGAGAAATACCTGCCTAAGTGCTTTCGTTTCAATGAAGGTTCACAGTTGCGATCTTCCGTCTGCAGTATGTATTTTGATTTTTCAAATTTAAAAAAAAATTATTTTGGACCCGGACCCGACGGGTTTTCAGAAACCCTAGCTGCAGCCTTCCCTGTATGGTGTTTTTTATTTTTTTTTTATTCCTATCGTCTTGTACTTGTGTATAAATGCAATGCATGTTTTGATTCTTGTATGTGTTGATGATGACGTTTTCGTATTTTGTACATGGAAACATACATACTATTTTTATTTTCATTATTGCAGCCCCTCCAATACAAATTTTCACGAGCCGCCACTGATGCTGCGTATGTTAAACGTTTTGCGTAGTTGATGTGAGGGTTTTTGCTTATGGGTTTTTTTTAGGGTTGCCAGGTGTCCCGATTAACCGGGACTGTCACCGGTTTTCAGCCTCGCGTCTCAGTGTCCCGAGTGAACCTCTCGGGATGCCCAAAAGTCCCAATTTTCAAATTTTTCTATTATGAACACTTTTTAAGCGTTTTCGTCTATCATACATACAGATACAGTTTATGCACAGGGACGGATCCCTCAGGGGGGAGTTGTAGGAGCAAGGCAAAATTTCGAGATTTGTGCGTTTTCGACTATAAAATGATTATCGACCATAAAAATGTTATTTTGCAGAATAAATGCATTTTCGAATTAAAAAAAATTGATATTATCACTCTAATTTTCCGAAAAAGATGAAAAAACTGCTATATTTGTATGTGAAAAAAATAAGCAATTATATTGGCTATATAAAAGTGAGGTGAATAATTCAACTGTACTAGCTATTGTGGATGTTTCGGGTAAAATGGCTAGTTGAAATATATATCGAAAGGGGGTGTCCCGGTTTGACTTGAAAGAAATCTAGCAACCCTAGTTTTTTTTTAATTGGGAAGAGTACTGTCATGTACCCCTCCTCCCCTTTATTTCCGATTGTTTATTATATGGAACAATTTGAATGTGCATTAAAAAAAATATCTGTACCTTAAAACGAATAAATGTGCATTAGAACAAGGTGAAATACCAACTGCGCGACCATTATTCACAACTTTCGTAATAAAATCGATTCACAATAAACGGAATTCGAACAAAATCAACATTGATAAAAAAAATGGACCAAATTGTTAAAATGTAGTTGACAGTTGTATTGTACTGCCTTTAGATATTGGCTTTATTCCAGCAGTGTTGCCACCTATTTGTCATTTTAATGCACAAACTATTCATTCTATTACACATTTCATATTTTTTTAATGCTCACTATACTGCACAAATTTTTTTTTATATTGCACCTTATGAATAAAATAATGCTCAAACTAGATTCTTTAATGCACCAGGAATAATACACATCGTATATTTTTCTAATACACAAGCATTATAATTCGTTTTAATGCACTTAAATCGCACCCTTTATTATATAGGATCTAACTCCTATCTCAATTTTAAGCTACTGACAATTTAAGAAAACTACCCATTGTGCTCGTATGAGCCGCAGTCGTATCATCTAGGATCGTTCGATCATCTTTTATTCAACTAAACTAGCTTGACTTAAATCAAATGAAGTACAAGTACACAGGGTTTGTATGAGATGGGTGTCGATGGATTGTTTTTGATGTGAATGTATGAATCGTTCGGATGTCGTGGTATATATAGTGTGTGTGTGTGTGTGTGTAGGACAAAGCTTTTTGGGTGGTGTTGAATATTTTTGTATTTTACTTGAGGAATGTAGGTCTTGATCTGATTTGAAATAAATCCATAACTCTTTCGACGTGGATGACCGTTATAGCAGTCATAAACAAGATGTCTATAATGCGAATGATCGGAATCTTTCATACATTCATTTTAGCCGCCATGTTACAGACTTGGGGACCCTGCGCCATATCAATATAGCAACACCTATATTTAAAAAAAAAACAATATCAATCTGAATACTTGATTGAATAAAATACGTTTAGTTGTAATAAATACATTCATACTTTTGACTGCCTGAGACATGCAGCGTTAAATAAATACGGCCTTTGCCCAACCGACCCCACGTTTAGTTTTTCTAAAAGGAAAGTGGGAGGGAAATGTGTCTAATCTAGATGTCAGTAATATTATTTAATGCGGGGCGGTAGTGTAGTTTATCTGTTTTTGCATATGGGGCAAAAGATATTGTGGAACGAAAAGTGTTTGTATGGGATGTGTGTTCGATAGGTTATTTTTGATCTCAGTGTGAATGTATGAATCATTTGGATGTCGTGTTATATATAGCGTGTAGGACAAAGCTTTTCAAATGGAGTCGAAAAATTTTGTATTTTACTTCTGAAATTTAGGCCTTAAGCTGATTTGAAGTACACCCAAAATGCGACGTGCGGTCTTAAAACGCAAACGACCGCTACTGCAGTCATAGCCGACGTGTTTGTAACTCATACCGTAATTTATGACCTCTGCACTACTGACTTGAGATAAACTTTAACGTCACTCTATACCAAATTATATTTGCAACATCTAGATGCGTTTCCCTTCCAATTTCCTTTTAGAATAAAAAGCTTGAAAAATTGAATGTGGGGGTTGTTTGGGCAAAGACCACATTTTTTGATTAATCAAAAGTCTGAACGAATTGATGAGGGAAACTGAACGCATCTTATTCAATCGGATATTCAGATCGAAAAGTGGCCCCCAGACTTGTATGAATATTTTACCGTCACGTGTAACGGGTTAAAACACGGGGAATACGTTTCAGATATTAAGATGTGAAAAAATTTATAGAGATCATATAAAAATGAGAGGGGTTTCATTGGTATATTTGGACGGAACATGCATCCATGTATACTTTACAAAAAATGTGTAATTTAGCAAAATTTCGCCGTTGAAATCATCAAAAAAAAAATAACAGCTTATTCACTCTAGCTCGATTAGCCTAGCTAATAACATAAAGTACAATGTGTTGAATCATGAGCAATATCGCTCAAACAACACCCCTCCCAAGGCCATTGTGTTAATTCACCTCCCAATCTACCTATAGTACTTTATGGTTTTAGCCACACTAGTCGGGCTGTGTGTTTTCATTTAATAACTATAATGGCCCGTCTACCATCTACTATGGTGTTGAGTCGCAAGACTCAAACGATTGCGTCACTCAGAAAACTCTCCTCCCGATCTACCCATTATATTTTATGGTTTTGACTAAACTAGTCAGGCTAATGTGATTGGACACTGATTGTATACTTGTCTGCTCTGGATTTTACAATTATGGCATAATAATACGATTTTTTGTTAATGTGTAAAAAATAGTCAGTTCTTTTTCTTGAACCATGTAAAAAGTGTTTTGGGTGTATTATATGAAATATTTGTCTATTGTCGATTCAATTGTATTCATCGACTTATTGCTATATTCGATTATGATAATTAGTACAAATCTACTAAATCGTCACCATTTAAAACACTTAATATTCAGAATGCGAGTTACTTTTTATTACATTAATATTTCATTTTCATTACGTACTGTTTCACAACAGTTGTAAAATGAATAAAATTCTGAAAAACTTGCCATGTAGTTTGTATCATTCGAAACAAGTGTAAAACTTGTTTCTGAGAAACTGAATTGCTGCATATATTATTTTGAAAAACCTAAAACCTGAATTCGATACACAAAAAAAAATATCTTCCTTACTTAAAAAAACTGCCAACATCAAAATTCAATTTAACAATTCTAAAAACATTCAAAACTAAAAACAATTTTAGTCAGCAATTTTAGGTAGTCTTATTATAGACAGAATTGCAACACCTTTTAACGTATGCAATAATTTTAATTATAGGTCGAGATATTTTATATGAAACTCTACTGAAAACATTTGTCTCATAATGCACAAAATTTAGCATTTTAAATTTTTCATTACTTGCATTCAATTTAATTATTTCGACAGTACTTGATCGTTTTCAAAATATTCTAATTATCGATAAATTTTATTCGATACTCAACAAACTATTTATATTTTGCCTTGTATGTGTAAGTATAGAAATTGCAACAATATTATTGTAATGTTAGCATCGCTGTTAATTATTTAGTGCCAAAACGTCAATCTACCCGTTGTTTGAGCTGAAACACCTCTGAAATAATTTATATGAAAGTTTTCCATCGTAATCTATTAGTTTATCCAAACGTTCATTAGTTCAGTCCATAGTTTGAACAGAAACTTTTATGCAATTATTACTGCGATTAAATGTATTTTTTCAATTATTTAATTAATGGTTAATACAAACTTTATCTATTTTCTGTATATAAATATTATCAAAACGAATTATTCTCTAGAATTAGTTACATGAATCAATAAATGAAATAACACATGTACTTAAAAATGTATACTATATTTTCAGCTGCTGGTGGACAAGCTGGAACGTATCAACTGGCTTATGGTCGTAGTGCTGCTCAACAAACTTACGATGCAAGCAAAACTGCATATTACCAACAAGCAGCTGCTGCAGCAGCGGCTTACCCTGCTCAACAAGCACCAACTTATGAACCAGCAGCGGCGAAACCTGCTTACACCGCTACGCCTAACTATGCTCAGGTATATTTTATTAATATCCTACATATATCCTTCAAATCATTGTTATCGTAAGCAATGTGTTGGTTTATATTGGCTAAATTTAAGTATTCTTAGTACATGTGTTAATTTTGCTTTAATTTATCTTCAGACAACTGCTGCACGAGCAACTCAACCAGCCAAGGGTACGCAATATGGCGGTACATATGGAAGTGGAAGTGCAGCTGTAGCTGCATACCCAACCACTCAAACGTATGCAACACCGCCAGTTGCGGCCACTCAACATGCTACTCCTCCAGCAAAACGTACTTTATTTACAAATTATCCATAATGTATTGCGTTTAATTTGAAATATGTTTAATATCCTAATTTTATGTACTTCAGAAACTACAATTGCTAACAGTACCACGTATTCCGGATACGATGCAGCCATTTACAGTGCTGCTACTATGTACGTCGCTCAACAAAATAAAGGAACCGGTGCAAGGTATGTCTATTGTTCTATATCACACGTGATATATAATTTGTGTGTACTTTGTTAAATTTCAATTGTTAAAATGTATTAGTTCCAACAGTGGCGGTTGGCAAGGTTATAGAAAAGGCGGTAATTCAAGTGGTGGAGCAAGATTACGACCTAAGCCTCCTCCTAAACCACAGCAACTGCATTATTGTGATGTGTGTCGTATATCCTGTGCTGGGCCTCAGGTAATGGATATTTTTTTATATGTAGATGGATTGAAAATTTTCATTTTCCTCAATAACCATGAGTTTTTTTTTTTCATTAGACATACCGGGAACATTTAGAAGGACAGAAGCATAAGAGAAAAGAAGCTAGCATGAAAGCTGCTGCTAGCGGTGCTGGTAACAACAGCGGTGGCCACGGAGGTGGTAACAGTAATTCGCTTCGGTGTGAATTATGCGATGTGCCATGTACAGGTAATGACGCATATGCTGCTCATGTGCGTGGAATAAAACATCAGAAAGTAGTTAAGCTTCACACTCGTCTTGGTAAACCAATACCATCACAAGAACCAAAAGTTGTCGGAGGTTTGTTAAAGCATATGTATTTTTTTTATGTTTTGTATATTTTTTATTCTTATTTCTAAGTTTTTTTTATTTATTTATAGATAAGACTATTTCTGGTACAGCCAAAATCAAATTTGTTTCTTCCGGAGGCCTCAGCACAGTCGGTGGAGGAGATAATGACACCACGAATGATGGAGATGCTACTGCTGTAGAAGAAGTACCGGAAGAACCAGAAATCCAACCTGTCGGTCAAGATTACATAGAAGAAATTAAAGGGGATGATGGAAAAGTTCTTAGCTTCAATTGCAAATTGTGTGATTGTCGTTTCAATGATCCCAATGCTAAAGAAATGCATATGAAGGGTCGACGTCATCGTTTGCAATACAAGAAAAAGGTATTTAAAAAATTTAATTTACCTTTTGTTGTGGATTTGAGATTTGCATATGATTATAAGTAAAAGGTATGAAGAAAATGTTGAGCCTGGCAGCTTTGTTGTCAAGAGTTCCATTTTCCATATGAATAAAACTCTGAATGAAGCAATTATTCAAAATTTACATTGAATTTAATTTTTCAACTGTACCTCAATTTGATTTTCGTCTACCTTTAATAATTATAATTTTGCGCAGGTCCAACCTGACTTAGTTGTTGATGTCAAACCGTCTCTTCGTCAACGAAAACTCCCTGGCCAAAAAATGCAGCGAATGATGGATGAAATGTGGGCTCGTAGACGTATGCACAAAGTGAGTTGCTTCCTTATCCAAAATTATTAAATGTAAAGCAAAATTAGATGCGAGTATCTCAATTTCTAATGCATGTTTTTCATTTATATATAAAGATATCTGCTGAAGTTTGTTAAATTAAGTTCTTGTAAAAGAAAATATATGTTTATATTGTAATATTTTATTGTAAATCAAGCAAGTTCATATTTTACTCGACATTTATTTTATATTTCTTCTGGTGATGATTTTGCATGGTTCGTTTGTCATACATCATTGTTTTTTGTTTCGTTATTGTAGGTTGTAAAAATATCTGAACGTTCTAGAAATTATGATTTAATTATAATGAAATTATCATTGATTTTATTTGTGCTGTTATTTTTACAAACTAATACAGAACACCATTAGTTTTCATGTCACATGTTTTCTCGTTTTACATTTTCTTTATACTATGTTATTTTTACAATTTATTTTTTATAAAAAAAATTATGTTTATACTGTAATAAATGTTAAACATTTTAATATAAAGTACAACAGTTTTGTAAGTATCTTAGAATCACAACTGTTGCCTCTTCCTCATATTTTATACTGCAGATCTTCTTCGAAAATATTCATGGTTTGGATTACGTTTTACGATTGTTTTATTGTGTGAGTGTTGGGTATGTCATGTCCCTTTATAGGAAATTATTGGTCTTCGATTCAAAATACAATTTCATACAAAACGCATAGCAATAGATTTTGTACTCGACAAGCGTTTCCTTTTTTTAAAACACTAGTTTGCTAAATTCTAGACAATAAAATACATTAGTTTTTTGAGTACAAAAAGTGTTGCTTATCTATATTATTCGTTACATTAAGTTTATCGGGACAAATAGAAATTTATTTAAAAATAAAGACTCATATCAATTGTCTGCAGTGTGAAATGGAGGAAGAGGAGAGACTGTACTGGGAGGAAAGACGTCGATATAATGAGGAGTACGATTACATGGAGTGGTGTCGCCGTTCAGGCCCTCCAATGCCCCCGCCCCATTATGCTCACCGCCCTTATCCTCCTATGATGCCCCCTTATGCGCCTCACCCGCCTCACGTGAGTACCGTAGCATATACTCTGTTTTTTTATCGAGGCAATTTTTATAAATCACACAAACAAAACTATTGTACTTCTTTTAGCAGATGTAGTCTAAAGTGATATTATTTCTAATTATTGAAATGATCGTTTGAAAATGTTAAATTTTCTTGTTTTTTTGAGTTGAACAATTCTTTTGATTGTTGAATATTTTTATTTTCTTTTAATTGATTCAACTTGAGTTTTAACTATGTCGACGTATTTTTGTTCGAAAATATAATATTTCGCTTTTGTCGGATCCAGTTCATGGCAGTTATAAATCGTCGTCCGGAATCTAGAGATGATAGACATATAGGAGCTCGCCATTCTGAAATCTATCCGGTGGAAGAAGAATTGGAATCTATTCAACGTGTTGTGTCCCACACTGAACGTGCCCTCAAATCTGTCTCTGATACGTTGACCGAACAAACTTTGAAACAGCAGTCTAAAGTATGTTTGTTTATTTTTTACTATAACTATAATTCTATATTAATATCAAAATGAGAATCTACTTTGTGATTTAGAATAAACCTCCTACCACTACTCCAACTGTTACACCTGCCGTTGCTGCTATTACTGCTCCTGCTGCTGTTGTTGTTACTGCTACTGCCAAACCTGTTGCTGAAAAAAGTACTGAAAAGCCAACTAATGGTGAGAAGAAAGAAGAGACTGAGACCAAAGAAACAGTACCTAAAGAAGATGGACGTGATAATCAATTGTAAGCGTACAGATGAAAAAACTTTCAACTTGCTTGGTTTTTTACTTGATTATTTTTAAAGCTTATGAATCATTTTCAGATTCTCATTTTTGCAAGAAGGTGAAGGAACTGGCTCAAACAACGTAATTCGCCTTCTTAAAGGTGTTATGCGCGTTGGATTGCTAGCCAAAGGGCTTCTATTGAAAGGTGATAAGTTGGTTCGTCTCGTAGTATTGTGTGCGGATAAACCTACAGTTTCCCTCTTGAAAAGGGTAGCTCAAGAACTGCCACAGCATCTCCTCAAGGTTTGTATTGAAATTTGTACCTGGCAATGCTGATAAACCAGACCAGCAATCGAAGAAAGCGTTCTCTAACGTATTCGCTTTGTGACCGCAGGTAACTGATGAATACAAGTATAAGGTAGAGTTGTGTCCTGCAGAAGGCGCTGTCAGCATCACTGATGGAAGTATAACGGTCTTGGTCAGCCTCACATCACCAGTTATGCGAGAACCAAATGGTAAGCCTTTTTTTTAGCTTAGGGAATGACGATTTTCGATACACCAATTTCATTGTAGTGTTAGGTATTGATGTGCTGCATTATACAAAAAAGAGCTATTTATTATATGTTACTGTTTCAGTACCGTGATGTGAACTTTTTGAAATTGGTATTCGAAATCGGTTACCAATAAATATTGGGAGCTGGTAAGAAGGCTACACGAAAAAGAACAAACTATCTAAACATTTTTATCTTGTCCAGCCATCTTAATGTGTTAGACTTCCTACAGTGGAAATGGTCCTCCCAATTTATTCTCATTATAGGCTATTGTTATTAGTGAGCGCTTTTTTGACAGGTTTATTTTATTTTGTCTCCAATCTTTGTATGGGGAAAGATATTTTGTTCGTCATTTCATTTAGCCTATAGTGATGTATTATATGATCATCTATTATAAGTTTCTAGGTTATGTCAAAGAAGGATTTTTGATCATCTATATCACTTCCTGCACTGCAACGCATCAGTCAGGGAAACCGGTATAATCCGGCAGCTTTGTACTGTGATATAATTTTGTAATGGGGCAGACATTTTTTATTTCAATTTCTTGTACATTATGATGTAGGTCAGGTTATTTTTTTTATTTCAGTTCATTTCCATTTATTAATTCACGATCATGTTATAATATATTATACTATGAAAACTTAGACAATTTAATGATGTGCGATGGTTATGATTGAATTTTAATGAAAAATGAATGTGAAATAAATATTAGTTAGATGTTATGTTTGCCCCACTACATAAATGGTCAAACACCCTTTTCCGTTAGATGTCGGTGGAAGTGCAGACACGCCCAAACGAGATGACAAGGATGTGCTACCCAGACAGAAGTGTCTCGACGCTCTGGCATCACTAAGGCACGCCAAGTGGTTCCAGGTACAATATTTAACACCTAAAAAAATTTCTCACGGCCTGTGACTAAACTATGTGTCACTAGACCTATTGAGTCGTTGTGCCATGTTTATTGCTCTACATTCGATCGACTCCGTAATAGTACGGAACACTTTAACTTTTCATCATGGCTCTAATTACAGTTTGAAACATATCCAACATATGTGTACAACTCTCTTGTGTAGTATTTCTTTGTAGCTGCACGTATATATATTAATACTTGTTCTCATTTTAAGACTTATTATAGCCATTCTAAGTTAATTTTAAGTATTTGAAAGTTGGAGCAATAAAATGGGAATTGTTTTCAAGACCCACACGTGTCAAGTGGGCTTCATTTTAGCAATGCATTTAACTCGTCACTATGTTTAGGCAAGGGCTTCTGGTCTGCAATCTTGTATTATAATTATCCGGATTATGAGAGACTTGTGCAGAAGAGTTCCTACATGGACGCCACTTAATTCATGGGTATGTTCCCTGTGATAATTTTTCACTTTGTAATATTAACAAATATACATTATGGTTTTAACAAATATGATTCTTTCAGGCAATGGAGCTCTTGGTTGAAAAAGTCACTAGTAGTGCTGGTGCACCTCTCTCACCTGGAGAATGCTTACGAAGAGTGATGGAAGCCGTTGCTGGTGGAATTTTGCTTGAAAATGGACCCGGATTACTTGATCCTTGTGAAAAAGATCACCAAGTAATATATTTTAATTTAATTATTCTTACGACAACTTTTTCACAAACAGTTGATATAACTTCGATGTTTCAGGATGCACTTGGTAACATGCCACCACAAAAACGTGAAGATTTGACTGCGTCGGCGCAACAATTCTTGCGTCAAATTGCTTTCAATCAAATACATAAGGTAATATCAATTTAAATATAATCGATAATTTTAGTTATAACAGTTATTACTAATAAATCTTTTTTTTGTTTTATACAGGTTTTGGACATGGAACCATTGCCTCAGTGGCCATCTCTGAAGAGGAAGCGATCAAGTGATGAAGCAGAAGGTAAAAAGCAGTCCCTTTATATTTAATCAAATTAATTGATCGGCTATAATATTAATTTTTTTCTTCCACTGTAGGTGATGGAAAAATGACAAAAATGGAAGTGCAAGAGAAGATGGATACGTCCGAGACAGGGATATCTGTTAAAACTGAAAATTAGTTTTTTAATATTGATGGCTTCTAGTTTTTTATCACTTTCTTGTGTGACAAGTCTGATTATTCAGCTGATTTTAAATTTATTGTAAAATAATAAAAAAAAAACATTAGTCACACTCACAGCATTTTTTTTCACTTTGATGTATGTTTATACATTTTGAATGTTTATTTTAACCACCTAAAATTGAGTATTTTTATATATTGTTTGAAAATATAGAATGTGTTTATGAGTTCGAAAGTCTAAAATACATAACGTATGAATACTTGTAGACAATATAAAATTTAATGCTTACGTAGTGTTTTGAAATTTGCCATGTCACATGTGCGAGAAGAAATAATAAATTTCTAGTGATTTTTAAATAATCGAAAAGCAGTGACATTAGAATCTTAATCCTTTATTTATTCAAATCTCACATACAATGTGAAAGCCTCTATTATTCTTTTTTTGTATGAAAAAGATTCGTTTTGATGTTTTTCCTCATTTTTTTGGAAGTGACTAATACTTTTTCGAAACCTACATTCATGCTATTAATATAAAAGATTTATGGTATTATGTAGTCATATTAGTTTATAGGTTTAGATTTAAGCTAAAATTATTGATATGAATTACGAAGACTCGGAAGAGTTCTGGGATGTCCAATCGATCTTCAAATAGAATATTGGTATTGCAGGCTCTGGAATGTGTTAACATAATTGGATTTTACAATTTATTTCTTTTCATCGAGCACCTGTTTATATGTTTTATATTAAGTGTTCCCAATATGTTTCACCTTTATATTAAACAACAATCTCGGGACATTTGCTGAATATTGTGATAAGTTCCCCTCATGAAGTATCAAATAAAAATTCCAAAAAAAAGCTTAATGTTTCACTTTTAACTCCACCTGAATTAATTTTCAAAAGATTTAAAACTTAACCTTTTGATAAATATCTAATGAATTTTTTTTATCAAAGACTACAATTTTGTTATTTCCTTAAAATTGACTATGTATTCTTGAAATGTTGAAATTGTTAGACGAATCTACATAAATGCCAAAAATGGAGATTCATTTTTTAAGGATATCATATACATGTTCACGTAACAATTTCAATTAAATTTGAAAACGATAAATACAGGGCTGTGGAGTCGTTAAAAAAAAACACGATCCTGACTCCAATTTCGAATTTTTCCAACAACACAACTCCGACCCCGAATCCAACTCCGACTCTGACTAAAAAAGTTAAATTTTATCAGGTTATTTTCCTATCTCGCCTATTTATGTTTATTAAACAGGGCTGTGGAGTCGTTAAAAAAAACACGACTCCAATTTCGAATTTTCCAACAACACCACTCCAACTCCGGCCAAAACACCGCGACTCCGCGACTCCGACTCCGACTCCACAGCCCTGGATAAATATAATAATGGCAACTAATTATTTGGCTGGTTAATAATAACTAAAATGATCAGTAAAAAATTATTAAATGATCAGTTAGGTTAGGTTAGCTTACTACTACGTGTGACTACATTGAGACTTGATCCAACAAATTCAAACAGGTTTCCACGTACACAGAACCGATAACAACCATATACATACACTAGGTTCTCTTTTTATGCGAATTCAGAGTTATGCGGTTTCTTTTAAATACAATTTTTTTTATGGACTATATGAACGTACAAATGTATGTAAAATGTAATAACTTAACTAATTGTAAGAGTACATTGTTAATAGAAATACATTTTTTTTATGCGATTTTAGGTATATTTTATATTGCAGTTTCACTTTTGCTACCTATGTAAAATCATATCTTTTTTATGCGATTTTTTTAATGCGGAACGGAACGCATCTACCGCATAAAAAGAGAACCCAGTGTACTTTGTTTTTACTGATCAAAATAGTATTTTTTTACTGATCAATTAAATACAGGCCTATAATAATTCCAATAATAAATAATAGAGAACACGGCAATAGAATACAGTAACAGTATAACATGGCAACAAACGTTTGTTAAAATAACACTTGCGCACACCGACACTAGCGTAAATTTTCATTAACTCGTCTAAACAACTGTTCACTTTCATTATCACATAATAAAGCGTTATCAAATGTAATAAAAAGGTTTTATACTGACAAAAACAATTTGAATACTAACATTAAAATTAGAACACTAATCATGCGGTTATGGCCAATGCTGTCAGTGTCAAACGTTTTAATGCCGGCGTAGCGTCTATCGGTATAGTTTTCATTTAAAAATGGGTTCGCTCGGAGACGCGGGCAGCGGGGGCGGAGGCTCGGGGGGCGCCGGCAGCGGAGGCCTATCAGCTGAAACCATAAAAGTGATGGGAGAAGCGACAGGAGCCCCCGTCCTCGCCGATGAAGCCGCTCGCGAATTAGCCGAAGACGTCTCCTTCAAATTACGAGCGGTCATCCAAGACGCGGCCAAGTTTATGCATCACGCCAGAAGACAAAGGTGTCTCCCAGACGATATAAACCATTCGCTTCGGCTTAGAAACATCGAGGTATCGTGTTTTATACGCTACCGACTTCCTAAAGTTTTCTTATTTGATCATTTATTATTTCTATGTTTTCAGCCTCAGTACGGGTTCATCCAAAAAGACTTCACGCCTTTCCGATTCGCGTCAGGCGGCGGCCGAGAGTTGCACTTTATAGAAGAAAAAGAATTGGATCTGAACGAGTTATTGTCTAGTGCGGCTCCGAAAATACCCCTTGAAGTTACACTGCGGGCTCATTGGCTGTGTGTCGATGGCGTTCAGCCCACGGTTCCAGAGAATCCTCCTCCGAATAATAAAGAAGCTCAAAAACTTGAATCTGTCGATCCGCTCGCCAAACTTTCCAAAACTAATGACAAGGATTCGGCTGGTAAATTCTCGTTTTTTACTTATCGATAAATAATTTCCATCTTATTTTTAATTATATTTTAACAGGTAAACCTGGCAGTGGAAAATTGCACAAACTCCGCAACGTTGAAACTGTTCATGTGAAACAGTTAGCTACCCATGAATTAAGTGTTGAACAGCAACTTTATTATAAAGAAATCACTGAAGCTTGTGTGGGATCAGATGAAGCTAGAAGAGCTGTTTGTTTTTATTTTTCTTTGTTTATTTATTTACATTATACTGTATAACTCTATAATATACTATTTTTTTTATTCTTAGGAAGCTTTACAGTCGCTAGCATGCGATCCTGGCCTTCACGAAATGCTTCCAAGAATGTGCACTTTCATATCAGAAGGGGTTAAAGTGAATGTTGTTCAAAATAATCTAGCTTTACTCATTTATTTAATGAGAATGGTTAAAGCATTATTGGATAATCAATCACTTTATCTCGAAAAATATGTAAGTATTTCTCAAAGTCTTATATTTCTTAAACTATAAAAAAAATTAAAATCTGAATTTTGTTTTAGCTCCACGAATTAATTCCGTCTGTTTCCACGTGCATTGTATCAAAACAACTTTGTATGCGACCTGAAATGGATAATCATTGGGCACTGAGGGATTTCGCATCCCGTCTCATGGCGCAAATATGCAAAAATTTCAACACTTCTACAAACAATGTTCAGACAAGAGTGACTAGGTTTCTGTCTTCATATGTATGTTAAATTTATTTTCTCGAAATAGTGCGTAATGTTGAATATTGAATTTCAGATTGTTCAGTAAAGCGTTAAATCCACCTCCACCTATTGGAGAAATAATGGGTGGAAAGGAATTGTCGTCTGTTGAAAAAACATCTCAACAAAATGAAAAAACTCCTCTTGCATCATTATATGGTGCCATTCAAGGACTCTCTGAATTAGGTCCCGAAGTTATTAAAGTAAATGTTTCAAAGAATCTTATATTTTATTTTATTAAAAATGGTTTGAATTCTAGTTTTACCTTCTGCTTATAGGTATTTATCATTCCTCGAGTAAAATGGATCGGTGAACGAATAGAATCGAATCTCGATGCTCCAATTAATGCTGATAAACTGGCAGCAGGTCATATCAAACATCTTTTAGAAAAAGTCTTGCCGCCAGTCATAAAAACTGTTAGAAATCCACCTGATCATGTTGACGATTACAGGTTAAAAAAAAATTTCAACGATATTATTTAAATTTTTGCTAGACATTCAATATCTATTTTTTAGACGAGACTATGGTTATTTGGGGGCCATTTTACATAACAGAGTATCGAAAATCAGAATGGCGCCTTCTGCAACACCTAACACCCCCAGTGGCGGTACTACACCCACAACACCATCACTGACTTCTCTTTCAGTCACAGTTGTCCCTTCTACGCCAAATATAGTACCTCCACCTCCAACACCAACATATCAACGACAGACCTCTCTCACTTCAGGTATTTTAAAGTTTGTATGTGAATGCGCACGGTTTTAAAGTTATTAATTTTATATTCTTATAAAATTCAGCTGCGACTTCAAACCGAACTGTTGTTGTAAACCCGACAACGCCTAATATTGGCAGAACACTCACATCGGTAGCTACAGGAGCTGTACAATCTCCGACACAAAAATATGTTATAGTTACGCAAAAACCTGCAGCTGTCGTTCAACAGCCACAACAACAAACTGTAAGTTGTCTTTTTTTATATATCATATAAATATCATTATAGTAATGATTTTATGTTATTATAAATGAATATGTTTACAGACCAGTGTTGTAAAAACCGTCGGTGGAGTTGGAAATGTTGGACTTGGTCAGAAGCTTGTCGTTGTATGTATGCCAACTTCTTCTCATACCCAATCAACTTCGGTTAGCCAGGTAAATTTTGAATTTTTGTTAAATATTTCAACGTTATGTTCAGATTGTATTTTTTTGTTTTTTATTTTATTTTAGGCACCTGTATCAATGGTACCAAAACCGATATTTATTGGGCAAGGAAATGCTCCTCCTCCGCCCGAATTGGATGATTTATCTCATCTTGCATAATTACTTATAAGTGTATAAATGAGGTTGTGTTTTTCTCAATTATACTTTTTTTTATATTCGACATATGAATTGTTTAGTATGCTTGATAAATAATAGTAATTATCTATAATAAAATCTTTATTGTATATATTATATATTTTTTTGATATGTGTATCATATATGATTCTTTATGTGGATAATTTTTATTAAACCTGAATATGAATCTAAAATTGCTTATTTTTATCAATAATTAGTTTGAATAAGTTCAGTATATTGAAAAAGTCAATATGTAATTAATACTAATACTAAATAGATTATTTTTTGCTGCGCAAAACAACTAACAAATCATATGTAAATCACTTGTATTGTAAATTTCAATTGGCTTATTTCCCAATACATTGTTGATTGTGAAAATTTTAGTTGACGGTATGATCAAATAAGACAATGATACACAACCTTTCTCTAGTGTACACTGTTTTTTACAAAAAGTCCCAACGAAAGTAACATTGAAAATATTTGCCGCAGCCAATGTGTCATGGGCCCGCGGTCCTCAGGCTGTGCATCATTGATATAAGAGAATAGTTTGTCTTTTGCTATTATTTTCGATTATCTGATATAAAAAGTAATTGGATTTTGACTGAACATAAATGAGTTAATAATAATCAAAGTTGAACACGTAAATTTATTTACCGAGCTTACCCTTACATCTTGGCAAAAATATTTTTCCTAGATTCTGTTTTTTTTCGTATAAAAATTAATAATAACATGATTGAATTGTACAGCATAATGATTCTAACTTGACTTAAATTTAATAGTCGTCATATGTGATAATTTTGTATATGTTTTATTTTGACTTAAAATTACCATTATCTTATCAGAGTTTATATACTGGCACTCAAACTTTAGTAAACGGATGTTTTTCATATTAGAGATTTTTTTCCAGATTCATACCATCTGAATTTTCATTTTCGTGTAGATTTGACTTATGAATTATCATGTTTTTGTGAAATTCATATATTAGCTTATTTTCAACTATAACACTTTAAATTTATTTGATACAATTTTTCTTATAATAATCTTATACCTTTGAATAGCACTGACATCAATGAACATTAAATCAGATCACTTCTTGTCTTCACATTAATTTGGATAGAGTAAATCAACTATTAGAATCCAACATGAAAAAGGTAGCTGTTATCGGAGCAGGTGTATCAGGATTAGGCAGCGCGATACGTATAAAAGAAAAATTTCCTGATTTTGAAGTATGAAAAATCATTCTGTTTTTTCGTTATGTAATACATATTAGTATAAAGTTTTTTCGAATTTAGGTTAGTATCATTTCTAAACAATTAACTCCAAATACAACTGGTGATGGTTCAGCAGGCTTATGGGGGCCATTTATCCTCGGCGACACTCCGGATGATAAAGTATTGTGTGTTCAAATTTCAGCATTTGATTTACGTATATTCACATATGTTACATATTCTATATATAAATTTAATTAAGGCAATGGAGTCAAGAAACTCACGAATTATTTTTATCGTTGTGGAGACAAGGCTTAGCCGGATCATGTCTTATTCCTTGCTTAAGAATTGACAAATCTGAGAGTTCTATTCCACAATGGAAGCATGTTGTTTATGGGTTCAAAGAATTAAATGGTGAAGAAATTAACGTATGGAAGCGTAATTATTCTATGGATGATATCAAGTATGAATATTTAAATGAGTCGAATATCTTAAAATTTCATTATACTATTATTAATAATTTATATTCATATTGCACAGATCAGCTTTTTCCTTTGTGACTTTTACGTGTGAGCCAAAATTGTTATTGAGTTATTTAATGAAAAAGTTCATTGAACTCGGTGGTAAAATTATCGAACGTGAAGTAAACATTTTGAATGAAATAACCGAAGAAGATTATGATGTGATTATCAATTGCACGGGATTAGGTTCAAGATATATAGTTCCTGATCTTAAAGTTATACCTATCAGAGGACAAGTTGCTAGAGTAAGAGCATTAACGACAAACAAATCCATTATCAGTTAATTCTTTCATACTTTAATTTTTTTAAATAATCAGGTAAAAGCTCCTTGGATTTATCATGTTCTTTTGGATGATTCAGATGATGGAAATTACATAATTCCTAAGTATCTACATTTATCAGAAATTTTTATTTTATGTTCAATTAAAAAATATGATTTTTTTATTATCTTAATTTAATTTCAGTACAGACACTGTAGTATTGGGTGGCACACATCAAGAAAATGATTTTAATACAAAAATTTCTAAAGAAGATAGTAAGTTTATTCGAGAAGGTTGTGAACAAATTGTTCCTGGTCTAAAGGTATATTAAAATATTGAAATTTATAATTTATTATAATATAGTTTTGAATAATTTATTTTTCTAAATTTCTTAATTATTTTATTCATTTTAAGAATGTTGATACTTTATTTGAATGGGTGGGATTGAGACCAGGACGTG
The DNA here is from genome assembly GCA_009617725.1 of Hydropsyche tenuis. Taxonomy (NCBI): domain Eukaryota; kingdom Metazoa; phylum Arthropoda; class Insecta; order Trichoptera; family Hydropsychidae; genus Hydropsyche; species Hydropsyche tenuis. Next base: position 4,995,908 of record VTON01000004.1, read on the forward strand.
ATAGTGTACGCATAGAATGTATTTTCTCAAAAAACAAGACAAACGGAAAAACACAAATTCTCATCCATAACTATGGACATGGAGGAAGCGGAGTAACTTTGTTTTGGGGCTGTGCAAGAGAAGTTGTCAATTTACTATCTGATGCTATAGAACCATCTTTGAAAAGCAAATTGTAAAGTACAAGTAGTCCTTGATTTACGATGGTTCATAAGTATGAACAACCAAATTTGGTTGTAAGTACAACCAAATTTTTTTTATTAATTCAATTGAAATTATATAATGTAGTCTTTTTGCATATTGCTTTTTTAATTCTATATAACTTACAATTTATAAAATATTGGCAAAATTGAACATTACAGAGAAAAGTAAAAAAAAATATTTAAGAACTTCATCAATTATTATATTATATGTACCACATTCAATTTTTCAATAAAAATTATATTTTACATTTTCATAATACTGTCAAATTATTACAATAGTTAAAATTGTAATCATTACCTTAAACAGTAATCAAAAAAACTTACAATCGTACTATAAAATTTCATTAACATTATTTATTAAATACCTTACACAAACTTTATTTAAAAAAATAATCTTAATAAAATTATATTCACACAATATTGAAATCACACATGTCTTTTACAATTCCACGTATACGATCTTCATATTTTTGTTGTGACTTTGAGTTTTTCAATACCATATCTTCCTCGGTGAACGTGTCTTTTTTAAGAATAACATCCATATCAGGAATATCTTCTACTTCGCTCATGAACAACGGAGCCGTTATACATCCCATTATTAAGCCAAACGGCATGAACACTTCCAAGTGCTTTTTGAAAACTGATCTGGGAAAACATTTGTCGATATCACAGTCCATTTTAGCTAAATTCTCACTCAAAGTTTCGTAATATAAATTGATGAGGTTGTTGTAATGTAGCCTTCGTAAATGTTCATCAGTACTTGAAAATAGTATATAAGCTAAGTCTACAACAGGCGATGTCTTCTTTACCATTTGCCAATCTAATAATATAACAGCTACTGGCTTATCACCCTGAAAAGAAATGAAATCATCAATACAACTTTATAAATTAATCACGATTTAAAACAAGATGTTATGAATTCAATTTTGGAAATCAATTAATTTTAGAATGTTTCAATTTCAAGTGTATATGTGTTATTTAATTTATTTTAATATTAAATTTTCATTTTGACACAATCAAATCATATTAATTAAAAAAAAAACATAAAGATGCAAATATCTAAATTCTAAATGATTTAAAATAATTAAGTTTCATAACACTAAACAAATTCTATCAGATGTCATAAAAGTTTTATATCATTTTGATTAGATCATTTTTTTACAATCAGCAATGACAGTAAAAATAATAATAGATTTTAATTTGAAACATGCAATTACAATTTACTTTAGAGGTCATCCGAACCAACCAACTTTTCGATTAAAAAATTTGTTTTTTTTTTTATTATTGTGAATAGTATAAAATCAAACAACGCAGTTGTATAATTTGAATTTAACAACTTCCTTGATTGTACAGACCAAACAAGTTCAATTGTATTATTTATATCATCATCAAATTGTCGTTACATCACATTCGTATTGTTAACTCTCCGAAAGTTATATGACCTATGTATATGTAACTAATTGTTTTTCATAAATATTTTTTTTTACTATAAAATGATTCAAGTAATTAGTACGTATTCCAAAAAAAATCAATTTTCCCCATTTAATTATATATTCCTTAGAAATATCAATTATTATTATTACTGAAACAGAATGATTCATAATCGATCCTCAAATAATAAAAAAAAACACTTTTCACTAATATTATTAAACAGAATCTCGAAATTCAGACTAATAAAAATCATATTCTTCCATTACGCAACTAAAAATCATCTGACTAATACGTAAACGAAAAAACCGGTCATCGAAAAAAAATCACTCAGTACATAAAATATTTACCTTATGTTTAAACATGATGTTGTTTGTCCAGCAATCTCCATGACACAAAACAGCATAAGGCCCAGCCAAATCGGGCATGATGAATTCTGTCAGTTTATCTGGAGCAGTTTCCCCAAAAGCGATCAACTTCTCCTTGTAAACTCCTGAAAGATTATCCACAGCCCTGTCTATGGCCATCTTCGTGAACGTCTTGAACATGTCGTTGATTTCGCCTCCGGGATACAAATTTCCTGTGAACTCGTCGAACTTTTCAGGGTCGACTTGCTTCATTTTGAACGAAAGCGAATGGAAACGTGCTAAAGTTTTGATGACCATTTCGACGTGATCGATCGTCAGTGATTCTTGTCTGTCGCACATCGAGTATCCAGCCTCTATTAAATCTTCCATTATCAAGTTCTCTTCAAATTCCTTTTCGTTAGCAGCTAACATTTTGAGGTATTGGAACTTTTCATCTTCAGGTAATTTGTATTCTTTTTGATACACATCAAAAGCCGGCAAAATCATATTGTAGCAATAAATCTCCCGTTTATAAAATATGTCAATCGCCACTTTGCTCCTGTTATAAGTCGGGGCAGATTTAACGATCAGATTCAATTTCGATTTTGATCCATTTTGAACACCTTCGATCACAGCTCTGTACATAACTCCCAAATAGTTATTACCTTTAGCTGAAGCGTAATTGAGGGTAATCGTGTAATCTTCGAACCCTTCATCCTTGACAGTCTTCTCCAGCAGATCCCTCACGTTATCATTAGGATACTCAAGTAGCTCTTGGTCTTGGTTCTCAGGCATTTTGAGTTCACACGAAGAGATGTTGTTGTTGTGAAGTGCCCCTACTAACTGATGCCCGCTTTGTGTGCGCTCTGCTATATCATTTGGTAAGTCGTAGACAAAAAAGCAATCTGGTCGAAGCTCCAGTGTTCTGTGTACGAACAATTCTCTATTGAAGTGTATATTTGTATACTCAAATTTACATTGTCTCCGATTAGGTTTTGTTGATAACGTTTATTGTTTGCAGGTCGCCATTCTGCGTGAGTTGTTTGTTTGATTTATTATTATGCATGTTTCTGAAAAAAATTGAGTGGAGAAATGAATTTCGTACTGTTATCGTAATCTTGTGTGGTGCATTTTATGATTTTGTTTTTATGAATAATAAATAACGATTATTTGATACAATTAAAAATGGTTCCATCTTGTTTTGTGATTCGTTAAGCTTTTGTTATGCGTAAAATAAATAAAAAGCTGTGTGTAAAGTATTATACATATATTGATAGAATTAACTATACCAATATGCACTAAGAAATCGATTTTCTAATTCAAACAAAAATATTATAACTATCGAAAATATTTTATGTACCAGTTCAAAGTTTATAGTAATTAATTAATGTAGAAACTAGACCAATACGGTATTTTGTGTGTTAAGAGATTAAATAATAAAATGTTTTAATTGTGATTGTGATAATGACTAATGCAAAATAAGTTTATTGTTTTGAATAAATACGAACCTTCCACTTTCATAAATATGTTTATTTATTATTCACAATTAATCATAATTGTTATTTTAATAAGATTTATTCGGTCATATAATATATTTATAAACAAATTAAATGAAATAATGAAAACCGATTTCCTTATTATATTTAATTTGACATAGATATTACGATTTTCGCCAGCTCTTTGAACTTTTCGACAATTACGACAGTACGAATTCAATACAAATAAGCCGATTTGGTGTTAATAACCTTTATTTAATGTTGAAAATGTTCTCACATTGAGCCTTGCCATTTAATTTGCAAATAATTTTTCGTATAACTGTAATTTTATTGCACGAAAATTTCAATTCAATGTTGTACGGTACGCATAGATTTCACAACATGAACATCATCGAATTTCATCATAATTTGAAATATGAACGTAACCATAATTTTCCTCGTTTCAATGAGATTTCATTAACATTAAAATACATCTATTTTTATGCAAACACTGTATGGATAATTTTATTTTATCGAATAAATTCATAAGTTTCTCTCTATACAATCGCTTATTTTTGATAAACTCTAACATTTACAATACTAAAGGTGATGATGATTACAATATGTATGTTGATAATGATAAGCATTATGATTATTTTTTTAGTGTGTGCTTTGACTGATTTTGGTTTTCAGATGAATGTAAATCAGCGAATTTGAAAAAGCTTTTTTTTTATTTGACGCTCAAATATGTATAACTTTGATGTATTGATTTTGTATAGTTTGTTTTTTTTGTTTTAATTATACAAGTGTTAATAATATTATCGAAAATATCACTTACACATATTTCTGATAAATTTTGAAATTTTCGATTTCCTCTGTATAAATAAGTAATATAACGAACGAACGTAAGAAAATGGAAAATACTGAGAATTTAAATTTCCAGCATCACGCAATTCATTCATTTTTCAAAAAACAAGGAAACCATTTTTTTAGTACATATTTGTTGAAAACTATTTTCGTAGAGTCAATTAAACAAATCAAATATGCTGAAGTTATCAGTAAGAGCAATAATTTAAAAAATAAAATATGGAGCGGAATTTGAAATTTCCATCACGAAAAACATTTCATTTTTTACTGCGAATGAACAATTTGAAAATATCTTGAGCTTTATAACCATTTTAGAGCAACTATTCGAATACAAATACGTTTTTATCGACAGGTTAACCTCGCATAAATTTTCTATTTTCACTAAAAATAAATAATCAATATAATACATGGTTAAGTATATCATGATCATGACAAGATATTTTGACATTCAAAATCCCTACATTCTATACTAATAACATCAAAAAGATTATAAATCAATAATAATAACAGAACATTTTCAAATTAAAAAAAGCAACCTCAATATATCATTAATGAACCAACAAGACATGACACAATAAAATACACTAACTATGTATCCTTATTATATTCGTTTCGAACGATCATTGCGTCGATTTCAGGTCAAAATAACTTGTGTATTTATCATGCCAATTTATATTCAATTCGCAATCGGGTGCCAAGTTGACAAATGGCAACACTGACGCGCCGAAGCACCATCAAACCCGGCCATCGAATAATGCAGTATTTTTTTCCATTTTTCCAATTGAATTTGCTCGAAAACGTAACGTATAGCGTGTGCAATTAAAATTGTACGTGCGTTTTCCATTCGCGCCATGTAACGGGGCCGTAACGCAAACGATGTCGTCCTTGCCCCCAGGTCACATTCGAACCACAAATTGACTCCAATATATTTTAATAATCATTCTTGTTTGTCTTCCTAGCCGCCGATTCTTTAATGTGACGAGGGGTTTTTTATGTTACTGCGTATGGACGATTTATTTTTTTTATTTTTTTTATAATAATAACATAATATTTTTATAATGATTTTTCAATTGATTATCAAGTGATTTAAGAATTAATTCTCTTTAATTTTTCTCGTAAACTATTAATTTAACATACTTTTATTAGAGTCATGTATTTTTCATATTTGTATGATTTTTTTCGAAATTTTATGTTAAATTTTTTGGAATTGATACATTTTGTAATAATTTTATGTTTGATGTGCATTATTATATTTACATTAACAGTAACATACATATTGAATAGGATGCATTTAAATAAAACTGGTCCGAATGCTTATTTAAGCGGCCAACAACGTATTGTTTTAACAATCATATAAAGCAACATTTGACGGCATTATGAAACTGTTAAAATCCTATTAAAACTAACACTGCGACAGGATCTGTGAAATTATTCAATGAACGCACAGAGAATACTCACACGTGGCATTGAGCAATTATTTTCCATATGAATACGCTTATTGTAACAGTTTCAGAGATTTGATTGAGATCTCTACTTTTTTGTGTAAAAATACATTATTTACAATTACAATTGTGCATTGTCATACACTACAAATTTTTGTTCAAATAACTGTTTTGCATTCTCATTTTTTGTTATTTCTTATGTAAATGTATGAACAATTGTATGTACAATCTCGAATGCAAATATTCATGATATATAGTTTAGTTGGTACCAAATGTTTATACTGGAAAAATATCGGTCAAGATGTGCGATATTTTTTTTTTATATCATTTTATCTAGATAACGTAATCGTAAAATGGTCCTTGTAAAAAATACATAACGACTGCGGTTAATTGAAGTAATTTTTTATCATCATTACTTAAATGACACTTCAGTGTCACAATAAAATTCGTATTTGAATTTATTATAAAAAACATGAAAATAATTCGAATTACATTAATGACATATTATATAAAACCATTATTATCTATAAAATATCTAATCTTAAACTGATAATATTTTTATAATCGAAAGTATATAATAAAAAAAGTTCACAAACCTGTTATAAAATCGCTTATTCATTTAGCTATACTTTTTCCATCGACGCGGCAGTCCTTGTGCATCCTTTATCGCAAACAGACGTATGTACATATGTGTATTATCTTTTGCATTATACAATAAATTATTTTAAAAAGCGATATCTATCGTTTGACATTATAAGTGAAATCTCTCAAAACCTACCAATATTTCAAACTATCGCAACATAAGTCGAGTGTCATATTTCGATATTAATTTCAGTATTTTTGTTGAATCAAATCTGCGATGTCGTGTGAAATAAATCTTACAATTAGCGAGGATGTGATAAAATTAATCAAAACAATAATTAAATGTGAAAATTTGAATGAATCCGATATCGATGTTTCGAATGCGACTTCCGATGGGCGCAACTATTTTGGAAATATATTGCGGATAAATATCAAAAATAAATCGATGAAATTTATAGTGAAACAAGCTCCTAATATTGAATGTTTGTTTCCGATACGATTGATGTATTCAAGAGAAATCAGTGCTTATTCTAAAATTCTTCCTGTGTTAAATGAATTACAACAACAACTTCCTATTAGTGATAGATTTTTTTATCCGAAATATCATGGTTGTATCAAAGAAACAAAGAAAGAAGTCATCGTATTAGAAGATCTCAAAGAAAAAGGTTTTATAACGCCTGACGTATCAAAATCCTTAGATCAAAACCATCTGGAGTTAATAATTAAAGCACTTGCCAGATTTCACGCAACTTCTTTTGTACTGAAAAAAATTGACCTTTCACTCTTCGAAGAATTATCTAAACTTGTATCTAGGAAGATGGAGTATGGCGAACATTCTAATTTATTATTGAGAGCATCGTACAAAAAAATTTTAGAAGCGATAGAAAAATACGAGCACAAGATTGAATTGGAAAATTTCATGGGTGACATCATTGACAAATTGAAAAATTATCTAAATATTACGAACACCGAACCTTTCAATGTTATATGCCACGGCGACTGTTGGGTTAATAATATGATGTTCAAATACGAGGTATTATAATATATTTATAAAATCATCACATGATTCCTTTTCAAACATAATCTTTATTTAATTTCTTGATTTACAGAACAACCACGCAATCGACGTCAGATTCGTCGACTATCAAATCATCAAATACGCTTCACCAGTAACAGACATAAGTTATGCAATTTTTACGTGTACCGATTCTAAAATTAGATCTGAATGTTACACGAGATGCTTGGATTTGTATTACGAAACTTTAGATTCAAACATCAAATGTATGGGATTCGAAACGGCTGAATGTTACCCGATAGATGTTTACAAAACTCAAATCAAATTAATTATGCCGTTCGGTTTGATAATAGCTGTCATGCTGTTGGAGTTTATTTTGTGCGATAACGATGCACCAAAGATTGGTGATTCTTTGAAACAATTCGAAAGCCAGGCCAGGTCGTCGGTTTTGTTTAGAAATAGGGTGAATGGGATTGTTGAGGACTGTTCTGCATATGGTTTCTTCCGATAAGGGCTTTCGTTATTTGTGGTCGTTTTTCATGTTTGACAGTTTTTCAATGTGGTTTTCTAAAGCGATGTTAAATAATAAATAATGCTTTGTCGTTATTTGCAGTGAATTTTTCAATTGTGTGATTCGCTTGAAACACTTTTGTTTGATTGTTCGATGCGGATGGTTTATTCCATTGAAATTCATGGTTGACAATAACTATGAATAATTGCTCTTTTATTCCAACTATTTTTAAAATAGCTTACTAATATTTAATATCATTTTAACTTTTTTTTTCAATGTTGAACTGAAATCAACAAAAATCAAAATATAAATAAACTAGTATTATATAATAATGTTCCTTTATGTAATATTTCACCTTTAATACATGACAACATTAACATGTGGTATTTTAATCTCATTGTCAGTTCATGGACATATTGTATGAAAGAGAAGAATTCAATTTTATTACGACTATACGTATCATTTGCTGCTTTGTCACAGTCATATAAACAGTTTCAAAATAAAAAGCTTGAAAAATAAACGAATGTTTGAATGTCACGTTAAAGTGAAAGCAAAAAACGGACCAAACTCATTATTTATTAGCGGCAATTAACTCATTCCCACAACTGTCAATTACGTCAATTTGCCAAAAGTTAACAATTCCTCGGAAATATTCCTCACTTCTATGGACATTGAAGTTTATAATGTTTTGATGAATAAGTTTCACTGTACTTACAATTTGTAAACATAAAATGCACTACACGAGATTTTTTCGAATACATATAATATTTGCAACAATGATAATGAATGAAACTGGGTCGCTTTTGTGCCAACTCGTTTCTTGGGAGAAATAGTAATTCATTGTTAAAATTATCTTAAATGCTATTTTTTGAAAATGTTCTTTTTATACAAAAGTTAAAAAAAGAATGACAGAATATTCAAAAATAAATCAGAATCTATGACATCCAGGAAACAACTGATAAACAGGATCACACTATATACATACATATGTTTTGAAAAACATCCGCTTTAATCTACAATTGTTTGAAAAAAAATTGGTGGGAATTTTCATTTATCAATTTGTTATCATTTTTTTTTGTTAATGAATATAATTTTAATTTCAGAGTGTTTTGAAAAATTTACTATTCGTCAATTTTCATTTGACCAAATTTATTTTTTCAATAATATAATATACTTGCTTATTAGTTATGTAATGGAACCAGTCACAAAAACAAAAAAGAATATTAAAAATATATAATTTTGAACCTCATACGAATAAAAATTTAATTTTCAAACTGCATCTGAAAAAAAAGTTCAATAATGTCCATAGAACTGACAATCATGAAAACGTATCCGTTATAAAAGTGCTAATTGAGAATAATAATATGAAAAAATACAACGTCAACGGTCATGCTAAAAAATATGGTTTTTAAAGCTCTTTATTCATTCATAATTCGAACGAGTTGGCATTCGTAAGTTATTGTTCGTATATATTTTTTGCATCCAAAATACTGTACACATAAAATGTGTACAGTACGCACATATGTGCATTGTATAGCATGTTTTTTTTTTTTTATATGAATCGATCGATTATAAAACTCAGATTTTGTCACAAGCTATTTTATCAGTTCTTTCGAACTAATATAATCGCTTTTGCACTTACGATAATCTTATCGACAAAAATATTTGTTCGGATAAGATATTGAAAAAAAATTGATTGGTGTACCAAATAAACAGGCAGTTTGATTATTTTTTTTTTCAAATCAGTTACACACCTACAAGCAGTGGCGACTGGTCAAAAATGCACTCGGAAGCGGTCAATAATGCAATTGAAAGGACAATTGCCAAGAAGGGCATAAAAGATTTTACTTTAGAATATTCTAACGTATCATCCAAAGGTGATAACTATTTAGGAGTTTTGAAAAGGGTGAAAGTGTTTCGCAAGGGAGACGGAGAATGTTTATTTTCATTTGTAATCAAAATAGCACCGAAATGGTTAGAAGGTATGCCCATCAACGCATACTTCAATAGAGAAATATGCGCTTATACCGAAGTACTTCCTCCATTGCAAAAATCAAGTGGAAAACTGAAACTAGCCGAGTACTATGATGGAAGTGATAAAGATAATGAAGAATACGTTATCATGGCGGACTTAACAGCCGAAGGTTTTTCATTGAGGGACAAAGCGAATGGCCCTTTGGACGTCGAACATTTGCGACTGATATTTACTCACTTGGCTGAATTTCATGCTGCTTCCTTCGCCTTGAAAAAACGAGACCCTGAAACCTTCTCTAGATTGCAATCCCTCGTCGCTGCTGATGTCGGCTTTGGAGAACAATCTGAAGCAACGGTCGAGGCTTTAGTAAGCAACTTGACGGCTGCTGTGAAAAATCCTGATCACCAAACAAGACTGATGATGTTCATGGAGAGTGTGCAAGATATGTACTTCTGGTATCTGGCTCCAGAAACGGCAGCTCCCTACAACGTATTTGTGCATGGAGATTGCTGGATCAATAATGTCCTAATTAAATATAAGGTCAGTTAGATTTTTGATTCGTTTATTACAAAAAATTGTTGTGAATGTTGTAAACCATGTTGTAACAAATAAATCGGGTTGGTAATATTTGAAATTTTTATGTGGGCCGTAAAAATTTGATAAGATTTTTTACTAGTTTGATTAGAAGAAATATGTATGTAATTGTTGTGAAATTGTTTGTAGAGTGTGCTGAGTAAGAAATTATTTCGTTTTCATCAGTTTGCGTCATTCCGTTGTATTACCATCTGTTGACGCGTTGTGAATTTATTCACACGAACATTTTGAAAACATAAGAAATTTTATTTTTTTATTTTAAACTTTTCTTTATTTTTTTTATAAAATAGTGCCATTATTTAACCTTTGATCGGACGATTCAAGGTTTAAGTTAATGGAAAAATACTATATCTCTATTTATCAATAGAGGAAATTCATGTGCGATGGCTGGAAAAAAACATACACACCTATTACGATATCTCACAATTAACGATAAGGAAAATACACGCCCCCTATATAATCGAAACGGTCGTGAAATAATAATAGAAGAACAATTATAGTTTTACGCTTAATAATATGATTATCACTACCATTTATTTCCATAAAAATTTTCATAGAGTAGTCAATTTATTAACTCTTATTGTTTCTTACAATTATATTTTAAAATTTTACGTATACTGTATGGCTTTTGCCTCCGTAGATTTTTTAGATTTCATCCATCCAACCTCCATCTCCGTGACTTGTCCATTTCCAATTCAATATTGTTCCACTATATACATCACATTGGTCAAGCTTCTCGCTTATTATTTTGTCTTTTCTTGACATTTTCATGCACCGTTTCATATATTTTTACATGCATCGAATTTTTTGAACAAATTTTACTAGACACAGTTAAAAATTCTTCTTGCTAACCCTTTCAGAATGGAAAACCTATAGACATGAGACTAATAGACTGGCAATTAATGAGACTGTCTTCACCAGTAACCGATTTACTTTACCTTATCTACGTATGCACAGATCGCAAGCTGAGGACCGAACACCTCTCCAGCTTATTCGACCACTACTACGACACCTTGTCCCAAAACTTGAGAAGCATGGACTGCGATCCTCAAGAATCTTACCCCAGATCAGTCTTCGAGATGCACATAAAAATGCTGAAGAGGTACGGCCTGGCCGCTGCCCTAATCAACTTGCCTGCTCTTTATGTTGATGATGACCCCAAAAATGAGTCGAAGCCAGACATGAACTTCGAAGAGTTGTTCAGCCAACCGTTGACAGAAGCCTGCGCAAAGATGGTTGATGAAGTCGTCGAGGAATTTGTCGTCGATGGATATTTAGAGTTGGCGGAAATTTCAAGCTTGGAAGCTATGAAGGCTTGCAGTCCCAACTCAATCTCAGCTAAAACCTGAAAATATTATATTTGTTATTTCACTAAAATATTTGTAAAATGTTCTCAATTTGTGATTTTTATATTATAATTATTGTTGCATGGTTTAAATTGTATTTGTTTGTTGCACGCGAATAACTGTTTTAAAATTCATACTATGTCTGTGAATTTAACGTTTCAGTATTTTAAATTTTAAATTGATTTATATTGTGTTTTTTAATGTTTTAAACTATTTTTAATCATATGAGCATTTTTTGGCATTCCTTTAAGAATTATGATTATTTTTCATATGACGAAAATTTATTAGATTAGGCTTTATTTTTAGTAACAAAGTATTAATAGACATAACTTTTTTGTTGTTAAATAAATTCATAAAAATTTTAAAATAAAATTCGTATCACTATATCGATAAGAATAAAATTTACTGTTTCACTATCATTTTTATTACTTGTTATTTTTTAAATATAATATATTACTGAAAATAACAGTTTTTTATTATTATGTAAGAGAACATATGATATAACGCGATTTCTGTAAGATTTGAAATTGTTTTCAATACAGGAAAAATATTTCAAATACACCATGCACTTTGCATTTATATGAGGAAAAATATAAGTCGTACATAAATGATTTTAAATATTTAATGAGACATGAATCATTTTCCCTACACCAATGTCTATTCTAAAGAATTTGTATAAATTAGCACAAATCTATATGGTAGCGTCATAAGATAACCTGAAATCTTTAGAAACTACTGCGTAAAAAGAATATCGATTTTATAATGTTTTAAATACTTTTCTATTTCAAGCTAAGAAAATGTATGATCTGTGAAATTCTTCATTCATTCTAAACAAAAAAAGTTTGAAAAATAGACATAAACTTGTTAAAAAATTATCGATTGTCTATTTGTAATGCATATTCAAAACTCACGTAATTATGTGTTTATGTTACAAGTACTTTTCAAAACATCCAGGAGTATTCAAACAATCTAAAATTATCTATTTAATTTTTATAAATAATATGAGAATCCAAACAAAGGTAACTTATCAACTTTTATGTATTCTATTTCGTGAAAATGTACAGATAAAAAACGAGATAAACAAAAATTGTTAAATGTAAGTTAAACATTTAACTTTCATCACATTTGAAAATACTTCCCTTGTTTCGAAATTTTATAAGTCTTGTGAAAATTTATCAAGAATTAAATTATTTTTCAGTGATTTCATATACAAATTATTATAATTTTCAACCAATTCAGTTGTTACAGCTGCTGCTATTGCAGTTCTAATAATAACAGTACACAACGAGATCCAACCGAGACCTGTCTATTTTTCTGTTTTATCGAAGTTTACATAACAAAAACTGAGCATTCTTAATTTTTTTAAATGTGAATCTTCAAGATTTACATATATTTTGTTATCTTTCTAGGTGATTTCGTAAAAAGTACACTGTAGAAGACCTGTTATATTACGGTCAACAGATTTGGTAACATCTGGCTCTTGGCGATTCAATATAGTACTGGTTCCGACTTATTTAATACATCATGAAGTGAACTGGCTCATGTCAGTCTTAATCGAAACACGACGTGCATCGCATATAGAATAAATCAACCTTCGTGACTCGTTGTAAAATATAAACAAAATGTCGATCGAATCGTGCAAGGTTGCGGATTATCTTGAACTCGGTGGACTCCCTTCAATTCACACAAAGAAAATGATAAATAACATTGCTAAAAACAGCGATTTGGAAAATTGCAAATTGTGTGTAAAACCGGGATCTGCGAAAGGAGAAAATTATTTCGGCGAAATATTCAAGGTGCATATCGAAGATGATAGTAAAAAGTTGGACCTGATCCTCAAAGCTGCTCTGGATAATCCAACTTTCAGAGAAAATTTACCATTGAGACAATATTACTGTAGAGAAATCGATGGTTACATGACCGTATTACCAGAATTGTATAAAGTGCAATTGAAAAACAATCTGGAGAAAGAGGATAGATTTGAATTTCCCAAATGTCATGCTACAAATAATGTTGAGTTTAAAGAGGCGTTGATCATAGAAGATATATCAGTCAAAGGATTTCAAATATACGATAGACTCATATCTTTGGACCAGGACCATGCTGAGCTTGCAATTAAGTATTTGGCCAAATTCCACGCTACCTCTTTTGCGTTGAGGAAGAATGATTCTATTTTGTTCAACAAAATAATTGAATTTGTACAGAAGAAGGTCGATTATGGTATCCATTTCGATAAGTTTCTCGATGAAAATAAGAAACAGGTGCTGAATGTGATAGAAGATAAAGATGTCTATCAGAAGCTTTCAGATTATATGACCGATGCTTATGAAAAGTTAGAAAGACTTTTGGATTCGAGCATAACAGAGCCATACAATGTTGTATGTCATGGAGATTGCTGGACCAGTAATCTTTTGTTCAAATATCAGGTATGCGTTCAATGTATTATATATTTTAAGATTATAAATTAAAAATAATCCTCAACAGCAACGAAAACACTAACCTTTTGGTTATTATTGACACACTTATTGAATAGCATTTTTAGAGTCATGATAGAAGCAATACATTAAAATATTATTATCTTTTTTTAATTTTGTTGGAAGAAATATTCCTTGAATTTCAGATTAATGACTGAATTTATACTTTTCAGGAGGATAAACCCATTGAAATACAAATGATTGATTGGCAACTACTAAGATTGGCATCGCCGGTTACAGATATAGCATATTTGATATGCACAAGTACAGATGAAGAATTTAGAACAAAAAACTTTCATTATTTACTAGATGTCTATTATAATTCCTTATCATCAAACGTGAAAAAATTAGGATGTGATATAAACGAATGTTATCCTAAAGAAATATACAAAGATCAAATTGAAAAGATATTTCCATTTGGATTAATAATTTCTATAGCTCTATGTCCAGTACTGCTCAGTGATAGAGATAATGTTCCAGACCTGGCTACTGCAGGTGAAAATATCAAAAATGAAAAGGATTCCAATATAAAACTTTCAAAAGTACCAACTAGTAGACTACGAGGTGTGGTAAAAGACTGCATTAAGTACAATTTAATTTGATTTCCAAGAAGTGTTTTTACTTTTTTATTCAGATTAATTTATTTATTTTTATATCCAAACTATTTAAATTACTTTGCATTATTATATATTAGCAAATAATAATATGAATAAATATAACTCTTACTTACAATTAGACAGTGTGAATTTTTTTTTTGAAAGTTTTAGTTTTTGTTAAGGCATAATAGTAATAAATTGTAATATAAAAAAAGAGAATCTAGTTTTAAATGAACTTAATTTCACTTATATGAGATTTGGTATTGAATAACAAGCTTATTATTAGTCCTTAAAAATTAATTTTACAATAATATTTCATATAAACACTTATTGTATTTAATTGGTAATAATTGGTTCACTTCATAATTCAATCTACTGCGTGTGGCTTTTGAAAATTTAAAACACCTATACTTTCATGGTTTTAAAATCTTCAAAATGATCACCACAATTAATAACATCTTCGTTTATTGCAATTATAAAGGTCAACTTACAACAACAATAAGTTATCTTTTAGTAAGTATTCTTTTCTTTTTACAATAAATCCAACAATAAGACTGAAGCTAAAACATTAATTTACTGCCAATCTAGTATTTGAACATTTTTAGATTTATCATTCTGAAAAAATATGACAACTGTTTATTACTTTCAAATTAATAATATGGTTCATGACCAAATCAATTTAACTAAATTTTAAATAGGCAAAAAAAATAATTCTAACAATAAAACATTATAACTGTTCAATAAATATAAAATTATTTATCTTTATGAAAATCATTAAATATTGATATGAAAACGTGATTTTTATTATACATTTCCTATAAACAATGAATAATGAATTCTCAAGAATTGCTAGAATTGCTTTTATATGTAATTTTAATGCAGTGTTATATTTAATATCACTTGAAGACTCAATTATTGTTTAAACAATCATTGATTTTCTGATATCTCAATAATTGCTTGTAAAAATGAAAAACTACCAATGTGAGTTTTTTTTTATAACAAACTGTTGCTTTATAATTGCAGTTTTTAAACATAGATATTGCAAATATAATAAGTACTTATACAGTATTTTTTTTATATTTAAAGCCCCTGCAAATCAATTTCTCTAATCAAATATGAAAAAGCTATATTTTTCTTGTCACATTCATATTAAGTATAATTATATTACAAGGAAACGTAGCTAACATAACAAAAATTATGTATATTTACCTCGTATCAGTACATTAAATAATAACTCTGACAATCGAAATGGTATAGAAATTAAAACAATCGATCAATGCAAACCATTTTTTTAAAGATCCATTTTTAAAAAGCTTCATATCTCTTTCTATAATATTAACTTCCACCTAATTTTTCAGGTTAAACTTTCACCAATCCTACTTTAAAAATCCTAAACTTCATTTAAAATAGTTGTTTTTGGTTTTAGCCAAAGTAGAGCGAAATTTTTTTATCAGTTTTTAAAAGAATTCCATTTTTCATACGGTCTTAACTTATTCCAAAATTCTATTTTTTCATTTTGTTCTGAACTGAACATTATCATGTACGAAAATATATTTGTGTGCCCTTGACAATTGCACGCTGCAGTGTGCCAAATCTGATGCATAATGTGCAATTTATGCATATTTTGCCTTAGTAACTAGATAATAACAAAGTTAATAATATAATACACAACGTGCTTGAATCTTATGCTTCATCTGTTGTACATTTTTTTAATTGCTCAGAATGAAAAGGGGTCATATTTCTTGATAATTAATATCTACTTCATCATTCTATATACATATATTAGAATACTTGGATCTTTTGAGAACATGTTCTCTTAAAAAAAAATCTCCTAATAGGTCTACCTGCTTATTTATAATATATTTTTGATAAGTAATTTATTTAGTTTTAAAATATTTATTTTTAGGTACTTTTTTTAGAATTGATACTATTATGATTTTTTTATTTAGAAACTATTATTTTTGGAATAGGAAGTACATATTTATTCATCAAAATATTTAATTGAAAAGTATAACACACGCGTGAACCTAAAAAGGCAAATACATCCTTGCACATAGATCATGTCATTTGATGTCATTTTACTTCTTTTCGTATTAAATTCCAGTACAAAATAGTAAAAATCATACTTTTTACAACATGGCCAATGAAAAATTGAGAAACAAATCAAAGTCAACATTAAAATATCTTTATTATTTCATGCTACAATACAATGCATCCTGTAAAGTAGAACTATCAACACACATGAAAAAATAAGAAAAACATATTTCCCATCTTCAAATGAACAGAAAATGTTCTTTCAATGATAATTATAAATGATTTTTAAATCAAATAAAATTCTATTTACAACGACACAATACTCAATTAAAATTGATTCTTTTCACAAAACACCATTGACTGAATGATCACTTGGGATCAAATGAAATTACATTTTCATTGCATAATTATATTCCTCACGAGCATTTCATTGAAATAATTCATCTGAAATTTAAAAAAATAACAGATTTAGTAAATTGAATATAAAAATTCAATAAATGACAAAAAAAACAATACCGATTGGAAAATTCCGTATTAGAAATATTATGAAGCTGATGAGGAGGACTAGAAGACAATTCAACTTTCAATAAATCATTTATATAATAACGCACTTTTCGTACATTCGACGGACATTCATCGACGACCGTCGGACAACTATTATTTACCGTTGTACGTTGCTTATTGCGTCTCTCTCTATTCCTTTCCATATTCCTACGATTTCTATCAGCTCTCTGTTCGGGCGTCTCCGTAGCCCTTCTCAATTTGTTTCTCATTTTATTTTTGTACAATCTGAGGGCTCGTTCTTGTTCAGTTTCATTGGCGCGCCTTTCAGCCATTCTCGTTCGGTTTATTTCGAGTTTTAAAAGCCTCTTTTCTTCAGAACTACGTACATCGATGGCTAAACTGCCTTTGCTTTCGTTTCCGACGTAAACATTTTCGTACATTTCGTAGTTTTGAACGTTTCTGTCTATTAATGAGTAATCAACGCCGTAGGAACGAAGATTTTCAAAATCCATTATAATATTAGTTTTTTTATAACGTAAGATGTGTTTTTATTTGATTTAATTGTTCAAAATTATACAGAACCAGTCATGAAATTAGAAAATTTGACATGAAGCGAGAAAAAATCATAGAACTGTCAAAACACAGAAGACGTCATTGATACTAAATAAAATTGAACCAATACATTGTCACATACTGAGCATAGCTTAGTTTTTTTTTCATATTTGGATCGGTTATGAAGTGATAAAATAACATTATTTATTTATTATAAAAATTCGATTCAAATGTAAGTTTAATTTGGTAAAGGTGATCTTTGGCATACATACGAATTTAAGTTGGCACCTCAGAAACATGTTTATACACGTACAATGTACGTGTATAAACATGTTTCTGAGGTGCCAACTTAAATTCGTATGTATGCCAAAGATCACTTTTTACCAAACTTCCTTAGCACGTCAGATACTCACAATCAGTAAAAAATATGCATTCGAAAATATTGGCACGTGAACGAAAAAAAATTCATAGCTAATGATCAGGGCTATAAAATGGACTCGAGTGTTTACGTAAATTATTTTATCGAAATGATGATAATGATGGTATAATATGAAATTCTTTTAACACAAAAAACATATTTTGGTCCTTTCGGTTTCGTGTTTTCCATTTTAATTTGAAAATTTCAAAAACATGTGCGCTTTGATCATGTGTGTTTGTTTCATGTGCGCTTGTTTCATATGCGCTTAGATTATGTGCGCTTGGATCATTAGCGCATGGATCATGTGCGCTTGGATCATGTGCGCTTAGATCTCGGACCCGTGGTTACGTGCACACATGAAATACACAACTTTTGGTTGGTAACGGTAGTTAGGCGAATCGTGCATAAGTCGGTTGTGAACTGTCATCGACACCCGTTAGTTTTTTGTCCCAGAGTGCGCTTTTTGTTAAAGCTTTTAAATAATGTCTTGTTAACGTTTGTGTTTTCACGTGTTTTGTGTCGTCTGAGCAAAATACGATTCAAAATGGACGGTGCGTATGAACTTGTTGGTAATGCGGTATTTCACAATGGTTTCTTTTGTATGACGTATCCGAAAATTTTCTTAGAAAGCTTATTGAATGTATACGTTCGCATTGCAGTTATTGTAATCGTATACAGTTAGATAGTTGAGTTAGTAAAAATTGGAAATATATTCCCAATATTGGGTTATGGGTATTGGCTATACATTTTTTGGTTAGATGTAATTTTTCATCAAAATTATGTATGTACTTTTACTGTAATCCTACATTTTTACTAATTAAAATCTAACCAATTATTGAAAGGTTGAAAATAATTGCAACCCATCACCAATGAGCATTTGTTTTAATATAAATATTTGTATATTCTTTCAGAAATGGATAGTTACTCCCATGTCCCGCCTGATTTAAATTTGATATCAAGTCTAGTCGAGAGTGTGAGTAATTTTCAAAATTATTTAAAATGAAATTTGGAACCTCTGCCTAACCCAGCACCATGTCAATATACCGACACCTATAAAACATTTTCAATCTGAATACCTGACTGAATAAGATACATTAACACTTTACCGACCGCAGACGTCAATGTCAATGTCAGACGTCAATGTCCTCGGATACGCTCAACTTTGCTGTTCGAAAAAACCATGATTTTTTACTTAGGCATCGAAACTTTTAAAATCTATTTGATGAAATAATCTTGAATTAAAACTATGTGATGTTCTTATGTTTGTAAATTGTAATAACAATAAAATTTACGATACTACGAAATCGAATGACACCACCGTTACGAACAAGTATATTACGGATATTTATATGTATTTTTTCAACGTTTATTTATGCAAAATAACATTGTAGTTTATTAGTGACACTCAAAAGCAAAATATAAAACGAATATGAGTGCTGTGCCGGTTATTCTAAACATTTTTTATTATTATTTTCATAGGATAGAATAATGAGTATATAAGAAGATTGAATGCTCCTAGTTGATGAATGATAGCGGCTCATGTGAGCAAATAAGTAATAAACAATGTTAGAAGATATATATTAGGTAGGAGTTAGAATACTTTATTATAAATAAAAGGAAAGATGGGGGAGGCGAACACTCAGTTCGTTTTCAATAAAAAAAAAAATTTGAACGTATTTCTATATTAAATTTCAGTTTTATAATAGTATAGATCAGGCTTGTCCAACATTTCGGTATGCGAGGGCCACTTTGGCCGAAACACGGTCATTCACGAGCGTCGTCAATTTGCATTTTTTTTTAATTTAACGATAAAATACATATATTTTGATTAGAATTTACTTGAAAAAATCGATTCTTCAATAATTCAAAAAAAGTAATACTAATTTTCCTCGAATTAGAGCAAAATTCGTAAATTGTTATATATGAAAAGTGGGGGCCAGTCGCGCGAGCACTGGGGGCCAGTTTGGCACCGTAGTGGCCCTTTGGACAAGCCTGGTATAGATTAATTTTAAAAAAATTGTTTTTTTTTCATTTACTCATTTACACGTAAACACATTCACAATGAATAATTTCAGAAAGTTTCGTAAAAATCAATAAATTGATAATAAAGTTACAACAATTTTAAGTAAATTGCGCAAAAGAGGATATTTTTTGTAAAAACGTGCGGTCGTTAAGGTAAGTCCTGCAGTCATTAATCCGGTCGGTAAAGTGTTATGCTTAACCCATTAATGCGTTCAGTAATAAATACATTCAGACTGTTGACTGACTGAGACATCCGGCATTAAATAAATGCGTTTAGTTTTACTGACTGAAAAAACAGCCTTTGCCCAACCAACCTCCATATTCAGTTTTTCTAAAAGGAAAGTGGAAGGGAAACACATCTAGAAGTCGCTAATATTATTTGGTGCGGGGTTACGCTATAGGTCACCTAAATGAAATTTTGTTGAAAATCAATTTTTAATTTTGATGAACTTTGTGATACAACTGTATTTTTTAATTTTCAGTTGGGACAAAATTACTCAAACGAAGCAATAGAAAATAAATATAGATCGAGCAGTACAACAAAACGTAACAATACAACGAATTTGTTACCATCAACGTCGAGAGTTTCAGATTCACAGGATGGCAGTCAAAATTATGACAAGAACTTTCCGAATGTTTTTCTAAAAACGACTAGAAAAAATTCTATTAAACGTCAAAAACAATCCGACCAAAATGTCACTGTGAATGAAACTGATATTATTGACTTAACACAAGATACAGAAGCAGATTTAAAATCAAACGAAGTAAAACAGTGTAACGAAAGTTATCCAACTAGAGTTTTCTGTAAAAGTAAAACAAAGAATGATGCTTTAAAAAGCGACAGAAGCCTGAGAAAATCCAAAAATGTAGCCATATCTAGTATAATGAAACAAAAAGAAGATACGTTAAATGAAAAAAAGATAAATTCC
Organism: Hydropsyche tenuis; assembly: GCA_009617725.1. Lineage (NCBI taxonomy): Eukaryota > Metazoa > Arthropoda > Insecta > Trichoptera > Hydropsychidae > Hydropsyche > Hydropsyche tenuis. The sequence goes on from VTON01000004.1 coordinate 5,017,219, forward strand.
GATTACAAAGTTTCAATAAGTATTCCAGAAAATTTCAACGGCCTCCATAAATTGTCGGATGTTCCGATAGACGTTTCAAATAACGCTATTAAAAACCCATCATGTTTGCAACCCAAACCTTCTGATATTTACATATTCCAAAGCACGTCAAATAAGAATACTAAAAAAACTGGTCAAACTGTTGCTGAAGATGTTCAAGATATGCATATCACAGAAGTCAATTCGATGGACAAAGTTAAAATGTGGTTAAATTCTGATTTGAAATATGGGCATCAGTTATCAAATGTTGAACATAATGTGATTCCGTCAAAGCCTCAAAAATTTACTGCAAATAGTGATACTGATAAACTTTATAAAGAATTGATGGACAAAAAGGCCAAATTATCAGTTTCGAATAATGAAAGAAAAACAAATCATGTACTTTGGGATTATATTGAGAAAAAAGTGTGATTAATACAGATATTGTAGTGCCTTATGTATTTTTATGTTATAATGATTTTTTTCTTTTTGTTTCAATTATTTGAAAATATATTATCCCAATTTTACAGAAAATTAAAAGGACTGCTTGAATATTTAATTTTTCAATATTAGTTATTTTATATATATTTTAAATTTTAAATACTCTATACAAGTAGTTCTCGACTTATGACAGTTTGCACCGAAAAAAAGTTATATTATTTTTCAAAAGTTACTTGCTAAATCATAAACGGTCAATGCATTTTGGAAAATATATGAACTTGTTCGAATTATATTAATCCATTATCTGCCAGTTTTTTGTTCTTTTTGGGATAGGTATATATTATAATATGTGTTCTTACTTATTTGGTAAAATATTTTTCATATTATTTATATATTAATTGTGGCAGGATACGGATTAAAAATGAAAATTTTGATATAAAAATGAAATTGATAGATTTTTTTTTGTATGGGTTCGATTTACGACCGAGGTTCAGGAACGCATCTCCATCATAAGTCGAGAACAACCTGTACTCTACAACTACAGTTACCTACAGTATGATGTTAAGTAAAATTTTAGAAATATATTTTTTTAATGACATTAGATAGCAAATGCTTATTTTTATTTTGAACCAAATACCCTCTATAAACTTAATTGTATATATCTTTCAATAAACAATATTTGTTACAGATTGTTATAAATCTGTCTATTGTATTTTTTTATTAATATTTTATAATAAAAAAATAAAATGAATCATTTAATTCATATTTTTTATATATTCTGGCTAATGATTTTGAATGATTATAATAATGGTTGAGGCTAGATGCAGATACTGTATCTGCGAATTCTTGACTATTTGCAGATACACTACCTGCGAATACTTGGATATTTGCAGATACACTATCTGCGAATTCTTGGATATTTGCAGATACACTACGAATACTTTGATATTTGCAGATACACTATCTGCGAATACTTGGCTATTTGCTGATACACTATCTGCGTATTCTTGGTTATTTGTAGATACAGATACAATATCTTTGAAATCAGGTACAGTGCATAAGAAATAATCAATGACATGTCTATTAAACGACATCCAAATGTCGTGTGTTTAAGCTAGTTCGCGGCTTTTACTGCATCTAAAATTTATATATTAGTATCATAATGTAGTATACAATATGATAATCATTTTTGACAAGACGCAAACTCACATTTTGATTTTCAAGCGCAATTTTTAGAAATTTTCAAATCAAAGTGAAAACGTTTAACAATTTTCGTGTTAAAAAAAGTTTTCACTTTAATTTGAAAAATTCCGAAAACATGTGTGCTTTCGTCGTATGCGCTATGTCATGTGAGTTTGTGTTTGGTCACCCAAAATCCGAACTGTTGAAACTCAACTGTCAAAACTATTATATTTTGCAATTACCGACCTGGGCCAGTTCAATTGTATTTTCACCTTCAAATATATAAGTATATACTTACTAGTTCAGTTATATTTGAATATAAAAAGTTTTAATTATGATTGCAAATAGCCAAGAGTATGCACATAGTGTATCTGCAAATAGCCAAGTATTCGCAGATACTATATCTGCAAATAGCCAAGAATTCACAGATACAGTATCGGCAAATAGCCAAGAATTTGCAGATAGTGTATCTGCATATAGCCACATCCTATAATAATTACCAGCTACGAGGTTGGCTCTCGGTTAAGGTATATAGCCTAGACCCCCAATATTTGATGGGGAGATAAACCGGTCAACAATGATAATAATTACCATAATATTTTTACAAAACAGTTAGTTTTAAAAGATATCACACATAAAATCAATATTTGTAAATATTTAAGGAATATAGTATTTATTATATTCTGAATATATTATATAAATATTTAAATAATAATTATGTCAAAAAAATATATTCTGAAAATTAATTTCTCTATCTCAAGTGCTTACGAATAACAACAATAAAGTAATACCATTTTTTGTACATACTAATCATTTTATTGTTAGTGTCTCACAATCAGTAGCTGAACGTAACCAACTTGGTTTGATAATTCATACTAGATGTTTATTTTTTTAAAACTCTTACACGAATAGGTTTTACTACCTCTAAAATTAAAGCAGAAGAAAACGTTGTTTAGAGTAAACAAGGTATCTTTGACATTGATGGTTGTATTTATTCAGATTTTATTATTAAAGTTAAAATATTTTTACCTTGCACACCGATTTCATTATAAATTAATTAAATTTTCTTTATATTTTTAGTTTGATCAAATTTTAAAATTTTATCAACTATTTTACACGGTTATGGTCAACATTTTTATATATCCGAAATAGTTTCATAATTTTCTTCGAATAGTAAAGATAAAAAATAATCAAATTTGATTATTAAAAAAAGTATAGATGATTTTATTCAAAGATTGTTAATATAATATGATATATTGTATTATTGATGTTTAGAATACATCCTTAAGAAAATTTTTACAAATGAAAAGTTATGTTATTGGCATAAAAAATTTCTATTTTCTATAGAAAAGGTTCTATATGTGTGACATTCTGTCCATGACGGCTGCAGGTGGGATAATGCCATGTGTATTTTTAATTTTTAACCCGTAAAAGTCATATTACACCTAATCCTCTTTTTACCCGGTTCCGAAATAACACGGTTCAAGGAAGATGAACCGATTACTTTTTTTACACGGATTTTTCACTTTAACACGGTATAAAAATAATAAAAATATGTATTATTATGCCACAATGGTAAGATTCGATGCAGGACAGTATTCTGATACAATTATATGTGTAATTATAGTTTTCAAATAAAAATTTTCATTGTTTTTTGACGATTTTAAACTGCGAAAATTTTTCACATTGCACATTTTTTATAAAGTACATTTGGATGGAAGTTCTATACGAATATAGTGGTAGAACCTATCTCGAATTTTTGTATGATCACCATATATTTTTTTTACACGGTTTTTTTATTTACACGGTAGTCTCTGGAACGCATCCCCCTGTGTAAAAAGAGGATCGGGTGTATATGATTTTACTACTGTTTATAAGTTTATTTTGATTTTTTTCCAGGCAACATGCCTTGTTTCAAAATTTACCACTCACCACTGCTCTATATACAGGGTCTTCCCCGGGACTTTGATAACTTCTAATTGGATTTAAAGTGACTTAGAGTCATGATAGAGAAGTGAGAATAATACCATTCCAAATAAAATCGGCTACAATTTATTTTTCATTTTGTACCCCCCCCCTCAAATTTTACCTCTCCCCCCTTTTCCATCGTCGAATGGGTAAAAAAAATTATTTGAACTGTACAAGTTAGTGGACGGAAGTACGCTATTCGACGATGGAAGAAGAGGGGGGGAGAGGTAAAATTTGAGGGGGGGGTAAAAAATTAAAAATAAATTGTAGCCGATTTCATTCGGAATGGTATCATTCTCACTTCTCTATCATGACTCTAAGTCACTTTAAATCCGATTAGAAGTTATCAAAGTCCCGGGGAAGACCCTGTAGTATTATGATAAATATAAATATAATATTTTTGGTTCCTTTTCTTAACTTGCTGAGGAAAATCATGTCGTTTTACGTAAAATGAACCACAGCATATTAGAAAAATTTTCACAATACATATTAATATAAATCAAAAATATCGGTAAGTATTATACGTTGACTCGATAAAAATAATTAATATAGGTAAAAATATAGACGGTCAAAAATTATGAATAATTAATTTGAAAAGTTTTCTCGTTGCTTCAGTTCAAACAAACTGATTCTTGATGCAAAACGAACATAACTCTTTTTTTTCTATGTATAAATCATCCTGTTTGAAAACAAATACGAATTAAAGATACTATACACTATTCAAAAGTTAAAACTGAAATTTCTCATTCGAAATCGACCATCACAAAACCGACCAATCCAAATTCGAACCGCAAACGTTTTGCAATTCGAATCGATCAAAGGCTTTCGACTTAATTGCGTGCAAACAGACCGAATAAACATCTCGCAATTAACACACGGAAGGTTCTTAATAACAAACAAAACAAGCGACATACGAATATGTAATTGCGTGGACATGAATCGCAATGCTTTACGATGTTAACGAGTGATTAGCGTCAATTGGTGGTTGTCGGAGACGTCTTTGATTGTCGGTCATTACCAGCTGGGGCATCTTGGAGGAAGGTGGTGTCTCTTTTTCGTGGTCGAAATGGATAATTTGTCGTTTGAGTTAGGTGAGGGTGTAAGTATTTTGGAGTATGTATTGTATCCATTTGTTTCATATGAAAATAATGAGGAAATTATTTTGGTTTTTCTAAATAATTCTCGGCTTGTTAATTTTAAATTAAGGAATATTTTCTGAAAATAAAAGGCTTGATAAATTATAAAGCACGACCTTATAAAAAATCGCAGCTTAGTTGCCGAAAAAAATCCGAAATTTTAATTACATTCTATCAAAAATCTACCTAATACGTGGCTCTGACTGGCTCATAACTATGCAACTTTATAAAAGCAATATGGATGAAAATATAAATGATATATTATATAATGCGAATGAGATCTTAATAAATAATAAATTGATATTGAAGGTGCAATGCTCCCAAAATAGTTCAACACTTCCGATAGATACTGAAATACCTTCGAAAGCAGAGAAAAAATCTGATATTACTTATGGAATCGATGACAACCCTCCATGGTATCTTTGTTTATTTTTGGCACTTCAGGTAATATTTTAAAATCTTATTTCTAGTGTATATATTTTATTTATGTTAGAAATCATTTTGTGTATCTCTTTGATTTTATTTAAAATAATACTTTTTTTTTATTACATTTATAAAAATGTAGCTCTCGAGCGCCCGTATTACTTAAAATAGTGCATAATGCTCAAGAGTTGTGTCATAATAATTTATAGATAAAGTTATGTTCATAGGCATGCAATTAAATCGTATAATGTCATAAAAACCTTAACTATACTACCAGAAATATAAAAAATTCCATTGTGGATGATTAAATAAGAGGCCACTGCTATTCAAACATAGAACAAGAGAAGTTAATTTAATAATTAGTAGCAACAAATGATTGTTGAAAATATTGTAAAGCTTTTATAACGATTTTATATAATGTTTAGAAACAATATCTGAAAAATATTTTAGATTATTTTTATCGATACATTTCTCGCTTTAAACTAATTTAAAAAAAACTAGGTCACGATTCATTGCTATTTAAAATTCACGACATTACATCTCGACTCCTATTAATGCATTGCAATCTAATTTGAATTTAATTAAACGCTTTGTTATGTATTTATGGAAAATTTCATATTCATTTGTCAAGAAGTTAACATAGTTTAAGGTATAGATTACGAAACCAGTACTTAATTCATAAACAATTATCACATACCACGTATTGCTCGCATATTTCTAACAAACACGTTTCGAATTTATTAGATTAACAAATGCATATGTATCATCATTCATATTTAAAGACATAAACTTTTCCGCACATCAATTTCAATTTTTACAAAACTAATTCCCAACAAATACCTAATTTTTCATTTCATTCGAATTCAAACGTACCCAGTGACCCACTCATCAACATAAAGCAGGTCAATTTTCCGAATGGACCGCGCAAATAATACCGCACCTCTGCAGCAAAAGCTAACACATTAACCGATGAAATATCTGAAAATAAATTTCAGCATTACCTAACGATGATCGGAGCCATCGTGGCGATTCCCTTCATCCTGTGCCCAGCCCTTTGCATGGCGGAGAGCGATCCAGCTCGTGGCCACATCATCGCCACGATGATCTTCGTGACAGGTATTTGAGGTTTCGGCGATGAATTCTAGTTTGAAATACAAATATTTTGGCGGCGGAAATGACTTTGCACAGGTATCGTCACCTTGATCCAAACCACTTTCGGATGCCGGCTTCCCATTGTTCAGGGGGGTACTATTTCGTTTCTGGTGCCCACTTTGGCTATCCTGAATCTTCCCCAGTGGAGGTGTCCGTCTAATGAGGAGTTGGAGTCGATGACGCCCAAGCAGAGGGAAAACGTGTGGATGACGAGGATGTGTGAATTGTCTGGAGCAATCGCTGTTTCAGCTCTGTTTCAAGTTATTATAGGTAATTTTTAATGGTATTTTTATTATTATGTTTTAAGTTTTATTATTAAATGTTTTTTAGGTTGTACTGGATTGGTTGGTCAGTTTTTGCGCTACGTTTCTCCTTTGACTATTGTTCCGACTGTTTCTTTAGTAGGAATTACATTATTTCAAAATGCTGCTAAATCAGCTTCCCAGCATTGGGGGATTGCATCTGGGTTTGTATGAAGTTATATAATTAATTTTTACATGTACAATGCTATCGCAATATTACATAAATGATCGAAAAAGCTAGATCAAAATCGTTCTTATTTTTCTCGTAACAATAGAAATGGGATTCATATTAATTCAACGTATACATTATATATTTATTAAATGTTTCGCAGAACTTTCATATTATTGACTATATTTTCGCAATGTATGCCTGAAGTCAAAGTGCCTACGGTTTCCTATCGTAAAGGCGTTGGCTTTCAAATCAACTGGTTTCCGCTTTTCAAACTGTTTCCGGTGAGTTTACAAACTACAAAATTCATAAAACAAAAAAAAAACGATCATATGGTCATTGACCACGTCTTTTTCAGGTACTTTTAACGATTCTTTTGATGTGGATTTTATGCTTGATCCTGACTGTCACCGATTACTTACCAGTAGGACACCCAGCGAGAACAGATGTTAAAATTCAAATAATCAAAGACGCCCCTTGGTTTAGATTCCCATATCCAGGTCGTAAAATACATCTATTTTTATTGATACAATTAAAACGATCAATTGAGCCATACATTGAAATCTTCAATCATAACAATTGTCTAGTGTCGATGCTCTCATTGCATTATTTTACACATAGTATGCACCATACATAGCGCAATGCAAACATTGCGACATTCTAACGAACACCAAATCCGCAACAAACCCCATAGAGAACATACACCCACATTTTTACAACCCAACCTTCAATGTAGGTCAATGGGGCTTACCCACAGTGAGCCTAGCCGGAGTTCTGGGCATGCTGGCCGGAGTACTAGCCTGCACCGTGGAATCGATAAGCTACTATCCAACCACGGCCAGGATGTGTGGTAAGTGCATTGCCCTCAAGACCCCCAACGAACCTTATGGTTCAACTCGCATGTCTTTCTTTGCAGACGCCCCTCCCCCTCCCCTGCACGCCATCAACAGGGGAATCGCCGTTGAGGGCATAGGCACCGTTCTGGCTGGAGTTTGGGGCTCTGGTAATGGCACTAACACCTTCGGGGAGAACGTCGGCGCCATTGGGGTCACTAAGGTGCGACAGTTCCGCATTGGGCTGTTCGAATTGTTTCGATGGTGTTTTTGAATTAGATTTTCGTTTGTAGGTCGGATCTAGGAGGGTGATTCAGTGGGCTGCTTGTTTGATGATCGTACAAGGTCTCGTCAGTAAATTTGGTGCTGTGTTCATCATTATTCCTGAACCTATCGTTGGGGGATTGTTTTGTGTTATGTTTGGAATGATTTCGGCTTTTGGTATTTTTTTTTTTTTTGGAAATATATTAAATGCATTTTGGTTTTAATAATTTGCACTTTAAAATTGAATACTTTGCACTATAAAATTTAATACTTTGCACTTTACATCCCTCCTCCCCCATCTCCAAGTTTTCATATGTATGGACCATTTCTGCATTTATATTTTGTTTTTCCTGTGATGGTATAATATATAAAAAATGAAGAGATTTTCTTTTTTTCATGCATTTGTCCAAATTTATATGAAATTTTGAAGTTTTAAATAAAAAGGTTTAACTTTTAACTTGGAGGAAGGAGGGAGGTAAAGTGCAAAGTATTAAATTTTATAGTGTAAAGTATTAAAAGCAAAGAGTATAATCGTTGTGGGTACAAATTATTTCTATCAAAGTGAATATGATCAAAACCAAAGTGCAATTAATTACCTCCCTTTTTTAAGAAAAATTATTAAGTGAAATTCGATTGATTTTGATTTGTTTCAGGATTGTCTGCTCTTCAATATGTTAACTTGAACAATGCTAGAAATTTGTATATAATCGGATTTTCGTTGTTCTTCCCATTAGTTTTGAGTAAATGGATGGAAGCGAACCCGGGAGCTATACAAACCGGTGTTGATATATTAGACGCGGTTCTGACAGTCCTTTTGTCGACTTCCATATTGGTGGGAGGCGCAATCGGGTGCTTTTTAGACAATTTCGTGCCAGGTAGACGAATACACGTCGTCGATCTTATCTATTTTCATTTGCTAAAATGTCATCTTGACATTTCAGGCACGCCTGAAGACAGAGGTTTGGAAGCTTGGGGCAAAGAAATGTCTTTAGGAACTCCGGACGCTGAAAACGAGGGAGAAGAATACGTGCCAAACACTTTCGATTTTCCAATAGGAATGTCGACATTGCGACGGTAATGATCATTCGTGTACCAAACGTTTTCAATGCTCGTCTTCAAATAGGTGTATTAAAATTTTTATTTTTAGAATGAAGTGGACGTCTTATGTTCCGTTCCTGCCGACGTACCGACAAAAGAAAAGACTTTGATTTCCATTCGACTGGTGAAAATCTCATTTCGACAAACGTCCACAAAGGCAAAAGCATCGCCGGTAGATCTATGGTGAAAAAGAAAATGCGAAAATTCGACATCCGAAATGAAATGACGAGTTTTCCGCTCCACCAGAAGATGAGAACGTATCACCTATACAACGCGTGGAATCAAATAAACTTTTCGTGTATTTGAATTTAGACTTGAAATAAAAACGTTTCAATAGGATTTATTGAAAAGTTGAACCGAGTTATTAATAATCCCATCCATATATTGAATTAACCTACATTGACTATTTTTAGGAAACAGCAAAAAAAGTCTGAAAAATAAATAATGTTTGCAAACACGCAATTCCGCACTACAATCTTTAACTCTGAGCTTACTTTTTTTTAAAGCGTGTATTTTTATAAATGGTCAATGCTTTTGTAATTGAAATATCGTGTCGTAAGAAAGTTTAATAAAATGACATTCGCACTATTGTACATATATTTTCCCAGCATATATCAAATACACGGGTATATGTGTTTGCTTTTTGCGAAGAACGCAGTATACTGGGAAAGCTCGCGGGGTGGGTCACAGATACACCCCCTTCAGGCGTCCCAGCTTTTATTGTAAAGCTCGTATACGTTCGATATATTGGTGTTCGAAATTTTAGAACAAAAAAGTATTAAAAACAATTAATATGAGCATACTACAAAAGAAAATATTAAAGTAAGAGGTCACTAAATGTATGTATGATAGTTTGTCTATTCAAATTAGCGCTGTGTATTACACAATTTTCGAAACTGTTAGCAGAAGCTAGAACGGTGTTTAATGTTAGCAATTTTCAGAAATACAATTGTTCGAATGAAAAAGAATTTTCGGATTCGCGCCAAGTGCAAGAATTTATTTGGTTTCTTGAATGTTTGCGCACGTTGAAAAACTAATGAAATGATGCAAGAAAACGACGCTCGTGTAAACTTAATGATGTATTTTCTTTTTCTTACAATAACACAAACGTACTGTTTTAAATATTTATGTAAGTAGTAAACCGAGTTTAATTATGATACTAATCAACTATTTACATATATATAACAATAATATGTGCTCATTTTAGAATAATCTAAAACTATTTTTGAAAGTAATTTGATTTTGATCAATTTTTGATTAAACAATATTTAACCTGAATTTTATAAGTACACAATTGATTTATAGTTTATGTATATAATATTACGATCCTATCGCCCATTCATATCACATGCCATAATTTTTACAAGTACTTGAACTTATATGTAGAACAACTAATGATGTTTTTTTTATCAATCAATGGTAATATTATTTTTCATCGATAAACTTTCCATTTTTATGAGCTACAACCAGCGGTTATCAAACTAGCGATCACAAAATACTTAAAGTTCACGTAAAAAATCATTTGTACTGAAAACTTTTATGATGTACAGAAATTTGTATTATGTATATGTTACAGCCAAATACAAAAAATATGTAATATAGATATTAGTGAAGATAAAAAAGGAATACGTAAATGAAAAACATCAGCAGAATCAAATGATAATGGACTGGTTGTTTTTAAGATGAATTAATGATTGTACTAGAATTCGTAGAATGAGTGATATTTAACGAATTCTTAGAAAAAAATTACCGTAAAAGCGTCGAAAAAGTTTCATTTAATTTTAGTTTTAGAAAGTTTAATTTAGATTTAGAAGAATTTTATATAATATACTAATATAAACTGCACACCACGCAATATCATAATTTTTTTTGTTAAATTTCAATAACCTGACTAGAAAAATAAAATATTTCCAGTAGTATCACAAAAGTTTTTTGCAGTAGATGTTCCATAAACTGAAAGATTTTAAAATTACGGATCAATAAAACGTCCATACAGCTTAAACGAGAACAACTTAGAACAATACATCCAACACCAAATACTATAATATAATTATCATTATCATTATCATTATCAATAATGACAATGACAATGACAATGACAATGACAATGACAATGACAATGACAATGACAATGACAATGACAATGACAATGACAATGACAATGACAATGACAATGGCAATGACAATGACAATGACAATGACAATGACAATGACAATGACAATGACAATGACAATGACAATGACAATGACAATGACAATGACAATGATAATGATAATGATAGCAACCAGTTTTTTCAGTATGTGACAACGCTCGATACAATAAAAACAAACCGAACAATATTTCATACACAATTCACCAACCCAAACAAAGTCACATAACACAAAAACTCAACCATCGACAACCTTTCGGACACAAAACAAAAACACAAACAACCAAAATTCAAAACCGAAAAAATCACATAGTGAACGGGTCCCTTTAGCGGGCATGCGCTCCAGTTGACGGCGTGTTGTGCGATCGCAGTCCAGTCCTCATCGAGGCGGCGCCCCGGGCGTCGGTGATTGCCGACACTCTCCTGAACACACACACACCACCCACAACACCCGACACCCGACGAGGGCATACATAGCCATCGCCATCGCGGACGTGCTCCGTGAAAGCTCCGGGCGACGGCCGAGCTTTGTCCGCCGCCGGCCGATGGAGCTTTTCCTCTCGCGCTGTTGACGTTCGTGTCTGTTGAGAGATTTGAATTCGGTTTTTTTTTGGCGGTGTTTTTTGGAGTCGGGATGTTTTTGTTCGGTTGTGGTTGTTTCGGTTTTTTGGTGTTTTGGTTTTTTTTTGTTGTTATTGATTTTTGATCGTATTGGTGGTAAACAAAGACAACGCCCTTATGTGTGTGCGATTGGGTTTGTTGTATGGTTGTAATCGATGGGTTTTGGTTTTGAACGTTTAGTTTGATGGTTTTGGATCGAGTTTAAGATTTGGTTTGATGCAATTTTAGCTTTTGCGTGATGCCATATTGTACGTAATTTTTTGGTGTGTATGAATTTTAGCGGTATAATCGAGTATTTTAATTGTTTCGGAATCACGATTCTGGAAACATGTTCTTTTGATGTGCACGCCAATAAAAAAAATATATTTTTTACGTGTCGTTATTTGCGGTCGAAGCACGCTTTGCTCAAAGAACAATAAAAAATGGGTAATAATGAACACCAATCATCGCGGAATTCATTCTAACACGAACCAGTTTCCGATAATTAAATCATTAATGGAATCTATTAATAAATTATCAAGATCCCTTCATAAAATATTTCAAAAAGCAAATTGTAAAATTACACAGTACCGAATAATTTCAATTGAAGCACACATAAATAATGATGACAGTGACATATTGGTCACGTTATAAATTTTTTTAAATAACGACGCGCTTCAATAAATTTTGATTGCTTGAATTGTTACTTAAAAAAACGATTGTTTCGCGGCAACAAGACCTATACTTACATCACAAACATACACATATCAAATATGTCAAACAATATTCCAGATCGATTAATTAAACAATAATTTTTTTTGCAGTTACGTAAACATGATAATCACCGCGGTGTTTTCATAGTCGTACACACAATATTGGAAAGAAGAAATTGTGATAACTATACATTTAGGATGAGTGCACACATATTTTGATAGTTGTTATATTATTTAAAAATAAAAAAAATAACCAAAAAAATATATATTTAAATCGGTTAAAAATCGTAAACATTCAGTGTATGTGAAACGACAGATGCGATAGAACCATCGTACACTTCGAACGCTTACCAGTTTTGCAAATATTTGAGGAAGCAGTTCCGCACAGATCTATCTTCATTTTTATCAGGTAAATCATTTTGTATTAATTCTTTTATATCTTTTAATATATAATTCATATTTTATCGTCCTATACACATACATTATGGGATTAACATTCGCATTAAAACACTCATAATTGTCATTCGAACGTTGCGCAATATGGTTGAAGTGTGGCGAAATTCTGAAGGGAAGTAAGTATACGCAATCTTTGCAATATTCCGTATACTTTTTTCTTCAGAATCGATAAGGGCTTAAACCTATCACGTTTATTCGCTCTCTCATACATTTTCCTTACATAAAACGCCTTCGGAGTATGACATTTCGGTATAATTTTGTCAACTTAACTGAATCCTGCCGCCACGAATTCATTTACATAAAACGCCCGGCGAACATCGGTGTTTATGAAAATATTCACAAACATCGCAAAATTTCTGGGAAAACACGACATAACAACATGAACCCATTGACATTATGCCACTGATAATATAATATTAATATTTTGTTGACGAAATATTTCGTTATCGAACTATCGACGGATTTTTTTATACACTCAAAATTCAGCGGAAAAAAATCGCTAAAATTAACAATGATTAAACGTGTCTCGTTTGTCTCTGTCTGGAACGCAAGAATTAGAAATTTCTTGAGCACCGAGACCATTTGTTTCAATGAAGTTTAATTAATTTTGAAAACGACCGTTTCTCTAGTGAAACCGGAGAAGACACTCCGAATACCAAGCGGTGGTGTCAAAGCAAATTAAACGTTTTTTTTTTTTCGTTACCATTTTGCACTTTGTAACGGTATCGATTGATATGGTGTCGCGTGTTTAACACATATTAGGAAAAAGGAAAGTATGAAAATATCGAAAGATAACCACGCCCGTCTGCTGTCGCGACACGACAATTAAATTTAACAATGTGCCTTTGAATATAATTGATTACGAGCAAAAAAAGTCTAACGTTATCTCGCGATGTAAAAGGCGCATTGTAATCCCGAAAGAATACTTTCCGCGACGCGTTAATTAATCTTTGTAGATTTTTTTCGCATCGATTATAAATTCAGAATATTTTTGAAACGATAGAATATGCATTGACGATATCACTTTGCGATCTCATCGTTTATGTATTATGCTATTTTCCAACTGTTGCATTGCTGCGTTGCAATGCAACACGACCATTAATCGGGGCGATCGATCGGACTCAGTTTCAATATTGTATATGGATACGATATTGATACCTCCATCAATTTTTCTTTTATATTTGACCTATATTATTTATATTACATAACTTGAACATAACTAAAGAATCCTAAATCGGTAAATAAAACTCCTTACAATAATTTGATTTATCAGTAATAAATCGTCGATTTAAACTCTGAATATCGATACCATTCGATTTTTACAATACAAAATAAAATACCGACTTCCAAACACATTGATCCAAAGCCAAATTCGAACAAAGCTAAACCATCCATCATACACAGCATCCACCTACACAAGTCGATCACCACAAACACACTCGAAGCAGGCGAACCCATCTCACGGCTGAATAATTCACCAGCGCAAAAACCTAAAGAAAATCACACAGCACATGAATTTTTCAGGGATCGTCTCGTTCGACGGCATCTGAAGAATTCGAGTGGATGTTCCCATCCGAACCGACTAAAAATAGTCGGCCATATCGGTTGTTTGTTGGCCTTTGCGAGAGCAACCGGGAAACATTACCGTGTACTATTTTAGTAGCGCACTCGAAGTCGGGGAACAGATCCGGGATCGTAGTTGAACACCCCTGGAAGATGTCGATCTTTTAAAAGATTGATCGTTTTGGGGGTAACGCGATCGCGATCTCTCCAAAAGATCGATCGATCTTGGTGGGAAAGTTTTCGAGACTTTTACAGCTCGTTTTTCTTCGTCGAATTGATAAATTCGAATTTTATTACTTACATTGTTTTTTTTAAAACAAATTTAGATCTATTCAATCGATATTTTTCTCGGGATGGTAATGTGTTCAATTTGATCTTTATTGAGACGATACAATGATATTAGTGAACACATTATGGTTTGACAATCAGATTAATTGATTGTACTGCAAAAGCACACATCGCGTGTAAATTTGTCGCCCAACTTGTCCAACTTTCAACGACGAATTCTCTACAGGATACGATGAGAAACTTTACTAAACGACTTCGTTAAACTTCCGTTCGTTGCATAAAATATAACGCCATTAACGGAGGATGTTGCCGAAAGAATTCACGGACAAATTCTCCCTTAAAGCTCTCGAGCGCGCGTGTTTCTAGTCGGTAATTTATGGACCAATTTAAAGTGTTAGCACACTGTAGAATAGAGTGGTTTAAACGCTGATCAAATAGTAATGAGAAGAGAAAAAGAACGTGTGAAAACTATAGAGAAATCGATTTTTTTTTAAGTGCTTCTTATGGAGAACCAATTAAGGGTCGTCAAAAAAAAGCACTCAATTTGAGTGAGTGCGTGCCCTTAAGATTATCGAGGCCATCAACAACTTGTCGAAAGAGAGTTTCCGGAGCTATGCGTTGAATAAATTTTAAATTTTGTCTTACAGAATTGATGCATAATTTTTTATGAAATTCAATTTTTCCGATCATTTAATTCGGCGATAAGCAAAATGCGGTTAACGGATCATTTAAATTTAGCCCATAGAGTCGTTTACTTATTTTTTTTTTTTATTATTGAAATATTTTTTTGGAAATTATTTTTATTTTAAATTTGGTTGAATACATCTTATTTATATTATATTCATGTTTTAGACCGTTAATTTATATATCTTCCTAGAAATTTCATTATTTTTTTTTTATGTCGGTGCTATTGTAGCTTACAAAAAATATTGAATTTTCAGTCATATCCCGCTGCCAAAAAATGATTCATTTAAATAAACGTCTCACATTTGACTATACGAAAAACCGAAATTTTCAAAAACTCCACATTTGCTTTTTGCCATAACACTCAGAAAACTCTCATACAAAACGAACGATCATACGAAAATTATACCGACAGTATATTAGGCGTTTTTTCCATCGACATAACGACAAAAGCACCCGGCCACTTTCCCTCGGAATAGACGACAACTTCACGAACACGCACGGATCCCATTTCTCGATCCCCCGCATTCTAAAACGACCGGGAAATTCCGTAAAGCACCAAAAAAAAAAAATCCCGACGACAACGAGAGGGGTATACCGTATACCCAACCGGGCATTATGCCGTTCGGCCCGGCGATATAAACGCGTCGTCTGCGTTTTATTTTATGCCCGTCGGGGGTTTTTCCGCAAAAATCTCGCGGGAAAACTGCTCGCGTTGATTGAATCGTGAAGCTGCTTTTGTTTATTTGCGTTTTCGGGGTCGCCGCCGGTTCCTAAAGCGTGGGGCGCGCGTTTCGGGGGTGTTGCTGTTTGGCGATAATGGCGGCCGCTTTTCGGGTCCGGTGCTTTTGTTGGTTTTGTGGGTTTGGGAAGGTGCGAATCGAAAAAGGGAGAGTAGTTGTTGTTTTCTGTGTTTGTAGGGAAATTTGAAATACGTGACCTACATGTTTGTTGTATCCGTGGAGCGTATTCTAGATTGTTTAGCTGATTAGAAAAACGAAATGTCAACACGCGAATTTTGACCGATATTGTTATCATTGTATGCAGCTTATGTTATGTCGATTTCAGTGCAAGGTTTTTCTGATGAAATAGGAAATTTGGGTATTTCGGTATTCGGGAAAAGTTACTATCAAGGAGTTTGAAATTCAAACTTTGAATACTTAAAACAAACTTCCAAATAATCTCAGATTAATAATTGTATGTTATATCATCTCATTCGTATGTTGATTGTGTTATTTGTCACTTTACTTTGGTGATTAACAGGAACTGTTATATAATATTAAATATTTATTGATGCTCATACGATAAAACAAAGAAAACTCAAAGAGCTTAATATAGAAACCATATGTTATTCATTATTCTTATGTATTTTTTATTCAACTCACATATTACTCAACTTAAGCAATCAGGGAAAACCAATACTTTAATTGGTAACTATATCAAACCACCAATTCTCACCAGTAACCGAAGTTAAGCAACATATTATATGACAATGTCGGTTTACGAGTAAATAACCTGATTTGAGATAATTTGGCAAGGGACGATTTCAATTACAGTTACATAAAGATACCTTTTACTTATCAAAATGGACCTTACCTTCCAACAGTAACTAAATAATATCTTCCTGCATTATACATTAAATGAAAACTGCATATGATGAAGCTACATTTTATATCAGAATTAAATTTCGGAAACCTATCATAAAACATCAAGAAAAACAAACAACAAAAACCATGCATCGACATTAAAAAAAACTTGAAAAACCCCTCGCACATGTACGCACAGATTTTATTACGCAATATTTCACGTCCGTATTTGCTTTCGGATCGCGCAAAACGGCTTTTGATATTTACCAAAAATTAATCCGCGAAAATTGCGCCTCGTGTGCGGTCGTCCGTAATTGCAAAAGGTCCAACATTGTCCAAGTTCAAAATGGCCCCAGAGATATGACCCTTTCCCTAATCCGTCCCTGCAATGCGGTTTAATTGTGCGAATATCCGAATGCGAATCCGACGGTGTCGAAATGTGATAATGTTGCATCGGTTTGAATGAATTTCTGACGTTCGGTTTCAGGTCGTTATTTTCGATTTTATCGCCGATGTGCGCGCGCGTTCGCTCTATAAAAATAATTTAAATAATCGAATTTCGTTCCGCCTTTACGACGGTACAATAAAAATTTACCGTAGGAAGGTAAAGTACACAAATCAGAGATTGTGAACTGAATTATTTAAAGTGTAAATGGAATGTGATTATTCAATTTTCTTATTATTTAAAAATAACGTGTATATTTTCTATGATTCTAAACTTCATAAATCTTCGAGCGATTCGTAATTATCCGAACGGGAACAAAAAAAGAGATATTTCCTCGAGTATAAATCAAAGATAATTTATACAAAATTTCACCTTTTGGCACGTACGCCACAGATTCGCAATTCACATTTTGATTCCAAACTATAGATAAAGAATAGAATTGGTCTGTATCCAAAGAAAGCTCAATATAAAAACCATTCGCGTCAATTTTTCGACATCGATGTATACAAACAATCTATAATCGATCGCGTATATCGTTTTTTAATGAATTATTTATTGTTTCGGATGATCGTAAAGTTCGCCAATACAATGGGAACTTTTTTATATTTAGAGCGCCGATTTTCACTATTGAAACGATGGGCGTTTCTAAAATCAACACAGCTTCCTTTAAAAACATAAATATCGCGTCTAATTTGAAGAAAGTTCAACTTATTTATGATGCTATTCAAAACAGTGCTTCTCGAAATTTCATCTCATATAACTCTCATTATTCATTAGAATTAATTCAATTTTCAATTATTCAATTTTTTGCTTACTGTTCTGAATTAATCTTTCGAATATACAATATAACAACAAGCTATTTCCAAGTGAATAAAAAAAATGCTGATTTATAAAGTCGATAGATCAAATCAGATCCAGAAAATCTTCAATATATGTTTGCTTTGGCAAGAGAGTAAAGCGGACCGCTTTTTAAATCCAAATTTCCCCGCTATTCGTAACCTCAGATAATTAGCAACATCATACTTGTATTTTCATAAATTTCCAATCTCCCGACGTTTAGAGTACCGACCCGCGATAACTAGGCAAATATTTACAACGATTTGTGGGCCTGTAAAACGAAAAAAAAAACGGTAAACGCCGCAGATGCGTTCGTTCGTAAATATTTAGACGTTTTTTTCGCCGTTTATTGTTTCGCGGATGAGTCACGGTTTAATTCGCGATCTATCTTTCGTAGACATATCGAAATGTCGAGGGAAAATATATCGGAATCGGTCCGCGGATTTCGGAAGATGTTTTCTATGAAATGTGGGCCTCATCATTGGCCAATATCGGATTACTCGGGAGATGTTGAATATCGCGTTTCGCAGATTGATATATGGGTCAGATGGTTTTATTTGCACTAGACGTTCAAAGAGACGGTTCTTCTATTTCAGTTAATTGACGTTTTAATATGTTGGATGGTGGCTGTGCGTGTCTCGACTTGGATTCAAAGGCTCATTAATTTGAGTGGTCTCGAATTAAAGTTGAACGTTTCGACCCGAATTAACAATGTCGATCTAGTTTTAAAATGTGTCCTTTATATGTGTTGTATGTTCGTTATGTAATGATAATAAATCTTATGACAAAACAAAATGATAATGCGACAATTAATCATAACAAAAGTAAGTTAGAGGGAACACAATTAATTATTCAACATCCGAAATACCTACTCGTATCCTATGCGAATTATTTGCATATCTTCACAATTACATCTACTTGATATTTTTTATACTTTTCAATTTATATTTAGAAGGTTTTTATACAAAAATTTTCTTCATATAATATATATTATCAACCTAATGGGTTTGCATGTGGCTGCTTTTACTTTGTATTCATGCACTTCTGATTCATCGCACTAATTATAAGATGGCTCGATACGATACAGTCTCATATGAGGATGTCTTTGATCTATCTCGCTTTCACTCCATATTTATAGATAAAATCATTGGAGCAGAATAATTTTGAAACCAACTAGTTCATTACTTATATAATGAAATTTTAAATTATTCCTAACAAGATCAATGACATTCTCGATATATTACACTTTATTCAAATCAGTGCTTTTATCGTGATGATTAGATTTTTCCTAAGTCAATGATTATTAATTGCGCCTAAAATAAATAACATCATGGAGCATTTACAAAACAACAATTTTGGAAAAGCTGACTAATAAATATATTATGACGACTTGGGAAATCGTCGCAAGCGTAAAAGCACTGAAACGATGAATAAAACATTGAATTTATACCATGTTTTATGCTACGGTTCGAAGTGGTTGAGAAAAATCGACAAGGCGAACCAAACGTTTCTTTCTTGTCGATTTTTCCAGAATCTGCAAATGTACCCCATCCCACAGGGCACTGTTCACATGGGGAAACACAATTTCAGCACGACACAACGAAACCAATCATGCAAATATGCGGCTAATCGAAAAATATACGTATCTGGAACTGGATGGCTCTTTTTGTATGAGAGCTTGCAAAAAATCATACATTTTTATGAATGCGGGTCTAGCCGGTCCATTAGATTTTTTCTTGTGTTATCAATATCGTATGCTTCATGGTGTTATTTTTTGTGGGTGTAAACGATATTGGTATAGCACGAAAATTCTTGAATGTTAGTCGCAAGGTCGAAAATATATATGCAAGTGGTTGGTACATTTGAATAATTAGTGTTGAAATCGTGTTCTTTTGTGTGAATATACCAAACTCAGCATGATACGAAAAATTTGAATGGATCGCATTCATATTTTTGACTAATCGATGGTAAAACAGGGTTATTCAATAGAATATGATGTTCTTTAAAGATTTGTTTGAGGAAATGAGTAAGTTGAAAACTCTTTATAAAAGATTTTTTACGCTAATAAATAGCATAGACTATGAAATTTGATATACTAACCTCGTTGTTTGAAAAGAGCAATATTCAAGTTAATATACTCGAAACTATTCACAATTCGTTTGATGAAGCAAAGGCATTCGTTTGATGATAGGCTTTTGTTTGATTCGTTTGTTGTTTGATATAGGAAGCAAATCGCAACCTCGATTGTATTTGGGGGAATTAGTTTCAAGCAGGTAGATCGATATAATAGCATTTGAAGTGTTTGTAATCAATTTATTGGAAAACGTCGATTAGTTTGTGCACCCGAGAGAGATTAGATTATACATACAACATGAACATCCACATGGACTTGTTTTTTTGGGTCACACATGAAATTTAACAACCTATATAACATTCACTGCTATAAAAGGTTTTTCTTCAATAACCATTGTAAATTTAGGTATTTTTTCTTATGTGAAAAGAACAACAGAACACTTAAACCGTCTCTTATTCAATGCTTTTAAATCAACAACACGTTTTTATATGACCCGTTAAATAATTAACGTTACTAAAAACTACTTAACTTACGCGATCGATAAAAACCAATTGCCAAAACATCACGTCAAAAGTAAACATATCAAAATACATAGTTAATGCTATTTCCTTTAAAAAATTGAAATTTAAAACCCACCCATATTCTAAAACTCGAATAATCCTACATCAAATTCAATCACATCACCTATGATCGATCAAAAAACGTATCATACCGAAAGCGTACACCCTGAATCCGTACCCCACCTGTGAAAAGGGGCACAGGCGTCAGTGGTGGAAAGGGGACGCCCGTCGTCACCACCGTGGGTGTGTGTCACTGTGGCAGGGGGCGTAGGCCGAGCTGTCAACATCCATCTGGTGCAGTGGTGCGCGGTAGCGGTGGTGGGCGGCGGCGGCGACCTCCTCCCTGACACCCAAAACCCATAAGAAAAAAGCTCTGACCATGCGGTTGGTTGCGTTGCAGGATGCACGCGGCCGGGCTGCACTCCGCGCTGGCCATCAAGAGGCAGCGCAAGCGCAGGGACGAGCAGAAGAGGGCCAAGGAGCGACGCTACTCCCTCCAGAGCAGCGAGTCTGGCCTCACCTCGCCCAGGGGGTCCCAGGGCTCTCTGGAACGCTCTGGGTCCCGCCGCCGCCCTCGCAAGACCCGCCCGCCTTCCAACGCCATGCTCGACTCGAAGGTGGTGACTTCCGTCGGCATGCTCCACATCGGAGTCGTTTTCTTAGTTCTCGGCGTCTTCTTGGTCGGGTCTGGCCTTCTGCCCGAAGATGTCACTTCGGTCAACTCGTGGAGCTCCATCGCTTATACGAGGTGGTGGAACGAGCTCGTCTGCACTGGGTTGTTCGCCGTTGCTATCGGGATTTTCCTTATTATATTGAACAAGTACATTTCTAAGAATGAGGAGCGCGATCTGGAGGAGTATGTGCAGAGCCAGTTGACGCGTTCTAGATCTGGACATCGGCTGGAAAGGGACGTGGAAACTGGAGGGATGGTTTCGAAACACCAAAGACGGGAAAAGCGCCAATTGAAAGAGGAGGAGGAGCGGCGTTTGAGCGGAGTGAGCATCGAAAGTCCTCCTATGAGTCCCAGATCTCCACCCGCCCACGGTGGGAACGACCTTCCTACAGCTCATCACGGGTTCATCAATCCGGCGGCGATCAACGGAGACGCTTTGTTGCATGACCATCATTTAGATCAGATCGTCGAAGAGGATTACTCGACTTCAGAGAGAACTGATGATGACTCAAAACGTATCGAGAAGGAAACTTACATGAATAATTCGATGGCTTTCAGTATGAGCCCGATTACTCCATCAGATACACGCGAGCTGATTGCCAACGGCCGCCACTTGATCATGTCGAGGATGTAATCGTCCCTGATTGGTAATTTTGTAGGGAATCTAAATGAATTCGATGTTTTTTAGCTTTTTTAACGTCTAGATGGAAATTTTGATGGAAATTCACACATTTTTTCGAATATATTACGGGGATAGTCCAAAAAGCGAACGTTTTCGTTATATGGGAACTTTTACCGATATACAAAGTCACGTAATTTTTGGGGGAACTTTAACTTTTTCTATGTTAATATTTTACTCGTTGCAAAGAAGTAATTTTTTGAACAGATTTAAAGTTGATATCGTGTTGAATTTATAATAGTTTAAGTAAAAATAATTTTGAATTGTTTCAACGTTAAAATGTTTCAATTTTTAAAATAATCGAGTCGATCAATTTTCAGTTAATTATTTCTATAAATTATAAAGCTTCTAGTTAAAAAAATACAAGATTATGAACATGAAATTGAATCATAATGTTAATTTGATTAGTAGTAGCTTGCAACCGATTAATTTTTGCTTTCCGTTTAATCAATACTGATAGGAGTCAAGACGATAGAATTTTCCACTCAGATCTTCTTGAGGTTTATAATAGTGAGTACATATTTAAATAAAAAATTTTATCAAAATATACATGAAGAATATTTCATTCGTTTTTTTTCATATATAGACACTTCATGTCTTTATATTTTATAAAGTGGATATTGTTATATATTCACGTAACAACCAGGATACAAATGAAAATTTGCTCAAATATAATTTTTAATATACAATATGTATTATGAACACGGACGTTTTTTGGATCACACCTATACACACTCTTTTGCGCGTGTTTCTATGTGTCATATTTTACTTTCACTGTTTGGTGTTATTTGTCATATATATATATATATATATTATATATATCATTAGGCTTAGCTTTATATAAATTTCACAAACGAATTTGAAAAAGATACTATTATAAAATGAGTGTATGTAATTATAAAGGTAACCATTGGTCTTATATTTCATAGACTGTATCTTATTAAATGTAATATCTTTCCGTTTCGAAAATAGTGAAAATATTAATCCAGTGGAAGCAAAAAGAAAATAGAAAATCTAGAATTTTCAAATAACAAATAACTTTAATTTCGTATGAATAGCCCAAATAGTGGGCAGGGGGGTCCAAAGTAAAGTACACTTTTTAAAACACATCTTTTCTTAATATCAGTTGATAATCTATGAAAAATTGAACGAATCCACTAGTTTATAACGTATATTCATATTTTGTATTTAAACTAATTCTAGATATGATGTTAATTGTAATCAACATGAATTTATCTTGTGTCCATGTTAACCACCTTCAAAATTTCATGCAAAATATAATAGCATTTCTCTCTATTTAATGTAAAGCTTCGAATGCCTTATACTCTAAAAGTATGTATCTCTTAAATTTTCAATTTTTATAAAAATAATTGTATTATTTAGCAATTAGCTAATTACTTGTGTAAATATGAAATTTCGATCGACTGAATATTTTAGGATAAAATTTGAAAATTTTGTAATTAAACACGCGTATTTAATTTCTAGCACTTTTTCTCAATCTCTTAATATGCATATGAATATAAAATCACAATGTTAAATGGGAAATAAAATACAAAAAATTTAAATTTAACTTCTTCTTAAACACAAAGTAATTTAATGCTTGTGTACCGTGTAAAGGCGTAACTAAACTTTTTCTAACGATAAGATAACCTGAGATTTAAACATATTAAATTTGATTTGTTTTTGAATTTTTTCAACAATGCACGCTTATTATTTTATAGGCTTAACATATTTGACTGATTTTCATATTCAGAAACGTTGGGCATGAATCTATTGATTTTGAATTATCTTTCAATTTCGAAATTTTTAGACACTGATTTATTTAATTTTTAGTTAAGGTAGTGTTGTGATTAGTTAATTTAACTATGTATTTTTTATATTTTTTTAGTATAATAAATTACATTCCATTTTTTCCGAAATAATTAGATTTTTTTATATAAAAAAAGTATCATGAAGTTCATGTATAAATTTTCCAGAAAATTTTTCAAAATCTTTCCAATATATTTTAGAAAATTTAGTTTAACTTTTTAAATTTAATATAAATAAAGAAAAAATCATTAATTTGTGATATAATGTGACTTCAATGGAAAAAATACACGTCCTGGTTTTTCCACATAGTGGGTCGTATATGTATGCGCTTGATTGAATTTGCAAAAAAAGACACGTTGTACAAATTTCTGAAAATTTGCAAATGCATTTGAAAATATACAAAATTTATTCACGTGTAAATTAAAATATTTAGCTTATCTCATATCTCCTGCCGTGCTGTGAACACGTTCTGAAAAACGTTTAGCCCGTAGGGTATTTATTATCCTTTACAATCGATAATAAATTAGTATTTTTAAGGATTTATACATACCAAAAAGTAAAAAAAATTACACTACAGCTAAACTGCACAATCATTTTGTGAAAAATGTCGCTAGATTTTTCTGCGTAGTCTTTTTATACTATGTTGTTGTAATAGTCATTTTTATACCCGTTTTTGTTCAAATTTATCATCCAAATGGATAATTATACAAACAAATAGTGATCATATGAACAAATCCAACAATCTTTTAAATAAACACATAATACAAATTACAATAATCAAACGAATATTAAAAGTTATATGTATTTTAAATATGTTACGTATTCACAGTATGAATCAATATAAAATATTTCACTATCATATAAATAATATAAAATAATGATAAAACATCAATTTTCTTATATTAACTTATGATGTATTTATAAATTTTCATAAAATAAAATGTTATGTACTTAGAAAGCTAGTCTTTTTAAAAATGAATATATTGAGTATAAAGATAAAATTCCCTGGCACATTTTTAAAATCGATATATAATAAAAGTGATTTTGACATATTAACTGTTTTATTTATTGCAGTATTGTGATATAATTATGTACATATACAACTTTGTTAATGTTTATTAATTATTGTTAATGTATCTGATATTTTCAATATATTATATGATATAACACTTTATATTTGTACAATAAAAATAAATAATTATTACATAGCATACTCAGATATATCTTCAAATACAATTTTCCCCATTTTCTCAACACATTTGGGCCTATTTCGTTCTCGTATGCTTTTGTATTTTCTTCACAACAAACGATTGTAGCTAACGAAAATATTTAGCAGAGCAAATTTCTGATGTACCTTATTTTATGTATCTATAATATATATATTTGTAAGACTGGTCATTTTAACCGTCAACATAAGTGTGATAATTGCATTGTGTCAAAAAAATTGTCTGTTTAATTTTTCGTGTGTTAATCTCATGAATGTTTATCAGTTATTGTTAATACAAATCAAAAGTGTATTTTATAATCGGGCCATTCAAAACGATTTTATCTTTTTTGGAAATACAGTTAGTATAATTAAAAAAATGTGTTTTATTTTCACGAATGATATGTTTCAACTCCTTCCGATTTTAACTAAAATATTCAGTATTTTAAAATTGCTCGAATTATTATACAATTTTATTTATGAGCAATTAACAATTAGGTTCAAATTATGAAAATTCTTCAAGTATGGAGATAAGGCTATTTTAAATTTTCAATTCAGCTACTTTCAGAGAGAGTTAATCCATTAATAACTTCTAGATATGCAAAAATTTCTTCAATTTCCTCTTTAACTTTCACCTTTCTGCATGCTGCTGATAATTCTAATTTAAATATATATTATTAATTTCAGCAAACGTTTAATTAAAATACTACGGAAACTTACTAAATAATGGAATGGTGATAAAATCATTACTTTTTCAAATATAATCATGAGAAAAAGTATTAGACATTTTCGATGAATTTTGAAATACATTAAAAAAATAAATAAATTTATTGCGTTAACGTATGAGATTTTCAAAAAATCAATGGAAACAGAACACAAGAAAACAACCTAATACTTTCTTTTATGATTATACACCAACAAAAAATTAAAGGCCATAAACTCGATTTTAGGAAAATGCCAAAACACACACATTCACATCCACGTCTAATGTGAAAATATCGTTTACATACATATAGCCATCTAGAGAGCGCGTCCATTGTTGGCGAACAGTACCCTTCACAACTCGATATTGTTCCCGTATGACAGTTTTCACGGATACGAACTATTACATTATACATTTAGCAAACTGAAACTTTACCGACACCGTATTGTGCCTCCGAACAGTCCGAAGCTGAAAGCTGAAAGCTGAAAACGATCGACTGTGTTCGAGCTTGCGGTTGAAATCTGTGTTTGGAATATCTGAAAATCCGGAAAAACGGATGTATAATAGATTCTCGTATGGTTGGTATTCGATTTATTTTTTGAATTTAGTATGTAGTAGTAGTTGATGGTTTCGTCTTTTATATATTCACGGTATAATTATTTTGTATCTATTTCTAGAAAATTATATATGAAATATGAGGAAAATGTATTTCATGTCATAAATAATGGATACAATTTATTTAGTTCCCTTATATTTGACTTCTAATATAAAGATAACATTAAATCGAAAATGTAGTTGAAAAAAATCGTATGTTCTACAAAAATTGGTGAATATATGACCTATTTAGATTTAAAAGCCAATAAGGTTAAGTTCTTGTTTTTAAATTATCATAAACTTCAATCAAACAAGTAGTTTTTTTATATCTAAAAACCCTTTTTATATCTTCTGAATATGTTGAATAGTAATTTCAGAAGCTATTATTTTAATTTTCACAATTTTTGTCCAATAGACTAAACCAAATTGGTATCTATTTAAATGGCTCATATGTATGTGTCTTTTAATACTCGAGTATCAAACAAAAATTTTTTTAGCATGGAAAAAATAAATGATTCAAAAAATCTATTGACCCATAGCATTCAAATTTTGGTCTCTCCCATAATAAAATTCCCTACATTTCTCACATTTCGAATAACGTCTCCAGCAGCAGTTTCTGGGTCGATGACGTCATCGATGCACGTCATAAGGCTCTTCGGGTTACGTTAACGGGAAAATGGTAGGAGGGCGGAAAATTCCACGTCTGGTGCACCTTCGGATTATAATATTGTTGGATTTTCAATATTCCGGTCAGGTTCGTTTGAAATAATGCTAAGTTGCGCCATGTGCTTGAATAATTTCGGGGGTTATTATCTTTAAATTATTGTGAACCCGAATTTCGGGTTTATCTTGTATCTCGTGATGAAGAAATTTTATTTTTTTCAATGTATTAAATGAAATTATTTAATTTAAGAAAAATGAAATATTATACATCAAATTTAATCTGGAAAATTCTTCTGAAAAAAAATTTAATTTACAACATTACATACATTCCTCGTATACATTACAATCGTAAAAATACGAGAGAGTATGCAATATTAAATTTTATGTTGCAACACGTAACGGAAAACTCAATTGAATTTTACGACTGCACAAACAATTCGGCCCCGAAGCGATACGGAAAAGTGGGAAAACTTCAAACATTTCGCATAAAAACGGACATCAAATACGACGAAATTGTATCGCATACAAAGAAACGTGTGTAATTCGCAAATTAAATCGCCGGATCGATCTCGCCGAATAACCGGACATATTGTTTGCTAAACGGCCAGTGTTTGTATGCACGTTTTTGCATGGCCGAAACATATGTGCCGTTTTCATATGCAGTTAATGGAAATGGTGGGAAAAACAAACAGCGGCTAATGCTTTGTTTTCGTTCGTCACTTTATAAATGTGGGCAAGCGTTAACGACCCTTCTTCGATATTTAATCTGAGCTTTTGTTGAGCTTTCAATGCGTCATTACCATACAGCGCGTCATAAATCATATCGTTTGGGAAATTAGGAAAATCTGCGTTGGTTTTTTTTTGGGTAGATTTTAAAATTCATCAATCGTTGATAGGTCGGTGGTTTCGATTTTTTTTTTATTATTTATATTCAATTTTTTGTGTACGTAAACTTTTATCCGCTCGATTTACGGAAAACAAGCACGGAATTATAATACGATTTTTATATCTGAAAAACACAATTTATTAGAAAGATAAAAGTCATAAATTGTATATTGTATCCATTTGCCTGATTATTTCCGATACTTTACCAAGGGGCATGATAATATATTGATTTTGATTACGGTAACTCTTCGTGTCTTATTGAATCAACGTCTTCTTTATTCAACCGCACGAAAATCTGTCAAAACATCCAATATGCAAATTTATTTATGACTTTAGATAATCTTACATATACGCAGTATATTATGTATCGATTAAAACCGTTCGAGCATGAAATTTTCCATGACCTTCCAGTCTTTATCGGGCAAATTTCCCGAAGATACACAACACTCGATAGAGCACAATGAAAATTAATCTGCCGATAGAGCAGTTCACTTGTCCCACATTGTATCGCTAATTTTAATTAACACTGTACGTTTCAATACACCATAATTCGACACAGAAGCAAACTATAATCGCCCCGGCCATAATAAAAGACGCTCCGATATTGCGATTAGAAAAGGAAATTTTATATCCTCTCGGAACATATAAAATGGATCATTCTAGTAGGCTTTCCCAGGCTCTATACGTTCACAGTGTAGGGCTTAGTTTTCCATGTAATGGCCGAGGATCCGGTCCCACGAGAGAGTCAGACCCATTTCCTCTGCACTTAAGTCCATAAGTCCATCAAGTTGTTATGTCCATGCCGATCGGGATGTGCTCGAATTTATATATGAGGTCGGTACGCTGCTGAAATCGTGTTTGCGAGCTGATAATTGAATGTTCCTGGGATGAGTTGGGGTTGGTCGAATTTGCATATTTTACGTGTTGAAAATTCTAATTTTCTACGCTTACAAATATTTGAATTTTAATTGAAAGCATTTTGTGTTCGTAGATTCTAAATAAATGAAGTTGTGTGTGAAAATTGGTCTGTATTTTTTTATTTGTGTAGAAACTGTCGAGTTTGAGCGGTCAGTATTTTCAGATTGGAATAAATTGGTAAAATATGTTTTCAATTTTTCAAAATTATATTTTCATTATAACAAAAAACCATCTCAATTTTCGTTAGTATTGAAAGGAGTGTATTAGAATAAATAGTGTATAAGCCTCTTAATGATGATAAACCTTAACAATTTAGCTTATTTGAATATATCGATTCCTACCAATCACCAAAGTTAAGTGAATTATAGAGTAGTCAATAGAAGCGATCTCTTTCTGTTTCCATGAGACCATTTGATAAAAAATTACTTCAGTACTCAGCTCTTTGAAAATTCCATTTTCTTTTTCATATAAAGAAAAACGTCCAAACTTTCGTTGGTATGGAAGAAAATTTATTCCACAATTTACGTACATATAATTGATAATCATTTACACGTATTTCACAACAAAACTCCAGAAATTCCCCACCGACAAAACATGACGCAATTGAACAAAACAAATTACATTGCGAATTTCAAGAGCGGAGTTGCGTTTTAATTCGCAAGCGTACGCATGCCGTCCGCAAGATAACGAGACCGTTTCCCTTTGGCATTTTTGCGCTCGTTTTCCATAAATTTCCCTTTATCATTCCTCTGCGGAGAGTATCCTCGTATGGAACGTACTTTCTTACGATATCATACGAGAATGTTTTATTTGAACGTTTGTCTATTCATAAAATAAACGAGATCAAAGCTGACACACTTAACCGCACCGCGCTTCGCACAATGCGAACGTGGAAAGCCGAGATGAAAAGACGGGAACCTGGATTGGAAATGCAATATTTTATGTCTGGTTTGTATTCCAGAATATTGTGCTTTGTATACTTTGACGAGAATGTTATTGGATTCGACGGTAATTGAATGATCGAGCCGCGCTACGTACTAATCAAGTTTGTTGCAATTTTATGTGTTTATAGCGGTCGATACTGAAAATATTTTCATAGCTCGTCAAACAGTTTATAACCGCAAAATATCATAAATCTGAGCATAAGTGTGAAGTGTAACCGTTTAATATGATTTTGAAATGCCGCAAATTTCTCACAATCTAGAAATATCTGATTGAAAACTTTGCGGTAGTTTCTGAATGCATATCATAGAAATTGAGATAAACTAGCAGACATTGTGTATAGTTATTTGAGAAAATTTTATGTTATGGAATATTAAAAATTATGATGTTGTATGTTTTAAAACTATGCAGATGTTGGAATCCCTATTGTGTTGTGAATGCAACTTACAATTGCAATGTACGTGATGCGCATAAAGTACAAATTGGTATCGTCTAGGGAAAATATGATTTCTGAATACAATATTCCGTGCAGAAACTACATAAATTTCTGAAATTATGTAAGGTATTAAAATATATTATATTTATTTATAAACAGAAATATTTAGCAATATTTATTAGCATAATAAAAATGTTACCATTTGAATCCACATTAATTTTCCCATACAAGATTTTAGTTTTAACTACGAAACACCAAAAATAGAACAAAAAAGCCTTAACAGAACATTCGAATCTTATCAAACCCAACACGCACATAACAAAACGTGCAAATGCAGCATACCTCAAACGACACACTTGAACGGACATTTACAACACAAAGAACTTCAAACGACCAAAACCAACGACATTCACCCGAACCGAAAAACTCCTAAAATTTTCCACACCGAAACTCAACCATTCATCACAGCACCCGATTCAAATTTGGCCCCAGCCTCGTCCATATCACGACCGTATCCATTGAACCTAACGACATTAGGCCAACTTCTAATGCAAACAGACAGCATCCGACCATTCCTGTACACACTAAACCCACAATTGCAGCCTACGTGCCACTAAAAGGGCGGCCATAAGGGCGCGGGCCTGGAGGTCGAAGGCTCCCAGGACTCGCCACGAGTGGCTCGGTTGCCAGGCCGCCAAAAGAGAGAGATGGAAATATTGCTTTTGTAGGAGGTTTTATATTCGCGTCCTTTTCGCTCTTCTCGCAAAATCGATAGCGTTGGGAAGAGGGCGCGCCGGGCGCCGCTACGCGCACGCGACATGGCGCCAATTTTGAATTTCTCTTTTTGATGGTTGGGTTAATATGGTTGTATTGCTATTGTTTATTAAACGTTTTGTTTGGAATATGGACTTTTTATATATTGAAGTCATATCAGTTGTATGTCACTTTCCAATATGTTATCGTAATAGGTAGGTCAGCGTGTTCTTTATATCCGTAATAGATGTATGTAATTTAATTTGGGTTGAGCTGTGGGTTTGTATTATATATGAGGAGTATATTTTCTGATTCAATCTTGTCGATGATGATGGATGTCGGAGTGGTAGTGTTTCTATACGGGATGTATTGTACTCGATTGAATTGGTTTAGACATTTATTGATTTGAAATGTATAGAGTTTTCCGAGAAAAATTCTAAAGGTAAAATGAAAGATTGTTCGTTTTTTCGAAAGGATTGTAGTCATAAGCTAGGCATCGTCTATACGTTCTTTTGAAATATTATATTTAATTTAAAATGTTGCTGCCGCTATTATTAATAAATTCTGCATGAATTCATCCAAGAAATATTTCAATAGAGTTACCTAACCAATTAACTGTTATAATCAATAATTCTGGGAAAAGGTTCGCAGGAAATATCTATGGCATATTTCGTTCCATCAAATATTTCATAGTATCCGCACTAATCACTGTTATTACCATTCGGAAGCATATTAAAAAATATATTAAAATTTCAAACACAAAATTAATAATAAAAAATCATACCCATATCCATAAAAATATCAACCATCAAAGAAACCGAAACCAACACCCAAATAAAATAAAAAAACAAATCGACCTCAAATCCCACACGAAAACGTCTCAATCACCACCAACAAGCATATCTGCGATATAAATCATGCAAATTGCAAACCTCGGCTCTTTGCCCTCCCCCGAGGCAAGAAAGCACGCCGTTTTCCACGCTTTATTATTAATCATCGCGAAAATCGGCGGAAAAGCGAAAAGCTTTTCCGCGGGCATGCACGGCCTAGACGACGGTAAACAAAACGCCGTATCGATCCGGACACAAACAGGTGGTTTTCGGGAAAATGACGCAAATAACGCACGCGAATCATCGCTTTTCTATGTTTCGTGCGTTGTTTGGGAATCGTCGATTGTCGATTTGGTTCGTGATTGATGTGCGGATTTGAGGATTTTGCCGGTCTTGGGCGAAGATGTTTTTTTTGTGTGTGTCTGTTGGAGGAATGTCTTTTTGTTGTGAGATTAGTGGAATGGTTAGGTTTGGTTTTTGGGGAATTTTTCGTGTGGTTTTGTTGTTTTAGAATGTAGGTGGTGATTGATGTGAGGATTTTTCGATTGTGTTTAATGTCGTGGAAAAGATCGATTTCTGATTGATGTTTGTTGATGAAATGTGTTTTGGATTAGTTGAATTTAGAATTTTTGGATACGATTTAATTCATATATTTTTCAAATTAAAAATCTTCTTGAAAAGTATTATAATGTAATCAATTTATAGAATTTCTTAAATCGTTAATTTTGTTCTGGAAAAATCGTTTAAATATCCTATTTATTCTCATTAAAAAATGGTTCTACATAGAATTATTATTTGAATTTTTTTTATTTTGATTACTTTTTTTATATTGTTTATCATAAAAAATTTCTAAATAGCGTGCTGTGAATAAAATTTGAGTCTGATCAGTCTCTTTCATTGGCATATAAAATCGATGTAGAATAAACTTAAATTTATGCAAAGTCTGGAAAATTTATAGTAAATTATACTTCGTAATATCACTGTCGTTTATAGCCAATTTGTATCTTGATTGATGTGAAAAATGATCTGAATTCTTCGATGTCTTGCTGCGATGAAAGACGGTATCTGGTAAATATCAGTCGATCGTATATCCTTATTAAAATAATCGGATCGTTGATTATAATTTTCTTATATAACGAATCGAATTTTCAATGCTTAATCCATTATCATTATTTTTCTTAATAAAAAACTTTATGAATCTAATATAATAAATTGGTAAAAAGATAACATCACACATCAAAGATGATCATATCACGTAAATAAATATTATTTATAAGACCATGTTTCTTATATATAGCATGTTTTTCGAGCACGTTGAATAAACAAGTTATTGATTTTGTTGACATTCTGCTCACAAAAAATGCTTCGCGAAAATATATGAAAATATTATTTCGAACATCTTCGATTTCCGAAATTCAATTATACGACTTCGGTTCAAATCGCGCATTGAAATTTATAATATACCCAATTCGTTTCTTCAGAATATAAGACATAAATTTGAAAAAACGTTTTAAATGACACATTTTTTATAGAAACGTGCCTATATAAAAACACACATGCACGAACACGTGGAATGAATATGTACATATTTTGCCTGAAAAGGGGCCAAATCTAAAATTTAAAAATCTCCAAAAAAACACAAAGAACCCTAGAAATAATCGTATAACATCCGGACAGAGAAAACATTCAATTTCCGGATAAAAAATTCACAAACAGCGCGAAGGCGTTCTCGCGCGAAGACCCATATAAACACACGTCTCTTGACCTTTTCCGAGTTTTCCGCGTGAGTTTTCCCGCCGACCTTTAACTGCCTCCATGCGAAAATTATTTAAGCGAATATTTGAATAATGAACCCACGCAGGAGTAGAATTTTCTAGGGACATAGTGTTGAAAACAACCGCACCCCTTCCTGCGATGGCCCGATTTGATTCTTCTTGTCCTTTGCATGGGTGTGCATAATTTAATTGATTGAATTGTTGATGGGTTCGTTTTTTCATTTGTGCAGATGGAAAGTTCGGGTCGTCTGCTGAGAAGGGTTTATTGAATTCGTGTGTTTTCATAGAATTGAAAAGTAGACGACGAAATGTATATAGGTATTGAGGAAAGTGTTAGGCGTTCTGTTTTTTTTTGTTACGTATATAAAGTAAGCGATGTTTTTTATTTATTTTTTTATTAATCAGTTAAGCTAAAGAGTTTTTGTAATATGATATTGAATTAAAAAAAATAACTCATATTTCCATTCATATAAGATTTAAAGAAAAATTGGGGTTGCTTTATAATTTTTCATTACTGTATTAGATTAAGGCCCAGACTTCACGATAAAATGTTAGAAAATGAAACGTCATTTATCAGTGACCTATTTTAATTAATAAATGTTTCTGAGATAAGATAGATCACAGATCATATATGAAAGGCCTGACATTTATTTTCACCTATAAAAGAAAACAATCACACAATCCATTTCCGTTTATATTTCATTAGATTTATAACCGTATCTTAGATTGATTTGATACAGTAAAAACGATAGGCTTTTATTGATTCCTTTCATCGGAAAGGCGACAATAAACCAATTTACGAGACCTATGATTGATCAAATTCGTTCGCCAAATCGAACCAAACATGTATATTAAATTTACAGGCTTTCAATTAGAGTCCCAATAATTAATTCTCCCCCAAGCACAGAGTTGTTCCACGAATTTCCCAACTTATTCAACATTGAGCATACATTGAATTACATTACATGCGATCGTTACGGATACTCAACCAGCACTTAATTTAATGGAAAACCATGTAATTTCCCCATCGAGCGATGGACGAGCTCTCTCCATATTAAACACTCGCCCGTGGCGATGCATCTCGAACGAAAGTTGAATGTATTTGCTGAAAATGTAATTTTTTTCCCTTCGCGGAATATTGTAGATTTATCTTTAGCGTATAAATTGCAATGGGAAAAAAACAGCGTTTTCGTAAATGAAAAATGTTTTCTGATACACGTGAAAATATGAAAAACTGCCGTTTCATCGGGCTTTTCCTGCTTTCGTGCGTTGTTATTTTTTTATACCATTCTTTTTCGAAATTACGTGACGTACGATTCACGTGTTGAACACGGAAGCGTAACGAATGCGAAACTCTGCTTCGTCAGATTGTTATCTCTTTGTGATATTTTCGCTTTTTTATTCATCAAGCGTACATCCTTCGTATTGCTAAATCATTCTGTTTGTGCAAGATTAATCTATATACGTTCCGGGCACGAAATGATTTTCTATATCATATATATTTCAAATACGTCGTTTGTATAATATCTAAACAACGTTCCATCGAAATAATAGCCGCAACGTCCGAATGCAGCTTTCATTGTAGCTCAACAGGTATTTGCTCAAAATGTAGGTCATTTGTGAGTCATGTGCACGATGGCATCGTTGCGTTTGTTCCCCTACTGGAAAATCGTTCATTGTATATTTAGATGGGGTAGGAAGTTTGCCATCTACCATCATTGTTTTGGAGGCTTCGTTTAAAGAGCAGTCGCTTCGAGAGACTATCATCACGACAAAAGCACTTGCGGACTTCCGCTTCCTGCGAGTTTTGATGTACGAACAAAACTATTGTCGTAAGAACACAGTTTATTTATGAATATGCATTTTTATTTTAACTATTCGTGTTTTGGTGTCAGTGATGAATATAATGTGATTTTTTTAATACAAATATTTCATGTATTTTAGTAATAATTTTCTATGTTAAAAATTAATCAAGCTATTGTAATAGATAGAAAGTTAATTAATAGGAAATGAATTTATACAAATATTGTTCTTTTTTGATAATATATCACTGACACCATTAACTAATAAATATCATTAATCAAACAGTGCGTGTACAAATTTTCTTTCTAAAATAAAAGAACGATGTAATTATTTTAACTAAAAATGACACGATCACTATAATATATTTCTACAATAAAGATGCTAAATAGAAATCTATTACAATAAAGCAAAATGACTTGAATTTACATTTTTATTAGAATGAGGGTTCTTTGTATAAATGACTGCAAATGTAATATTACTTTTCCTTTTGAATATTGTATTGATATAATGTTTTTACATAAAATACATTTAGTTTTACACAAAGCCCTACTCACACATTAATATCCATACAAAAAGCAGTTATCAGAACATGTTCATTATTTTTTTCTACGCAAATCCATCAAAATTTTCACAAAAAATTATTCGCCATCGAAAAACACGAACTAATTTTTTGTTACCATCCAACAACAAACAATAGCACCGGCGAATTCCGAGCACGGCCACTTCGCAGAACACAAACTAAAAACTTTTTCCGAGGCAGAACCATCCCTTTTGTCCCTCAATGTTTGCCGGCGCTCCTCGCCATATTTGTATTGACCGTTTCGGTTTGCTTTCAGGATTGCGAGCTGAAAATTTATTCAGGATGATAGGAGCAATGCCAGCGGTGGCCGTGCGCCACGAGAGGAGGAGGGCCGACAAGAGGAACAAGAGGCCGAGCCAACTTTACTTAGGAGGACCGTGGTTACCACCTTCGCCGGTCACGTCTCCGAGTCCACACTTGGACAGGTTGCCCGAATACTACCTTTGCGGGAAGGTCAGTTCTTGGTTTTATGACGATTTATTTTTTATGCAATTTGATTAAGAATTGGGATGTTTTTTGATTGAAAAACTGTGTATAGATGAAAATTGTAGTCATTTTTTTAAAGGTAATTTTAAGTTTTTGTATTATTTTAGAATTCGATGTATAAATTTATTAATGTTTTTTTGTTTCTTTATTAAAATTTGTTTCACAATACGTATAGGTATATAAAATATTTGATATTTTTTAATTATACCCCAATCCTCTTTTTACACGGGGGATGCGTTCAGGAGACTACCGTTTAAAAAATGTATGGTTGCCATCAAAGCCCTCACACCCTGAAATCGGGCCTAGAACCAGAAACTTTATCGGGCCCTCTCTTTTCACAGATTTTTTTTAAATTAGTCAGTTTTTAGTATGTACCGGCAATTCAAATTATGCATAATACGAAGACGAATAGAATTGATAGATTCTGTTAAAAATAGTGACAAAATAATTTTATAAAATTGATCGATGCTGGGTTCTTTTGTAACCTCGGACCTAGGGCTAAAGCTCTGCTGAACCCCCCCCCCTCTATTGGGGGCCATGGTAACCATGTACAAATTGAAGATAGGTTCCATCAGTATATCTGGATGGATATACATCCAATCAATGGATGAACATCCATCCAAATATACTTTATAAAAAAATCGTAATGTACAAAAATTTCTTCATGTACAATCATCAAAAAACATCAATTTTTTTTATTTAATAACTATAATTACATACACATAATTATAACAGTACACTGGCCTGCACCAAATCTTACTGTTGTGGCATATAACACATTTTTTTATACCGTATAAAAAACCATAGTGAAAAAAACCGTGTAAAAAAATCTATTTTTTTTTTTTCTTAAGCCGTGTTATTTCGGAACCGTCTAAAAAAAGGATTAGATGTATTTAAAAAAAATTATAAATCGAAATTTAGTATTTATAATAAATATTGAAAAAAAAAACACATTTTTATTATGATAATTTGGTTCTAAAAACCATTCACTCCAAAAATAATAAATGTTATATTAATTAACTTTCTTTTTTAAATTTTCAAATTACCAATTCGAAAAGTAAACTTTTTTCTCTCCCTGTTGCGTGTTATGTGAATAATCTTGTTTCATTAAAATTAGCAAAGTTTTGGTTCGTTTCATTGATGTTTCTTGAAATATTAAAATATTTAAATTAAGAGAAGACATTTTTAGAATCTTATACTCGATATTTTTATTTTTAAATTTCCCATCCAGTCTTAATCTTTCAACTAGGGTTACACAATGTTATTTTTCCATCTGTGAATATATAAATCATGTTTTAATGGTATATTAAATTAAAAGAATTTACGATGAACCCAGAAAATTTTTAATTCAAGGACTCTTTAAATTAATTGCTACCAACTTTTCCCTTTTAACTACGTATTATACAAAAGGACATTGGAAAAATTTTACGTTTGCATTTTCAGTAATGGGTTTTTACGTTGAAATTTTCAAAAACGGAAAAAAATATTGCAAACAGAATTATGCGATTTGAAAAATTGAACGTAATTTATTCAAATAATTTAGCGTGTTTGCTTTGTGAAAGAATTCGAAATTTATTTTTTTATATTTAAATTTAAATTACAAACTAAACTTTAGAACCATAACGAAATGATCGATACCAAAAAAGGAAAAACATAATAAAACTTAAAAAATGTATATAAGTACCTGAAATAAGCGACAAATTTATCGTTTTGTATCTCTTTTATCTGAACAATATTATCGAATCGGAATCCTCACAAAAGATATTACGTTTTTCTTGAACGTCGTTTTGTTGTGATCATTGTGTTATGTAAATTCTAAAGAGGGGTTCCCATAGGGGAAATTTTGTTACAAATTTCCATCACGTATTGACCATACATTTTCTTTTCCTGATGTGCAAAACGCGTCGAAAATACGCTACATAATAGAATTTCATAATCTGAACCTGCTTGATTTTATTTTCCTAGAAAAATCAGGAGTTATAATTCCTCAGATCTTAATAAATCTACCAAAGTCCATTTTTTTCACATCAAAGAATCTGTAGAATCATCAACACAATTTTATATACAACGATTTCAAGGCTGCAGGCGAAAACCCAAATAACCCTAAACGAAAATTGTCTTATTTTCGTATTCATTAATTATGCCAGATTTTTTGAAATGGGTGCTTCGAATAAATATCGGATATCCCGTGACGTTGTTGGCATTGTTATTTTTTCGTCCGGCCCATTAACCGTTAATGCTTTCATCGGATAAAAATAAAGAGAAAATGGACCGTTATATGGCAGATTTTTCGCGATGATATTCAATTACGAAACAGATATGAATAAAACGAGACGTGAATTTAAATTAAATTTCTCGGGAAAAACAAGACGAACGCCGAAGAAAATCGTGACCTCGTTCTTAACGACATCTGTTGTTGTTTTTGCGAAGCGCGAAAATTTTCCACCAGGTTTTTCATAAAGCTGCGTTTGTTTTTACTGAATAATGTTTTTTTATGATCAAATAAATGAGTTTATTGCACCGCCCGTATATTTTTTTGATATTTCGAACAATTTTGTAACCTGAAAAA
This sequence comes from Hydropsyche tenuis, assembly GCA_009617725.1. NCBI lineage: Eukaryota > Metazoa > Arthropoda > Insecta > Trichoptera > Hydropsychidae > Hydropsyche > Hydropsyche tenuis. The sequence goes on from VTON01000004.1 coordinate 5,056,463, forward strand.
TATGAATTTTGATCATATAAAAAAAATTTAAACAAAGATACAACAAATCATATTAAAAAAAATAATCGTCACACTAAATTTTTTCCAAAGATTAAATTTTCGAATTTTATTACAAATTTAAATTAAAAAAAAATAATAAGCAATGATATTTTCTGATACAACTATTTAACATTACAGAATTTAAGGACAAGTACATTTAACCTAATGAAATTCATTCCCAACTACATAATCCGAATAATGAAAATCTCATATCATACCTACTTAAGCTAATCCATTTTTGCACTTATCCTCAGGTATCAGCCCTCCACATGGTGGTGGGTTCCCTGCTGTTGGGCGGAGTGGTTTTGGTAGTTGGCTTGGTGCAATTGTCCCCTGGTGCTGAAGCTGCAGCACACAAATATTATTTGCTTGCAGCTGGAGCTGCTCTTATATGCGTAGGACTTGCACTAACTGCACTCAGGTACGTGAAAATGTTACACAAGAACACAATGAGTGTAATATATTTTTTTTAATTATAATGTCCTTTTATATTGAGTGTACTTTCGTGTCGTGTTTATTAATTTTCGTTAAATATCTAGTTTATATTCATATGACGTTATACGAGTACCTTGTTTTTCTAAAGTACAGTACAGTCTATCGCGTCGTAAGAATTCGCATTTTGAGAATTCATATAGAAAAAAATAATATTTAATATATATGGAATGATTATATGATATATAATATTATGTGCTGGAATTTTTATTCTTATACATTATTAGATTCAAATTCATATTTTATGATTCAATGATTAATCTAAACGTTGTATAATATGAATATTACCAGCGCATTATAACAGAACCTACTCCAGTTTTAAAAATTAACAACAATAAAGACATAAACTTCAACAATTAGATCGACAATTATATAATAAAACACAACATAAAACCCGCCATCAAATAAAACCATATTTCCATCAAATAAACACCGACCCACTTCCGAACCATCACACACGCGATCGCATCACCACACCACACTCAATTTGTCAACATCACAACAACCATACACATTATTCATCGCATCGATAGGCACGATCGACACTCGGAAAGCAGACATTCGTGGAATCCGACCCTGCCGCGAAAATCGACAAATTCGGCGCAACCTTTTTCGGAAATATCCGCCCATTAAGCGGTGTCCATGTAATATTTAAGCATCCGCCCTAAACGTGCGCTGAAAATTTCAACGAGCCCTCCAGGGCTGTAGTCTGCATATTTCATATCGCGAATTCGCTATAGTGAAACTGGGCCGAAAACATTTCCGAGAAACGACGCCGTTGATCACGCATCAGAGATGTGGCCTAACGAACGGCGCATTTTCGCTGCGATGTGTGCGGAATGGCATTGTCGGATTTGCGAATGGGTTTCGCATAATGAGGTAGTTGTTTTGTATGATGGATGAATGGGGTTGTGGGGTGTATTGGAGGAAATGGGGTTTGATTGATCGAGCGGTAGAGCAGCGCTCGTGGCGGCGGGCGTATTAACTAATGTGGTGGTTGTTTAGTGAGTAACTGAATGTGTGAATGATCAATATTTATTTATGAATTTGTAGTCATTAATTTTGATGGTGGTTAGTTAAAATTGATAAATAGTCTGTAAAAATTCGATGGATATTGTTGGCGAGATGATTTTTTTTCGATATCACAGAGTTGATGTTAATAAAAAAAATATAATATATGTTTTCTAAGACTTCTGTTTTTTTTTCATTTTATTTTCTGGAAACATTGGTTCCACCCAATTGGTCGGTTTTATGGTTTTTTCTAGTTTTTTTTTTTATAAAATTTAATTTACCACTAAACCGATAAACCGCTTAATTAAAATTACGATAAATTTGACTTCCATAATGTCTACTAACCGTTTATAATACTTACTGATCATTTTATGCAAGACATGAATTATTTACTGACAAAATAAATACAGATAATATATTTTTTTATATAATATACATGAATAATATTTAAGCGATTATCTTACGCTGAGTACAGATAATAAATTTCATTTTCGTATAATGGTTCAGCTGTCGTTCGAACTTAAATTTCGTTATGATTTTAATATTTCGGACGCCTAATAAATTCTTCGGCTATTAATTATATTATATTTATCGATACAGATATTCGTTATTTTATACTCTCCAGCCCGGTTTTGAAGTTTGGAACTTCGGTTTCGATGTAATTTATGGCTGCAGCCTGCGGCCGCTCTGTGCGACCTTTCCTGAAAATATTTTCTCTCTAGAATTATTGGAGAATTCAGACCGAACATCCTTCGCAGGTGTGGTAGTTTCACCTTTCTTTGGAAAATTTGAAAAATGTTACTGTACATAAAAATATTTTTGCATTTTATGCAAAATTCTCATCGAATGATTTCGATCTTGTTATTTTAATATTATAATTCGCAAGAATATATAATCTTTTCAAACATGACCTTTCATTTTTAGTTTATGATAATTTGTAAACAAGTTTTATATTCCAAATATTTTTTCAATAATACAAATATAAAAAAAAATGATTGTTGATCTCTGGTGTTATATATGACCTTTTCCTGAACACCTCAAATGTCTGAATATTTTCCGGAACGTATTTCCATCCGTCACTCTGACGTTGATCCCGATAAAATATTCTCCAACCCAAAAACGACATCACAATATACGTAAAGTGGACACTGAAAATATGTGTATTTTTTTCTTAAAACATATATTTCTATTCAAAATGCACTCGATCGAGTGAATAGAAATTCGGCACAAGAAACCCTCATAGCGTAAACCGCAAATCATGCCATCTGAATGAAAATAAACTTCCCTAACTACGACATCACTCCTCGATCAATTTCCTCGGTTCCTGTCGGGTTTTTCAATCGGTTTGTGGTCCTTCGAAGTTTGTAGACAAAGCCGAGGCGACATGGCGGTCGTTTGCCGTCCGACGTCTACTTAACGTCCTACCAGATTAATTCACGCTCCAAATGGCGGCCAACGATCCGTGAAAAGTTCTGGAAAAGCGGAAAAGTGACCCAGCACGAGTGGGCGTGACGTTTTTCCGCAAAGGTAGTGGGTTCTTTCTGAGTGCACTCGACTGTTTTTTTCGATTCTGCGAGGAAATTTTGTGTTGTGATTCGGCTTTTTCGATGTCGGAAGGTTTCCGTTAATTATGGCGGTAATTAAAAATTATGAGTTTTTATTTGTGCGTGACGATGATGAAATTATGACTTGATGTTGAAAGGTCGTTGTGTTTTAAAATTGAAAATTTCGTGTTTCAACTTTATCGATTAAAGGTTGACAAGCTGATACGCAATTCGCTATCAACGTCATAAAAGTTCGATCGATCTTTAGACTTCATTATTTTCAATATTGAAAACGCTGCTTCAGATTCAAGGTTTTTTATTGAGACTGCATACATTTTCTGAAAGGTCAAAAGATTATTTTGCAATATGTTATAGAATATTGGCTGTACCCGAGAGTCTTTTCTATACTGAAAAATCGACAGATTGTCAGATTCAAAGAAATTAAGAAATTTCCTCATTTAAACTGAACCATCTTTACACTTTCTATCAACCATTACTTAAACAACGTTATGAACATACATTATTCCAATATTGTTGCACAAAATTTGTTATACTGCTTCATTTCGATGTCGTTAAATTTTGGGAATGGTAATCAAAGTAAATTTCAGAGAAAACAGAGACACTTCATAAAAAACGACTAATAAAATATCGACACCCATGAAAATCATCAAACACCACTTACTTAACATACAAGTCCATCACATATACAAATGACTATCGCATCTATCTAACAACCGTCGTCTATAGACCATCACCATCGACAAAACCAACCGATCAGACCCACCAATAATATAACCAAGAATCAAATTGAACCTTCCAGATGTTTCTGCATCCACTGCAACGTGAAGCAAATGCCAGGTGGCGCCCCCGGCTTAGTGGGGCGCGTGAGCGGGGGCGGCGAGGGCGGAGGCTCTCACACCGAGACTGCGCCCCACACGGTCAGCTCCATAGAGGGCCTAGTCACCTCAGCAGGCTCCCATCTAGGTACTCCGCCCTCGGAGGCCGACGCCCTCATCAGGACCAACCATCAGAACAACGCCCACCCACCCCACCACGACGCCGGCACCTAAGATGCTTACATCGCCAACTCAAATTATTCGTTTAATTGTATATGCATTAATCGTTCTTTGTGAAATCCGCGCTGTGCGGGTTCCACGTGTTCGCCTAAGTGTACGATTTGTCGTTAATAAGTGTCCCCTTGGTACGTGGACGTGGACTATCTTCTGTTTTAATAGTCTGATTTACGACGGAGGCTTTCGTGCGGGCGTCGTTCTTAGGGCTCTTTGGAGTGTTGACTTCTAGGCGGGGTTTTGTTTGCTCGCGATGGTTGATGGTTATGCTTTGGTATTGTGTGTGCATTGTGCGACGGGCTCAGTTCAAAGTATTTCTGGATTCGCTCGTTCGACTGTTTTGTTGCAGCGACTGGATTTGGGGTACTTTGATTTAGTGCGGTGTGTACACAATGCGATAGCAGACCGGGTTGCGGATTTCGTCGTTTTGTTCGCAATTTCGTTATGGCTCAATTGCCCAATAGTGTGCGGTGTATGAGTAGTATCTTTTGTTGTGAAAGTCTGATTCGGGTTTGGATATTGATATGGACTGAAAGTCGTCGATACTCTATTACAGTCACCACTCATCTTATCATACAAAATACACTGGAAAAAAATGATGAATTTCAGTCTATGCAATATAATTTCAAAAAATGATTTGATACTTTTATTATTTATATTTCATCAGATTTTTTTGTCGGAGGCCTTTTGCTTACAATTGACCTTGTGATGAAGTAATCCGGTGAACATCATTTTCCGATAGTAATAAACATTACAAGCTGCATTATTCTCTAAAATGATGCAGTTTATGATGAATTTTCTTATCGAAATATATATATTTCTTATTATATAAAAGATACTATCCTTATACTTGAACCGAGACTATTCGACAAATAAACTTTATTGTGAATAAATAGCACCTCTTTTCGCGAAAAGTGAGCAAACTGAACGTCGCTTTGTATTCATGTGACACTCCAAAAAAAGTAACAATTGCTCACACGAAAGCGATTCACTATGATTACTTCCAAAACATTCAATAGTTACACCATTGACTGTTGAAAGTATTCCATAGATAAACCGTATAATGATACATAAATCCATATTTAAGATATCCTATCCTCACTGCCTCACAAATTTATCAAACGCAAAACTAGAAGATACTTCATGTCCATAAATATAATATTTATGTGTCACAATTATGCACTGCTTTGGGTATATGTGTCATATTGTTTTGATTATTTATCAGATTTTGTTCTTTAATTATACACGCTTGCTTCGGTAATGTATGTATATATAATTTTATTTTTTTCACGGCTTTGAAATTATTATTTCGTACTTGTATAAACTATTATGAATTATGTTTATAAGTGTGCGTACGTTATATCGTTCGTATCTGTCAAAATTAAATATTTATCCATATAAAAGTATCTCCATTACAACTAGTTTATACGGACACACGATTCTTTTGTCTGTCTACCCTAGTGAAATAATGATTTTTATCTATTTGATACAAGTAAAATATATGTAAATATATACAAATTAAATCAAGAAAAAAACATTCGTACTGTCTCTATATATTAATTATTATAAATGTTAAAAAAGTATTTATATATATACAATTGTAAGCATTTTTATATGTGTCCTCAGAAAATATATTAAAATATATGTTGGGTATATATAATATACATAGTAAGTATCTTTTGTCGATGTAAATCTATTATACATTATATGTATCTATTATATGTGTAATTAATAGTTAATCTTCAATTTAAAATACCAATTTAAAGAACAAGATTGATGATTGACATATTGAACAATTGATTAATCATGATATATACTTCTGATCTTGAATAACCAACTTCGATTAATCAATCTGTATTGTGATATTCATGAAAATTATAAATTTGCAAATTATCAAACTGAATGGGCGTTTAAAATAAATTAATTTGAAATATTCATCATATATTATATTCATACAATTTACATAGAAGTCGATCAATTGAAACGTGTTGAATTCACACGTGTAACTTTCTTCCAAATTCCTCCTATAACGTCGATTTCTATGTAAAATGTATTGATTATCAAATATATATTCAAATACATATTGTAAGTTATCGACAGGGTTTTGATTGGCCTCTTAAATTAATTTTTTCATTATCGAAGATGATCAAACCAAGCTTTAGGAAGTTGTAATTGTATCTATATATCGATCATTATGATAATTTTATTAATTTTATTGAAATTATTTTTATATACAAATATGCTGAAATCGATGATATATTCTGAGAAAGAGATGAAAAAGTATTAATATTGTACTTAAAAAAATAACATGTGTTCTAAGATGGTAACTTTCAAAATTTGACTGGTTAAAAATATGCTACAGTTGGTTCGATCTGTCGTTTTTCTAAGTACAAAATAACAAATTTTCGTAATCAAATTACTTTGTAACGACTACAGGGTTTACGCGAAAGTATTCCGTTTTATGTCAAGTGTGGATATCAAACCTACAAACTTAAAAATACATATGAATGATTTATCGTATCTGTATTATTTCTATTGTTGACATGTATTTCCAATTTACGGACCCAGGCGTGTGCCTTGTTTGCCTAGGTCTAAGATAGGTCTTAATTATGTTAGTTATCTACAAATTTTACCGTATGTACTTTAAAAAGAATCATTTATTTTAATTGCCGTGTATTTGGGTAACGAACGAATTTCAAATTAACCATTTCTCATTTGTATTTCATCGCCTACATATTGTGTATTTATGAAAAACCTTTCGGGCAGTCGAGGGTCAACGAGTTTTGCAAAGACGTCCGATATACTAAAAGTGAGTAAGATTTTTGTATAACTAAAATGAAATTCATTTTCCGATGTATTTATTATTATTATTATATGTAACACGCTTTACTTTATATAAAAATTTTATCTCAGTATAAATTTCGAAACATGTTCAAATTTCGATATGGCGGTATTCTTTTATACTTGGAGCACTGTTTTATATATCACGTCGATATATGCCTTCGAAAAGACCAAATATTTTATATAAATTGTTGTTAATAATGTGTAAACTTAATTTAAAAAAAAAAACCTGTAATACTGAAATGCTTTCGCGCTGTAAATTTCGCTATCGTTATTCGCTGGCACGCTTTTTTCGCTTTTTATCGTTTCGCTAATTAGTGTTTCGTGTTAACGAATTTTCGACGAAATTGTTAACGCTATGATAACATATATTGGAATATAACGTTATATATTTTGCAAAATTTGATGTTGAGCAATCTATGGCCCTTCAACAGTGCTTCGACGATTCCTCCTTGTACTCGAATCGAATTTGCTTTTCAATTTTGGCCTCGTTTTGCACGCGACGTTTCCGATTCGTCCCAATTAGTCCATCCAGCAATAATATCGAAAAATTGTCCAAATTCATCATTTAGTAAGGGAATATATTCTTTTCGTTCTTATGTGGACCAAATTGATGCTGGAAAATGCATAAGGTAAATAACTCTCGAATGTCATGAAAAATATTTTCCGTTTTCATACTTTTACGTTTTTGCGATCTGTTTAATAATGTTAGAAAAGTGGTATCTAAACATTATAAAATGGTTAGTTTTCAAATTTTAAATATACTTTTGATACTCATTAGACTTTTTTATGTTAATAATAAATAATAATTTTCTTCCAATACAGATGAAATTTCTTTCATAGTTGAATATACAAAGATTCTAAATAACATTATTATAATTGGTGTTTTGCAAAATTAATATAATTTAATAGAATAATACATTAACGCACATAGAATACTAACATAAAGCAATTGAAAATTCTAATCGGTCGATATAATAGTAATTCATTTTCGGTATTGTTTGTTATCAGATAAAAATTCATTACATATTACATTACATTGAACTGTTCATAAAAAATCATTAAACCATTTCTCGAAATTTCATTCTATCGAACTATAAAACAAACTTTTTTCTCTTCAATAAAACTTTTTTCTTATTATAAATCTAAACATTTTTATGAATGTTTAATTTCCATGCAATATGAGACTATATTTACATTTTTGCATGGAAGTTTCTTTTTTTTTGACATATGACAGCTTAATTTATCGAACGATTTTAACAGATTGTTCGACAAAGCTGCCATTTATAGATTTATAATGAGAACAAAAGATTTCGTTTTCAACCCACTCCATTATCCAATCTCATTTTGGTATACATCGACGACAAACTATTTTATCAAACACGCACCATCATTTTTCAACCCATAAATCGAAAAGAACCATTCACCATTATGAATCATACATACGAATTCAAAAGATCCATACTTTATGGAAAATTACTCACACTTAACACCAGTTTGACTCATAAGACATATTTTATCGAATTACTCAATACGATTCGATAATGTCACATTAAAAATATACAGAGGCGCAAAAAAATGATCTATTATACTTTTTTGAACGAACGTAGTGCATGACCATTTTCTTGCGCCACTCGTATCGAGAATTTTAAGTTATACAATAAAATTGACTCAAAAAAACAAACAATTATTGCCACGTCCGTATTTAAGTACTATTATACAATCATCTTTAAAAAAAAATTGTTTTGAATGAGTTCATTTAGACTATATATGCGTATTCGTTCCATTTTTTCATCCCATACTTTACCAAAATCATCTTCCAATCACTCATTATATAAAATTCCAATCATACTTAAATACGGTCGAATCCAAAAAAAAATGCACTACAACAATCTGCGCATGATCGATAACGCATCCGCCATCGACGGGGCGATTGCATTATCGACGTCCCGGAACGGAAACCCGGAAAATCGACACACACACCCATGAAAGGGCAACACATCCACCATTTTCCACTCGGCTTGCGAAATCGAATTGTTCGCATGATGCATCAGCCCGGAGGTAAGTGACCCGGCCTGGCCCGGATCGATACAGCGCATTCCCTCCGGGCTGCACCGGGGCTGCAAATGCACCGTGTGTATGTGTGTGTATGTATATTTGCATGAAAGTGTGTGCGAGAGGGTGCATTCGGTATGGGTGGGAGGCTCAATGCATCAACGGGTTGGTGGATGATGATGGAATTAATTGAACGTAATCGAGTATGTAGGTTCGCTTTGTATCGGAAATTTCGTATGTGGAATGTTCTTTGTGTTTTGATGTTGATGATGATGCTCTGGAGGTGTACGTCAAATTTCGGAAATGGGTGAAATCGGGTGTAGGCTCGCTTTATATGGGATGTTTACGTAAGAGATTGGAACTGTGATAATAATTGATCGGCTGATAATGATGAAATTGAGTAGGTCTGTTCCGTATGGAAAATATGCAAAAAAGAATATTGGGTCGATTGAGAGATTGAGTTTTCGTATTGGATGAAGTCGAGTGTGTAAATCGGGTTGTATGAAAAATATCTGGAATAGGATCTTCCGTGTGGGTTGTAGATGAGGTTTTGATGCGTTCTGTAGATAGTTTATGCGGAAAATATACGGAATTTTTGAAAATGATGTTCGTGGAGAAATTCGATGTATTCATCGATTATTGTGTAGGTACGGATTATTTTTTTGAAATCGAATCGAGTTTAATTTGATAAATCGATATTTTTCAACGTATTCGTCGATTTATTTAAAATTCTGTGTGTTCAATAAAATTTGAAACGTAAATACTTCATTTAAAGTTTGTCTAATATAGATTTTTTAATAATAATATTGGTAATAAATTGGAAAATCTTACAAATGTATACAAAATGGAATTTAGGATTCATGGTTAGCTGTTACAAATTTTTACGCTGCGAAATTGTAAGAGTTTTCCGTGAAACTTTTGAATTTGAGTATCCTTCCCCTTTCTCCAAGGCTAGTGATTTAATCTTTATTATTTTTATTTTTCGTTATATATTATTGATCAAATGGCTCAAGTACACGAATGTTTGGATGTTAAATGTTCGTGGAGCAGATGAAACTTTCGTGAAAATCTTGGGAGGGTTTCATAAAAGTTACTCTGCTTCGATCAGTGTGATTATTAAAAAGCTTGAAAAAGTGACTTCAAATGAATGCTCAGGAATATACATAAGTCACGATTTTGGTCCATTTACTGTTCTTACTTTAATATTTAAATTGTTTTAAAGCTCTTAATATAACAAAAGATCAATAGAATATATCGATTTAATGGTATATTGTTGTCGGCTCTTCGCAATATACTGTTGATTGATATATTTGAAAAGATCTTCGATGAAACAAATTGGTCAGAAATAAATTTGTGGTTTCAAGAAACCAAATACTGGGAGGTAAACGAATTATTAATGACCAATTCGAGTTTATTTGAATTTTTAAAACTTTCGAAATGTTGAATATTCGTCAAAAATATCAATTTGTCATAAATATTATTAGAAATTGAATAGTATTATAAAAACAAACTCGAAATGAAGCAATTTTGCTTAAAAATTTTGTTGAATACCAAAATGTATTTATTTTAAAAACTCGATTTGAAATTATTCAATTTTTCTTACAAATGTCATCTAAAGTTTCGCACAAAAACACATAACATATCATTCAAAAAATATTGGATGATTTGAAAATTCTATGTTTTGATTTAATAAGTCAATAAAAAATATTTGAAATAAGCTAGCAAAAAAGTCGCAAAAAAATTCAAAATTTTCGTCATAACACAAACTCCCCTCCTTAATATTATAAAAATCATAATAAGTATCTGATCTCTGATTACTGTTTTTTTTTTTTTTTTCTTTTCCCTCTACTATATTTTTTGTAAATTTCAACAACAAAAAAAATAAAACGATAAATTCTATGCATGTTAATGAGGCTCTGTAACAGCATAGAATTTAAACTCTATTGTATTTTCCTAACAATATGAATTTTTTTTTAATTTTCATAGGGGGTGGAGTATTTTAATGTCATACCATGCATTTTCAGGACCGTAAGTAATTATAAAATCACAGGTTTCCCATTAAGTCGCTACATGTTGTACCTTTTGTCCAAGCTTTGACACAAATAAATTTAGTCTCTATATTCAAAAATATGCATCCACTGATGCTAATACCTTTTTTTAATTATCGTATTCATTATTTATTATTTCGCTTACAAAAAATTTCGTGGCTTTGTACAATTTTGCTTGTTTGGAATTCACTTGTAAATTTTTACTATGAAGAAACAAACTTCAAAGGTGTTCATAGTAATTTTTATGATATTATAGTTGATAATAAAGGAATGCGCCTATGCTATTTTATATATTTATGCTATTAAGCTTTTATTTATGTCTATTTAATAAAAATATATATATCATATATAAATTGATAAATATTATTCAATGTTTGCATAAATATTCAAAAATTAGTATTATCATTTAAACATTAGCAAAATTTGTTATTTGATTTGAAATGTCATGCATATTACTATAATATTAAAATAAATACCATATATAACATAATATAACTAATTAATATGAATGATTAAACCTATAAAGTATCGATGTGTGTAATGTGTATGTAAGTATGTTTATGTATTGTAATAATATCAGTCTTTAAAAAAATGTATTATACCGTAAAGTACCATTAAGGAAAACTGCACACCATATCTTTTTGATGCACATTTTATACATGTAAGTAATATATTTTCTCCAGAAAACTCCCAGTCTTCTTTGGTTACACCAATTTTTTTCCTAATAATGCTTAAATATGACTATACACAATGTACATACTTGAAAATAGAATTTTGTAATTTATTTGAATTATGTACTGATAAAAATAATTACAGTTACGAAGAAGAGAATATTTTCATGCCAAAAACCACGCACAAAACAGAAGGAAAAACTGGAATACTATTAAAATTATTTGACAATTTAAGCATTATCTTATATTTGAGATATGTAATTTTACTCAACTACCATGTAGATATGTTTTTTTTTCAACCTCAAATTTACCTTACACATTAAATGGTATGGATGGAGCAAAAAAATGAATTATATATTGATACTCATATATATTCTCATTAATAATATAAAATATAATTTCATACACAAAAAAATTATATACGTTTTTCTTATAAACATCCATGTAAAATATAAATATTATATAACGAACTTACACTTGAATGATGTTTTGAAACATTTTATTCAGATTTTTTCTGTGATTATTGAAAATATTAATAACTCTAATTTTAAACATTCATCACCTATAACAAATTGTTGATATTGATAAAAAATTTTGTCCAATTAAATTGTAATTGTAATCCCACTTTCACCTATAATGATAAATTGTGAAACAAAAACAGCATACATGAATAGGAAATATAAATTTAATATGTATGTATATAATTAAATTTATCTTTATATTCAGAAGGCTGATTGTATGTTGCTGTTCGAATATTTTGAAAAAGTACTGATTTTTTACATACTACGGTATATACTAGTATGAAAATTTCTATTAAATTTCCCTGTTTCTTCATTTAAAAGTATAACTCATAATATTTGAATTGCGTTTTTATTCCATTTTTTCAATCATTCATCATCTATTATCAACATCAAATATTTATTGCAAAGTGAAACATCTCTAATACCATTGGAAGTTTGGCTTTTTCCTTATCATATGTGCCCACTGTGTGGTAAAGGAAAGGCAACTCTCATTTTTCATATATTTTGAGTATTTAAAATCACACCTTATACCTTATGAATAATGTACTGAAGACAGTATATGATTAATTATGATTTTATTTTTTATTTTTCATAAATGTTGATATTATTTGTTCTAATATTTACGTTATGGGTGATGCGTTTAACTTGTTTCCATACAATCTTAAATCTATTTATACATATGACATATTATAAACTAAAAGGTAAAGCTATGTTTATAAATATTATATTATATCCATATAAAATGAGTTAATACAATTTCATATACATATTTCTAATCACAGAAATAATACAACCGTCCCATATAATGATAGTTTTTCTAATTTTCTTATGCACACAAAATTTAATTTTCACAATTTGTCAAATTTTTGTGTTACTGATTTTTATAGTCAATATGAAAATTATGAAATATGGTCAAAATATATATTTATTTTTGTTTTATAAGTATTATGAACTTTTATATATCGAGGTGCTCCATAATTTAAATGAAAAATTTGGAAAAAAATCATATCATAATTTTTAAAAACAAGATAATCTAAATATAAGCAAAATCATATTGTAATTTTAAATATTTGCAAAAATTTGTCTGTCGCTTATTTTATGAAATTTTTATATTAATTGTGTAACACATTAAAATGTAAGATTTTGGAAATTTAATTCGAGTTAATTCAATTTGTTCATATGATCGACTGCGTAAATTAAATATGAAAATGTTAACGATTCATCAATATACCATAAAAACTGAAAACAATCTCACATGTGTAGGGCACAAAGTTTGGCATATCCAATTTATGTTATTACAAAATTGTTAAAACCAATTTAACGTGGATTTTTGTTCACAATAACGGTAAGTTATCGAACTGGGTACATAAATCTATACACGGTTGCTAATATATTTGATATATTGATATAATTATTATATTTATATTTATTCTATGTCATATAAGATATAAATCTAATGAGAACTAAATTATTTAAAATTTTTTTTTCAAAAAAAACTGACGGGTAAATGTCTGAAACGTTTTGGAAAATCCAACTAATTTTCTTCTTCAAATATAACAAGATGATAGAATAAAAAATAATTAAAAGTAAAGTGGGACCAAAACAAGGACAATCTTCTTTAGCAGCTTCATAAAGAAAATCATTTTTCAAAAACTGAATCAACCAATTTGAAATTCAATAAAAATCTTGAACCTTATTTAAAATTCTTTTAATTAATCTATCAAAAAATTTCCTAAATTTAACAATAAATAAAAATTCCAATCAATATATTTAAAAGAAATAAAAATTATTGAATGATTGTGATATACCAGAAATGAAACAAATTTTATTTTATCATCTTGTTATATCTTGTATTTTGCTGATTTGCCAAATTTTACTTAAAATATGTAATTATATTATATGTTAAAATAATTATGTATAAATTATTTAACCAGATCTTCAAATGCAAAGTTGATTTCTCAAAAATTTTATAAAGTTAGGAGGTTGTTTTGTTTGTATATTTTATATGTATGTGTATAACACATTTTAAGATAGTGTAAATTATAAATTTGCCAAATTTTAATAATATGTATCCTTATGCTACAAAAATCTAGTCTTCTAATTATTTTGATAGTGGATTGTGCTAAGATATTTATGACGCTTACTTTGTGGTATGTTCATGCCAAATACAAGTAGCTTTTATTTTTTTAAATTACTTTGTATAAGTGTTTTTCTTATTTCCCTTTATTTCTTAAATGTTATGTATTGCAAAATATATCTTTCAATTCTTTTAATGAATTATTGTGTAAGTCCAAGAAATCTTTAAATAAGAAAGACTTGATGTCAGTGTATAACAAACTATAATAGATCTGATTTGAAAAAATAATGCATCCAAATTTGTAAAGTATATAAAGAAAATTGAGCTTTCAATTTAAATATATAAATGATATATGTATGTATATGCATGGTTTACATTATATTTTATTAGAAAAAAATTCTTTCAATGTGATAAAAATATACTTAAAATATTATAATGTATGGATTTCAAGTACTTATGTAATTCTTAAATGTTTAAGCAAATTATGTGAAATATATTTATTTGAGCTTATTTATATACATATTCTCACCATAGTAAATGAATATTTGTAATTATGTAATTCAATTCATAACTGTGTACATATCGAGATTCAAATTCAAAACAATATTCAATAGTATAAAAAAATTAAATCTGTTAGATTACATCGATCCAATATTGAGTTTGTAAATTAAATTTTAGAGAACTGCTGTAATTTAGAAAATTTTGAAAATAAACAATTATTAAAGGCCGAAACCCACCCACTCACCGCAAGTATCAATTTTGTAAAAGCGTCGTGACTTTATGACACTTTATTTTATATTATTTTCATGCAGGAGCATTCCAGTGAACTGTTTTGGTCAATGTCACACGTTGCACCTAATCCCGTATAAATATAATATTTGTTAATTAAAAAGTACTTATTTAATAAGTTATTAAAATTTGTATGAATCTGGAGCTTTATGAACTTTAACTTTTATATACATAATTCATGTTTTAACATACAAAATTATTTTTATTGTTTTTTTTAATGATTTTTATTGTAGATTTTACTTAAGATTGTATTAATATACAAATTAATATATTTGAAAAAATAATTGTATTTATTGTATTGATTGTGATAAATGTTTACTATTTAATTGGAAATAAATAATATTTTATATACCATTGTTTCATTCAATTTTTTTTTAATATTAAATTTTATTAATAATTTCTTGAAAGCATGCAGATATGATGAAAAATGGAAAAATATTTTTTTCATATTCTGAAAATTTTAATATTAAAGACATCTATCGAAAACAACAAAAAGTTTTTCTCAATTCATAATTTCGAATTTCAATTCAAAATTTCATATTATTTTTAACAATGAAATAATAATACAAACAAAAAAATTCTTAAAATTTGAATAAATAACTATATAAAAATATTTAAAAAAATTTAAACAAATAATATCCAACATAAATCAATTATGATTATTCGATACCAAACATTATCAAACACACACAAGTTCTAATCGAATTATCTTCCAATTCAGCAACATCTCCTAAAATCCATCCACAAACACCACCAACAATCGAAACATTTAACTTTGGCTCGGAATAGTGATTTTGGGTAGGAACAGGATTGCCATTGCTGTTCGGATGTGTGCAAGTCGCTTCTCTTCAAAACCTGTTCTACGAGAACTTAGTCCTATCAGATTTCATCTCATTCGACTATTTCGAACACTGTTTATCATCCTGGTTTTTGGTTACTTTTTGGTTTGGATGGAGGTTCGTCCTTGTATAGTTTCGTTTGTATTCGATTTCGGATGGATAAGGTGTGAGAAGGTGGTAATGGGCAATTGTTGGAGTCGGTTATGAATTTTCGATTAACGGATTCTGTGTATGTTTGTTATACGATGATCAAATATTGTATTCTTTTAAATTTATTTTTTTTTAATTTACAATGCTTTTTATGTTTTCTGTTACTTTTTGTGAAATCAGTACGGTTTTCTCAAATATACTCATTGCTAGATTTAATTTAGAACATATAAGACGAAAATAATGAATATTTCATAATCGATTAACAATTCGGAGTAATTTCATTTAGTAATGACGATTTCAATAAACTTAAAACCATGTATTTTTA
This sequence comes from Hydropsyche tenuis, assembly GCA_009617725.1. NCBI lineage: Eukaryota > Metazoa > Arthropoda > Insecta > Trichoptera > Hydropsychidae > Hydropsyche > Hydropsyche tenuis. The sequence goes on from VTON01000004.1 coordinate 5,072,935, forward strand.
TTTTGGCTTTATTATTTCATTTCGGATAAATAATTTTCGAAAAAAATATCATGAAATGGATCGATATTAAATATTCGATCATATGTTTATGATCGTTAATATGGAGTAATAATATTCGTAATTAATAGTAGACGATCAATTTGATCGAATCGTATTTATTTTCTCCGCCAATTGATTACCATAACAATCATTACTTTATTACTGCTATTATTTATGACACATTCATTATCGAAAGTTGGCAAATTTTGTATCAGAAAAAACTGGCTAACAAAATATTATATATTTTTCGGAAATAGTGCAAATAACGAAAAATTCTTAAAACATATTAATTAAATTTAAAAACATCAATGAAATATTAACAGTAACGATCTTTCCCATATTTCAATGTCTTCCGTAGACTTTTTTATCGAAAGCTTATGATTCTAATTAGTATAAGATTAGGGGAATAATTTATGTGCCATCTTTTTTCTATATTTGCATAAACTTCACTCGAAAGTTGGCAATATTTTTTTACGATCGATAACACCGACCGCATCTTTCTATAATTACTACTATTTAGTCTGAAGAATTACTCCGCTATTAAATGATAATCAATAAACCAGTTATGGTAATCATCGATATCTTATATATTCAAATAAGATACTCGTACATCACAAAAAGTTATTTTCACAAAATTCAAATCGAATTAATTTCACAACAATATATTTTTACTCATAAACGTTGAATTAATTTTAATAGCTTCGTGTTTTAATAATATGGAAAATTTCTATCTAGAGTTAATTCTCGAAAGAAACTATTTTCCGATTTTAATTTCATTTATTGTAACGCAACGTATGAAAATCGAAATATTATCAAATAGATGGAAGCTGATATTTTGTTTATATAATATTTCGAAAATTTGTTGTCAAATTATGTTACAAAAAACTTACAAATTTTCTGGACAGCAATTCAAAACTTTGTATAAAACTAATTAGTTTTTATCGTGTCTTTTGTATTAATAATTGAATTCTAATAGCAAAACGTTAACTTTATATACAAAGCTATTCATAAAATTTACATCGTGGCATGCATATTTTTTCAATTAAATCTTATACGGGGTTTTTGCCTAGAATGTAATAAATCGAATTATTACATAATGTCAACTATCGTGCAGTTTTTAATTACTTCTGTATTCAAATAGTGCTATAAAGTGTTGAAAAAAATTGGTGAAATCTTTAAAAAGTTTTCAGTGTAATCTTTCAAGTCGATGGGTACGATTATAATTTTTTTTTCTAAATACAATAGATTGATTTATCCAATATCCAAATCTTCTCAAATATATCAGTTCCTTCCAATCATCAAAGTTAAATGACTGAATGAATGGATCGATGATTTGATTTAGTAAGTAACGTACTTCGAAACTTGGCTCTTTGAAAGTTAGTTGTTTATCGATAAGGAAAACGTCAAAACTTTCAACAATAATAGAAAGACCATGTTCGGCATTGGACGTAACACGAGTTGCATACAACATCGACCACGTATCTGTGGAAATTCGAAAGAATTTTCGGAATCCTACGCAGCACTTTTACGAGGGAACGTTTGAAATCGGAGCGCGCCACTAACGCGTACGAAATGCAGAATGAAACTCGCGCGGCCGAAGAACGCGTTCGCGATCACGACCATAGCCGAACTTTGCCGAACTGCCAAAAGCTACACGATGTATATAACATTGTATTGACGTCGAGAAATTAGTGGAGAATTAATTATTCAATTAATTTTTTCAAATAAATATTAATTTTTATAAAAAACGATTAAAATAATAAGATAATTTTTCGGTGGATAAAATTAACGAAAAATATGAAATCGAAAGAGTCAAATAGTTTAATTTGAAAAAACGGTCTCGTTCGATTAAAATTTATATTGAAAAATTCAGTTTTATTATTGCCCATGTATCAATTCAGAATTTTTCGAAAAAAGTGAGTTTAGTTAGCTTACGAATTCAAATTATCAAAATCACGATGAAAGGTTATGAGGTTAAATTGATACCATGTTTGACTTTGAACTTTTCATTCATTAGCGTTTAATTATTTTGTCTTATTCAAAGCTTTATAAAATGACGGTGTTTTATTATTATGTATAAATGTATGTAACAGGTAGGTGTGTAGATAGGTATTGCTGTTCGAGGAAAACTGATTGAAAAATTTTTGTAGGAAAAAAAGTATATGCAAAAGGAAGTATTTATAGTTATACTCATCAATATACTTATAATCAGTGATTATAAGTATGATGACGAATATAACGAATATATGGTGGTTATTAATCACCATTATCACATTCAATCTATACAAAATAAAATTTTCTTAATAATCATTGTAGTATTTTAGTATGTGTCTCCCGGCCGCCATGAATCTACAATGGCAATATTTTTTAAATATTAAATTATAGGTTACATTGCATAGGTTAGGAATTACATTGCGTGTATTGTTGATCTGAGATAATTAGAAAAAAAAGATAATTTTTAAAATTCAAACTCAACAAAAGTTACCATTCTTTTATAACTATGTTGTAGATAAAATATCGAAACATCTCGTGAATAGAGGAAAGACCTTATCCTGCAGTGTACTTCGTATGGGCTGTATATGAAGATGAATGTAAAATAATATTAAAAGGAAGGTGACCTCAGTAAACTGACCACAAAAATCATTAATTACTAAAGTGTCAATTCAATGGTACCATCAAGTTATTACGTAGTGATAAGGAGAAAGAAAATTTTAAAGAATTTTAATTTTAAAACTATCTCATTCCAAATAATCTTGGACCAACAAATAATGAATATTATTTATGCTACCATACGTTCATTATTTAAAAAGACAGTTCTTCATTTCATTTTTCTGTCATTTAAATTTATTTATTTTCTAAAAATGTCGCTTTATCCTTTATTTTCTGAAATTGATATGTTTTACACTTTTTGCCTACGAGGCAGATTTACATTTCTTTTTTTTTTTTCAATAAATATATAATACTCTTTGATAACTATTTTAACTCAAATAGTAGGTATGTCGCTTTTTTTATTGAATAAGCAATTCTTAAGGAAAAACACAAGCATTACTAGTGACAATAACAATCAATTTTAATGAATTGTGGCGAAAATTTCCGCGAATTGTTTCCGTAGTTCACTGCGAACCTCGATTCATAAAACATCTTTTATTTAATTCAAAAATAATACGATCACCTTAATCATCCATCTATCAACCAATAACAATTCAATCCAAGAACGTCATTTGGGGACGGGTATAGAGGGACAGTTGCCCCCCCCCCTAAATTTTTGGAGTTCGAATAATTTTCAGAAGTGTCAAATAATTTTAAAAAGCGTCGATTTTTTTTTGCGAAAAAATTTTTGGGGTTCGAATAATTTTTAGAAGTGTTGAATAATTTTAAAAATAAAAAAATTTGGTGTTCGAATAATTTTGAAAAGTAATATTTGGCCTGCCCCCTTGGAAAAATCTGAAATGATATCCCTGATTCAATCCATAAAAAAAAAAACAACCAACTACAACAACGCACAAAACGCACCCGAAAAGCTCCAAACATCGAAAAATTAAATAAATAACTCCCGACGCACGTACAAGCTTGAATTTCCAACACGTAATATGGCGGAGTGCGGTGGTGGGGCGGGGGGCGGCGCCACCTTAGACACGCCGTTCAGTCGCTCCTAGCGTCACGCCGGTGCTTAACGTCCCTCGCAACACCGTCAATCGCATCAAACAATCGGGAATATACACAAAAGTGAGCCACGCACAACACCCACACCCAAAAAAACCCCAACACCCCCCAAAACAATACGAAAACCGACAATTAACAACACAAAAGCGCGCAGTTCTAAACATCGGTGGTGCAAACATTTTTTACGCGTCCGTTTTTTGCGGATAAATAAACACGGACGTACGTGACAGTGTTCGGGCTCGGTTTGAGGTTATGTGTCCGTGTATTGTATGGCGGCGTAGGCGCGCGGCCCATTTTAAGCCTCGAACGCGGCCGACGCTCGCTCGACGCGCGGAACCGTTTTCATGGTGGAATCGATGGGGTTTGATGGTTTTTAAGTGGATTTATGGTCATGGAGTCGGCGTGTATGGTGGCGGTTTTGGTTCTGTGGGGTTTTGGCCGAAACGCGTCCGCCGGCGCCCGTGAGGCTAAAAATAGATGCGGGTTTTTTGTGATGTGATTGGTTTTGGGTTCGCTCGAATTTTTTGATGTTTGTTGGTAGTTTGTGTGTTTTTCAAACTTTTTATTTGGTCGAGTTGGAAGTTGTTGTGTAGGTTTTGTTTAGGTCGATTTATTAAAAAAAGTTTTATTGTTGTTTTTTAAGTTGTAATATTGTAATAGCGGGCTGTTTATGATGATGATGAATATTGTAATGTTAATTTTGAAACTTGATCGTTTTGCGTTTGTGCAAACGTAGTCGGTTTTCTCTTCTGTATATAAGTTTTTAATCTTGTATCGTTTTGATTAGTTATTACGAAAAGAATAAAAAAGTTTTATTTTATTATTTTCGCAAGTTACAATATTGTAAATTTAAAGATTAACTAAACTTAAAAACCTTATCGCTTTATCGTTGAAATGTTTAATTCTCAAAGCGCAAACGTAATCAGTTTTCAGTTAAGATTTATTTACATTTTCAAGATTATATATATCGTTTGATTATTTTTTTCCACAAAAAGATAGAAAATCGCACCATTATTTTCCACCAAACTTCAACACAAACTAAAAGATTACCCAAACTTAAAAACTTCAACTTAATTCATAAAGCGCAAGCACAATAAATCGCTAACAATTCCAACAACACCAAACCCCATTTCCCTCCTACACCGCAAATAAAAACAACACAAATTCCACACCAAAACGTTCACATTTCACATATATTTTTTCAGTGTCGCCATCCCGCACAAGTGAATAGTATTGTCACAGACTTTTTAATAAAACTAGTGTCTAGTTTTCAAAGTGAAACAGTTTTTACCGCCACGATCCTCATCACTACACGTGTATGTGTGTGTGTGTTGAATTTTGAAAATCTCAAGATATTTCCTACAAAAAACCCCAACACCAGGAGACGGTCTCCGAAGACATTCTTCCACATGGCGGAACCGGATAGTTAGGCTGGATTACTGCATCGTACCAGGCGAGTTTCAGTTTTTAATTCGTTTTTTTTATTTTATTTTAGCTCTTTCGGATTCCCCCCTGTGTATATTTTAACCTGTGTCAGGTTTGGATTTTGGTTTTTGTTTTGTTTATGGCGCGAGTCAGTCGGAGGTTCAGTATTTGTACCGATTTGGTGTTGTGTTTGAATTTTGGAAATTGGTTGTAATGAGTTTTGGATGTTAGACTAATTGCAGTTTGTTCTAAATTTTTGTGACTAAAATTTAAGTTTAGAATGACTAATGATTATGATGATATATGAATATAATAATAAAAAGGTTGAAAAACAAACGTATATAGATTCAATATTCTTTTAAGAAACTTTGAAATTAAAAATAAACGGGATTGTAAAATAAAAAAAAGTTTTTACCGCTTTTGAATTTTGGAAATTAATTAATTTTTGTTCAAAGTTTTGGATGTTAAACAATTTTCAATTAAATTTTGTTAATTCGATATTTATATAATACATATTACTAAAATTTAAGTTTAGAATGACTAACAATTATGAAAATTGAAGTTAATAAAAACCTTGAAAATTACACATATAGATTCAATAATTTTTTAAGAAACTTTGAAAAGTAAAAGAAAAAGTTATAAAATAGAACAGTTTCTACCGTTTTAGTGTTGTGTTTGAATTTTGGAAGTTAATTAATTAATGTTTGTAATGAGTTTTGGATGTTAGACTAATTACAGTTGAATTTTGTTAATTCGATATTTATATGACTAAAATTTAAGTTTGGAATGACTAATAATTATGATATGATGATTATAAAAAAATAACGCATATAGATTCAATAATTTTTTAAAGAAACTTAGAAAGTTTTTAAAAAACAAAGTTATTAATCAGAAAAGTTAGCAGTATTTCAAAGTATGGCTTAATTTTTAAAATATTTTTTTTTTTAAATTTCGAATCATCATATCAAGATTATCCAAATATCTAATTGATCTAAAAAATAGTAACCAATTTGATTTTATTGTGATAAGAATAATTTGTTTTGTGTTTTATTATTTCAATTATTCTAAGCGTGATCTTTTAAATAATTGCGTAATTATAATTAACAGCTGTAATGAGTTATCTTTTGAATAAGTCTTATTTTGATAAAGCGATAAATTCCAGTTTATGTTGCTGTGTAAGTCCGCAAATGCTGATGAATATGAAATTTTTCTTAAAATAAAGTTCCCTATACACGAAAAATTTGAATATTACGAACACGAACTGAATATTAAGTGTGATAAATTTTAATTTTGTATGTGGTAAGTCGATTCAGCCTTATTCCTTTTATATTTCCTATTATTTTTTTTCTAAATTAACTACGAAAATATATTTTTAAGAAAATTCTCAATTACCCACACGAAAAACCCAACACATCTCGATACAAACTTCAGATAAGAGATTTCAATCATTCCTCAAAATTATTCAATTCCGGCACAACTTCATAACAAACTTCTTATCATATTACACACCATAAAATCATAGGACATACATGCACAAGAAATAATGACATTCGCCTCGTCCAGGTCGCGGTTGTGCATTTTTTTCGAACCGCCATGTGCAGTTATTCGAAATCAGCTGCTCGGAGAAGTGCATCGAGCTGCACCGGTCGAGATGCATTTCCATAATCGAGCCATTAAAAATATATCCTGTTGTTGTGTTTTGCTTGTAAGCCTTTTTTGTGTGACTATATTGGAGTTCGATGAATTCATAATGTATGGTTTTCAATTTCAATATGGGATTATTATGTGTTGATACGTTGAAGAGTTCAAAGTGGTGTTTTCGTGTTGTAATGTGAAAAAAAAATTTTCGTTTTTTTTTTTTTTGTTATTTCGTAATAAATTGTTAATGAAATTTCTTTGGTTTTTGTAATAAATGTAACTATATTGATTGATGTATCGATTCATTTAATTTAATTGACTTATTCTCTGTGTAGAAAAGTTGAAAGCAATATTTTTATATTGCATGATTTTTTTTAAATTTTCAATATACGAAAAGTTATCTGTATATTTTTAATTTATAACAATTTATGCTTATCAGTTATATATTAATTTTGTATATACTTTCATTTTGATTCATGAAATTTGATATAAATTTCTATAAGTTAATTACAGTGTACTCTCAATTATCCGGGCTAATGCCGAAAAGCACGGATAATTCAAACTAACTTTTTTTTTCATAATTTTTTTTTCGTAATTTTAACTTGAAACTTCAGAATCCTTAACTCAAACGCATAAGGAGGAATAAAATTTTCGCAGAAAATAAAGACTACCTGTTAAAATCGGCTCATGATGCATATTTCTAGAAAGTTCTACTTTTTAGTTCGTAAATATCCGAATGAAAAGTACAACGCATTATTACATCACGCCGTTTGTTTCCTATGTCGCTTCAGTAACAAGTTCTCATTCAAAAATACAATAATTAAGTTTAAAAAATTGAATGTATTTTAGGCACGGATGATCCGCAGCCGTATAATCAAGAGTATACTGTATAATGAAAAAAATGTATGAAACTTTGTAAATTTCGAAGAATTTCACAATTCTCAAAGTAGTACAAAATCTAAATAAGTTTCATGTTTGCCAATTTACTTACTAAGGTTTATGCAACTATAAGATTGTGATGTGTTTTGCAACTCGTTATCGACAATTTCGAATGCATTTTGCACGTATACGGATGCATCATTTCATTTGTGAAATTTTCATAAACTTTTCGAAATGCCAAGCGGTCAATTATCGTTGATTAATTTAGTGTTTCTTAATAAAAGTTCCGCGTTCTTATAAGAGCTCTATAGATTTTTTACGAACCAAAATCCATCTCAAAAGTTAATTATATTGATATTTAACAAAATATCTATTTTTTCAATCTAAAAATTCATCCGAACACATTTTGGTTATGCGGCGAACGCAAAGACATTTTATTATTTACTCTCCTAATGGTTATCATTCCATAAATCAATCCAAACGAAATATTTGAATATACACATCTAATTTTTCAAATGTAAACACTATCCGTTATTTACACTTCTTTAGCGAGGGTCGATACACTCATGACACTCGTTCTGGACACATTGCCCAACAGTATATTAAGTCAGATAAAAATCCCATTGCCCAATTCGATACGAAATCGTAATACATATAACACGTCGTATGTTTGAAAATTTCAGATTACGTTTATCGACCGGCGCCAAAGTCGCAAAATACGACGCCATTATCAAAAATGCATCGCGAAATTTGTCCGGAATGGCGAATGGTGGACATTTTCGCTTGTCCGAGGAATAAATATGAATGGTGATGCGAATATGTTAGTGGTTGTTGAAGGAGGATGGTGATGGTTAAATTTTTGTGGTTGTGATGAAAGGTTTTTGTTGGCGGAAGACGGTTTGAGTTTTGGTTAAGTGGGGATGAGGGTTTGTTCGAGTTTTTGTGTAATTAGGAAAAATTGAGACGTATTTGTGGTTTATAGTTTTAAATTGTCGGATGTTTTGTTTGAATCGTGTTTAAATTGTTTGATTTATTCAATGAACTGAAGGCGTATTATTAGGCCTATGTTTGGTCATAAAAAATTTTCGTACTTAAAAAAAATTCAAATTAAATATTATACTTAACTGTGAATTCGATTCTATTTAAATAATTTAGCCTATAATTTTTATATTTTATTTAGATATTTTGTTGCGTATTTTAAAAATTACAGCTACAATAATATATTTCTATGCTTTATTGAAAAATATATAGACTTTCTATTATCTATTTGTTCTTTTGTCGGTCTTATTTTTCAAGAAAAATCTGCTTCATATTTTTATCCTTTGTGCTGTTATATTTCTTTTTCATGGCGCCTTTGTTCGTTCTGCTGTTTGCTTTATGTTTAAATTTAAAAATGTGCTAATTTTAATATAAACTCTTTGTGGTTAAATAATTTTAGAACCAATTTATATCGCGATTTTATTAATACCGCTCATAGTTCATATTTAGAGACACGATAAGAAAATCCATAGAAATCGATAAAAATAATCTTCGCATCGTATTTTTATCGCGTAATACACCAAATTTAAATAAATACTCAATCGCAAAATTAACGCATTTCCAAAACTGGATAATAATGCAGATGTTTACTTCATACATTCCAATACATTGATATTCGATCGATCACGCCCATAAAAAAACTCACCTTCCCGGAACAATAAACAAACATAACAAACAATAATCGTAAAACGTACAGCATTAAAATTAAAACGCCCCACCACCACAAACATCCACGCATATCCGATTCGCAGACAAAAGAAAACAACAAACTCCGAACAACGCGGCCGCGCATCTCGAGACCCGAACCGAATTCCGTACGAATAAAGCCCAAAAGATTCCTGTCCACGACGTCAGCTGTTGCCACCCACCACCCCCCGGGGGAGCGTTTCGAACGGTGGGTGGTGGGTGGGGTTGTGGGTGGGTGGCGGTCCAGCCTCCCCCTTTCGTACCCGAGTGGGTTTATTGCGATGGAACGCATTCTGAGTTTCAAAATATCGTATTATGGTTGCTTCTTTGAGGATGGTGTTGGTCTTCGGAGTCGTGGGCCTCTAATGAGTGTGGTAAATAAAGGTTGGTTAGAATGCTTTTTGTGAGCTGATATTTTGACGTAGGTCTCGTACCGATTTGCGAAATCGTAATTGTGTAAATTGTTATGATAAAATAGTACAATGGTTCTTTATCGGGGAAGGGTGTTAGTACTTTGGACTGTGTGTTAGTATTCGAATTCTGTTTTAGGTATTAAAATCTGTTTTATTGAAATTGTGTGGTTTCCTGTTTTCTATCGAGATAAGGGTGAATGGAAAGAAAACAAGATCACATTACTGTGTCACTATTTAACTTGTAGTCGTTGTTGATTTTCTTGTTTTTTTTTTTTATTCACGCGTGACGATATCGTCGACAACTGTAAAAACGCGCAACTCAAATTACGGATTTTCAATATGTTTTTCATTGTCGTAATTATAATAAAATTTCAATTGTCAAATTCGAAATATTCTATAATGTCCGTATTAGCTTTTTTATCAGAACATTCAAGGTAGACGATATTTATATGAGAAACTATAGTAGAAAATTTTCGCTCATAATTTTTATCCGCTGACGTTATTTTTCCTTTGATTTTTGCTAAATTTAAAAGTTTCAAGTCGTTCGCTCAAATTTATTTTTCTGGGTGTGTTTCCGTTGCAAAATTTCATTTTCACGGCACGCGAAATTCACTTATACGATTTTATGAAGTACTAGCGTATAACTCGTGTGTAACTAAATTTAGTCATATTAACTGCTGTACATAAATCATTCTAATTTTCAGACACGGCATATTTTTTTCACACACGGTGTATTTATCAATTATTTTTTGTGACATTTCTTGCTCGTTTGTGTTATTTCTAATTTATTTAACTTTATCCCGATAAGAATGTTTTATTTTAATTGTTTTTCGCAACATTTTTGAATATTAATCGAAGGATTTATTACGTATGATTTACGCAGCCGTTTCGATTAAAGATCATAGCCGATTATCATTAAGCGTACGTAAGTTATACCTTAATTCTCACATGGTAGATATATTTAATTTACATTTTATCTCGTCGATCTAATGAATATTAAAAATTGTAATACTCAACTTGAAGTTCAACTTTTTCATACAATAAAGTAGATTTTAAGCGCAGTCATGTTTCGACGCGACGTCCAAAGTTCGCTAGAAACTGAAAAATAATTTTACTATCTAAAATATTTATCCTTTCACTATACGAAGGATTTATACTATCCATTGAAATCCACATAGGTCAAACGTCATTACGATTTCACAGTCATCGTTTTACTATTATATCGAAATATCCGTAATGTTTCATCTAGGACACAATAGGGAATCGTCCACGAAAACATCGAAGGTACCCCAAAACAATGATACCGCTTTTACCTGTGGATGTGTGCACAGTTTTATGGTGATTTGGTCTCGCACCGTGAACGACCGGACCGTGATGTCGAAATTCCGAATGCCTGACCGATGCATTCCCTCGATGGCCGGAGACCAGGTCTTCTTCGATTTTTAGCACGTCGAGAAGAATCGCAGCATTCGTCCTGGTCGGGTTTTATGGGATGGTGTCGGTGGTGAAGTCGGTGGTGCCTATTCGTGGTTTTCGAACGAGGATCGTATGGTGTTATTGCATTTTTGCGAAATGTTGTTTCGAGGATTGTTCGAGTCGCGTGCTTTTTTTTTGATGCGTTTTTATGTGTGGAGTAAAAAACGCGACACACCCACTCTTATAAATTTGAATAATACGTACTGTATCTGATAAGGTTGAAAAATATCGTTTATGGCTTTTCTAATCGATCCGATATTATATCTCACGATGAAATTCGCTCCTTTCGAGATAATTGGCTGTGAAACGATCGCGGACTTGCGACATTTTTCAACTCGAATTTTTCACACATGAATAAAAATTATAATTAGCCATTTTACCACACTCCGCTGCTCGCGAACAGGTCGAATATATTATCCGGAGTAATATGTCGTCGATCTGGTATCCTTTGACACCGCGTTCCCCAAAAATAACAGGTGTTTCATACGACATTTCATCCTTTTAAAGAGAACCTGTCTCCCGCTAGCACATGAGCGTCGAACAATATCGCCTCACTATCGCGCAAAGTGCATCTGCCTCGTGTCGTATCACTTTCATCAGTACCGAACTATAAATTTTGGATTAATCGCGTCGGTTGATTTAAAAATTGTTAATTTTGCACATTCGGCCGATAAGTGAGTCGGGTTTGTCGATGGGAAGACCAATTATGGTTACAGTTGATTGGAGAACATGCGGGTCTTCCAGTCTCCTCTCCGACATTGATTTTTCCCATGTTACATCATTTATCCGAGCCGGCGCAATAATCTATATGTGTCATGCGTGTTTTACAAAAATTTTCTGGGCGAATCGTGTACAGTTTATTCGTCGAGTTCTTTTCTACAATATGGAACCTTGAACCGGTGATTTAGGGTCATACGTACCAGCTGCCTCATTCAAGAATTGTGTATCTTGTTTTTTTTTTTATCTTATCCTTCGGAGTCGATTCGAGGATGATTATGCTAAAATTATATAATTTTAAAATTTCAAAGTTGGATTATACATGTGGAGAAAATTTTTAAATTATTGAATTATTTTTTTGGTTTTATTAAAACGATATAACAAAGAGCTTCCCCTATGAGTCGGCTCCGTATAAAAACCATAATATTTCCATCATGTCACGAATTATTTATGCATCACATGTGAAACCAATCATTAAACGTTAATCCCTTCTAAACATGCGAGTACCATAGTGGTTTTCGACCTTTTTGCATTTTGTACGCGGTTATGATTGCACGTCCGTTACAACTAGGTCCGTGATGTAATAGGTGATTTCTCGACCTTATGTATGTAACGAGTTCAAATCCCAGCAGGAGCAGATGTAGTTTCATCATCTTCATCCTATATTATGATCCGATTATGTAGTATTTTCCGAACGAATATTATGATTAGATTTTGATTTTTCGCACGTGATTTATAAAAAAAAATGTACACTTACACAATCGAAAGCGTCTTTAAATTTTTATGGTTTCTAAAGCCGACATATTGTAGAAGAACATGACGATCGATAACGTTAAATAATAAAATTTTCATTGGGGTATTAAAAAGCAGCGCGATAGAAATGTTTCAAACATGCAAAATTTTCTTTTTAAATATTTTTTATTTGAACATTATTTGACTTATCGATTTATGGAATCACGATTTTTATATTTTTCTATAATTTGCACAGTTAATCTGCGTCCACGTTATCCGAATACGAAACACACACGGTTCAAAGTGTTTTGAAACAATGCTCGAATAAATTACTATTGTGTGTCATATGATGGACGCTGCACAATTCCGCCGTCCCTCGAAATGTATTATCTATTGTTTGCGCACTACGTTTCAGCGAAATCGAATTCGCTCGCTGAAAATCGAAAAAACATATAAAAAACAGAAAGGTATATAGATAAATAGCGAAATTCTCCGATGGCTATCGCGGAACAGCCGCTTTTTTTTAATTTTCGAACGTGTCCGATTTTAGCGCGTCTATCGCGCGGAATCGAGTTTACGCTTTCGTGGCCGAAAACGGCGGAACGGTCTCGTTTTAAAATTTCGTCTCGTTTCCGGTCGAGAGTAAAAATGTTCCGAAATAATAATAAAAAAAGCCAGCCGTAAAAAAGGGTAGTTTCGCCTCGTATTCATTAAATCTGCGGAGAGAGAGACGTTGGCCGATTCGATATTGTACGTGACGGCGCGGCATAACGGTGTCCGCTCTCGGCCGTGTCCGACACAGTTTGTCACCCCTGTGCCGGGTTTTTTTGTTATTTTGTTTTGTGTATTTTGTTCTATAATATTGATTTAGTGTAGGTCCGTTTTGGGCCGTGTGTGCGTTTTTTTCCCATGGAAAACGGGGCGCCGTGCGTCGATGGGAAGACGAGTTTCGATTGAGGTGAATTGGAAAATTATCTGTTGGTTGAATTGTCGTTCGAGTGGTGTTGTGTTGGTGGTTCGTTTGAAATGTCAGTGTGAATGAATATATTTTGATATTAGGAATGAATAAAAAAATATCAAAGACGTCTTTTGTCCAGCAAAGTATGTTATTTTAATTTTAAGTGGGGTTACCTTTTCTCATTAATTAATTTTATAGAATGGACCGTTTCATTTATTGATAAGAAAGAGACTGAGTTTTGATTTATATTTATAATAATAATCATCTAGATTATTTTAAAATTATAAATTCATGATAATTGAATGCGTGCGCAAAATTAGAACACAATTGATGTGTCATCAACTTGACAGTGCATTCTCAACGGAAACTAGTTTCGCAATAACAAACCGCATACAGGATTACATTCATCTTATTATCAACAGCGAAACATAAAAATAAAACCCATTAAACGAATGACGCATATTCGAAATAACATTTCCTCCGATACGAGAGCGCATACAAAAAAAAACCACACATATACACCTCGTGTTCCGCACATTTGCATCCGCATAATGAAAATTTGGGTAATTAAAAAAAATTGTGAACGTGTACACCGAAATGCTAATAGGGTTAACTGCCCCGTACGACTCCCATTATGCATATATTCGCATCTTGCATAACGGAATTCTTTCATTGTCCACTAAATGTTGGGTGGGTGTGTGAGTCTGCATCCTTAAAAATTCGCATGAATATTCGAGTTGTGGTCCTCGGAAGGATCTCGAAGATCGTGACTGTGTAAGGTTGTCAGGGATAACTGGGAATTTGCTGGTCAGTTGGTTTTGTCAATCGGTAAATGAGCACGTCTGGAGTGGATTTTATTACGTGATTAATCCTTTACGTGTCCGAGAACTCGAGTGCTGGTTTGAAACCGGTGCTTTTAATTTTTCATTTTCGGAATGATTATCCGATTATTTTAGTTTTATTTCCGCAGTAAAAGTTACGTTCATAAATGTTATAGTGCTGTTACGTCTTTTATTTGATTGCTGTTCGATGACGAAAGTTTCTGTGTGAATTTTGATCCCGGAGCTATGTTTGATTGTGAGTACGTATGTACAATCAAACTCTGTCGTGTCCGGAATTCACGTTTTCCCGCTTTTTGCGTTAGATTTCTGTAGTCCCATTTCATTTTAGTCCATTTATTTCCCGTAATTTACGTCTGAAATATTTAAAATTCAATTAGTTTTAAAAAATATATATTTAATTAATTCGTGACAATTGACAATCTTTGGTCACTTGTTGCTGACATTTGTTAATCTGTAATTTTTCTGTTCTATTTATTTTTTTGTTTACATTCAAACGGAATTCTGATCTTGCATGTAATGTGACGACATTGAAAGTTCAAAACCATTTATATCATCAAAAGAGTTCATATAAACTCAAAAATAAAATACCAAATACGTGATTTTTTTCAATAGAATGTATTATTCACATAATTTTTTCTATAAAAAATATTTTTTTACATATTTGAAACCCTCAATCTACGTTTTCTCTCTAATAACGGTTTTTTTTCGACGATCTCTTCAAACACGTAAATCCGAAATTTTATTGTACGTAACACATTTGATTTGATATTTTAATTAATTTTCGTATATTATTACGACACTCGCTTTTGATTTGCGAACTAATATATGGAATATAGATCACCTAATCTCTAGAACATAATAAGCATATCAGTATTGTGATAACAACAGTTCTATTCGAATGAGCATCGGCACATTACCCGATACCGATGGCTTGAACCCATCGCGACGATTTCGCAATAAAAAGCTTCGCAAATGCTCACGTTTCGGCGCGAATTTGCATCTCGCGCGATTTTATCGTTTTTACGATTCATAATTAGCAATATGTACTTTTTTATCGGGTTATGTCTCTTTTTCCCCGTGTCGGTGACTTGACGCCCGTTTCGAATTTTGGAGCGGATTTGTCGCGTTTTTTTCGACGCGTTCCGATGCCGAATTTGCATTTAGTTTTTCGATATTGTGTGCGTTTGAATATTTTCGGGTTTTAATTGTTCTTTTTTTTTAATCTGATGATTGCATAATTATACGGTTCGATGTTTCGTTGCATCAAGAATTGTTTACGTATTTAGAATCGAACGGACGCCTTCAACTTTAATTAATTACTATATTTAGTTAGATTTTTTTTCCTAATTTATATTTGACTTCAAGTCGTATATCAATTTTTAAATTCGCTACTTTGTAATTTATTATTCACGCCTATAGCAAATTTGAAATCATCCATTATATCCGTTATGCTGGCCATACACGCCACGATATATCGTTCCGAAAAAACTGAGGTACGATTTTTCGCTACGTGTATGTTATAAAACCGTTCAGTTTCGTCCGGTTACGTCCGGTTTTTTATACATACACGTAGCGAAAAATCGTACCTCAGTTTTTTTGGAACGATATATCGTGGCGTGTATGGCCAGCATTAGAGTTAGAATGCGTGATTTTCATTCGACAAATTCTCTTATTTTGATTATCGTTTGAACGACACGATTCGTTCTGTATGTGCGCACATTCACCACGATTCAATCTCAATTTTTTAATTATTTTTAAACATTCTACAATTGAACAATGCAACAATTACGAAAACCCCCCTGCTGCGATAAATTGACCCATAGTCGGCTGATTCTATTTTCACATGTACGATGATGCATGCGGGCAAATCGCCGCATTTCAAACTACCAAAGTTTTTATTTTCGCCCAGCAAAACTGTCTTAATTTTCGAAAACATCACCACGACGACGGAGACGTCTTGTTGAACGATTATTTTCGAATTTTTTCGTACAGTACATAAATTGAGAGCACGACACTGGCCCGCGGCACCTTTCACACGCCCACCGCATAATCCGCTAATTAAAGGCTCTTTCGTATCGTTATTGAGGATGAGGGAATATTCGACGTTCGTTTTGTCCTTTTATTGTTATTTTCGCGCGTTTACGGACCCGAGTCGTCACTTTTATTGTGGCAGCAACGCCAGTTCTTACGATAACGTATCAATGTTTATTGTGTCATTACGTTTCGTAATAAATCGAATCGATTCATAAATACGAAAACGGCGAGCTTTTTCGAGACTTTGTCGCGTGCTAGAATTACGATTCGTTCGTGACATGCGCTCATAGAATTACGCCATAAATTATAAATAATACATATTCGCATGGTTAACATACGTAGACGATGCACTCAAAGCGTTCTCACACGTATATACCGACTTTCATGGGGATTAAAACCGTTACATATATTAACTACTAGGCGATTTCAAAATGTCTATTTAATTAACGCATCAACGAACAATCTGCGACATCCAGTTCGAAAGTCTCACATGCGCTTCTTATCACAATATAACTTTCGCGAATGCGCAAGATTGACGTTTCCTTTGCGTTTTCTATTGAAATCAATGATTTATCCTTATTAAGAATATCAATTTCTTTTAATATGAAGCAGTGAGTATTTGATTCAATTGAAATATCTTTCGATAGCATCAGAGATGTAGCTAGAGGGGGCAAGAGGGTACAAAGACCTCTGGGCGCCAAATTCAGAGGAGCGAATGTCATTAGAAATACATATAATATTTAAAATATATTTTTGATTTAGATCATTCCGTAATATATTAATGAAGAAAAAAAATTTCGTCTGGGGCGCTAATTTTTTCAATTACCTGCAATGATATGTGGTCGATGTTTTGTTTCAAATCAACACTTTTTCATTCAAAAATTTTCAAAAATTTTGATTTTTTTATATTTGAAAATTGAGGAGGGGGGTGTCAATTATATAATTTGTTCCCGGGGGCATAATACCCTAGATACGCCACTGGATAGCATCATGAACATTAAACAGTATACATATGAATTTGACTGAATTCTCACATACATATATTTTCTTTATAATCAAAAAATACCTGAACTTCCAACAACATAATAAAGAACATATTTGAATCCCTCAACACTATTATTGAACATAAAATTTCGCTTTGTTTCTGCAACCACCTCACCCACACTATCCACGTACTGCGTCTCGCGCTCTAAACGTATTGCGCATCTCGAGGGTTAAAGGCTCGCCCATTCCACCCCACACCCGAAAACGTACAGCCATAACCTCCCCCATACCCTCAGCTACCCTTCCTCAGTCCACCGTGGGGTTTCCTCACCCTCTCACTAATTATTTGCGTCGTTTTCACCCCGTGGCGTCGGGCCATTGCGATACACTCGCTACCTGTCCCGTGTGCACACGCTCCGGCTAACTCGGAGTTGCTACAGGAGCTTGTGGATTGGGGCTTCGGTTGCGTTTTTTTGCTAAATTTTTTGTTGTTTATGTAAAAGTTGCGAATTCGATCCGAATCGGAGTGCGGAATGACGAAATATGTGTTGCCGAACGTGTGTGCTTCGCGCGTAATAAAGTATTTCGCGTATGATTGCAAAATTGATTGAAATTGATTTTTTTGTTTTGTGTAAGAATTGTTGCTCCTTGCACATTTGAGTTTTATGAAGTTGCTCATATTTGTTTATTTTATATTCGATTTTTGTAGCTTTGTCTTTTTTCTGGTGTTAATTAAATTTTTGTTCGACTTGATTTTCAAGTATTGAAATTTTTCAATTAATCTCATTCTGTGATAGATATTAATGAATATTAATATGTGCAATATTTTTTCGTTAGGTTTGCGCGTGTCAAATAATGATTTATTATTTAGCTGTTAGCGTTTATGCAACGTTTAATTGGTTTATATTACGTTTTATAAGAAAATAAAGATTTACCTTTCACACCACCTTAATTTCCTTCCTGAAATCTCAACGTATATAAATATAGAACGTTTCCGTAGTCAGATGTTTATAATCTGCGTTGTTCTTTTGTGAAGTATTTTCAAGTATGAATTTACAGGGACTGCCTTCATTTCGAACATAAAATATTTGTTTTATTTAACTTTCCTGAATGAAAATAATGTATAGATTAAACGGATTAATATTTGTTGATAATCAAAAATGTTAGAATGATCTTTGTTCAGCACTGTCAATAGCAAATGATTGTGTAAGAGGATGGCTTTTTTTTACGTTACTTTATTTATATACATACATATTACCAATTTCGAAAAAATAAAATAAAATGACAAATATAGAGACCGCATAGCGATCAATAATATTACAACCACACGATTATGATATTATGTCGCTTTTTTATGTTTTTTTTATGAAGTTTAGACTTCACACGTGTCGTTTTGGATTATTCAAATTTTCGAACATACATCGCCATTTCTTACGTAAAGATGACTCGACTCATCTCTCCGAATAGAAAATTTTCGTACGTTCTGAAGAAACACCATTCGAAAATTATTTAGATACAATCCGTTCATACATAATGCCTTCCTACGCAGCTTCATTCTGCTTTAATGCCCGTAAAATTTTGTGATCCATAACCGTTACATTGTTCGGAAACCTGTTTCGATTTTCCATCTACCTCTGGACATCGCCGTGCCAAAAAAATATAAATTTTTACTCATGAACGTATGTAATTTATTTCGAGATGATATAACAGCGATTTCGCCATAAAACATCGCATAACTCGTTCGCCCATGGTATTCGCGGTCTTTTCGATTTCAGCATCGGCCTATTTAGGGAAAATGTTCGTGACCCCTGAAAAGACGTATGCGTGTTTGTATGAAGCGTTTTTTAAATGAAACAAATTATGACCTGTCCCGTCCCCGGTGAGTGTTGATAATAACAAGAGACACTTCGCTTTACTTCGCTGCTCCAATGGTTGGTTACATTAATGCTTTTTGCTTTCTCGTTTGTTACAGTCAATATTTCCTATTCTGAAATTTGTAACGCTATTCGAATCACGATATTTATCTGTAATTAGCGCGTGTTTATTATAATTCTATGGGATTTTATTGCGCCGACGATTGTCGGCCGCGATACCCGCTTTCTTTCAGTTTTTTTTTTATTGTTGATTTATTATATTTGCGGTTTTTTTAAAAACAACTAAATATTCATCAATCTATTTTTAAAATTAACTGTAATTTTATCTATACTATTTATTATAAAGCATCTATACAAAGCATAAAGTATGAAAGTTTGTTTGTAATATTGAGTCACTTGTTTGTAATAAAGACAACGATGGAATAGGGTTTGAAAAGTCTTCACTTAACAGTAGATGTTGAATAGCTGCACATGATGATTTCATTTATATTATCAGTAATTGACGCATTTAAAATGTTTTTGATTTTTAATGACCCTTATCGTCTTAATGGAATATGTAGCTTGAGTCACATTGGAAACACATCACACCCATAGTGCACAATAACGATAAAAATCGGATGACTCAAAAGTTTCAGAATGTCCCCTATACAAACGTAATCATTATCATATTTGCGTTTTGATTCAAAGCATGCAATCAAGAACATTCTTATTGTTGTTCGCCACACTCGATCCTCACAAAGTCACAATCGGTATCAGTATGCGAAGCGATATCAGTCAGAGCTTTTGTATAGCTCACGTATCCGTTCGTAAACCAAACAAACATCGCCATTTGCCATTCATTCGATCACGAACCTTTCAGCGCTCCGTTCTGTTGTGTGCACTGCGTTCTTTCGATCTAGATTTGAATTTCCCGCCAGTCTCGTAATTTAATGCTCGGACCGTTGCATAAGATACGGCGCGAACTTTGATCACGATGCGATTCGCATCGTCGTATAAATGTGGAGTCCTGCGTTGGTTTTCGACTAATTTCATGCTCGTGCAGATGGAAAAAAAACTTTGGGCGTGGTCGTCGAACGGCTTTTTTCAGTAAATGCACGAGTCTGCCAAACCATGCCAAAACTAAAGGAAAGTCGCTTGCGAGTTTCTGCTCCATCGAATCTGCAATGCTCTATTATTTTTATTAGAAATCTCGACCTTAATTACCTAATTATAAGTTTCTCTCAAATATGTGACTCAAGGGATCAATTCTACTCACTTTAAAATTGTATGATTCTTTTTGTCCACAGTACTAAACCGATGTATTATATTTTGCAATAGCACTTCGTAGCGAAAACGCGTGTATCCAGTTTCAATTATCGTTTGATCCCGTATTCATTTCGTTTTATGATTTCGTGCGAAAAACCGCGTTCATTATTCGCATGTTGTTGTTGTTGCGAAATTTCACCGTCAATATACTATGATCGTTTTCGATATGCGAGCAATCAATAAAATAGTGAAGCACTCCAATCAAATCAAACAGTACGTACGCGTAACCGAAAGCAAATAAATCGCTCGACGAAATGTTTATCGATGCATCCTCGTATTTATTCGCGATGTGTTTGGTTAATTAGAAAATTTTCGCATAAATCGGCCCGTTTGGGAATATTTTTGGGAGTATCTCAGGTTGTCGGCGAAACGGCAAATTGTGTTGTTTGTATGTACGCGCGTTTATAAAGGGGTAATTAATTCAAAGTAAATTATTGCCCCGGTCCGGTGTGTGTGTATGCAAATAACAAAGCCGATGCAAATATACCACATTCGATGCACAAAAGGCTCCGGATGTTTGTCACAAAAAAGGTTCAAAATATACTGGCGTCTTTCGACCGTGTAGCAGTGAAATTTTTCATTGTTGAACTCGCCAAGGCTCTATCGAGGGAACCTTTTTTTGTGTTAAACTGTTGTCTATTAATTGGGAAAAGATCGTTAAATTTTCTGCGGATGTTTTATGAATTTGTTTATGATAAGATGATGGCAAGCCCACATGTTCGCGTGTTGAATGCGACACTCTATGTTGTATGCATGTTTTTTGTATATAAAATAATTTAAATTAATTATTTATATATATTTTTAATGTCTGTTATGATGGCGACTTTGCACGTTATGCACAACATCCATCAAAAATATACACCTTCATAATGTTTAATGCCGTTTCCATTTTAAAATTTCACATTTAGTTTGCTCATTCATTCTAGCATTATTAGCGTTAAAACTTCCTTGTTATTTCAACAACCTGCAACTATAATTTCTCGATTCGTAAATTATGCAAATTTCACGCATCGCCGATGAATTTTTGCTCCTCTGTAACATTTAGCATTCGACTAATCATTTTTCTTTTATTGCATAATTCTGATTCATGATTATTTCCCAATTCCAATATGAAATATGACCTTAATTGACCGGTATTGACCGAAAGGTGTTCGCCGACAATTAAAACGCGCGTAAAACAGGCAAGATGGATGTGCGGCCAGGGATACACACACACACGAACATCCCTGCGATAATATACACACAACATAATACAGAACACAGCTCGGGCCAGAGCCAGCGACCAGTTTCTAATGGTCCATTGTGTTATATCCTTATGAAAAACGACGCGTCAGCCGCCGAGGCTGATCCTTTATCCCGACGATAATGAGAATATAAACAAA
Source organism: Hydropsyche tenuis (assembly GCA_009617725.1). Classification (NCBI taxonomy): domain Eukaryota; kingdom Metazoa; phylum Arthropoda; class Insecta; order Trichoptera; family Hydropsychidae; genus Hydropsyche; species Hydropsyche tenuis. The sequence continues at coordinate 5,095,021 of VTON01000004.1, forward strand.
AAGACCAGGTAGCCCTCGTCGGGACCTCTATCAGTCCGATGGTGGTGAATGATCGACTGGATCTCTTTTCGGTGGTGTGCTTCTTCCATGTCTTGGGAGTGCAATTCGGGTGTGTTGTTCGTAAATGGGTTTGTGGTGGAGTCGGTGATTGCTGAATTTGTCTTGTGTTAAAGGTTGGTTTGATGTTTGTGGGATTTGCAGTTGATTGTCGAGTAATGTGGGTTTAGATGAGTAGTTTTTGGTTATTGAAAGGAATAATTGTGTGCTGGAAAAGTTTGTAAGAAATCTTATTTTGTGTAACATCGATGAATATTTTGATATTCTTGTTCATTCTCAATAGAAATTTAACTGATGAGTATAATAATTCATGCGTTATTTGCTGTGAACCATTTTGAAACCCTTTAAAATCTAATTTAGACAAATTTGCATTACTATCAAAATAAATGGTTCATAAAATCTATTCAAATATTTATAAATTCATTAATTCTTCCTAGAAACTATTTTTTCTATTTACAACAACAAAATTAGAAATTCCACTAACTTACCTAGAAATTCACGCACTGTAACAACTTAAAATTTCATTACATACTTTCCTTCGCATATTTGATTAACGATACCTTCGAAATGCATCGAATCATAAATAATACCTTTGATTCCAATCCAATACAATATTGTCGTGTACATATTTAAAATTCAGTAACGATTCAGGTGGCAAAGACACCACCGGCCAGTTCAGCTGACTCGCTTCTTTCACGCTCCAATAAAGAATGTTCGGCGGTTCGCTCCAAAGGAGGATCATCTTCTTATGGCAAGATAAGATCGCATGCCACAGTTCTTGAGGCTTTTTATTAAGTTATGTATAGGTTTTCGATGAAAAAAAACTGTGGTATAGACGAGAAATTACGACCGATCCGACGACGTTGTAGTACACGTTCCGCCGTAAAGCGGATCGTCCATCATATCCTCAATGTTCATTAAGGCAACGAAAGCTCGCCGGGTTAATAATCTTTTAATTGAGTGCTTATTTCGTTTTTAAATTCTTAATTTGATATGTGGAAAACACGCGTTTCGGTTTATGTATTGCGTTTCGTGTGGTTATCGGATTCGCGTGACTCTTAAATTAAAATCTGGTTCACTTATGAAATTTCTTTTGAATTGTTGTTACTTTAATCTCTTAGTATAATAATTTTTCGAAAATATTATGTGTGTTACGTGAACGTTATTATAATATTAAAAGCGCTATAATGTCATCGAATATATTATACGCAGCTAGCGTAAAAATATTAAAATTGCGTTTCTGAGATCAATATCTTCTAATGAAATATATTATTGTTCTAATGTGCAATTACGGTGGACGTAAATTTCTTGGCATTATTAGATTTCTATTACAGATTTTCCGTTATCGATTTTTCGCGGAACGAAACTGTAAGTCTTCAAACACACAAGAGACTTTTAATTTTCGGTCGAACGGAAAAAACAAGATAAATGTCGTTCGGTTAAGAATGCGCTTGTGTAATTAGGCAATACGTTACTTCAGTTACGTAGATTTATTTATAGTTGTCTCAGCAGTTGAACTAAATTCTATAAACTAAAGCTCGGCCAGTTCTAATCTTAAGGCACTAGCAATCCCGTTTGGTATTTGGCCGCAAACAATTTAACAATTTGCATCGGAGACTCGAAGTCGATACCAACTTCTGAAATACACGTGCGCGTATATTATATCATAGATAAAAAATCGCTTACATTACAACGTGTATTTTAATACACTTCGCGTGTGGTCCATACCAATGACTCGTACGAGCGAATATAATACGCACTCGGTATCACACTTTCAATAAAAACACCCGTCGGTTTATATACAAAATTTTCCGAAAACACCGACATATCGCTGTCCATTTCCAAACCGCTTTTCCGTGACATCGAAACGGACGAATTTGTACTAGATTCGATCGCCGGACCGCAGATAATACAGCGGCGACCGTTGTCTGCGGTTTCGCATGTGATATGTCCGTGTGTCTGGCTTTCTGTCTGTCTGTCCACGGTATTCGGGACAATTGAATTGTTTAGCCGCGTGGATCGGATCGTCTGATGTGTATGTGATCGCGATCCGCGAACTGTTGCCCGATGGACTGTTGCGAGATGCGAGATTGTGGTGGATGTGTGAGGATATGATGGTGTTTGGAGTAAATGGAATACGGTCAAGTGTTGGATGAACATTGCGTAAAGTCGGAGAATCGGATGTATATTTGTGATGTACGATGGTATTCTATTGAATTCTCATATATTTTATTTGAAAATCTGGAAGGAAATTCGAAAAATGTGAGCTATCCGCGCTTTTCACAATCCTATGGAGTATACGAGACAAATATGATAGTATCTGAATCCTTGAGAGAGATGAGTTTCGTCCTATGAATGCATTTTTACCTGAGCGCACCTTCAGTATGTCATACGTCACGGGATGGGTTGTTTTCTTAACGAAGCCCCAGAATAATATCTTTTTCCTAGAACGCCTTCAATCCGCTTTACCTGCGTTTTAGAAAACGGCGATTTAATAGTATTTGACGTCCTTAAACCGTTGCCTTTTTCGTGGACCGGAGTATAAGAACGTTTATCACCAAGAGGAACTAATTGATTTTTTTTCTATTATGAATTTTCCTGGTAAACGATTCCGTTTAATTACTCGTCTTCTGATAAGGATAACAACTTGATTTTATAATTTCATGCTGCTTTATAATTTTGCTGCTTTTATAATTTCATTTCTGCTTTATCGATAAAATTTTTATTGAAATTACACTTTGTAAATTTACGGGATCATTTTGTTAAAATTAATAAACCGAAAGCTTCAAATTCTCCAATCAAGCGACATTTTAATTATTTTATTTAAAATACGGCGATTTATTAATTATTGACATCTGATAATCTTCGCAGAAATTAATTCTCAAATTTGTGTTCGTTTCGGTACTTCACCAAGACGAAAACGTCTTCGTATTTTGTCTCTTATCGTAACTTGCGTTCCTATGATAAATCAGAAGTCGACGTCGTTCGGAATAAATTGAATTTGTCTGGCGTAGCTTAACTAGACTCCGTCGGAGGCATCAATTTCCGTATCCCGCCGTGAAAATTTGTAATTTTCCGCGAAACGAGAACACACAAACTCAATTTCGGACAGAAGGGCAGATTCGCGATTAATGCGCACTTAAGGGTCGCCGCCCTTTCGATACACACCTCTGATGATGGACTTACTCTTTCTCGGGTATTTCGTAGAAGGAAATAACTGTTTGTATTGTATGTGCCTGCGATGAGTGGTTTTCTTTTGATGTATTCGGATTTTTGATCAATTTTGTGTTGAATAGAATTCAATGGTGTCTGAATAGAAAGAAAAAACTCGGGTTATTATAAACGGTAATTTTCGTTCTTGGGATCGAATCGGAAAGTAATTACTTTCTAGGAAATTGAACATTTTTGGCTTGAGTCTATTTGTTCCGTTGAAAATTTGTGTTAAGTATCCGCTTAATAATTTTGAAACTTTTTAGTTTGTTTTCTATGAAATACATATTTGTACGAGAAGTTGAACGACATTATTTTGGAAGAATGTTTCTTTCAGGATATAATTTATAATATGCTTTAATTATTATATCAAAATTATGTGTAAGCTTAATGTATGTAAATTAATTACATTCTCAGTCGGAGGATAACAATGCTGCAAAGCTTGAATACACAATAACCATGCGATAATTCAGACTATATATACATACATACAACGAAATATAATATTCAAATTGAAACGAATTTAAAACCACTTACATACGAATTTAGTCATCACTAACCAAATACATCTGGAAAATATGCGATTAGCTCACGAGGATGATTCACGTTTATTTGAATAAAACTAATAGTTGCTTGATTTTTCACAACATACCAACCAACCGAACCATACCAAACACACGAACCAACTTTTCCATTTCGTTTCCAGAACGAACCCATTTCCCCCAATCGAACCGGAACACGGAACGGTCCGCGGGGCAACTTTGCGCCATTGCCGAACGTAGCCCATTGACGTGCTTTTGACCCATACGTCTTTGCAACATCGAGATATTTCCACGGAATATTCCGATACAAATTCCGCAATGCCGGGGACGAAATCGTCCAGAAACGAACATGCAACCGAGCGTGAGATTAATTTGCAAATACGCCGCTTTTGCATCGTTCGATGATTAATTTCGCTCGGAGTGTGTATTTCTTATGGTGGTTTGTTCGTTGGTCTTTTTGATGTTTTTCGACGGTGGTTCGAAAGCGGTGTGAACGCGGGCCCTTATCTGCTCGAGCTTATACATACTCGTTATCTTGTCTCGTTTTTATCTGTCTCATTTCGACGGCCGGATGATGTCGATTGTGTTCAGTAAACATCGAATGTTTTTCGTTTCTGAAATTTTGGGATGGAATTTTTTATGGTTTTCGGATGATTTCTGTGAAAATTTGCTGATTTTGGTTGTTGTTTGTGCAGAATTTCAATCGTTTCGGGTTTTTGTTCATTTGGCGATTTGTGTGCAATGTGAAAAAAAATCGCGTTTTGTTTGCTTCGGCGCATAAAAAAGCACTGGTGTTTATTGAGTTTAATTAAATTTGATTAGTAGATTTAAATAATGAAAACGCTATTCACACATCTTTAAATTACATGTTCGCGTTCTTATTGCAATATAACGATTAAATGGATGAAAATAAAACTCTCATAATTACAAAGTATTCTTGTTTTATTATGCATCGTAGAATATTTTTCTCATTCAACGACAATTAAGTTGCTATATTTATCTGAGGATCTGTGAACTTCGTTTAACTCTTTCATATTCGAAGTATCCTCTTATTTTGCAATTATGCTATTGTTATGTACGTACTTTTCTTATAGTTTTACATCCGTCGCTTTCGACACGCGAATATCTAATTGTCAAAACTGTAAAAAATGATAACCTAATTCTTTATTTATGTTAACTATAAATAATTATTTTCGTGATATAAAAATGATAATAATAACGCATTCGTTATCATGTTTTTATTAAAATAAAATTATATGATTCAACCTATCAATTTCAATATTTGAATCGAAAAATTAATGACCCGTTATCGCACATATGGGTCAAATAGCTCATCCATCCTCCAAATCGTTATCTACCGAAACGAATTAATTAACACTTGCGTCAAAACCGTTGCTAGATATTTCAACCAACAAACTCTCAATTTTCACACACTTTGATATTTTCTTAATTACCACGCTAATTAATTTCTAAGTCTTCGATCGAATACAAAAATTATCATCAGATTTGAAACTTTGCGTTTGTTCATAGTTTAGGTGTAATACTTCTCATACACTTCTGGATTAATTTTTAAATATTTTCATCATTCCAATGAAAATTGAAAACATTCAGAATATCAAAGTAAAGTAATATTAGTGGTAATTTTGCGTTTTTTTTTAAATAAAAAACTAATATAAACTAAACACGTTCATTCAAATTTTGATCAATCGACTCTGCGCCGAAGCTCGCGATATTTATATTGTTTTTTCAATAACTTATCAATTAATTGTTCAATCGATTTGAAATTTTTATCAGCATCAGTTGAAATGCATAAAAAAATTATTACAGAAAACCCTTGACTTAACGACGATTCGCATTTACGACCGAAAAAATAATTAAATATTTTTTAGTTAATTATTTTTAAAAAATTACGTACTAAATTACGAGCTATCACCACCTTCAGTCAATACATTTCGAAAAAATATGGACTCATTCGAATTATTGTATTAATAATGGAAATTTAGTATATAAATAAAATTGATCTTTTTGTATGGATTCGACAAAGTTCAAGGCGAACGTATCTCCATCGTAAATCGAGGAATATTCATATGATTCTAATCATCAAACGAACGAAATTTTGCGATCGTCCACAAAGCTAATAACATTTTCTCAATTAAATCCAGTCTATCCATCGATCGCAAATAAAAAACTCAAACTTTACGCAAACGACCAATAATGAACCCCTCATTCGAATTTCGTAAAACCCATCCGCGTCCGAAGACGAACGTGTTGCGGCGAACTAATGGAAAAGGCGATGTGTCCTGGCGCGGCGTGTCGAGCAACAAGTGGAAGTTGTAAGAAGAAAACAAAGAGGTTTATGCTGACGCACGCTTCAAATTAACTCCACTTCTCTCTCTCTCTCGGCCAGCTCGCATATGGCCGACCTGGTCCCCCTCGGACGCCAACACTACCCGTCGTGTCAAATATATTCAACTCTGCTCGCCCGCCGATGGACTGGATGAGGAGTGTTCCTCCTCCGGCTGCTCTGATGGATTTTAGTGCCGATTGAATTGTCCCGGAGTCGGCTGAAAGATGGACGATGTAGTGCAGTGTGGGTGGATGTATGAAATTCGGGAATGGTTGCGGATTTGCGGGCGTGGTCCTCTTCGGACGCCAACACTGCTCATCGTGTCAAATATATTCAACTCTGTTCGTCCATTGATGGACTGGATGAGGAGTGTTCCTCCTCCGACCGCTCTGATAGATTTTGGTGCCGATTGAATTGGCCCGTAGTCGGCTGAAAGACGGATGGTGTGGTGCAATGTGGGTGGATGTATGAAATTCTGGAATTGTTGCGGATTTGCGATTTGGTCCCTTTCGGACGCCAACACTACCCGTCGTGTCAAATATATTCAACTCTGCTCGTCCGACGATGGACTGGATGAGGAGTGTTCCTCCTCCGGCCGCTCTGATGGATTTTGGTGCCGATTGAATTGTCCCGGAGTCAGCTGAAAGATGGACGGTGGGGTGCAGTGTGGGTGGATGTATGAAATTCGGGAATGGTTGCGGATTTGCGGGCGCGGTGGGTGTTTTCTATTTTCGGGTCGTAAGGGGATCAAATTCTATTTTGCGTGGGGATCAAATTCTTTTGCGTGTGTCGGAATTTTCCATGTCGTGTTCGCGGAATGATTCTCGCTTAGGGATGGCAAAGGGAATATTGTGAAATGAGGTTTTTTCTGGGATTAAAACGTTGAAAAATTTATATGTTGAAAGTAAAATGCACTCGGACTTTGTATAACGCGGTTAATGAATTGTGACATATTTTTGTACATGTTTTATATAAAACGGTTTTAGAAAAATTAAAATTAAAAATGAATTAAATAATGCTTCACTTAAGTACAATATATAAAATATTTATTGACAAATTTGGATTTAAACATGAATAAAAATGCATTATAATTGCTTAAATTGAGGTTCTTAACGAATTTCATGCATAATTCTTGCATTATATGTGCGTAAATTATTATAATTTTTTTTTTCACGAATTTCTCGTGTGAACATGTTGTCCAGTAGTACCTTTTGCCATCCGAACTGTTAGCATGTGCAAATTTAGAAGATCTGAAGGAAAATTATTTGTAAAAACTGTCAGACATAATTTCTCCACTCGTATAAACTACACGCGAAATTGTTAAGAAACCTAATTTGTTTTGTATAAACTTCAAACCCCGTATTGCATAGATTTGTATTACACGACATTTTTGTGAAACCATATTACCGTGTTATACGATGCCCAAATGTAATTGAAATTATTATATTCTCACAACGCGAGGCCCGTAGGGCCGAGTCGGTAGGTCCAAAGGGCCTACCAAAATATTTTTCATAAAACAATCGATTGGTTTCGCTTTTTCAGTTTACATTTATCTTTCGTCGTGACTTTTCAGAAAAAAAAATAACTGGAAAACCCCAAAAAACCCGGGCAATTCCGGGTACTACCGCTAGTATCTACTAAATACACTAAATAGATATTATTACTGCATATCTATTCATACTATTTATACATTTTCGATAAAAGTCTTGCATTTCTAAACAGACCACTCAAAAGTCTTCAAAATTGTATTATATAGAAACAAACGAAAAAGAATATCGAAGCACCAAAAGAGATCGTTTTATATTAATCAAAAAAGGAAGACATACGGTAACCCTACTCTTATTAGATACGAAACGAATCGTTCTTTTTCCCATCCGATTTTCCACAGAAATACTTCAAAAAGATCAAAATCTCCTTACGCAGCGTCTGCGCTCTTTTGAATACGAAAATCGCATATTCTCGCATTTATTACGCGGCCTATTACAATCCAGACGTTCCCCCGCATTCCTATAAAATAATAATTTCCTCTTCGCGTCGTATAATTGAGCGGGCGAAGTTCCATGCCCTTGAACATGCACGGTGAACTTGAAACCAGAGTACCCAAGTTTGGTAGTTCCTCGTTTCCAGGCAACCCATCTCCTCGCCATGGGGAAATTGGGTGTGTGGCTCGTCTGGTTTCCCGACCCATCCCCATGGCAATTTGGAGTGTGTGTTGCTTTCGCAGTGTGCTCGTTTTCGTTTGAACGATTGTGGAATAACACCCCCGTATGGTGTGGTTTTTTTTGTGTGTGTGTTCGTTTCGGGAAAATATTGTAGTTGTTGTATGGTGATTGGTTTTTGGTGTGATTTTTCTTTGGGTGTTGTGATCGTATTGTAGTTGAATTCGCGGATTGTAAATTTTTTTTGATGTGCGAAAAAAAGGTTCGATTCTGATGGTTTTTGTTTGGAAATTTTACTCTCGTCAATTTGGCATAATGCATTTTTAGTGTCGAACTTTTTTCGGGACAATGCTTAAATGTTTTATTTTGTCGTTCGTTTCTATTTCGAGAAAATCCGAATTGTTAAGAGACAGCATTTTTATAAATTCGAATTCGCATTCTGAATCGTATATTGTAATAGCGAACATCAACATCCTCCGAAAATATATTCAACACGTTAACTTTTTTTCGACAAACAAGCAGAATATTTACGAGCGACTAAATTCAATAAGAAACTGTTACGATTATCATTCCAAAACAAACTACTTTTCGCAAAAACGCCCGACACCTCATTCATCCCAGATTTTCCCACCGCATCAATCCCCCATAAACCCCATGCACATTCCGACATCGAAACCCCAATCGCAACACCAACGTCCTTCCCTCGCAACGGACGTACGTTGTGTACGGCGCAAAGGCGCGCAATTCGCGGCGGGGCGGGCCGCGGGGAAGCGGGGGGCCGGCGACACCATGGCCGTCCCTTTCGCGCTCATGGCCTTCTATATCATGGGGAAAGAGAGGGGAAACGATCGATAGTCGCGCGTGCAGCGGGTGGTCGCCCGCGCGCGCTTCACATGGATGCACCAAGTCGCGGCTGCTTGGGGCTACGCTGTGTGTATGTGCTGTTTGTGGATTTTTTGTGGGTTATTATAGTAGGGTTGGTTGGTATCGATTGCCAGGCTGATGTGTCCGAGGTTAGAGTCATGGGGTGTGATGATTTTTGGTATGTGGAAAAATTTTGGAAGAAAGTTCGCGGCTGTTTTGAGGCTACGCTGTGTATGTGCTGTTTGTGGATTTTTTGTGGGTTATTATAGTAGGGTTGGTTGGTATCGATTGCCAGGCTGATGTGTCCGAGGTTCGAGTCATGGGGTGTGATGATTTTTTGGTATGTGGAAAAATTTTGGAAGAAAGTTCGCGGCTGTTTTGAGGCTACGCTGTGTATGTGCTGTTTGTGGATTTTTTGTGGGTTATTATAGTAGGGTTGGTTGGTATCGATTGCCAGGCTGATGTGTCCGAGGTTCGAGTCATGGGGTGTGATGATTTTTGGTATGTGGAAAAATTTTGGAAGAAAGTTCGCGGCTGTTTTGAGGCTACGCTGTGTATGTGCTGTTTGTGGATTTTTTGTGGGTTATTATAGTAGGGTTGGTTGGTATCATCATCGGGGTGTGATGATTTTTGGTATGTGGAAAAATTTTGGAAGAAAGTTCGCGGCTGTTTTGAGGCTACGCTGTGTATGTGCTGTTTGTGGATTTTGTGGGTTATTATAGTAGGGTTGGTTGGTATCATCATCGGGGTGTGATGATTTTTTGGTATGTGGAAAAATTTTGGAAGAAAGTTCGCGGCTGTTTTGAGGCTACGCTGTGTATGTGCTGTTTGTGGATTTTTTGTGGATTATTATAATAGGGTTGGTTGGTATCATCATCGGGGTGTGATGATTTTTGGTATGTGGAAAGAATTTGGAAGAAAGTTCGCGGCTGTTTTGAGGCTACGCTGTGTATGTGCTGTTTGTGCATTTTTTGTGGATTATTATAATAGGGTTGGTTGGTATCATCATCGGGGTGTGATGATTTTTGGTATGTGGAAAAATCTTGGAAGAAAGTTCGCGGCTGTTTTGAGGCTACGCTGTGTATGTGCTGTTTGTGGATTTTTTGTGGGTTATTATAGTAGGGTTGGTTGGTATCATCATCGGGGTGTGATGATTTTTGGTATGTGGAAAAAATTTGGAAGAAAGTTCGCGGCTGCTTGGGACTACGCTGTATGTGAATTTCTTGTGAATTATTAGAGATCGATTGCCGAGGCTGAGGTAGATCTCTGATGTGTCAGAGGTTCGAGTCATTGGGGTGTGATGATTTTTGGTTTGTGGAAAAAATTTAGAAGAAAGTTCGCGTTAGTATTGAATTGTGTGTAAATGTTGCTTGTGAATTTTTTGTGGGTTATTATAGTAGGGTTGGTTGTTATCGATTGTCGAGGATGATGTGTTCGAGGTTCGAGTCATGGGGTGTGATGATTTTTGGTATGTGGAAAAAATTTGGAAGAAAGTTCGCGGCTGTTTTGAGGCTACGCTGTGTATGTGCTGTTTGTAAATTTTTTTTGGGTTATTATAGTAGGGTTGGTTGGTATCGATTGCCGAGGCTGGGGTGGATCGCTGATGTGTCCGAAGTTCGAATCGTGGGGCGTGATGATTTTTGGTTTGTGGAAAAAATTTGGAAGAACGCTCGCGTCTGTAGTGAATTGTGTGTGAATGTTTGAAATTAAATCTTTGATTGTTATTGATTTTTGAAACAGAAGTTAAAATAATGGCGGATTTACTTCGCCAGGGGTTCGAGGTGGCAAATTTTTTGAGGACCCCTATATAGGATCGGGTTTCAAACATACTCCCTCCCATTACATGTAATTTATTTTTTTTAAAGTACTGAAACATGCGTTTCCGCCAATATTCCTTTTATTTATTATCAAAGTTTTTAACTCCTACCTAATTTAAACTACTAACAATAATTAACTTTCCTATTTCGCTCACATGAGCCGCGATCATACTTCATACAATCTTCTTTCATACTTACTATTCTATAACTTATTGTCTAATTAATAATAGCAAAGAAACATGTAAAATATTAAAATTAGATAAAAGTATTGCTGATTTTTTTCAATTTATTTTATTGATATGTATTATACGTAATCAGTTTCACAGAATAAAGGACAAATGAGCGATTTTAGAAAATAAAATTTGATTTTGTACAGATTAATGACTTTTTTTTTAGAAAATGATTCAACTTTTTCAGTGTAAAAAAACTAATAGTTCACTAAAAAAGCTAGAGGCCCTTTTTAATCGGGGACCCTGAGACTAGCACCTTCACCGACTAAAGGTGAATCACTTGATATACTTGTTGTATGATTCAAATCCTGGTATTGTGAGATGATTTTTGTACAAAGAAATTGGAAAGTTTCTAATATTATATTCGTTTTAATGATGTTCGTGATTCTATATTATAATAATTATTGAGAATTAATGGATTTAGTTATTGATTTTTAAAATTGAAATAAACCGCTTGATATGTTCGAAATTAGAAGTGATTTGAGTTGTTTTTCATCCATTTTTCTAGCACTATAAAATAAATGGAAAAATGTCATATGAAATATGCACATTTGTTTTAAATAATTTGTAATTTATGTTAACGATTCGATAATTAATTGAAACGATATTTTTGTTAAAAGTTTGGTTATTAATAACTGTCGAAACTAAAGCAAATCATATATTTGAGATTTAAAATCTGGTGGAGCGAAACGATTTTCATGCATTTCCCAAGACTATAAAATAAACAGAAAAATGTCTTATATGCAAAATAATTAATTATATGCAAATTTATTGAACGAGGCGCAGAAAATGTTTCTAATCCTAATTGTATCTTTCTGATGAATTATATAAATTAAATCGTTCGAAAAAATCCACTGACAATAAGACGTATGATGATGATATTAGCTATTGCTGTTGTTGTCCGGAAATTAATGAAAATAATATATTTCTTAGTTCGTTATCGTATCGAGATCTTTGAAATATCGGCACGTATACGTTAATTAATTTCCCGGCGTAAATGTTATATTTATTGTGCCGGTAATTCGGTTTGTTCCGTGAAAATCACGCATAGCGAATTCTGGTTTTAACATTTCAATATAAACATTTATTTGCCGTTAAATCTGTCAGATTTATTGCTCTTTTATTATTTTTCGTGTTAATAATTATTTGATTTGGATAATGCACTCGTTTTGAATTTATTTATCTGGTGAAAATTTAAATTGCATATCAATTTGAAAAATGCACGGGCAGAATGTTATCCATTTTATGTTTTGTAAGATTTATGGAATTCGTTTCATTCCGATGTGCTTATGACCAATTTAAATATTTTTGATTTTAATTTAATCGAGTATATTAAAAACGCTTTTATTCTGAGAATAAACACATTACACATTGCAAATGATTTAATTGCCTGGAAAAAAATTAAGTACTTGTATTTATTTGTTTTCAATGTTAATTTCAAAGTATTCAAAAAGATATTATCACAATTCCCACTGTTTCAGTTACATTTTACATCCTTGATTTTTTGTTAGATGCACTTTAAACAATATATTTTATACCGTTGGGGTAAAAAAAAATTTAAATTATATTTAACAGTAATTTTTAGTGTGACTTCATGCGGCAAATGTTATGCTTCATTGATAGCCACTGACCGTTTTAAAATGTTTCTATTTTATCTTTTGGATTCAAATTGTTTTTGCATCTGCATATTTATCCATTTGTCATCGTATCTATCTTTGCATTATTCAAATGAAATACAGGAACTGTACAAAGCTTTTATATAAATTGAATTTTATTCAAGAAAAATACATTTCATTGTACAAAAATATTTACTTTTATATTACGGACTTCATCGTATTTCTTTATACAGTTAATCGTGGCGTACTTGCGTGCGAGTTAATTTAAGACAAATCTCCATATTAATTGTGATATTTCAATCGTCTCGTTACTTTTTGTGCATTTCGTGCGAAATAATCGCGCCTCGAGAGTGCATTGTTCCGTTTTTGCAACGAGAGAAAACTGCGTAGTTTCGAGAAAACGCTGCTTGCACATCGGTGTCGGCCGCCATATAAATTTTCGTTGTGAAAAACATCGGAATTTACGCGAAAAGTTGATTCGGCTTTCTTTTCTCTCTCTGGCGAATTTTCGGTAGGTGCCGTGTGTTATAATCGCGACGATAAGCAACAAGTGTTTGTTTATTGTAAATAAAAAAGCGCCCTTTTTTCCGCGGAATGCCGATATTTTCGAAACGGTTTATCTTTTATGTAGACTTTTTGCTCGTTAGCTGTTATTTGATATTTGCCGTTTGTGAAACGGTCGCGATTTATATTGTAGTGTATTTTTTTTTATTTGTTTATTCACTTTCGTTGAACGTTGAACGGAAGGAGAGTCGTTTCATTCGTTTTCAATTAGCTAATGTATTGTAGTTCTTGCGCGTGTCACAACAAATGCAGACTCATCCGCAAATGAACTTTGTTAGATAACTTCAACATTTATAATACTCGATCATGAATCGAAAATACATCCGATCCTCTTTTTACACGGGGAATACGTTCCAGAGACTACTGTGTAAAAAAATGTATGGTGACCATACAAAAATGTATGGTTCCATCACTTTATTTGGATAGAATTTCCATGGTATGGTACTTTATAAAAAATGTGCAAAAAAATTTCGCCGTGTAAAATAATCAAAAAACATCGAATTTTTTTTAATTTAAAAACTATAATTATATCAATATACTGGCCTGCATCGAATCTTACCATTGTGGCATAATAATACATATTTTCATTATTCTTATACCGTGTTAAACTGAAAAATCCGTGTAAAAAAAGTAATCGATTCATCTTCCTCGAACCGTGTAAAAAGAGTATTAGGTGCATATAACTTGTTGCATTTCATCGAATCCCGCAAGCAACAACAACGATCCCAAACGCTGAATAACCCTCAAAAACTTCCTCAATCGGAAAATTTCACACATCGACCATCTCTCAACTCCGACCTTCAACATCCCACTTTCGTCACCACCGACACTCTTTCCTCGGCCACCACACACCCAAACAGAACACAATCGCCACCCACAAAACGCGGACGCCGCACAGTAGCCCAGGTTAAGCGGCGGCAGCTTACCCACGTACCCCCCGGGTCGCGCGTGCTAACGTTGTCTTGTGTGGTTGTGTGCAGGTGTCGCAGAGGGGGCGTCGGCGTGCGGCGCAGGCGGCGGGGGGCGCGGGAGGCGCGCCCCCGCACCCGGCACACCCCCCCGCACCCGCCGCAGACGGTGCGTATCGGTTGATGGTGCCTGGGTCCTTGGGCCTAGGCCTGGGGTCCTTGGGCCTAGTCCCTAGTGCTGGTCCCGCACGCATTCCTTGGCGCTTTTTTATGCTGTTTGGTGTAAGAGTGCGTGGAAATCTGAGTTTGTTTGTTGATTGTGGTTAGTTTTTGGTTAGGGTTTGCAATTTGCCGTCGAATTTCGATTAGCGGTAAATAATTTTTTCCATTGCCGGTTAAAAAATAGACGTATGTAGATTGGATGGTTAAAGTATAACTGTATATGGATATTAGGGCTTGCAATTTACCGGCAAATTTCGTTTACCGGTAAATGGTGAATAATTTTTCCCATTACCGGTTTGCCGGTAAATAAAAAAAATAAACGTATGTAGATTAAATGATTGAAGTATAACTGTGTGTTTACTAAAAACAGTATCCTTGATTGAAACCTAAATATTTTCAATACGTTATAGATCAGGCTTGTCCAAAGTGCCACTATGGGGCCAAACTGGCCCCCAGTGCTCTCGCGACTGGCCCCCACTTTTCATACATAACAATTTACGAATTTTGCTCTAATTCGAGGAAAATTAGTATTATTTTTTTGAATTATTGAAGAATCGATTTTTTCAAGTACATTCTGATCAAAATATATGTATTTCATCGTTAAATTAAAAAAAAAATGCAAATTGTGTTTTGCCGTGTTTGACCGTGTTGGACCGTGTTTTGGCCAAAGTGGCCCTCGCATACCGAAATTTTGGACAAGCCTGTTATAGATGATAATGTCATATAAATCCATACATATATTTTATATGATGTGACTTTCGGTGTTGAAATTAGAAGAAATGATTACTACCCCCCCCCCTTAAGTTCACAAAACCATAGTAGCGCCCCTCACTCATAGAAGCGCCTTTTAAATTTTTTCCGCAATGATATATCTGTATCTACTCTTAATTCGCGATAAAATCGTTTCCGGTATTAACCGATGATTTTTTCAATTTACCGGTAATTGCCGATGGTACATTTTTTAATATTTACCGGTTAACCGGTAATGCAAGCCCTAATGACTACCTTTACTAAAAATAGTATCCTTGATTGAAACCTAAATATTTTCAAATACGTCATAGATGAATAATGTCATATAAATCCATACATATATCTTATATGTGGCTTTCAGTGCTGAAACTAAAATAAATGATTACTCCCCCTTCCAGGTTTGCAAAACCATAGTGGCGCCATTTCAAATTTTTTCGAAATAATATTTCGTTATAATATGCCTATATCTGTCATTAATTCGCGGTAAAATCGTTTTCGGTAAATTTCCCAATTTACCGGTTATTACCGATGATACTTTTTTGGTTATTTACTGGTTAACCGGTAATGCAAGCCCTAGTTTTGGTGGATGATGATGGTGTGTTTGGATTGCTCATGTCTTACCCGAAATATGTTGTAGATATGATGTATTGTGGTGCACGGTAGATTCTCCATAATCGACTACGTTTTGTGTTTTGCGCTTGTAGATTGTGGCTGTTGAAATTTTGATTTTTCTTGTGCTTTGGTGAATATTGACGGCATTTGTTTTTCGTGCTTTCGATTTGCATGTGTTTTGTGCGAAATATGTTGTAGCGCAATTGATTTTTATACACCATAATCAAATATTCAGCTTTTTCATATGTATTGTGCTAGTAGATTGCAGATCATAAATGTCATTGAAAAAATTAATTGAAGCAAGAATAAACTTCTCTGATGATTTACATTTTGTGCAAATTACTAACGAGTGATTAATTCGGTAACTGAAATGTAACTCATATTGTGCTTCTAACTTGTTTATCGACAGCCTTCGCTTCCTACTCTGGCTTGTCATTTCATCCCACACGAATTTTGTTCCGAATATGTTGTGGGCTTATTTTAGCGCTATGTATTTAGCAGGGTAGCACTAACCCTGTACGAATTAATTGCAACTGTAAATTGTGTATATTATTATTTTCATTTGAGATAGTTTCTCAACCATAATTTAACTTACATATATATTGTATTTGAAGCGCTCTTTACTATCCACCTTTATTTGTCACCATTTGATCTCTCTCTTATACTGATATGTTCAGACAGCATTCTCATATACATTTCATTTCGTCTGCACCACAATTGTGTCGCAGTTTGTAGTGTGATGGCACTAACGCCGCATAACCAACTGCGAGTTTCCCACCCTGTGTTTGTGGATTATGGAATGTAGCTATATCCTAAAGACGCTTTCGCTTTTCCGATTTACATTTATAAAACACTAGTGGATGGACCCAGCTTTGCACAGAGTTCAACCGTTCAAAATAAAAATAAATTATTAATTTATTTTAAATCTATTAGAATTTTATTTGAAGTCGGCTAAATAATTTCCGGAAAATCATAAAAGAACCCAAAACTCGTGTAAATTCTTAGCAAATCGAAAAAATGATGATAGAGCAGTTAATTGATTTTACGTATGTTTTTAATTGAAAAAAAAATACTATTCAAAATATGTTGACGAATAACGCTTCCTAAAAGTAATTTTTTATCCATGCTTTTGCTCAGTAAAATTGTAATCTCGTAGGGTATGACAGGTTGAATTTCAAAAATCTCTCCATAACAGTTCTACTGCTCTGGGTATTTTCGTTTTTGTGTTTTTCGATTTTTAGTATTCGTCTCGTTTTATTCGATTTGATTGTCGTTGACAGAATTTAATTACACTTTGTTCAAACGAGTGTTTGCTCATAGTGGGTATTGTTTATCATTTCGTTTGTTTGTAGTGCTTCAATCCATGGAATGTGATCGATTGTGCATTATTAATTTATCTTTCGCTAATTTTGTTTTACATATCATCAGTCGCTTGTCATTATGCTTTGTGTTTCAGTGATTAATTAGAGTTATCTAGTGTGTTACATTGTCATAAAATATTTTTTTCATTTCTGTCATTATATATTTTTTACGTCTATTAGTATAGAAAATGATCGTTGCTTAGAAATCATATTTTATTTCAAAATTTCTTCGAAAAGTACACAAATTGAAATATAATACTTTTATATTCTACCGGTTATTAAATGAAAGGTTCGTGAGAACTAGAATAAAATAAAATACATATTGCCAATTAGCAGTTTATTTAATTTGATTTATGATATTCCTTGAAGTTATTGATACTTGACACTATATTCATAAATAGCGAAATTGCAGATTTATCGTACTGCATTTTTTTTTGTTTTGTTGTACATTTTAGAATGCCATTGAATGAAATGAACATGAATACATTCATAAGCGAATGCTTTCGAATTTTCACATTAATCGTTTCTGTATATTTGTTGCTTCTTGTTAGCTTATTTTATTAATTTATAATACGAACACATTATAAAATCGTTCAATTTAATTAAAATTAGCATGCCTTCCCAACAATTTCATGAGATTGAAAAAGGAAGTGTGCTCCCAAGTTCATGTTGAATAATTGCGATATAAAGCTTACGTCCATGCGTACTTAGTAGATCATTGGACACATGCCCACGACCGGTTTCGTTAATTACTATGAAATGCACTTATCGCATCCTGTTTTATATTATAATATTCACCCTTATAACCCTATCTGAAATTATTAATTCATACTATAATTTAATATCCATTATATTCTCGTATCTTGATCCCGAAACGTTCCGAGAAGTGGCTTACGGAAACCGAAACTAAACGGCTCCCGCACTCGACGTATATTCGATATATTGCAATTAATATCATAAACTGTATATAAAAACATAATCATTTCATTAATAAATATGTATATTTTATTGATTAATTTACTAATTGATTGTCTTTTTTATCATTATAGGTTTCGGGCGCTATGGAGTTTATTCTTTATTCTCTCCTAGCTGCCAACCAACTACCACTGGACGATTTACCACCACGACTACGACACAGGCATTCCACAAAGGTAAAAATTCAAATCCGACAATTATTTTAGTACACGATACATTTTAATCACGTAATGTCACTGGTAAATGCGTTCACGTTTCGTACCAGAAGCGTCGCGCGAAAACGGACGATGCTCGACTTGATAGATTGCCAGCAATTGCTAGTTCAAATCCCAAGTTAACCTTGCCCGTTTTGTGTAACGCCATGGGAAACCGAAGATATATTGGCAGCTTCATTTCCCTCAAGCGTTCGTTATCTGTTCGAAATACTCCCCCGTTAAAATCCCTACCCATCATTTACATAATAAAACTATCTGACACGACTTTTAACACAAATATTCCATCAAATCGTTTCTAAATTGCCGCATATACGAACACAATGTATAAATTCAATTGCTGCAATGCATCGATGACCCATATGCGTGTGCTGCACGCGACTGATACTGTCATTAATATTGACGGTCAGCTGACACGGAGAGCCTGCAGCTGGGTCCCCCCAATATCGATCCCTATTCCCTAGTTCCCCTTTCGAGCCTCATCCCTATTCAGCCCTCGAGCCTGGTGCTCCGCCCTTGTCTAAAATCATCCCATCTCTCAGAAATCCCACCTCGTACTCCCCCACTGCACGAGCTCTATCCATGTAGTTTGTATCGCCTCTGGTTGTACAGACTTCCTCTTCATTTGTTTTTTAACCAATGTATCATCGATCGTTAATCATCTATATATATTTTTTTTGCGCAATCGTGTAGGAGGCCCAAAACGTATGAAAGATACATGCGGTAAACTGTGCACTCGAACTCTTACGACTCTCCGTACGCGAGTGTATATCCCATATTCGCGGATTTTTATGTCATCGTAAAAACGGAATGGGAATCCGTGGACGACTGCGAAGCCTCTTCGAGGGGATAGTGAGGTTTTTCAGACGTGCGTGCACTATACGTTTTCGGTTTTATTTCAGCGAGCGGGTCAGAGCGGCGCCATGGGCGGTCCGAGTGCAAATTTCCGTCGTATAAATTCGCGAAATGTGCCCGGGATTTGCATGTCCTCGAGTTGCGTATGCCCCGAGTTATGTGCTCGATGTAAAATCTGTGGATTGTCGGTGGTTTTCGTATATGACATGGTTATACGAACTCGTTCGATAAACCGCATAGATAACGATTCGACACTAATCATTTTCTGTATTAGGCGAGATAATGTTGGTCTGCGCTTATCTTGGTTCTTTATTGTTGTTGAATGGAATCCTATTACATGAATATGAAGCTCTCTCGTATGTGGTCCGATAAATTTCGATATGTGAGAATTATTTATCGTTCCTCTAGCGTGGTGCGACGTCTTATCGCGTGCGCATTGAATAACAGTTCGGTTTTTGTGAGGCTTCTTTTTGTCGAGGCTGAAAAATTTTGATGAAATTTTAACGATGCGTTTCTTCGGCTCTCGCGAGAGAGATCTTTCAGATAACGTAATAAAAAGCTCCTTCTTTTTATTATTTATTTATTTATTATGTATCGCCTTACTAACAGCACGCACTCTGTTTTTCAAGGAGAACTGGTATTTTATAGTAACACAACCGAACCGGTCGTGTTGTTAATTGGTCTTCTATTGTATCTCGTAAATATACATAAGCCTAGTATACCATACTTTTACTAGTTTGAAAAATGTATCTACACACCGTCGAACTGTCATCTTTCATAGGCGACGTCGATTTTAGTCATCGCATTTCGAAATGCTTCAGCTGCGTAGTGATTTTGTTGCATGTGTAGTTTTAAAGTTCGACCCAGTAGTTTTCGATAAGTGCAATGAAAATAAAATAATGACGCATGATCATTGTTCGCAGTGTCTGAATCAATATTCTCATCAGCAACCAGTGGCTATGCAATAGGAGCGCTCGGAGCTCCGACTCCTCCACCGGGGTCCCCATACTCCCCGCTGCAGCTCGAGATCTTATCGAGCTCGTACTCGAACCACCACCAGACGAACAGCATACTGATAGAGCAGCCTAACCTGACATCGCTCAACCTCAAAAAGATCCAGGAAGAGACCAGGTCGCGCCTGGACACCAAACTCGACGATGCCCCGCTGAGGTTCGACACCAGGAGGGAGACCCCGTCCCCAGGGAGGACATCGTCGTCGCAGCATGCACCCTTAGCCGAGGGTGCACAACCACCCCTGATGTCGAATGGCGGTTGCAGCAGGACGAACCCGATACCCTGGCCGATGGCCGCCCTGCAGGTGCAGGTGAAACGCGAGCCGCAGACGTGCCACCAGGTGGGCGACGTGCCCCTCATGGCCACGTCCTCGGGCCTGGCTATGGGGGCCACAGGGTCCACCATGCTGTCCACGGGCCACATGCTGCCCGCCGGGACCGTGGTCAAGATTGAGCAGAGCTCGCCCACGGGATGTCTGCAGGCCAAGCAGCACCATCAGCCCGGGAACGATATGACGACTTCGGTGCACCAGTCCACCATTGCCAGCTTGTCGACTTCGAGTACAAACAGTAATTTTTTAGTTCCATTTTTCGCTTGTCGCTGATATTTTTGCGCTTGCGTGCTAGTTGAAGTATGTCGAATTGATTTGAATTGAAAAATTGTGTTTGTGATGTTCGTTGTCGGATAAGGTCAGCCGTGAGTGTGTTACGTGTTTATGTGAATCACATCGTATGAGATTTCTGACCGTAATTTCTACTCTTTTTGAATGTCACAATTTTCTTAGGAATACATAGGGATAATGGCTTTTTGAGATTCGTAAAAGTTAAATTTTCGATCGCAAATTGACAAGTCAAGCGATGTCAAAAATATTTATACTTCATATCGATTTAATTATCAAACAAAAATGACCGCAATAATGTACGTCATGTTTGATTTTTATCTAACTATCGTCATTGTTTTGCTACAAAGGAATCGAAACCATGAATTTCTTCATTGTTTTCTCAATTTGGTTTTGCGTAATATAATAGCTTCATTTTTCACTCTCGAATGTTCTCAATTTCATTTTTGATTATTCAAATGTTAACAACTCTTAAAAAAGAGTCAAATTTGATATGCATTTATTTTCAAAGTTTGTATAATTGATGCCTTTTGTCGTTTCTTTTAATTTTTAACTTTTGTTTTTGGTTTTCTTTGGGCTTATATAAAAATGTCGATTGTATTTGTTTGTTTTCTTAACTTTCGGCACAATACACTTTAGGCTTTTCTATAACTTTTTAGTCACAATCGTACTTACATAAAAACCCGTTGAACGGAAATTCGAATGTATAATATTAAAGCAAAAGGAGGGAAAATTTGTATGGGGTCGTTTTCCACCGAACCATCGAACGAAACCTGTTGATTTCGCATAAACTTTTCAGTAACTCACTTTTTTCCCAACGACAATATTTTGTTCGCACAGAATATTTCCTTTCAATGATAACTTCTCCGACAATTCAAGAATAACTTTCTTCACCGCTTACTATCATAGATCTAGTTATCGTCAAACTGTATGCAACACTTTTACGACTTCGCCGTAAATGTCAGCTCAAAAATCAGCGGGGCGGCTCTCTTTTTTCTCTTTCCGAAATTTACATATAAATTGTCTAAGTTTCCTGTTAACTCGGTTTCTTTTGAGACATGTGAGCCTCCAAAACGAGCCGGCACTCTTCAAAAGCGGCGTCTAAAAATTGCAGAATACTGTACGTGTTTCGATTGATGCAAATATTTCCAGCACACCCTGTACTATCGGGAAGATAGGGATTACGAGGGGTTTACCCATTCACCGTGGTCAAGTGCGTTTGCTTTGTCGCTCGTTCATTATGCATGGTTTGTTTGGCAATTGTGTGGCACCTGCTAATTTCTAATTATATTATGCTATGTGCAATTACAGTATATACTATAATATTACAGTTGGATTGTATATGTTTTTTTATTGTTTAGGTTCAATTCCTGTCGGTATCGCGGTGGCCAGACAAAGGTTACCACACGAACTCGGTTCCAATGGCGGAGGTGGAGGCCTACTCACCACGATCCCCCATGTATCGACGATACCCACCAAAGAGATGATGCCCCGTTATCATGATCTAGGTGAGTTCATATTTTCCTTTTTTTTACAACACCGCAATCTTCGAAAGGATCTCGTCCAATAAACCTTTTCTCCGAGGAAAGTGTCGAAGCGGTCATCTTCGCGCACCTTTGTCCGCTCCTATTCGAATGTATATCATCCGCATTGAAAATTTATACACGATTTCCGTCATTGTGTATTCAGCTCGATCTTCTCGCTCGAAAAAAATTCCATGCATGAGGACAGATTACTTAAATGCTGCGGAAGCTAGCGCATTTAAATTCTTCTCGCAACTCTACGAATTTACAACTTTTCTCGATAACTACACCCCATATGCATAAGCGATAGGTTTTCCATGGGCTTTATCTGTCCAATCGAAAAAAAATATTTCATATATACGACGTGAATTTTAAAACAATATCAATTAATTCTTGGCATATTTCGTTTCAGTTTTTATTATGCTACCACGAAAACCGAATATGATTTACGACCTTTGAAAATTTCACGTTTTTTCGTAGTGACCTGAAGTTTCTCACGTGCGTGCATACTTCGAACACCGACATACTTTTAGCATCCAAGTTTAGTTTCTATTCCTGGACGGACGGGACTCATAACGTTTTATTATTAGCCGTAAATAAATAACAAAATGTGTTTTTCGCACGGTTGCCCTCCCCCATCGTCGTCTGTATCGAAAACAAAGATACCGATATTTTCAAAGCCCGAAAGCAGTTAAAGCCGGTGAAGAAGCAGGGATTTTTACGGTTAATTTTAGAACGGCTCCACGAAATGCCGGATGTCCGCGTTTTCTACGTCCCGGAAAAGGACAAGTCTAAAATTAAGCGAATCATCGATTTTTTTTAGATCGGGGTGCTAAATGTCACTTGTTTCATTCGATAATCGGTTTCATTGGTGATGATAATAGATTGACATTTCCGAAACATATCACAATCGTTAAATAGATATATTATATTATACATATTTCATCGAATTTATGTTTTCTTTATATATTTTTTTGAAGTATTAATAATACAAATTCACCTGTTCGTATTTTTAAATTTTGATGTCTCACTAATTCTTACATTTTCGTATTTTTTCAGTTGATCAATATGCGATTATAATTTTTTCATTCAGTAACTTAATTGAATTGCTTATAATTGCTTTATTGTTGAAACTTTTTCATTTGTACCGGCTTTAATTAATAAACAATGATATTAACGGAACTTAGGTCGTGACATAATGAATCCATTATTTTTGCGTATTGTATTTAAGTTCAGCTTTTACCCGGTTTTTTTATATTCACCAGAAACTTCATTTACGAATTATAATTTCTTCATGACAATGAAATACTCAAGAGAAAGAAAATTTCATAATGTAAAACAAGTAGAAAATTTTCTACTCGTGTATTTTGATTCAAAACCGCCAGGTTTATATAAAAAGTAATAAAAAAATCAGAAGAGAGGCGGAAATAAGAGAATTTCTATCGTATACTATAAAAGTAATTGTATTTGGAAATAGACTGAATTTTTTCCGATTTAAAAAATAATGGATTAATTTCGGTATGACTAATAATGCGAGTCATTCATCGATCTTATTCATAATGAACATTACGTACGCTACACGCTCAATAATTTCACATTCACGATTTAATAATTACGTAATCAAAATTCAATGATTTTGAAACCCCGCAACATCTCATTTAAAAAAAAGTACCTACTTAAAATCATTGATCGCGTACATGCCCGTCGGTTTGCCCGCTGCAGACCATCATCATCGATCGCCTTGATATAGGTCAGTGTTTCGAACGACCCATTTGCCTACGGCGCCTATCCACTAACATTCCAATTACTCCTCCCCTAAATGCAATCGTGATTCAAATTCGAAAACATCGCGCTGCACTCCCTCAACGCTCACAAAGAGAAAAATCATCGATCGAGAACGCCATGGATCGTGTACTGTTTTGAGGGTCTCGTGCTCCCGAGGGCTTCGACAATCATATTAGGTTTAGGTGTGTGTGTGTTTTGTTCCTGAAAAGGTCTCCCGTATCTCGGTTGTCGTTTCGCCCCCTTGTTGAGGACGCACCCTTACCCTTATCTCGACCTTGCAGTTGAGTTGGTCTCGTGTTCTCAAACGTTTTGGAAAATATTGGGTTTTTGTATTGGAGATTTGAACTTTGAGGTTCTCGTAAATGGATGGTGGTTTGATTGCTTAATTGGGTCCGTAGGTTCGTGTTTGTTTTTGGAATTTGCGTTCGTCGAATAATTTGTCAATACGTGATTTTGTGGGGGAAAGTTTCGTGTGGTAAACGGTTTTGTAGTCGGCATTAACTTTTTAGGCCGAATTTTTATTTCTCGAACTTTAAACGCGTGTAATAAAAGTGTGTGTATGTGCTGCGGGACAATAATGCAATTATGGATTATTTTTTTTCGGAAAATAATTTTCGTCATAGTTCATTTTCATTTCATCGGTTTTTATTGTCCATTTTTGTAAATAATAGATAATGGAATTGTGTAATTTTGTTTTGATGTATTTAATTCAACATAATGAATAATCATTCCACTTTGCGATAGTTCCATTTGTTTTCAATCATTATAACACACCGCATTCCATATTACTAATATTTTTATTAAAATATTTTCGTTTACATGAATCATTTCGTAGATAAACCTATTTTCATGCATCAAATTTTAATTACTGTTAAATATAAAAGAACAATCATTTCAAATATATATTATTATGAAAATGATTTGTTAATATACTTCTCATTATTCCACCACTTAAACTCAACAAATAGACACAATATCATCAAAAAAGTTAAAGAAACCCAGCCATATCGGAAAAGTGTCCCTATGTTTGACGCACAACGCCCGCGGGCCAGACAGGAGAATCCCCGAAAACTCTCCGTATCCAGAAACTTTGGGGAAAAGCAGACATGGGGACCGAGACCCAAAAAAAAAACACCCAGTCTGTGAAAAACGAATGGAGGGAGGCTTTCCGGGTCACTCAAAACGCCCAAAAATGCAACGCGAACACACGTGGTGTTGTTGCGTCACTCGGACTGGTTGCACGTGTGTGACGTCACCGGAACATGCATGCGATGTATGCAGATTGTCGAGTACGTTTGTCGCTTCGAGGCCAATCCGAAATAATGGATAGGAATTGGATGCTGGAGTGGTTTTGGTTTGCTTTGTGGTGGTTCAAGGGCTCGGATGTTGCGAGCCGATTCAATAATCATCGATGATGTGATGATGATGGTGATGGTTGGGGTGGGTTTTCGTGTAGGTATTTTGTAGATGTTTGAGACAATGTGAATTTTACATTTATTACATTACATTATCTAGAAACGTATTTGATTAATGAATCTTGTTTTGATAATCAATTGATTGATCTTATTCGGATTGATTAAAATTTTATGAGTTTACTTTCTATGTTGAATGTATAAGAATAATTAAAAGTGTAGTTAATATTCAAAATTTATGCAGTGAATTGAAATTGGTTGTACAATTTAACGGAAGGTAATAATCATAAAGTTAACCAATAAATCAATCTCGAATAATAAAGTGTTCGTCTCGTATCAAAACATCTCGGATGGCGGCAATAGTAACTTTCGTTTTCGAAACTCACTAGATGAGAATACCATCTTCCTCTATGCAACAATGTAAAGCCGCTTTATGAATTATCATAAAACAAAACAAAACAAATTACACGAACACTTCGAATGACCGCCTTCGCTTAACAGCATATGCATTTTCGAATAGGTCAAATCGGAGTACGTATTAGTACTTTTTCTATTCGGTTCGTTTCGAATAGAAAAAAAAACGGAGTTGAGGCAATCACAACGAAATAAGATAAAGCAAACGTTATCGGAAAAGTCGACTGTGGAAACAAAAAAGGAACATGTGGGTTCAACCCAACACCCATTTCGAATGCAAAGTGAGAGCTTACAGTTAAACCCCGCTAATACGAACTGTTCGTTTAATAATAAAAAAAGACCATTTCATAGTTTCAATTTATACAATTTATACGATTAAAATTAGAAGATTCTAATTTATCTTTAGTTTCGTTATCGGGATCGCACTGTACTTCAACTTCAACATTGGGAAAATATAAGTATTTGCTATACACGTTTGTGCAAGAAGAGAGAAAGGAGACGCTAGATATACGTACATAAATTTACGAGTGCAAAACGAGTGGGCCGTTGCGGAGTGTTGCGAATTTCCTACAAAGCAATGTCCACTTTGTTCAGTTTTAGAAGTCCATTTTCGTTAAAATCAGAGGTCAACATCTCTACACACACAACGGAGTGCAATAGACGTCTATCTGGAACGATTAAAAATGTCGTTGCGTCCCTGACCACTTGCATAAATCACCGTCATAAAATAAGGAATGTCGGCTGTGTTGTGAGTACTAAAATTCAAATTACAGAAATATCACGCTCGCCCAGGGAAAAAATGCGAAACGAACGATCTTTCGATTGCGCGTAACATTATAGCTTATATCATTTTAATTCTCGTCGTTAACATGTTGACGTATTCGTATCACATGATGAATCACGATGCGCGTTCAATGCACCTTTCAGTGATTCATTGTATTGTTTCCAAGATGATGATATTTTAGCGCATAAAAAAATATGCTAATAATCTTTATTATTTCAATATTTTCGATTTACACATATCTCCATCTGGTAATTTGAGTGTGATTTTTTAATGATTTCCTCCCACATGTTTTATCCGTGTTTTCTCCAGGGATACAAAAAAAAGGTTTATCTCTTTCACGACTTGTTGAATACACAAACGAATCCGCGCATTTTTATTACACAATCGGTAAATATTTATCGACGCATTATATAATAAAACGCACAAAATCGACATAATTTTATCGTAATTGCATCTCGATTGATTGATGGCGCTTCGAATTCTGCGTTTTCACGGAAAACGTTTCGAAACTCATATTTTTATAATATACACACGTAAAAAAACGACCATTAGCATTTATAATCGATCAAAACTGTTGTTGTTTCGGCGATGGTGCGCAAAAAAAACGGCTTTTACAAAAGTGTGCGACCGTGAGCATAACCGCGATCGAAGTGTGCGCAGATGTTTGATCGTCCAGTTTTTTTACCCATTTTACTATCATTATTATATTAGACGGTGGGTTCGCTCTGCTCGTTCTTATGCTTTCCTGGTAGAAACCGAGCACCGCAAATGTACTCGATATTATTTTTAAAAATTTTCGTACACATTCCACATGCGTAAAAAAGTGATTTATTCGCTCGATATCACTCTCGGACTCCTCCTCGGGCGTAATAAATTGATATAAATTATTGGATTTTTTTTATATTATCGTATACGTTTCTGCACTATCTTATGATTTACCGCTTCATTATCATTTGAATAATGATTGATTGATTGCGAACGTTGTAATAACTCGGTCATTAACGCGTTGTTTTTTTTTGTGGATGTTTTATGCGAAGTTTTGTGAAAATTGGCAACGCGCTTTTTCGATGTTTTAAATAATATAAAAGTGATTTCTATGTCGTATAAAAACGCAATATAAGTTTTCCTTCGTTATCCAGTCATTCGGAGGCCGCTTCGGGAACCAGTTTGGATTTTACACAGTAGTTTTTTTTTCGTATGTAATGTCGATAGGCAAAAAAATATACATCGTACGCAATGCCGAGTTCAATAGAGGCCAGTTGTATCGAATATTACCACTCTTCAATGAATTGCAATATATCTACTTGCAGAAATGGAATATACGCGGCGTGTCGGAGAACGGATTCGTTTCTGAATGCGTATTCAATCTTGATCTTTTATTTGTTGAATGGGGCTCAGATTGTGATCGCGGCTCGGGGAAAATGTTTGGAAAATATTAGTTTCGTAAGTGTGTAATTATCCGCGGAATATGCTAATGAAATTCCGTGTGGTTAACCGATTCGTATACTCCGACGTTTGATGGGCTCGGGTAGTAGTTAAAATCTAATAATGTAGAAAAAATAACGCTAATGTGATTTGTTCGATGTTTAAAATTTTACTACTGTTGTCGATTTGAATCTGAAGGAATTAAACGATCGGTATTCCAATATCGATTTTAGATACAAATCGCGAAAATATTTATATTCATTCAATATATTTCTACATA
This sequence comes from Hydropsyche tenuis, assembly GCA_009617725.1. Lineage (NCBI taxonomy): Eukaryota > Metazoa > Arthropoda > Insecta > Trichoptera > Hydropsychidae > Hydropsyche > Hydropsyche tenuis. The sequence goes on from VTON01000004.1 coordinate 5,123,578, forward strand.
TCCAAACTTTTATAGATAAGATTTAAATTTTTTTTTAAATCTGTCCTTTTTTTTAATACTAAATCATTAAGATTTTCCTTATTGAAACAAACACGAAATTTTTTATATAAAATTCCTATCACAAAATCACAATTTCCAACAAACTACAACGACCCATCACATCAACCCAATTTTCCAAAACCCAACAATCGCACCAACCGACATTTCGAACCGCATCCATCGCGAATCGCACTCACAGCGCGCCAACCGCTCCCCATCACGACCGCGGCGAGAATGTGGATAGAAAATCAGCAGAGTGGCCAACCGTCGGATCGGTGAATCCGTGGAAATGAGGAGGCATTGCGGCATCTCGGTCCGAAATTCATTTCCTCTGCTTTAGCGGCTACCAGGCGAGCACGCGACCGCGGGAGGTGAACGGCGGCAGACAGAGAACGCGCTATATTTACATTTTATACGCGCTGTGTTCGCTCTCTGTGAGCGTTATGGGCGGCAGTGGTTCTGTAACTGTTTTCGGGTTTTGTGTGGTGGAGGTGCGCGGTGTGACGCGGGTGGGTTGCGCGAGTTTGCGGGAGTTGCGGTTTGTTAGTGAGTTTGGAGGTGGTGTTTTGGGGGTGGATGTTGATTTTTTAATTTGGGTTTGTGAGGTGGAAACGTTGCGTTGTGTAACGTATAGGTGTAACGCGGTGCGAATCCGCGGGAGTTCTGGTTTTTGGATGGGTTTGGAGGTGGAAGTAGAATTTTTTTTAATTTTTTGTGCTCTGAATTTCGCGGATGGTTAAATAGGGTTTTTGGTATTGAAAATTAGAGGTTTGAGGTTTATTTTTGTTGAATTGTGACAATTTGTACATTTTTAATGGTATTGATAGGTGCTTGTTTTTTTAATGGGTTACATATGTTAACGATAAGATTGTGTTGTATGTTTTAATTTGTCGTGTGTAGTTTATCAGTGCAAAAAAATCAGATAAAGAGAAATTATAACAGTTTAAATTTTTAAATTGTTGTTGAATTCGTTCTTGATGGTTCATCAGGGTGAATAGTTTTTTTAGATATTTAAAAAAAATGTGTATTTGCAAAAGCACTATAATCTTTCATATTTTGCTTACAATTACGTCTAACTGCTTTGTTGGTTGTTATTATGATTTCTTTTTAATTTATTTTTCAAGTTCTTCTATTTAAAAATGATGGAAATGTTTTCTGACCATCTTCAGTGATACGTTTATGGTTTATGATTCAGCAATAATATGTATATTTTTAGTCATTCTTACATGATTCATCATAATATAGTCGTTTTTACGGTTTAAAATTTGCATAACATTATTTTTTTTAAATTTCAAACTATTCGTAAAATTTACGCGAACGTCATTCATTCTCGGAATATTTCCAGAATACAAAACACAATAAACATACCGATAAACAATAATCTTACCATTCCGAATTTCATATTCTGTTTTTTGTAAAAAAAAAAAACCAATACACATCATATAAAAAATGACTCAAAACCGACAATTCAATCAACCTTAATCCACTAACAAATTCAAACCCAAATTCTAAAAACCCCTCAATTTCAAAAAACCCCAATTAAAAAAAAACTTCAAATTCCACAAATAAAAACCCGAAAGTTTGAGATGAACAGACATCCCAAGATTTTAGGGCCTATAATGCATCTGCGTCCGAAACGACCAGCAATAGGTTTCACACGCTCCACTCCACAAGGCGAAAAGAGACAAAAACACCACAGCCGGCGATAGAGAGAGCCTCGCCCGTTAACCCGTTGGTGGAAGAGAGACGCCGCCGGTTTTACGTTGGTATTGGCGCCTGACACCGCGTGTGATGTTTCGTTCTTCTCTTTGTTCGTCAAGATGACAACACGAGTTCCCCGATAGTCTTTCTCGGAAATCTATCTATATTTATGCGCGGTTTTTTTTTGGTTTTTGGACACTGCCCCCACCGATTTCGTAATTATTTATTATCTCGTCGAATCTATCGTTTTTGTTTTATTCGGGTTTATCGTCCTGTGGTTTTTTTATAATGATTTTGTCGTAAATTTTGTAGTTTTTTTCGTTGTCAAAGATTTATAATTTTCGATCGGAATATTCAATTTATCTTGATTCATTTTTAATTAAATTAATAATAGTTTCTTGCTTGTATTTGAAAAATTGTTACGTGCATATGCAGTGTTATTCAATTTGTGGAACGATTCGTTAATTAACGCCAATTTTATGACCGTGTTTGTAGCCGAGTATAAAATTGGCGAGTTTCGAGTTTCTATTTCGATGATCCATCGTATTATTTTTATTTCGAAATACTACGCGATTGAAATATTAGTAACGTGTATTGTAAATAATGCGAATTCTTGAGATTTTTTTTATGTAAAATGTATACATATGTGATTTATATCAAAATAAATAAGATATTACGAAAGCTATAGTCGGTATTAGATATGCGAAATCTGTTGTACAACATACCATAATTCGATTGATCATTCATTCGAAACTCATGCATAAATCATAATTCAGATGCCTCAGTATTGCGAGTATGCGCTGAATATTAAAGTTGAATTTTCATACATGAAATGGACAGAAAATCGTATGAATTGCAGATATTCTATCACTATCTATAAACGTACCATATGCAACGGTATTCATTTCCCGATTACTTTTCAATCTCGATTAGTCACTATTCAACTAACTAAATGCTAAATTCAATCTTTATTTCGTTTACAAAAACTTCACTTTTTATGATTATTCACCACTATCGAAAATTTCTCGTTTTGTATTATTTTTAGTCAACTGATTCGATCGAAATCTATACAATAAATACTAAAAATATCCACACGCAAAAACGAATTAAAAGTTTTATAAATGAGTCAATATTTTTTGTAGATTTTAGCATTGAATATTTGTATCAAATTCACTGATCTTCAAAAATGTGTAATTAGGTGCGATTCGTTTTTGTATAACTAGGCTTACCATAATTTTTCGTTTCCAAACCGGGACAGAGACAACTTTGTGGTAAGCAAAATCAACTAATCCAAAGTTTTACAATATCAATCGTTTACCTTTTCTTCTATTTTTAGATCAACATAGTCATAATATGCTTACACCAAGTTGGTGCCATTTTTTTAGTCTTTGTCCCATTTTTTCTACGGGTAATGAAATTTATAGATCGAAAAAAGCCAGTATGCTTGAAAAATTGATCTTGTTTTTTTAATGTATTTTTTTCGATAGATTAATTGGCATATACTTTACACTATTATAAACCAGGACAAATGATTCAAATCATTCATGTCGTTTATAAAACCACTCATCATATAACAATTACGACATATTATTCTTTAAAAATCACACAAAAAACTATGAATCATCATCAAAATCGAATTTTCCCCACCAATTAGATCATCCAACATCGAAAATCCTCACACAAACTTCCAATCCGCCACTGCGCTCCGAAACCCAAAGTCCATCCACAATCCATCCTCTCGCTTCGACACGATGACTATGACGATAATGACTCCGATGACGCTTATCGTTATTGTTCTTGTTGTTGTTAGGCGGGTGTGGTGCGGGGGCGGCCGGCCCAGACGAGCGCTCCGCCCACCTGCAGCACTGGCCCTCCACCCTCTGGCAGTATCCACGTAAGTATTCATTATATCTCATTATTGTGTTATTGTATTATTGGCTTTTGAGTTGATGGACGCGGTTGTGAAGGAGGTCGTTCCTCCCGATGGGAGTTGGGGGATTTTTCGGGATTTTTTGGGATGAACGGTCGCGAGTTGTATGGGTTTGGTGTTTAGAAATTCGCGGAAAGGATGTGAAGTGTTTTGTTATTCGAGTGTTTGGTTGGTTAAATGTCGTTTGTGGTTTTGAGGTTTGATGATGGAATGAAAATTTGTTGATTTATCTATCGTTTCGATAGCATTGTTTGATGTCTATTGAATGTCCATACGCTTTTCAATTATCAGTATGTGATTCTATTATGTTTCATATCATTTTCGTCTTTCTGACTTCTCATAAATCAACAGAATTATGATGATTTTGTATTATAATTAGCGTCTTTTCAAGATTAATGATATATGAATAATTTATTACAATCACTATATAAGATGTTTATAAATATCTCGTGACCGAATGCAAATACGCGATGAACGGATGAAACTTTAAAAATGTGTGGAATAAATTAGATGAGCATTTTTCAAGATATACGTAAGTGGAAGAGGATTGAAAAGATCCTCATTCAGAAAAGAATAATGAATGATTATGCACATAACTTTGATAAGATATCTTATACAGCAATCTCACGAAAACATTCAAAATCGGATTTGAAACAATCGTAAAATTCATGTTTCTGATAATATTTCGAATTTCCTATGATGCAAATCGAATATGCATATCATCAATATTGATTCTGCAACTGATCGTACTTGGAAATAATTTATACACAGTCGTGAACTTTCATAACCATGTTAATGAATACGAGTTTGTGCGATATAAAAAGTGCACATGACGTTCAAACAAATGTTATCGGAGTTTAAATAAAAACACGATAACATTGATTGACGCCGTTGTAAAAAAAGTAAAACGTCTCATATTGTTTTAGTTTATAGCACGTGTGCGAACCGACATCGATCACTCATTTCGAGTATTTGTTTTTAATCGTTACGCGTTTATGCAAACGAGATAAATCATTTGTTGGAATGAATGGACGTGCAAATAATGGTTTTCCGATTCAGAGAAACCGCTGTGATAAGACAAATGTTTTTGTAAGTGTTATAATTTCAGTTTCGCGGAATGTGTATAAATTTGTTTCATTTTCATTTGATTTCGCTCCGAATTCGTAGCACATGTTTGACATTTGATGACGATACTTTCGCAGAATTCGCCCCAATTATATTTACTTGTTATGCAGCTGTGTAAAATTGAAATTATCTATTTGTTTCTATTACACAAAACCGCAATTGTCGACCGAAATTAATGTACGAAGTACCGATTTCGATATCGTTATAGTGCTGTTGAAAATTTGAAATAGACTTTTGATTTGCAATACTAATGACAGATTGACGTAATCTTCTTCGATTAGTTCATTTAGAGAGCGTGAAATCTATGTATAGCTATCACTCTCGACAGGAATGCTAAAAAACAAATCTAAAATCTCTCTAATTGATCACATGATAACATTTACCACTATCAAAAGAATCTTGCACACTTTTCTCTAACTTACAAACATCGAACTGATCAAATTTCATAAAATTTTCCAAAATAAATTCGAAATTCACACCGAATTACATACAAATCAATCGTTATTACTACACCTCCCGAAAATGGATATAATCACCGTATCGTACACACATTCATATGCAACGCAAATGCAATTATGCAACAAGCTTTTCGCAAGAAACACACCTCGATAAACAAAGGTAACGCGGCGCACCTCCATTGTTTATCAATTCACGCCTTGGCCACGCCCCGCCACGGCCAAAGCGCCGCCCAATCCCCGCCCCCCGACGGCTGACTGGCCAATCGCGAACGGGGGCGGGGCGACGGCGACGCCCCCGCTCACGTGACTATCGCGCCGAATAAATTAAACGGGGCCGCCACTTCTTTTTATGTCCCGCGCTTTTTTTATTTCCACGTGCATATGTGTGTATAAAGGCGCGCGTCCATTAGTTAGTTTTCTGTTTCGGTGTGCGGTTTATTTCAAGCGAGTTTTCGGATTTTTGCAGTCGCGACTAGTTTTTTTTATTTTTTTATTTTCGGTTTCGTTATTGGTCCGTGTTCCTTCGTGTCCGATTTTATCGCTGTCATTTTTGCATCGGTGGGTTTTTAAGTCGTACGATGTGTGCTTTTGAAAAAATTGCGGTCGTTTTTATGTTTTTCCCATTCGAATGAGCGTGTGATGTTTTAATCGTTGGACGTTTAAAATACGATTCGGCTTGTGTTTTCTGAAATTGAAAATGAATGATCCAGTGCTTGTGTGGTTCATGAATGTGTGTAGTTCAGTGTGTTATTTGATAATTTGAAATGTTCCGAATTACATCGTGCGTTTTTAATCCAGCACAAATGGCTATGGATTCAATGATGGGTGGAGTAGGAAGTGTTGGTCCCATGAGCACAATGGGGGCTCTCACGGGACTTGGGGGATCTCCTGCTGGAGTGCAGCTAGTAAGAGATCCAGCATCAGGAACTCTTTTACTCATGCCTACTACCGGTATGTATTTCGAAACCTTCAAAAATATAAAATGTGTTTCTATTACTCAACTCAATTTTGTTTCTAGAACAATTTCAACAAGCTGTAGTATGGGGTGGTTATGGGGGAGTCGGAGTCGGAGTGGGAGTTGGTCCAGTATTACTTCCACCTCCGATAGCACCTCTCCAACTTCTAGGAGCAGAACTTTTGACTGCTTCGACCATACACCACACGCAGACTCACAGTACTCGGCTAGTGGCACTGACTGCTGATCATAAACGACCCAAGCAAGCCATTGTCAAATTCGACGATTGCTCTCCCCAGATATCCGAGACGGGCTTACTCGTGTATCAATTGGGAGACTGTCGATCCCAAGTCGGCACTCCTATCATTCCCGTGCAACAGCCGATGGCTCCTCCTATTCAAGCTCCAGCAGCTCCTTGCCTAACCCCACCTCCTGATGGAGCAGCTCCCGACGTTCAAGACGCTTCCAACCAGACGGATACTCCGACGCCCAGTGAGGAGGACGAGAACCCATCTAGTCAATCGATGTTCAACGGCTCCGACAACGCCGTTGAAGACATCAAAAGCTTTTCATTTGTCCCCCAAAAGCTGAGCGAGAACGTCAAATCTCACATCATAACCGAGAGCGTGATTAATAACGAGGACTCGACCATAGTGCATACAAAACAAGAATCGAAGACCTGCAACACTTTGAACTTTGGATCAGCTCTAGTCACTTGCGATACTATGGTCACATCCACCAATACGAACATAAAAATATTGAATACTTCCGCGGATACGGCTGGGTTTGGACCTAAATACTCCGAAGTCACTCACGAGAGCAGCAACGACAATCTGATGGTCATAGTTCAGCCGGAAGTCCTGTCAGATCCTAGTTCTAATGGCGCCAGTTCTGGTGGTCTTGTTATCGATTCTGAACAAAACATATCGCCCGAGACTTCTATGGAAGTGCCTTCGTTGATACCGCCGAAAAGTGGACCCGTTTTAGAAAAGCAGATAGACTTAAGTGGTTTAGAGTTATTGTCGAATAGTATTGAACAGTTTGAAACAAGGTCGAAGTCCTTCGAATCTTCTAATCATAGGCTTCCCGTGTTGGATATGCCGAGCTTGATTGATCGTCAATCCACATCAGCGCTGTCTGTAGATGTAAAAAATTCGCTACATCCACCTCCTCTAATTGTCATTAAAACTTCGCCAAAATCGCCGAAGTCTGTTATGGATGATAACAATTCTCATTTCACCTTTTCCCCTCCGAAAGTATATGAATCGAATCAATTTGAGGAGAATAATTCTCTTGGAGGTTTGAGTCTTCTGTGTGCCTTAGCGGAGAGACATTTTATGGAAGAAGTGGGTGATAAGAAAAGTTCAAGCAATACTTTCGAGTCAATAGAAAACACCAATGAAAAAGTGCTATTAAAAAATATCAAAAAAGAAAAAGTCGATAAGAGCTATTCTGATGATTTTCTGAAAGTAAAGCCAAAAGTTGAATATGGAAGTACAAGTAGCAAATTAGATAACGATACATATATTGAAAATCGGAACAACAAATTTGATTACAGGAGGAATTCTGATGATCATTGTTCGTACAAACTTGATTATTATACAAGTAATAAAAATAAAAATTCAGATGCACGAATTCGACTGTCCGATAAAAAATACAAAGATACAGCACCTATTAGAACATTTGCTGAAAGAAAATCTTTCGATAAAACTAAAAAAGATAATAAATCCTTCAAATCATCGTTCCAACAATTTAGAAGTAGCTTTTCTTGTAACGATGAATTAGACACTTTTGATTCTTATAATGATAAAACAAAGGCTTCATCAAAATCTACTTATAGAAGTACCGATAACCGTACATGTGATGATTTAAATGTGAACGACGTTAGAAATACAGAAGAGTTAAATATGATGAAAAAGCTTGCCGATATCAAAAGAAAATATAAGGAGGCTCAACGCGAATTTATAAAATTGACTCCTAAAAAATTATCCGATGAACCCGCCAAAAGAGGTCCAGGTCGACCAAGGAAAAAATCTACTCCTTCAGAACCTAGCATTTCTGCAACAAACATTGAATCTAGAGATAAGCCTATTTATACTACAAAACCTAGTTTACCTAAAATTGACATTTCACTGAATGAGTGTTCAAAATTACAAATCAGTCCATTAAATTATATCAAATCAGAAGATGAACATAGTATTAATGAGCATGCGAGAAGTGTTTCTCCCATAGCAGATAGCAATAGTAGTCAGTCTTCTGTGGCAACATTAGGATCATCTAAAAAACGAAAAGTTGGGAGACCCAAAAAATTATTATCCACTCCGGGATCTCATATTGCTACTGAAACAATAGTCGCAAAGAAACCGAAGTCGAAGAACAGTTTGGTCGGATATTTATTGGCATCAAAATTAAACATGCCTCAAAAAAAAGGGGGAATAATATATTCTAAAACTAACCCTCCCAGGCCTCATGAAGATGATAATTCTAAGAAAATATATAATAAAGTGAGTAAAAATCCGAAATTAAAATCTAATCCCAAATCTGGTGACAACAACGGTTATTCGAGTCCAGCAAGTTCGTTATCTGAATTCTATCCTGTTGGATATGATGTTAAACAAAAATATGCTTCTTTGATTAGTGGCGAAACAACAAACACAGTCAGTAAAATGAGACCGAAATTGAAAGCTGAACCGAAGCTAAAAGATTACTCTGAAGAAGACGATGTCAACGATTGGTGTAATTCTCAGACAAATTTGACTCAAACTAAATCTCAAAGTTCATCATTGGAAAGTCTTCAAGAGATTCATTTGAAAAATAAAATCAAAACTGACCAATTGGCTTTAAAACACAAAAAGAATTTACCAAAGGTTACGTGTTCTAAAAAAAGAAGTTTTGATGATTTTTATGAATCTAGTGACAGTGAACATGAAAAAGCAGCTAAGAAAAGAAAAGAAAGCAAATTTTCTGATAATGTGGAGCCTCCGAAAACAGAAATTCCTCAACCTGTACAAGTCAACAAAGGACGGTGTGCTCTTTCATTAGATCAGTTGGATAACGGAGGAGTTCGAGTGCTTACTGCAATGGGAGGATTATTTTATGCTGGATGTCTAAAAGCAATTCGTGCACCTGATGTTTATGCTGTAACTTTAGATGGAGAAAGGGGCAACAGACCTCACTTCTTATCTAGAGAAGAGGCTTTACAAGATGCGGTGAGTTTTTATTTTATTCAAAATATTATTTGTTTCAATACAAAGTTTATAATAATTGCCCGATTCTTCTATTATTTGTTGTAGATACTCGAAGTGTGCCCTGCTTCAACTAAAGAGCTTTTACCTGGGACACGGCTTTGTGCATATTGGTCTCAACAATACAGGTGTTTATATCCTGGCACAGTCGCCGAGCCATCTACTCCAGATCCTATAAACGATGAAAAATTTGTATCTGTTGAATTTGATGATGGTGATTCAGGTCGTATTGCTATTGAAGATATTAGACTTCTACAACCCGACTATCCCATCGTAGGTAAGAATATCCAAAATAATATACCACACTTATTAAATTTAATAAATCTGTACATAGATAAAATTTTGCACGTAACATACATATATTTTATTCTTATATATACATTTTCATGTATATATTTTTTTTAATTTTGTAGAGTATGATCCAAATCCTCTTTTGACATTAGGAAAAAGAAGGCGGCAAACAAGTGTTAATAGTACTACTGATGACAAAAAACTTAACACATCTATCAGTTCTTCAACTTCTTCAGATCAAGCTCTCAATAACTATCAAGCTCCGAAAAACAATTCAGACATTTTGATGTCAACATCTGAACACTCACAACACGAAGCAGAATTTAGTCATAGAGAAAGAAAAAGGTTGAAAAAACACAAAAAAGAAAAACTAAAGCGGTTATTATCTCGCAGCGGTGATGAAAATTCTAATGTTGATGACTTTATAAGAAAGAAAAAGAAAAAACACAAGTGTTGTGATGAATATTGCAAACATCGCAAGCATCACAGAAAACATCATAGAAAACATAAGAGACATCATCATTCTAGTTCAAAAGAACACTCCGGATCGTCTAGCGATGATCCGAGTAAAAAGCTGCTAACAACTACTTTAAGCCAACCAACACTATTCCCAATCAAAGAGATGAAAGTGGAAGCAATTAAGATTGAATGTCCTAAATCAAATTTTGCACCAGACACTACTCAAACGGAGAGTAACAATCCTACTGTCAAACCGGCATCTATTAATTTATCACCCGTCGAAGTCCCTGTTGAACCAGAAGTTACTAAAAAGCCTGTTTCCAAAATAGTTAAAAAACGTCCTTTGTCTAAAATTATTAAGAAAACTACATTGAACAAAAATACACTTTCAAAAGATGCTACAAAATCGAATGAAGTTGATAAAAAAGATGTTACCAATTTGGCCGCAAATAACTTGAGTGTCGCAGTAAAGAATAAAGTAACTAAAAACGTTAAAAATACTAAAAAAGCAGATACGAAAAATAATATTGAAGAAGATACAACAAATGATAATGATGCCACAAATTCCACTCCTTCAAAAGACACAAAAGTTAAAAAGGTGAGTTTCTATTTACTACAAAATTTTTATAATGTTTTTCATTTGATCCTAAACTATAATCAAGTATTGATCAAATTGCTAAATATGTTTTTCTTCTATATAGAAAATCAAAAAACGAACAAATTCATCAACATCAGAAAACAGTGGTGGAAGTGCCAGTAAGATGGCTGCATTTTTACCTGCAGGAGCTCAGTTGTGGTCATGGAACGGTCCTGGTCATCGTCGTCCTCAAGCGCGAGGCAAAGCAAGAAAATGCTTCTATCGATCTATACAACGAGGGATTGAAGTTATAAATGTATGTGCACTATTGTATTTGGTATTATTTTATTATTTTTTTGTATCGAGTTACTAATGTTTTATTTTAAAATTCGATTAAAAAAATAGGTAGGAGACTCGGCAGTATTTTTATCAACTGGGCGTCCGGATAGACCCTATATTGGTCTAGTGGAATCGTTATGGGAAGGTTGGCAAGGAAATATGGCAGTTAAAGTACGCTGGTATTATCATCCCGAAGAAACTATCGGTTGTCCTGGAAATCTAACTCATTCGGTAAATATCTTAAACAGATTTCTGAGTATGTATAAATTCATAATATATTTAAAACACTTTATTCTAATTGTAGGGTGGGCTTTTTGAATCGCCTCATACAGATGAAAACGACATTCAAACTATTTCTCACAAATGTGAAGTTATTGATTTGCCGCAATATTTGAAACGAGTCGCAACCAATCCCGATATGTGTGATGTTTATTATAAGGCGGGATATTATAATCCTTCATTCCAAACTCTTCAAATGGAACCTGACATACCTGTAGATCCTTAAATAGAAAGTCACCGATTTAGCGGTGAAAAACATTACATGGTACATAACATATATGTGTACTAAATATATTTTATGTGATGTGTTATAAGGTTTATGATTGATTTTTTATGGTATGTGCTACTTATTGATACAAATCATAAAATTTCGAAAGCAATATTCGATTAGTATTGCTAAAATATCTTTTTTTCCCGATTGCTTTATTATTGAAGTTAAGTATGTTTATTATTACTTGCATTTTCACTTATATTGTATAGACTTTGGATACAGAATTCGATTATTTTTTCAAGCTTTTTATTTTGTTGATGTGTGGTGTTAATATAGAATAAATTATGTTTGTTTACTAACAAATTAAATTGATTATTAAATTTGATAAATGTTACTTAATGTTAATTAACCTATATATTTTTATAGACCTGATTGAAAATTATGTAAGAACGAGAGAATAATTAGAGTATATTGAAAAATATTTTTATTACCTACTTTAAATTCATATGACGATACATGTTTTATAATTTAAAAGAAATCGGCGCAAGTCGCCTGCTTTACTTTATTTTTCATTGTTATTGATAGATTGTAAGTTTATCAATGAACCTTGTGATTTGTATGTATACTAAAAAAAAGAAAAGAATTAAGTTTGTAAATACACCCAATTTAGGTTTTAAATTTGTATAATAATATTTTATTATAGTTTATTCATACATGATTCTTTATGCTGATTTAATTTTTTCTCAGTGAGAACATTATTCAATGATGTGGCCAAATTTTTAATACACATTCATTAGTAGTTCATCGTCATTCTGAAATTGCGTCTCACTTAACGATAAGACTTTTGTAATCGTTTTTACAATTTATGTTCGTAAGATTCACGAATATTATTATCGATTTTCGTTTGGCGAAAATACAATGTTTTGATAAAATCGAATATTTTTTCTAAATAGAGAGGGATAGGGTATGGGGGAAAGAGGTGTAGTTGAAAATCACTTGCGTTTTGTATCAAGTTGTCGGTATTTTATGAAAATTTCGAAGTGTCACTTATAAATTAATCGCTTTTCACAGGGTAGGCAAAAATTTGATATTTTTATATACAAAAGAAAATTTTCACTTCGACTTTTTGTACAGATGTATGTTTACTATAAAAATGGCCAATTGAAATTGAATATCTGATTAGAAATTATTAAATTAAGACGGTAATAATTTAAAGTAAATTCGGTATTTCTTTTTTTTTGTTTATGAAAAACGTAATCTATTTAATTTGTTTAAATAAGTATTTATAATTATAATATTCAATTTTCGGAATTATACGAAAAATGATGTGTTTGGGGTATGGTAAATTATAATGATCTAGGAGTATATTGTTAATGCATATGAGAGAAATTGAAAGCAGGGTTTTTTCGATAATTCTTAGTCATAGTTAATCTGGTCAATACATTTTTTTTCCAAATTTATCTTTATTGATATTCAGATATGTATATGTATATGAATTTAATTTTCCTGATAACTAAAATTACACAACAGAATGTTTATTCAATTCCATATTTTTCCATATTTTTCCATTTTTCACAATTTATACGCAAGACTAAATAGATATTGCACCTTGCTAATTGATACCGAAAATAATTAGAATGTTAACTTCATTCTCATTATACTGTTACATATTTGAACAATATTTTTATTGGTGCTAATGTTTTTATTCAATTTTTTATTTTATGTTAATTTTTTTCGCAACATCTCAACAAGTCATGATTAATTTATGTTGTGCACTTGTTGACCTGTTATGAGTTTATTGTTTGGTCCAGAGAAAGATTTTGGCAATGCATAAAAGTCGATTGGAAACATGGTTTCTAGTATGTATTAAATATTAAAAAATATTTACTATAGTTTTTTGTATATATTTCAAAGTTTATTTTAACTCTGAAAAACCGATTTATATTATAAATAATACCCCTTAAATGTATTATTTATTCTTCGTTTCTTGTAATTTTTATATTATCCGTGGTATTTCAAAGACTTTCTGTAAGCAAGTGTTCTGGTGTTTTAAAATTTAAATAAAAAATATCATTTCAAAAGCATGTAGTTGTGCCTTAACAGCATTGTTCTTAATTCTGCATTTATAGATAAAAATCTGAGTTAAGGAACATAGTAATTTTTTTTTGATAATTCACGAAACCTGAACCGACCAAAGGCCGTCCACATATTTTCAAATGTGGACAGATGAAATATTCTCCGGATATTTTTTTCAGAAAGTCTTGCATAAATTCTAATATAATATATTGTCTATATTTTTTATTTTCAACTAAAAATATCTTCAGTATAAAAACTCGTTGGTACAAATATATTTCTTATATATATTTTTGGTAGTATAAATGATATTATAATCTAAACTGTACTAAATATTATTGACTGTTTTATACTTCGGGACGGAAACGTATTTTGTGAGAATAATGTGATTTTAAAGAGAGTGATAGGAGTTATGTATCGATAGTGCATCATGTAAAGTATATGGAAAAATTTAAATGATCTGCATCATTAGAAATATATCATTATGTCAAAGAATTAATATGTATTATAGCAATACAAATAAAAATAAATGTGAGTCACTCAGCACATGTTTTCGACCATCGCATTTTAATTTGATTTTTCAAAATTTTATATAAATATACACACCATATATAATATTATTTGATTTCGTTTATGCTTGTGTGACTTTATGAAGCAGATCATATTTTCTTATGAAAACCGTGCTGGTGGCTATTATTTTGTAGATAAAAAACTGAAACTCAATTATTCGCATTACAATATATGTAATGGTGAATATCAGTTTCCCAATATAAAGTGAAAGGTATTTTATTTTGTGTAGAAAGCCATATAGAATAGAACTTACTTTATAAACATACATATGTTAAAAAATACGCTTAAATAAAATATTTTCTCTTGCTGACATGTCTTATTTATGACCCTACTTACCTTTTCCAAAATCATGAAAAAAAAAATATTGATGAAATCTAGAGAACTGTATATTAGTCCATCATTGCTGATATCATCCAATCATAACAGAATGAGGTCATCACAGCTCTGATCTAACTGAAAGAACAATTTCTGCTTTTCAAAAGCAGTTATCTGGAGTGCAGAAGGGAATTCTTATTCACAAATCTGCGTTTTTAAAAGCTTTGTTAAACATATGATGAGTTATAAATTCCTCAGTGCTGAAGGAAAGTGAATTGGTGATGTCAAATATGCAAAGCAAAGAATTAGTAAGATTGAGTAAAATAATTATTTATGTGAAACAGAAAAAAATAATCTAGTCCATCCACACACTGCTAAATTAGTTCAATTAACAATCTCGGATTTGTTGTATTTCTGATTCATATTAATTAAAACACATGCTGAAGATTCGTGATTATGTTTAGCATTCTGAACTGTTATATAAAGGCATAATAAAATAAAATTGTATGTTCTATTGGCCGAGGAGAAAAGTTGAAAAACATCAGATATATCGCTATGTCAAACAGAAATTACTTGTATTTTATATCACTCTGAAAAGTAATAATACTCTTTTTTTTCCTAAAGATATTGAAGAAAGATGAATTTACGTATTTTTAGTTACTAATTGTAAGAGTATGATAAACATTTGTAAATTAAATGTCAGGTTAAATACAGTAGAAATCGTTTAACACGAAACTGGAGCGACAGAAACATATTTTTGTGTTGAAAAAATTTATGTTAAATATCACAGTAATTATTCCGGACTGCAGTATTACTTCTTGTTGACAGATTTTTCATGATAAGCGTTTTCGAGTTAAACAATTTCCACTACAAAATTCAATATAGATGCATTAAACATTTTCGACTATATTAAAAGTAGCAGTGTTTCGAATTGCAATAACATCTAAAAAAAAAAAAAACAACACAATAGGAAATCCAGAAAATGGGAAGAAAGACATTTTACAATATCGGGATACAACAATGTGAAGTACAACAATTTAGAATAGGAACAAAGGTGAAATATTAAAATAACCATTAAACTCTCCTTCCAACCGATCAATTGGAAGATCAATTAAGAATGTTTTACTAAAATAATTTCAAAACACAACATACAATAATGAATTTGATTAAATTAAAAAATCTAAAACGTTTCGATCATTTCAGTTCCGAAGGAGGGGGGCAGATCACATTCACTTATAAAATATTCAATCTTGAATACGCAATCGTCGATACAAATCCTCCGACCGACGCCACAACATATACTCGAACGTGCAGTCTCGGCGAACGGTCGACACATGTTCACCTCTAAAAAATACATACAATCGAGATAAAAAATCTGTACAAAGTCTATCCGTATAAAAATATATAAGAGATCAATGAGCTATAGGAATCGTTTCGTTCGATAGATCCCGAGCGGCAGTCGAGTTCTCATAATATTCATCGTACACAATCACCGCTCAATATAGAAAAAGTCCAAATTGTCTCCAACACTTTATTTACTTCATAAGTTACACGTATATAGTTTATACTTGGCAATCGCATAGTTCATATCTGAATAAAAATAATCTAAAAATAATCACACACGTAAAAAAAACACTCATCGCCTGTCGCGGTAGCTGCGATGGTGCGGTCGGTCCCTGTTGGGCGATCGCGCCCTCGACCTTTCCGAGGTGCGCCACAGGAACTCGTCCACGGACCGATCGTAGGACCTCTTGTCCATGTAAGAAGACGGGTACTCCGGGAGCGCCGGGCCGTCGTAGTACCGAGGAGGGGGCGGAGGCAGCGCGTCGTAGGCCGACAGCAGCGAGCTCGAGAACCCGGGCGGAGGCGGGTAAGGCATCGGCGGCATCTGGTGCTGCATGTTCCTCACGTAGTCGGCCACGCAGGCTTCGGCGACCGAAGTAGCCGCCGCGAAGGCGTACTCCTGTGCGTGCAGCCACGAAGGCAGGCGGTCTCGGGAGTACGGAGACGAGCCTCGACGCTTGTACGAACCCCCGCTCGGCCTGCTCCGGCTCGTCGAGTACATCTTGCGGCGGCCCCTTCCGTGGGAACCCCCTCTGGATCTGTAAGAGTGGTTTCTGGCGGCTATCGGGGTCCTGAACGAGCGAGGACCTCCGTCGCTGCGCGAAGCCATCCTCCGCGAGGCTTCTTTCGATTTGCGCAAAATGGGGGTCATCTCGATCGCTTCGTCCTCGGGGAACAGACGGCAAAGCTCTTCGGCGACTTTGGGCTCGATCTCTTGCCCGTCGCGGCCTATCTTAACAGGTTTCCCGTCGTTCCACGGATTATACAAATGCAACGTGCTACTGAAAGGCAACTCTTTGCGACAAATCCAATCAACTTTAAATATACCTCCTAGAGCTTTAGCGTTCAACCCCGGAGGAAGAACCCACGATATAGCCGGAACGTCTCTGCGCGACTCCCCGTTCAACCGAGCGAACCCGGCAAACTTCCCGCTCTCTTTTACAGAAAATATCAAAATGACATTGCGCGCCTCGCGAAAAGCCTGGTTCAGATTGAACTCATTCTGCGGCAAGGTAGACCACACCCCCTTGGCCTTCGACAGGATGACATTTTCAGCATTATTCGACTTGATAACGAAAAAGCGGGTGTCGCGGAACAGATAGTTCAACTTAGTAGTGTAATCATAAGTTTTGGAGACCACGGGGGCCGGGGGCGGGGGGGGGTCGGGCGAGGGCTCCCGGGCCCTCCTCCTGTGCCCCCTCGAGGACGCGTCGGAGGCCTCCGAGGCGTCGGAGTCTCCGCTGATGGACGGGGCCCCGCTCGAGGAGGCGCTGGAGGAGTCCTCGTCGTTCCCGGGCCCGTCTTCCTTGTCCGAGTCCGAGAGCTGGTGGGGCTCCGCCTCGGCCATTTCGGCGTCGGACTCGCCCACGCTCAGGTTCAGCCCGTCCCCCGGGGGCTCCAGGGGCTCCGACGACTCCATCGGCTCCATTTGGGTAAACGTCAAATGTGGAACGTCGACGGATCGACACACGACCGCCGGCAGACCCGCCGCACGCCCTGCCCCCCCTTACCGCTAAGTGCATGTCGGCAACTTTTTAATTTGTATTTTTTTGTTTTAAATTAAATTATGTAGATTTTTGTTTGTTTGTTTTTAATGATCGGTTAAATATGAAGAAAGTTTTTGTTTAATCGTAAATATTTAAAATGAAAATGTAATAATTATTGAATATTTTGATACGTAAACATACTGATTTTTTAGTGTGAAATAATGGTGCTTTTTTTATAATTTATGTATTGAAAATAGAAAAAATAAACTGAAATAGGTATAAATGTAAAGAAGTTGGTACTATTGCGGCTTGTGCTCATTCAACTGACTCGTTGACGGACACCGGTTGTTGCTCAATGTAGAATTTTGTAGCCAAGTAGCTATGTGTTTATTATGTGTATTTACACCAATGTATAAACTAACGATTCAGTCATATTACATTAAAATCAAACTAATTCAATATGTATAGTCAAAATATATTTCTAAATTTGTTTTTCCTATTTTTTTTATGGATAACCACTATTAACATTCGGTGTACCTTAAGTTAAATGTTAACTAAAGTACCACATACGACTCTAGCACACACCAGCATCAGTACATACGGCGTTTTAAAATAATTGAAGGACTACATAATGATTAAATTAATTAATTAATGCTTTATAATTTGTTTTAAACATTCTATTTTCAAAATTATTCGAATAATTATTCGACTTTTCAAAAATTTAAAGGGAGTCAACTAACCCCTTCATGCTCCTCGCAAATGACACCCCTGGCCAGTATCTTATGCGTCCAACAATAAACCCATTTAAATTAATTTTCTCAAACATTACTAAACCACACCAACTCATTAACAGATTAAAATTCAAGCTCTTTTATTTTTATTGAGGAGAAATCTTCAAAAGACATTCCAACTCACATTTCAATCAAAATTCCCAAAATCCACATCATAAAAACCAGACCAACATCCTCTATATAACTGACAAAATATTATATTATGGACGTATACTATTACGTCTAAAGTGAAATTCTTTTAACACAAAAACGCATTTTGGTGCTTTCAGTTTCGTGTTAAACGTTTTTCACTTTAATTTGAAAATTTGAAAAATTTCTAAAGCATGTAAGCTTGCTTCCTGTAAGCTTGCCTTGTTTGAGCTTGCTTCGTGTCAGCTTGCTTCCTGTGAGTTTACTTCGTGTGCGTTTGCTTCGTGTGAGTTAGCTTCTGGCCACCCATAAAAACAGACAACATTAGCTCCATAAAAGGCAACACTCATTTACATTCTGCTAGTAGCGGGGGGGTCGACACAAAAATAGCCAAAAGGCAACATTAAGCACAGACATTGACGGAGCGGCGTTTCGACTCTTCCCGGATTCCCGGTTCGTGATTCCCCAACATGTCCGCCACCGAAAGGCTATGCAACCCCAACCTGGGCACCAGCGTCGGGAACGCCCGCGTCCTGGTCGTCGGCGCCGGCGGGATAGGCTGCGAAGTCCTCAAAAACCTGGTCCTGTCCGGCTTCACCGACATACACATCGTGAGTAATCGCTGACCCTAACCTAACCATGCTCTGACAGCTCCAAACTGACGTTTCTTCGCGTTTCAGATCGACCTCGATACTATCGACGTGAGCAATTTGAATCGGCAGTTTTTGTTCCACAAAGAGCATGTCGGGAAGTCGAAGGCAGAGGTGGCGCGTGAAACTGCTCTCAAGTTTAATCCTGACGTGTCAATAAAAGCGTATCATGACAGCATCACTACGTAAGTGTTTTGAATAGGTTTGATTGTAGTTTGATGTTCGGTCACTTATAATATAATGTCTGACCTAGTTAATTTGTGTGTTTTACTTGTAGAAATCCATATGGAGTCAGTTTTTTCAAGACTTTCGCTCTCGTAATGAACGCTTTGGATAATAGAGCTGCGAGAAATCACGTGAACAGGATGTGTTTGGCTGCCGATGTACCTTTGATTGAAAGTGGGACTGCCGGGTATGCCGGACAGGTAAATGATATTTATATATTTTTTAAATTTATTTGTGTACGTGTCATCTGTATTTCAATCCATGTATATTTGGATTGGTCATAAACACATTGTTGGGAGTCGAATTGGATTGGGTTAGATTAGGTTAGGTTGGGTTGGGTCAAATATACATGATCTGCAACTAACACAAATATAATTATAACAGGTTTACCCAAAGTCGCTATGATGGCCAATTCATTGAATCGTTTATAGAAAAAATCGACTCAAATGCATTTACTGCAAGTACTGGTGCAGCGACGAAAATTCGTAATTGTTTTTCACAAACAATCACGACACCGATACATACAATTTGTATGGTAGACTATTGAAAATTAAATCGGAACCATTTTTAGAATCATCTCATCAAATAAAAGTTTTAACTCACATTTTTTTTTTTGGTCAAATGGTGATATATGTACCTATCTGAGGCGATCAACTAGGTGTCAAAAAGGTCCTACCCGTAGTTTGGACCATCATCATCATATTGATAGTTCATGGAATATACCTTGAACTGGCTAATATGTCGAGAATATTACTTAAATCTGATTAATCTGAAAACTTTTAATGATTTTTCTTTTGCAGGTTGAACTTATTAAAAAATCCATGACTCAATGCTATGAGTGTCAGCCGAAAGCCACTCAAAAAACGTTTCCAGGTTGCACAATTCGCAATACACCTTCTGAACCTATTCATTGTATTGTTTGGGCTAAACACCTTTTCAAGTAAGTTTCTTCATTTATCGTTTAATTATTTTCGCGTTATCGATTTTTATATAATCTTTATTTTTAGCCAACTCTATGGAGAAGAAGATCCTGATCAAGACGTTTCACCTGATACTGAAGATCCAGAAGCTGCAGGAGATGCTGGTCAACGAGCTCTCGGTTCGGCGTCATCAAACGGACAAGTAATACTAATTTTAATATTATAATTGGCTTAAAAATTACATGAATAGATTGTAATAGTGAATATTTTAATTGCAGGGAAATGTAGAACGTACTAGTACTCGAACCTGGGCACACGCTTGTGGATATGATCCTACAAAATTATTTAATAAACTCTTTAAAGATGACATTCAGTATTTATTATCGATGGATAATCTGTGGAAGAATAGAAGATCACCAACACCGTTAGATATCAACAATTTGCCTGATGCTGGTATGTACTTAACTACGTATTTTTAACTAATAAAATAATTTTACTTATTTGATAATAATTTTTCAGTTGACGGAAGCAGTAAATCGACAAATGATTCTGTTCTAAAAGACCAACGTCTTTGGAGTATTGCAGAGTGTGCTAAAGTATATTATTTTCTTCAAATTTGTTTATCCCATTTTAACTATTTTGATTAATAGTTTATTTATGTTGAAATTAAGGTATTTGCCGACAGCTGTTGTGCGTTAAAAGATTCCTTGGCTTCTCTTAACGCAGGAGATCATCTAGTATGGGATAAAGACGATAAAAGTGCGATGGATTTCGTTGCAGCCTGTGCAAATATACGTGCTCACATTTTCGGCATCGCTCAAAAAACTAGATTCGATATTAAGTGTAAGTTTGAATTTTTTATATAAAATTAACAATAATTCTAATATATACTAATCGGCAATATTTATTTGCAGCGATGGCTGGAAACATAATACCTGCAATTGCAACAACGAACGCTATCGTAGCAGGCATAGTCGTTATGCACGCTTTCAACGTTTTGCAGAATCAGTATTCTAAATGCCAGTCAGTATATTTGAGACTTAAGCCGAATCATCGTGGTCAACTATTCGTACCAGAAAGAGGTTAATTTATATGATAATTCATACAATTTTCAGCTTGTAACAATCTTCAATTGATAATATTGTGTTTCAGGTCTCAATCCTCCTAATCCTAAGTGTTATGTATGTTCTCCGAAACCATCCGTAGTTCTAGTTTGTGATGTAAACAAGATGACGTGTGGAGAATTGAATTTGGCTGTTCTCATCGGTAGATTGAATATGGTATCTCCTGATGCATTACACGAAGGTCAGGGAATTGTGTTGATATCGTCAGAAAAGGGAGAAACCGAAGATAATATGGGAAAAACTTTACAGGATTTAGGCGTCGGTGATGGCAGTGTTTTAATGGTATGCAAAACCACATGACCGATTCTATTACACGTGATGTACATAATTTTTAACAAAATTTATACGTAATTTCAGGTTGATGATTTCCATCAAGATTATGAACTGCGCGTGGTTATTCAACACGATTCCGAAGCGAAAGAATTTGAAGTAGTAGCTGATCCTGAAAGTTTGAAACCTAAAGAAAGTACCTCTAATGGAAACGGTGCAGGTAATTTTTTCATTATTTTTACTTTTCGTTTTCAAAGCGGAATCAAACATTAACAAAATTTATAATTTGCAGCAGCTAAAGCATCTCCAGAACCTAGTTCAAGCAAATCGACAGCTCGTGAAAGTGATGACAGTGATATGGAAATCGTAGAAGACGATCAAGACACGAACGAAGAAGTCAAAAAACAAAAATATCGACCCGAGGCAGATTCCAGTGATCAGCCACCTTCTAAAAAAGTTAAAATGTCGACATCTTCCAACGATGTACAAATTATTGATCTTAGTTAAAATCATTCTCATACCAATCTTAGGACTTAAAAAGGAGTGTATCGTTTTAAGTGTACTTTTTATAATTAACATTTACATTCGAAAACGTAATGTAGCAATAAATATTAAGTATAATAAAATATCATTTCATGTTTAGTAAAAATGGACAATTTTGATATTAAATGGGTACTTCTATGTAAATTTCTAGCTATGTATAAAATTTACTGTATTTGTAAAATTAACTTCCGAAATCGATGTATTGTCTCTTAACAAAATATATTTAAAAGTTTTGTATAAAAGTTTTTTTATTTTGTCTCTTTAGAATACATAAAATGTATAATACAATATTCCTAAGTGTAATTTCAAATTACTGAACATCATGGATAATTAGTCTATAAAAAATTGAACTTGGTTGTTTTTTTACACCATAAATTACAAACCTGTTATTTTTAAAAATAAAGATTGTCAACCCTGTGGTCTAGTTTGTATTCAAATAATGAAATATTAAAGTACACGTCTAGTAAACTTCATGAAGATAAATGCATATTTTAATATATGTATGTTATTAAAAATACTACGGACGAATACTTGAAATTATGCAAAATTAAACAAACATTTACTTGGTCCAAGCAAATTCGATAATTGAACGATTAAAATTCGATTCATATATCAATAAAATGAAACAAAAATAAATAAACTACACACAAATGAAAACAATACTTTCATAATACCGAACAGCATACGTTAATCGATAAATTTTATTGCTTATAGCTTATTTTTTTAAAAATAACCATCAAATATTTGATAGAGTAAGAAATATCGTTCGAAACGTGGAAAAAAGACTAATCTAAACTTACATCACTATCGTCATCAGTTTTATTCTGAGAATGAACGATCGGAGATTGTATTATTTCAGGAACGAAACTTTTATCCGGAAGAAGTCCATGTTCGATCAAATAGCTCTCCAAGTCCGAAGCAAAAAAGTCATCCCCGAGCACATCAGTAATGCGAACGAAATTCCCGATCATTTGCCCCGATTTGTATATTAGTAGTGCTGGGACTCCATGGACTTTGAACTTTTTGCTGACCCCGGCCATCGACCCGGACATTTTACAGAACTTAACGCATGGGTAGTCTTGAGAAAGCGATATCAAACAACCGTTCATGACGTGGCACGCTTCCACCACATCTTCGTACAAATGAACGATGACTGTGACCGATTTGTTTTCTTTGTCGATGGAATCCAAGAACTCGTCGCTCGATTTAAGATGTATAACTTTACCGAATCGAGGAAGACAACCGGCTTGAGCTATCATTTCGCGCATTCTTTGTTTTTGATAGTTCAGTAAAACTTCGTCGTTGAGAAGCTCGTCGAATTCGTCGTCGAACTCTTTTTGTTTCTTATACTTTTCTTCTTCTTGAGACGTCATGCAAGTGAGGGTCAACTTTTTCATGAGATTCAACCGCTCTTTTTCTTGATCAGCCCGAGCTTCGTTTTCGAGTTGTTTGAACCGTTGCCAATCGTGTATGACACCTTTCGGTCCCGTATTAGTAGCGGATCCTCCCCATTCATTGATGTTTTGCTGCGGAGGAGGAGCAGCAGGAGCAGAGCTTTTTCCCTTCCTTCCTCTGCCAGATCCTGACCTTTCATCATCTTCATCTTCACTACTGCTACAATAATAATGCGTCTTCTCACCCAAAATCCTATCTTCCAAAGTAGCCATCGAGATCAATACAAATATTCAATGATTTGGACGTTAGATTAAGTATCGACGATAAATTCGAAGATTGTAATATCGAAATTGAAACGTTTCATACAAAATAAAACAACGCCTAATTGATGACAACAATCAAACGCGCCTATCCAATTTATTTTGACACTTGTTAGTTGGGACTTAACAGCGCCTTTATCGGGCACCATTAATTGGATTATTTTAATAATTTTTTAACTTTTATCATTAAAAATACATTTAAAAAAAATTTGATGTAATAAATATGATAAAAAATTAACATTTTTTTAATATTTTATATAAAAAATATGTAAATCAACCTTTTTCATCGAAAAATTTTCCATCGCTTATTCATAAGAGAAATTCATAAAATTTTCAGTGGTTTTCATTATTAACAGTATTCTCAAATCAAAATGGGATAAAACCCGGTCCTAAATCTACAAAAATAACGAGCATACACCTCACAAGTCCCGTAAAACGGATCGATATAGGGACGCCCCGTTCGCAGTTTCCCGGCGGCGCTGTGGCAGCCTCCGCTTTTCAACATTTCTAGCCATTGTCGCGAGACGCACTGAACGTGGTTGACGTGTTTTGGCGGGCTCAGAATCGTTTTTGAATTTCAAAAGCCGGCTGTGTCGACCGGCAGGAGGTTTTCCTTTTTGTAGAAGTCGTCGAAGGCGGGAACAAAGGCCCATCCAGGTCGATTTTTTCGGGTGCTTTTCGAGTGTGATGTGAGTACGACGCCCACTTTCGTTTTCCGCGGTTTTTCATGATGTAGCTGACATTTTTCCGCGTTTTTCCTTGTTTGTATTTATCGATGAGGTGTTTATTTAATAGTTTTGTGAGTTGTGAGTCAGTTTGAGATAGTTGAATATTGTATTTGAGTCGAAGATTCTTATTATATTACATTTTTTTTATTATTTTGTATTTGATAAAGAAATTCTTTGAAGTTTTTTTGTGCAAATTATCGTTTAGAATTTTAAAATAGCACTGTCCATCTACAAAGCGAAGGTATTCTGTTTTGATATGTAAATATTCAAAGATGTTTTGTTTGACTTTTTCTACTTTACTTTGCCGTTTTTTTCACGATTTTCCTGCGTGAAAATTAAAATCTATATTTTCCAAACACGACTAAGCCTTACGAATGTTTATTTTCTGTATTCGGATTTATTTTTTTGAACGCATTTACATAAGTACATGCTAATTTCAAATGGCATCAACGCATGATCGTCAAATACGAAAACACGATAAGCACAAACAAAATCAAATGAAAATCTTTCGGATTAGATTTAAAAAAAAAACTAACAATTTTCCAATACAAACAATTACTCTGTAACAAAATTTTCTTTGATCAAATAATAAAACAATCCCCATTTTATTGCGATACTCTCAGAATAGAAAACGCTTAGAAAATAAACAGATCCGCCGACGTATTCCAATTAACGACTCAATCTGTTCGTAAAATTGTTAACCATTGTTTTATAAGATGGCAAATGCGATGGATTTATAGTGATTTAATGACAACACAATTAAAAATTACACGCCGGGTAAATTAAAGGAGAATGGGAACCTTTTCGACAGAGCGACTCCATTCTTTTCCATTGTGGAGACGCACTTTTGTTCATCAATGTAGAAAGTCGCACAAAAACGCTCTTAAATGTATGTAATTTCTTTTTTTTCATTTGTAAATAAATTATAGTGTTAGATCCGCTTCGACGAATGATTTGACCACATGTTTTTTTACTGCAATTGTGTTTTGACATTTCAATTCGCACTTACATGCATTTCTCTTAACACTTTTATAATTTATTTTTAAATATTGAAATGATTGAAGTTTTATATATGCAATTTATATTAATTTTCATTGAAATAGAACGCAGTTTTCGCATAAAATCTTTATATAGTTTTCCTTCCGATTACATACAAAAGAAACGTTAAATTTCTCACGTATTATGTGTATTACATTAATCTACTTTCCCTATTGATTTTTTCAACTTTTCCGCTTTTTATTCCTACATCCGATTCAATTAAGCTTTATATAGTCGGTCAGTATATTATCGTTGACGAATTCATGTCAACACTGCATAATATCTTACATCAACACGAAATGCGTCAAAATTGACATAAAAGGACAGAAATAACCTGAAAACATGATCGATCGCCATATTTTAATTAAAATTAGTATTAATTGAATTTTTCGATTTCAAAAAAATTGTTTTTATTGTCAATTGATTGTTCAAAATAAATAATCGAATGCCATTTTTTTTTTTGTATTGAAAGCCGAACGATTTGGAAAGTACAAATTTATACAAGTGAGTTTATAATAATAAATAAACGTTAATTGAAATCGAAATGTTGGAATTCTCATACGGGCACTGTCGCTTTCGATTCATATGCCGGTTTTCTTGAGAAAAATCTCATTTTGCTTAAAAGGATTTTGCGCATGAAAGTGCTGTTAGATTGACCATATAAGGATGGGAAAAAAATATATACCGCACCCTTTCACCGTTGCTAATACTGTTTGCTTTACGTGACGAGCATTTTGTTATGTGGTATAATTTATGGTTGTCCCATATATCGAGAGTGAGCTCGTACTCGACCTAAATTGTTATGAAATTATTCTAAACTATACGATTACATTATAAGTAGGGTTATTTTTAGGTTGTGTGAACGAAATATAAAAGTAAGCTGAAGTTTTGTTCAAAATTTTGAAGTAGAAAAATAACACTTTTTGCAATAATCATATGAATGTATCAGAATTTTATGATTAATCAGTAATAATCGCAGTTCGATATTATTATCGTTTCTTGTTTGATTCTTATTTTTGTGCAGTAAATATAATAGATTGATTAGATGAAAATGATTGAACTAAACTGCAGCTCATTGATAAGATAAGGGAAAATATGTGTATCATGTTCTTGAAGTATATATTATTTTTTGAGCAATCAATAACTGTAATATTTTATGCACTTGGAAGTATTATAGGAAACCGTACAAGTCTATTGTAGATGTTTTCAAAAGTGAAAATTCATGTGCGTAGAAAGTGATCGTAAAATCTTCGTACGCATTATCGTGAATCTCTCGATCTATAATTATCAGTAATAATGATGAATGATCACTTATAATTAATGTGATTAATGATTTTATGATCGTAATAAAATTGTTTCGGAAATACAATAAAAACGCTTATGTTCTTCGGGCATTATCGAAGTGTTGATTTCTATTTGATAAAAAAAAATGATTACACCATAAAAATATGAACAATTTTCATTATCACATACATCACCTATATCGTATAAATTTACAACTTTTTTACGACAAATTTTAAAACAGAATCGTAAATCAATCCTATTGTATTACTCAATCTTTTGACATTCTGACGATTTTTTTTAACAATCATACATAAACGTTAACATTCGACAATTCCCAACATGTACCAAACCACAAATACAAACACAGATGTTGTTTTGACGAGACGATTTCGCAACGGGAAAAAGCACACGAGTTTTTCGCATTCGAATTTTTCTGGCGATGTAAAATCGTACGATGAACTAATCGTAATATTTCACTATTTATAAATGCGAAAATATTTCAAGAATTCATTTCTTTTTATGCTATATAAGATCTTTAGCATAATTGCGCTCATTTTCAATTGACTATTTTTAAAAAGATGATTCAAAGGAAACGTGTGCGATTTTATATGTCTTTTAAATTGTGCACGTACGAAATCGTGTTTTGAATATTAGCAAAAACGTGATTGAAAATTATATTACGTATGATTTATAAGAAAAAAATCTCAATTGACTTTCGTTTTTATAGAAATGGGTATAGTATGTGAGTGCGTCACGTCAAGTATGGAAAACTAGGAATGATTGCCCGCTTAGATATATCACATTTATTGAGAAACTTTTGCTATATACAGAAGATATATTTTCTATTTATGTGGCACATTTAAACTTGAGAATTAGATTCGATAAAATGGTCGAATGTGCTAGAAACAAATAGGTTTTCCGACGAAGAAAATCGAATAATGCGATCTTGAATCGTATTCATACGCGCTGTTAGAATAATGATTTTTTATGGCGATTGTTTGAATATCCTTAAAAGGACACTTCTTTTTAACAATGTACGATAGGAAATGGACAAGATAAAGATTAAAAAAATATATACGAATGTTCGATTGTATATTATTTTCACGTATAGCGAATTACGTAATCTTCGAAAACGTCATCGTTCGGAACGAATGACGGCGGGTCATTCAAATGTTATTTGTTTGTTTTAGTCATTAACACGTTTTGAAAAGGTATATTTGTTGCATTCAACGAAGTATATTCAGAACAAAAATAATTAACTCAAAATAGAAAATTACCTTAATTTTTTTTTCTAGTATACTCACAATTGAAAAAAAATCTTGGTTTCTACAATTGAAATTGAAATCTCAACGATCTTATCGTAAATAACGTATTGTCTTCGTACTGAAGTGAAATTTAAAAATAAAAAATGATATGACACATTCAATCTAAATCGTATATAATTGTCGTTGAATTAAATTTCTGTATAATTGCGAGTGAAATTCGGTGAAAATTTGCACACCATTGTTTCGATTAGAGAGGTCACATAGAAGGTATTTATATTTAGCCTGTCGTGCCGAGGTCACAGGTTTTCAACCGTTTATTATCATGCGTTCAAACCAGTTGAATTGCGACTGTTTTTATAATACGTATATGTGCATATTCGAATCGATGTTAGGTCGCCGACAGTTGAGAACCTCTGGTGAGTTTTCTCACGCGAGCCTCTGCGTGAAAATTGGTGACAGGCTTTTTGAGTTTTCCAGTCACGCCATTTTTAGTATTAAAATAAGGGTATTAAGGCTAGAAGTTAAATAGAGCGAGTTTGCAGTTACAGTTTTATTAGTGGAAATATTACAGCTGGGAAAAATTGGGTTAAGTTGTGCTAGGTTATTATTTATTATATATTTTTTTTATATTTTGGTTTGGTAATGTGTTTTGTTTGTGGTTTAAATATTGAAATTTTACCGTGGTCGGTTAACGCGTTTTTTATTAAATGGTTCTGTGTTTGTGTATGATGTCTTATCTTTTTTTTCTGTTTAGCGCGCATATTAAATGTATTTGTCGTAGAGATTATTAGAGTGCAAAAATAGTATGAACGATTGCGAAATTAGTGTTGGCGTGTCTCGAAAATAGGTATTGTGTCGTATAAATATTTTCGGGCTGATAAGTCGGTACTGGGGGTAATTCGACTTATATCGGAAAATCGTTGGTTTCCGGGGGAAAAAAAATTATTTTTCTTATTATATTTCATTTCATTAATCATAAAATATTTATTTTAGAGTGATAACGTTCCAATTTAATACGTCATAATTTTTCTCCAGTGATATTATAAAAAAAAGAAACATATTTTAAAACATTACAAATTTGATATTCAAAGGGATACGTTTACAATAGATGCTTGAAACATTTATCTGATGGAAATTGTGTATAAAAATTATTATAATTTGAGGTGTGCCATTCGACAAAATTAAAAACCATTTGTCGGTAATAAATTAAACATCAAAGAAAAAGTAATAATTATTCTCCTGGTAAATATTATATATTATAATGTTATATAATATAACTTACACGATTCATTGAACTTTCTACTAAAGTTCACTGGGTCAAGAAGGGGAACGCCAAAGTAAATTTTTCGACAACGATCACAAAGAAAAAACAAGTAATATAATATTAATATTATATGTATATAATATAGAAAAATATTATAAAAATTAAATAACCCATATCCGAGGTTTAAAATCTACCATTGTATAATATAATACTTTTTTATAGACTGTGTCTTAATTGAATCCATTTCAGACGCAAACAATGAAACCGATATTACGCCCGTCTCATTATTATTTCCCGGTTTATTTCAGGCCCAATCGATATTTTCATCATTTTTTAATATGCATAACACCCACATTCGATTGTTATTTAACAACAAAGCTAATTGTGATCATTCTAATCCAGATTATTGCGAAAAAAGAGAACAATGCACGCGTAATTCGAAATTAGACATCGGTTCAAAACAATTGCGTGTTTGATTGATGTTTGAATCTGAAAAAGCACCCACTCGTACATATTCAATTATTAAAATCGATATTAAAATTATATCGTTTATATAATATTATCAGCGAAAATTGAAACATTAATCAGGTGTTGGTTAAAAAAATATTATGCCGAAGCGATACGAGTCGTATCTCGCTAACACGTTTTCTAAAAGTATTCAACGGTACGTATGAGGTCATTTCTATTTTATTTAGTATTTTTTTCGTCTTCATATCGTTTGTAAATGTAGTGTATGACGTATATATACGAAATAAATTAAAAGAATTAAAAAAAAATCGGTGGTTTGGGTTAGGCGTTGCATCACGAATGCAAATTTCGTATTTGTGCAATTTCCTATGTGATAATTTAATGATTTCGCAAATTTGCAACGAAATTATTTGTAGGGAATAAATTTAATTAGAATATTTCGAGTTAAATGCAGTCATCGTTATATGGTTAAATAAACGAGGACGTTTCGTAACAGGACATGTTCATTCACTCGTTCGTTCGTTCAATGTTAATTGTTATACAAACGGAATTATGCGATGTTTTGGAAAAATGCGCAATATTCTAATTATATGTTTATGTAAATGCATAAAGAGAGAAAGAGACATTCATTAAGTATTTTAATTAAGAAATTTCCTTTTGTTTTCCATTCGTACTTCTCATGTGCTGTAAACGTCCGGAAGCAGCTATTATTAGAACGATAGTGAAATGCAAAAATTTCAGATAATTTTCACATATCATTAGCCATTTTATATATTTAAATAGCTAGTATTACTTAAGCGACAATCATTATATCGCAGTACGAATAATCAATTCGTCTCTAAGCATAATTTCGAGCACTCAAATATAACATGACTACCGTGACATATATTTTTGACTAATATGTAAATTCTAACCATTCATCATCCACAAACATTTTTGAACTTTTAATTAAAGTAAATAAACGGTAGAACAAATACGGTTTCATCCGAACGATCTTATTATCATAACAATCCACTAGATCACCTCTCGTTTATGCGCAATTAATTATTCGTACTGTTTAAACAGTGATTTCATACTGACATACATACTCGTACACCAAAGTAAGACAGACAAAGTTTAATTCGCACTAAAGTTATTATCTTGTTACAATATCAAGTTGAACTTCACCATATTACATAAAGTTTAATCAAATCAGAAATTAACGATCATATGCTTTGAATCGGAAGTATAATATATTAATTTAGTTTTTTTTTATTGAACAGTTATTAGATTTTGACGTAAGATTATTTTGAAAATAAAAGCTTCAACAACAAACCAACGTATAACCAACAACAACAATATATTTTTTTTATTTTATTGAGCAAAACTACTAAAAGTTCAATACTTAATATAAAAAAATCTTATTCTACATATCACGACCATGAAAATAATTCAAAATCGAATCCTTTCATTGTAAAAAAAATAAAAATTTCTTGCACAGTCACGAAATCATCGTTGATACCTTGATGTTACAAAAGGCCCATACTATAAGTGATGAATAATGAGCGCGTAATGGTATAATTTGAAAGTGATCCCCGAACCGTTTGTTTGAACGTTGCGTCATCGCGGTTTATCTATTTCGCGCAGCTGATCTCAACCAATGGTGCGCGTGACGCGGAAGCGATGATTAACCGGTGGGTTTCGATCGCGTGTCGAAACGTTTTCGCGCAGGCGATTGTGCGAATTTTCGGCTTTTAGTAGGGTATTAGGGGTGTGGAGGGTGTGTATTATGTTTTTAGTGGCGTTGTTGAATAGTTAATAGGATCTTTTTGCGTGTGTATGAGATTTTTTTGATTAATTTTAATAAATGAAGAATGTTTCATTTTTTTATTTCGTATAAAAATGTGTTTTTATTTCAATAATCAATAATCAATTTTTTGAGATATAGCGTACGTTAAATTAATTCTACCATCGATGAAAGATAAGATAACATAATCCATTAACAATATCAGATTATCGAATTACATCTTTTCCGAATATAGAATGTTTTTAACTTGAATCATTTTTTTTGTTATAAATAGTTTGCAACAGCCAATATGTCAGAAACGGAAACAACACCCGCCAAAGAGCTTTCGGAGATGAAAATTAATTCGACTAGCAATGGAGATGCTAAACCAGCTGCGAATGAAGCTAGCCCTTCGCCAACTCCACCTACTGGTTGCCTTTTCAAGGACAGCTTTAGGGCCTTCAGCAAGTTCGGTGATACTAAATCTGATGGAAAGTTGATCACATTGTCTCAGAGCGATAAGTGGATGAAGCAAGCAAAGGTTATTGATGGGAAGAAGATCACAACAACAGATACTGGCATCTATTTTAAAAAGCTCAAGTCTCTCAAAGTCAATATTGAAGATTACAAGAAATTCCTCGATGATCTTTCAAAGAATAAGAAGGTGGAAGTGGAAGAAATGAAGACGAAAATGTCGAACTGTGGACTTCCAGGACATTCGGGAACTGGGGTATGTATTGAACTGTATCTTCTAATTCATTTTGTATCGTTTTATCATTCATACAAATGATATCATCATGCCAAGAAATTAAATGTTTCAGTTTCAAATCGAATTAGTGATGTAAGAATTAGAATCTTTTCAGATTTTTTATTGGTTTTCAACTGATCGTGAGATTGGTGTGCATTGATTACGATGCCATCTATGGAATATGATTAAAATATTGTTCAAAAACATGACCAAAGGGTAAAAAAGAAAAACACTTAAATGTTATTTTTCCTTGCTTCCTCTTCTGTGCTTATCTATGGAAATTTAAAATAAAATAAAAAAACACTTTTGTAGCTTGTAGTTAATTGTTTACGCGTGTCAAGAAAAAATCCATGTAATTTTAGAAAATCGCTCGAGTGGGTTTCAAAACGAAACCCATTTGGACCCTTTCGTATCCCTTGGGCGCCATTTAAACTTCTCCCTGTCCATCAGTTGTCTTCTATTCACGAAATATAACGTTTCAAGCATTAAATTAGCTATTGTGAGCTTAGCCATCCTTTGTGTTTTCCGCAACACACTCCGAAGGGAGATATTCATGTGTACATACATATTACACTCAGCATGATTTAATTATTGAACCGTCATTGTAAATATGTCTGAATTGATAGATATATCGGCACTTGCATTGAAATTTATAAATTTTTTGACAGGTCGGGAAATCGGCTGCTGTCGACAGGCTAACAGACACTTCCAAATACACCGGATCTCATAAGCAACGATTTGATGAAAGTGGAAAAGGAAAAGGCATTGCTGGACGCAAGGATCTTGCTGATACTTCAGGATATGTCACTGGATATCAGCACAAGAACACGTACGACAAAACACATTAATTCTGCATAAAAGCCTATTTCATTCTTGTCAAAAAATACATTACACATGAATTTACACCGACCCCGCACATCTCCTATGCTATAATGGCTATTTTCATAGTTTGTTACAAAATTAGACATACAAAGCAAGGATGTGTTCCATTCGACTTATATGAGTCTTTTAATTTTAAATTTTATGTGCCTAAATTTGTGATAAAACCCAGTACAATTCCGGAGACTCTTCAAATTCATGATGTCAGAGTATATTTGAAAATCTAGTTATTGCGTGTATCTATTTTTTTTTTCGAATGGAGGAAAGTCGCGAAAATTTATTAGAGAGCTTCGGATGATTCGCTTTAAAATGGAATATGATATTTTTTCGGGTTGAGGTTCCGTTTTGGAACAGTGGATGTGCATACAATAATTCATTTTATACTCGGCTATAAATAAAATATATTTATATTTATTATAATATGATGAAATCATTTTATTTTTTATTCAAAGTGATAATGCGTGTCTTCTATACATACATTGCTTGTTTGGCATTTCAAACACAAATTGCTTCAGCCTAAATTTGCATGACTCTTTTGTAAATTATTTGTTTTTCTATAATTTTTTTTATTGTTAAATTTGAATTAGATTGTAAATAGTAAATTTTAATAAACGTATTTTTCCCAATATCTTATCTTCCATCCGTTTATTTATTAAATTTTATTTCGATCTAAAATTAATGAAATCGTCATAGAATACGATAGAAATTTATCATCAGTATAATTAAATTAAACATAAGAGATCGTAACGATATTAATATATTTTATATAAATGTAAACTTACATTCATAAAATGAAATTTTAATATACAATTAGAGATATTCGCGTTACTATAGATTATTTGATAATTGATGTAATTAAAGCTCTATGTTGCCATATATATATATATATAGTATAAATCGCTGAACTTTCACTCTATGCATTTCTTTAGGTGTTTTGATTTTCGTCTTTTTTTGGGACCACTTAAAAGCGATACAATAATAACACATAATCAATTCGTCACATATTTATAACTAATGATTGCTTCCAAAATACATACAAACTCATGTCGTAATATTAAAAGGTTTTCATTTGTTTACAGTGTAACTGAAAAATCATAATTTCCAAGCAGTACATTTCATTATATTCTATTATATATTTAATATCATTCGTAGATTTTCGTCATATTGTTATTGTGACTTTGCGTTTATTTAATATGTATGATTGAATTTTTTAAATTATATATTAAATGTTATTATCACGACACAATCATGTTTCATTATTCGATTCGACCTTTTTCCCGTTCACTTTGTGAATTTTCCTCCGTTTCCTTTTTTCTACAGTTTTCAATTATTTCTCTCAAAGGGGGAAAGTACACTGTGGTTGATTGTGATTTGTTTTCGAGTGCTGGAGTGAAATCGAAGGGGGCTGGCCAGCATTTTTCTGCGAAAATAAAACGATCAAATATTCAAATTCGAATTGCGGAAGATTTCAAAATTGCTTGCGCAATGTTAAACGTAGGTGTTGGTTGATGGCTTGTTAAATAGTGTACAAATCACACTGTATTTATGAAGATGACATATGATTGTGAAACAAGGCGATAATTTATAAGGATTCGTAAAAAACGACGGCTGACATTGAATTTTCAATATGAAAAATCCATTAATTCTCATTTTCATAACTCACCAAAAGTGTACGAATATTCAGAAAGTGTCATGTATGTGTTTGAATAGTATTTCAGATCCATAATACACGGAGATGATAAAATGGAATCTATCAAAGAACATTCGGGAAAAGTCTGCGTTTTTATGTCTGGTGATATGTCTCCGATGAGAATCAACTGAAATTATCGATATACATATTTAGAAAAATTATTTGTAAATATTTCTTTTTGTTCTATATCTTTTAATATTTGGAAATACTTAAATATCATACTTCTGGATTGTTGACTATAATCATTATTAATTTGTGCAGCTTTTCCATACATTTTGATACAACTTTTTGCATTTCTTGACTACAAGAAAGATCCTCTATTTTTGAATCAATAACAGGAGGATCGGCGAAAAATGATTTCCATGTCGAAAAAAATCTCTGTTTGAAAAATTGAAATAATTGATTCACGACCATATCGAATATCATGTAATTATTTACCTTTTCAACATTATGATACACAGCTAAAAGTTTCAACTTTTCGAATTTCTCATTCGAATTTATCACACTATCAATTTGGCGCATAATAGTATCCTCAGATCCCTAAAATACAATACACAAAATAAAAAAAACCGCCTAAAACCAAATACGATTCACTTCAACAACGAAAAGCTACATTTCCCCAAAAAATCAAACCTCAACTAAAACGATAAAATGATTTCGATAGATCAGCACGAATCCAGCAAGCGACACATCGCAGTATCCCGAATTGATCCTCTTGATCGAATCCTGAAAGAACATCCCCACATTTTTTTCAGGCGTCTCCACATCGTGCCACCCGCAATACGCCACTCGCAACACGAACGATCTCTGTAAGCCAAAACCGAAATAAAACCCCAGATCCGAAAGCTCCAAAAATACCCAGATACAAAATGATGTATGGCTAGAGTTTTTACGGCGTTCAAAGCTTCCAAGTGTCGTTCGATCACATCCAAAACGGTCTGAGAGGAGTCGCTTTCCATTTTTGACTTGTTTGTGAACCATGACGACGAGGGGTGCTATTTTGAATGTTGCCATGTAATTGTTGGATTTGTTTCGTCGCATTACGCGTTTGGCGATAAATTTCGGCAAGGGCGTGTGCCGGTGACTCACATCTGTGGGAATTCGTCCCCATCCCTAAAATCTCCCCCGAATGATATCATCGGTGACGTCACTTTTGCTGGAGTGGGTGGACGGATTCCAGTGTTTGTGCGTTCGTGGGAAATTCCAAGATGTGGAAATATTTGAAGATTTTTGATTAAATTTTCTTTGCACTGAATAATTTTTTTGTGTATTGAAAGACAAGGAATTTTCTGCTCCATTAAAACTTTGGTAGTTTTTATCATCATTAATAATTAGTATTAAAAAAAGTTATTCTCGAAGAATTTGATTACTAAAAACTATTCCTCACAAATAATTTTAGATTGGTGTTATTTGATTTCATCCATTAAATGATTGCGTTACATTTAATTTAACTTTTAATCAATAAAAATAGTTATGTTTAACATAAATAAGCCGTCGACTATATATATACAAGTAGTATAAATATTTAATTTGCTAGTTCTTGTCAATTACCAAAGTTAAACGATATTTATTTGGGGTAGTTAACAGATAGTTTGTTAACCAGAAACCGTTTGGTAAGGATGGTTTTATATTCTCAATTTTTTAAAAGTAACTTTACGATATACATATATATGTATATTAAATAATTATTTGATTAATAACCTGATTAATATAGACAATTTTGTGTTGATTTATATTTTTTTTATCTATAGCAATTAGCATGATATAGATTGACTATAACAATTCAGGAAAATTAATATAATGAAAAATTATTTCCCTTGGATGCTTCTAGGCTTATTGATTAATTCTACATTCCAATATGCTCTACAATTTAACATCACTGATGAAAATATTTTAATAAATTTTTTTGTATACTAAACAAACAGAGCACATCAAATATTTGACTCCGCAAATTTAACATGTATATTATATATCAGATTGTAATAGCAGAATTTCAATAATAAGTTGTGTATACTATCTGAAATAAAAAATTATATTTTATTTAGGCGTATTTATTTTATAATTTGAATGTACAAAAGGAAAAAATCTATTTTCACTAGATTGAAAATGAATATATACAATCACATATACAAACACATTCATGCTTATTCACATTTTTTTTTAAATGAGCAATTTGTGAGGTATTTTCATTCAATACACATACACATTTGATAAAATATACACATCTTTACAAGATTGAATGGACAGAGTAAGTTTTAAACAGCTCAGTATTCGCACAAAAAGTCGTTTTTTTTTAATACATTTATCAGTCACATAAAATATGAATATTTTCTAGAGAACATTCAAATGCTAAGTTTATAAGACGTAATTCAGTCTAACGTCAATATACCTCTCTCAGACGATACAATTTTAACTATTTTTTTTAATAAGATAAGCGTCCCATACATGTAAGTTTTATAAGTATGTAGTTTACTGAAAACGAAAAGTTATTGTATCGAAGAGTTATAACATTCACCAAATACACGTGGCGAATATTATGAATTTTATGTCAACGTAAAACATGATTTAAATCTATAACTTTATTTAACAACATATAGGTAATTTGATAAATATTCAGCATATTAAAATAATAATATTTTGATAACAAAGATATCTTTAACATCTCTGAATACAGAATACATAATAAGTATTATATATATGAAGGGAATTTACTTTCATGAATAATATTGATATTACTTTCTTCAATAATACAATACTATAAACTTATTTCAACAATATTCATTTTCATTAATTACAACACATATAGGCCAGTATTTTCATGTTTTCATGCACTCTTTACTGTCGTTCAGACTAAAAATATGTAAAGTAGCTTTTATATTATATGTGGATTTATGTTTGGCCATGTTTTAAATTAAAAAAAAACTAGTAACATACTCTTCGTCAACTGAAAATTTATTGAAATTAATGTTTGCTACGTTTATTCTATAAGCTCAGAAATATCAATGTTTTGATACATTCATAGAATAACAGTTGTACACAATTGATCGATAATCATGAAAAGATTAGTAGAAAAAAATTAGAAATTTCCTAAAATCACATAAACGACATTGCCAAAAGATTTAATTTGATTGAATATTTTAGTTTATATAAAAATTTGGTGCATTTGTCCATCACAATTTCAATACAGTTATTACAAATCAAAGTGCATTTGAATAAAAAAAATCTTAAAATAGTTCTTATTTTTTAACCAATAAAAACATTAATACAATTTTATAAGTTTAAGAAATTATTGCTTGACAACCTGTAAACGATATTTCTGATCATATTAAGTTTTTCATGGAAAATATTCACATGACCATACCGGGACAGAATTTTCACTTCATTCTAAAATTCAATTTTGTGAATTTCGACTCTGATACATATTATGTTTTGACGATATATGAAGTGCAGACTACTTATTAATTAGGACACTAAATATATAAGATTCATGCACAACTGTACCCTTTATTCAATTTCGTTTTAAAATCTACGGTTTATACTATTAATCGTTTTATTACACATTACTCGGTACAACATAAGAACAGCACCTTTTCCTATATTTGTAAATTCTTAACAATTTATACATTTATAAATATTGACTTTTGTATTCTAAATCAATTATGTATAACATAAATTATACTATAAAACACATATTTATTCTACATATTCATTATGTGAACCGAAAATTATGATTTTGAAAATCATTTTCAAATATATGGTATGTCCTCGAATTTGATAGTTAACATTTGTAGTGGCAGTGGTTATTTTATGTTTCCAACGGGTATTCCAAAATGAAAATTTCCTCGAGTTAATTCCAAAAACCATTGAAATAGTGAATTTTAGTGTATTGAGCAGTTTTTTTAATGACTTAAGGTATAACTTTTGAAAATTTTCAAATTTGTAAGCTCAAACGATTTGTGATACATTTTCTAATTATAGTACATGGATTTTTTTGGACACATGGTAAATTCGAAAAAATAAAAAAAGTAATTATGTGTAAAATTTTTATATTTTATACAGATTCAGTCAATTAAATAGGCCTTGGGTCCCGAAAAATTACTAGAATAATTAATATTTCGTCCATCACAAATTGCTAATTTTTACCATTTTCTCAATTCCATTCCTAAAAAGAATACCTCTTAAACAAATTTAATTAATAGATTATTGAGAGATTTTTCTCATGGATTTTCACATAAATAACAAGCATGAGTTGTGTCCATTATCAAAATTCATAATGTTTATTTTAATAATTGATTCACTATCGAATAACTTAAAAATATAAATATTCAAATAAATTCAACAATATTCGAATTAAGTTTTTCATATAATATAGCATTGAAAACAATATATTCATTTAATATATAAAAACAAACTAATATTTTCAACAAATTAGTATTTTAATATTATGTACCTATTAAATAAATAATAAATTGACAGTATATTTTATTCCACGTTTTGACACTTTCAACTACACAAATTACGTATTTGTGAATAATGTTCAATTTCAGACATGCGTGTTTTTTGACTATCAAATGTGTAATGTTAAAAAGATGGCTATCGAAAATATTTCAATGCAGATACAAGCAAAAATTTTTCAATGAAGAGATCAGAATCCAAAGCTGCAATATGAGCTGCTCGACCAATTAACGCATTGGCTGTATGTGGGAGGGCATGTTGAGCATCGTACCGTGCAACTGTAACTGTCCCTCTTACAACAAGTGGAGACACCATATTATGCACCTGAAACATGATCATTCAATATATTTTGGAACAAAATTTATTTGTATATTTCTATTTATAGCTATTATATTTACCATTTCACGATAAGCGGCACCTAAATTGCTATGATCACGTACGGCTGCTTTGCATAATTCGAGCCGGGCTGAATGCAAAGGAACGTAACGATCTTGCCCACTTCCACACAATAAAACATGACGAAAATGATGTAAAGTTGACCTTTGTGCCAATCTATATAAGAAGCTCTGTCGTGGGTCTGGAGCATCGCGAAGTGATAATTGTAACAATGATCCTGAACGTTTCCATTTTTGCATGAACCACATTCCTAAATAAGAAAAAATCATGTAGATAATGATTTATTAACAATTTTTTCGAAATTCTTATCAATTTAAATATTATATTAAGAGTACCTGCATTAACAAGACCACTTGAATTATATAATGTACCGAGATGTGGACCACTAAGAGAAAGAAATGTATGTAATCTTGGAAGTAATGGACGTAACTGAGGACGGGCTAAAGCTGATCTTATTATAATTGTTCCGAGTGAATGTCCAACAAAACTTATTCGGCCTGGTTCAGTCCTTAAAGTTTCTATGTGGTGCAAAATTTCTTGGACAAGTCTACAATATTTTTAAATTATTGAATGTAAATTTTTGTATAAATTACAAATGAAAAAATTTTAACAGATTATCTCACCTATCAGTCATAGTATCAAAATCTGAAAATGTGTCTCCTTGATTTCTTTCCGACATCAAAAAATCTAAATGCGCACCAGGAAGTCCGAGCTCTAAATAAGTTTTTACCAGTCTGAGGTCAGCAGAATTTCCATCCAATCCATGAACACATATTATAAGGTGAAGACCTAATGAAAATAATATTACTATGGTCAAAAATATTCACATGACGAAATATTGAAATATATTGTAAATACCTTCAGGATTGAACATTCTATATTCATCGCTGATATGAAAATAAGGCAAAGAAGAATCACAAGGCGAAAAGTCAGAATATAAATTTCCTGAATACTTTACACTTCTCCGAAATTCTTCACGACATTTGATAAATAGTTGTTCAGATTCAGCAAGACCGACCAACGAAGCTAAATTTAATTCTCGATCTATAAAAAAGCGATTAATTGGAAATATTGTGTTTGATAAGGTTTTTACATTTATCATCAGTTATCGATATATAAAAATTATACCATTGTCTTTATTATGCTTAGCAAGTTCTCCTGTACTTTGTGATTTAGTGAGACCATTAGAGCTTATAGATCCTGTACGTTTTTGCCTACGTTCTCGGGCTCCTTCATATACATGATATAAGGGGTTGTCTAATTGTAGAGGCATGACTGAGGGCGGATCCTTAAAATATTGATCGATTCAGTATATAAACTAACACAGACATAATATTTTAATAAGAATATAAAAGCAAACTTTGAATTCATCAGGAGGTGGAGGCACATCTCTAAATTGTTGTGGAGGAGGAAGTCTTAGGTCTTCATAAGGCGAATCAACTATCAAATGGGATAAATCTACTTCAGATTTACATTTATCACTTTTGCTAGTTTTTTGTGGAGTAGAAGATCCACTGCTTGTCATTTGCCTTTGTTTTGAATGTTTATCTTTTCCTGTTCTCTCCATTGTTAAACTTCTAATTTCAGCAGCTAATAATTTATCAGTGTATTCTATTCTTTCTTTTAAATTAACTTTATCTATTGTTTGTGATTTATTCAACTGATTTCTTGTTG
Organism: Hydropsyche tenuis; assembly: GCA_009617725.1. NCBI lineage: Eukaryota > Metazoa > Arthropoda > Insecta > Trichoptera > Hydropsychidae > Hydropsyche > Hydropsyche tenuis. The sequence continues at coordinate 5,165,216 of VTON01000004.1, forward strand.
GCACTTTTGGAGGAAGCTCCTTTCTTATATAAGGATGTAGTCCATCATTGACTAGTGGTATTGCAACTGCTGTATCTTTGACAACTCCGTTTATAAAACATTGATTCTGTTTAGCAGTGAGCGATTCCACAGTATTAAATGAATTATGTCTAGCAGTTAGTTGAGATTTACGGTTAACTGTATTGAATTGGCTATTCGATTTATTATTTTCATTGTGAATATTTGATTTTGGTATTGTAAAACTATTTCCATTAGTTGAAGCTAAGAAATTTCCTATAGGAATATTATTACAAAATATGCATGATGTATCATATGCTAATTCTTGATTGCAATCACAACAACATTCACAGTTATCTTTCATATTACTTTTGGCTACTTTGACTGCTAACTTTAGTAGTCTTTCTCTCAATTGTTCTCCATTGAGTACAGTTCGTTTAATTTCTAATGCATTATCTTGTTGAGAAGTTTTAGATTGTAAAGTATTTGTATGAAGACCATCAGTATTTGGTTTTGAAGATTTTGATCGACTTGAACCTGAAGAAGATTTCTTCATTCGTACCACATCAGGACTTGAAGGTTCTGAGCTGCGTCTACTTGAAACCCATCCACTTTGTTCACTTAAACTTGAAGTAGAACCACTATCTCTTTTCTTTTCCAAGTCTTCATCATTTTTGAACGTATCTGGAGGAAGAATTTTGAAATCTTCATCGGTAATATCTAGCAGAGGAGAATCAAAAGCTGGTGGTGGAGCAAGATTAGGCAAAGATTCTGAAAATAGATTATTGTTCATATTAGCTTCATCAAGAACTGAAGCAGCACTTCTGCAATGTCTCAATCCTTCTTGGCCATGATCAAGTTTATAAGGTACACTGGCAGAAGATTCCAATCTTTTAGAAGTATGAGGTAAACTTTCATTGCTTGAACTAGTACTAGCCTCAGATATTTGTTGACTCATTTTTTCAGATGCTTTATGCCGACTACTACTAGATGATCGTTTTTCAGTTTTGGGAGTAGATCTATCTGCTTTACTTTCTCTTGACCTGCTAGAATGATGACCAGTCAAAGAATCCTTGCTTGAATTTACTCGCGTTAAGTCTTTGGCACTATGATGTAGTTTAGTCTGATCTTTTGATTTGTTCTTTTTATGTTTTACTGTTGATTGTCCTGATTGTGTAGATGGAGGTGATTTTGGAGATACATAATTGTTAGTCAACACTTGGGGTTTTTCAGTATGTGGTATCATTCCAAAATTGACATCATTGGGCATAGGATACTTTGATCCGTTTTGACAAAGAATTGTACAATCATTATAACTATGATTGTATGGAATACTTGAGATGAAATCCATAGTTCTAAGTTGTTGCTGATTTTGCATAATATTTTGATCAATTTCATTATAACCCCTTTGATGAAATGCATGAGTTGAATTTGATCTATGAATATTTTTATTTGACAACATTGTTGTGTCGACAACTTGTTGATTTTTATTACTAACTGGAGGATAAGAATTTCTTGGAGGAAGCATTGGACGAGGCAGTGTCATGTTATATCCTCTTTGGAACTCTAATGGATTATGAATATAATTATCAATATGTTTTGGAAGAACATTCTCATTATAAATGTAGTAAAATGGATGCACATTAGTTATGCAATTTGGTATTAAAGTACCTTGTTTAATTTCCATGGCTTTTATTTTATTGCGATTACTCATTTCAGATCCACATGGATTTTTATATTTTTCTCTAAATTCATTAATGTTTCTCCTATATTCATCACCTTTTGTGCCATAGCTTGGTGTAACAGTTTGACTTCCTGATCTCATGTGGAGATCACTTCTCATCGGTGTAAAATCGTTGCTTCTAGGATTGTGCAACGATGAACTAGTTAAGTTTCTAGGCAATGTTTGAGGTTTTTGGGGTACATATGAATTAGAACACTGATTCATTCCAGATATTCTATTAGTTTGAGCTTGTGGCAAATATGATTGACCGATTGACATAGATTGTGGTGAAACTTTCAATTGATCAAGCGATTTACTATGTCTTGCTGGCAACGTGCTAACGTTTCTTACTTCATTTTTATTTGAAAATCCATTTGTTTGTGTTTTCAAAATTTGTTTTTGTGACATTCGATTTGAATCATTTCCAATATCTGCGAGAGTAGACGCTGAATATCTGGATAAATTTTTATTATCATGCGAATTATCTATGACGAATGAATCCATTTTTTTCAGCAAAGGATTCGGCATCTGAATTTCATTGATTTGATTGTTATGCACAATAAATCTGCTAAATCCTGTATTTTTCAATAAATCTTCTTTTTGTTTTTTTAATGAAGATTCTTTAACAGTTTGTTTAATTACAGTTGACCTTTTGGGGGAACCATTCACAGATTTTTGAGGTGCTAAAGTTAATGTGGCTTGGACAACATTTTGATGTTGACTATTAATTTGAGGCTCCATCACATCTACAATTGCTTTTGGCAAAGATAATGATACTTTTGAAGCTTCAGAAGATGGCCTACGTGAATCTAACAAAGCAACCACCCCACAAGAACAGTCGTCAGAAACTGATTCAGTACACAGAAGTGGTTCTGTGAATCATAAATATAAAATTATTACCTAATAATTAAAAATTACTGATTATTGTAAGAACATTACCGCTTCCTGATTTGGCAGAGCTAGCACTTAATACACCAGACCTTCTTCTTGCAAATTCAGCAGGATCTTGATATCTATAAAATAAAATCGATTAATATTTTCAATACATTATGAGATAGTTTAAATAAATATTTTTACCGGTCTTCAAATATTATGGGCATAATATGAGGATCACCATCCAAAGCTATACAATGAACAGGTAATGGTGGTAAAAGTGCTAAATAGCGGGATCGTCTCGTAAGATCGCTTATGGATTGATAAGATTGATAGTTCGCATCATAACATCCAGCTAAAGAATGTCGAGGATTGTCCAATACAAAAAAGCATTCAGAAAATCTTTTGATCCTGAAATAATATGAATATTTTAATATTTTTCAGTGTGCCAAATATCAAATAGTTTTAAATTTTATTTAAATTTCACCTTAAAGCATGGTGAACTGCTGCTAATGCATGATGAGCATGTGGTCTTCCAGAAACAGCCCTCAATAAACTAGCCCATTGAAGTGTAACCTGATTTATTATTTTTGAAATTAGTTTTATTTATAATTTTATTGAATTTTAATATAATTTTAAGTAAAAAATAAATATCTTACTTCTGCACATAATCTTGCTATGTCTTGGGCAGCACTACTTATAAACTCTTCTTCACTATCACCACACTATAAAGGAATTACTAAATAAGTGAACTATTGAAAATTTTGAATCTAATAAAAATAGTTAAAATATTACCTTGGCAAGATTACTCAATTCACTCATTCTTTGAGCAACTTCGCCAATAAGTGAATTGGAATTGCTACTGTTTGAAAGAATAGTTCCAGTAGAGCCACATAATGTTAGTGCATTCTGTAAGCCTTCTAGTGAACCTAATAATATACCGCATACTTCTGCATGAACATGTCTGATAAATTTCAATATTACATTAATTTTTATTATCAGTTATATTATCATAAAAATTATGTCAATATCGAACCTTGCATGAGCAATCCGAGTAGAAGCACTGCCTCCACCACATTTAATGGACGAACCAAAAAGAACATTCTCGAGAGCTCCACCAGTATTTCCTCCACTGCGTACAAGCTTTCCCCATTGTTTACTTGATCTGGGAGTACTGCCAAAAACAAAAATTTTGTTTATTAAATTACAAAAATACATAATTTATTATTTATCTGAACATGTTTTCCAAGTTGACTCACCAACTTTGAACGTAATGTAATATACTTTTCCTGATACGTTATGAATAAAACAATAGAATTGTTATTTTTTTAAACAAAATTAAATGAAATTTTTTAGTATAAACATTTAAGGAACATACTTCATGTATGGTTGATGGAGTGCAACTAAAGCCGCATGAATGGTGATCGATACTGCTGCTAGATGAAAGTAATCAAACAGAACTGGCAGATGATAATGGAGTCCTTGCGATGGTTGAAAATTCAATCGTAACACTCTACATGATACCGGAGCTAGCGAATTATTTGTCGGAGTACCTTCTCCACACCAAAGTTCAACACCCAAACTCCATTCCGCTCGTTCCAAACTTTCTTTCAGATTTTTGCTGTCCACTGATCAAGAACAAAGGATACGTATTAATAAATAAAAAATTAAAACGAATAAATTTGACAATATAAATCATTACCCAGAAGGTGCGCTCTGAACTGTATGACATCACGTAAAGTGACTTCTTCGTTTCTGTAAAGTATTTGGAAGGGTCTGGATGCACCGAGGCCCCCTACGAGGGTGGCCGCGTTTGCTCCAGACCCCCTGGTGACTGTCCCACCCACCACCGCCTCAATTTGTACGGGGACCTTAGGGGACACGCGTAGTCCCACCCGTACTTGGTACAAACTGCAAATGAAATTTTTTAATTAATAATAATTTAAAACATCCGTATAAATATTTAATTTTCGTGATAGCATAATGTTCGCAAATTATAAACGAGCATGGAGAAATCATGTCAACTGTACAGCCTTGTCGAATGCACTAGTTCTCACTGATCAAGTGGCGAAATCAGCAGATATGTAGAGTGTCATTTAGAAAGGACGATTTTATTATTCAAAGCTATTTTCTTTTTATCATTACGTAAGGGAAAATAAAAAGCAGAACTTTCGATGGTAGTACTAGTATATCGATAGGGACTGACTTTTTGACTGCATATAATGATAATGTAATTTTTTTTGAGTAATGCAATTCGGGCTCGTGACCTTTCTATCGCATTTAAAATACTATATTATGTATATATTTTTCAAAATCATTTACCCTCTCTGGAATAGGTCGACATTATAGAATTTGTAGAGCTCCACGGAAAACTCGAACGTTGCTTGCAAATCACTCATATTGCATCCTCACTAAATGAACTATGGAGAGACCGTCACTGACGGTGCCCCTCTTCGTATTAACATTCTGAAAATACAAAAAAAAACCATAATTTTTCAGTCAGAATACATTAAAAATATTCACATTCAACAACGTCAATTCAGCTCATGTTCGGCACATCGATTCGTTCCGCGATAAGCACAAATTCGATTTTGAAAACGTGTGCGATTTTTATTTAAAATGAAAATAAATTGTGTATCGATTGTAATCATTGCCACAATCAATCGCGACGCTGGCACAATATATTATAATTTGTATGGCGATTGATAGAAAAAACTGAACGCTTACTTATGCTGGCCATACACGCCACGATATATCGTTCCGAAAAAACTGAGGTACGATTTTTCGCTACGTGTATGTATAAAAAACCGGACGAAACCGGACGAAACTGAACGGTTTTATAGCATACACGTAGCGAAATATCGTACCTCAGTTTTTTCGGAACGATATATCGTAGCGTGTATGGCCAGCATTAGTTTCTCTGGATTTCAAGGTACATTTTGCCAAATTTATTGAAGATTCGTCTATCGGTTTAGAAGTTTATTGGATACATACATACATTAGTACATACAAAGTTTTTTATATATAGATATTTTCTCAAATCAAAATTAATCAAAAAATCATTATCGAATCCTGAAAATTGCCACCTCCAGTACTAAATAACTATAGAAATCCCTGCGAGACACGTGCATTCGACCGAACCGCATCAGGGCCCATCCTCTGGGGGCTCCAGGGGCGCAGCCTCCGCCCCACACTCCGGGGGCCACTTTTTAGTGCGACCTTTGACATTTGCAAGCACGTAGTACGTACGAACCGGCTCATTTACGTGTCGGACATCCCCTCCTGGTTTTGATACGCCGCATAATCGATAGCTCCTGCAGATTATCACGTACACGTGGAGTGTGGTTGTGTATTGTTTTTGCGGGGGTGTACCGTCGGAAGGTGCCGGTCTCGGCTTTGGTGGAATGTTGGGTGCTCGTGATGGGTGGTGTACGTTTTGGTGGATTTATTTTCGGTGCTCGAAGCGTTTCGGTGGATGAAGTTTGATTGATTAATTTGTTGGTACGATTCAATTTCGGTGGAAAAGTAAATGAAATATGGTATTAGAACGTAATCGAAACCAGTTATTGTTTGATTTATAATATAAGATTGAAATAATCAGAGTCGATCAGTATCGAATCTATCCGTTTATGTTATATTAAAATTCAATGGAAAAGATTTTCTTGTGAATATTGCAAATTTCTCAAATTCGCAAGTTGGTTCCGTTGCGGTTTCCGTGAATTCGGTATTTGCAAGTGGAACGATCGTTTGAGGATTGTATGTCAATCGAATCGGAAATGTTACGGATGAAGGTTTAGGTTCTCTTTCGATTTGATGGGTTTCTTTAGATTTAGATGATACGATGTGGATTTTAAATGAATTGGAACTATACTATTTTATGGGTAAGTATGATGTTTTTAGATTGAATTATTGCTGTTATGAAATCGGTTTATTTTCAATTTGCTGCCAACGGGATTTTTCATTTTATCGAAACAATCGAGGTATATAAAAACCGAATGAAATACGCGAAAAAATAATTCTACACAAAGTATTGCGAAATATAAATCAAATTTATCGTTTCTTATCAGCGCAAATCGACTGAAATTGCGCTATTACCAAACGAACAAATTTAATTAAATCTTTATCGAAAATCTAAAACTGCTTAATTACTTTACCGTTAAATTCGTAGTACAGATACATCACCTTTATAAAGACATAATTAGCACTAACGACTTTTATCAAAATTGCCAATTTATCGACCCAAACATGTAAATAAACTAACACAACTTTTCCATCATTAACAACCTTGATGACGATAGCCATACGCATAATGAGATTTGATCGGATCGATTTACAAACAGTATCAGATTAACACCTGATATTTAATAACAAAAAATAAACCATAGAAGTTCAATAGAAAATCATACAACTATTTTTCAAAACCGAAGTATATTCCTTATGGATTCCTTTGCTCGTAATCCCGTTAACCTTTTACGGGCGAGTGTAAAGTTGGCCACTTCGGGGCTCGTTTACGTTACGATCTGGTGACCCCGTATATTTTATAAATATAAAAAAATCGTAAAATCCACTTATTCCTGTCGTGCACTGCGTAAAACCGCAAGGTATCGTTCTCGAGGGATTTTTCGGAAGTGTGTCGGATAGGACTCTTTCAACGGTGCCGGAAATCAATTAGTACCGGTATTTTTATCGATGGTGTATTTGTAAATGTGTTTCTATATCGGAAAATGGTGAAAAAAGGTGGAAAAAGGCATGCAGTCTGCTGAAATATGGATCGGATAAACGGAAATTAAGAGGAAGCTTCTTAATACCGCCGGCGTTCGTTTTAGGTTGTTTATTTATCGCGAAAAAGATTTTTACTGTGAAAATAAATATAAGTAGATAGTAAAACGGGTGACTTAAATGTATTATCCGCCGTTTTTTAACGTTTAAAAATACAATTGCTCTATAAATACCAGGTACTCACTCAACGAATGATTATATAAAGAACATCTCGAAGTATTTGAATAGGTATGATAATGAAACGTCTTCGAACTTTTTAAATAAAAAAAGTAAATTATTTATTTTTGAAGATTGAAATTCAAAAAAGTATTTGGTATTCAAATGAAAAATTTTCTCCGAAAAACAACGATATTGAGAATAATTTTAACACTATTTATTTACTTTATTGGGTCACTTACGAAGAACAGAAGTTATTTTAACAAAACAGTTTAAATATTTATGCGAACCTGTGCCAATTATTATTTTGATTGTGGTATTTCGTTCGACGGGACGCGTGTTCTAAATACAAAGAAAATTCAAAGTTCGATTTCGAAAAAAAGACAAAACATCAAAAATACGCATCACAATCACTTTCGAAACGATTCAATATATAATATTATACAATCGCAGTTAGCTAGTGAAACTTGACAATTGCAGTTTCAGCTCTAATCACCGAAACCGATTGACTGGCTCCATTGTGAAAAAATTTCGAATACGAAAAAAATTCTATTCTTGTGAAAATTGTGCCAAAAAGCGGTGTTAACACGACGACTTTTATTTTCGTGTACTAATTGAAAAAAAACACGAACGCGGTAAATTCACGATAAAAAAGGAATAAAATCTCGATTTGAAATATTTCACTCGCCCTGATGAGATTTTGATTACGCCTTATTTTGATATTTTTCAGTAGAAAATTTCACAAAACTTTTAACATAATAATAAGACATATTTCGTTACGTTTAATTAGTGAAAAGTATCTAAAAAACCGACTATTAATAACGGATCTGTTTAAATACCATCTATTTCGAAAATAGGAACACGCCATCACACTAATGTCTCATTTATCAACGGTTTTGATGTGGACGGGAAACGTTCTTATTATTTCTCACAAAAATAATCCCTCGGGGGAATATGAAAGTACCATAAATCCATTTGTATATGTGCGTTTATATATGTATATATATGTATTTTTAATATTTTCGAAATTTGTTATGCCCCGGCGGTTAATTTTATCACAGATCAAAGTCATAAATCACGGGAAAAACACGGAAAATTAATATGGAAACGTTTAGGGTAGCTCAGATAAGATCTGTGCACAATAATCGCTTTTGAACGATTCCAAACAATATCATGAGTTCTTTATCATGCGAAAAGGTCATTACGAAACGGGATATCTCGTTTAATATGCCTGTGCGAAATATTTCGTCCATTACTAGTCCTCGAGTCGAAATTATGTGGAAAGCCTCAAATTGTTCGATATTTCTGATAAGTTCTTTATTGATAAAATTTTATATGAAATATGCACATTAAATTAAAAGAATTTCTAGGAAAATTCTTTCATATGGAATGCTCTTGATTAAAATTCATCAAAAGATATACAAGAAATCTACGAAAATCATAATTATCACTCTATCGGATTATTCAACGATTTTATATAATAAACTTGCTAATACTGAGTTATTTTTAATAATATTTTTTATTTAATTTAGATTACTTGTTTTCAATTGGGAAAATCTGCGGGAAAATCACGGAAAATCTCAATCGTTCTTGTATGGAGCTTTGTCGAGCTCTTCAATACACAAATACGGAAAAGATTGGTTCTTTCGAGATAAATTGCTTATTGTCGAATCTCCGAGAGTTATCTTGTTTATTGTCGATCTCGTGCAAGATATCTAGGCTTATTATGTACGCAAAATCCGATAATCGGTCGGGAAACGGATGTTGTTCTCACCCGGTCCGTATCAAAACAGATCGATACTAATCTATTCGAGACACGTTTCCATTTCTATCATTAGTGACACTGAAAATATGCGCGAAAACATAAACACGCAAACAAGCGTTCGGAAAAGCGAGCGCTCCACACTCCCATCATTGTATTATTCGGTTATTTTAAACCGGCACTAGTTTCACAAGTATTCACGAGCGTTACGGAAATAAACGCACCACTCGGGACGGATCCGGCGCGAAATTCAATAACGCAACAAAATCGATAACACAACCAAACCACTTATTACAAAAAAACCGCACACATCACCAAACTCAAAAAAGCGCCCCGATATCCCGAGAATCGGCAAAGCACCGATGGCCGCGAATCGAGCCGTTACGGTCCGAACCGCGCGGGCGACCGCACATGACTTTTGACAGTTGGTGCGGCGGCTCACGTGCGGGTGCGCGCGCGACTGTCCGCTGTGGGGCCCGGGCGTTTGCCACGGGGGCGCAGGCGCGGGGGCGCAGGCGCAGGGGGGCGCCGGGGGGCTGGGGGGCGTCGCGCGGCTGGCGTCGCGGCCGGCGGCGGCGGCGCCATTGATCGCAGAGGACGGCTCGCCGGCCACCATGTTGCCAGGGCGCCCGCCGCGCAAGCGCTTGGGCTAGGACAGGGGTAGGCTACTTGAAAATGGAGAATTCGTTTTTACAAGTGTGGGCCTTTTGGCAACTGATTATTTTGCTGGTTAATCATATCATCTATATCAGGCTTGTCCAAAATTTCGGTATGCGAGGGCCACTTTGGCCAAAACACGGTCCAACACGGTCAAATACGGCAAAACACAATTTGCATTTTTTTTTATTTAACGATAAAATACATATATTTTGATCGGAATGTACTTGAAAAAATCGATTCTTCAATAATTCAAAAAATAATACTAATTTTCTTCGAATTAGAGCAAAATTCGTAAATTGTTATGTATGAAAAATGGGGGCCAGTCGCGAGAGCACTGGGGGCCAGTTTGGCCCCATAGTGGCACTTTGGACAAGCCTGATCTATATAAATAAAAATGAATTCATGTAAGTCTGTCGTCTGTCGTCTGTCTGTCTGTCTGTCTGTCTGTCTGTCTGTCTGTCTGTCTGTCTGTCTGTCCGTATGAGACCTATGCACGCCTTTACCGCTTATCCGATCATGATGAATTTTTGTAAATATGTTGGTTACGCATCCAGGAAGGTTTCAGCATAGGATGAACATATTTTCCAGGACCCAAAACGGGACGCTAAGAAAAAAATGACCCCCTATACAAAAAAAAAATTTTTACACGTTCAAAAAACTCCCCTCGATTAATATCGTTGAGAAAATACACTACCGATAAAATATACATATTTGCCTACCTGGACAAATCAAACAATTTTACGAAAACGACGGGACGAACGCAAAACACGACGAAAACGGGACTGTCCCGGCGAAGACGGGACTGTCCCGGCAAAAACATGATGTATAGTCAGCCTATATAGGGTGACCATATATTCCAGAACTCAAAACGGGACGCTCAGAAAGAAAAATGCCCCTCGAACTGCATCTTTTAGGTTGGGTTAGGATGGATTAGGTTGGGTAAGGTTAGGTTAGGTTAGAATAATTATTTAACATCTAAAGCACCTATGGGTTAGGTTTGTTTAGGTTAGATTAGTTTAGGTTAGATTAGATTAGGTTAGGTTGGGTTAGGAAAACAAAATTCAGTTCAGCCGAAAACATACTGGCACCAAAAAAAAAATCCAAAAAAACCCGGGCAACGCCGGGTACTACCGCTAGTAATAACTAAAATGATCAGTAAAAAATTGTTAAATGATCAGTTAAGTTAGGTTAGGTTAGGTTAGGTTAGGTTAGCTTACTACTACGTGTGACTACATTGAGACGATCCAATAAGTTCAAACAGGTTTCCACGTGCACAGAACCGAATAACAACCATATACTTTGTTTTTACTGATCGAAATAGTATTTTTTTACTGATCAATTAAATACAGGCCGGAAATTTTTGCGAATTTTATTCGTCGTTTCATAAAAAATTTTGGGTCTACTATGCTATCGCCCCGTATCGTGTCGATGTGGCGACACCTGTAAAATATTTTCGATCTGAATAACTGATTGAATAAGATACGTTCAGTTTAACCCATCAATGCGTTCAGTAATAAATACGTTCAGACCTTGCGGCACTAAATAAGGGGCCACTATGCTTTCACCCCGCATCATGTCTATATCTCCATCTATAGAATATTTTCGATCTGAATAACTGATTGATTAAGATACGTTCAGTTTAACCCATCGATGCATTCAGTAATAAATACGTTCAGACTTTTAACTGCCTGAGATATATGGAATTAAATAATTTCGTAAATTAAATGCTCAACCAACCCCCACGTTCAGTTTTTCTAAAAGGAAAGTGGAAGGGAAACCCGTTTAGATGTCACTAATATAATTTTGTGCGGGTGGTGCTAAAGATTATTCAATGTTTCGAATATGCGCATTGATTTTAAAAGTTCAACGTATAATAGTACATTTATTAAATGGTAATTTTTTTTATTTTGGTCTATTATCAGCTTAAATGTCGCAGACTGTGTACATATATTATTAGTCCATGTATATTTGACTCAACCAATCTAACCGAATACAACTCAAAACTTTGATCAAAACAAATCAAATAACCCAACTTAACCTCCTACGATGTTTATCGCCCGATCCAAATATACATACATACATGGACTGAAATACACTTGGACTGTTTCATATAAACCGTATATTAATTTGAACTTTTTTCTTATCACATGTTATCATTGTCATAATTATCAAAATAAATTTATTTGAAATCTGCAATACGTTGCTTTTATTAATTTCCTTCGTATGTGAGATAATTTTCAATATGTTGATTATTGGAACTATCTTTTAGATCAGATTAATATAAAAAACGTTTTAAGTATTAATTAACTTTGACAATTAGTCGGAAAAATCATTGTCATATATGTACGATATTAGTCGGAAAATGTAAATATGAAAGATAAACGATGTTAGGTATTTATCGTTCTCAATAATTCAGTTTGAATCAGTTATAGAAATGAAATGATTGTCACGATGACAATGTATGAATATTATTGGATGGATGATATTGAAGAATATTTGATTTTAGATACTTCCCCCATTTCCTAAAATAATTTTCAACTCCAAAAATACATAACCAACATCTTCCCAACATTTAACGTAAAAAGGTTCAATATGAAAAATCATTTTCTCTAATCCAATTACCTATATTATTTCACGGACACCCAAAAATTTGCAAATTGATTAAAAATACCCGCTGATTAACACAATTAAGTAATTAACAAACCTCCAATTAGCTCCGAGTGGCCTTTCACGTTCTGACAAATAGCCGCGCGAATTTTCGCACCGAACGACTTTCGCCACGTCGAACACCAATTAATCCCCCATCCATTAACCTATTGAACACGATGAGGTTCAAAATACAAAATTAGAGCGGCAATAATACGAGAAAACACTCATGTGCATCGACACTAAACGCCGGAAACTCGACACCCATATGTCTCAACCGTGCACGGGTTACGCTCAGAAGCAAAAATAGAAAAGTCTGGAAATATAAATCAAAGGGCCAACGTGTAAACGACCATTAGTATTATATGAGTTTATTTATCTCGTTTATCACGTTGTCTTACGAGCGGGATTAGTTTTTAAAAACAAACGTATTTTTCATCCTGTCTTCAGATTTTAGTGTTGTGTTTTTATTGAGTAGATTTAATCGAGTTCGTTTTTGTTGTTTGGTGATATAATTGTCATAGCCGTTTGTTTTTGGATAGAGATTTATTCAATCATCTTTTTTTTTTTTGAGTAATTTTTTTCTAATTCACTTTAAAAAAAATGATTTTACCCGTGCCTTGAGCTCGATCCATTCATTCAGATTTAATTTTCTTTTATAGTTTCTTAGGTATAATTTCAATATTTCAAATGTCCGTTTTCCACCTACATGTATCCAACATAAGGTAACGGCATCAATGTACCAATAATTGACCATCTGTCAGAAAAACGTAAAAAAATAAAGTTTCTGAAAATGGTAATTTTTCGGAAAGGATGCGATTGATAGGTTGTAATTTAATAAATAAAAGATTATCATTTTTAGATACTTTACTTTTTTTACGTTTTTCTGACAGATGGTCAATTACTGGCACATGGTCAACCACTGGTGCATTAGCTTACTGCTATTTTTAATTCAAAACTTATTGAACATGTATCTATTTCAATATAAAAATAGTACTATAGTCAATAACTTTTTTTTAAATACTTCAACTCGTTTGATTTTTAAAAATTCTAGATTTAAATATTTTAAATAGGAAAATTTACATATTTCACAAAACTGTTGGCGACATCTTCGCCGTTCAGCGTACAACTCCTCGCAGGGGTCATCAATTATTTTTCTTTCTTTGATGATTTGGGCACATTTACGTACGCCGCTCTCGAACGCCATTTAAAATAGACGACAGAACGACGTTTCATTACACGCGAAGATGACGCGATTTCCCCCAACAACCAAAACAAACACGACCTAAAAAAAAAAAAAAAAGCGCAATTTTTTCCCACCGAACCGTAGCTTTCGGCATTTTAATTGAAAAAGCAGCCCGGCCGAAATTTCGATAAGTGCCCCCCATAATGTATTTCATACATCCAAGTTTTCCCCAGCCGTTTTACGACTCGCCACATATTTCACTTTGCGCGTTTATTTTATTTCTCCCCATACAAATGTGTATGTTTTTTTATTCATCCCCGAGAGCAGATCGTCCGCAAATATACGTTCGCGGTAAATATACAAAAGGAGAGCTTTCGTTTCCACTTTCATCGTTTTGATCCTACGCTATGTACATACGGGGATAGGCGCAGTAATCATTGCCCGGATTTACTATGTCGCATATATGCTGGTATGAATTTTCCGCATGTTCGATAACGGCCCATTTAACATTTCAGTATGGAAATGTCAAGTTGTACACTTTTACGATGCGAAAATGCGAACGGTGTAGGTGTGATGTGTTATTGTTCGAAAGAGCATGGGTTTGAATGATAGTTTCGGCATTCGTTATTTTTACGGTCTGAACAAAAGTTATTGTCTATTTCGTATGTTTTTTTTAGTATGTACTTGGAAATTTATTGAAATATATGTAGTAAAATTAGATTATTGACTCATGTACTGCTGAATGAAGGTTATTGTTTTTTTATTCCTATTTTTTTTATCTTTCATCAATTCTATTCCTGAATTATTTACGATTTTAACTGCTTATTATTCAATGCATCCTCTTTCGGTTTTTTTATAAAATTTTAACACTTCGAATTAATATTATATCAAGAATAGTCAATAACTAACTGGTTAACATGGCCGTAGCCAGGAGGAAGGAAAATGGGGTTTTCCCCTCTCTGAATTTAAAAAATAACGACAAATTATGTTTGAATTATGAGACTTCAAACATATTCGATCGTGATCTATAACAATTCTTTAAATGTTTAATTCTTTACACACATTATACATACTTCAAATAAAAATAGCATATTTTTATTACTTGGAATCGCTTACATATAAAAATTTGTGTTTCTGCCTCCCCTTCCTCTAAAAAAATCCTGGTTACGGCCATGCTAGTTAATTATCATTACCATTTCAAGTTTTCGATTTATTATATCACATATTTTTCAATTTCCAATAATCGAATCAAACGTACAAAACAATCCACAATAAAAAAAACTTCAACAATTCGCCATGTCAAAACCGATCGAACATGGCAACACCCACACATCTATCTTACGCTTCCCGTTTACTACGAACCCGAAATACGTTTCCGATGACGTCACAGTATCCGTCGGCATCGCGAGGGTTAACAGAGTGTCTTCGGGACGCGTTTTGAATTTTCTCTGGAGAAGACGACGAAGACTCGGTTCGAGAATCGATTGCGCTATTTGCGGAAGCGAAAACGCTTCTTCTTTGAAAGAAAGATGGGAGAAAAAAGTTTTCCTTACGCTCCTAGTACGCATTAATGCTGTACGCGTTCGCTTCACGTAATATAAGATGTTTGTCGTGGGAAGTTCGATGGATTAAGTGTTGTGTGTATGTGGATTTTGTGTCGAAGTTGAAGGTGCGCCGATGGGTGTTTGCCTTCGGTAAGTTCCGGATGGATAAGAGTTGTTAAAAACTAGAGTAGTTGATTGAAACGGCTCAAGATAAGCAGTGATAAATGGGAAGAATTTCAGCTCGTACGTGGTTTAATGCAAAATCGCGTAAATAAGATATCTTTCCATCGAAAATGTACTGAAAGTTAGCGGGACGGTATATCAAAAAAAAAGTTGTGAAATGTGGATGGACGAAGTCGTAACATAAAGCTACACTAGCGATGTTATATCGCTCAGACGGGATTCTGTAAAAATTTGTTTTCTCTAACTAGTGTGAACTTTGATAGTTTATGCGGTGTGTGTAGGTTTCGGGATTACGAGTGTAATGCGGGCGGACGACACAAGAAAACTTTTATTTTGGTCATAACAGCAAATTCATGAACGTTGAAAGCGTACAGTTGAAAATTGAGAAAATAAACGGCACGTTGGCAACGTCTGTATAATTTGTCCATAGCCACTGCAAACATTTACGTTTCTAATTCAATGCTTTCAGTGTATGTTTATCTTGGACCTTATTGTCGTAAATTGCACCATTGCACAAGCCAACCAATATCTTTTTTTTAATATTGCATCAATATTGCTGCGTTCGCAATTTTATCTAATGTTCTAATACATTAACCAACAATAGTATAAATGATAATGGATTTTCCGTTCATAACGATTCCGAACATATTCGCCAATGATTGATAACGGACATATTTTATACACATTATGAAATCCAACTAAAAATCATCAACGACCACTTTCAAAAAGCATTATCGAATATTATGTAGTACGTGAGTTGTGGAGATTCACGGCAACACGAACATGTAATATTTCGGCGGGAAATCCACCCAGTCACACGAAGGGACCACTCGAATCTGAAGAAATCCCATTTTCAGCGAAGCTCTGCATTTTTCATTCGGACGTGTACTTTAACGACGGCCCGTTCGCGTATACGCATATTTTTTTCATTCATCCCTTTATATACTTTCGTTTGACATGGTGTCATCGAATTCGTCAATTTATACATGGAAATATTTTTTGCACGTGCGGATAAATCGTGAATATTCGTCGAATGATTATTTTTTTTGTTATATAATATTATATTAAAAAAACCTTTATATTATATCATTCTTTATATAGAATTTTTGATTATACTAAACTATTTTCGGAATCTAATATATAATAGTTAGATCTTTTACGAGAAGAATCTCAATCATTCTTAAACATTCTTGATAAAGCATTCTAAGTAGGAGGCCAAAACATATTTTAGGTTCATTATTTTTATAGCGATGGATGCATTTGAAAATACAGAAAAAATATGATATTTATTGTAAAATAAAAAGGTTGAAAAATAGATATGGTTTTCATTCTGTAAAAAATACAGAATTTTCACATTTTGATAAATTTCAGAAACTATTATGTTATAATTTTTATTTATTTTATCATTTGCGTTAAAAAATATTAGAAATGAAACATCATACAAAAATCTTTAGTGTAATAATTCCTAATCGATTTTTTAATTTTTACCACTGCTCCAATCATAGGTGATAGACACATCATAGAGACGATCGATTTTTTTTACGAGGCGTGATTCTTCGTATTTAAACTCTATTCGATAAAATACTATGATGTTATTTTTTCATTCGTGATATAACTAATACGCAAATATTACCCGAGCATTATCTTTTGTAATAATATTAATTTATAAAATTGGACAATTTAATCATTTGTTATCTTTTGATCTCGATCCGTTTACCTTCAGATTATAGCACAGCCGAACAAACAGTATTATTTTAAGGGTGACCATATGTCCCGTTTTGGTCGGGATAGTCTGGTTTTTTTCGTGCTTTGCGTTCATCCCATCGTATTATTGTATTTGATTTGTCCCGTCCACTGATGAACAGGAAAAAAAACGATTTTTTTTTGTTTTAAAAAAAATAACAGGAATTATAATATGTATTTAATTACACGTTTTAAATTCAATCATCTAAATATAATATAATATATTTCTTTGACAATATTAACGAGGGAAAAATTATAAAATTTTCAAATTTGCAACACAATTTTTTATATAGAGGGATACAATTTTTTCGCAAATCGTTTTAAATCCTGGAAAAATGGTTACCTTGACTATTTACAACTTTTTATTATACTCCATACTATCACATCTCTTAAAAAAAAAACCACACACACAATTTCCCATCTCAGATTAGAACCGAAAACATCGTCCAAGACCAAAGTGCACTCTGCCCACTAGAATAGACCATTCTCGAGTTCAGCATCGAAATTACGTCTTCCTATGTCCAGGCCTGCGAGCTTTTCGCAAAAGGTCAGTGGGACGGGCTCCGGCTCGGTCTAGAAATAAACGATGCGGAATCCCCGAGCTTGCTTGCGAAAAATAAAAACGAAAAATCGAAAATAAACAGCCGGTGTTTGAACGGTGTGTGCACACGGAAAACGGGCGTAAACAGGGTGGTGGTGGATGGCGATCGGTTTTGGCTATGGTGGATGTTTCGTGTTTGGTTTGTCTTAATTTTGGGTGGGATTGGATGTTTTATAGTTGCGTACGAAAAGTGGTTTTGATGGTGAGAAGTATTTTTTTTATGCATGTTTCAATTTGAATGATTTTCGTGTTCAATTGTATTTTTTAGATTTTTTTTAAATTTTTGGTGGGAGTTGGAAGTTTTTAGTTTTTTTTATTGAAATGAAAATGTGTAAAATGTATAGAAAAATCTGTGTAGTCGTTCCAATGTCGTTTGTATTTTTAATTTTTACGATGTTTGTGATAGATGTTTTAGATAGATAGATGTTTTTTTTTCATGATTTGATCTGTTTACTTTTTAAATATGCATTTAATTAGTTGAAAAGTTATTTTGAATAAATATAATAAATCTATTCAAACTAATTTATATAAGAACCATTCTAATTTTGAAAAAAAAAAATTATTCGGATTTGTAAAATTATGTTTATTATATTATATTATATGAATATTGATCGATAAATGGTGCAAAATTAGTTCGATTCGTGTAATAATTTTTTTCCTATCTCTTTTTAAGTATATATTCTAGGAAGAGCTCTTGAGTTCGTACAAGGTTTTATATAAATTATAGTTGTGGTTATTAAAAAAATATGTCCGACTCATCATCTTCGTATATAACGTTCATTGTAAGACAAAGCCTTTCAGACACTATCGGAAGTTTAGGCGTTTTTCTTTTGTCATATGTACCCACTACGTGGTGATAAAAGGTATATTACTTTCAAGTAACTCAATATCAAATTCTTCCCTCATAAAATAGTTATAGAATATTCTTTCGACCCGTTCAACAAAATTAACTCCCAAAAATAAATAAAATAAATAATTTAAGAACTAACCATTAAAAAAACATAACAAAAAATCCAAATTTTAATATAATCCACCCACAAATCACCTGAAACATACAAATTTCAACGAGCAGCCATTTTCCTAATAATACATCGCTTCAGCTCCCCCGACACGCACAGAACAAATTCTGTGCACACTGTAGCCCTCCGCCATTAAACAGCGCGTACCTTTTCAGAAATATAGCACCGAACATAAGTATAAATGAATATTTAGGGTCGACGATTAGCGAAACCGTTACGACGCCGAGTCGGAAATAATGGCCGACCTTTTGGGGTTGTAATTGGGCTTTGAAATATAACGGGCGGGTCTCGGGATTCGGGAAATGCACGTAAAGTGCATCCGAAGCCTTATTTTCCGTGTAGGGATTTAGTGTCGTTCCGATTTATTGCATTTCGGAGGAATCGATTTGTGGTCATAGATTTTCAATTGATGGAAATTTGGTTTGGATTTATTTTCTGTATTACAAGTTGTTTGGAATACATTGGCGGTAATATATGTTATTTGATAAAAATGGCATATATTTATAAGTGGTTAAAAAAAATTTGCCGATTTTGAAGTTTGATGAAAAATATTATCGGAATTTGGGTTGATTGATTTTACTTCTGTTTAGATTTGTAAAGTTATTTTTCAGTCTTTGGAAAAATATGTGTATATAATTTTTTATTACGTGTAATGATAAATGACTGTAATTTTAGGATCTCATCGTGGTTCTTAATATTTTTAGATATTTCGTATATATTATATTTCTTGATAACTTCAAAGTTGACGCTTTTTTATTTATAATGTATTTTATAACATTATATTATATATATTATATTATATATCGTATTTGATTTTCAGTTTTCTGTGTTTAAAATTTCATAATATCTTTATGAGATTTTTTGTCTATATTTTCAAAAATACATTTAAAAGTTTCAAAATCTCTGGTTCAATTTAGCATGGTTGAATTTTACGATGTATTTGGGAATATAGCGGGATAATAAACAGCTGATTCAAAGAAAAAATTATATTGAAAAAACATACAAAGTCAAAAAAACCATTTTCTCATCAGATTTTCAATTTGTAAATATATACAAACATATTATATAGGTATATATATTTATTTGTAAATGTGTTTATTAAATTTCGTTTTATTTATTAATCGATCGATTGATCGTGTAAGCTCGTAATTCAATCTGTGGACGCTTTGTACCTAGGAAGAGTAATTTTCAATTATTCATATGCAATACAAAGCTTCGCGGTCGCGTATGGGGAAAATGCATTTTTCATCACGATCCCATTTAATTTTTCACGTGAATTACGGAGGTCGAGCACGTGCATCATTGAAGGGAAAGCTCGGAAAATTCCCAATTTATACGTTGGTCGCATATCGAATTAAAACCATGTCATTATTTACAATTTTTTTATTGTAAATGATAAAAAATTGATTTATTACAATAGTATCAGTACACAAATATGTTTATCAACTAAAAAAAAAATCGTACATATTTATACAAAATAACACCTATCGTAATTAAAATAAAATATTTCTGTAAAGTAATAATGCCAACAGTGACAAGTCTTAAATTATTTAACGGACGGATTTTGTATTAAAATTGGAATGTTAAATATGAAAAGTTATATCAGGCTCATAATAAATACAATATGGAATGTATGCAAATGTATGTAAGTCATTTTCTAAATATATTCCGTATACTCGTTCAAGTGACTTGGGATTCATTCACGAATGCACAAGTCAAAATTTAGAATTTTCCTCTCAAAATATGATTACTTAACATTAATAAAAAGTAAAAAATTTGGTGTTTATATTATGATTATTAATGAAGATGAAAAACATTCTATGAACACACTGTTTCCTGCTTTAATAATATATACTAAAATCTAAATGAAATTATTCGTCGTTTCAAATATATTTTTGTTATTTTTTTATCAAAATTACATGACACAATTTTGATATGTATTTGATTTTTTCGACGTCGTCTTTGATTATATAATTCATTTTATAATAGTTTCTTCGACGAAAATATTACAAAATGTATTATATAAAGCTCGACGGAGAAATTTTCATATGTATTAAACATGACCGCATAAAACGGAATATTGAATGTGTGTGAATAAGGCTTTAATTGAATTACAAAACGCAATCAATTATAATACACACAATTTTTAATTTTATGCACGCCGACACTATATTTTCGACGCCACTACGGAATAATGAATGATTTTTTTTTACATAAAACCTCTAAATGTAGTATTGGTATCATTTACTTAAACTAGCACATATATACACACAGTATAGTTTTTTCATCAATGAATCATTCAAAAGTCTATTAATTTGAATTATTTTACAGCACTGTTCAATCGTTTCTCACTTCACACACGAAGAACGTTTCGAACGAGCATGGAGAATCATTCCACTTGAGCCCTTTTCCGTCTCTGTTCCAAAGTTCCAAGCAATTTTCCTCTTCTCCGTTCTCGTATCTGAAGTTGTTCGGCTCACCAGCATTCCAGTTGGTGAACGTGATCGGTCTGCCCGAAGACATCCAGAAGAAGTTACCTTCTTCAGCCAAATCGGTTCCAGAAGTCCAAAAGTGCTCGTTTCCATAACCTGCAAGTTGAATTTGTTTATTTACTATGTAAATTTATATTCTAAATATTGAATCGGAGTTGTATAGACGTACCAGAGTCTCTGACGTACTTCTCCAACTTATCGTTCTCTTCTTGAGAGGATATCGAAGCCAGATGCATTCCGTGGAAACGGCAGTACTGGGCTGCTTTGAACCAGTTGGCCTGCGAATGCGGGAAAAAAAATACCATCAGTAATGAAAAAAACTGCAGAAAAACTGCAGAATATGACGAAAAAAACGAGACGTATTTCGCAACAATGCACACGCGTCGGGAACAATGCAGAGTTTGCATATTAAAAAAAAACACATGGGTATTCAGAACGTATAGCAAAAAATGTCGAGGTGCATTTTCAAAGATTCGCAATTGCGAAAATTGGTTTTTCAACAGGTCCACAAGAAAATATACCAAAATCACGTCTTATATATCGATTGTGTTTAACAAAATCAAATTTACCTCTAGAAATACCTATAATCCTTTTAGACGGCTTATCTGTCTAACAATGGCGAAGTAGACGATGCAGTCGTCGACCGCAACTATTTCGAACTACATTGTTTATCGAAGCTCTAATTCAGTTCGCAGTTTGTTCAATGGAATCAATTATTCAGAAGAGAATGACGCATGAGCAAGTTCGACGAAAGCTCCGAAGCCGCTTTCACGCCAGAACTTCTCGAACTATAAACGCTGCTTTGAATTTAATTAAGGCTTCTGAATATTGGCCTCATCGATGAGGTTTTATTTCGCGAACAATGCGATCGTTTTAATTGCACTGCAAACGAGTTCATGGACGAAGATCGAAACGTTGCAAAATTAATTGTATCGTCTGTGCGAATTTTGTAAATTAGGTCGAACGTGTCGATTAGATAGTTTTTATTGCGGTGTAATGTCCGTTTTCGCTGATGATGATGTCCTTTGTTTTATAAATGGCGTTTTCGCAACGTCGATATTTGACGAAAATATAATTAGCACGTTTATAAATCATGCTTTGTTCTCGATCGTGATTTTACAATGTTTCGAAGACGCCAGAATCGTTTCAGTCCGAAAGATTGAATTTTCTTTGAATCAAAATGATTGACTGATTGAACGGTAATTTCATTTTTCAATCATGCTACTTTTAATCCTTATTAGCGCCATGTTAATTAAAATACAACGAAATTGCATAGAGCTTACTCTGACATTTTCCGTTAATTAAAATTTAGAAAAATAAACAATCGAGATGCTAAGATTAAAATCGTTATTATGGCCGTTAATGAAATCGTTTTATAGCGTAAACGTTGCCAATAAATTTGATCCAATATCAAAGGAAAGCATCAGACACACGAGCCCCATTTCACAACTTTATCGCTATCTAAAATTTATTATGGTTAATTTTTTTTGTATTTTTATGGATACGTCACGTTTTATTAGTCAATACGTTAGTTAATACATTCACAGCAATTTTCCCACTCGAACCCATCAGCGGAAAACCAATCAGACAAATGCAAGGGAGAAAAACTCATCCGCGTGTTTTACGCCCTCGTAAATACCCGAACTGGCTCACATACACATGTAGCGAAAACGAAAGTCTTAAAAATTACGATCAAAAATAATCTTCTTATTGAATATTTTCAACATCATGCCGTTAATCTCGGCCCGGACGAAAATATTTAGAATATTCGAGTGTGAGTCAATGCCGCGTTTCGTAACGACCGTTGGACTTTGGCTGACATAACCTCGAGACAGGTGTACCAACCGATCAGAGATAACCAACGGAAATCGATTCGTATTTTAAGATTCGTCACATCTAAATGTTATTATTTATGTTAGATTATAAAAAGTGATTTCATTTTCGCATTAGTCCGAAAGTTCGAGTCGTTTTTTTTGCAAAGGTTATATTATTCAGGCTTGATCGCATCCCGGCACGAGAAGAAAACACATGACGAAACACGTCTCGCAATACATCAGATTCAACAAAGTGTTTCTATTCACACAATACCTTGTTTTTTCCACGTACGTATGCCCGAAAACATTCTTTCGACGATTTGCGCAAACGGCGCCGGGTTCAAAAGGAATTACTTAATCCTCTAATTGAGCGAGCACGTTTTTCATTCATGCCGATTGTTCGGACTACCTAAAAGGTTCTTGCCCTTATATATATTATATTGTACGAAAGTTTGAGGGGAGCTGGGTTTTCGCGAGTTTTCCACAATTTTCGTCCCGGCGGTATAGGAGTCTGCGGATACGGTAACCCTTGTTTCCAAATCTAATTTTGTGCGGGGCCTCCGAAAGAATTCTTTATTATTCCGCGAGACAGTTTTCGCACGTGAAAGTTTTCGCAAAAGTTGATTCGATATCTTTTATATAGGGAAATATATTATTTTGGGTGTTGGTGTTTTGAATTTTGTACAGAAAAATCGGTATTTTGATGAATATTCGTGTTTATATGGATTATATTTAAAAAAAATTTATTTATTTTTCTTAATAAAACTGTACGTATTGGAAATTTATTATATTTTTTTATACAATGATATATTAAGGCGAAAAATATAAAATTTACATTATAATGGTTAATTATAAATCAAAGAATCATTTATCATACATCCACATTTTACATAAATTAACATTTCGAAAAGTTTTGTATTAATTTTTTTCTTAATTCGTGATATTTTTATTGATTATGCCGAAAAAATGCATAACTTAATTTTTCACAAAATAGATCTGCATAGAATTATTTCTATTCGAACAGTTGAAAACAGATAATCATAATAATTAAACCTAACAACTAAACTACACTTTACTACACTTTGATCTTAGCCAACAGGTCGAGAAGCGACAACTAAATCGATGTATATATTTTTTCATAATGATTTCACTTTGAAAACAACTGATTTATTTGAACAAACTTTCTCAACCTTGATCCGAGTTGAGTGTCTCTTTGAATGAGAGAAAGCGCATCGGTGCATTTTGTAATGCACCTTGTCGAAATACAATCGATAATCTTGTAATCAAATGAAAAAAAAATGATCCAATTGACCAAAATAGAGTTATTAGCACAATTGCAGTGTGCAATTATGATAATGGTAAATTATAGTTTGTGACAATGCTAGTTCATGTCGTCTTGTGCAATTCAAGGTTGGTTCCCATTCATGACATTCGCTTTTATGAATAAGCAACTAGTGATTGTTGCAAAATGTTGTAAATAAAGCAAACGGTCGTTGTTGATGTGAATTCATTAATCTTAATGATGTTTGTTTATGTTTTTTTAGTTGATGGGTTTTTTGTCGTATACTGATTTGGAAAAAGTCTGTGGGAATGCTTGTTGCATGTTTATTTTTGGTATTGAACATAGTGAACATTGATGTCAAAAGCTTTACGCAATTTGATTTTTACATGAATTTAAATGGATTCGAAAGAATCCTTCGATTTTTAAGATTTTCAAGTATTCAAAATTTTATGAAAGCTGTCAACATTGAGAACGATGCAAACTTGCAGTTTTTTGATATTTCGCAATGATAATATTTTCATATTAAATAAAAACTAAATTGATAAAGTTTGCATTTAAATCAAAACAATTTTTTTGTAATATGGAATAAATTATTAACCGAAAACAAGACCAAATATAATAATATATTCTTTCATATTCCACTCGAAAAAAATGTGCATTAATATTCTCAGATTTCAATTGCAAGCCGACAAATTGTTTATTAATTTAATTATAATTGAAATAATCAAAAAACACAGTAAATTATGCCACTACGGAAACCATCAGTGAAAGGCGTCACGGTATACTAAGATCAATCGCAAGGTCAAAGAAAATAGAAAAACTCGCAGAATCGTGATCACATTTGACCCCAGAGCGTGATTGCCACTCATCACAATTCATGTAAACTTCCATTATAATTTCGACCGTAAATTTGCATATTCAATTACGAAATTAAACGCAAGCGGCTAAAATTTGAACGATAACCCTCACTTTTAGATGGAAATTATATTATTTAATTCAAAATTTTTTTTATGCTACATTTTATTTTTCAAATATTATATTATAAATTAGTTAAAGATTCTTGTCTAATATATTAAATATATAATATTTAGCATGGTCAATGGTCAATAAATAAATAAATGAATGAATGTCTTGATTTAATCTCATATTTAACCCATATAAAGTTTACTTCAGAAAACATTTTTTTGATGTTTTATTTTTCGAGTAAGATTTTAATCAATTATTCTGAACAATTTTGATAATTTATATCTTAAATTATAGTATCTTGGAAAAAATATATTGCAGTTAACATTACATTGATTAAATACGATATTATTATGAATCATCAGATCATAAACCACACATGACCCCATAACTATAAACGTGCGGTTGCGTTATTCAGAACTGCATATGGAAATGACCGAAATATGAATCGACGAACAAGAAAGTGAAACAAAAATGATTTAAAACACGTGGGATGTTGAACTCGCTCGGTCCAAAAACGGCATAAATGGTACAAGCAATACATATTACGAATTCGGATCGCATAAGATTGAATTATGACGTCTGTTCATTGTGTTCTGTTTTCTGCTATTGCGACACGTCGTGTGGGTGGAATAAGTAAAATTTAACGTAATAATAGAATTTTGCTGAAGATCGAAAGTTTAGGGGGTGTCTGATGGTTTAATCTCGTTCGGTTTGCACTATTGGACTTTGTAATTAAATCCGGGTAGTGGTTCAAATTTATGGTGTTTACGATATGATTTTGAAATATTATATCGTGATTCGTTTCGCAAACATTATTATAGAATCAAACATTGTTCATTGATTGAGCTTTTGTTTAAATTATGATAAGCTTTGATCAACAAAAATGATCTAGAACAATACAAAATGCGTATGATTTATAGAAAAAATAATTTTCCGAGAATTTCCCACGATCGGAATCTAAAGGTCATTAAAAAAACGAGACTCGTTTAATTCACACTTAAATAATTTAGCAACAGTTGTCTGTGAATTTCACTAACGAGTCACGGTCATTAGAGCTTTATGCGTTTTTCGTATCGAAAAAAATAAAAACGATCGGAATGCTCGGGGAAAATTACGCAAATGCCATTGTTACTGGCGAGAAATTGGGAAATTGCACCATTACTATTCGACGAGCCAATCGACCGTGAATCGTTGCCATTTTTCGCAATGCAGAATCGTGAGAGCTTACCGGATTTATTACGTATCTAATAAATTAAATTCTAACTCGGGTTTGCTAATTAAAAATTCAAATTCAATTTTCCGTAGTGGGGATTCAAACGTGCGCAATATTAATGAGCTTTTTGAGCGAATCTGACGAGTTTTTTTCGCGTCCGCCGGTTGAAAGTGGACGTGTTTGCAAATTTTGGACTGATTTTTTTCAAAAAATATCGAACAGATTGCCTAAACAGTATATTTACCTTGAAAAATATGCCTAAGTAGTAACGCTTTTCTCCGAGCTTCAGCAGAGGCATTGTCCATCTGTTGATGCCCAGAGTCGTTGCCGCTTCGTCTTCGCAATGAGGGCAGTCTGAAATGTCGAGAAAAGCATATAATAAATATTATATTAAAGATGATTATGGGGTATTATGCCATGGCCATGATGTGCTAATTGGTTAAAATATAATATCGTGCGGTGAAAATTTACATTCGTTGCGCTTTATTAAGTCATGCTGTTTATTGCCATATAAAATTATGAATTAATTAATACGCATAATTTTTATTAGATATTCATTCCTCGTACGCTCATGTAGAATGATTTTTGCAATGGGGAAACATAACCTTCACATGTCGAAAATTTTCCAGTGACACTTCCGCGATCGAAACCCAGATGATAAAGAAAAAAATTGTATCGGTAATAATTTTTTTAAACGAAATCACATACGTAACGCTACTTATCAAGAATGCGTTCTCAGAATGTACGAAGTAGTTTTGTTTGCGTTTTTAAACGCCTCAAAACTATTTGCCGACAATATTCAGTGAAAGTTCCGTACGAGTAAAAGTAGTTTGTTATAGTCATTTTATAAATACTTTGCATATTGTTTCGTATAAAAATTTTCATATTTCGGACATAAATTCGGTATGAAACAGATCAGATTTGTATAATGTAAGCGACTTTTAATTCGACGTAAATAGTTTGCTTACATAAAGAAGAAACTGTTATCTAAGCAGCTCTAGAATCGCATTCCATTCATGCGATTATACATAACCGTGGTAATCGATAACGAGCCTTTAATTAATACTGTTTACCCATGATTTTCGAATCGTTATAATATGCTATCGTAATTACAAATCCATTCCGAATCGGTGAAGAGTGAAAATCGGGTCATTATCAATATTTGGTATTATGGCGCAGTATTATGTGACGGTGAAAATTTATTACAAAAGAAGCGTTTCTTTACACACGTAATACGTAAAGTTTCCCAACGAAACTTTCGATCACAATACGTGTCAATGTTAATCGAATTCGTTTTGCAAACCGACTATAAATTAAATTTCTCTTAGGTTTGTGTTTCTGTATTAAAAAATGTTTATAGGCGTATGATGCGCCATTGCGCAAGTTAAAACGTATTAGCGTCCCGATTCTCATGCAATTTCATACATTGATTATTTTAAATCGATCTAATTATAAAGCTGGTTAAACGGGTTAGTAGGGTAAGTTTTAATATTGAGAGTAAGTGCAAGATATAGGTTTTAATTCCCACTTTCCCAAAATGAAAAAAATAACTACAATTGAAATTCTGACAAATAATTCAAATTAATATACTCGATAAAAACTTAAGTACATAATTATTTCCGTTTCCGAAACGCCAATTCATGAGATTTAAAATGTTTTAAATTACCGGATAAAAACCATAAAAACAAGACCTTTTCACAAGTGCAATTAAACATTTATAAAAAATGAGTTTGTCAGAATTCCAATCACCAACAAAATTACGGTCATGGAGCTCCGAAATGATAACCGCAAGCATGTAACACCCTACATTCATGTCGATTATTCAATTTTCCATTTCAAATGATTCCCATCTGTCTCATCATTTACTAACCGAAGTCATCGGGTTCGCTGGGGCTTATGTTTTTTCGCAAGAGCGCGTCGCGATAATTTTGCGAATAGATCGACCATAGCTTTTTCAGCGACGCCAGCTGATCGGGCGCTGAAAAATTGGGAAATCAGAATTGGGCTCGTTGGATGACACTGGTCACAACTCCATGATGACTTCTGTCTGTCTGCGGCGTCTAACGTTCGTTATTATCTTTCGTTTTTCTAGTATACGTTTTTTTTCTGCGATAAAAGCGCGTGGAAATTGCCAATTTTCACCGCGAACGTTGCCCAACCGTTTTCTATATAAAAATGAGATAATACATATACGATGCTCTATCTTGAAATTTTTTCGAAAATATTTTCATTTTGTTTTAGTGTTTCTACAAAGTCTTATATACGAAAAAAATTACTAGATCTGAACGTAACAGATGTACTATTGTAGAAATCCCTCGATCGGTCATCCATCATGTGACCCGGTCGTATTGTGTAGTACGGATAATTCACGTGGACCTCATTCAAGAAAGAAGATTATGTTTGCTTTGAGATGAGAAAAAATGGTATGTGACGAACAAAAAAGAAGTATTTCTATATAAGATTAATGTTCGTTCGAATGATGCAACGAGTTTAATTGTAACGTACAATGAAAACTTTCGAAGCATTACGTAAAAGTATCACACTTTTTTATGTCGGAGCGTTTTGAATCTCAAAAAAAGTCTATAGAATCGATAATCAATGGATAAAATGTTGTAAAAGTCAAGGTTTTGCTGTTTCATCCGTACTGTGAACGTTCCGCATAATTGATGTTGATATTCTTCATAATTAATTGTTGGAAATTAATTCGTCTCTCGGGAGATTTTCGTTTTCATAATAATTGACGCTTTTCGCGAGATTAATTCGCCCGATTGATTAATATAATTAATATTCATAATTATAAAAGGCTCATGGATATATTTGAACATGAATCCGATCGATCGATGTGTTTAATTGGCATAACGTGATTGAAAAATTATCTACGAGTTATTTTTATTCGATACGTTTATTTAGTCGATTGAGCAACCAACGATTTGCGTATAATTGCAAAAATTATAGACTATTCCCACTAATAAATGTCAATGCTAATAATATCAAAACGCATTTACTGAAAACGATTAGTATAATTATGTAAATATTGACATCGATTTTGAACACGACTCTTCGGGAAAAATTTTCATCCCTACGTTCAATTATTTTTTCCTCATTTTCCTAAATTGGCATCAACGCGAAACTCATGATTTCGTTCGTTCCGCGGTAATTATTCAATTTCGTCAGTAATTTCATCGGGTCCGTGCTGCTACAAGAGGGGTGCGAAAAGTGATTAAG
Source organism: Hydropsyche tenuis (assembly GCA_009617725.1). Classification (NCBI taxonomy): domain Eukaryota; kingdom Metazoa; phylum Arthropoda; class Insecta; order Trichoptera; family Hydropsychidae; genus Hydropsyche; species Hydropsyche tenuis. Next base: position 5,195,080 of record VTON01000004.1, read on the forward strand.
AGCGGGGGCGGCATCTTTCCCGTTTCGAATTAATTTTAATCTGAATCCGCCCCACGGTGGGCGGGAAAGTCATTTCAAAGTCGGAATGAGCGGCACTTTTGACGTCCAACTTTATTTGTTAGATATTTTGAATATATTATATAGTAAAATGTATCGCGTATAAATTATTATGAATTTGCATCACTCTGCTGCAATTAATTATATGCAATTGTTGCAACCGTTGAATAAACATACATTATATGAAAAACCTCATTTAAATCAAAATATTTTTTCGATCTTATCTCAATTTTACGACTCGTTAAAATAAACATCAATACGAAAGCACAAAGTGTCGATTTGTATATCGAAATGATCGTGACCTGATACGAAATGTGATCCAAGGATTATTAAAGTGTCTCATAATCTATTACCATTATTTATTCATAAAGTTGTACTCAAAGGTCGACCAGTTTGGACATCGAGAAATTCCAAAACGATCGAAAACAGCTGATTTTCACGCACCGAAGAAACTGGGTCAATATTTTACGATTGGTCGAATGATCATTCCAGATCATAAAATATGTCGAATATTTTCGTGTCGCGATATTTATGAATGAAATAATCGGAATTTCCCAAACCGGTCATACGAAATTTGTCGGGAAGATTCCCATATAAGTGATTAATGATGATGGCTTTTATTTCGTGTTTCGATGTGCATAAAAAGAATTAAATTTGTTTAATAATATGTTTTAATGATGCATTTGCAATTCTGCAGTGGGCGACGCATCGTTTTGAATTTTTGTACGTAAAAGTCAAGGTTAATAGATAGGATTCCATAATTCAGCCGATTTGCATACACTGCTACAGCTTTTTTTTCGGTCAAAAAACAAAATGAAAACCGGCGATTTACCTGAGCAACGATTTCGTGAAATCTTCGTTTTTATTCGGAGAGAAAACCGCGTGTGTCAACACGCAATAGGGGAAATGTTATGACAACTTTCGTTTCGCAATGGCGCACAAATTTGGCAATTTTGCGTGCAATTGACCTCATATTCCGTATGCGATATCGAACGTCATATAATGTCAAACACATTTGTTACGTGAAAATCGGTGATTGCTTTTAATCGAAACGTTCGGTTTCGTCAACCGATTCGTATGCAGGTGTTTTTTTAAATTAAATTGAAAAGTCGATGAATCTTTTGGGCGCAGCCTTGTCGTTTCATGATTTGATTGATGGCTAGATGGATGTTGCAGTTTTTTTTAAACAAGCGGAATGTTTGACCTATGTTAAGAGTTCAAATATAATAGAATCTAAGATGGATATATATGATAATGGATTCGAAATTGACATATTTAATATGAACAAAGCAAGCACAAAAATGCGTATTATGACCTGAATTGTTTTATGATTCAATTAAAAAGCTTCACACCATTATATTTTAGGGTTTACAAAAACTTATTGTATTATTTAAACGACGTAACATAATAAGCAATTAAAAAAAACATAATCAACACGCACACGGATCTAATACAAAACAGAATTCCAATCGATTTTCACACAGCGCTTAAACCGCGAGTATTGCACGCGCAAATCATTTCGCACAAACGGACACCGATTTTCTCGCATTTCCTTCGGACAAAAGCGAGTGTCCTCGCCTCGGAAACCACTAAGCATTCCTCTCGAATCGGACAACCGGCAAGTGGTAAACGTGTTCGACAAACACACAAGAGAAGAGAGACGGTATTACATGAGCGCTATCGGAGAAAGTGATAAATACCCGTAACGCAAGTCGGCCGAGGCCCCCGCTACATTACATATTATAAAATAATGTAACTTCGTTTTCGATCGAAGAACGAAGAGGAACGAGTTTTAGCCTTTTGGTCGGTTGCGAAAATTCCGGCTTGCCCGGTGTTAATCGGCCCCATATAACTGTGCGAATGAGTGTATCGTTAGGCCACACTTTCGATGCTCGTTTTCTTTTAACACCTCTGGCTGACACCTTTCCGATCGATTTTTGTGTAGAAATGAGGGATTTTGTAATCGGAAGTGTTCCAATCGGATCTGATTCGAGTTTGATGAACCATAAACCCCCGTACGGAAATTTCGTGTGACTCAAAGTAAATTGGAATTGAAAGTGTGAACTTACGATTCAACTGTATTAAAATAATGAAAAATATAGTGTGAATGTGAAATAGAGGAAAAAAAGCGTGAAGATGCGATTATGTGCAAAAGCATAGAATAGAACGAAATGATTAGGAGTCGTGTTAAAAATGACAGAATCGTATCTGAAAAAACGAGGTATCGTCTTTATTGTTTTGCAGTTGTGCAATTGTTATATCGAAATATAATGATGGAATGTTTCGATTTGTTGTTTTTTTTCGTCGTTTCAGATGAAAAAAAAACTGAATGATTTTCGATTTTAATCAAGTTTCGTGCGAGCTTTCAACATCGCAAAAATCGATTGTATGAATGAAATTAATTTTGGTTTCAAAATAGGATGATATTTTGATCGATCGTTCATCAAAATTATGAAAGTTCTTTTTGATTAATCGTTTATTTATTTGACACTGCTTAACAAACTTCTTTCGAAGTGTTGCATTTTTACAATTGAATATTTCAAAACGAATGCATTTTATTTAGTAAAATCTATAAGGAAATCTATAAGGAATTGCGTGATGCAATTCACTAAAAGCTCACAATTTGAGCAACACCGTTTACTCTCATATATGAAATCGCTCTGACATTTAACTAAAACGAGAAACATCAAGATGCACGCAATGATCGTGCCAAGTTAAAAACGTACAAAAAATAACATGAAACAGATATCGAATGCAAATTTTCACACGCTTACGACAAGTTAGACGACGCAGACACACTCGTGTAAAATAATATGTAAAAGGAACACAAATAATTAATAACACATGAATTAATTAAACACAGAAGAAAAAGAAACATACAGTGCTTGAGAAGAAACATAAAAAACTTTAATGCATAATTTTCGAACGACAAACCTGATTTGGCGACAGAGTTCGGTATGCTATTAGACAAAGCGACCGTGATCAGCAGCCAGCTACATACCACGACTAAACCGTTCCTGTGACTCATTTTCGAATTCAAATTTTCAAAAACTCAAAAAAATAACACGTGAAAAGCGGGGTGAGAAATTTCCGCGCGCGCGTATTTTCACGTACCGTTTGGCATCATACGCACACTCAAACGACTATACACACTCCGGGATACTACAGGGATAGATTTTTGAAAAGTTGGCGCGTTTTTTCGATAAGTTTGCGTGGTTTTCGAGCGCCAAAGCGACGCGGTCCGTCCGCATGCGCAAAAAGCGAGCGGCTAACTGACGCTCGAACTCGAACGAAATTTGAATTTGAGAACCGCGCGCCGGCGAGGTCGCCTGCTCTCAACCGTTGGTGTGCGGGTCCACTTTCAGAAACGAGTGTTTGTTTTATTATTTGCTTTCAATGTGTGAAAATTTTGTAAGGATCCAACGGTGCTATATTCAATTTTTCGTGTGAAAAAAATTTTTTTTTATTAGAAATTTTGCAATTTTTTCATTAAAAAAATATTACATGCGTAATAACTTGTTTATTACTTCTGATAAATATCATTACAATCGAGTCAAATAAAAACTGATAATTAAAATCAAAAATTTTCCCCAATAACCCTGATTTTGATGCAATAACGAAAATTCAGGTCGGGCTAACATCCGTGGCATTTCTAGAATCATTAATCTGAAGACAGCAAACACTTGAAGTCTTCCGCGAAGTACAACTTTCGTATCGAAAGGTTAAAAGCGATTCGTTAAGAGATAGTAGGTGTGTGTGGTGACCTTCGTTCGCACGTAGCAAATACTATCCACGTTTGCGGTCAACTTGGACACCATAAGATAGAACTGAGATATCGATGGGTAGATTCCTCGACCGGTCGACCTTCCATCTCCTGACCGTTCAAGAAGTAAAAGTCGCCCACCACCCACTGCCGCCTACTGCAGCTCATCTCTAGACTTTTTAAATTCTTTTGTGATTTTCTATGAATAATAGTTATTTTTAACTGGCTAGTTAAAATAGATTTTTACATTGACGTTTGGGAAATTATGATTAAACGCGGAAATTTTATTTGAATTATATGAATAATTGCTAGTTCTTATCGATCAGAAAAGTCTATTTATATATAGTACGGTCAGTAGATGAATAGTTGAATGACCGCGTACCATTGTCTTGAAACTATTTGGCAAAGAATAGTATGTATAGGTATTCACTTCTACGAAACTTATGTTTTCTTATACAAGAAAAAATGATCGAATTTTTATCTTATCAAAAAGGTTTTGTTCTGCAATGGACGTTGCGTAGGTTGAAAAAAAATATCTACGGAAAAATCAGATGAAAATCATCCCTATTCGACTCACGATCATCAACCGAACATTCCACTATTCCGCTGCGGAGTGATTCATCTGAGACTAGTGAGGAAAATTCGCCGGAGAAGATCCTGAAATTTTTCTTCGACTGAAGACAAATTCGCTACAAAACGGCAGTAGTAAAAGTATTTTTTCGAGACTTTTCCACCCGAAACGGCAATATGGGGCTCGGTTTGAAATATTATCTGCGCCGTTACGCTTTATCATAACATTTCGTGGGGAAAATTGATGCTCGCTCATTTGGGTACATTTTTTACGCAGGCCTCCTCCAGGTTCTTCGTACTTTTTTTTATTCCTCTTTTCATATTTTTATTTCACGTTAGGCTCAGTTTTCTTACTGTGTTTTTCCTGTTGGCGAAACGAGATAGGGGAAGAGATGATTTATTTTTGTTTCGCACTTAAACCAATGGCAACGCTTAAGTGTTATTTATCATTCGCACTCTAGAGCTGTTATAAAAAGTCACAAAATTCTATATTTAGGCCATAATAAAAATCAATTCCATATTTGAAATATGGAGTGTTTTAATTCGGAAAAATCGTACTGGAATTTATTCTTGTTACGAATCGAAACATTCCAGCATTCAACAGCGATAATTTCTGAATATATTTCCATGGCAAAAACGCGTTTACACACCCAAATGACTCTATTTCAATTTAGCACACGTACTCATATTCAATGATTTTTTTTCGCAAACACATATCAGATCAACATCTGCAATACGGAACAAAGGATCGAATCGATGAATTTATGCATGGCAAAAAATAAACAAAGAAAAAAAACGGGAAACAAGACCGAGCTCGTTTACCGCACGTACGCGTTTTCCCCGCCAATGTTCGTTTTTATTTTTACTCATTATCAAACTCGTTGGTATTCGGTCAGTCGGATCGTATCAAAAGCCCCATACGACGATATCGAAAAAAGGAAAATTTCAGGCTTCGTTATATCGGCAACCGGTCATCCTTGGATGGCTCCAAGTTCAGCTCCAGATGCCGACCGATAAATAATTCATGCTGGTTTTCATTGCCCGTGATTTATACGATGGGTGTATTATTATAATACTTTGTGTTGCTTATGTGGTGTCCTAGTTCATAATATTAACACTCTGCTGTTGTAATTTATGGGTTACCCTTTGATTATCGATTAATGATAGTGGGAATATTATGATTGAAATTAAATCTTAATTTTACTTGTAGTTAATGAAATATAATGGTTATTTTCAACCTGATCGTTAAGATAACTCTTCAGTAATTTTTCAACGAGACGGTTGCCCATTGCCTTTCTCAGAGGGTGATTATGAGAAAGAATGAGAGGAAAATGTTCATTTATTGTGATAATTACCGGTACCGTCTATATATGGTCTAAAAAAATTGAACAGATTTGAGTAGAATTTATTTAATTTTTATGATCGTCAAGATTGCTATTTTAAACAAGAATCCAAACATTCCACCCATTATTAACGTTTTAAAATTCTTCTACAATTAATTATAGATTTTAATATTGTTGTATTTAAATTACGTCACAAAATCAAGACGTCTTCACTTTCATGTCGATTTTCAAACCGAGACACCATGTACATGTGTCATGTACGCATAGTCTTCTGCGGTTTTGCCGCATTTTCCATATTTCGAAACGTCGTTGTCGATTGGCAAACGATTCGTCGAAACAAGATGAAGAGCGAAAGAAAGACATTATTCAGGCGTCGGCATTGGATGATTGTGCCATGCGAGCCGATGTATAAAGGTTAAGAGTTTATCACTTGAATTTATTGCTTAATTTGACCGTGTGAATTCGATATTGTTCAGGCATATTAATTAGAATATCGCTAAGTGTTGTTACCTATTGAAAAAAATGAAGAGTCTCAAATAAGTCAATATTTGAAATCCTTGTTAAATTTACCAGAAGTGTTATGATTTCAAGGATGAAGAGCGATCAGATTTTAGAAAAAAAAAATATTGACAGTTTGCTCGTATGCCTATATCTAATATATTATTAAAATACTGCTAGATAAATAGAAAAATGATGTTTTTGTAATTATTTTAGTGTTTTTTTATAATTTGGCATATCTGCGTTTTCGAAATTACATGGACAAACACAGTTGAAAACTTTTCAAATATTTGCCGCAATATTTAGACAAGTATTGCACGCACATGAAGACGGTTTTAAGTGCGCCGTTTTTGAAACAAAAACAATTTCAACATTATATTAAACTAACAAAAATTCGAAGTGCGTATATCGAATTTCACGAAATTCGCATGACTAAACCAATTATGGTCTGATGACGGAGCGGGCATTTCCTAGTCGATAATCGCACTGGCCTTTTCCTTTAAATATGCGAAGATTCCACTCGATTGTGGGGCCGTTGCACTTAACTCTCAATATGTCCACTGTCCGTATGACCTTTTTGAAAATATACAAGTTTATTCAAGGCGAGTCGCGAAATATTCGCGGATCGCTTTACCTGAGCGGAATCGAATCGATTCTCCTAAATGTACCGTCCACCGCATACCAAAGGCTATGTAATATCAATTTTTTCCATTCGAAATGGGCGCGACACTAAAAAAGAAGTCAGACGAGAGAGAAAGTTACGAGATTAATTTCATATTTGCTCCTGATCGAATCCGGTGGCCGTTTTGTCATGAGGCCTCTTATCGCAGATGACATAATCTAAGAATGTATTATCATATTCAACAGTGTTCGTACGAATTCGGGTCGTTCATATGTCGGAAATATCTCGAAAATCGTAGATAATAAGGGAAAATGGATGATTTGACTGTGCGGAATTTCGATACTGAGACGAATAGTGTCAATTGTTATGAAATGTGTTATATCTTGTACAATATAATGATACTGGAACGCTCTGGCCTAAATCAATAACTGAACGCTGAAATGCTACCGGGTTTAATGTCAAACGCTCAAAGGGTTAACCTTTTCGTTTGTGTTCATAGCCCGCAACATAAATATTATATCAAAATTTGTGTATGATCTGTATTATATTTTGGTTTAAGTTCCGAAGATTAATCGATAGAAATCAATCAACGAAAATATTAATTGAATATTTTATATCATCAATATACGAACTTTTTTTTCTAATATTCAATAACATATTAAACAAATGCCAATACTATGTTTAAAATGTCGCAACATCGTTGCCTCGTTTTCACATGACTTATAATAAATCGGCTAATTATTATGATGATATCGATATAAAATACAAATTGTTATTGCTCAACATTTAGATAAAATGACAGAACCCCCCCGAGGCATTGAATGAGACGTAATTTTCGTTGAATCGTCATCATCATCATCATCTTGCGCACTTGAAGGTGAAAAACTTTTCCGTTCATTATCAAAAATCATCGATAGCGAAATGTCAAGACCGTTACGCATCAAGTGATAAGCTAATGATCCAGAAAAACATCGGACATGACGAGTAACGGGAAATTCGCAAAAATGCAAAAACGATTATTCAAGCACACTAATTGGCCTGCGTTTTGACTCAGAGAACGACACAAATCAAAATTTACGCTCGATTGTTACGGACTTTTCGCAAAACTGGGTTAATTTACGATATTAAAAGCGGACCAGGGTCGCATTACTCGGGGGTCAAATTCGAGGGTTTTCCTCGGTAATGACGCCATCCGGATAGACAAACTCTTGACCCTTTCCCCGTCCGCGAACTAAGATATTATAGGAGGCAATAAACTTCGAATTTCACCCATGGGACGAAACCTTGCATAACTCGAGTCGATACAAAATAAGCCCCTTCGATGCTCAGTATTAAAATTGAATCCGCTCTTTTATAGTTTTCTATTCAGAATTTAATTTGGGGGAAAAAATAAAGAGCGTAAAACGTTCCGTTTCATTTGCAGCGGCCGTATATTACGTTTTCGCGGCATTGTATCGAAGCGTGGAAAAATTTTCTTTTGAAAGTGGCTCGGAGGCACTTCGATTTTGAAACACTTACAAAAGGGAAGAAATGAAAAATTCATATAAAATCTACGTTCAGAGAGCTTTTGCGGAAGATTTTAGGGGATGAGTGAAAACTACCTCCCCGTATGTTTATCGAAAAGATTCCTCGAGCGAATGCAACGTAAAAGCTGCAATATTACGTTCAGATTTCAATAAAATGTTCCCATATCGAGTAAATATTAAAGCTTGCGTAATAGATTTCGATACATAAAAATGGAATTCGTAAGTTCGTGTCATTCAGAGCGTATAGTGTAATTAATTCGTGCGTGTTAACGATACTGTTTGGTAAAAAGAAAAACAACTTTATTTAATTAGCATTTTTTTTTGATTTTCTGACGTGTTTCAGGTCAGTAAAAATACTCGCATGTTAACCATAAATGTACTAAAACATTTACAGTATTTATTTTTGATCATAATCAACTGAAATTATTGATGATTTACGTTTCCCCGTTTTGATTATTAACATGTACAAAGATGCACTCTCAAATGTGACTGTAATGAATGAAAATAAGCATGTGTCGATTTTAATGTTGTGATTTATGATGCACGCAATTTCCAATTATAGATTTTAGATTTGTTCAACTGCTTAATTGTAGGTAACGAAAATTGGGCGATAAGGTCAAGGCGTAGCTTAAAAACGAGTTCAATCAAATTTGAAGGCCTTCGTGTCGAATTCCGATTTGAATTTATTTCGGGACTTTTATGGGATCGTTTTTAATCATTACCGACCTTTAATTGCGCATTTCAATTTATTGACGAATTCGCGAGTAATCAGAGGCGATCTGGGTGTCGTAAAAAGTGTTATTGCGCTTAGTAATCGAAAATTTTGATTCGAAAAAATGAATTATTATTTGAGTGTCCTATGAAAAAATGTAGAACTGGTTCATAATGCAAATGCTGGAGTCGTTTTTAATTATTACCTATAACGTTGTTTGAAGCATATTAAAAACTTGTCGAATACGACTTAAATTATGTTTTTATTTCCTCATTATAATATGTTAATTTTCAAAACAATTCACAAAATAATTCAAATGATACATTTATTACGTCAATGGATTTTTTTCTGTAATTACTTTGTTCATTTTCGCAATAAATCTTTAATTTTCATGCAAATAAACGTATCAACGCCATCTACAGTTTAATTTACGAAGTCAGATTTATTACAATAATCTTTGAAAATTTGTTTGACCCACATCGAAGCATATAGTACATTATGAAGCTACTTGAAAGGGGCATTGAAAGTTTTACAACAATTTTGATTCTCTTCCAGTTTTTCTTCCCTTTAATAATCCAACTCATGCTGAAAAACCGCTCTTAAGAAAAACGGGAAAAACTTTCTTACACACTCTAAAAAAAGTTTCAATGCCATTTTCTTACATTCGGGACAAACTTCGCATAATCAATAAAATCTTAAGCCTAGTAATTTTTTCTAATAAATCAGAATATTTTATCCGATTAAAATAATAATATTTAAAATAGGCTCATTTTTTTAATAATAAATTAAATCAATTGTGTATAATATATCAAATTAATCGATTAGTATCTCAAATATGGTCGTTTAATTAAACAATTGATAAGTTGTATAAATTTGTCGAATTTTAAATTAAATGGTCACTATTTTAATATTTCAATTCGGAAACTGTCAATGTGTCAATTTTTAAGGACTTTTTATTGTTTTTAACTGATCATACATTTCATAAATAGTTACTGACCGAATAATCAGATAACTTCAAAAAACTGTGACTCTATATATAATAAAATATTCAGCATGCGAATATGTTATACGAAATTTTGACAAATTGTTTCAGCGCGCATAAAAAACGACGGTATCCCCGAAAGGTTGTAATCAACCGAATTTTCCGCATCAAAAGGACATGTCCGCGAAAAATAAAAGGAAAACCCTTCGTGCCTCGGAAGGTGTGCAATAACTTATATCAAACGCTGAAAGCCATTCACACGGAAGAATAGGGTGATTTATACGAAGTCGAAAGTTTGTAAAGAGATATACATACATATATACATAAAGCACATAAAAGAGTCACACACTTCGCACTCGCCCACCCATCGTGCATATATAATGGAATAGATGGAATATTCTAGACGCGATGTACAATATAGCGGTAGTAATAAAAAAGGGCGGGAAATCGCTTCCGCACGGGCGCCGTAAAAATTGGCGGAAAATTCGAAACGCGAACGTGATTTTCGCGCGAAAAATCGACGCGCTATCGATAATTGTGATCGATTTTCAAAGTGTAAATTTACATTTTCGTTCGTTTTTTGATTTGTCACGGTTCGAAATCGGTTCTGCATTCGTGTTTTTTCTTTTATATAAAATGAAAAACCATTTTTTTTAAGATAACGAAAACAAACTGAACATTTTTAGTCGCATATATAAAATATTCTTTGATAATTGAAAAATGAAACTTCTTTAAGAATGTTAGTAATATGAGACAAGTACGTGGTCATGAAATATACGTGTTCTCGTTTTATTACCTTGTAATCGTTTTAAAAGAGATAATTTTTAATATTTAAACCACATAATCATCATCTTTTTATCATATCAACATATAATCTTATAATAATCGATTTCCATCCATTTATCTGTGGTAAAGATCATAAAAAACCGCAACACTTGATATCGTACAATAAACTCTATTAATCGATTCAAATTTCACTTTACAATACATACATTAAATTTCGTATTTATTTAAAAATAATTTTCAAAACACGCATCTATTGATACTCAACGGCCTACCCGTTTATATTTTATGTATGTATATGCTTTATACGGTGGCTTAGGTGGCTATAAAGTTTTTACACTTCAAATTCCACGTTTTACACTTCAAATCAACAGGATATATATCAAATCAACAAATTCATAAATGTTGAATAGTAAATGTTGAATTTGAAGTGTAAGATGTTGAATTCGAAGTGTGAAACGTTAAATTTTAAGTGTAAAAACTATATAGCCACCATATAAAGCAGGCATCGGCAACATTTTTCGGCTATGAGTCAAAAGCAACCAAAATGTGACTCTTATAAAGTGTTTTGCGTCAGCAGGTATATTTTAAAACAGTTTTTAGTAAATAATATTATAAATTTTATTTAGAAAACAATTAACAATTAATTCAGTGGGTCACTTGAAATTGTCAAATGTGTCAGTCCGTGATCCACGGGTCATAGTTTTCCGATGACTGATTAAAGAAAATTATCTAAACTTCAAATCAAACCACAAAAAACAAATTCCGCATTTAAAACCCACATTCCCACACAAAAATCACCACCCACCCCCTATCACGAATCGAACACACCCACCGAAGAAGATCCGTTTGAAAACGGCGCGATCTATTTTCGGTGTCCGCCCACGTGACCGCGCGATTTACGACGTCACGTGACCGCGCGGGGAACGTGACGCGCTCCCCTCACCGCTCTATTATGCCCTTTCGGCCCCTCGCCTTTGTGCGGCTTCGATCCGGAAAAAGAATGGGGCTTTCGTGTTTTCGGCGGGCCGGAGGCTGTTGTGTAACCGTGTCTCTCGAAAATCGTGTCCGAGGCTTCGATTTTTTGGGGGTTGGGGCAGGGACGTCATTTGAGGGGAGGAGTTATGGGTGGCAGTTGTCCACCTAAATTTAAAAAAAGTATGAATTTATATAATAGTATGAATTTTATGATTAATGAAATATTGAAATGCTTTGTATCGACGAATGTTACGTTTATTTCTTGTTACTTTTGGGAAGCCTAGTGAACGAAAAAATTATCGCTGCAAAAAGCTTCTTTGAAAAAAGTTTTGGCCTGCTCCCCCTTGGAAAATTTTGAAATGACGTCCATGGTTTGGGGGGTTGGTTTTGTTTTTTTTTTTTGGTTATACTTCCTATGACGCAGTAATTTCACAGTGTGGTATAACAGCAACGTTATGAGATGGCGTTTTTGGATGTGGGGATGAATTTGAAAATTGTATGGTTGGTGAAATTAGATTTAGGGATAGTTTGTGGCCATGGCGGCTATGTATGCTTTTTTTTTATTATTTTGTCTAAATGATATATTTTCTTGAATTTAAAAATAATAATTGTGAATATAAATGATTATTTAATGATAAACTTTAAATCATCCTAATATGGGAATAGTAATTCTATTTCACATTGAAGCAGCATATGAGACAATTCACATAAAAATGGGGCATAGTAGTAATAATAAAAGAGTTTGTATTTTTAATTAAGTTATTAACATGTGAAGTTTGTTAACTGAACTGTCCAAACATATTGATGATCCACTTTATCTAATATTTTTTTCATTTGAATTCTGTGCATTAGAGAATTCTATTGAAAATTTTCGAAATTTATATAAGAGTTTCTAGAAAATTTGATGAAATTCTGGAAAAACTCTAATATAATATTTTCTAAAATGCTATTAAAATCATAAATGTCTATTATAAAAGCATATAAAATTATCGAAAGATATTATTTTTTTAGTTAATGATTGGAAAATTTAATGGTTCCAATCAGTTTAATTTTATTGACATTTCGATGATAATTAAATTTTTAATAAACGAAAGAAAATCAGAATCTAGGTTAAAAGCTTTTATACGAAATTTCTGTTAATGCATCAGAAGCTTTTACGAATTTCCAGCGGATTTTAAAAACCGCAAACAAATTCAATATTTCATCAAAGTAAACCACTCAGCAGACTATAATAATTAATACACTTTTTATCAAACACAAATAAATTCAAACTTCATCATCTCATCCAAACATTCAAAACGCATTTGACATTTATCATTCGGAAATTTCCACATTCGCACAAACATCGAACGCGATAAAACAAACCGAGCAACACTTGAACTTTCGTTATCTACCACCGTTAAAGCGTAACCGTGTTAACCTCTGCGTTCGAGGGGATATTATTACAATTAATGCCAGCGTTAAGTTCGTTGCAAAATGTCGGGATGAGTGTCCTCAGTCGATTGTGCGAACGAATTCGCGAATATATCGAGGATCCTTTTAATCCTCCAAGGCTTAATTCGTCGCCGTGCGACATTATCTGAACGAAACAGCAGAGGCGGTTTCGAAGGGCCTTTTTATTGAGGCAGATGTCTTCAAGTGTGTGAAGGGATGGAATGAATGGTTTGTGAATGCTTGGTGGTCGATTTCGTTTTGGTTGTAATATAAAAAGTATTGAATATTCGAATTGTATGTGTTGAAAGTCGTTATAATTCGATATTGGATGAGAATGTTTATGTATAATTTGATAAAGTAATAATAATTTTCCCGAAATTTAAATTGAAAATCCCTGCTATGTATGAGTTATATCGTACGTGTCTTCAAATAAATTCGCGCACGCATTATATTTCGATATTATCGTTCGCATTTTGTTAAATGTCACGAAAAATCCTAAAGAAACTCGTTTTCGCACGGAACACTTCGGATTTTCCTGAATGCGAATCCTTTAAATGCCAAAAAGTCATTCGACATCTTATCCTTAAGTTGATCATCATAAATATATATATGATAATAAAATACAAAGGTTTATTATGATTCTGTTACATGAATTGACCGAAGAAGAATTTCGTTTACATTCGCTATGCAAAAAAAAAAACAAACAAATCATGTGTAGCTGTTTAAAGGTCACATCGTAAATCACACATTAATCAAAGATATATAAAAAAATATTCACACAAACCCATTATGAAAAAGTGGTCATAACAATTTGTACATCTCTCGGCTCGTTTTAAGAATACAGTAATTGCATCCATACCCATTAATTAACCATTCATTTGAATATACATGTGAATTAACTTTTTTTCATAATAACCAAAAAATTCATGAATCGAAAATCACAAAACATCAAATCAAAACAATATCCCCGGACGTGACTACAATACGCCAACGATCCGATTTTAAATTTTAATAAATCAAAGCGACATCCGAGAGCAGCATTCGCAGACGTTGATGGATGGTGACCAGCTTATCTGAAGCCTCCGTTAATGGTCTCCGGGGCTGAAGGATGAGTTCAAAGCTTAAAGCTTCCTTCAGAGCCTCGATATCCATCTGGAGAAGAACCGGCCGCACGAGGACACGGTATCCGCAGTTCCTCGTCAATAAATCCCGAGATTAATCTGGAAATGTCTATGACCGGTCGTCGGGGGTTAAAAGCATTGTCCTCGAGGCCTTCGGATGAGCTGGTCGACCTTCGTGTCTTCGGGATGTCGTCGACTCTTCTTGATAACGAGTTCGTGCGAGAACAATTAGTTGTATTTATAGTATGTGCGTCTCTATGGTGAACGGGATTGGATTTCGCGATAAGTGAAAATGTTGCTGAAAGGTTGTCTGCGGGATTGTGATGTTAAAGCTTTATCAATGATTTATTGAAAAAATCTTTCATTTATTACAAAAATACAAATAAGTGCATATCTGAATAAGACGCAATATAATACCGATTTCGAAAGGCCCGTCTCACAAGTTACAATTACCGATTTTTTTCTTCAGAATTGTTCTGACAATAAATCACACTCGGAAAGAATGGCTCAGCCCGGATTCGTTTTTGGATCTTCGTAATACAGAAGAACACGAAGGCCGTTTCATGACCAACTTAGTTAAGCTTAACTCGACACGATAAATAATAATGAACGAGCACAAATATTAATTGTGTCGGCCTTCGTCCGGCCACGTTCGACAGGTGAGATTCCTGTCCGATCTAAGGTCAATTACGAAAGTATGGGATTATTGCCTAAGCGACTAATGGGAAATATCTATGCGTTTTTCCATTAGGTGTAATTGCTTGGATGAAGCGATGAAGCGTTTATTTTCAATCATCGCCAAGGAAGTAGTTGAATATGTACGTAGTTCGATAATTAGATTTTTTTGTTAGATCGATTGAATTTGTTAACTTTTCCGGCATTTTGTTGAAATTTGGCCTTTTGTGTGATATAATATTCAAAAGGATGCACCTTCGCTACGGTCTGTTTGTGTATCTTTATTTTAAATCGGTTAACATTGTAATGAATACGTTGTCGTGAAAGTTTGCGTATAATTAAGAAAATTTAACGATTTGAATAATGTCGTAATATTTTTTATGCTAGTGAAATTATACAATTGAAATAATCACGTATGATGGGAGTCGTTTCAGTAATAACACAGTGATAAACGTGTCTTATTAAAGCAAATTTCGCTGACTTTTTCCTATAAAGATAAACAGTTTTTATAATAGTACCATATTCATTTTCATAATTTAAATATTACATAATCTATTACAAGAAAGAAAAAAAAGAATATTACGAAGGTCTTCTTAAAGTCTAGGTCATGTTATTTGGAACATTTTAAACCAAGCATACCTCAGTCCAAAGTTTCATAGTTTTCGAGTTATTATTATTATTATTATTATTATTATTATTATTATTATTATTATTTCGAACTTTAAGAAAAAATTCAAAATCTCGAGCTTGCGCACTAACAATATCCGAATGAAAGGTAATACGGTAAACAAATCTTTTTTTTGTGTTTATTGTGTATTAAATCTATAAATATGAATAAAAACTTCTATGTCAATACAAAACTACTTAAAATAAATGATTAGTTATAAAAAACTTTCTGAAGTAAAGGGAACCTAGATTTTTTTTGATATTTCTTGTTTAAAAAAACAATGTCCAAAGTGTTCAAGTATTTTTAAAAACATTTCTGTTAAAAGCTCTTTCGATTGATGTATCAAACATTAAGATATTTAATCGATTTTCAAAATTAGGGTACATGTATATTTGTACATGTTTATTTCATGATACATTTAAATATTATTTTGAATAACAATCAATTTTTTCTCGCTTATAAATAAGTATTACAATGTTACCACGATTTTTTTGATCATTCGGCAATACGAATTCCTACGCGCGGTCATTCCAATATTATTTATCGAGACGATGACAGTGGTCATCAACCTTGGCGACCAAGGTCGATTGACCACTGCTATTCTACACAAAATGACCCCAATAATCCATAATATACAAACATATAATAATACCCAACTGGTTTAGAAGAGTCAACGCCCATACAGCGTCCCGACATGCAAACGACTCTACCCATTATTATCAAACTCGACCTATTAAACCGATGTTTTCGACTCGCAAAATTAAAAAAAGGACGCCCATCCAACCGAGTCTAATGTCATAAAAAATATATTTTCGCAAAAAATTGTTTTGTTCGAAATTAAAGGATCGCGGTATGAAAAAAGCCGTGCTCGCTCGTTCGGAATCGGGAAAGCGGCAAACTCGCGAACGAGCTTATCGAGTTTTCCGTCGGAAAAGCGAAAATAAATAAAGGGCGAATCGTCGGGAAAATTTTATTGTGAAAATATTATTTGCGGATTGTGCGTAATGCGGCGCCGAAACGGATTTAGCGCGAGAATATGCTCCGCTTATATTTCGGGTACGCCCTATGAAATTTGTCAATTTGGGCGAAACGGGAAAGAATTCTGGGAATTTGCATGCGAAATTTCGTTAATTCGCCGAAAAATAATGCGAAATTGTTGAATATATTCGAGGTGAATGAATGAAAAATATATGCAGGTCCAAATTGAAAACGTTTTAATAAGTTATTTTTTTTAGCGAAATTTATGATTCGTTTTTATTTTATGTTCGAAAAATATGTGGATACTATTAGTGAAAAAATTGGATACGCTATCCAAAAAAATAACTAGTATTTTTACCTGTTTTTGAGGTTCAATGAAATGTGAAAAATTTTTGTCACTTGCAGAAACAAAATAGACGGGTTGAATAAACTTTATGTTATTCTTTTATTCAAAAAATGTCAACGACATACAAAGTCACATTTGAATAACTAAAAAGAAAACTAAGTATATTTCTAACCCAAAGGTTCGTTAAGATATCGAAAATAATCATGTAAAACTTCAATTCGATATTCAAAATTTATAGAAAGAATTTAAGGTTTTGTATACCTTTTGTATAAAAAAAATATTTCTTGGAAAACTAAAACACGATATATCCCAATATATTATATTTGTTTGTTTGTAAAAATATTTAAGGAATGATAAAGTTTTCAAATAAAAATATAAGACCGAAATCTTAGATTAATAACATAAATTATTTCGTATAGAATATACAAATAATTAATTCAATTAAGAAATAAATACGAAACCGAATATAATTAAAAATCACATTTGATTTAAAGTAAGCTTACATAAATTATTCAAATTTTATATAATCATTAACTATCAGTATATATATTTTTTCGAATATATTATAAAATATATTCATAGCAAAATTATTACTATCTTTATTTGACGAATTTGACGAACATTTCAAATATGCAGGTAGTGTCAAAATGCTTATGAATTCTAGTGTACGTATTCCATTAAGTACATATGAATGTCTGCAGTGCATTTCAGACACATGTACTTACGCAGGCTTACCATACGTCCCGTTTTGACCGGGATTGTCCCAGATTCACAATATGTCCCAAAATCCCAACAAGCTTATTATTTTGTCCCAATTTATAACATGATACTCTCATATCTCAAGTAAAAATTAATTGGACCATACATATCTATATTTGATTCTGAATTAATATCGGATCATAGAGTAAATTTTTTTATTTAATGTTGTTTGATTAGTTGTATTAAATATAGCAATTCACATAAGTTAAGCGACATACCTTTTATTCGTTAAATATGTACATAATTTAATAGCATTTCATCGGCTCAAAATGATTCGATTACATTATTAAATTTTCGAGTTTCTAATCATAATATAATGAGCATATGTGATAGTAAAAAAACGAAAATTTGACACAATTTAGATCGTACATGATAACAATCAAACTGTTATTATTTTATTCTCAAATCGAAAAGAACAATGGTAACCCTAGCACTGATACGGACAGTGAATTTTGCACACGCGTGACGTGCACTGCAGTACGCTGCATAATGCACTAGCAAAGTGCACCTATCGACCGACCGTACCACAAACGACACATCTTTTCGAAAAAAACCCATGAAAAATTGTCATAGGGTTTTTTCGTCGGTGGCTGGCGATTCGGAAGCTTTTAATTTCGTTTCGTCCCGACGATGCCATTATGCTTTGCAGGGGGATGTTAAAACCGTGTCTGTTCTGCTCGCTATTGTGTTTCCTGGCTGTGTTGCGAAGATGGGGATAAAAAAACGTAACAGAAAACGCATTGAAAATGGAACAATAGTGAAGGAAAAAGAGTATTAAAAAAGAAAGCCTTTTGGCGCATAAGCGTACGGTTTCGAACGAATATTATATTTGGTTTGTTTGCGATATGTGTTTAAGTAAAGGTGTCGTCATTAAAATTTCTCTGTGTGTTAGAAAATATTTATTTAGTATGAAAATTAAATATCCTTAATGTTTGCGTTTTGTTTATGTTTTTATAATAAATTGAATTTGATCGACGAAATTATGTTCATGATTATTTGGATAACTCAGCTTAAACGCAATCAATATTTCAGACACTTTTTAAATGTCACTTATTTTATTGAAAAGAAAATTTTACAACGACTTCATAAATAAGTGTTTTAATAATAAATAGTGTATTAGCTATACACGAATTTCCAAATACAAAAACGTGATGACATTTACGATTTTAATTATTTAAGTAGAAATGGACAATTAGTTTAAGCACATTTCCATGTCTTAAGTCTCGCATCATGCGTCGCTCATTTATTTTAAATCAATCAAATATTCTGTCAAACATTGTACGAAATTCTCGCAAATAAATTGTGAAAATTTACGCAATTCGTACATCAATCGATTTTCAATATATGTAAATATTAAAGGTCATCTACGTTTATTCAAATTAACGATAGTTAAATTACGAGTTCATTTCAGACGATTTGTTTGCATTCCATGTACACGAAATGTTTAAATTAAATCCGAAAAAAAAATCATGGTCATACAAAATTCAAACAAAGATGAACGCTTCTAGGAATATATTGAAATTTCACATTTCAAATATGCAATTGCGAATCATATAAAAATCATTATATTTTTTTCTATAATTACGTGTTTTTATAATCATTAATTCAAATAGAAATATGCCTTTCAAATAATGATCCATCAAGGCACTGCTATAAAATTCGCATTACGAATTTGAATGAATAAATTCACCAAATATTTTTTTTAAGACCTAAAAGCACAAGTTTTGCAATTCACGTCGACTTAACAATATTGTTAAAACCTCGGTCTTTAAAAAAATAATAGAATGATTGAATTAAAAAATCAAAGGTCACGAATTTCCAATTATGCTTGACCTAGGAAAACAATGACCTCTTTTTGCAGGGTGAATTCGAAAATAATTAAAAATCCTCGTTCAATGAATAAATTAAATATCGCGTGCAACTACTAATGGACTTTCGATGTCCATTTTAGTCCTCGTATTTAAATTCCTATACTAGTGTATCGCGAAAGTTCCAGTCGTCAATCTTGTTTATTTTAAAAAGGAAAAATGAAGGAAAGCTTTTGCGAACGGGATGCAATTTGTCGCAATTATTATCGATCGATCGTTGGTGCGTTGACACTGTTGTTTGCGTAATGTTTTAAACCGACAATAATTTCTTTGCAATTCAGGAAATAATTACGCGCCTTTTTCCAAACCGCAAAACTCGAAATAACTACGTTAACAATGTTCGATGTAACATATTACGTTTTTTTCTCAGTTTTGTTCACGTGAAAGGAAAAAAAGTTAGTTTGTTAGTTCGAGATTCGTTAGAGTGCAACCTGTTTACCTTTTTGTTAATTTTC
This sequence comes from Hydropsyche tenuis, assembly GCA_009617725.1. Lineage (NCBI taxonomy): Eukaryota > Metazoa > Arthropoda > Insecta > Trichoptera > Hydropsychidae > Hydropsyche > Hydropsyche tenuis. Next base: position 5,215,217 of record VTON01000004.1, read on the forward strand.
ATCGAAATACAACAAAATATTCAACAAATGTTACGTATTCATTAAAAAAAATTTAATTAAAATTCTGTCTACTATAATAACGTAAACAGTGAATTTTCCGAATAAACTTTCACCACGACGATACTATTAATAGCTACAAGAGTATGTGCAGAATAAATTGAATCGAAACACTGGAAAATGCACAATTTCTTTATACCGCCGCATTTACTCCAAACTCATTTGAATATTTCAAAACAGTCGTCCATAAAAAAAGCCAACCGAATCTTATAGACATTCAATACCTTATAAAACCGCCGACAATTGTCGAATTCCGAAACTTTCCCCGTGCTCAAATCGCAAACATTCTGTTGTATTTCTCCGATTTTTGATCAAGAGATTTAGTCATACTCATATATATTTTTATACCCAAATATAGGTGCGAATGTGACGTGCCTTCTTGGTACACGGAGCTGACTTGTTCGCTCTCAACACTCTGCAAACTCTCCCCGTCTGGCTCCTCGGGACCCCTGGACAAGGGCTGAGGGAGGATTTCTTCAACAGAAGGTGGCCTAGTTCTGGACAAATGGGGGAAAAGCCTCTTCTGAAGGTAGTGCTCCAAGATCTCTTTGGTAATGCGGTTCTGGCGGGCCAATTCAGAACGACCTGTGCCAATAAACATGGAATTTTTCGTTTATTTTGTGTTTGCGTTATGGCACTTTCGTTGATTTCATATTTCGATTTCGGTGACGCAGTGGTTCTCGATTTGTGTTAAGTAAATCGTATTTAGTGCATAAATCACTCTGAATAGTCTAGTTTTCTAATGCGCGTTGATTGAAATTTATACCAGATTAGATATGAAATTATACTAATTGCTGATTTATTGAAATTTCGCTAACATCTGTCAAAACGTTGTGATATAAATAAATCATTCTTATGAACGAGAGATATCAAAATAATAAGAACCACTGTTTGTCATTAAAATATTTTTATGAAATCAAAGATTCAACAAAATGTTAGTATTCATATTCAACATGCATATGTTAAAAAACTGAAGATCACTCTACCAATTTGTCACAAAAGTGATTTTAATTCAAATTTCAATATATTTTTTTTAACATATGCTAATCGATGATTCAGTGATTATTATAATTTCTGATTATCACTCGCCGTCAATTGACGCAACAACGCCTAATTAAATACAAACTATTCTGAATTGCAAAGAAGAAAAAAAGTAATCGACGTTTTGAACTGAATTGAGTTAATTAATGCAGCACTCATTGCGCCAGAACGTGACAGTAATAAATTTAATAACAATCCGGACCGTTTTGTATTCGGCGAATTAACCATTCAAATGTATGTAAACCGAATTCGAATTGACGCATTGTTTCGGCGGTTAATTTGAACGATTTGACGCCGTATAATTTAAAAGTGAAAAATAAATAAATTACATATATAAAAAAAAATTCTCGAATGGCACATCGGAATTTGGGTCGAAGAAGTGTAATATAATATTGTTCAGCGTCAAATTCGAACATTTTCGATTTCTCTCGACAAACGATTCGTCTAATCTAGACGATCTCTTGAAACGGTGAAATGTAATATTGAGACAACGTTTCTCAATTTAGTCTAATGCGTTTGAATTTTTTTTGAAATATTAATGGATATTTTGAGGAAAATGAAATGAACTTTAGTACGTTTTCTTGCTTGGGGTCACATTTCTCAGGTATTTATAAAGAAATGTTTTATATTTGAAATTTCAATGATAATAATTTGAATCAAACCAATGATTTCTAAAGATTCTTTAGAATATACACCCAATTCTCTTTTTACACGGTTCCGAAATAACGCGGTTCAAAGAAAAAGAATCGATTATTTTTTACACATGTACGCATTCACATTACACATTTTTTATACAGTATATTTGGATCGAAGTTTTATCCAAATATACTGATGGAACCTATCTCCAATTTTTATATGGTTACCATACATTTTTTTTACACGGTAGTCTCTGGAACGTATCCCCGTGTAAAAAGAGGATTGAATATATAAAACTTATTCATTTGAAAATAGTTCGTTTTTCAGAACTTTTAGTACCAAAACTTTACATCCATTATCTTGTTCGAGAAATTCAGATTCATCAAAATCCATATCACAATAAAAATCGATCTATCCACAACTACGAACCACACTTTCAGCAACACTATCACGAACTATAATAATAGCAGAGAACGGCTCATTTCTCAGTGGGCGCGCCCTTAGAAACAATTCCGGTGCACTTTCCGTTTCTTACTTTCTAACGTGAAAGTCAAAACGCCACTTGCTTTCGCGTTTCCGCGACTTAAAATTCTCGAGATATATGTACATATATCGTTTATGCACACCGACTTGTGTAATATTCGAGTGGACATTTCGCCAAATTAACGGTCTAAACTCGATACGATATCCAGGCAGAAGCGGGTCGATTGAATCTTCACAGATCGGTGGGCACAATTCGGTGTTCAGTCATTCCCGAGGAGCGGCGATATCAAATTTGGACCGATTTATATGCAAAATTCTAAAATTAAACTCGTCAGAAAATATATTTATAGGTCGAGATTGATTCGGGTTTGATTTATTGGCACTTCGTCGCGTCGGTTTTTCATGAATATCGAATGCGAAGCGGTAATTTTGATTTTTGTTTAGATTCGATGATATTCATTTAAGTATTATTTATGTTTCAATATAAAAATGATAATAACGTTTTTCTTACGATTATCAATGATTGAGTTATAAATTATGAAGCTTTTGATATTAAATTTAAATAATATCTTTTATAATAATTTTTTTTATTTAAAAAAAATAGATAATGATAGTGTTTCCAGTTTTGCCCACGCAATATTGCAAAAATATTTTGTAAATATAAAATTTATATATAAAATATAAGTATGTGATTGCAATAATCAACGGTTAAGTGTTGTCAAATGCACTAGTATAATAGTTAAGCGACACATGTTGCGGTGAATAGATTAATATAACCGCATAGTCTGATTTTTCGTTTAGTTAAATCAGATTATTTATTCAAATTTTTGATTCAAAATAAGCACGCGTGTAAAAAAAAATACCTGAACTACCAAACACATCTGAAAATTTTCTGTTACCAGTATTTAAGAACTAAATTGTAATTTAAATCGAAAAACAATGTCAGAACACCTTGAACCTCTCTCAAGCACTTTAATACCAAAGCCAGCAAAGGTTAAGCATGCACTCGAAACGTTTCAGCAAATTCCAATCCTAAAGCGTTGTTAAATCGTGACTAATCGTCGTCGAGAACATCAAGAGCACATAAATTAACCAGATTTCAGCTCGTGACAAATTAGCCAAAGCAACCATTCCCGATAAAATATGCACGTACAATATTACTCGCAATGTACGCCCACGCGACAAAGGACAATCCTACGAAACATGTCGCAACGAACGAGGTATATTTTCTATTTATCTCTCGTATTTTATGTAGCGAAACCTCGAGATGATTCAGTTTTCAGGGACTTCAGCGTCGGTGATATGAATACGGCTCATTTAATATGTTTTCCCATATATGGCTGTGTCGTTAAGTATCATGATTATCTTGATTATTGTATATTCTGTATAAAGAGCAATATGTTTATTTTGTATTGATATTTTTATGTATAATATAATATTATAGAATGCGGATACATCATCGTTTCGGTCTTTTTTTATCTTTTAAATTTGAAGTTTACAATCTAAATGTTTGACATTATTTTTTTGCGTGTTATAAATTTATTTGCATTGTACAATTGTCAGAATCTAAATTGTAATCTATTGTTTTATTTATGTGTGGGCTGAAAGTTTATTTTAGTCTTTGAATTTGGTTCAGCTTGAATACTCATGCGATGTCATATCAAATATGTTATTATACTTCATAAATATTTTCATTTTAATAATCTTCAAAGTTCATACAACCATAACGAATTTGTGATCAGAATTAATCCGAACAATTTGAATATTGATTTCGAAATACATAGTACGATTTGTTCCGTATAAATTGGGGCGTGTTCGTCATTTTCGATTGTTTGTATCGTCTTTTGAAATTCACGCAAGATTCGAAAGCGTAAAAATAAATAGGAAACGATCATTAAGGTTCTGCAGCAGTGGCGTATCTAAAAATATTTAATTTTCAAAAGTTATCAATTTTTTACAAAATTTCAGATAAAAAAATCATTGTTTTTAGTCATGAGAGGAAGTTAATTACGCGAGAGCAAATATCATATTAAAATATTTTTTATCAATTGATCTTATTGTTAGACTAAAAGTTTGTAGTTGTATTTATTTATTAGCTGTGCAAATTAACACTTAGCTTTGGTGATGAAAATAAATCAATATGTATATCTAAACATTTTGATCTTAGAACATAGAAAATTTACGGATTTGAAAACAACCCTCGCCCCACCACTGTCCATCAAAATCAGATCACTCGCACAGACCATATAATAATTTTTAGAAAGTCACATTCGTCATAGTCGACAACAATTGGCGAAATTCTACAGCTCGAGGAGGCGGAGGTTCTTCGTCGAAATGACGCAACCGACAATTGCGCAATTAGAAATTGCGTACGATTACCGGTGCGAATGCGCGCGGGTCATATTAGAGCCCTCGTTTAGCCCTAATTAAGGGCAATTAATACGGTTTTCTTTTCCAGGTACTTTGTCCTCGTTTCTGGGATTTCGAAACCTGGGTGGATTGTCGCTTTTCCGCGTTTCGCAACGGTCCCGTTCCAGAAATTCGCAATTTGAAGGGTCTATGAATGAATGCATAATTTCGCTGCTTGTGAATTCAGAGTTAAAATTTTAACTTTGCTTAGGTAGTTAAGGGTCGTTTGAGTCTTGCTTGTTTGATGAAAAATTGGTTTTTTTTTGTAAAATCATATAAAAAGTATTGGAGTTTATTATTCTCAAGTTGATTCTTCGATATTTCAAAATAGGGCAAGTTTGTGTTGTAAAAGTAAGTTGATTATTAATAAAATTCATTTAGTTAGTTGGAAAAATTTTCCTTGTCGATGTTGCAATGAAGTTTTTCAATTAAATTATCGATTTTATGAAAATTATTAAATGTTATATGCTAATAACGATACTTCAGCAGTATTTTACGTACGACTTAAGTCGTATGTTTTTGATGTTAATATTATATTATATATACTTCGTCGAAACTACTACGAAAAAACCTTTGATCTCTAAAAAGTTCGACAAATATTCCAATATTGGCTCAAACATAATATTCTAACGCAATTCAATTTTAATTTAAAGCATTTCAAATGAAACATAGTTGTATTTAAATATATAAAACATATAAATTTTGTCCACGAGACGTCGACGAATTCAATAAATATTTCGCACTTGCGCACAAAACACGATTATTTCGCATCAATTCTGAAAGCGTAGAAACAGAAACGATCCTTCAGAATCAGAAGACGATATTTCAGCTGAAAAATAGCCACCCATCATTTGCCGAATGTCATAAATAACAATCGAAAAACGACAACAATTGACAATCGAAAGAGCACCTCGCGCCGTCGACATTATTCGAAAATGGAACGATTTATCGCTCTTTCAAGTGTCCGATATGGCCAGAGAGCAAGTGACGAATACATTACCGAGTTTTGAAAATTAATTATAATAATATATTCATACGAGATCTCGATATACGGAATGTGGTGTCGCAAGTTTTGCGCAATTCCGAATTCGCTCAATTTCGCAATGGCGCCCGAAATTAGTGCGTTGCACTTGTCTGTTGGGTGCATGGCCGAATGTTGATAAAAAAATTGAATTAATTCGATAAAGTTTCGATATGATTATAAAAAAACACAGACGCAAGTGATTCGTATCGATTGAATGGATCATTTCATTATAAAATAGAAAATGACCCGTATATGAATCATGGATTTTTCCGTCAACATTTCTCTTCTCCGAATCTGTGCTAATTTATATTCACCATTTTTCCCTAGAGAATTATCTCATCTCCCCTTTTCTTATAAATAAACATGAAATTTAAATACTATCCTTCCAATCCCCTAATAGCAAAATTCATATACGATTATAATTTCGATATAAACATACACGTATCCACATAAAATAACTATCGCAAACATGCATATCGATATTCGAAAAGGTCTCGCCATTGTACGCACAACTTCCACGGAAAAACCACGCAGATTTTCCACGAAAAGGTAAAAAACTAGGTAACACAATGCGATACGTCTTATATGCGGGAAAAAAGTACGCAGGCCAGGAGGCATTTGTGACCGAACGCGGCACATTTTCGTGGAAGTGTTTGGCGTAAATTGTTGGCTTTTTCCCGGTCTTTTGGGAGTTCGGGATTTACGACCTGCGATGTACAATGGTGATCCCGGGAAATTTCCCGTCGAATGGGCTGTGCACATATTTTATTACGTGTACACAAGAGGGAAAGGCTCTGGATGACCGCATCGGAATCGACGCCTTCGACGGGTTTTTATTTCATATTTTATTATGTGGAAGGTGTGTTTAATCCGGATGAAATGCGATGTTAAAAAAAATATACATATATTGAAAATATTAAATGGAAATAGAATTTCCTTTTGTGACGATTCGATTATCAATCATTCTTATTACCATACTATGAATAAGCATTCGACAATTTCGTATAATGCGATTACGAATGTCCATTTCTATGATTGAGTCATTTTAAATTATTACCAATACATCGATTCAAATAAAATTTATCTCACTAAAATATCATTACATAATATTTTCAATAATTACATAAATACGTATCAAATCAGAAAAGGATATAACAATACTGAGAATCACAATCGATAAATAACAACAATTCCTTTCTAAAATAATTTATGCATCCTCGATACGTTTTCGAAAACCCTGAAACTGAATCCGGAGATGATTTTTTTTTAATAAGCCGTCGAATAAAACGTAGCTTAAGGCTTTTGGAATGACCCGCGCATAGGAAAAGTTTAATGATTGATTCTCTCGAAGCACGGAAAATTTTCGAAGCGTCTTTTTTGCCCGACATCCTTTTTTGCCGGTCTTTTGCAAAATAAAAAAAAAACCGGCTCATCAATCAATTTCGAGTCATTAGAAAGGAAGTTTTTGAACCCTTTCGCATATATACGGATTCTGCGACGCCTTGACATTTGGTTTAGAGTTTATTGTCTGTGTCGCTATTATGACGGTTTAATTGTGGACAATAAACGATAATGTAATATGCCTGGAATGTGTTTTGGATCGGCCTCGTTATAGCAATTATTTATATTTGGAACGTATTGAAAAAAATTTAGATTAAAACAAACAAACGATTATTTAAATGTATGGAAAGCCTTGGATATAGTTCGATATGATACAGTTGTTTTGAATTGTTAAATTGTGCTGATTGTATATCTGTGTATTAATGATGCATTGCGGTTAAGGTAATAATTTGTAATAAATTGCGGTCGATGCTATCATTTTGGAAATTCAATAGGATTTAATAAATTATTACAAACATATCAGTATAAAATTAAATCTATTATAAAAAGTATCGAAATAATTGTATTAATTTGTATGAAGTATTCGTCGACATAGAATTATTAGTATAAAAAAAGCGAAGTCTATGTTTAAATTTTTTTCGGTTTATTAATATTTATACAATATTCTAAAGTTCAATATAAAATTCGTTTTGTTTTAAAACATCGATGAAACTAGTATTACAAATATTTTTAGAGAGTATCCAATTTTGAATTTTTATCAGTTTTTTTATCGATAAAAAAATCATCATGAATTTATTACCGACAACTAAACAAAACATTATTTTTTTTTATACGAACATGAAATTTCAAAATCACTAATATTTTTAAAATAAAATCATCTTGAAATACAATACTCCAGCCGTTTTTACACCTGTAACGTTAAAACTATTTAAAATTTCCAAAGCGTGTCACCTTGGTCGCTCGATTCATTTGCAAACTTCAACCACCGCATCCCACCACCTTCCGAAATGAAAATTGCAATTCCAAAAGCGCGCGCCCGCGGAATTTCAAACCCAAACTTGAACGTGATCCTCGCTCAATCACCCGATAGGAAGTTTTAATTGCAAGTGAAAAAAAAGAGTTCAAGGAGCCTTATTTTTTTTACACATTCAAAATATTCACGGCCAAAATTAATTGCAGAGATGCAAGGCGACCGCATCGGAGTCACGGTTTCAAAATGCACACGAAAATGGTCGGATGCGTAGTTTTCAAAGCCTACATTCCTTTCTAGACTAAATGTGAAGGTGACCCGGTATCGTCTCTTCGGTACCATGTTGGAAGTGCATTTTGATGTGTGGTTCTGTGAGAAAATTATCTGTGTAAAATTATCGACCGATTGACCTGATAGGTGCAAGTGTTGGTTATGTATAAACAGTTTAGATGCGGTTATTTTGCATTTGATGTCACAATTTTCATAGTATAGGATCCGCCAGAAATACTAACGATTTACGGAAATATAACTATGAATGAAAATACTCATATTCATTGAAATATAAAAGAAATATATACTGTTATATTTTGAATATTAAATATGATATCCAGGTTGAGATTCATTCTTACGCACACATGGATGATATTAATTTAATTAACATAACTTGAATATTATATTCTTGGCAGGAAATGAAAATCAAGTTTACTTTATCAACTATAGATGTCTAACAAGGCAAATTTTCATTAAAATTGCATTTCCAATAAGAAAAATCTTAAATTTCCAAAATATAATTGTCAATTAACATAAAATTGCATAGCACTCGTCGAAAATTATGACTAGAAAAGCAAGAACAATTTACATATAAAAATTATTTTTTTAAACCGCTCGTTTTTTTCTGTTTGACTCGGTATAACGCCAGATGGATGATTATCACGTCCAAGTTGATTCAACGATAGTTAAATCTAACGATTCAAAAATATAAATTTTTTGTATTTCTCAAATAAATAATGATGATTAATTCGTCGATTACAGATCATCTTATTACCCGAAAATAATTGATAATTGCATTTCTGCAACTACAAAAAAATCAAAACAATCCAAATTCGCACTACGATTCATCCGACAAAACGACACCGATCCTCCAAAACGAACCATACAAGACCATTGAAAAAGAAAGTTGCCATAATTTTTAAAAAGTGGGTCACATTGAGACGCACACGTTATGGATGTGCACAACATTACATAATCCCATAACACGATACACGATAATTCCGAGACTTTATCACAACCCATAAAGCATCGAACCGCTGAGGTTCGTGACCGTCTGAAGCCGACATTATCGACGTCGCGTGCATTCGTTGAGGTCGTCGAATTTTGGGCCAAGATCGAACATGGCCTGGCCGAATTATTGATCTCCAAATGCTCCAAGATGCTCTGGACATTTTCACTCCGAAATTTAATTGGATTGAATATCGCGCGAGGCGGCTTTGGGCGGAGACGCGCTTAGGACGTCGCGTGCGGAGAAAGTTGGAATATCTGCGAGATTTATGGGAATTGCAGGGGATTTGGCGTGTAATCCTCGATTACAGAATTTAATTTCAACTTGGAGCTTGGAGCTGAAGGCGGTGAAAAAATTTTGTACGGGCGTTTCGCGGTTCGGTGAAATATCGTGTCGTCGCGTTACCATCTATCGTTGGTCGGTGAAAATTCGCGTATGCTAATTTTGTTTTTGTGTGTTTGTTTTTTTTACCCGAATCGGCTGTCTCATTTGTATTATAAAAAAATATATATTCGCGGGACCTTGACGACTTTGTATTATTGGCGGAATATTTTCGCTATCGAGAAATTGCAAAATTTTATTTTCGAAATGGCTGCGCCCAAAATATTCGAGACTTGTGCGTATGCAAAGACCGCTTTTTTCGCGGACAGTCTGATAAAATTTACACAGATTGATTAACGACCTGAATTCTCGATATCGTCGGCCAGCGATCGTAAACCTTTTCTGAAACCCGTACACTTTTATTTTGGTACGTTCCCTTTAGAGAAAGTGTGTCGCTCGATTTCGTGCAATCTCACATTCGCCACAATCGAGCATTGATTGACATACGATTTTTTTTATGTTATCGTTCATGTAATGTGCGTAAACGATATCGTGTGCCTTTCATGCCTTCAGCACTATTCTTTCGTATCGATATTTCGATAATTACACTTAGAAAGTATCGTTTATTTTTATCAGGTTAATAACGCGAAATCGGCGTTCCGAGTTGTATTGCGTAAACGAATCGTAATGGAACGAATTTTATTGTAGAGTAAATAATATAACGTATTATACATCAGACCACAACAATTGTACTTATTATTCAAACAACAGTCGTTTCCAAATTTTCTTATTACACGCTTCCTCCTCTCTATGTCAGTTTTTATTTTGATTTTCAATTCAAAAGTGATGGTATATGTAGTTCGATTTTTCTATTTATATTATACAATTAATTGCTTTTATAGAAATTATATTTTGGACGCTTATCGTTTAAGGTATTTCTTATTTTCCCTAAATTCTTATAAGAGTATAAAAAAATTGAACTATCTTATTATTATTTTTGAATACACCGAAATTAAAGTGTATTTGAATGGTGATCATATGCTATTGACCCGAGGATATTTATTTAAAAAATACTTAAAAATACAGGGTTACTTAACTTCCGATGATATCAGAAAGACCTTGTCCGACAATGAACACACACGATGATACAATGAATCATTGATATACAAAAAAAGGTTCACGACCACATAAATTGGGCAATGAACGCGTCCATCCACCAGTCACACACGTTTCACAACATTCATATGCACATGTCTCGAATTTTTCCCTGAATACTCATAACAGATACACTTTTGTTGTTTCCGAGCGAAAATCACAATAGTTTCCCGCGCAAGATGATTGATATCGAATCGGCAACGATATCCGTCATCTATGCGAAAGCTTTTGAATAAACAACGATCGAAAAAGCTTCATAAATATTTACTATCGGCTTACGTTTTGAACGCTCGCCCATCCGTTCGTTTCGCCGATACATTTTCGCAAAAATATTTCTTTGAATTTCTTTTAATTTCCGTCTGTATAATAATATAATGTGATGTCGAATTTCTTATAGTGGACCGGCTAGAGATATTTCCTATTCAATAAACTTATAACGATATTTCTTTCTATTTACGATAATTGTGCATTACGCCTAATTTCAATCTCATGTTTTGTTTGCGTCATATAATTCGAATGTAATTTTGCTGTTTCGTTTTTTTATATATGTATATGGGGGCAATATAATTATTTTATGCGGAAAATCGATGACATATATACATTTGTTTCAATATTTATATCGATAGTAAAAATCGTATTGATTTATTGACTACGGGCGTTTTATAGAGATTGAAAAATTATTGCATGTAGGTTTCTTATGCGAATTTCACAAATTCGACGATCCAACAAATTTATAGGCATTCGAAATAATAAATTTATAACTCACTTTTGTCTTCAGGTATAAAATTAACGATACAATTTATATGTGTGAGATTGAAATCTTTCCTCCAACGATTCATATGAATGTTCAATATTATGGCTTTAACAATCGAAATCAGTATTTATTTAGCATATAAAGCACAATAAACTTTCATGAAAATGGGTCAAGCTTCCACAATGCACATGCAATTCAACTTTTCGAATCGTAACCATAAACACACTTGATACATAAGTACGAAACGAATGCAAAACCAAAGCACGACTTTCTCCGCATATATGCGACTGCAACAATTTTAAAACCAACAAATCAGCATCGGACATGTGTACATAATATATTAGAGCATGTTCAAACAAAACACTCGCGCCACCGGCACCTGTTGAACTGAATAATTTAATTAATATGTTTGCACAATATTAGCTCGCAAAAAGTGCATTTCGATACTGAATTTGGCCGAAATGTTCAGACCAATGATAAGGACGTGCTTTTTACGGGTCTGCGTATAAGTTCGGATGTTTATCGTGCAAATTTCGTATTTACTCGAGTCGAAAATTCTGCAATGTAAATATTTGCCGGCTTCATTTAATTTTCGAAAGTGACACATAAAGGACGACGCATCAATATTTGACTTTACGTTCGTTGGACGAAATTAAATTTTCAATAAACATGCGTAATTCTGACGTGGAAAATTTTTCGACTTAATTAAATTGTTAAAAATCATGATCTTACATTTTGTATTATAATTGAGAGATCGTTTTCCAGTGAAAATTGGTTTTTCGAGTTTTATTTTTCCATTTGCTCATTAAAACGAATTAAATTTGAAAAGTTGTTTATGTTTTAAATATGTACTTTGTATTCCATATGTGACATATGTCGACAGTTTAAAATTATCGGTTTCTACCAATCACAAGAGTTAAGTGACATCTGAAGTGGTTAGTGACAGAACTGATTGCGTATCGTTGGTCTGAGATCATCTGGCAAGGTATATTAAGATCAATGAAAATTACTTTTCCTTTATCGTACCATAATGGAAATGCTCAATAAAGAAATTTTATATGGTATCGATATAGGTTGATTCTTTTAATCATTTAAAAATAATTAATATATACTGAATTTGATTTCAACTCCATTTTTGAATTTCTTGCTCTAGTATTCAAAAATAATTCAAACAAAATTGTGAAATTTAAAATATTTGAATAACCCATGATTGATTATGTTAATTTTACTTGTCCAACCACGTACATACGAAACAAACTGCACTCATTCCACCAACATTCGGATTTAGAATTATACTAATGTATTTTTTTAACGAGTGCGTTTGTGCAACGGACAGACCAATAATTCAAGAATTTGCATAAATCCTGCCGTCCGTACCAAACGCCACTTCTGACGGATATATGAGGTTACAAGTTCCAAAATTGGTAGTTTAGCATTATATTCTAGTTAAACAGCCTTGATCCCATTGATGGGCTTTTGAGCCGAAATCGCGTTACATAAACGATCCAAATGTGCGTAAGAGTGTACAAGAAAATTTTGGTCAAGGTTCGAAAGTCGAAACAATGCAGTCGAAAATGTGTATTGTGGTACGAAGAATATGTTGTTGAGGGTCCATTGTTATGTTCGGTAATTAACAGGTATTAATAGAAAGAAGAATCAACAATGGAAGGTGTGATGGATTAGAAACACGTGAAGATGTGTTCATTCATATGAGAAAGCTCGAAATCCTTCGAAATGTTGTAACTATAATACATCCAATTATTCGTAAGTAGATAATGAAATAATTAACGAGTTCCGTGTATTAGTTTTATCGTTGAATTTTTAAATAAATATCCCGTTGATATCGCTCATATGAAACATGCTAATTATTCGTAATTATGAAATTTAACATCATCGTATATCTTAATAAGATCTGTGATATAATGCGCATCGTTATTAAATTTCCGTAACAATACATATGTTTGCTCAATATTTGTTCGTTTTAACATGTAATGGAACAATTTGAATAAAAAACACATAACTCACACGCAAAGGAGAGCACGATAAATCATTAACGAGAATAGCTTAATTTTTATAATACGCTCATTTTACGAATAAAGAGCACAATTAGACGCTCCGTGTATTTCGTGCTTAGGAAAAAATGAGGAACATTTCAATTAAATATCATTACGTTCATTTTTTTCGGATTTTAATTACTAATTACGTGAAAGGGATCTTTCAACGATGATATCATTTTGTTAGTCCTTGTGTTGATAGATCACTATCACAATTTGCACTATTATTAAGGTGCAACCTTGTTGAAAAATTCTATAAACACTTCAACTCATATTTTGTATTCGATGCTTACTGCAAGTACTCATTAAATCGTAATGTTAATGGAAATCCGAGGTGAATCAATAAGTTAAAAGTCTTCATTTTGACATACATAATATTTCGCTTTCACAAAATTCTTTAAAAATAATTGACATTGTTTTTTATGATTTTCATGACATCTGCAACCTCCATAATGTCAGTTATGAATTGAGATCTTTTTTAAAAAGTTGAAAGTTTCGTTTTTTTTATATGTTAAAAAGAAAGCAATTCTTGAAAAACTTGAAATTATTTTCAAGCTAAATAATACATAATTACGTTCATAAAATAAATTTGCCTTACATTGCTCAAATTTAATAACTGATGCCAATCAATACATCCGTTAAGATCAAAATACATAAATATTCATATTCATACATCAATTTTTATCCATCCTAAAAACACATAAACATCCTCAATCACATCCACATTAAACAAATCATGCATAAAAACCGCCGAAATTTTCCAATAAACCGGAAACAACGAAATTTTCCGACGCACTTGCGAAACCCGCCTCGAAAAAGGAACAAAATCCGAAACGAATACGCGTTTCCGGCTGTTGGCAACACTGTTGTTACGTCTGTTTCTATGTGTGTGTGCTAGAAAATGGCTTCCACATAATCACAACGTATCGAGAGATCTATTATATTACACGCTCGTATAATATTATATGGCGTTACGTGCCGGCCGGAATTTCGATCCGAACAACCACCGTAATGTATGCGTAACTTTCACTCGAAATATTGTGTGTATGTGTGTTGTCTTCGGATTCGAATGGTGAAAAATTTTGAGAGTTAAGGAGGCGTGTGTGGCACGTGGTTGATGTCTTTTTTCGGTAAGGTCGTTAGTGGTTTTGGTATAAACGAGTGGTGGAGTGTTATGTCGTTATGATGTTTTAGGGAGGTTGTATATGGGTTTAAAAAATTAAATTATTTTGTATTAGGGTGGTTTGAATTTTCAAAAAAAAATTCATTATATTAATTTAATCATAGTTATGTTATGAATCATTAGGTAAAATCTGAAATTATTTCAATGACTTGATCATATAAATTGTCGGAATTATTCAATTGCACCTAATTATCAAAATAGTAACAATAGTGCAAATAGTATGGTGATTTTTTAAATTAATGTTCAATACAATGTTTTGGATGAAATTGAAAAATTGATTTACATATTTTTGACATTAATATGTTCTATTAATTATAATGATGTTAGAATATGGTGTCTAATAATAGGATTAAGTTAAGAAACTAGGATTAGATTTGCATCACAAAATAACCAATTCTGAATACAAATGAAACATGCAATAGAAAATTTTGTTCAAGGATAGATCTTCGTTTATAATACGAGTAAAATTCATTAAAAATCTGTAAACTTTGCCATTTTGGAGATTAACGCGCGGATAATGACTCAACTGCAAACAAGAAATTTTAATTTTCGTATATTGAACGATACATAAAATAAGATTTACATATTTTATTCTGCCTGAAAATTCTAATTTTTTTTCGATGATGTATTAGTATTTTTTCCCAAAAGACCACTTGATGACATAGCAATTCCGTACACTTCGAAAAGTGGGCAACGTAAAGAAAAGTTACATTTTTTTATGTTTCTTTCATTTGCAAATATTTTCCTTAATGGAAAAAAAATCGCGTACATAAAAAAAATTTAGCAAAAAAAATTGAAAAAAAAACATGACCTACATCCGTGTCAAACCCTTATACCCAAGAGAATTTAAACTTCTACACGTATCGATTTATATAAATAAAATATTACTGAACACATCAACACTTTACACTCTACAAAGTTAAGCGATATATAAAACGACCAATAAGTACATAGATCACTCTCTTTTCATATATTTATCAAGTTCAAACTTCGGAAAACCTCAATACAAACCACCTAAAGACAACGACCAACAAGTCGACTTTCCCAAACGAAAACCCCTCCAACTCATACCCAATCCAAACAATTACACAAATCCGATTCGGATGCACTTTTCCGCAATCCTCTGGTACACGTATGATATCGACACATCTCGTTTACGATTTCCCAACAATTTCCCAACGTTATTCGGCCTTCGTATGCGTTCGTCTTCCATCCGCTAAACGGCGTTGCACCACATCGAAGAATTCCGATTGTAATGAAAAGGTCACGAAAAATCTACGTTTTCTCGTCGTTTTCGATATTCGGACCAGTTCAATGTTGCGGTGTCTTAATTGCGTTTCGGAATTTGTGATTCTGGCGGAGTGTTCGGTAAATAAGCGCGTGGTGTTCGTTGGTGATGTGTGCTTTCGTAAATATTGATTCGTGATGATTGCTAGGATGATATTGGGAAATGTGAGATATTGAAAATCAGTGTCGGTGTTTTTTGTGAAAAATGTATTCGCATAATCGATTCGTTTTAAATTTAATTAGTCATGAAAATCAATATGTAATACTAGAAAAATAAAAATTTTTGAAAAAGTCATAAGTTATTCATTTTCAATCTTTTTTATTTTATTTTTTCACAGATTATAGAGAAATCTTTGAAGATTAAAATACATATGATGTCTAACAACGAGTAAAAGTCATTGGATTTTTATTCTCCAGTGAAAGATCAATTATTGAAAGTCAGAGAAAATGCTGGGCATATTTTAATTCATCATTAATTAACAATGAGTGATGAGGCCTATTTTCATTCACGCTGACATAATACATTAACAAACAAAATTACTTATTTTGAGTTCTGAAAATCTCAGAGAAATACATCAGCATTAATTGCATCCCCAAAAATGTACTAATTGGTGCAGTGTTTTCTCTGAATTCAATTATCGATCTTTCACTAGAATAGGAAAACTCGATGAGTTTTGCATCCCCAAAACGTACTAATTGCTGCGGACCTGCGGTGTTTTCTCTGATTTAAATTATTGATCTTCAACTAGAATAGGAATACTCAATGAGTTTTAATTGTTGCTGGACATCTCAAAAAATCCAATTTAATTTCCAAAATATGCTCTATAATATCTACAAAAAGTTTAAAAATTAATAACTTATGACTTTTTCAAACCCTTCTGTCTTTTAGTGGCTACCCTATATTGTATTATAATAAGGGTCAGTTAAAAATGTAATCATCTTTTTTTTTAAATACGTCATTAAATGAGATCAACCTTTCCAATGTATGTGTTGTGAAAATAAACTATCGACTTAAATCAGATAGTGAAAGGACACGAAGTTTATATCAACGTATCATTAAACATGTCAAAGTACCTTCGTGTGTACCTAAACATTCAATATTTTTAAAATTAAGTCATAAAATACAAATAGCCTACAGCGACAAAAACATATAATATATAAAATAAAATTCTCATATTACATTACAAGACACTAATACATATATCAAAAGTCTCTTTTTTTCTCAAATAAACATATTTTATTGACAATCACATATCAAACAAATATTTCAAAATTCAATTTAACATCCCTTCACATCACAACCCATCTCACACACACTTTCGACATTCAAAAACCTTTTGATTCGCCGACTACGATAAAAAAACCATTGCAGCAAGTGCATTGTGCCGCAACTGCGTTATGCAAACGAGAGCATATATCCGTTGCACAAATATGCAAGTACCTCTCGTTAAGGCTGTCGAGGCCGATCTCGTATATCTGGCCAATATTGCAATTCCACACTGACCAGATGAAATCTTCGAGCACGACTAGGACATTATATGGATCAGAGCACACGTTTATTATTTATTTGCTGTAACTTTCGCGTGTAGAATGCTAGTTGCACGCACTCGTATATTTCTCGTTAATAGTAACTAGTGCACTAATGAGTCTTCTGAGAAACCCGGGTTGTGTTCGGTTCGATTTCGAATATGATTGTGTTTTATCTGGAGGTTGTATTGAAAGGGATTCTTTGTTCGAATGTTGCAGCTTTCGAATATTGTTGGGAAAATGTTGTTTTAATTGGCTCTGGATGTTTCCGTTCATTGTCTATGAAAGTAAATTGTATTATTTATACGGTGACACGAAATGGTTGTGAAATGTGCATATTCTGTTTTGAAATTTATTATTTTTTATGTGCAAAAAATGTCAAGATGTTTCGTTATAAAATTTTAATGTTGTTGATTACATTGAATGTTTTTTTAGCGTGACTAAAATTTTATTTCCAATATCAAGTAATATTTCTTGATAACGTTGATATTTATTGTACCTACGAGAGGGAAAAAGTCTCTTTGGCTCCATTATGTTGGAACAATAAAAATAATTTCAAATATAGTGTAGCAGCATCATTACCGTATTTTAACAAATAACACGTTCTAAAAATACATTCGACAAAGCAAACAAAAAACGAACTTTGTGCATCACACATCCCCAAACGCGTGGGATCGCAAAGGACACAATCTTCATTTAAAAAGAAAAAAAAATTATAAATGACGATTCTAATTCCGAGAAAATTATAGGAACAAAAATATCGGGACGTCCTTCAGACAAATATCGAATGTCAATGGAGAACATCCAAAATAAAATTCAGTTACAAAATGTAAAAATTTCCACTACTTGACAACAAAAATACACCTGACGATACTAACAAATAAATCTGTTGAGAATCCGGCATTGCCGTTTTTCCATTTTCGCACGAATGGAACGTCATTGATATACCACTAAAAGCAATAAATTAGCACGATCGTTATTGTAAGTCATTCGTGAATGTAATACGAAATAAAATAGATTTTTTTTCAATACATTTTCGCTTTGACATTGAAAGTCTATAACGCGTGCTATTATTGAAATCGTGATGCTCTAACCGTTTAATACGAGCGAAAAAAAGGCTATCACGATCGTAACAATTGCACGTTTTTTTATATAGGTTATAATAAATTGGCACGATTGATTTAATTATTGCATATTGGAATTTTCAAAGGATGTAAGTTTGTGGTTGTATGTGATGCTTTTTGCGAACTAAATATGTCTAAATATGATTTATTGCATTGGATATGAATTAAAGGGATACTGTTAACTGTTACGCTTTCTCAAGCCTTAAGCTGTACTATAAATTAGAACTGAATGAAAATGTCGTAAATGTATCTCTTTTTTTGAAATATATCTGTATAAATAAACTATCTGTATTTAATTGCAAAAATTTATCGTGGAAATATTTTAATGGTTAAACGTTAAATGTCTAGTTACATATAAAGTTTCACGTTACGAAACATGCTGGTTTAAAAAAAAATGCACTTAATTTTTTTTCTTTAATAAAAACTAGAAATATCAAGGAAAACTTCCAAAAATGATCACGTATTCGTGTCATAATTTTAATGCACGTGAGTAACCATGTTCATTCAATTTTATCACCGTTCGATCATAAACTGCACAGCATTAACAATGAACAAAAATCTTCGAGTTCCTCTTCCAACATAAGCAAATTGAATATGCATTATGCAAAACTCGAGTATTCTAAGAGCTTAATTTGCGAAAAATAAAACAACTTTACGACATCGACCATCGTAAATGCATTCCATGCATGTTATCGTTTTACTACCTATAAAACAATTTGTCGTAAAACCTCCTTTACGCGAGAATCCACACGCAAAATTTACATTTTTTTTATATATCGTCACAGAAATGACAAGCGAAAAGGTCCGTGACAATTTTGCCGAATGTTTACGACCTCGAAAAGGGGCGAAAATGGACAATACCTGTGACAAAATGTACCGTCGACATAAATATTCCTCTTTATAATTGCCCCGAATGTGTACGACAACGCGAAACAAAAGTCGGTGGGGAAAAAAAGCGCGAAACGAAAATAAAAGGGAAAACAAAACGGTTTTCGACATTCGAAAAATGGCAATCGTGACATATAAATCATGGATCGAGATTTGATCGAATTGTTTTATATACGAAGCGGTTTATATACGAACGATTTATAGGTGAAATTCGTTCAGTGAAAGTATTGCTTAGGTGAGCTTTAGTTTTGTGACATCGGTCGTTAAATATCAATAAAT
The DNA here is from genome assembly GCA_009617725.1 of Hydropsyche tenuis. NCBI lineage: Eukaryota > Metazoa > Arthropoda > Insecta > Trichoptera > Hydropsychidae > Hydropsyche > Hydropsyche tenuis. The sequence goes on from VTON01000004.1 coordinate 5,235,029, forward strand.
ATGGCGGTGGTTATTTATGGCCGTCTTCGTATTAATCGAATAGATAAATATTATATAATTCGATTGTTAAATGATCTTTTGTGTTCGGAGATAACCCATAGATAAAGCGGGCGTTAATTTCGAATTTTAACGACTCCATTCAAATTGATTTATGAATGAATGATGAAAAAATAGATTTTATTCAATAATCCCTTCGAAATATCAAATTAGATTTGTTTCATTATTATAAAAAAATAATTAATAAACAATCTGCTTTTTCAAATAGCGCATTCTCATAATTAATCAATCGATTTAGAATATAATAAATATCCATCAATTTTTTCTAAATAGGAATCCCAAACAAATTTCTCACTGAATCAACCAGTCATTAATTAAAACCGCTAGACGCAACTAACCGAAATAGCATTCTCATTAAATCATCAATCGTATAAAAAAAAAACCACCAAACCATCAACATAACCCATGCACGAAAAAAACCATACACCATCCATATTCATATCAAAACCCAATTTCCCGACCATCACCCGCCGATAAAACCCATAACAATCGAACCCATCCACATCCTATACAATCAAACGACCCATTCTTCCCAAAACGAACAACTTAACAGCCGGATCGTTCATCTGACCAAATCTCGACTAGATTCCGGATTAGCGAAGGTTCTCGGTGCGGTTTCGAAACGGACGTCCCTTCTAACGGACACAAAAGGCCGAAGAGTTACGATATTGCCATAGGAACGGTGTACATTGGGATTGTACCGACTACAATTACACGTGCTGGGGATTGTATGTGCTGATTCCGAAGCAATTCGCACGATGGGATGTTTTGCGAGGCGGCCGTGTCATATCCGCGATGTGGTGGGAAAATGTATCGATTAATGGTTAAGGATCTGGCGTGATTGTAAGATTTTCCGACGATTAGATTGTAGATATGTGTTTTATGGTCGGTTTCGTAACTGGGTCATGCTTGGGGATATTTTGACGTGTAGTTAATTGTTAATGGCCGGTGTACGTGTGTGGATTGAGGGAATATGTCGGTAGCGCTTTGGGATATGTGTTTCGATATTAGAATTGAATTTATTAGAATTCTATTTATCGTTTTGAAGATCTGTCGTGGTTGTATGATTGTAGATTTGGGTTAAAATCGGTTTTGTAATTTAAATAGAGAATTTTTTGATATTTACTTAATTGTTAATGACCATTATACGTGTGTGGATTGAGGGAATCAGTTAGTAACGCTTTGAGATATATTTATTGATTTTTTCTAAGATTTAGTATGTTTCAAGATTAATATTGGATTGATTAGAATTATATTTATCATTAAAAAAATCTGGAATGATTGAATGATTATAGGTTTGTATTTAAAAATTGGTTTCATAACTTAACTAGAGAACATTCTGATATGTATTAAAATGATCGATTGTTTGATTCGAATTTTCCGTGTTTAAATAATACATAGATCTACCGGTAATTTTATATTATGTTTAGAATGTCTTCACGTCGATTTATTTCATGATTTATTCGCATATTGTCTCATACACACCAATAATGCTAGAAGCACTCATCAATCATACTTGAAGCACAAACCAATTGTACTTAAGTGAATATACCAACAATATCAGAAGCAAACACCAATCATACGTCAACCGTATTGAAAGCACATCAATACAGCAACAGCACAATTTTTCAACATACATTTTCATACACCAGAAAATAATTAAATTTCGAACACACCGTCAACGCAGCATGGAATCAATTGGTTTCGAAATGTTTACATTTTTTCCGTTGTATAACTTGCTGGTCTTTCGTTTATGCTAATCACTGACCCGCCTCCTAAAACCACGAACTAATGACGATGGGTCAACCTGGCGATGACGAAAAATCAGAAATCTCTTCCTCCTGCTGCCGTTTTCCGGCCGCGAAGAAAGGTCGCCGTGTCGGAAAGAAATCGAGAAATGGAAAGAAAAAATACCGAAGCGAAAAATTTTTCGTCCGTTTATTATATTATTTAATCACAGTTTTACATAATCGCCTATACGTGCTCTTTTCTTCGGCAGCGTCGTTTTATCGTTATTGTTGTTCGATTTTTTATGCGTATTATAATTCGTGCTTGTTTATAGGCGTTGAAAGCCGCAGGAAATTTCTCTTCATTGCAACACAAGTGAAAAATTTTTTTTTCGATAGGGAAAAAGTCGAAAGCGCACACGCGGAGGATGCTAATCATATTTATAAATACGTCAATAAATGCGCGATTAAAATTTTTGACAATTCGCGGGTTTTTTAGTAGTTTGTGTGTTTGTGGGACGCGTTTATGACCGTTTTGTAATGTACGTAATGAAACGAGTATTTTCAATTCGTCGTTGAATTATGGATACTTCACGTTTTAGTATTTGATATCATTATTCATTCCGAGATGTAAAATCAATTATGTTGTGTATGAAACGTGTTTTTATTACAGGTTGAAAACGATTTAAATATTTAATTTTCATATTTAGAGATGAATCGATAAAATAAATTGTAACGATGGGTATATTATTTAAAGGTTTTAATTCAAGGTGTACTAGAATATAAACAAAAACGACATTATTTCATACTTAAATAACCTTTTATATGAAAAACATTAACATCAACAAATTTAATTGCAAAACTCATACATTTTTCATTCCCACCGCAAAACATAATTAAATGATAAATCCAATCAAAATGATAAACGCGAAACGTGCACGAGGAAAATCCGCATTTAATATGAAAGCGCAAACATTTTCGAAGAGCACACACAAACAACGCGATTTATTTATACACACTTTCGCCGATTTTTCGCACATTTCACGTACAAATTTGCGCGACAGCCATAATAATCGAGAACGAAACAATAATTTCGCGAGACAACCGAAAATCACACCTCATCAACGACGACAAACAGTGTTAACGCAAAAACCCAACAGTTGTCTTTCGTTTCGGACGTCACTTTCAAAACGGCTATTATTGGCGATGTTTCTGCGGGCTCTTTTTGTCGATTCGTTTCGGGTACTTTTGAATTTAACGATGAAGCTATTTTCGATCGATTAAGAATTGTGTGTTTTTTTTTTCAATTTCTCTTTATTAGTCGTTTTTGTGTGAAAATTGTGAAAAGTGTTATCTATTGTTGATAATTGAATTGATCATTATTTTATCATCTATCATTCTAGAATTGTTTTGTTTAATAATAGTTCTTGTTATGTTTCTATTTTAGAATTATTTCTTACGTATAATGAACGAAAATATATGATCTTTCTTTTATAAATGTTATTATGAAAATTTATTAACAGTAAATATGTATATATTTTTGTTGATCATAAAAAAGGTAGACTTACAATCAGTTATGTTAGGTTTTTTTCATAAAGTTTTAGGAATTAAATAATGTTTATTTCGATACGGGAATCCTTATTTATCTTTAGATCCCTCTAACAAAAATATGCTTTCACTGATAAATACATTTTCACTATAAGATAAACATTGATAAGATCTAACATTTTAAATATGGGTCATTATCGTATGTTTAATCAAAATAAATTGCATTGGAAAATAATTTGAATACGAAATATTTAATATTAAATCCTTCAACTTTTAAATTAGAATTATGTATTTTTCAATGAAAATCATATAAATTTGATTTTAGACAATGGTATACACCTCATATCTAAAATACGATGTTCTATACAAAAATTGTATTATATTTTGAAAAATTTGAAATATACATTTTTCAATAAAAATCGTATGAATTTAATTCTAGAAAAGGATCTCATATATTTTATTTGAAACAAAATATTCAAACACATCTAAAATACAAATTCTCAAACAACTTTCATATCTGGACAAATTAGGCATCGATACCTTATCCGATACAAATCATAAAATCATCAAACCCATTAACCATTAATTGATCTTCCAACATCCAACATTTAACATTATCAAAACGCAACAAACTCACCGACAAAGCAATAAATACGCGCCAGGGCTAAATCGGGAATTTCATCAGTGTGTCCCTTGCATAACCCACTCGCCGCGTACAAACTGATTTTTCTCGAATTTCTGTTTCTTTTTATAATTTTTTTTTTGGGTTGTGACACGACAGGTGAGATGTTCTTAAGGTCGTCTTAAGGAACTTTCTTTTTTCGCCGATCTGGTACGACCGGTCGTTCGTCGTGGTCCATTTTCTCGAAACCTTGACGTTGCGTAATGGAGGCAATTGTGGAAATCGGGCAAAGGGCAACCAGGAGGTGCTCGAACCCATGTGTCGGATGGGTTTGTTCGGAGTGGAAATTTTGAAAGCGGTTCGACGGATGACGCATTGGTAAAATTTGCACATCCTTGTGTTATGTAAATGTGCATTTATTGTATGGTGGATTAGCGGTAGTTTTTTTTAATGTTTTATTGGTTTATACTCGGAATTGGAATATAGTGATGAAGTGTGTTGGAAAATAATTGATCTGTAGTATGTTGATGTCGAGAATTTGCTGTTTAACAATATATTGAAAAAAATTGAATTAATTGATTTATTGCTGAAAATTTTAACATGTCCTTATATTATGTCTTTTAAGATTTGATAAAGTGATTTACAATTAAAAATAGAAAAGTTAATTATTTTTATATGGTATACAATGAAATATATTTTTTTAATAGTTAATCTACGATGCACGATTTAAAAAATTTGTATTCCTTTTATATATTCATCCTAACAATTTTTATTTTTATTTTTATATGTATGCAATCTGCATATTATAATTTTTTTTTACTTTGAAGAGACCCATCATTCATATTAAAACCTTATATTCTTCAACATATTTTATAATTTAAATTTAATACTTCTACTGAAGTTATTATTATTATTATTATTATTTATTTTTAACGTCTATTTAACAGTGGAAATTGTTCAAAATCTAAACACTTAACGTGAAAAATCATTTAACAATAAATAATACTATAGCCCTGAAAATATACTATGTACGTATATTATATTATAACGTTTAACATGAAATAATGAAGATGGAATTATTTTAGACTTTTATCAATTGGGAATTGGATCGAATTTGATCAATTTTAGTTTTGAGAATTAATCATCCGTTTAATGAATGGTTTATCGATGTTTAACATTGAAAATGATCGTCTGATGCAGTAGAAAATGTAATACGAAACTAAAATAAACTAAATCTTTTTTTGTTGTTTTTTTTCATAAAAAAAATATTTTGATCCCTTTAGTTTCGTATTAAGCATATTCTAATACATCTAACGATGATTTTAATTATTAAACATCGATAAACCACCCATTTAACGAGCAACCAATTCTCAAAACTAAAATTGACCAAATTCGATTCAATTTCCATTTGATAAAAGTCCAAAATAATTCCATCTTCCATCAAAAGGGTTAAGGTCTTCATTTCGAAAACGACACTTAACACGAGACATTGAGATGAAAGCGAAACGTGAACGAAGCGAGAGAGTAATTCACTTTCACCGAAGTGTTGCCAATATATTTTTTTGCGTGCCATCAAAATTACATCGTTACACGGAACGCATCGAAATTGTCGTTTAAATAAATTGCCCGCGAAAAAAAGACGTACACGTAATCGGCCATAATGCGACACGTAACGTTCGCATTTGAAAACGTTGTGCGAATTCGAAAAAGCTTGCTTAGTCGAAACGATCGCTTTTTAATTAGTTGGAGAACAACAAGCGAACTTTTGAAAAGTCCCGCCCATACGGAAAAGGGTCAAAGTTAACATCTCGATTTAAAAGTTTTCCCGCGCGTGGTGGAAATTAAAAAAAAAGTTTTAATGTAAAACCGCGTGTTACCCAATTCGGTATCGTTATTCAACTTGTTTATATATTGAAAGTGCGGATATTTGCATTCGAAATTATATCATTACGATTGAAAATTATGTGCACAATGTTTGTAAATCGGTTCAATTCATGGAAAAATATGCGAATTGCAAAACGATGATTCAATAATTCATGTTTTGGTGTTTTCGTTGCAAAATTTCTGTATAAACAATTGATAAATTCTATTATAAACATTAGAAAATTAACACGGAAAATCCTATTATGAACATTTGAAAATTTTCAAATTTCTTTCACAGTTTTTTCGATTTATTATTGAAGTGAATCACCAAAACGTCAATATTGATATATTTTCTCTTTGAGTTTCATATTCAATGCGAAATTATAATGTTTTGATAACTAATTCGAAAATTTTTATACATTTAAAAATTGGCAGAGTAATCTCTCAAAATATTGAACAATCAATCATCCATTTATCCACCTGATCAAAATGCGAACATTTCGATCACACCTCCATAAATCAACACACGAATAAATTAATCAAAAAAAAACTCACCAGCATCTTTGGAATGCGACGTCCTCTGAGCAGAAGCCAACAGAACAAGAGAGGCCAACACGAGCCCCGGCAAATTGAAACACCCCTTACGCGCCATATTTAAATCGCAAACTCAAACAACCTCAAACCTCAAAAACCACAACTAAAAACTCAATCGTCAACTGAACATGAAAGCATACTTCCTCCGACACTTCAAAAACCGCGACATCACCGAACCCAATCGCGATAATTTGACAGTTTGAATTGGCGCGTTTTCGCAGGGGCGCGGGGGTGGGGCGGCGTCCGGGGGTTGGCGCGGCTTTCCGCCACCGCGCGTCTTCTCGCCGGTCTAGGCAGCTCGTTTCGCGGCCCGGTCGGTGGCGGGTTTTTCGGTTTTGGATCGCGCGTTGTGCTCGCGTGCTCGCGGCTCGGTTGTCGGTTGGGTATTGTTGGGCGATGAGAGCGCGAGGGCATCTGTCGGCGGCCACAGCCGTGCCGCTGGCCTCAAACGAGTCAAGAGACCGGATTGTTGTCGGATTTTTTTTATGTAAACGAATGGTCCGCGTATATCATCGTTTTGACGGTACCGGCTTTTTGTTTTGGGTTTTTTGTATGTGTGGGGCAAGTGCGGCTTTGTTAATGTGTGAAAATTAGCGGTGTTTAATTAGATTATTGATTGTACAGGTATTTTTTAACGTATGACGGAGATACGTTATTGAATATTAAATTTCTATTTTTAATGTAATATTTCGAATGTGTGCTTACATATTTTTTCCGAAATGTATTGGCCGTAGGTGAGGGTAGCTCGTGATTTATAATATTTAATAAATTTTTGAAAATTAATTAATTTGAGAACCACCAATATTCTGCTTTGATTTCAACCAGAACTCCTGAAATTCCGTTTTCTTCCTTCATATGTTTGAATTTTGAATAAATATTCGTTTATATTATTTATATTTGTTTATTTATTTATATTTGTTTATTTATTTATATTCGTTTATTATACATATATTTTCGTAGTATGAATTTATTGATTAAAAATGTTTTGTTTTATAATTCGAGGTTCTAGAGACCCGCATTTTTTTCTATATTATTTTTGGAAACGTAGACAGATAAAGAATTTTCATATTTATTATGGTATAGATATTATCGAATATAAATTGGTCATTATAAAATGGGTGATCCATAATTTGATGTTCATAAGCCACACATTTTTTTCTATATAAGATACAAAAAAAGGTTGTTATTTTCGAATATTCGGAAAAATAGCTAGAAAATTTTCATACTTACAATATCTTCTATTTTATATAATAAATATAATAATAGTCGATTTTCGTTTGTGATAAAATTCATAACAATCATTACTATAATATGATAACGTTAGATACGATAAAAGAAAACCGTTAATGTTATATTTTGAACATCAATTATCAAATCAACTTTTAAATTTCATGATTAATTTTGTCTTCAACGTAAAAAACTTTCAACATTTTCGTAAATATTTGAAATTAAACTTTGATATAACTTTTGAGGAACTAAATTTCGAAAATTTTACATATGAAATGGTTTCATCCTAAACAATATCTAAATCTAAAACATACCCATTTACTAACCTCGTCACATTCCGCTTAACATCGGAGATAGATAATAACCATTTCGTTCAACAACTTACAATTAATATTGAATATGTTTTTGAAGAGTTTCCACTATAATTTTAGTATTTTATGGTGCAAAATTTTCATATGCATTGAAATTATTTTCATATTCAATTTTAAATTGTCAACGTGGATACTGTAATTATTTATTAACAAATTGTAAAAAAAACTTCTTCGATGCCGTTGAAAATACCGTAATTATATGTAATTGCATGATTAAACTTAAAATTAAATCGATTCGTTTAAAAATACATTCATAAGTGTGATACCTCTCAAACGAGTTTGGTTAAGAAACTAACAAGTGGCATAATCATCTTTCTCGAAAATCCTACACATAAATAATCAGATGCTTTCGAGAATCCTAAAAGAAGTATTATTAACGAGAGATTCTATAATATAATAGTTACTGGCTAGAGAGAAATGAAAATTCAATGAACTAATTTGTTCTATGTTTAGGTTTAACAGATAAATATGTAAATTACTCTGCGAGTTTATTGCTGAATACATTTTTTGGTATTAAATTTAGAATCTTTATTACACTAAATATTTGAAGAATTGACAAAAATAATAATTGAACATATCTCAAAAATGAAAAATAAACCAAAATAAAATCTTGTAGAAAAAACTGCATACTTGATTTAAAATTGCATATTTTCTGAATCTGTAATGGTATTTGGATAATAAAAAATTACTATTATATTATATAATACTGATGTACTGTAATATTTTTTAGATAATCTTGAATACGACAAAGTCAAATATTATTATAACATCATTCATTCATTGATCTGACAACTATGGGTGGTTCCTTGTCTTCCTATCCTATAGTATAATATAATATAATATTAACTTGGTCCTTTTGAAAAACATTATCAAATTAAAATAAAATGAATTGATTTAAATTTAATCAATATATATTGTATGTACTTGAAAAATAATTATAATTATTGATTCTTACTATAGTATATTTCTGATTAACTGTCATTTGATGACTAATCACCTTCAACTCTTAATTAGACTTTTTCATATTTATTTTTGCGAAAATTTTCAATGTCCACCGTCTTCGAGCCTTTTGGTGTGTCAATTATTGTCAAATACACTGTTCTTATCTGAAAAATCAACAAAAAGAACTTAAAATAAGACAAGGCTATGTAAACGATAATTTGCCGGAAAGATTGCAACAAACGCAACAGAACGCAATGAAATAGCAAATTAACACTACAACTAAACAGTTTTCAAATTGTAAATTGTTTTTTCAAACCAATTTTATGTCAAATTAATAAATATTTCAATTGCTAATATTTTAAACATTAAAGAAACAGTTTGAATTATTATTTAGTTTTTAAAATCTCAATTTTTTTTATTAATAAAAAATATTACTTTAGCGATCAGACTTTCACGTTCATAATATAAGGCTGATGCATATATGTGTGACCCAGTATCAATCCCTCCCAAATCCACTTTTTTTCAAAGTTGAGATTTTAATGCAGATATATAGTATCCATTGAAATGAACAATTCTTTCATATAAAAATCTACCAAATCCCAAAGGATTTGGTAGATTTTTAACATTTTAAGACCAATATCTCCCAAATCCTCACGCATTCGCAATCAGCCAGATCAACCGGTCGAATCCACCAATAGGAACGCAGCATTCAAAGCTGCGACCGTTTAGTAGTTTGTTGGCCGTCGTCAGAGTGAAGTCAGAGTCACGTTGTTTTTGTTTCTGGCGATTTAAAATGGACGAAGACAGGATCCAACAGGAGGAACCAGTTAAGAATTTAACCAGGAAAAGGAAAAGGCAGCCTAATCGCTGGAAAATCCTGATCCTTAGAATCAATATCTCCTATCTCCATATTTATTTCCCTTTTTTTGCGTAGTTTATTGAAATTTACATGAAAATATACATGCCAATTTGCTCCAAATAATCCAAAGAATAATTTAAAAAATAAAAGTCAGAGTTAAAAACGATGGTGAATAAATAAGAAGTTTTTCGTTGTTTGCCAAAAATTTACCAAAACTGATTTGGGAGGAATTGATACTAGGCTCCACATATACGAGTAAGTTGTTACTTTTTTCAAGCTTTTTTTTAAAATCAAATGATAAAACTGATTTTTATCTATGAATTATTGTTATACAATCAATTATACAGTTTTCTTTAGTGCCAATAACCTTCTTCCACCTTTCTACGAGCATAAATATAAACTTTTTATAAAAATCTTCAGATTTCGAACTGAAAAATGAATCAAGAGCTGTTTTGAGTTCCGATATTGATGTAATTGTTTTTCCATGCTGAATATGTTAAAATCAGACGAGGAAAAGTCCAAAGAATGTAATAGGTTATCGATCGACGATATCCAATTAAATTAATGTAATTTGTTTTGGGTCATGAATGTTTCATACTGCAACGCGGTCTTCCAAATTTGTTTGCTTCAATTGATAAGGAACTCAAACATGGTATGTATTTTAAAACCAACCCGATGTGTTACAGATACAGATACATGTGTTACAGATACAGTTCAGTTCAGTTCAGTTCAGTTCAGTTCAGTTCAGTTCAGTTCAGTTCAGTTCAGTTCAGTTCAGTTCAGTTCAGTTCAGTTCAGTTCAGTTCAGTTCAGTTCAGTTCAGTTCAGTTCAGTTCAGTTCAGTTCAGTTCAGTTCAGTTCAGTTCAGTTCAGTTCAGTTCAGTTCAGTTCAGTTCAGTTCAGTTCAGTTCAGTTCAGTTCAGTTCAGTTCAGTTCAGTTCAGTTCAGTTCAGTTCAGTTCAGTTCAGTTCAGTTCAGTTCAGTTCAGTTCAGTTCAGTTCAGTTCAGTTCAGTTCAGTTCAGTTCAGTTCAGTTCAGTTCAGTTCAGTTCAGTTCAGTTCAGTTCAGTTCAGTTCAGTTCAGTTCAGTTCAGTTCAGTTCAGTTCAGTTCAGTTCAGTTCAGTTCAGTTCAGTTCAGTTCAGTTCAGTTCAGTTCAGTTCAGTTCAGTTCAGTTCAGTTCAGTTCAGTTCAGTTCAGTTCAGTTCAGTTCAGTTCAGTTCAGTTCAGTTCAGTTCAGTTCAGTTCAGTTCAGTTCAGTTCAGTTCAGTTCAGTTCAGTTCAGTTCAGTTCAGTTCAGTTCAGTTCAGTTCAGTTCAGTTCAGTTCAGTTCAGTTCAGTTCAGTTCAGTTCAGTTCAGTTCAGTTCAGTTCAGTTCAGTTCAGTTCAGTTCAGTTCAGTTCAGTTCAGTTCAGTTCAGTTCAGTTCAGTTCAGTTCAGTTCAGTTCAGTTCAGTTCAGTTCAGTTCAGTTCAGTTCAGTTCAGTTCAGTTCAGTTCAGTTCAGTTCAGTTCAGTTCAGTTCCAGTTCAGTTCAGTTCAGTTCAGTTCAGTTCAGTTCAGTTCAGTTCAGTTCAGTTCAGTTCAGTTCAGTTCAGTTCAGTTCAGTTCAGTTCAGTTCAGTTCAGTTCAGTTCAGTTCAGTTCAGTTCAGTTCAGTTCAGTTCAGTTCAGTTCAGTTCAGTTCAGTTCAGTTCAGTTCAGTTCAGTTCAGTTCAGTTCAGTTCAGTTCAGTTCAGTTCAGTTCAGTTCAGTTCAGTTCAGTTCAGTTCAGTTCAGTTCAGTTCAGTTCAGTTCAGTTCAGTTCAGTTCAGTTCAGTTCAGTTCAGTTCAGTTCAGTTCAGTTCAGTTCAGTTCAGTTCAGTTCAGTTCAGTTCAGTTCAGTTCAGTTCAGTTCAGTTCAGTTCAGTTCAGTTCAGTTCAGTTCAGTTCAGTTCAGTTCAGTTCAGTTCAGTTCAGTCACGGGACCGAATATATACGGCACATATTTGCAGAGCATATGATGACCGCGATTGTGATCACGAACAATTCTAAAAAGCGTCAACCTTTTTTTTAGGGAAATTTTTTTACGGTTCGAATAATTTTGAAAAATATTATGAAATTTTTTTTTTACATTGTAAAATTATGGAATAAGAAAATAATTTTTGGCCTGTCCCCCCTTGGAATAATCTGAACCGTATATACAAAAGCAACTTTTCCAACTACAACAGACATGGCCGCGGTTATGGCGATGCGCGCGCGCTTTACGACCACCACACTGTTAGTCTACAACTGACGATGGAAGACGTTTGGTGCTTTTCGAGGTGTTAGCGCGATCAGCAATGGCTGGGTTCACTGAGGGCTCCTTAGTGAAGAAGTTGCACGACCTGAACTGCAGCCAGCAGAGCATTCAGACGCTTTCCTTCTGGCTCATCCACCATCGGAAGTATCACTCCACTGTCGTCAGCGTTTGGTTCAGGGAATTGCTCAAAGGTGCGTCTCAACTTCTGTCAAATTTTGTTGCTTAAATACAATCTGATGTAATTCATGTGTAAGTAATCTATGCATGGTTGGATTTTTCAAAAATGTGTCGGTTTAATGGAAATTCTGTGACATTTCGTTTTTGAGGTTAGGTTGTTTTGTATAAGTAAACAAATTTTATCTATATTTTTCTATTTCGCTTAAAAAATACATGTTAATCTTTGTTTTGTTATCAATTGATTAATATATGATTGCGGCCACTATGCTATCATCCCGCACCATGTAAATATAGTGATATCTAAAAAAAAAACATTCTCGATTTGAATACCTGATTGAATAAGATACGTTCAGCTGAAACCATCAGTGCGTTCAGTAATAAATATGTTCAGACTTTTGACTGACTGAGTGAGACATGCAACATTAAATAAATGCGTAAATTAAATGCAGCCTTTGCCCAACCGACTCCCACGTTCAATTTTTTTTAAAAGGAATGTTGACGGGAAACACGTCTAGATGTTGCTAATATTATTTGGTGCAGGGTGACAGTATAGTTTACCCATGTAATTCATATTGATTGTAAATGTTCTTTTAGTAGAACAATTCGATATGGGGTATAATATGAATTCATTTTTTATTTTGTAGTTAAAGACAGTAAGCAGTTGACGTTTATGTACCTTGCCAACGATGTCATTCAAAACAGTAAGAAGAAAGGTCCCGAATATGGACGCGAGTTTGGTGAAGTTCTCAATAAAGCGTTTGAATACATGCATACGACTGGAATCGACGAAAAGACGAAAAATAGTCTTTTAAGAATACTCAATATTTGGGAAGAGAGGGGTGTATACGATGCAAAACAAGTTCAAGAATTTAAAGATACTCGTCGGTGTTAAATCATTTTTTAAATTATATTTGTAATTATCATTTTTAAAATATCCAATATCTTTATAGTGGATTCAAATGAAGGAACAAAAGGAAAAAAACGGAAAATTTCTGAAGTATCTGAACCTAAACCCAAGGAAACATCTGAAAAACGGTCTAAAAATGGCAGTGTAACCACAGTTGAAAGACGAGAAAGAAAGAAAAGCGAAACGTATGTGGTTGACGGTCTCGTTGAAACTCATGTCACCCTTAGTCCAAAAACCCCTCCTGGAGATCCTCCAGAACCCGAGGAATTAATTAAGGTATTTTTTTTAAATTTTTTTATAAATTTACAAATATATAAATTTTTAATTTATTTTCAGGTATTATTAGAATTAGAAAACAGCGCTTCAAGCGATGCAGCTGTTAGAGAAAGAATATCTTCTTTACCGCCTGAAGTCTCCGAAGTGTCACTTTTATCCAAATTAGAAAGTACGTTTATATTTTCATAGTTATTTCATATCTATGTATATCGATGGCAATTTTGTTTTTTTATTCACATATTTCATTTATTTCAATTTACAGATAAAGAGGCTGCTCTTAGATTATCTGAATTAGTCAGTGCTGCAGTACAGCTTTTACTAGATTATAATGCGAGATTGACGAACGAATTAGAACGTAGACGCAAAGCTGCCACTGCTTTGCGAGATTTTGCTCAAGCCCAAAAAGATCTTACCAAACAAGCTGAAGAAAGACTTGAGGTTTAATTTATTTTTAATATCGGGATTACGGAAACTAGTGAACACATTTGAACTTAAAATATTATTTTTCAGGAATATAATGAAATATTACAAAAAGTGTATGCTGTTCGAGGAGAAATAAAATCGCATCTAGATAATTTACCCGATGTTAAACAATTGCCGGATGTCACGCGAGGTCTGGCTCCTTTGCCATCAGCTGGAGACCTGTTCAACATGTCGCTTCCTAATTGAAATCAAGACTGTTATGTTACTATACAAACTCAGAAAAAAATCTACTCGTATAAATTTATTGCGTTTATATTCTTTCAGTTTTTACCTTCACACTTTCAGTGTATATTTTTTGTTTGTTGGAAAAATAGCAGTTTTTTTTGCAATATTGTAAAACTGTTATGAGCTGCTCGTTTATTTGCTTTTTAAAAAATGTTATCAGTTTTCAAATATTAAATGTAACATTTTATGATTTTTCATTATCTATTGTTACTATTTTCATTTAATAGTTAAATGAAAAACTTTATATTTGCAAATAAGAATATGCGTATTATATGTATATATTTACAAGTATGGCTTCCTGAGCACTGACTTGAGCATTTTTTTTTTGTACAATGGGTTTACTTGTAAATTTCAAATAATTTATTTTATTTTAACACCACTACAAACATAGTGATGAGCACCAAATATCAATTAAACAAATGAAATTGGATCATAGTCACATTAACTATTTCAGCTAATTTCGAAGTAAAATAACAGGAAAGTTAAAAACTTCTCGACAATCCCTTATGGAATCATTATGTAGCATGTTAAGAGTTAAATCTGATGTATAATTATTTAAGCGCTTAGTTTTAAGGAAACGAATCAAAATCAGTATGTAAGAAAAATTAGCATTTTGTATAATTTGTTGACAATAAAAGTTTGATTCTTATTCAACGGTTCAGATTTTTTATATTTATATACTTATTATGGAAACTTATCACAAAATTAGATGTAATTTTAAGTTTCATTTGAAAAAAATAAACAAATAAAAAGGATGAATTTATTAAAAATAATTTACACACTTTAATAAAATATGTAAATGACAGCTTCCAGAGTCCAAGAATTGGTTAGCTCGTATCTGTAACAATTTAATTGAATACATGTTAAAAATGATAGCAATAATTTACTTAGGATAAATTTGTAAAAGAAGTGAAAGCTCAGATAATATTTTCTACATTACAAATACACTAGTATTTTCAGAGACGAAAAATAATTAAACATCATTGAGAAAATCAATCTAGTTTTTTGTAAAAATACAGACAACTTACAATTTAACTGAGTATTCACTGGAACTGAACATCATCAATCCACTCGACAATTTGTCAGAGAACGGCATATCTGAAATACAAAAATAATATATGAAAAAATATATTGCAACGAATTCATGCTGAATGATAAAGTATAAATCTGTAAAAGAAGTGTAAACTCAGATAATATTTTCCACATTAAAATACCTCAGTATTTTCAGAGACGAAAAATAATTGAACATCATTGTGAAAATCAATTTAGTTTTTTGTAAACGTAGAAAACAACTTACAGCTTAAAATGTGTATTCACTGAAACTGAACTCTTAACAATCCACTCGACAATTTTCCAGAGAACAGCATATCTGAAATACAAAAATAACTCATTAGTAAAATATGACAACAAAACTATGCTAATTAATAGAATGCTTACATTATTCGACTTTGAACTAGTGCTGAAGAAATAAAAGAGTAAAACAATAATAACAGTATCAACTTTTTATTCACAGGAAGAAACACAGTTGGATACATTAGTTGAAATAATAAAAATAATAATTGCAATTTTGTGCAATAACTGCTGTAAGAACAATCACATTCATATGAGAATACGTTCCTTCCTGTACGAATTCAACATTTCAATTCTCAACAAACCACGTTACCTTCCTCTAAATAACTATAGTATTTTAAAGCATTAAGTGCACTTTTTCAAAAAAAAAAAAATCAAATAATTAGTAACATTATTAAATACACAAAAATCAAAATGAAAAGTATATTGGCTATCGGCAGTTTTTTTAATTAAATAACAAATCAAAAGTTATTTATTTCCTATAACTTGAAAATATTTCTCAACAGCCACTATACGCATTTTAGTTAATTTGACATATACAGCTCCTATTGTGCTGAGCAAACTGACAAAACTTTTTTGAATATTCAAATTTGGACTAGTTCGCGGAGTCAAAACATTTACATAAATTAAGAAAAAAAAATATACATAACAAGCACTACGTTAATAGCAAGTGCGAGATTTTAACTAAAATTTACACTCAACTAAGACATAAGGAACATATTTCGATGTACTGCTAAACAAAAAAGACCCAAATCCGGTGTCCAAAGCATTTGATTATCGGTTCAAATATAAGAGGCAGCATAAAGCTGGTACTATAAACAATATTTAAGGTTATACAATTTAAAATCTTAAACATTAATTTGAAAAAAATCAAGTTAGGTATTAACTCGCTTATTTACTCTAGTGAACTTAAAATGACAGTATTATTAACGATACCAAAACATTCAATAATTCATACTAATTTACAATCATAAAAACCTGACAAAATGTACAGATGGAAAAAAAACGTTAAAAATGAAAATCAAAGATAAATTCTTCCTATTTTATAATTAATAGATAAAAACTAATATCTAAAAAGAAACCGAAATTTTATTAAAATAAAAACACAAACAGATCATTCATCGCACAACTCATTTTGGACCTTATATAGATTATCACACAAAATTAATATTACATAAAAAACCTAAATTAACCATAAAAGTGTACAAACTTATATTTCATTTTGAAAATGTTAATTTTCAATTCTCCCATTTTTTATAAACAAAAAATGATGCAATAACACTATGTAATAGTAAAGTATACTCTTCAATAGGTTTCTTCTAACTATTCAAAATTTACACCCTCACCAGTACGTTGAAATGCATGCCAGAGTAAAATTCATTTATTGCATTGTTTACAAGCTATAATTTGTGCTATGCAAATAAAACGTGAAAATCTCAGAGTGAAGGTTTCTTAACACAATACATTGTAACCGTAATCATAAGTGAACCTTAGAAAATCTTTAACCTAATCCGATAAATGTCTTTGTGGGAAAAACATTTCTGTATAAAGTTCTTAAAAAAATTTTTAAATATACCACCCATATATTTATATTCAACTATGCACATTTCTAATGTTCAAATAATAAAAAAAGAAAATTAACAAAAAGAGAGCCATTATACATAAGGTATATAAATGTTTATAGCAATTTACAAAGTTGAAATATGTAAAAAATTAAGCACCCATTAATATATGCCAAAGATCTAAACATTTTTACTTTATTTATAATGCATGATACATCTGGATGTATTTTTTTTTAACAATGGTATTTTTCATTTATAAATCTATTTCTTTATAATCATACATCATTTACTGATCTCTAAAAAATTTGCAAGTTAAAATCTAACTGAAAAACTTATAGAATACACCAATTATACACTCCCTTAAGAGGTATCAATCGCAATATAATTATATACAACATATATATATTTTTTTTATATATAATTAATGTAAAACAGTTAACAAGTAATAGATAAAATTTTTAAGTGACAAATAGTTAGTTTTTTTTCACACATAATTGGCTCCAACTAATTGTATAACCAAGTTAGTATTAATACGTTTTACACTCATGTCAAGTATACATGTGCAACCCAATAACCGAAATTCCATTAGAAATCAAAAGTATCACACAGAATTACAAAACCTAATTGAAAAAAATCTTAACATAATTTGCATAAATAAATTATAAAATCTATGTATAAAAAAATGACATTAATGAATATTCTATCACTAGTATTCATGGTTTAAAAATGCATTACAATGCAACATTGGAAAAGCTATATTTGTGAATCAAATTTAATTGAAATTATGTAAATGAAAAAGCAAAATTCAACATCCATGGAACATAAATATCGTTTTCAAAACCATCACACTTCAGACAATCCAAACTAATTTTAGCCCTATTCAATTATCACACCACAAATTATCGATTCAGTCTTCCTTTTGAGAATATCCAATTTTTATTAGGTTTTCATTTATTAGTTTTACACTAATATGTACAAAATACTGTGATTTACAATCTATCCATACATTATTTATATATATTTACAATAGTCTAATTTACGCATGAAAACCAAAAAGATAAATAGCATCCATTTTACTAAAATCTTTATCCAACTTAGTTCAATTTTATATGTATATAAGAATTCTAATTTTGTAAGGATGGCTTCAGTATTTTAAATAAAAAACTACATTTTTTATACAATATTCAGTCTGCTGTGAAGAGGCCTAGGTATTATTGTACAATAACCCTTTAAGTATGTGATTCTTAAATTAATTTTGTGTATGTCGCATTTGCATTGTATCCTGTCTACGGTACAGTAACAGATAAGGTGTTCTGGGCGTTCTCGGATGTAACACCTACAATTGAAGAAATATATTAATATCAAGCACTCATAGAAATAAAAATTAATTTGAAAAATTATATTACATGTTGTTCAGTAACTGATGATACAACTGAATCATCATAACGCAGCCAGCCTCCACAACCAACGTGATAAGCATCGGTCAAATAATGGCCCTTTTCGGCTTCTGATCCCTCATGATAGACAACAGCGAAGAGTTTGTAAGTCCTTTGCTTCACATTGTATTTCACTTTGGATGATAGGATTTCTAAAAAATAAAAGCATTTCAGAAAATATGGTCTACCTCAAAATACTAACAAAATGTAAAGTTAGTAACTCAGATAATGATTTCAACATAATTTCTTATGGTGACGAAAAATAAATGAAACATCATTGTTCGATTTATTAATATTTTGAAAAATATTGAGAATTACTAACTGGGATCTATTTTAAGATCAACCGGATATTCAACAGTTTTGACTATTTTGACGGTGGCACCATCCTCCGGACGACAGTGGAAACATTTCAGATGTAGTAGCAAAACAATGGGTAGTCGATCTAGAAGAACCTGTTGCCAAGCTTCCACTGGACGACCGCGAGATGGACAAGTGACTCCTTCTAGTCTATCTTTGTAGGCAAGACGCTCCAATGCTTCTCGAACAGAGCTTGAACGCTATAAAAATTTAAAATGTTATCAAATACATCAAGCATAAATATAACACAAAAAATATAGATAAACATACTTCAATGTCAAGAGGCAGTGTAAAGAAAGGTTGTACACAATGAGTTGTGTCAGAAGCTGCCGTATCGGTAGCTCGTTGTAGACGGCTACAGAGTTGCCCCCTGAAAATGTCGCTTAGTGGAGTTCGACCAGCTAAGCATCTGCGTTCAACTGATCCTTTATTCTTGGGTCCCATTACCTATATTTTCAAAATTAATTATTAAACAAAAACTTTAAATAAATCAATAATATTTTAGTTAATAAAAAATATTAACCTTCCATTCTTCGTCATCAGAATCATGACAAGTATCGTTTCCATTTACGGTCACTGGTGAAGTTTTGGATTCTTCTGGTTCATATAATTTAATGAGCTAAAAAATTATAGTATAGTTAAGCATCAAGTTTTAGTGAAAGTTAAAAAATATACATTAAAAAAAAATCAAACCTCCAGCATTTCATCATTCAATCCATTCAACAAACAGCCTAAGAATTCTTCAGCATCTTCTTGTCTACCTTCTACTCTAAAGCTATCACCATTATTCATGTCTCGTAGCATGTGCAAAACCGTGGATGGTTCAAATGGCATGCCTACACCTACAGGTGGAGTAGAAATAGCATTACTGTCAGAAGAATCTGCAGCTGTTGAAGCAGAGTTGCCTTTAGAACTTCGATCTGTCCTAGCAGCACGTGCACCAGACGGTAGCTGACTGAACTCACCACATAATTCAACCCTATTAAAAAAGAAAAAATCCAAATAAATTAAATAAATCAAATGCCATAGAATAAAAAAATTATAAAAATTATACAAAAATAAACTGACATAGAATCAATTATTGGAGTACTTGATTTTCCACGTTTTGTTGTAGAAGGCAGACTTTTCAGCATATTGTAAAACGGAGGACAGGCAATAAGCGCTTGTAATATTGCATTAATATAGCAATAATTCGATCGGTTACAAAGTCCGCGAGGTTGTAGAGAAACTGAGTGGTGGTTTAATTGATATTCCGAAAGAAATTCTTATAAAACACAAAAAATAAACATTTTAGTATTACTTAATAAATGATAAAAAATAATTATGATAAACAAAGCTAATTATGCAAAATTTTCAATGAAAATTTTGCTCTTTGCATGAAAGAAACTTACCTCCTCTCGTATAAGCCAGAGGATCATTCATGTGTGTAGATAGAGGAGTTTGTGAATCTCCCGAAACTGATCCATTTTTTTTATGAGGTTTCTGGTTGGGTGTAGAATTGGATAATTTATCACTACCCGATTTTTCTACACCAGCTTCTTGTTGAATAGGAGATGCATCATATGGTCCCACTTTAGCGACAGGTTTTTGGCCTGATGAAACCGTTGAATTTATATTGTCACTCGATTGATTAGAATCTCCAGATTGAGAAGCAGCTGGTGTAGTGGACTGGACAAATAAGCTAGCCCAAGTTCTTTGACTGGAAGGAGTAACAACTGGAGCTGGAGGAGTTTGTGCAGCTGTCGGAGTATTAGACTGTTCAGCTGGACGACGTGGCGCAGGCGGAGGAGGAAAATCAGATTCTGTTGGTGCTTTGGGAGGAGTAGTAACTGGAGCAGAAACTTCCGCAGACACTGAAGGTTTCCTATTATGACTGAACGGGGCTTTGCTGGTAATAGGAGCAGATGTTTGATTGTGAACAGCTATAGCAACTGGAGGTTTTGTAGTGGCTCCCTGTTTCACGTCCAAAACAGTTGCAGCAGCACCGGCAGTAGGAGCAGCAGTATTAGTAGAAGTTGGTGAATGAGCACTTTCAAAAACTTCTTGATTTTTAGCTTGGGTTGTGTCTTTTTTAGATTTACTAGCAAAAGGAGCTTTAGATGGTAGTCCTTGTTGAGGCATAATTACTCCTGCTAACTGTTGATTAGAAATGGTTTTCACAAATGTTTTATTGTTCGTAAAAGGTACAACATTGGGGGTTTTGTTGGCCTTATTGGGTGGAACCAAAGGATTCGTTGGCACTAATGCTTTGTTGGTAATGGGCGTAGAAGACGCTGTACTTGTCACCGCCTGAGTTACCACAGAAGAGACTGGTATGGTTTTATTAGACACTTCTGGTTTATTAGCATTCCATGCAGGTTTAGGAGTTTCTGCTGGTTTTGGTACAATTTTATCATTATTTGCTGGTGGAGGATTTTTAAGTAATGGTTGACTATTCACATTACCCTTATCTTGATTTTGTTTTTGAGCACCTTGTTTATTTGAAATTTTAAGATCTTTAATAGGCAATTGTTCAACAGATGGATTATTTTGAGGGGCTTTCATTTGGTTCACGTTTTCTTGAATTTTCGGTTCTATTTGTTGATTATGACTTTTGTGATCACTTTGTCTTACAAAATTTTTAGCGTGAACATTAAATTGATGCACATGAGACACTTGAGGTGGTGGAGGCATTGGGAAATATGCCGGATAGCCCTCAAGAGAACAAACGCCTTCCATGGGACGATTAGGATCATATACTGTCGGAGGCAAACAAGCGGCATGTTGTGGGTAAAACATTTCATGAGGTACATGCTCTTGCTCCATCATCAACTCTGGTTGATATTCTTCAGGTCCTTTTTCTGTTTGGTTTGGATCTTCCATCATACTGTAATCCATGTAAGGCACATACGGGTAGCCAGCAGCAACATAACCCATAGGAGGATATACAGGTACATGGTAAAGAGGAGCTCCTTGAGCAGTTTGTGGTGTCGGATAATATTGATAATATAAATAAGGATGAGGAGGGGAAGGTGCTCTTTTCACTCCGCCTCCTCTTCTTCCTTTGCCTCTGTCTCTACCATCGCGTCCTCGATTTTCAGGGGGAGGATGAGGTGTGTACTGAGGCTGATAATATTGGCTCATGTATCCGTGTACGTTAACATTTGCAGTCACTTGACTGACATACACACTGGGTGGAATGAGATGTTGTGCTGACCAATGATGGTTCGGCTGCGGAGCTGCATTATACATTGGAGGAGGAGGTTGGGCGTAAGTATGAGGTACTGGAAGAGGAGAAGGCTGAGGAACTGTTGTTTGTGCAGGAGCATTTCGTTGAGGACTATGTGGTGCCATTTCGCGTTCTGTAGCCGTGAGACTGTCTAGGCTACTCGAAGCGGTGGGAGGACCTGGAGTTCCCGAAGAACAAGACGATAAATCTGTTGAGAGTACAAATAGGTATAAGCGATGTGAATTTTAACCACTAAAAACATATAATAAATATCGCTATGTACAAAAATATTAGTGAACACATTAAACATTTGTTATCTGGTGTTGATTTGATACAACAATTATTTATAAATATATTATTACAGTTCAATATCTGTTTGTTATTGATGGGTATCAACAAAACAATAATCTCAATATTCTACTATGAAATCGCGTACATGTGAAAAGCAAATAAATATAATGCACAAACACAAGTATAAAAAAAACATTTAATGAACTGAAGAAATTTGACTAGATGAATAACTGTGTGAGAAAAAAGTATTGATGTGATGAAATTTAAGGCAAAATTTGAATGAAAAATGTTCAGTACAATATAACAAAAAGATAAATTTGAAAACTTAATAACTAAATTAAATAGATGTATTAGAGTACCTAAATCAAAATAAGCACAAAAGTGAATCCAAATTTAAAAAAATAAACAAGTCAAACACAAGTGTTAGAAAATGTGGAGAAAAACCTTAGTATCGATATTATAAATTTAAAATTAGAACGATGAATGGGTTTATTACTTTTCTTGAAATAATAATGCTTTTTACAAACTCAAATTTGGTGTTAATTGTTAATTTGTTTTTTGAAAACTCTCACACGAATTACATCAAAACATATTTACCGATAGTGTGCGAATGCAGCACATACATTGCAGTCATATCGACCCCATCGTTAACAACTGAAATATATAAAAACACAAATCTCTCAAGAATCGTGGAGAACTGTAAATCGCGCTAAAATCGACTCGACTGCCAATTTAATAATCGAACGTGTGAAGGTTTTGTTACATATTTGTAGAAAATTTACCGTAGTTCGGATCGGTCCAGGCGACTTGTGAGTCCACCTTGTCGCCGGTCGGCCAATTCCCGGAGGCGATTGGAGTTCGGGTGGGCGCCGATGCGAACAATGCACTCGTCAAACTGCTGCGTTCCTCTTCATTTATATCGGTCAGATCAAGAAATTCATATTCCTGAAAAATAATTTTGTTCATTAGCCTTGTGTTTCCAAAAGAATATAAATGGAAGATGTTGTAAGTAAAATTATCAATTAACACAATATATAGGTTTCGCTATTATACAAGTTATACGAATGTATCGAAAATTAAACCTTGAAAAAGGGATAAGTTTTTTTTAATTAATCATATATGCCAATTTTTGTGGTGATTGTTGAAATAGTATCTGAACTTTCATTATCAATTTTGGTTTCACTTGAAATTGACAAAACCCTTTACTTGCAATCGAAAAAAATCTTTGCGTGCCTGAAGTGCGGGGGCCGTATGTAAATGTATGCACTCGTGACCTCTATGCTGGTCAGCCGTGCTACAGACATGTCAGCTATGACCGCTATAGCGGTTGTGTGCATTTAAAGGGAAAAACAGGGGAATCATATGGAAGACTACAAGAAACTAAACGATTACAAAGTGTACATATGGTTCTTCCCCCGGCGTCTTTCTTTTAATAAGACAAGAAGGGCATAAATGCACGACAAACGTAATTCTCAGGAAAATTGCATTGCTCTATGTAGCTCGATAAAACAGAATCGATTGATCGGTTGACATTTTTTTTTGACGAAACAAAAACTGTGTCGAACGAAGGATACCTGTACATTGCCGAAACGTGGAAAGATTTTTTCAAGAAACTCAATATAAGTATCCTCGAAACGACGTCACTTCGAACAAATCTGCTCCTTCCATTCACGTCGAACGGGAAGCTTCATACATAAAATATGGTTTACAAAACGAGATGCAAATCCGATTCGGATGCGAAGCCCGCAAATCGTCAACATCTATTTCCGATGCAAATATCCACGAAAACGATCGCGGGACAATAGAGGACACGGAAAAATTGATTTTTCAAAACGAAACATGCTGCCGAAATCCAAAAACGCACAATCCGAATAACCACACGACCCTTCTACGGAAATACGGATTCGCGAGGAATCCGTGACCGGGTAACAAAATGACAAAATTTCGCCACATATTGAGTAATGTTGACAAGTGACCGCCTCTTCCGTCCCTCTCCCTTCCCAGGAAACCGAGCGAGAGGGAAATGTCGGGCGGCGCACGGGGGCGAGGTCGCGACCCCGGGGTCTCTTTCGGGAACCGCGCCCCCGGGCGCTGCGCCCCTCGCGTCCCGCGTGCCCCCTTAGAGGTTATCTGTCATGGCGCCGATTATTCGCTCGGGGGCGAGCGCGCCGAAAGAGCCTACGTGAGCGCGGACATTGTCGTCGCTGCGTTACCGTTTCGGCGAGGGGCCGGCAAAATGGCGCAACACGTGCCGGCCGGTGTCAGCTGAGCGCGGGGGGGCGGGGGACGCCAGCCGAGGGGGCACGTGGAATAGGGGGCGGATTCTCACCGTGGCGCTCTGCGGTGGGGCGCTAGTGGCGTCCATGGCCTGGCCGCAGCACCATCACGTCGGGCGCGCGACGCCCGCGTCAAACAGCACTAGAAAACGCAGCCACACCTGAACGCCGTCCGCTCGCGTCGAATCCCGCACTAACACTACGATCATTTTCTTCTCGTTCACGATCGACACCTTAACAATGCTTGGAAATAAAAACCAATTTCGCATACAAGTCAAAACAAATTTTAATATCGAATCCAAACGAAAATAAACCTTGGGACGTTTTGATGTAAAGACGTAATTTTAGTATCGGCGGCGCCGCTCAGCACGACGACGGCGTTGTCGGCCCTGCGAGCGCGGTCTGCGATTGGTGGACGGGCGCGCGAACGCGTCACGATTTCGAATTTCGGCCAATCGGAGGGGGGCGCGACGACTTTGAACCGTGCTGCACGAGCGACGTCGGGCGCGTGGAAGACGTCTCTATTTTCGCTTACGTAACACGTGTTTGGCGGCGCGCACGTTTCGCGGTGGAAAATGTCGGATGCGATACACATTTTGTTGGAATACGGTTCGCCGATGCGATACGCATTTCATCTTACGTGTTATGTTCGATATCTGTCATATCTGAGAACGTCACGGTGGCGAAAACCTAACCTCACATATGGGTCGCGTTGAAAATAGTCGAACCGGGCGAACAACGACAGATAGGAAATCTAAAACGATGAATGTATGAAATAGATAATGTAATGCGTTTTTTTTACAGTTGGTACGGTCATCGGGGTGGCCAGCCTGGATAACCAGCGTTGGATGGCCGAGTAGGATTTGAAATCCAGATGTTTCGTTATTGGAACGTCGTTTTTTGCATTTCACGTTCATTGAAGCTGCCGTGCAGTTTTCGCTAAAAGATTGCTTTTGTAAAAGAACGCTAATTGTAAGAGTTAACTCTGCGTTCTACCGGCAAGGCATACTTGCCAGAATCAGGTATAAGTTTGATCGCCGATTCTCACGCTGACAGATAAATCCGATGAAATATAATCGATTATAATTGATGAAAATCCTTTCAAGATTGTAAATATGTTTACAGAAAAACATTTGGACTGACCATTGAGCTGGAATAATTAATTAAATAAATTAATTTCCGTTGAATTTCTTCAAGCTTACTTCATTAATTTTTATAATTGAAAACAACAAAAATAGTTCATTTAGAAATTGAAAAAATTTAAACATGGGAAATTTTAAAATTTTATTTCTAATTTCATTGATAATTAGCAACTTTGATCATTTTAAAAGTAATTGTGATAAAAACGTTCTTTTTTCATAAACATTCGATAGTAAAGATATATTTTAATAATTATTCGTTCAAAATTTAATTTAATCGTAACCAAATATTTTTATCTAATAAATTAGTCAGATTAAATATTTTGGAAAAAAATTTAAAGCCTATTGACTATTTTTTTTTGTTCTTTTAATGTATTTTTTCTATTATAAATCGAATTTCGAAAAATTACTTTTATGAATATATTTTTTAAATTACCGTTCAAATTGATTCAATATAATGTGCAGACACACATGTTGATTAATTGAAGCCGTAGGTATATACTTGTGTATGTATATCCTTTTATTTTATCAAAATTACATTCTTGTATAAAAATGTGTATAACAAAATATCACATTGTTATGTGACACTGTTCAAACACCATGTATTTCGTTTTTCGAGCTTCTTGTGACAGCGATGGACAGACTAGTTGATTTCAAGAAGAGCGGAGCGCCCATCGACTGCAGCAGTCGATATTATAAAATAACTTCCAAAAAAAAAAAATTCCGACAGGTAAAAAAAGCGCACTAATTGTAAAAGCCGTACTATGGAGCGCGCCGAACAGGACGTACATTGAGTTCTAGGAACTAAATAGAGTCTATATCAGGTGAAATTGGGTGCACTTATCGCAATTTATTATTTTTATGATAAATATCAATATAAAAAAATCAATTATCAATACTTATGACAAAAAAACTAAATTTCCAGTACTTAAAGCTAATTTTCTTTTGAGGAATTTCTATCAATTTTTCGGGTTTTTTGTAAAAATAAATGAAATTAATTCTTAGAATTGGATAAGTTTGCGTTGATCTTACATTTACAGTATAAATTGATATTAAATTACCTAAATTATTACGAACTAGCGGAAAGCATTAGTATAAATGGATATCTATTCTCAGCCGTCATAATTAGCAATTAACAAAAGATAAAAATTAACATGTAAAATAATATACATTTTTTCGATTATTATTTCAAAATCATTTCCAACAATAATTCGACATTTACATGCATCTACATATATTCTTAAAATATAAGGTTTTTAAGTACATCGGTCAATTGACTGGCTCTGGTAGGAATAGGTATACTCCTAAGTTCGGTAGAAATAGTGTTAGAAGTCTCGCACAGATGTTATGAACATAAAATAAACGCAGGCGATCGAATTAAACCGCGGTCGCGAATGAATTGAGGAAGAGCTACGATACAAACTTGTGATTGAAGGTTGAGATTGATGAAAGGGGGACCGAAAATGATTGAAAACGGGCAGCAAGCACATCGGTGTGGCCACGGCGACGACGGTGGACAAACTAGTTGATTTCAAGAAGGGCAGAGCAACCATCGACTGTAGCAGTCGATATTATAAAATAAACGCACGCGATCGAATTAAACCGCGGTCGCGAATGAGTTGAGGAAGAGCTACAATACAAACTTGTGATTGAAGGTTGAGATTGATGAAAGGGGGACCGAAAATGATTGAAAACGGGCAGCAAGCACATCGGTGTGGCCGCGGTGACGACGGTGGACAGACTAGTTGATTTCAAGAAGGGCGGAGCGCCCATCGACTGCAGCAGTCAATATTATAAAATAATGAAAAACAAAAAATTTAATTTTAAATGTGTTCTATCGATCTATTTATTTTATGGATATAGTAATAAATATATGTGTAGCTTACGAGCGAATAATTGTACGTTTAATAAAACTCGACGATGGAATAAAAATGGAACAATTAAAGGGACTAATTTCAATTTCAATTTAACAGAAAAATCATAATAATCGGAAAAATATTGAATGGTTACCGCCCTTCGAAAGCTGGGGTGATCCTGGATATTATAACACACACTATTCACACGCGAAACGAGATATATGCACTGTGATTAAAAAAGCGACCAAGAAAACCCGTAAACAAAATTATAACAGATCACAGTAAATTGGATGTTATCAAAAGGCGTCGCAAATGATGTACGTGTGATTATAATCACCTTTCCATTTAAAAACGGACGCGTGAAAACAGGGAAAAAAACCGAACGGATTCCAAAAAAAGGGTTTATTGAGCGTTTCTAGGAAATATTATTAAGTCTCACATCTGTTATGAACATAAAATAAACGCACGCGATCGAATTAAACCGCGATCGAATTAAACTGCGGTCGCAAATTAATTGAGGCAGAGCTACAATACAAACTTGTGATTGAAGGTTGAGATTGATGAAAGGGGAACCAGAAATGATTGAAAACGGGCAGCAAGCACATCGATGTGGCCGCGGTGGCGGCGGAGGACAGACTAGTTGATTACAAGAAGGGCATAGCGCCCATCAACTGTAGCAGTCGATATTATAAAATAACTTCCAAAAAAAAAAAATTACGACAGGTAAGAAAGCGCACTAAAAGCCGTACTATGGAACGTGCCGAACAGGATGTATGTACGTTGAGTTCTAGGAACTAAATAGAATCTATATCAGGTAAAATTTACTGCACTTATCGCAATTTCTTATTTTTATGATAAAAACCAATATAAAAAATCAATCATCAATACTTATGAAAAAAAAATTTTTCAGTACTTAAAGCTAATTTTTTTTTCCTGTAATTTTTATCATTTTCTTCGGATTTTTTGTAAACTAAATGAAATTAATTCTTAAAATTGGGTAAATCTGCTTTTGTGTTACATTTATAGTATAAAGTGATATTAAATTACCTGAATTATTATGAACTAACTGCAAAATTAGTGTAAACGGACAACTCTTCTCAGCCGTCATAATTAACAATCAACAAAACACTAAAATTAACATATATTTTTCGATTATTATTTCAAAATCATTTTCTATATCATTTCCAACAATAATTCGACTTTTTCTGCATTTATATTCATAAAATATAAGGTTTTTAAGTACACCGGTCAATTGACCGGTTCCGGTAGGAATAGGTAAGATACTTCTAATTGCAAGTAGGGTAGGAACAGTGTTAAAATCTCCTGAGAACGTTAATATACAACTATCAATCTGACGAGACGCTACAATTACAAAAATAAATTTATAAATAAAGTAGTATCTCGGCGAATAATCTCGTGTTCATTAAATACTGAAACGCCAGCTAATAATTGCAGACATGTCCTGATTTAATTAAACCCCCTGACGAGCAAATAGCATCAAGACGATTGGCCGCCACTTAAACGCCTTCTAATAAATTTTATTTTCTAGAAAAAACTTCACAGAAATAGCCGTTTTACAACGTTCTAATGACACTAATGGAAGAAAAAATATGCACTTTATTTAAATCGCAAAAAGCGTTTAAGAAAATTTTCCTGAAACACCAATATGTTTAATCAACTAAAAATGATTTTGGTTATCATATGTTTTTTTTAAACCCCAATTTAGACCAACTACAATCCGGGCACCTCCACATTTTTGAATCATCGCTAATTGATTCACGCCATTGACTGTCGGCCGACAAAAGGGGCGGCGTCGAAGTCAATTGTCCGCCATCGATCAAAGGGGGTCAAAGGTTGTGCTTTTCAGCCGCGGTCCGAATTCGCGGTCATGGCGATCGTTTGACGGATGGACCCCGTTCAAATTCAGCTGCCCGACGATCGTTTCGCGCCCTAATTACTGCGATTTACAAACTGACGTTAGTCAATTTCAAAGTTGACAGTTCGCGCGCTTTTGTCAACGGCCGTATGTTTGGTCGTAATAAAATATAATACGATATATTTTTCAATACTTATGATTTTTATTAATACACTAGGTTCTCTTTTTATGCGGTTTTTTTTAATGCGAATTCAGAGTTATGCGGTTTTTTTTAATACAATATTTTTTTTTTGGACTATATGAACGTATAAATGTATGTACAATGTAATAACTTAACTAAGAGTACATTGTTAATAGAAATACATTTTTTTAATGCGATTTTAGGTATATTTTATATAGCAGTTTCACTTTTTCATATCTTTTTTTATGCGATTTTTTTTATTCGGAACGGAACGCATCTACCGCATAAAAAAAGAACCTAGTGTATATGTTTTTGTTTACTTTTTGAAATTTAATTCAACTACCAAACATTTCTCGTGGTATATTTTTAATTAAATAACTTTGACTCTAATTATTTTGTGAAATTAATATGCTTTATGTGTGCAAATAAACGAAACGAATATTCAAAATAAACAGAGTGATCAGTTTCAAATGGATGATATGGATTTTTTTGGTTTTAGTGGGTGACCTTATTGCATTTTGACTATTTTTACTACATGGCTATATTAAGTGTGGTTCTAAGAAATGCGTAGTCAATGAATGTTTTTATTAGATTGGAAACAATGAAATGAACGTTGAAAAAAATAAACAAACAAAAAGCTCTATTTTCCAAATTAATTATTATATTTAATCCAAATAACTTCCATTGGCACCTACAACTTTCTGCCAACGATTGAGCAAGTCATATATGTATGCCTTTTCTAAAATAATCTCAATTTTTAGAATTTAATAAATATTACAAAGTCCTTTATTTTGGTGTCTATCGTTTTGGTTATTATTATTTTTCTCGTAAAAATAACTCAATATTGTGAAAAATATCGGTGAAATGTCTGATAAATATGAAGGATGTGGTAAAATTTCATATTATAAAAAAAATAATTTATCAATAGTCATCGAAGCTTCATGTGATCGCGCGTTATCGAACATCTGAAGACGTGTCAGGTCATGCGGCACAAAATGAGTCTAATTTTTTTCACCTTAATTATTGCATGTAGATGTTTTAAAACAGCAGTATGGCTAGCTCCTAGTTCAGATCCAAGTCTATGAATGTATATTTGTGGATCGGATTCCACAATCGCCCGTAATTCCTCGTTATCAAACACGGACCTGTGGTCTTCCTCGAGGTTTGTTGACGATACTCAAATTGCCAGAACGAAATTTTTGAAACCAATACTAAAAATTTTTTTCAGTAGCAGATTCATCCCCGAATGCCCTATTAATGTTTCGTAAAGCTTGAGCCATGCTATGATTTAATTTAAACTTGTAAAGAACAAGTTAATAAAAAGCTTGAAAAAAATAAGTGTAAATCGCGTTTTGCCTCTATCTGGTTTCGGAGAAAAAAAAAATTGAAAACGAAATGCAAACAAGCAAATATTTTACGAAATGAGAAAGAAGGATACCTTTAAAATTCCAAATTAAAATATTGAGCACACATTGAAACGAAACTCTCTGGGGTGCAACTGAACACAAACTAAAAAAGAAAACACCCGTTTCATAGTTTTATAGTTTCTTCGAAAGTGAATTTTCCTGATAATACAAACATCACTTTCGATAAATATTTGTATTCAATAATACCGATTTTGTAATATTGACAGAAATAATGGAAATTATCCTTATCGCTACATGTTTGTCATTGAAAATACAGGTTTCGTTTTTCGCATTAACTTTCCATTGTGTCCAGAAACGAATTATAATTATTCAAATAATGTTAATAAAGCTTTGAACATAAAATATTATGTATAAAGGAAGAAATTTCGTCAAAGTATACCGTCAAACACCGTAGAATCCTAGCATCACAGCAAACACAAGTGTTTTGTCAAACACCGTAGCATCCTGATAACTGCAGATTTGATCCCAATAGATAGAGTTATATATTTACATTAACAATATTTATTATTATTATTATTATTATTATTATTATTATTATTATTATTACATGTCAGACATTTCATATGAGAAAAATCAACATATTAAAAAAATTCCAGTTATAATGAACAATGTGAAGCAAAATGTAATAAGACAGACGTAAAATTGGATAATTAATTTTAGAGAATCTTTTCGACTTAAGTATCCATAAAAAAGCATTGCATCATTTTTTTTATTATATGTTCATTATGACAGCTTGAAAAGATAAAAAAATAAAATATTTCGACGACGCCTTGTATGAAAAAAGTAAAAATATAAATAATTTAAGTACCGGGGTAACGTTATATTATAGTTTGCATTAATCATAGTAATGTACGAGACGATGCTAATGTGATATGTAATACGTGCGAAAGCTTCGCACAAAATTATAATTAATCACTTTAAGAGCAATCGCTACAAGCCACAGGTATTTACATTAAACAAGGAAGAATACTTAAATGCATCAGAATTCACGTCGATGGTAATTATTTTAAGAGCAACCCGTTCATGTTACATGTGTACGTAATTATAATTTTAAATATGGATTTATTAACTCATAATATTGTTATTTTTAATCAAAATATAATTAGCCTTTAATTGTTTTTTTTATTTGGGAATATTCACTCATCACATCATCATCGTCATCATAACATATACATATAAGTAATACATATGTTTTTGATAAATATATATTTTCGATCATTTTGAATAAATTGCAGCCAACTTTTTTCATTTTTCAGATTTCTTCACTGTGTATATTGTTTTCTCAATAACCCCCACCATTTTTTTTTCAAATATATCCAGCCTATTTCAATCTTTTTATTCAACCTACCATTTTCATCACTCTGATCGTACCCCTCACTCAGATGTTCTTTTTTTACGTCTTTTGATGTTTATATTTTCCACGTTTCTTTACGTGCATCGAATTTTCTTTACCACTTCCGCAGCTGCAAGTGATCACCGGAAAAACTCATTGATCGAAAACCTTTTTGCTACAAATATACCAAAATTTTAGCATAAAAAATCAAATTTACTCTTCCGGGAATCTTACTTGATTTATTTTTCATATTTACCCATAATCGTCATGTACTATTTATATCCATTACACGACTTTTTTTTTCTATTTATCAAAAGGTTGTGCTTTTAAACGATGAATTTGATTTTTTAATTCTAAAAACCATCCTATACTAAATGGTTTCAACTCAACAATACACATATTCATACATGGATTGTTTCTTAACTTTGATGATCTTTTAAAACCGGTGCGTAAAAGCGTCTAATTATAAGGCTGAAACTATTAAACATATTATTTGATTCAAATATAGACATGAACATCCAAACGATCCCACACATACTTCAAAAGGAATCAACAGCGAATCTAATTAAGATCCTCGCAAATTCTTGACACTAATTAAAACCCCAATATGAACATCGCGCAATCCTGCACAGAGAAGATGTTAGCAAATATCGCATGCAACTCGAGTTATCTGATTCCCGCCAAAATGTTTACAATGTTCAAAATTCCGCCCGGGGTTCTGACCCTTATTCATACAACTATGAACACGATAGTAACCCGTTTCGGAAATCGGATGAGAAAATATGGGTATTCTGGCGAAAATTCGCTCATACGCGTCGATAAGCGGCCACTCTTTTTCGGGAAGATGTACTCTTTCGGCATTTGGAATTTCGGTTTTGACCTGCGGTGATGTTATCGTGATAGGGAAAGTTTTTGGTCGAGTCGGTTGTCGATTGTGTAAATTCTCTTTCTTGTTTTCTTTTCGGGGTTGCTTTTATCTTGTTCGCGAAAATTTAAAACGAAATATGTATGTTCGCTGAAAACGAGCTTCCATTATACTAATATATTATAATAGAAGTTCGCAAACGTATTCGTATGGTTAACGAATCGAAAGATTCGAATCTGATTGGTGTTTTGATGAATTTTTTCGTGAAGACCGTTTGATACAATCAACTATTCAAATTGAAAATTTAAAATCTCGCGTGACTGCAATGTTCAAAGATGAATGTTGTTTGATGAAAAATCTCATCGTCTATTTTAAATTATGCACGGATATTTGACTAATTCATAATATTGAAAATGTAATAAATTTATATTTTATAAAAGTTGGTGATTTCATATTTTCTATATTTGGTATTATTAATAGAAATACTAGTGAAATGATTCATTATAAAAAAAAAACAAAAAAAAAAGTTTCAACACTCGAAAGTTAACTTTCTATTTCCCATTAATATAATATAAGAAAACCTACAATAGAAACTAAAAAAATTATAATTATTGATAACGATTCACTTTTTTTATTTATTTCACCACTCGATATAATACAAAATTTATCGCTATTAAATTACAAACACATCTCAAGTGTAACACTATGATGATCAACAAAACCCAAAATTACTTATTCAAAACACACTATCCCATATACCTCGAACTTCTAATAACCCCGACACACATCAAAACACATACCCCCAACAATAAACTATATTTCAATGAGAAAAGCACACCTAGGCAACAGGTTATTATCAAACCGCGAACATTCCCCAACACAACATCCACCTTGTTGCCCACATGCACCTTCAGCGAACAACAACAACCACTCCACACCACACACAACATACAACATAACACACTGATACGGCTGATGTGCATCACAAAATTGAAAATGTGGAAGTTTCGAAGGTGTGCACCGCAAAGAATTGTCTGACGTTCTACAATCCTATCCAATATCGCGCTCAGGAAATCCACGGAGCGTTTTCCTTTGATAGGCTTGCAGGCTCCGCTTCTGGCTAGGATTTCTTCATTATTTTATTTGTGTGGATCGTGAATGAATATTTTGATATCCTGGATGGAGGTGTTTTATGGGGGTTTGGGAAAAAATAGGTTTTTCGTGGGTGAGATGCAATGGTTTTGTTGAGTTCGGTTTATTTTGGGATGGTTAAACCGCTATGTTGATATTTTTTGTATTTATTTTTATTTTGTAGTTGATATTGTTGTAATTAATTTATTGAAATATATAAAATTAGACTCAATGTATCCTTTTAGGCTCAATTATCCTTTATAAAAAAATAATTATAATTGAAAACTAATAAAAAATAAATGATCAAACGAAAAAATATGTAAAATGTCACTTTCATATAATCGTTTTCGTATATTTTATTTTCATATATAATACTATAAAAAGATGTTAATCATATGTTATACGCGTCACATACTGTATTTATTAAGTGAATTATTTTCACACATTTGTTTTACATTTTTATTCTTTATTTTCAGAACTGTGGGCTTATGTAATTTTCTGTGTCGTTTTGTTCTAATGTGTTTCTTTTTTTATACTCGAATTCGTTGAGATCCTCGATGGATTTTATGAGGATTTTTCGGTCATTAGATGTGACACGTGTCAATTTGATAAATGACATCGAATATGATTTGCTCTTTTTAACAATATATGAAAAAATAGAATGTCAAGGGTAAAAATATATTTGCTAGTCTTCCGCAGCATATTGCATGTCTGAACTTTTAATAGTTGAAAATAAAGTTCGATAATTTTGCAATATGAATACTGCACGAGTTGTTTAAATTTCATTACGTCAAAAATAATTATGTTATTATTGTATACGATATTTATACTAATAATTAATTAAGTTATTATCAAACAAAAAAATGAATTCAATTTCATACAATAATTACAAAGGTTGTGTTCAAAGTGGAGCTTTTATCCGTTTTTAAAATTTTAGAAAATGTATTTCGCCTACTTAATTATTCAGGATTCGATCTTATCCTTTTCTTGATTATAACACTTGTTTAGAAAGTTTTAAGTGTCTTCTCGTGTATTTTTATTATTTTCCGTAGTTTCATAATCTCGAATTATGTTCATAGCACATTAATTATTCCCTTCACAGTATATAAAAACCAACGCGAAAAAAAACCGGACCTTCATTTGAATTTTGAACGCTGCTTAGAAATCGTTTCAGATCCAATTCCAGGATACAATTTTTTTCTGTATTTTCAACAAATCAACGTTTTCCTCTTAGCAGTAATGGATTAATAATTTTCTTTCGCTTTTGTTTCTATTACAATGGGAAACGTTCAGCAAACAGTGGGACGTGATGCAATCGGGACAAATGGCAATAACACACATACGTACATAAAAGACAATTCGTAGATATTTTATAATACGATACTATATCAGATCAAATGTCATCTTCGAAATTCGCCAAAAGTCGGCCTGTTGACCGAAATTTTTGATTGACCCGTCAATCATCGACAGCATTTGAATGGTGAAAATAATTCAATGGGACTTTCGGTAAAGTGGGATTGTTTCGTTATTAATTCTGATATTATGCCATGTTATGGAAATCGTCAAAATTTTCGCGAAAATGGGGTAGAGAATTTGAAAATTCCGCGAAAATTGCGTCACGAGTAATTCGCTCGGGTTTTTTTTATTGTTTTCGGTGAATGTGAAAATATTTAATTTTTAATTGCGGCACATACTCGTGTTTATGCACAATAAAAAACATTTAATAATACTCTAATATCATAAAAATGTTAAATGAGTTTAATTCGAGAAAGAGGAATGTCTTTTGAATCAAAAAACGAAACGAATTTGTAAATATCTTTATCAATCCTTTATATGTTTAAAATTTATGACTAACCAAAAGTAAAATTGACACAATCGCGAGTTCCTCGTATATTCTTCTTTTGTTGCTCAAAAGCATTTTTATGTGGAAAATCTTGTGAAAAACTCGTTTAATAGACTGTATAAGATCGTAACTCATAATGAATAATGGGCCATAACAAGAAATCCACAAAAAACGATACAATATGAACGTCTCATACAACCTGAGTGGTGTTTAATATTCAATAGTTTTAATTAAAGTTTCTGTGTATAGTTCGGTGCAATGATTTCTCCAGGAGTTGGAGTTATTAACTTCGTGGTTGTTTATGACCGCTTTTGGTTAATGCACTTTTGGTGTGAACAAAGATCATGATTATATCGGACTAAATGTTAGCACATTCAATACTTCAATTTCGAAGGTATATTTAGGTATATTATAGAGAATCGTCAATCACAAAATGAAAATTTAAGTTGGCGTTTATAAAAATAATGAAACAAAAAATGGTTATCAGTTAACTTGATTGTTTATCCTTTTCA
Source organism: Hydropsyche tenuis (assembly GCA_009617725.1). Classification (NCBI taxonomy): domain Eukaryota; kingdom Metazoa; phylum Arthropoda; class Insecta; order Trichoptera; family Hydropsychidae; genus Hydropsyche; species Hydropsyche tenuis. The sequence continues at coordinate 5,271,826 of VTON01000004.1, forward strand.
ATTTCTTGTTTTGGAAATATGTCTATTATTTTTTCAGATCACATATAATTTTTATTGTATTATTTGGTATTTGATTTGATTTTAAAAGTATTTTTATTTATTTAGTATGAAACAAAAGTTAAACGATAAAATTTGTAAATAATACACAATAGTAATGAAATTTTATGAAGCGTGAAATTTCGTCGAATAATATGTTGAAGTATCAAAATCTGTATCGAGGCTTTTAAACTAATAATATTATTAACTTATCCATATTTTCTCTACTTATTCGGTAAATAATTAATTTACAAAGTTTGCGCGTTCTATTTCACACCGCAAATTCGTTTGCGAATAGTACGAATTTCATCCCATAATATATGAACGTGATTCTTGGAAATTCCGTTATTAAAAATAAGTATTGTTTTATAAACGATCGATACCATGTTCATTTTTTTCATAAACATACAACAACCTTCAAAAATCTCGTTTTCTCGGAAACGTTCCCAGTTTTTCGAACAGATTTTTGCTAAGTGGTCGAAACGATGAAAAATGTACGCTAAAATTGCCAGATGGGCAAACTAAAAACGACACCTTTCTATCTTTATAACGCCTATGGGATTTGAACCTAGAACCTTCTGTTTACATCACGATACAGTAGGTTTTCACCAAAGGGAGCTTTTATAGTTATTACCGGCGTAATGCAGCGAACCTTTTACAAATATCCATGTTTCAGAAAATTTGGAAGAAGTAATTATTTACAATAAAAATTTATTTGCTCTTTGATTTGTATTTATTTTATAAACGTTTTAAATTAGTAAGAAAATCGAAAAAATAAAAACTTTTCGATATCGTTTTATTATACATTAAATTTTTTTTGAATGGTTAGTGAAAATCAATTTTATATCAAAAATATTCATAATATTTACGTTCGTTATAAATAGTTTTAAAATAGCAATAAAATTTCATCAAATTTTCATACATTGTAAAGTATAAAAGCAAAACATATTCAAATTTCTACGTGAGCAGCAAAATTGTTAGCCTTTCCGCATTAAATTATTTTCATACAATAAAAAAACAATTATAATATTATATTTTAAAAACTTACAATATTTAAAAAAAAATAAAGCGAGAAAAACCATTCAATAATGATTGATCATCGATATGATGATAGAATATTTGCATCACCAAATAATCGTAGTCATTTTCCATCAACGTGAAACAGCCAAATTTATATTCCAACAATGAATAATTTCGACTGAAGATATCGGAGCGTGTTAACAAATCGCTGTATTTCACAGTTCATCAACGATATGAATACTAAGTTATTTCTAAATAAATCATCACCATGAAAATCACCGCATTTTGAAACCTTCAAAGCGTGGGTAAAGCCTCTTCCTCCGCTTAATTTTCTACCAACTTTCATCTAATTTTTTTTGATTATGTTATTAATACAATAACTATGTTTGAAAATTTTCAATCTATACTATTATAAAACTGAAAGTACCCCTGTCTGTCTGAGACGCTTTTTTTTAAATTAATAATATAATAAATATTTATGATTTTTATTATTTGGATTTTTTCTAAAAAAATGACTGAAAAATCGTATGTACATATGTATATAATATTTGAATTGAAAATAAATTATATATTTGCATTATCTATAAACTAGAACTGAATTGTTTTCAAATGAATCGTTAAAAAATAAACAAAAAATAACGTTTAAAATAAAAGAGTGGGTTACGTTTCTCCGTTTCCATTATTTTTTGCACATTCTTCTTATTTATCTACATTTTACGATATACTCGTATGGTCGTATATATAATATTTGGATTAACTATAAAAAAGTGATTATTTAAAAAATTCAAATCAAATTTAAAAAATCCGAATTATTAATCTGTTCAACTATAAATTATTTATTGAATTGTTTTTTTCCATATTATTTCATTATTTGTATGGCATGTAAAATAATATTTCAAATTTATTTTGATCAAATCATCATACGATTGAGAAATATCATATTACATTTTCCGGCCTATTTCTGATGAAATCAAATCTTCGAAAAGATAATTCTAACCGCTTTTTGCTTGATTTCGATACTGCAATATTCTATAACAATTTCATGTGAATATTAAAAAAACGTGAATCTATAAACGGCACAATTCAAATAATTTTCTTTAAAAATAAATTAACCAATTGAATGTTCGATATTCAAACGATTTGATTTAGATTTATTTTCATCAATCTAAAAAAAAATTTCATCACAAAAAACCACATCGATTTTTATAATAAAATACCAAAAACAAAACGACAAACCTCACCAAAATAAAATAAAATGGCCGACGCCCCGACCCCAAAACCGCACAACCCCGAATCATTTCCAAATAAATCATCACTAAACAAACAACCAAAAAAAAAAAAAGCCTCAAACCATCAAAGCGTGGGTCGCGTCTTTCCGCCCCCGCCCTTTTGGCACCTCCCCCTCGTCCAACCCCCGTATAAAAGCCGTCGGTCTCCCCGTTGGCGTCCATTCCGGCCACGACGACCACACGTTCACCATCAGAGCCACAGAACCACTGCAACCACCGCAGCAACAGCCGCCGATAGAGCCTCCAGGTCCAGGACCTGTCCCGTTGTCAGTTTGCTGGAAGACGGTCGTCTTCTGCTGCTCCGAAGGTTCGTGTTGAAAAGTTTGATGATGTATGATTTTTTTTTTTGATGGATGATTGTCACTTGTTGCTTGTATTTTGGAGTTTTGGTGATATTTCGCGGTTCGGAGATGGTGGATAGGTCGATTTTAATTGTTGTTTTATTGTTGCATTTTTAGTCGAAATGTGATGAAATTATATAGGTGTATAGTAGGTATTGTTTGTATTAAAATCGATTTTGTTTTGTGAAATTCGTATGAATTTTGTGAAAAAAATTAACAGTAATCTGATTGTATGTGAATGGACAACATGTTGCGCTCGAAAGCGGGTTATTTTCGCTGAAACTTCGTTTGAATTTTTCGCATGAATTGTATTGGAAAATTTCAATAAAAATGCGTTTGTTTAATTTTACAGAATCACCAGTGGTATCTGCAAATCTACAAATCCTCTCCGAAGCAATGTAAGTACATTTTGAAATTATTTCAAACGAATTATTTTGAAAAAATCCTCAAAGAATAAGCGCAATTATAATAGTACGATAAATTTTCTATCCGTATTTGATATGTATTTATTATGTATTTTTCAATCTAAATGCGCAAATTTTTCATATATTGTATGATCGATGTGACGGGTATTCGGATTTTTCAATTCATTAAATAAAAAGATGAATGTGTTTTCTGTTCCAAATTTTAATCATTCCATATGATTCGATTCCGTGAGAAAAAATAGAATTTTATTATAGTTTATTAAAAAAAATTTAAAAGACGTTAAAAAAATATCCACCGCACAATCGTTGTTTTTCTATCCGATTCTTGATATTTTTTATGTATGTATGTAAGTGTCGCTGAAAATGATATATGTAAATCAATTTTTTTCAGTCGTATTTTTCCTCGTTTTTAACAGAACTCTCATATCATATGTCACTATTGAACGGATTTATAGTTCTATGATATTGCTTTTAGAAATTATTACGACAAGAATTGGATTTCATATTTTGTTTCTAGCACTGTTTTTATATAGATTTTAGATTACATCCGTATGAATTCCAACTCAATATATTGAATTTAAAATTGAGAAATTTGATTTTTTTTTTTAAAAGATTATGTCCCAGTTAGGGATTGAACACTCATCTTCTCAACGCAATAAGAAAAGTAAATTTCATTTAACTCTTATTTATTTTAAATGATGTAATAGAATTTTCCTCAGCTCTTTTCTAAATTAGTTCAAAATAATTCATTTAAATATAAAGTCTGCAAAATCGATGTGGTATTTTAGCTTCACTATAATTGGATAACAAAATTACGATGTTGTATGCAACTAACTAACTAGATGCACTTTAGCGTATATTTAGGGCTTAGTATTCAGCACGTTAAATTTTATCAATAACATCAAAATAATTAAAATTTTCATTATAAAATTAAAATATATAACATTAAAAGAACAATCCATTTACATCGAATTACCACATGAAACGAAAGCTCGAAAGCTTCGCGCCGTCGAATCTAATACATTTCATTTTACTCACGATATTTAACGTTTTTATACAATATTTGTATTAAGGTGAATCCATTTAATGCATATCCCATTACAATAAAAGGGCACGTTATTAAAAAAGAGTTAAACTTTCGTTTATTTCCACACCGCTGAATTTGAATAATTCGCGTCTGAAACGAATTTTCTAACACGCGAATCATTCAGAACTGTTATTGTGCATAATAAACCGTACTTAAAAATAAACAATAATCCAAAAAAATCAACGACTTTTCGAAAAAGGACGACATGAACCTCACCAGAATTCAGGGTTAAACGGCACGTTTCGAAGAAAACCTAAACTCCCTGGAAAGACGAGGTCACGAACGCTTTTTTCGTCTTAATTGGCGAAAGGTAAAATTTAAATTAAATTTGAAACACGGCAGAGTGAAATTGTTCGTGACGCAATTGCCGATCGCTAATATCCACAATTGCGTGCTCCATAATTGTGCAAATCCGCGGTTTATTTCCGAAAGTCGATTGTCTCATAGGCACATGTGAAATTGGGACTTTGTTCCGATTTTCCTATTGTGACACACAATGTATCTTAAGAAATCGTATAAAGATAGATTCGCTAGGGATTCACCCTTTTTGTGGTCCGTTGTGCGTTATTTTGCGTGCAAAATATAATATGCGCAAAATATTTAGGAAAATTCTTTGCAATGAACTGTGAAAAACATATTTTTCTTTGAATTTAAATGAAATGTGCTGTTTCGCAATAGGAATAATGGACTAATTTTATTTATGTGTCTGTTTAATTAGCATTTATAGCCGCGCATTTAAATTCATATATGTATGCATATTAGACTTCGAGGTGAAATTGTGCATTTTTTTAATGCTTAAAATATCTGTAATTTTTAAATAGCATACAGTAATTAAATGAGATATAATGGAAGTATCAAAAAATTATTAGTTCTCAATAAAATATTGGTTAATTAATTAAAAGTTCGAATAATTTTTAATTTTGCGAAACTGCAATTCATCGTAGAAAATCCTTTGGGAAAATGAGACGCGTCAAACTCTTCTTTCTTTATTTTAACTTTTTTATAAAACAAACAACTTTTATTATATAAACCGGAGAAAGGAAGGAAGACGAACCTTCACTATTTGTTCGATTTTTATATTGAATACACAAGAATCTCGTAACTATGTTCTGAGAGTATACACTTTCTTTAATGATTTCAACTCTCGAACGAGAAATATCTTGTTTCGCGAATAACGTGTGACTGTCGACATTTCTTAGAATATTTAAATAGGATATGCGAATTTTCAGGACAATTACCCAAAAACTGGTAGTGTTGTACAAAGACAGTCATTAAAAATTACTTATGAAAATTTCGTCAAGTGTGGGCGAAATATTTCTTCTTAAGAATTATAAATACATTTTATTAACGAACCGTTTTGAAGTTAATTTTCATGTCTTTTTTAGTAACGCTGTTTTCAATGGACTTTTTATATATTTTAAAGTCGTACTTTCATATTTTGCTGTCATTAAAAACAAATTTCCACATTAAGACATTTTATTTAAAATTTTACTTGAATGAAGATGAAATTTTTTTGTAAACTAACGTTGATATTATATAAAAGTTCACTGCAGTTTCAAAATAACACAATATTAAGGTATAAAATGAAATTAATTTTGAATAATAATACAATTTGAGTCAATATAATTCATCTATTTTAATTTGACTTAACACGGGTATTAGATAACATATGGAATAGTTCGTTTATCATATCCAAATCATTTTACATCACACACGCAAAACTGCCTACATTTTCACTTCAATTAAGGAAATATACGGCACTGTACTTAATCGCAATTAACACGACGACCACAATTACCGTTGTCTGAAAGCCTCCTAACATCTATAAATTTTTCAATTTCGGAAACATTCTCTAAATGAATTCGATAAAGAATCGTGCGTGTCGCTTCCATTAGTCACATTAAAACGGCGACCACACTTATGGATTTGCATAGAATGGAATCGAATATTCAAGATGACAAATATACTCTCTATTGAAGTTAAAACAGGGATTTTCCGAATGGGAAAACTTTGGAAAAGTGTACTCTCGCCCATGTGAGCAACAGGTGAGTGCGGACCGGGCCATTCCCATAACCGACGGAAAATTAACAAATAATCGTATTATATGGACAGGAATAGAATTTACCATTGATGTGTCGATACATTAATCCGTTCGAAATTGATATTTTAATTGAGATTTTATTTGTTTCCTGGGAATAATATGGTTGAGTGATGTGTGGAGTTGTGTTTTTGAGATTAATCTAATTGGCGAGTTTTTTGATGCGGAAACTATTCGATTTTAAATTTAAAAAAATTTATCATTCATTATATTGTGTTAATAAACCATTTTAAAATGATTACAGTTATAATTGGAACAATACATGCGATTTGAAAAAAAGCAGATTTGCAAATTTTTAATAATACAATGACGTGGAATTAAACGATATTAAAACTCATTTGCTTTAATCACAAACCGTTTCCGAGTTTACCTATGGAAATGTGTAATTATCAGTTAAAAGCCTTTAAAATTACATACATTACAGCCACCACGTTTTGACTCATATTTGTACGTAAACACATAATCATATTATTATAAAAGCCGAACGTTTAATCATACACAATGGACGATAATTAAACGTTTTGTAGGAAAATTCGCACTCGTTCCGCTACAAAGCTTTCCAAACGGCAGTTCTTTGCTAATGCTAATGTCTCCGGCACACTTTTCCGACGGGAAATTTCGGAAAACCTTACTCTCGAGGATTTTTCCGGGTACATATAAGACGAATAATGTGTCAAGAGGCACGTGTGCTTGTCTGCCATTCAATTAGAGGATAGGATTCGGATTCGAGTAGAAGGATCGAAATTTGATTCGACCATTTGTGAGTTACTGGGAAAATTCATAAACATGCTTGTTCCGGAAACTTTGGCTCAATTTTATTGCTAATTATCACGCAATGGCCAATTCGTACAATGGTGTTCGATAAAAATGTCCGAGTTTCGATAACAAATCCAGGTTTTATATGATTTTGCTTCTAGAGAAACCAATCGCATTTACGTTGAAGACAGTATATAAATTTAATCTTCGATCTATTTTCACATTTAACTGTTTTATTATTAGAACCAAAAACGATAAACTTGGATGAAAAATAATCGCAATAAAACTCTTCATTATTTTCATTAATCGAATTCAAAAATTTGTATCATTTAACAATGTGGCCACATTCCTTTGATAAATTTACGATATTTAGTCGATTGAAGCTTAATACTCGCACAATAATTATTTGCACAATAACCGTCAAGGCTAATGACAACTGTAATGAAATAATTGAATTGTACGAGTGACATCATCGTAGATAGTGCCATGCCCATTTTCCTTTCCCGGGGTGATTGCGTGTGACGAGTGCTCGTGAAAAATTGAGAAATTATGTAAAAAATACTGAATTGAACGGCTACAATATTGAAGAGATGAAAATTATTTTATATATATATATATATATATATATATATATACATATATATAAAATTCGGCGTTTTACTTTGTGGGATTTAAAATAGAGTTGCAATTTCATTTCCGTTTTTTTAAAGGTTTATTTTTTTCTTATTAGAATTTGCACGTGGAGTTCAGTAGAATATATTTATTTTCGGAGAATAGCCTTACGAGTCGTATGATAATTTTCGGGAAACGAATTTTCTCGAATTAATATTTTATTTTCGGCACTCAACGTTGGTTTCAGTTGAAATAAAAGGAACTCTTTTTGAGGAAAAGCCACTCTTTTCTTTTACGGAAAAGGTGGTTTAAATAAATATAATAAAACTCCGATAGACTCTCGTTTTCACTTTACTCTTAATCTTCTTTATACGTGATTTAACATTTTTCGTTTCGATATCAAAAAAGTTTCGCAATGAAAAAGTTAACATGCATTTACTCTTATAAGAATTGATTTTTTTTTTGAAAATTGTTTTAATTCTGTAGAATAAATAAAATGGAATATCGAAAAAGAAATCTCCATCAAATCAATAAAACCAATCTAAATTAGAACGTAAAGAGAGTATCCTTTTAAATACCGCTTTATTGACATAATAAAATGTTAATTGGTCAATGTTTACTATCGCAGAAATGCGGAAAGGTTTTACTTTTTTTCTTATTCAAAAACCGTACAATAATATTATTTCAACATCGTAACCAAGAGACGAAAGTTTATGTTTCGGAGAAAATTTAACTACTCTTTATTCCTATTTAAAACTAGAATAATTGAAACAATGGGACGTTTTATATTTTAAACATAGTTCTGTGTAGTGACAAACACGCGAATTAACAAAGGGAAGAAGGCTATTTTAAACGAACTTCGGTCAATTAATTAGATTCAACAAGTTGTTCCTCACTAATATAACGAATATGAACACCATTTAAAACCATTAACCATATAAGATAAGATTATATAGCTTATATTAAAATTTAATTTCTGTATTTTATTATTGGACTTGATAAATTTTGAAAAAAAAATTAAATATTGAAATAAAAATACTATAATAAATATTAGTTATATTTTTAAAGCAATTTTTTACAAAAATAATTTAACATAATTTAAATAAATTTATTACATACCTAGTAGTATTTAATTTAGTTTTTATGATATTGTATAAAGTAGCATGCATAGTCAGCACCACATAATTTTCAAGTTTTCATGCGTTTCGATAAGCGACCCGCCAAATTCTCATACGGAAAATAAAATTAAAGAAAAGGAAATCATCAAAAATTGATAGGATAAGCCCACCGCTGTGTTTTCATCAGATTTGCATAATCAGTTAAATGTTAAACAACGAAGAGGATTGTTCGTTATTCGAGCGTTGTTTGCGAAATGTTAATGAGCTTTGCTCGCAAGGTACACGCAAAATGCTATCAAATACGTTACACCATGAAATTATCTTTAACATTTTAGTGTTTTTTCATGTGAAAATAAGTTATTTATGAAAACGTGTACGTATTTATATTCTTCCCGAAATCCTATGGAGTTTTAGGCGTTTTAGTCGAAATCGTGAAGTGTTTTGTTGTTTAGAATTAATTGTGCTGTAGCGAAATTTATCTTCGTTCCTCGTTAATTTTCTCACTTTATTTTCCGCAATGTTAATGGTATAATTGTTCAAGTCACTTACTTTTTAAAACAATTGTTAAAAATCTAGAAAGGAAACTATTTAATTAAATAACTAAATAAATTTCACGCACCTGAAAAAATTCTAATAAAGCAACACAATTTTCACAAATATAATATTAGAAAAATATATAGTTAAAAATATATATTAAAAACCGAAGTTAATACATAAATAAATAATAAAACTATTAATGGACTCATTAGATTTTAGATATGAATAAATTTCAACATTTTCGCACTATGATTAATTGTAAGTTAAAATGGTTGTTGCACAATGTAGGCTAATCGTTAAAACACTCATTTTTTCCAGTTTTATAACAATTTTAATAATATCTATTAAATACAATATCACAAATACAAAGCGATTAAATTTATAGATTATTCAAAAATAATGAAAAAACAACCCTCCACAAAACCAATAATAGAAACCCCTTGATTCTAGAACTATCTCGAAACGATTACGTCTCACTTCAACAAATACACCGCAATCGCAAGAAAACGATTCGATTCGAACTTAAAACCATTCCGAATGTATATGGACACATTTCAAATTTTAATAGCTCACATTTTCTAAACGTGAAAATCGATTTCAGCCGTTTTTTAAGGTGCGGGACGGCTTTGTGCGTGCGCGTGGAAGGCAAGTGATAGGTGCATAAATTTGTTTGTAGGTCACTTTGTCCAAAATGTAAGCCTTTGGACGTTTCAGCACGATGTCGAAATGTTATATAGCTTATATAATATTTTGCATGTATGGGTTTGTGTATGCTCGTGTGGAGCTTTAGCCAGTTATTGCATTATATAGTGCACAAGGTGCACTCTTCGGCAATATGGTGAGGAGTGCTTTCGAAACTTGAAGCCCTCACACGTTGGGTGTAATATGTATAATGTTATATTTGATTACGTTTTAATACTTTAGATATGGTTTATTGAATTTTGAGTTGATGATCCTAATGATTGTTCAAAATATAAAATCGCTATACTATAGAAATAGATTATAGGACATGAAATAAAAGGTTTAAATTATTCCCGAAAACAAAACTGTTAAATTGATGAATACATATTATACAATACTCGAATTTGTAAAAAAAAATCAGCAATTTTTTTCTTGAATTTTCAATCATTTAAAAAGTAATTAATACTTTTTCAGTTTTAAATTAACTAATAACAACTTCCTAGCTTTTTACTTACCACGAAGCTTAGATTTAACACCATCTTACATTTTCAGTTTGAGTTTGTAAAGATAAGCGTTTTTGGTAATTTTCTTTCTGCCAGATCTTAAAAATACTGACATGAAAAGAATTCAATTACTCCCCAGATAATCAAGAATGTTAATGTTACACATGCGAAAACTCTTTGAAAGTTTTCTTACTTATCAAATAACTGTAATATACCTCCAACAATTTTCATTCAATAGACTATTGAATCAGTCTATTTGATCTCATATTATTTTAAGGACCGATTAAATTATTATATTTAGATTAGTTATATATCAATAGTTCACATACGATTTCCACATAACCATCAATATTTATATAACACATCAACAGCCTGTTGCACGTGCTAAATAATCGTTGATCTAATCAGTTTAATAACTTCATTGTTTCTTGAGCGTTCCCTAAGCTCTGTATACGTATGTATGTATATGCGTTTAATGCTCGCATGTAAGGATTATGACGGGCCTCGTAATTAGTTTCAGGATTAAAATGAAATTATAATGGGACGGTAATATAATCGCATCAATGATGAATAGTCAGTTAACATGTTTCGGTTTCGAGAGCAATCGAGGTTCAAGTAAAGCACGATTGATTCTGCGTGAATAGGACTAATTATTTTATAAATGTTAGAGTGGATTGTAAATTTTTGGCTTATTATAGCATGTCATGTAATGATTATATTAAAAAATAATTAATGTTACATAAATAGGGTCAATTGGTTGTAATTTTAATAATCACTTGATTTTTTTTCGGCTCGAAAAGCTAAAATATTTATTTGTCAACATTTTATGAAATTTGTATAGTTTTCATTTGAGAAATAGTTATTTTTATATAGATTTATTACATAATGATAAGGGTCAACAGATTTTCATGATAATCATGTCCACTTAACTTTGGCGAGCCGTGGGATCTCGCAACTTCGATAAAGTATAAAATAATTAGTCTGTTTATGTATCGAAATTTGCAAATTTATCATAAATTTATAATTATTAAGTTTTGTTCAATAATATTTGCGAAAGATTCAAAGTGTAACATATCTTTTACCAAAATTCAAATCGGTCTAATAACGAAATGCAAATTTGCTTTTTTAATCCGATAATTTTGCTTTCCTTTCGTGCTTCACATATTATAATACAATATTGACTTTCATTAATATTCCAACACAACAAAGGACCTACGCCCTTCACCCATGAAAATTATCCTGAAAAAAATAATGATTCGGCACTTTTCGACGACGGCTTCACGCATCGGATGAGCCCACAAAAACAAAATCAAAAGCCTTAAATATTACATAGCATAATTTGCTATATTTCACACTGGGATACGTAACGTGCGGCTTGTGGGCGAAAATCTCATACAAAATTGTCGGAATTCCACAAATCCATTATGAGGATACTTAACAGTTGCCATAGTATACGTAATATGATGTATGAAATGCAATTCTATGTGAAGTGAAATGGATTCGCGATACCATTGAATGCATTCGATATGGTGCATCTGATGCACCTTTATTACGGTATGAAAGCTCGACTTTGAAATATTACATAATAGAATTTTGTTGTAAATCTAGAATGTAGTCAGAAATTTTTATAGTTGACAAAGTCATATTTCATAGAAATTTTCTGTGTCGTATTTCATTACAAATTTGGTTTTAGAGTCTTGAGAAATTACCGAAAATAAATATTATAATACCGATTGATGTTGATCATATTTTTCCTCAGTTTAAATTTTGTGATCTTTCTTATATTTTTTATTCGCTTCCATCTTTTTCGCTTTGATTTTTTTAATACATATTTGGCTGGTTAATGAACCATCAAGTATTATTTAAATTATTATATGAATACATACTGTATTATTCCATAAAATTATAAATTATACGAAATATAAAAAAAACGTGGATACAAATTCAAGAAATTAAATATTCCCAAAATACTTTTTTTAGGTCAATCTATAAATAAAGAAAATATGTATGTACATATTTATTAACAGAAAATTGCGTGATTATAATTCGATCATATAATAAAACGAAATGAACTAATCTTGAACGATAATCTTTCCAAATGATTTCTTTGAAAAAAATCATACATATAAAATATCAAATTAAAAGGATTCACGACTCAAATCGAATTAAGCGAATCGTACCTGCGAAACATTGCCTAATAAGAAAATCTCAACGATTATAAAGACGAGACGTTTAATTAAATAGTTTCCTTGGCTCGTTCCGGTCTTCAACTTTTACCGAATTGCGTTCATTTAATTCCACATCGACACGTAGATATGTTACCATGAAAAATCTATAAAAAAATTCTAAAATTTTATGCAAAATAAGACTTTTCCGATTTAATTTAAAACTTGACTATTTCATGGGATGATAACAGATAAATAACGTTCAAATATTATAATTAACCTTTTTAATCGTATTAACTATGATTTTTAACTAGTGTGTCATAAATGTATTTCAAAAAATAATTTTCAAATCAGAACGTAAAATTCCAAGATAATTAATATAGACTAAATTCAAATGATGCCTAATCCAATTTAATCACCAATTGACAAATTCTACGAATTCTCAGCCTCGCGACATTCACAGTAACAAATACACACACAATCAGAGTAAAAGATCCCATCTACGTCGTCTTCCTTGTAAAATTTCAGATATTATCATAGCGAACGACAATCGAGGATTGCGAATCTCTCTCACATTCGCGGAATCCCCTTTGAGTGCGGATAAGTCCCGCGGGACGAACGAGTTGTTGCGTCGAAAATTCGCTAATTCCGGCACACTAAATCGTCGCAGAGTCCTCGGGATCCTGCAGGATCAGCTCCAGGATCCATTGGAGGAATTAGCGAGATAATATCGGCGATTCGAAACGCGCAAAGTTGTTTCAGAACCGAGCGCGGTGGTATAATTATAGGTTGGTTCGTTGCGACTTTACATTGGTGCGTCATGGTCGATGGGTTTTTCGTTTTGGAAATCTGCTGGGTTTTATTGATGTGTGTCGATCGGGTTTCCGGGTTGGGTTTTTTGTATTGTTTGTGGTTTGTTTTGAATTTTTTTGGATTGTGTGTACCTTTTTTTAGGTTGAAATCGGTCGGGTTTGGCAGCTCGAGTGGGCTCTTGTTGAAAATTCATGAGTTGTTAATGTGTATGAATAAATAAATTGAAATTATATGTTATATGAAGTGAGATGAATATGATTTTTTATTTATTTTGTATGATACGTGATAAAAATAATTTTTCTAATACGATATTGCAATTATATAAAAAGATGTCGCTTTTCAATTTTTTTTTTGTGCAAATACGCTGCCTAATTTTTCATTTTCATTTCGCTAATAAATAATGTACCTTTTTTTGATAAATTAAGAATAAATGCTAAATTATAAAATTTGCATGTCATAAATATTCACTTTTGCAACAAAATTCGTCAAGTCACACGAATATTAATCGAATATCAATACGCAAAAATAAATTTCGTTTATCATGTGAATAATGTTACTTCGGGGAAAATTTCCACAATTGCGACAACATATTTATGTACTTGGCATACGTTCCATTATAATGTGCCTCTGAGGAGCTCAACATTGCAATTGAAAGTTCAAAACGTCCACATTTTCAAATTGCGCCTTTTCAAATTCCATTTCTCCACGAAATGTTATAAATATAACCGCACTCTTTCACACCAACAACCTGACATTTAATATTCCTCGAATATGAAAGAACTCCGTCTGTATGCAGAAAACTAAACAATCCACTATGAAACATATTAAATAGAAAATGTATGTACACAAGAACGAAAGTTTGAAAATCTCAGTTGCACTATGTTCTAATTATATACTTGTTCCAAAGGGCACTAGAGAAAGTGACTAATTATTACGTTGACGAGTTACATTTCTGGATCGGATCTAAAAGGTCAACAGACCGCTAAAAATGGCTTCAAATAGTCAGAATAAAGGGGTATAGCATACGAGATTTACTATAAACTTAATTAGATTTTCCTATAATACAGGTAAACGTTTTTCCAATGTCTACCACTCGCTCGAATTAGTCGCCGGAACAAATTCGATTATCTCGGCTCATATGGAGAGCGGAATTTGTTCAAATACAATTACAAATATCGAAAATACTTTGTGTGGTTACGAAAAACAAATGACTTTTTATTTAAATAGTGTACGTTACTTTGTGTGATTTTGAGGTCATTTTGTGTTAGAATATTGATCAGAAATTATATTATTTATATTTGAAATTTGCATTATCACGATCGTGAATATTATAATCGATAATCTAAACGATTAACTGGAAATTCGATGAATTCGATAAATTTACTAACAAAAATATATTTTTTCAATGATTCTTGATTTGGAAAAATATATGATTTCCTATCATTTTCGTGATTATGTATCAACTCTTTATGTAACATTTTCGACTTAATATTTCGGCCACAGAATAAAAACGCATCAAATCAAATTACTGTTTACCATTGTCGAAATTCTAGCCCACAAAGAAGCCTTAATAAGAGTCGTATCAATTTTCTGCGAACGCCCTTTGTATGCCGCAAATAAATTTATTTACACACGTGAAAACGCACATTCGTTTAATAAATACGGTGACGTATCTTTACATACACATTTTCCCCCCTTTTTTAATAATATTTTCGTTAACGAATCAAGTTCCATTCCACGAAATCAATATTTAAGCAACGTCAAAATATAATGATTTTCAAATTCATACATTTTTCGATCGACTACTATGGATTAGCTGGCAAAGCAAACACCAACGTGAAAATACTCCATTAACATAATGGACCACCCGAATTTTTACTTTGTATCAAATTACCACTGCCTGGTGGTGTACTGGAATCTTTTTCGCCGATGATTATTTCTAGCTGTATAGAAATAAACATTTCACGACGAACGTGTTGGAAACTTGTGGAAAGAAACGCTCGATGAAAATCTTTCTAAAAAATATGTACGAAACGTAAAAAGGAGTAACGATGATAAATTTGTTTTCTTTCGGATTAAGGTGAATTTTTATCTTTTCAAAAAAGTGTCGGATTTAAATTTGACCAAAATAAAATAAATTTATTTATATATTTTTTTGAATTAAGACAGTGAAACTTCTTTGAAATTCAAGAATAATATTTATCCACGGTTAATTAATCGGATTTACGTTTTTCTTTATAGTGAAAAAAATCACATCGTGAAACGTCTGTTGTCAACTTTCCATTCATTCTTCAAACAAATCGCATTTTTCACCCTGCGACCCTTTCGTCCTTTGTCTCGAAATTATTATATTCATTTTCATAAAAAAGCACAATCCCGACGGCAAATTATCAAATCAAACACTTAATTTCCTCCAATCGTGAAAGCCGGACGCCGAATAAAAGTATGCAAATAAACTGGAACTAAATTATTCCATACAATGGCGAATTTGGCAACACGTCAGTACTCGGATGGGTGAACCGGAAGGCTTACATTGCGAATTTTCGCGTTTTCCTGGAAGCCCGTTCTTGATTCAATTTTCTACACCCTTCGTTGTTCGACAATTGGGGTTGTCGCAGAATTAATCCTAGATTGCAAAATGTGTACACGTTATTATAAGCGCTTTCAGGTGGGTGAATTCAGAATTATCGAATAATATGCACCCACATGTTGATGGAGAAGTTTCAGAAATTCCGTTCACTTTCGAAAGGTCAAAGCACTCAAGTAAAAGAAAATATTCTTCATTATCACTATAATCATAATACATATCACTAAAAGTGTGGCGTTTTGCTGTTTATAAATTAATTTTTCTTTAATTGTAGCAGGGTTTGTATATAAATTGAAAAAAATTTGGCTTGCTTTGACTTTTGCTCTTTTTCCCGTCACTTTTTACCTTTTCGAAATGATCTTCGAGATCTCTTTTGAGAACGTCATCTTTAACAACCTCGCATGTATACAAATATGTACGCCGAAATGCGACACGTTTCGTAAGCATTGCGCTTTTGTCACAAAAGAGACCTCTTTTGAAAAAATAGAACCGCTCGAGTTGAAGACTACTCAAAGCATGACGACTCTACTGATGAGTTTTCATTTCGTGAAATATCTTCATTTTCCCAGAAAAAATTTTCACATCATTCAATCCAAAAGAGATCCGGCGAATGTTATTAGACAATGTGGTAATTGACGAATGTCACGTCCTATTATTACGACCGTTCGAGCAAATCTCTTTTCCAACAGTGCGTGGGCTCTCAAAGCATTTGATCCGGCCTAGATTGGCCGTGTTTCTTTGGTAAATAAATAACTATGTTCTCGTGGATATAGTGTAGGCTTCAAATGAAAAAAAGGAAAGTATTGTCGATCAGTAAAACGAGGGAAATGCATGCGCGTGTGTGTCGTACTCTGATAATGTATCGCGTAACGGTTTACGACCGCTTTTATGGGATCGTCTTTTTTTTGTATATTGCTTAATAAACAAAATGCTTATATACTACTACCTGTTGACTAACGTGCCTTCGTATGGAGAAGATATTTATTCTTTAATATGTTGAGGTGCGTCAAAAATGCCTGTACGAGTCGTATTATTAAACTAGACGGGGTTGTATGAAAATTTAATATAACTATTGTTTTTTTTATGTACGTCTGTATTACGTGTGCGATTGTTTATGTTTTATTCAGCATTGAAAAATATAGTGGTGGGTGTTATACTTTGCTTTTCATAAGGTCGCTCATTAGGGTAATTCGATATTCCATAAAGTGGCCTTTGAAAAAAAGCTGCATTTTTTTCGTCGACTTTGATCTGTGTTCATTGCTCTTAGAAGGACTTGAAACAAACTTTGTTCAAATCCTCCAGCGGACATTTCGATCACGTTCTTTGACAAAGTCAAATTTCAATGGCCTTCCATGCGCTTACATTTGCTGAAAAAATCAATAAATAAATAAACGTAAACGTGACGAATTTTCAATATTTCTTTTATGAACTCGGAAATATGAACGAATTTAATATTAATTGTGAAATTAGTTTATATTTGACTAGTTAAATTAAAATTTTCACAAAGATAATCATTCTTTATTTAAGTGAATTATTCCATCGCAAACTTGGTTAGTTGACGCAGTACTTCAAAAGAATAAAATGCATTTTAATTTTTAACAGTTCTGAGTACTTAAAAGTAAACTTATGAAACCACAATTTATTTTAATGAAACCTACTATTATATAAAGTTAAATGAAAAAATAGAATTCTTAAGGCTTTCAAATTTCCATACATTATACATATCGCGGATTCTGATCGACAATCGATCATCGTTTAAATTCATATTCAAAGCTTTCTCGAGTTTATATGAACAAAAATTTCGGTAGTATTTGAATTCATAATTCTAACTCAAAAATACCCGTAGAATAATAAATATTTAAGGAAAAACGTTCTGAGATTTCGCGTAATGGATGTTGTAACATCGTTACACAGAACCGGAAGAAAAACAACGCGTTTTTTTACGATTACGTTCACAATTCGATTACTGAAGCAAAAAACATTGGAGTTTACGAATACGGACATTTCAAGACGCTTTATACCACTTTTTGAAAATGAAAAAAAAATTGTAATAGAACCCTATTAATTTTATTGAAAATATTTTCAAATGTAGTCATTACATCAATGAAACATTGTAGTTTTATTGTTCGAGTCAAAATATACAATGAATATATCATTTCCACAGTTTCTTATGAAAATATCAGTCTCGGACTATAAACCATTTCGCTATGAACAATAAAAAATACCTCTTAGCGAACTACTATGAAAAGTCTTCTAAAAAGACACTTCTTAAAACGTACATAGCGTAACGAGCCTCAGTATATAGCCTTAATGCGTTCTATTGTCGTTTCATCCATTAAATGCGATTAAAAGGGATCCAAAGAAGGAAATTTGCCCGGAAAAAATCGTTAAATTTGAAACGTTCATATAGGATGATAGTATCTTGTAGTTGACCATAGTTTGACCTGCTTCAGGTTAAGTTTCTAAATAGTGTCCAGTTACAAAGGTGAATTTTGTTATCTCGTAAAAAGATAAGTATAATATAACGATATTTTAAGATCGTTAACATGCTTAAATATCGATATTTTTATTTTAAGTAATTGATTAGAAATATTTTGATTATTTTATGTTTTTTTATTAAATTATCTATCATTGTTTCGAACAATTACTAAGGAAACACTATTTGCTTAGCATAAACTAATAATTTTCCAAATTATATAATACTGAAATTATCTTATCTTTTAATAAGTTTGTTTTAAAACCATAAAGATTGTTTTATCATCTATACATCAAATTATAGATATTATATTATGATAATACAATGAGGCTCTATTGATACATATATAAAATTATTAAATCCATGAAAGCATTAATATTTTAAGAAAATTTATTTTAATTATTTTCGAATGTTCAGATTAAAGCTGAAACTTTTCATCGGAATAATTTTAGTAAACATTAACAAGATTTGAATGTCTGAAATATAATTTCCATTAAAATAACCTATAATTTTATTATTATAGTTTTATTTGTTATTCAAATAGTTATTTTGAATGAATCTGCCTATGAATCCAACAATACGCAAAGCTAAAGAAAATTTATTTAAATTCACCACGCGACAAGAACAACCCATTCAACAGTTAAAAATATTTAGAATAATACATAAAATTTGAATACATCACATAACAACCAAAACGTACCAATTTCCCTCGAAACCAAACATCGGCATTTCATCTGCTGTATTTACAATATAATTTTCCCGCGCACATAAGATAAAATCATATTTTTATTCCAATCATATTTTATTTTTCGCATATTTTTTCATCAGGCCAAATCAGTAGGCATATTTTGGGCACGTCGAAACTCGCGTTAACCCATTAAGTGATTTCCTCATTAGGCAGAAAGGACGCGATTTTCCGGCTGCGGTTGGAATTTCTGGGAAAATTGAGTTTTCTCCTTAAATTTTCCGCGTTCCACGGAGGAAAATAATGTACGGAAAAATTGCACGCCACAACGTCATATTATTCTTTTTACTACGAGACCTTTAATTTTTTCAAAAAAATGTTTACGCAAATTAACTTGAAAAAAATCTCGGGTTGTTTTTTAAACATGTACGACGTGTGTTGAAAAAAATACGCGTTTCTTGTTTATGCTCTTGAAAATTGTTTCATTTGAAATATTTGTTATCGCTATATAATGTTTCATTGAAGATTATATTATGTGATTCATTATCAATAATCATTGATTGTTCTTAGCTGAATCAATGAATGTTATCGTAATTGATCAGACGTTATTACAGTGAGCTGGATTTTTGTGCGAAGAAAGTGATATGATTAATACAAATAATGATAAAAAAATAATTTTTATGATTGTTTCAATATCAATATAAAAATTATATATTTTTAATTATAATTTCCATTTGAAAAATTCTTTAGATCTATTATAGAGGTAACCAAACTTTTGGACCTCATAAGCTTACATTTTTCTATCTCGTACATTACTAACATCTTATTTTTTAAAGGTACAAAAATCTTTAAAATATTGATACTTTTATATTAAAGTACAATTTTTGTTATTAAATAGAAATTACACTAATTTATAATTGAAACAAATTAATTGACATGATAAATATTTCTTTCAATCAAAAAATATTATTTGAACCTTTAAACACATAATCCAATGAAACAAACCAAATTTTAACAAAAATTTTCAAACTTTCTTATGAACCGCTAACGAAACAAAAACCATCGATTAACGACCACTGCACCTAAACAAAAGACTTGCTCACAAATCGGATTCGCACGCATGGAACGTCCTCGTTAATTTTGCAATAAATTACCCAAAACGAGGACAATTAATTGGAGCCATATACACCCAGTCTGCGGATGATTAAGAGCGCTTTTCACGTGCGTGGCCTCGCACGTGAGCGTCATGTGGCCGCATGGTGATTTCCAAGAAAACGGCTCGCGTGCTAACAATGGCCGTTCAAAGCGTTTATTAAAAGATGACTACGTACACTCTGGGATAGGTGTTTGTGATATTTTTCATGTTCAGGTGTAATAAGGTGTTTTATATATTTTTTTAATTCGTTAATTTTTAGTGGGTTATTCGTGCTTGATTCAATTTTTTTGAAGCGTCGTTTGACTTTGACTATGTAATGATTGTGAAATATTTTTTTTATATCTTGATTCATTGATTGAATCTTATTTTCCATTGTGTTTTTGAATATTGTATGTGTTATTTCATTTTTTTATATTATCTAATACACATATGTACGATATAGGCTACTTTTAGTATGACATACTATTCGTTTCATATTCACTTAAAATATATTGATAATGTTTTATAATAATTTGAAATTACGAACAGTTTATGTTGCTGAAGATTTATAGTATGTGATAAATAATATTACAGGTTAGTTAGATTGAGAGGTTAACCTTTTTCAATTTACTGAACAAGAATGATTTATAAACGTCAAATATATAAAAGATAATTTTTCTGAAAAAATTCTTTAAATAGCTTAGAAAAGTAAATAAAAATGAAAATCCGACCGTAGGAATAAAGATTTATGTAAAACAAAAGTAATTCCAATCATAAATTAGTAAAACTTAAATAAATAATCACCAACATGGTTTCAATTACATTACATTTGTATTATACAAAACTTATTCCAATGGATAGATTTTCACCATTATAAAACTCTATTTCAGAACTTTCATCACAATATTATTTTTCAAATACCTTTATAAATTGAACATTACCATCGAGGCATATCAGTTTTCGAAAAATGCAAAAGCATTCCATTTGGAGACAACGTTCCCGTATTACAAAGACGAGATACGTTCATTGTTCGACGTGCGTTATGCATCATCCTCAGAAAGTACATGTGGCCTCTTTAAAATTCAAATTCAACCCATTTTCCCTCTGAAAATACTTTTGTTCGGCCACAGTGACGTAGATCGAGTGCATTTGATGCAATAAGGTTATCTCGTTGTCGCATCTTGAGTGTTTTGTTTCAGCTTCAGATAATTGAATCGATCTTTGTCAGAATGCGATAAATAATCTAGTGAATTTGTTCAAGGTTGTCAATTCCGACAGATATTGTCTCAATACAATTTTGTAAATTATATTATCTGATTTAAACGTGCTAAAAATTTTTTCATTTCAGTAGAATTCTTTTGTGTTTTGTGTTTGTTTAAAATTACTCTACTTAATAATTTTTATGTTATATGAAATTACAACATAAAAAATACAGAAACAACGTAATTTATGTATTTCATGTCCTAGTTTTCTCAATGAAGAAAAACTTATTAACTATCTTCTTTAACATGCAACCGCGAGCTTCATTTCAAAACATCAAACTAACATTAATTATCAATATTCCACTTTCACACAAATCCGTTATCCGTTGTCCGTTACGTTATAAATAACAACATTTTTCATCAAACTCCCACACATCAAACGTATGAAAATTTCAAATTAACACACGGAAACTCATCAAACGCGAACCTTTGACCGGAACACGAACTAGACCCGCGAACTACCATCACAGGGCCCGTTATGTCCGGCAATAAAATCCGTCGCGAAATTTCGAAAATTACGCGCCCATTTCCACGTTTTCGAAAGGAAAAGCCTCCTCGCGAAAGCCTCCATATTCGCGAGTTATTGCGCGGTTTACGCGCCCCTCGTGTGTGCTTGGCGGCAATGTTTTGAGTGCTTGAAAAAGAACCGAGGAGCGAAGGCAAAGGTTAATGTCGCGATAATTGGCCGAAGATGGCTGTTGTTTTTCGTCTCTGGACACGTTTGTTTTATAACTGTGCGTAAATAAGTGTGGGTTGGTTTTTAGGGGCGGAAATGTACAGGATGGTGAACGATTTTTGGTTCGTTTCTTTTTATTCTTTAGAATACCTTTATGAAATTTTTTCAAATACGTTCAATTTTCATAAATTTTTTAGAACTTTTTCCGAATTATAGAATATTTTTTTATACAAAATTGATTTTAATCATATATCAATGAAAATATATAATAATAAAATGTATTCAACACGTTCAATTATAACTATGCGGTGAATTGCATACGTCGAGGTAATGTTGATTTACGATGTAAAGAAAATCTCTGCTAAACCGTTCTGTCAAGTAAACTAACAAGAAAATATATTGGTATTGAATATGCAAAGTTCTTAAAGCAATTAAATCTCGTTTATTTTAATTTCGTCATAATCTTCGAGTATTTTTTTTAATATATCATCCTGTACTAACAATAAGTCGTATTTGTCTTCTCGCGTTTAAGTGGCTTTTTACTTTTATTTTCTGACTCGACGATGATTTATATTCGCACACTAAAAGCTCCATGTGTAAAAAGTGTTCGTGTTGTTTATATTATGGCTTTCAGATCACTACATATATAATATGTACGGGAAAACTCTTCTGTTTTTAGCGGAAAGTGAGAAAATTCCATGTTTATTCAGCACACGCAGCATTCGCCTATGAATAATATCAGCAGCTTGCATTCATCAACTTTTAATTTGACACAAAACTATTTATTATATTCTACAAATTCATATATGCTGAATTTAAAAAAAATTAAAAAAACGGTTTTTTTTAATCCATCGTTTTAAATGTTTGCTCGAGCGATACGCATTTCGAAACATATCGGAATTTCCATTATATAATACAAATATTTACTTTGAACGTGTACGGTACTATTTAACGGGATTATTTTTCTGAAAAAAGAATTTATCGAAAACAATTTTCACACATTGCGCTATTTAATGAAAATCGCAACGAAAACAATAATATTGTGCAGTACGGCATTCGTATTATTGAAACACGATATTTTTCACGTCATCGGTGTTATCTTAACCTCCTCTCGCTTCCCTCAAGATGGAAAGCAAATACGTTTGTATGAATATTCAATATCTCGTATATAAAAAGGATAAATATGGACTGTAAATAAATAAAGATGGAACCTTCCCGCGATGTGAACATAGAAATTTTGCATACAAAACGATTTTTCTATGTATGAAATCGGAAGGGGAACGGATTTGTTGCAATCTATTTTGAAAACGAACCGCACCAAATTCTAAATATGGAAATTTAGATGGATGTCTTCTGAAATTCATGGTCTCCATTTTTTCCTTATTTGTGTAATAATATAATATAAAATAGAATATTTTAACGAAAGGTCGGTAATTTTGTATTGTGAGCTATTCATGCGTCACGCTCGATTATCTATTTCCGATCTTATTTGTAATTCAAATATATTATATATAATTATTATTCTGTAACTACCTATTCTACCTTTAACATTTTGTATGCACGATAGTTTTATAAGCCCTCAACAAAAGTTTATAGGCACGTTTCACAAATGTTTCACCGTTTTAGTTTTAATATTATATAATATAAAACAAAACTTTTTCCATATGTTAATTATGTACTTGGAAATTTCGTAATAATTTATAAAACATGCAGGTAATAACACAAAAAATATTCCATCTTATATCCTGAAAATTTTGATATGATGGGTTGTTATTTTTACGGTATAAAATAAAAATGGTGAAGGCCTTGGGTATTGTGCGAAATGTTAACGAAAAAGCGATCCACTCTCACCCATAGTGAGGGATCTTTTGTGTTAATTTTAGTTGAAAAGATCTCAAACACCGCATAACCTGAGGGTTATGAAGAAAGAAGGGTTACTGTTATTTTTTTTAATTTACATCTAGAATCTCGAAGAAATTGAACCAGTTGCAAAACTCGGTTAAAAGTTGTACGCAGTGTCAACTTTAAATTAGAAAAATAACGACAAAAAAATTTCTACTATGTATATTTTTAAAATTTTAAAAGGAAATATATTTAATTATGCGACAACTTGAGAAAAATTCTTGAATCGATCTCAATTGAATTTACTTTATAGTTTGATTTTATTGATTCAATAAAATCAAGAAAGGTCGTTCGTAGAAAAATCCACTCTATCGAAACGTATAGTATTTCAAATTAAAACTGTTCTAAAAAAACCTACTTCAATGAATAATTGGTTCAGATAAACGTATTTTCAGAGCGCAATCTCAACATTTACGCGAATTAAACTTTCAATAATAAATCGACAGCAAAAAAAACGCTGAAACAGCAAACATGCAAATCGGCTACCATTTCGCGTTACACAAATACACAAAAAAAATCGCATTTTCAACGGACGAATCAATTTGTCGTTTCAGCGATCATTCGAAACGGTCAAATGAAAAGCCATCGCTCTGCCGAATATAACAATGGAATTATTGATGTGGGTTGTCCGCTTAAAAAATAGGTAGGAAAAATACGTGAAATATAATAAAACAAAAAACTGCCCCCGTAAAAGTTGAATACTGAAATGTTAAAGAATACAAATTGACGCATTTGTAAATGTTTCATGTCGACGTTTGTCCTTTTGTAATTCGAGTATCGTCAAATTTACAAATCCATATCTACGATTCGCCATTCATAACTTACATTAGTGTTTCGATAACAGTCGTATTTAAATGCTTTCATTTGGAATCAAATATTCAGTTCGATTCATATATAAATATAACTACAGAACATACATCACATCATTTTTTCATACATACATATTTTTACATATGTACATACATACTTATACATACATACATACATACATATTTTTTCATACATAACATACATATTTGAAATTAAAATTATATTAAAAAAAATCAAAACATCAAATTATATTTAGTGGAATAGTCAAGTGATTAGATTTGAACCAACTTCCATTACAAATACGTGCTATTTCGAGTACAGAGTGCGACTGTCGTTTGCTAAATACACTAAATGCTGAAATGTTGGATTGTCTTCAAATTGTCGTTTAATTCAGAAGTTTCTTATTATATCGTCATAACTCTCACCAGTTCTGATTATATCTGAATGGGATGGAGGGAAACTTGGTTTCTTGCTCCTTTCAGCACTAAATTGTTCGAATTTAGTGATGGAAATTCAAATGCATGATTTAAAACAATCGATTAATTTGACGTTGATTAATAAAACGTTTAGGTATCAACTCATTATTAAATTAATATGGATAGTGTCACATTTTAGATTAGTTGCCGCACACTTGGAAATAATTTTTCAGCCAGATCGTTGAAATTTTTTGCACAAACACTACGTGCAAATATTTAAATTAAGCTACGGCGAAAAATTAGTTGTAATTTTAACTTTTACTTGTGCTAATGCTTTAAGATATTAAAATTAAATGCCGAGTATCCGTTCAAGAATTTTTTTCGACAAAGAA
The DNA here is from genome assembly GCA_009617725.1 of Hydropsyche tenuis. Lineage (NCBI taxonomy): Eukaryota > Metazoa > Arthropoda > Insecta > Trichoptera > Hydropsychidae > Hydropsyche > Hydropsyche tenuis. Next base: position 5,297,648 of record VTON01000004.1, read on the forward strand.
AAATACACACGGCCAAATAAAGTTCGGCAACGTTTATCTTAAAAAGTTTTTTCAATTGAAAAAAATTTTGATTGAACGCGACGTTATCGAAGATACCCCTAATTTTTCGATCTATTTGTATGTATTATAGAATAAAATATATTTATGTTTAAATAACAGTTCTGATCGAATTATATAAATAGACACAGTCACGAGAACAAACAAATATATTTTTTCTGCGATACAAAAAGCAGAATATGTAGTACTGTTTGCACATCAAAAATATATTTGACAAATAGGTAATTCTTTTGTGAACATAAAATAACGAATTTTCATTAGAAAGTCTTTATGCTGAAATAATAATTTTAAGAATCAAATGAATGAACGCATTGAATAATAATCGCGAAATCTTTCGGAATAATTTAAAGGTTGTTAGAACCTCATACACAGTCTTTTTAGATTAATTAATTAATTGAGGAGTTTTCGCTATCTCATGATATTTACTTAATTAATATTAAAGTAGAAACAGAGGGTAAACGAACTGAAATATCAAAAATATCCGTGATTTTGACGCATTTGTGTTTTAGAGGCGCGCTTACGAGATCGGTTGATACCGCGGATTAAATTAATATCTCGAAATCTACTCCAGTTTTAATATTTTATAATATTCTATGTTCAAAGCAAAATTTTCGTAATATTCTTTAGTTGAATTATTAATGAAAAAAATTGTTGGCGGGTTTGCGTGTATCTTAGCCGACGTGATAAAGATGTGTACTTTACTAGAAAATATTACTACAAAGGATATATTTCGATTAAAAAACTTTTGCAAGTAAAAGTTGTGAGCAGAAAAAGTGCAGTGTGGCCACTAGTTAGATGAACTTTTAAGTCATAATGATTTGTAAAGTTTAAGATTAAGTTTGTACAACATTAATGATTTCATAGTACACTTCGTAATTTTTACAATAAATACATAGTTTTTGCTAAAAAAATATTAAATAATTTTGATTCTATTTATTTTTCCATGATAATTTAATAGATTAAAATATTAATATGAGTCATATTTAAATTAATTTAATTGATATAAAAATGAGAATGACTCATATGCCCCATTGTTTCAACTTGAGTTCTCAGTATATGATATCACCTTAACTACTCATAAAATTATAAGAATTACTTAAACGTATTAATTTATAACCAAATTATTAATTATCATATTTTTTCCCCAACACAAATAAAAAATAATCGGAACACAATTTCACCTATAAATAAACCCTTTTCATACAACATGATTGACTTTAGCACAAGTTCCTACCACTTAAACGATAACCGATGAGCGCACAGAAAATTAAACATTTCACTTGTTGATTGACTAACGAAACGTTCAGCTTCACTGAAATCCCCATAGGAACCCCATTGTGAGAATTAATTGAAATTTTCACACCCTGCCATATTAATATAACACCTTCATTACACGCGACCCACTTTGTGATGGCACGTGTTTCGATCGAGTTTGAAAAGGAGTTTCGTCGTGTCAGGATATTGCTTTAACTATGGGAAATCGAGCCTAATTTCAATCATTGGTGCATCCTTACTGATGTGCTTTGACAGTGGTATTTCGTTTAACTTTGTACATTGCAGTTGCACAAAGGATTTGAATGCAGCGTTGGAATTTTCGTTTCGTTATCGATTTTTTTGGTATCATGGTTTCAATCGAATTTTTTTGTAATTTATTGGAATTCGTATTGAACATATGGTTGATTAATATAAATAAATAAAATTTATTTTATCAATATTTAATATGTGGTATTGATAAAATTGAATTATAAAATGGAATTCCCGTTATAATCAACAGGAAACTCAATTATTTTTGATTAATCTGACACATTCTATTTTGAAGACTTCAATGATTGATTTTGAAAATGTTAAATCGATCATTGTTAGATACATCAATAATGATAATCTACAATCTAAAGTGTCGGAAATGACTCAAATCGTAATTGATCGCATCCGTCGCAAACAAATTTCAAAACTATCCAATTAAAAAAGCAACAAATCTCAATATAAGCGGTCATGATCGAAACGCCCTTTGAAACGGGGTCCGTACAAAAACCCATAGTGGTAATCCACTATGGCCATGGGACTTTATTCAAATTAAGGTGTAATTGAGATTAAAGTTGGTAACGTCGGCAAGAACACTAATCAACGCCGATGGAGGGTTAACCCGCATCTTGGAGATTTCCCGCCGGACAACTTGAGATGGTGATGGCCTTTTAGACTGCACGGTGACGATTTATGGACGAGGACTTTTCCGTGTGCACCTGGTTTTAAAATATCGGGAAGATGTACCTTGGAAAAATACATAAATTCGCATTTTGTGGTGTTAAGCTTCGGTGTCTATTGGGAATTTGATAAAGAGGGTGGATAATTTTTTTAATCTAATTAATAATGGTTAAATTTTAAAGTGATGTATAAAATTACACTGGAATTTCTTAGAATTTGACTAATGTAAAAAAAATTATACGGCTACGCCCTTGTCTTTCGTAACGTCTTTTATTAAATGATCTGTTCTATTTTATACACAAACGTGTCACAGAAGGCTTTAATCTATTTTAAAAGGATTATCGGCATGTGAAGACGTTAAAGTTCTTTCTTACAATGGAATTATACTGTCGAATCGAGCGTATGAATTACTTAATCATCAAAATATGTACTCAAATCGTTTAATATTATAGCGAAAACGTCATATTTCACATCGAAAATTATTTTGATATCCCACTTTGTTTTTCAACTACATGAATTTCGGAACAATATAAATTTAACGTTCGCGATGGGCAAAAACGCAAAATTAAATTAAATCGATTCAAATTAAAAAGCCTCGTAGTGAAATTCAACACGCTCACCAAAAATATTATATTTCCCCCATCGCGAAAGTTTTTAAGCTTTCCACGGCAATTTTACGAAAATATGCAAATCGACTAATTACATCGGAACACTGTCGAAACTGTTCTCGCCTACATATGCCATAGTTTGTTCGTGGCAACTTCATCACAATTGAGTAACCTGAAAATATTCAGACATGCCTTACATCCAACCCGACGATTAGACCCTTTTGACACCCCTTTAATCATCCTTTCAAGACATGTTCATCCTTAGGATATAAGTTGACAATATAGAGACTTTTTCAATAGAAATTATAAGTCACAATTTGCTTGAGAGTATTTAGTATTTAATATAATTATCGAAGAGAAGCCCATTATCCTGTTACATGTTTCCCATTCTATACCAGCTTCCTGAGTCAGCTTACAGCTTGTTTAGTATTATATTACTTAATTTCGATCCGATTAACATTTTAGGGTTTGTGCTTTCAATTGTTCCATTATACTGTTTCTCGGCTCTTTGAATGCACCGGATCAGAGGTTTTGGTAAATATTTAGTTTAGCAGGCCTTTGTGTTGTACGTAGAAACACCGCAAATTCCTCATTTGCAATGGATCGATGGTGCAGGTGACGAACAAACAAGATCGCCATTACTCGATAAACTCAAATGTAATTTATTATTGCCAGAGATAAAGAAATTTTGAGAATATCTATAGAATTTTTGTTAAAAATGAAAAAATAGAAGAAAACGTTATGTTTATTGTTTTTTTTTTATTGTAGAGACAATATTTTGTAAAACTATTATATATATTGACAGAAACTCTGTCTAAATGCTGTAAATTGTTAGTTAAGTTAGTAGAGTTAAGTTTCCAAGTTACTTAGAATGAGATTTACAACGTTGGATAATCCATCGGAATGTCTTAATTTCCCAATGCACATTTCCAGCTCAACTGAAATCCTAAATCGGATCACTCCAAATTTAATCGTAATCCCATTTTTTCATAACAACTTTACGTTATCCGAAAAAGTTTTCACGTTAATAAATTTTCAATTTGAAACATACGGTCGGCCGAACGAGGACATAACACTAAAAATTGTCCTCGACAAACACGAAGTTCAGATCGACAGTCATAAAACGACGTCACCACCAAAGTCCCAATGAACATGTAAAGTCCCTTTGAGCAAATCGACAAATCCATAAAGTTCCCACCCGAATAACCCACACACCCTCTACGGTCGGAATTGGTTTAACCGAAATCACGCAACAAAAATGTGAAATTGTACAGGCGCGCGTAAATGAAATAATTTATATAATGGCGCAAAGTGAAGTCATGGTTTTTATCAAATAGCGAAATTTATCTATAGTCATATATACATTTATTTATTTAATACAAAATTTAAAATATAAAATATCCGTTTCACATCGTCATACAATCTAAACGCATGAATTTATCTTGTTAATAATTCAATTAACATTCGAATTATTTTAATGGTTTTCCTGTTTATTTGTTTATTATAGATGAGGCTGTCCATCCACATGGTTGTCGCCGCATTGAGCCTTTGGTTCGCTTTGGCCGCAGGAGCTCGTTCCTCTTTGTCGAGGACCAAACAACCGAGGGCAACTAGAGGTTTCAAAAACACCGAAATGATGACGGCTCGTGGATTTGGAAAACGAGGACTTGTCTTGCATGGACAGGAATCTGTCAATGGTGAGATTGAATTTGGATTTTGAGAGATTTTATTAGATCAGATGTTGTTGGAATTTATGAGTATCCGTTACCTTTATTGGATATAATAGAAATATTTTGATATGGTGATAAGATTTTTTTGTTTGTTCCGTATTGATTTTTTTATGCTTGTATAGAGATAATTATTGAAATATTATATATATTTTAATATAATATAAATTTCTGAAATATTCTTACAATTCAAGTAATTGATTTAATGGCAGAAAATTTTAAGGAAAAAATTAACAATGTATTCTTTTCGAAATATAACAATAAGTATTCAAAACTGATAACAATTTAGCACCGATCGAAGATATGCATCAATTGTCTGGTTTGCGTTTTCATATCATACCATTTTCTGGCTAACGACAAATCGAAAATGGAGTTTTTCTATTGAAAATTTAATGAATCATTGCTAATTTTATTTTTATAGGTATCAGCATGGGTCCCTCTGACAATTTCTTGGACATGCTCGATGGAGCTCCTCAAGATCATGGTTTGCTCGAACAATTCGAAGATAAATTGCCAGAAAGGTAATTTATTTTTATTTTTATAAAACACGATTTGATTATAATCATTTTTAAAAAACCAATGTCTATTTATTTTATTTCCAGTGTACCTATCGATTGGTTTGTCGACGAGCTCCTCAACAACCCAGAACTTACCAAAACCATTGTACGCAAATTCATGGACACGAATCAGGTGAATAATTCATTCTTGTCGTTATATTATTATCTCATTGATTTTTATCTTTCATTCATTTCAATTGATTAAATCTTTTGTATTACAGGATGGCATGATCTCCCCAGACGAGTTGCTAAGGAACATGTATTGAAGATGGTTTACGGAAGTCTTGATAAATTCTCACAAAAAAATACTGTATAAAAAAACATTTAATTTAATAAAATAAATAAATAGATGAAGCGCAATCAAAAAAGTATTTTTAAATAAAATATATTATTTTTAATATTACAACATTAACCTGTTTCTGAGCGTATATCCATAATAATGATAAATTTTTTCATCTTATGTTAACTCCATTTAAATACCAGATGTAAAATATTGTGATTGAATTCTAAAATATGTTATTTGTTTAATTTTGAAATATTTTTTTAATAGCTACTTATTATAATTGTGTTTACATAAGCATATATGTATCGATGGAATATAAAATTTTGATAATAACACAATTTTAATTTATAATGTTTTCCCAATTTCATTTCATTTCCATAATGAAATTTTCAATGTGAAAACATTTTACAGATAACAGTCGTTTTGACTGGGCTGGTGTTCCTAGGGCAATATGGCGATTATAATGTTTAATTTGCTCTTTCGTTCCGATTCATTTTCAACGGCCACCCTAGAAACATGTCAAACGCTGTTGTTCTATCAAAATGTTATAAGGAACTAAACTTAATGGCTCTTATCCTATCATATTCGACGTTTTTTTATATATTTATTTCCTATTGCACTTGTTATTATTTTATCCATTTACTGTCAAGCACGTGAAAATGCCAACGCCCTGTCTGATAGTTTAATTGCTAGATTATCAATATTTTAAATCTAATGTGTATATTATTAAGTCTTACTACGTCCATATTTGATGTAGAATTTCAAAATTACTTTGGAAAAAAATCAATTCTTTTGTGATCAAATATTATATATGTAAAGGTATTATATTCTCATTAAAATGTAATATAATGATTTAATAAAATGTTATTGATCGCTAGATGATTCAAGCCGATATATTATTTTCTTTGCATTTATATTATTTTGAAGGTACATATTTCAATGCTTAATTTTTTTTACAGTTTACTTATTAAAAAAAAATAATAAAAATGATTCATCCCAAAAATTCACACCTAATCTTATCAACATGATAAAAAATTTATGAAACATTTATTGTTTTAATAAATTTATTAGTTTCATTTGCTACCAATAAGTGGTATCATCAATACATTCAAAATGAAAGGTATGGGGATTTCACTTTTATATAAATTTTTCATAAAATCATGTAATAGAAAAACTCATTATAAATAAAATTATATGAATAATTTTAGAATTCATTGTGACTATCAGCCTTGTTGCTTTCTTTGGCACAATAATTGCCACAAATTTGGGTCAAAAAGGAAGTATGGGAGTTGCAGAGCCAGATTGTCCTGTAATACCACCAGGTGGGTCAGCAGTGACTGTGCCAAATCCAGACGATTGCTCCACGTTCTATATTTGTGATATAAACGGAGCTACACTCGCTCCGTGCTTGAATGATACGTGGTTTAATCCTTTAGTTGGGGTAATAGAATGGTTTTTATTTTGTAAATGATAAAATTATTTTAAAACATTATACTAAAATCTATGATGTAATTGATATTTAGGTTTGTGATTGGCCCGTTAATGTACCTGAAGGCATTTGCAAGCCTCCTGTTCCAGGAAATGATACCGAATACTATATTAAATATAGTTCTGAAGAGTACTCTGAAGAAGATTAATATATATAAACTTATTAACATATTCAAGAATTTTTGTTTAGTAAATTATCATAACACAATTGTTAATTATTATTTGAACATTCATACATGAGTTGAATATGTTATTTTTCAGTTAATTTGGTCATATATTATTATTTGGTACTTTTGCTTTTATAATTTGCTTCAATATATATTTCAAATTTACATGAATGTAAGAACAATAAATATTTAAAATAAAATGATTCTTTATTATTATTATTATTATTATTATTATTATATTATATAATGATGGATTTGTGAATTTATATTTTACTTACAAAATTTCTTAAAATTACATTATACATATTCATGCTTACAATTAGTTATTTTTGTATCTTATCACATTATTAATGATTAATCATTTACCAATCTAATTATTATTATTAAATTCGAATTATTTCAATTCAATCAACAATAATAAAAATTAAACATATTTAAGAAATGGATTAGGATATTATTCAACCTTTTATTTTAAGTTTTTATTCAAAAGTAAAGTATTTTTTCTATAAAACAACATATGTATACACAAAATAATAAACTAAAAAAAGACTAGTAAAACCTCAAAATAATAGACTAATGCGGATGAGGGGGTGTCCCTTGAAGTCAAAAGTCCTTTATATAATATTTAATATAATAGATAGGTTTTTGAATGCGTTTTCTTATTAAGAAAATAATCAGCACAACACAAGACCAGTAAAATTTCCAAAAATGGATTTTAAAATAAATATTATGTAATTTTAAACAATGATAAGGTGGTTATGAGAACTTTAATAATAACATAATTTTTTACCGAAAATACATTTTATTTGTATATTTTGTATTTAGGTTCAACATTGTTTACAAGCGTAACTTTAGATTAAATATATAACATTAAAAGGATGTTTTTCACAATTTTCACATTTGATCAGTTATTTTTTCCGTTGTATTGAGGTTTAGCTGTATTTTATAAATGAAAAATAAAAGCTTAGCTACATACAGTACTGTAGCAATCTTTTAGCAAATAAGTAAGCACCAAGGGCGCAAGACTTAAGATTTTTTTTAAATAAATTGCGAAACATTTTTTACTTTCTTAAATTGCGTGCATTCCTGGTAATTTCGATGAGACTGCACTTTTGAAAATTCGAAATTAAAATTTAGAAAATTATTGTGTAACATTATACTTTCTCAAATCATATGTACTCCTGGTAATTTCATTCAAACTGCACCAGCAAAGAATTTGGAATAAAAATAAAAAATCAATTGCGAAAACATTTATATTATACTTTCTCAAATCACATGTACTCCTGGTAATTTAGTTCAGACTGCACCATCCGAAAATTCAAAATTAAAATTAAAAGACTGACTAATCGCATAACCGTTTTTACTTTCTTAAATCACATGTACTCCTGGTAATTTCGTTCAGACTGCACCATCCAAAAATTCGAAATTGAAATAAAAAGACTTTACTTTACTTTACTTTACTTTACTTTACTTTACTTTACTTTACTTTTTTAAATCACATGCACTCCTGGTAATTTTAACTGAAATAAATACTTTCAATCTAATAAAAAAATAAATAGAAGGACACCAAATTTAATATTTACCTAAAGCGCCAAAAACATTGCAAAGGCTCTGGCTACATAATAAAACTCACGGACTCCTTTGAATTCTTCTGCACACTATGATTTTTTTTCGCAAAATACAGTTTCACAATCAAAATTTTTTAAATTTTATACTACATACTTAAATTCATGTTTCTCGTTTACAACGCAACAAGCAATTAGGCAAAAAAGTTATTATTATATATTTGACTAATTTATTCAAATTTAATTTATTTTATGTGTTATTTTTATGATTAGGTATATACGTATTTTCAATCAGGTGATTTGCGAACAAATAACTTGTTTTTAGTACATAATGATGAGATTGATAGATATAATTCTTAATACATCTTATATTAATTATCAATATTTAATGAATTTCATTATACTTTATGCTCAAGATACTTAAAGATCAATCGATTTTATTTTGATGTAACGTTTGATTGACAGATATCAAAATTGTTTTAATGTGGACTGTGATTGTTTTCAACATAGATTAGATAACTGATTGTTTTATAAGGAGATAGGTCTGGAGAAATAAGCACATTTTGTTTTTGTGTGAGAATCGGAACAAAACTTCAAAATGAAAGGTACGTAAATTAAAAACATCAATGTACATTTTCTATTAAATTTTGTACATTGTTCTCAAAAATTTAACTTTCTTTTGCTTTCCCAATTTATAGGATTAACACTTTTCTTGATCATCGCAACTCTTGGAGTAGCATTCGCTGCTAATGTGCCAAGGGCATTGCCAGTATGCCCACCTTATGATCCAGAAGGTCTCGTAGTTATTTTCCCAAATCCTGATGACTGCACAACTTTTTACATCTGTGATGACAAAGACGTACCTGTTCTGAAAAAGTGCCAAGCTGGATTATGGTTTAATCCTGAATATAGCGTAAGTTTTTCATCTATATATTTTTAACATTTATTTTCAAACTTACAGTGTAAATAACATTATATATTTATTTCAGGTTTGCGATTATCCAGAAAATATCGAAGCAGGCGTATGCAAACCACCAGCATCTTTCTGAATTAAACAAAATTTCATGTATAAAAAATTTGTGCAATAAGTATAATGATAATTTGAAATATTTTATCAATTTTTGAACATTTGAAAGAGTTTTTGTGTAAAATATAAAAAAAAGTAATAATAAAACCACAAGTGAAAATTTTAGAAAATTATTTATTTGTGTATGTTGTGTTATATAGCATTACATCATTATAGGAACGAATCAAACGCAAATAAAAATCAATTGTTTAAAAAATCAGTCACAATTATTAGATAATTACAAGCACAACATATTTATTTATTTCAAATACAAATTTTTGTTAATCTTCAGTTGGAAAAAACATAACCTCAATTATATAAATACAATGATACAATAGTCATGTTATAAGCTTGTTAAAAAATTATAAAATGTTTTTTATGTTTTGTTTATTCAAATATCTACATACAAATATATACACATACAAGCTATAAGTCAACGCAGGGTTGATAATATGAACACAGGGTTTAAGTTTGAAAATTTTCCATGTATTAATTTGATTAATAAGAGTTTTGCAATAATCAAGTATCACTGGCAGCCAAAAAATTATCAAATTCAAAAATTAATAATGAAAATGATATGTTCAACTTTATCACGATAATTTATGCAAGTAAATCTCAAATTTTATAAAGCGATGTATTGTGTAAGGTAAATTAGGAAATCATGTAAAAAAGTCGATAATCAAAATATAATTATCATTTGAAACTATTCCAGTTTCTGAATGAACTTTATTGTGGATTTTTAATTTTTAATAATGTATAAAATTAAATTTAAAAAAATTGGGTATTTTAAGCATTTTTAATTGAAAATGAATATGTTAAAAATTACAATATTTAAAATCTATAACAAAAAAAATATATAAAGAAAGTAAGAAATCATATAATACGTCAGGGTTAAAATATGAAGTGAATATTTAAATACAATACATGGATTAATATGCATATTTTGTAAAACGAAAAGTAAATATACTCAACTTATATGAAAATTTACAATAAAACAATTGTTTCTACAAATTGTAATTTAAATAAAAATCAATATATAAATTTCACTTATGATAATTGAAAAAAAAATATATATATACACAATAATAATTTAACAGAAATATTTATTTTAAAAATATTAGAAAAAAGCTTATGTACACAACAAAATTTAAGTTATATTTTTAAAATTTAATGAGATTGTCAATAATACAGGGTAACCAATAATACTCCCCAAAACAAATATTTGGCTTTTTCATAAATTAAACTTTTTTTAAGTATTGACGATGGCCACATTAGAAAGGTTACAAGAAATTCTATATCATTGCCATCAACGAATTTTCGTTACCTCTTATAGAAAAAATTGGTCATTGAATGCAACATGTAGATTCCTGCGAATAAGTTTTCGATTCTTTACTAACGGTTGAATCAGTACAGCTAGTATAAAACGTGATATGTTTTTTCAAATCAACAACAATCTTTGTTATGATGTTCAAAAGACAATGACTACCCATCAATGTAGCTGAACACATCATAAAATCTACTCCATTGTAAAATTGTGCGAAATGAGGCGATTTCTTCGAAAAGATACGATTGTTATTATTGCTAAAATAAGTGGGTCAGAATAGATCCAAATCTTTTTTCATATTTGCTTGCTTCCAATTTGACAACTTATAAAATTCTTCTCTGGTCATTCCAAAGGTTTCCTGAAATTTATAGAACAATAAATATCAAAAGTATAGTTTAAAATAAAATAAAAATAGCATTAAAAAACATACTTCAAATTGCTGCACAGTAAGGTAGCGTTCTATGTGAGCTGGATCAACAGCATCTGGGAGAGGGCGTTGACGAAGAACAGCAAGGGGAAAACTCGTTTGTGATAATCTGCAAAGTTCTTCTGATACACTGCAAATACCTTCACCTACATTATGTCCGTACTGTAAAAAAATTATTTTTTTAGTTTTTTGTTATATCATAGTTTGAAATATGTTACAAAAAATTTAGATACATACGGCTATGTTGATTTCAGCAATATCATCCCTGTCTTGCCATATATCAAACAGGTTAGTGAATTCAAGAGGCTCAAGTCCAGCAACAGTAACAAAGGCATTTTGTTCTTTAGAATCAGGATGTGTAGATTCCCAATAGCGTAAAACAGTTTCCATAGCTGCTCGGCGACAACCTTGCCAACGAATATTTCCAACTCCTTTGAAATTTAAAAAATATTTAATACAAAAATAAAATAAAAATAATTAACAAATAGAATAAAAAAATAAATAAAATACCTGAACCAACTTCAATAAGTTCACTATCTTCATTTAGCGGTATCCATCCTTGCCAAAGCCATAATGTATCACCAGCATCCAGTAAAAACAATCCTATAATATTTGTATTCATAAGAATAAAGAAAAATATTGAATTGGCAAAAAAAAGTGATGATTTATACCTGGTTGTGATGCTAAGTATAACTCTTGTTGTGAAAACGGATAAGGTGTAATTAACGACTCGTGTCTAAGTGGAGACAAGATTTCGTTAGCAGCAAATTGTCCAGAGAGATCAGTGAAATGAAACAGCCGTGGAGTTACTGCTGAATCATCTGAATTTTTGTTGTCCTTATCCAAAAGTGAATTATACAATTGCCTATTAGCACCTCCCAAAGCATCTATCACAGATTTAGGTTCGTCTCCCTCATTGATTTCAGTGACTTTAACGTTAATATCTTCAGAACTGAATATGTAAGGATTACTTTTTGCAACCATTGAGTTTGCAATTTCCAAACAAATAGATTTTGTATGTTTAAGACTTTTAGCTCCATGCCAAACGTAAATTTGACTTTTTTCTGTATCAATAAGTAGCATTGATGTTCTACTTCTCAACTGTCGCATAGAACAGGTTACTTGAATAAGATGGGATTCATTTATCACGTTTCCCCTACACATATATAACCTATATCTTGTTTTTTCTATTCCTTTTTTGCCTTGATGAATGATAAAAGAACCTTTAAACAGATTAAGAAAGGCGGGTGGTTCGAAGCCCTGAGTGACTCTTATTTGTGGACCTTTTTCTTGATCTAGTTCAACTGTTAACAGAGCAGCAGCTCCTTTTTCGTTGGCAGTAGCATCTTTGCCTTGCCAACAAAAATAGGCACAGCGGTCTCTACCAGTCAAATTATGTTTCGATGGATTACCATTTAGTTCTCTGCCTGTGCAATTTAGTTGATATTCCCATCTCAAAATGTAACTATCTCCTGAATAAAATTCACCAAGTTCATCTTCAGGAATTTTAACATAATCATATTCCTGAATCATCCATTTTGTGACAGATTTAGTTTTAACTTCAAAGTGTCTCATCGATTCTTTATCATAATAATGTGTTCCACGACCAACATGTGAACCCTCTAATTCAAGACTGGGATCTGCATATTCGTTTACTATCATGGTTTCAACATCACAAGGTTTAATTTCAATAGCTCCACTTTTGGAACCATCCTCTTCTTCTTTTACTTTAATGACTTTTGTGAAATCAGGCCAATCTAAAAACTTATCCTTGAACAAAATATTTTCCATATGTTGAGTTACCTTTGTTATCATGGCCCATTCTGGTCGTTGATTATCATTTTTGACAGTTTCTTTTGTTTCTGTTCTAGCACCCAATACTTGAGAAATATTCAAAGGACAAATAAGACAATTTTTATAATCATAACCTTCATCCCAAAGTTCTTTGGCAAGTTGGAAAGCTCTACGACGAGTTTCAAGATGTGTGTTTTTTCCATTCCAGACATAGAGTTCAGTACCAAAATCAAACACTATAATTTTTGAGTGATGTAGCATTTCAATTTTAGGTATTTGACCCCAATACTTTTGTATAGGAACTAGCTCATCATCAAATACATCATAGCACATGTTAGTAGAAATAATTCCAGATTCGAAAATCTCATCTTCATCAACGTTGCCAGCTGGTGTTGGTGTAAAATCTTCTGTATCATCTTGAACACCTAACAAATTCCAAAATTGCTTCCAGTGTTTACCTCCTCTGAACTTCTTTTGTTCATCCAAAGTTATAACTGATGTAGAATTAGCACATCCCAAATCTTTGGTAGTATGAATATGAAGAGAAATATCAGCTGCTCTTGACCTACAAAAAAATAATTAATTTTTGATATTAATATAATTTTTAATTGATAGTAATTTAATTTAACTAAGATTAATATTATACCTTTCAATCACGTTTGCATAATTGCCTGCATAATAAAACACTTGATCACAAGTTACAAGAACAAAACAATCACCACTATTGATACTGTTATAATGTGGCTCAACAAGTCTAACTTGTACGTGTCGTCTTCCTTTGATGTGAATTAAGAATAAAGGTTTAGTAGATAATTCAGAACTAACAGCTGGTGGTGATGATGGAATAATCTTTTTCAATTGAACTGCAGTAAAATCTTCCTTGGTAGCCAGACCAGCTAAAGCTTCAACAGCCATTGGAGAATTCATAATCACTGAAAATCAAATGATAATTTTTTTTATCTTTTCACTAAACTTGTAAACAATTTATTAAGTGATAAGCAATATTACATTTATCTTTTTTCAAACGAGCTGCTTCTTTATCAGCAAGACCAGTAGACGGAGGCTCTGTATATTCTTGCCGCAAATCAGTACGAGCAGCTAAGGCACGTAATGGATTCTTAGAACCTCCAGCTTTGCGTACAGCTCTGACTCTATTTGCTGCTGCACCTCCCAATCTATATAATAAATTCGAATTAAAAATCTTTCAATTATAATACTGTATTTAGCAAAGTATGATTCAACGTACAGATGCCTAGAGCCACTATCGATCACATCCAAATCCATGTTTTCATCAAGTTGAGAAACATCATTATTGTTATTGTTGTACGGTATGTGAGAGGTAGATGAGGAAGTGAAGACTTTTTGCGATGCACTAGTGAAAAAAGAAGTAAATGTCTCATCGTCGGCTCGAGGAACTGCCACAGAAGACCCGACATGTTGAACTGTGGTCGGTGCTGAAAGTTGAAAATATTTATTTATTGTGAAAATATTATTATATTATATAATGGTAACGAATGAATCTATCAAAGCTTATGAATCGACAATCTTAATTAATAAATAATCGCAAAACACATTTACCATCTTGGGATTTGGTCATGGCTTCAGAAACTGGTTCAGTTTCTGTGAGATCATCAACTCCAGATACTGAAACGCTTCTTCTAAACTCTCCAACGCCCCCACGCAAAGGAGAAGCCGGTTGAGAAACGGCAGCAGAAGACGCTGATTTAAGGGGTCCAGTGCCATTGCTTTCACCGCGTCGAGATCTAAAATATACACAATCAATATTACATTCAATCCAGTCCTCAACAACAACAACAACTACTACGATCAGTCAATAGTAATTACTTGAAAACAGCGGGAACCGGGGTTTTCTTTTCGCCGTTTGCTGAAGCGTTGGAAGAAAGCAGCGGTGTGCTGACCGGCGTAGGTGGTTTATCTCGGTCCATTCTTCCAGCAATGGAAAACAGAGTTGCATCGTTGGGTCCAACTCGTTTTCTCCATCCCTGAAGATACATTAGACCCATTAAAATTGATATTAAGCAAAATTATTAAGGACAATCATCACAATTGATTACCTGAGCTGATGTTTCGAGTTTGCTCCTTCTGTCTGATATCAATATATCAGTCGACAATTCCGATGGGTCGATCTGAGCACCTTTTCGATTTTCATCGAATTGCTGTGTCAGCGACTCCTACGAAAAAAAAAACAAAACGATAAGAACACATTCATAAATTTTTCCAAGAAAACATTTTGACCGATCAAACGGAAAAAAGCTCAAATCATCCTTTTACAACATAATAACGCGCACGTCCGTTTCAGTATCCACAATAAAAATATTAATACGAGGAACAAGAAGAAAAAAAAAAACGATATTTCGGGCTTTTAATCCGACGAAGCTTTGGTAGAACGCCAAGCGCACATCGGGAAATTTGCGTCAACGTGAAAAAACCGACTAGAAAAAGAAAAATGCAAAGGAAAACGTTGGCACTGACGCGAACTTGACCGTTTTCCACCAGACGAAACAAAAGAGGAGCAAGCACCTATGTTTGCAACAAGCAACAACGAACAGCGGTGTTTACCTCAAGTGGCCACTCTTCCTCCAGTTCTTGTCTCCTATCATATTCGACTTCGGCATACAACTCTTGATCGTATTCACAAAACGACACTTTTTTGCCCTTTTTCTTCTTCGGCGGATCTTCGAAGACTTCCTCGACGTTTACGGAAGCCTTTCTTTGGGTCACAAATTTAACGAGCAAATAACACACTACGAACAGTACCAATATCACTTCGTAGAAGGCGAACATTGTTTATTTTTTCGTACACATTTCAAACAACTGTCACTTAGCTAAACGATAAACAAAAATGCGATTTCGTTTCAAAATACCATTGAATCGAAGCGATACCGTGCGTACCAGAGGCTCGATTATGTCTGTTTCGATTCGATTGCTTTTAATAGGCAGTCATGCTATACCCGATGGTCACGAACGCAAATGGACATGCCTTTATACGGAAGAAGAACCAAGATTGGTAAATAGTCTGCTTGTGTGCGTATTTTTTTAATATTTGGTATTTGTTTCAACGTTCAGCAGGATGTGGTGAAATTTGTGACATGAATTTATTATTGGGAAGTATAGGATCGGCTTCCGCATTACCATATATAAACTTTATAATAAATCCATGTGTCATTGTGAATAATCAATGTCAAATACGGCAATTATGAAAAATTATAATATATACTATATATTTTTTTAAATATTACATCATTATATGTGTAACATAATCAGTGAAATGGAAGTTATTAAAAAAAAAATAATGAAGTCTGGTTTGTACAATACACATAAATTGGGTGGGAATTGAATCCACATTTCTTCACAAGAACGTGGAGTATAAAAATGGATTAATAAAACGATAAGACCCACAATCGGTGAGTCAAGCCCGATATTGATGACAAATAAATCGAACACAATTACAAGAAAATATTATTCAATAAATTCTGAGGATTGTTGAACTAACGCATCGTTGTTATGAAAAGGAAATCTTATTGTTAGTTCAGTCCACAAAAATACATATCTGCAATATTCGAAACATTTACATGAAAATTCCATAGATTAAACAAACAATTTCGACTTTGCGGGGTAAAATTTTTTTACGATGTTTACACAGACTGAAAATTGACATATGCTGTATCGAAAGTTTCGCGAGCCGGTGCCAAAAGGTCAAATCGCGGCTTGCATATTACGTAAAAAAAAATCGGATAAACCTGTATTGAATAATTCACGCCGACCAAATCATAATCAAAACATATAATCATTCAGCACCGGCAATAACACACGAAAAATAACGAATTTCACTTTAGAAATGACCAAAAACGCAACCAACGTTCACATAACGAACGAAAGTGAAAACCGTTTACAGCGCCATCCATGAAAACTCGCGCTCGATTTTCGAAAATTATTTGCACTTTTCAGTACACGACGTCAATTAAAAACGGCATGTGCGACGATTACGACGTCGTTGCGGTTTTCGTATGGTTTCAAAAAATGTACCACATCCTAAAATTTTCGAAATAGAACGCGAAACGGCTTAACGAGCGCGAAAACACACATATTCGGCGGAGATTTATTAATAAAATGCGTACACGTATCAAAATCGAATTTTCATTGCCCGACACTATTCCTGGAGTCCGATAAACAAGCAGAACGACCAATAAATAAACTGAAGCGATTTAAAAGCAGGACTTTCGATCGCGAACTGAATATATCTGTTCCGGGTGCGAGTTTGAACATTTTCAAATAATCCGCACCGTTATCAAGTTTTTGATTACGTTATCAATTCGCACGAATGTCAAAGTACTTCAAATTAAATTAAATTAGTTATTTTTTTATATAGATACAAAGTGTGATTGGCAACGAAAGTGGATAGCTGTTCGCGACTCCGAAGCCAGATGATGACTGACGCCCAACGGCGACCGTCGGCCGATGATCGAGCATCATCATCGCCATCATCATCAATGGTGTTTCTTTAGGTGAATGAAAATATACAGGAAATTCTAATAACAGAAGACGTGTTGCGAATGATGCGTAAATCTCTGCGCCTATCTGTCTAATGATAATATACGCGCATTAACTTTTAACCCCAATTGTGATATAAATTTCTTTATTTACCATAAAATCCCTATAAATACACATCGAATATTGTGAAAATAATATAAAATAATGATTTTAACATTTTTTTTCAAGGATACGAATAAAATCTTTCAACGATTCTATCGAAACCGGTTTGAATCAATACTTGAAAGGATCAGTGAGATGATTTCATCGTAAAAATATTCAAAACAATTAGAGTGCGTATGCTAATATGAGTCGTACGAGCAACTTAAAAAACGATAAAATGAAGCAATTAAGAGCATCATTCTTGCAAGAAAAAAATGAAAGAAAATGCAACGTCCTTGCGAATGAATATGCACGGAACAATTGCGCGTGGAAAAGTCGAGCCCGCTTGTGTGAATTGCATCGAATTGCAAAATAAATGTTGCGAAACAAGAACGGCATACATTATATATATGCGGACACACATATGGCGGTCATTAGAAATGCAGAACGACTCTGCGGAGGTCATTCAATGGGCTCGCTAATTGCAATTAAAAAAAATCTCGAGGCTCGACGGACGTCCGATTCCAAACGAAAATTTCAACTTAATAAATAAAAGATACGGCAACTTTTAAAAAGGTTAAATAAAAACTCAAAACCCACTTCTTCAAACGCGAAAATAAAACGTGCAAATCAGACGTAATTTCCAATCATAACACTCCACAACCAGCAACACCAATTGACACCCAATAAAAGCGCACGAGCACTAATCGACACAGACCAAAAGCGTGTCCGAAAATACGTTTAGACATTAATTTTCGCGATTTTATCTAAACACAAAACACACTCATGTGACCCGTTATCGCACAAGACACCAGACAACGAGTCAAATGAAACGAATCATCGCTTTCGGTGTCCGCAACTAAAAGAAGGTACATCGCACCGCACCGACTGGAGCCGACTGAAGCATGGATGCCGCTCCGGAATATATCGCAAACGCATATATTAATAATAATACGTATATTGAACGAGACACATCTCGGCTAATCAGCAGGAGAAATCTGACCAGAATAAATACGAAAAGTCTTGGCTCCCGCGAAGAGTCGCGTTCGAAATAGACGAAGGGACCGCAAAAAGGTTAAAAACGCGAAATTCTACGTCAGCGTGACGTCTTTGCGTTTCCGAAACGGAAGAGAATAAACTTTTTGATGTATTTTAATTATTTGATATGAATCGATGCTTTAGGTATGCGAAATCCTTGTGATTTTTTTATAAGTTTCAAAAAAATAAGTGAAACTCAAACGATATCGGAGGATCGTGCACGTACTTCATGATAATGAATAATGAGACGTCAATCTGATGAAACTGGTAATGTTATTTTTTTTTAATATACGTCTAATGTCGGATTAGATTTTAATCTCAATTGTACATTTGATAATTATAAATATTAGCCGAAATCCGGAGCCACGTTCCAATAACATAGAATTGCAATATTCTATGAAAATAATGAAGATAATGAAATTCGTACAACGAAAAAACGAATACGAAATTAATTTATCGTACACAAAGAACAGAAAAATGAATAATTCAGTTTATCATAGCATCGAATTAAAATACGATTTGAATTAATTAGCACGAAGAAAATACATATCGATACATATAAAAATTCGAGCGCACCGCATTCATAATTAAAATGTCAACATTCAATTAAACAAACGTCCCACAAACAGTTGAACAATGAAAAAACAAAAATTCAGCCTTAATAAAAGAGCATTTTATGAACTGCCATACTTTTAGAAAAGTAGACTGCGGACAACAAGCTTTAAGGTCAAAAGATAAAGAAACAAAAGGTGATGACATTCTGTTCAGTCGATAGGACATCGGAAGAAGGTCACTAAAGGTACGAATATCAATAACACCTATAGAGTGAAAGTCTCTCAATTTGCCAAGTGTATCCAATTCATGGATCTGCATTGACCTGATTATCATTAACACTCGTAAAGACTGCAATTTTGAGTCATGCATCGAAATTCATAATTCAATTTGCAGCCCAAAATCGAGCAACACCATCGACGGACTCTGACCACTTTTAAAACTGATTTCTTATGAAACAACGGTAATACAACGTAATGAGAGGAAGTCGAGAAAAGTCAACGGCCCTTGCGATGGTCTTCGTCGATAATTTTCAATCTCAGAACAATCTTCAATTGCCGTTGCATTAAACTACCGACCGCTTCGAACGAGCACCAGAATATCTTCGGGTCAAACATAACACATCCGAGAAAATAAATGGCGATCGTTGCTCAAAGTCCAAAATAAATTCAGGTGAGAAAACGCTTATTGTTAGATCTAAAAATTTCTTTTTTTAAATGTAATGGTTGTAAGTAGAGACGTCGTAGTTTATTTTTGAACAAGTCGAAAAAAGTGGTATTACTGCTTCAATGTTCAAAATTACTTCGATGTTTACATAAGTCATAATTCGTGACATCATTTTTAAATGGCAACAAATGGCTCAAATATTTTCTGCGCAGGTTTTCCTTATCATTTTAATGATGAATTTTCTATTGCAAAGATGAAATTTCTAGTGCAACAAGTAATTTTAATAAAACTAAATTTTATGGAAAATGACACACCTTAATTTTCTCAACATTCATTAACGCAACAGTTGTGACAAAAATAATCTAGTTAAGTGGAGGAACATAAGAGGAACATAAATTTTCCTACGTATTATTCTTATAAGTTATAACTCAGCCTATTCATAATCAAGAACCACAATTTATAATATGAAACTATTAATCCGATCTGGCATTTAGACTAAAACAACAAATACCAAATGCATAACATACACAAACGACGGCAGAGATTGATTCGATGTTTACGAACGAAATCGGAAGATTCTTTGAATATGCACCGATCGGTGTTTACGCCCAGCGTACAAACACCCGACACAAAATTAACCCATACAATTCAAAACACAAAAGAGGGCACACGAGCACAAACAACGGCCGAAAACGAAAAAAAGACCGTCAAAAATAGAACGACAAAGGGCGTTGGTTTTCGGATGCGGAAATCGCCTAAAGGGCACGCGATTTTCAGGTTGGGCTCGAATCGTCATTAGAACGATGGCCGAATTTTCGCAAAAAGGTCAACTCTAACGTCACTGTTGAACCCGATTTTTTTGGAAAAATCAAAAAGCCATAGAACATCGAAGGCGTCCCCCGCTGGCGCGAATAATCAAAATTGATTGATCAATCACGAAATGTTTCGTGGTTTAGAAATAGAATAGTTTCGGAAAAAAAATCAGGTGTAATTTATTGTTAACGTCGCTTGAGACAGATTTCTTAGCACCCTCGATTTTTACAAAGTCTCGTCTAGACATAATGGCCTCTTCATTATTTAGAACAAGGTGATGGAGTGATCAGCTTTATGTGCTTATCAGGAGAAAGAAGGGACATTTTATCTGCAACGTGTACTTGTACGTGATTTATATCATTTTTTATGAGCGCACAATGCACACATGAATTCGTTACAATTAACGATAGTATGGATCGTAATTCAAAGATGGCGCTACGCACAATGAAAATCAATTAATGTTTTTTTCGTAAAAAAAAAAAATCGATAAATCATTAAATATTTAAAATAAATCAAAATACAATCTCAGCGATTGGATACAATAATAAAAAATTCAAAAAAAAACCGAACGAATGGATACCGAAAAAAACTGCAACATCTAAAATTCAACCCTATACAAAATAAATGTAAAATCGGCAACCGACACCCGCCACTGTCTACAAAACGAGAATCCATAACGAAATATCATACAGAATATATGCGCCGTTCCGAAATAGAGCTTATATGCGAGCTTCGGGCCGGGCCAGAAAGACGAAGAAGAACGCTTCTCTGGCCACCGGGCGCATATCTCGCCACCATCTTCATGAAATTTTCAGCAAGATGCGCCCGAGGTGGGGTCCGACGACGATAAATCCTACAGGACGAGCCCTTTCGAAAAGTCGTGACCGGTCGGCGTGAATGTCCGATTCCTCGCGAATATAAATCCCGTCGGTTTGCATAGTATTCGCAAAATAGACGACCGAACCCTCAGATTCGTATTCTGAACAGTTTGAGCTTTGCGGAAGCGCTTTTAATAAAAAAAAATGTATTTAAATATAATAAAAGCTTACATTGATTCGGTTTTTGGTGGCGGTGATGACGTTGGTGACGTCTTCATCCGGACTTAATCTGGAGACCCTCTTGCGCCAGTCATTGTTGCCGCTTTGCTGCAACGCTGCAAGCCTAAATTAAAAGAAAACGCTTCGATAAAATAACATCCTAGCAGCTGAATATTTTGGCATGCGCTCAAACGTTTAATAATATTGAAGTATCATAATAAACGTAATATAAAAATCGGTGTTTATGTTATAGCGAAGATGGGTAGCAATAAATAAAAGATGCGTACTCGAAAATAAAGAGCGAAAGTTAACTGGAGGCGTGATCGATAAGGTGTCTAGTCTTTTATACTCATGGGGAAAAGCCGGAGCAATTATGAAATCCATAAAAAGGATATTTCATGGGAATTTCCTCGAAACAGTGGCGATTTAAAATAAAATAAAACGGAACGACGCAGGTAAAAAAAAGATATGGAAACTTCTCAGATTACAACATAGTCCATTAGCTAAAAAAACGATGTCAAAAGTACTCAACTGTTTTGACATAATACGAAACGCGAAATCCATTACAATACAACTCAGAATGATCATAAAAAATTATTAAAATACGACATCAAACATTTCGATGTTTGCAAAACTATTTTCAATCTAATTTCACATTTAAAAAAAATCAAATTTACAGAATATTTTTAAAAAATGACATTGAAACGCCATTAAGCGCTAATTAATCTGAACACACTTTCATGCAAACATCTCGACTACCCATCAAAAGACCCGATGCAATACCATATTCCATGAATAATAAAACGACAATATTTACCTTTCGGCGATGGTTCCACCCCTTTGGGGCATGGCGGCCGCCATGGGCTGTGTGGCGCTTCTGCGGAGCCCCAATTGGGGTGCTCCGCCCGCGCCCCACTTGCTCGGGGGCTCTACGACAGGCGTCCCCTGCGCCCCTCTGTAACAATAAAAATACAAAAAAATTAATATAAATACGGAAATTCTCACGGATTCTCAGAAAAGATCAAGCGCATCGAATCACTTTGTGTATTTATTTTCGTGATCGTTTTAAATAAATCGTGATTGATTTTTTATATAAATTTGATATGCAGGAATTGTTTGTGATTCGACAAAGAATTGTTTGACATTTCTATTGCGATTCATTTCGACCTTGGCGAAATGGGTTAATAAATCATCGCGATGACTTAATCTGTAATGTTAATCGTTTGTTTAGTTTTTAGTGAACGATTCAATTAAAAAAAATTAAAACAATGAGTGGGAGCGAGCATGAGAAGAATATCTGTAGCCAGTATGCGCCGGACGTTTATTATCTAACAATTAGCAAATGCGATACATCTAAGATTAGATACCGTAATCGAGGTGACATGTGAGTAAAATTAACCACCGCCACCGATCGTGTTAGCAAGATATGGATATAAAAACGATAACCATTTAATTCGACCACTTAATTTTAGATCCAAAATTACGAAACGAACATCAAAAACAAGAGAATCGTAATCTGTTCGATATCTTCAAAATATCCACGTGAAAACAACATTGAACGATTTGAAAACATATAATTTTTTTTTATTTCGATATTTTGTCTCAATCATACGCATTTTTATTAAGGTATATCAATATAAAAAAACTACAAATAATTTTTATTTCGACATTTTGTATTCAATCATACGCATTTTTATTAAATAAAAATAAAACTGCACTAATCTGCCATTTTAGGGCCGATCTTTCAATCGTCGGTTAAGAGTTATTCCCGGAATAAGCCTTTTAGTTTTTATGGTTATTCGCGGCCGGTCACGGATAAAGTCACGTATAAAGTCACGGATAAAGTCACGGACAACTAGCTTATAGTTGTTGTGACTTTATCCGTGACCGGCCGCGAATAACCATAAAACTAAAAAGGCTTATTCCGAGAATAACTCTTAACCGACGATTGAAAGATCGGCCCTTTATTAATCCATCAATAAAAAAATATTAATATTACAATCATCAACCCATTAGTTAGTGAGTCTATCATACAAACCCACCACATATTGACAATATAATAATTTTTTTTTTTTTAAAAAAAAACAACATACAAACATTCAAAATTCAAAACCGATTCAACCACCAAAAACAAAAACATACCAAAACCCCAAAAGACAACACCGCCTCCAAAAGACCAACACAGCAACCACCAACAAGTGTTGCCTATTCGGGCGTCGGCGTCCAACTGTGCATCGGGGGCGACGCCGACGCCGGCGCCGGCGCCCAGGGATGCACCGGGGGCTGCGCCCCACCCCGCCCCGCCTCCCCCCGGCGCCCCCGCCGTCTGAGGGGGGCGTAGCCGGAGTCAAGGTCCGCTGGGGTATAGTGAACTCTCGGTTCACGGCCACGGGCAGGATGGAGTCCGAGGATGTTTGTTTTTGTATGGAGGTTTTCCCGAGCGATGAACCGCGGGTGGAAAGTGTGTGTTTTCGATCGTGTTTTGAATATTGAACGTGTTGATGTTTTTGGTTTGTTTGGGTAGTGGATGTCTTTTGGTTTGGATTGGATCGGATGTTTGTTTTGAAGTCTCGCGAAGAATGCGGTCGTGATTATGTCGTTTAAAATTATGTGTTTGTTTTGATAATAAATTTTTACGTTTCTATAAACGAGAATTGACATAGATATTAGATAATTAACAATAACAAATTAAATTATAATAGCATTCATTTACGCGTAAAAGTATTCTTTTAAATTTCAAACACAAAAAATATGATGACTGACATAAAAAAAAACATACATCAGCAATTTCGACACAATAAACTTCCGCGACAATTTAACAATCGCTCGAAACTCCAGAGCACTTCATAGAATAAAATCTCGCATATCAGGCATAACAGAAAACACAAAGCGGCACAGAATTGAGAATTCCGTTTATAAAACACACGTGATCCGCCGGGATAAAAGCCGCGATAAATAATGCACTTCTGACCGCTCATTGTGAACAATTTCGCAATAAATTCGCATAGCTTACATCTGCAGACGACAAAGAGGACCGGAGGGCGAAAAATGAAAAGAAACGAAGCACCATCACGTCGAAAAACGTAGGAAAAAGGCCAGACTGCGGATACGAAATAGGAACGTGCATATCTTTTTCGCAAAGGTTGGTTTCTGCGAAAAGCGAAAAGGAAAAAGGGAAAGCTTTGCACGCGAAACGCATAATGAATATGAATGAGGCTTCAATGGTCGGGTTTTTTTAACGTCTCCCCGTTTCGGGTTCAGATTAATATCGACATGCGAAACTTGCAAATAATGCGTACGCAATCATGGGGGTGATGAGTATATGTTTGTGCGGGGTATTGATGTCTGACGAATTAATGATCGGGATTTGTGGGGATGAAGGGAATATGTATGAAAGGGCAATTAATCGATGTTTAGTTGTTTTTGTATAAAATTCGGTATTGTGGTAAAGAAAAGAATTTTGATAATAAGTAGAAAATGCAAATCGGAAAGTTGCAGGTATTCGATGAAATAATAGTAAGTGGTTGGCAAATGCAATTTGACCTGCAATTCTTATTAAGATTACAATCAGATAAAAATGCTTTTAATATTGTTATGTTTTTTTCATATCTTACGTCCATGATATTCCGAATAGATAATAATGGAAAGTAATATTCGATATTAATCATAATAATAAATTCTTAAAAGGACTCATTTTTTACCGCACGAAAATCTTTTAAAGCGACAGTTTATTTTATCCCGTACATACATAACGGCTAGACACTGCGACAGGAATTTTTCAATTGCATTATCCACCAAATATCGTTAATCATGCTTAACACCGGAAAGGTGAATGCACCGGCTACCCAGCAGAACCCATCCCCGGAACTACCATAGGATAACAGTCAGCTTCCGGCAACGGTCCAGCAGTGCCAAACTTTGAATAAAATTACCGAAAACACTCAACCAAATTGCAAACAGACAATGCAAACAGCCGTACAATTCGAATAATTCGTTCCATCGAAAACGAGAGCTTCCAATTTTTTCGCCCCCTCGACGAATATTCCAATTAGCGAATTTCCTTCGATTTCGGTATATTTTGGATGCATTTTTCGAAAGCATCGAACCGCGATCGACGAGTGTATTGAACCGTGGTGGTGTGTGCGATGTTGATGAAATCCAATTATAATCATACGGTGCGCACAAGTGCCAAGTGGGTGTTAAATTAGAAAGTTCCACGAATGTGCACAATTTTATCGAAGAAAAATAATGGATTATAATTGAATTGTGACGTTTTCGCCGCACAAGACGTATTAATTGAAACGAACAGATTTGCAGATAATCTAATCGATACAGATGACTGAATTTTTTATTATTTTTAATAAATAACGAAATATTATTTCATTATAAAATTGAATTTCAAACTGTATGTATGCTACAACTGATAAATACGTATTGATCAAACAAAATATCTATGCACACAAAAAATTTAAGCGCATAAAAAAAACCCTAGCCAAACTGAAATTCCGCAAACCTCAATCGAATCAGAGCTTCCTCAAATATTTGCATAGGTACAACTATCTTTCCAACCCCAGACAAAATTTAACAGCCGCCCTCTATTACGGCAATGAAAACAACCCAACACCCTCTCGCATACATATACATAAACGCCACATCTTCCAGATGCAATGAACGGATCTGAAAATAAATTCCAGCACAAATGAATAAAATAAACGTCACAGGGCGGTGAAATGGGCTGCCATCGGCTTCGGTGATGTATGGCGTTGCCGTTCAAAAGCACACCAGAACGTTTGTCATCGACGGCCAAATGGCGGTAGATCGTTGTCGATTTGCCGCTTTTAAAACGTACCTAGAACCTGGGTTCATATTGGTAAAAACAATGCGTGTTTTGGGGGGGTTGGAAAAGCGGGGATGGAACGAGCTACGTAGACGTATCGATCGGTTGTCGACGTAGGTACGAATGCTCTACGGTGTATCCGCAAAGTGCATCTGTTTCGAATTTTGTGTGTATGATTCGAGTTTTGTATAAAATAATATAAAAATGAGTGATTTATGAGGTGAAATATTTAAAAAAATAGAAATAAGAGATAGTGGATCGCTTTTGTTGGTGTTAAGTGTTCTGAGAATTGACGACTTTTTAACGGTGCTATGGGAGAGGTCAATTAGTACCTGTAGAAGTAGAAAAATAAAGCCCCGATAATTGCAAGGATAGGCACATAGAGATTACGTCGAATTTCAGTTAAAAGGTTTCACGAAAAATGTGCTAATGCATTCGTTTTTATGCAAAATGCGTACCGATAAAAAAAGTATTTACCACAAATCATACTAACAGAAATAAACATAATTAATTATTTTTCAATTAAATCTTGAATGAATTATTCAAAGATTGTTCAAAATTTACAAAGCGTTCAATATTACTCGTGCGAGACTGCACGCTTATGCGTATCAATTTTTTTTTACATAATCCAAAAAATTAAATTATAATAAAGTTCACATAATATACTAGTGTTAAATACGTTACGAAATACCTCAAAACTCATTTACGTAATACGATTTTTAGTGAAGCATACACGGAAATCCTAAACGTAATATTCATAATACGTTGTAAATTTCAAAACAACGCATAATTTTAAATCACCGCGATAAGGAGAATTGAAAAAGGCGAACTTGCTTCCATCCAACGGTCGAGGAAGTTCAGAGTCGCGAAGCAAAAGTTTTCAAAGACAAAAGAAAATCACGACGAAGAAGAACGTCGGCGCATTTCACGACAAACGAACTAGCACAAAATAATCTCGAATACGACTCGAATGTTCCTAGACCAGACTAAAAGTCTGCATTAAAGGGGGAAAAATAAGGAAAAAGCGCAAAAAGGACGTATACGTTTCTACAGAACCCTCAGTAGACGCAGACGCTAAAAAACGCAGCCTACATGCACCAAAACCGCAAACAGTTTTGCGGAAATTCACAATTTCATCGAAAACGAATTAAGCGTACATGTATGTGGAAACGATAACGCCTTTCGAAATGTACCAGTACACGTGGTTTAATGCACGTTTCATTCAACTGCATAGTATTGTCGCGTTGAATGCACTTCTAACCGGCTAGACTCGGCTCTCATGAATACAAAAGTGACTCGAACATGGAAAAGACGATAAACGTTGTCCAACGTCACGTGAATAAACCATTCGAATAACGTGGTACGTTGTGATATTCCTTTTGACGGAAAGGATACGATAGCGCAGTTATGTGCAATCTTTTTCCAGTTGTGGGCTACGAAAGAAAAATTCGAAAATACGCGACGAATATGCCTCTAAAAAAATTTACGATTTAATAATTAAGAGATTTTTTATATAAATAAAATTGATATTATGAAAATGTCTTATTTAAATGAATAATTGTGCGAGTTATTATATTGAAATGATTCGCGAACCGTGTGTTGTTTATTACTTCAGTGAATAGAATATGGGGATTCAAGAAAAAATAAGGAAATGGAAATGTATACAGAAACGTATCTAAATTGATTCAATATAACATACATATGTATGTATTTTCAAATATGAAATACGTATTTATATGTAAGGTATCTATAATAAAGATAGATTTCTGTTTTGGGGAGAAGTGCATTTACGTCAAAAGCGACGACAGGTTTACACTTCTCGATGATCGATGAGATAAAATGAACACATAAAATGTATAATTATAACAACCTTTTAACGGTTCGGCTTATCGATCATATGAAATGTGAGTAAATGCATTACAAATTGCAAATGTGGGCCGGTTCACTTAAATAGATAACGTAATATAAACTACACATATTCAAAATTTTAAAAATGAATCTAAAAATTATCATGTTCATAATTTCACCAAAATCTGATAAATATTGTTTAAATAATAGAAAAATTACGCTCCAATTGAAAAGAAAAATATATCGGAAAATCAAAAAGAGAAAGTCAATTGCGAATACTGCGTACAATTAAACACTGACCAAATCGAATTAAAGATCTATGGATACGAAAAAAAATAGAAAATCAACAGTTTGCGTCTGATGCCCACATTTCGCTCAATTAAGTCCGAAAAACATATAGACGAAATTGGCTAATGCAAACAAAAGAACGTTTCCGCACAATCAAAACAACCGAAAAGAGGCGGGAACGAGAATTAAACACACATTAGCGCCGAATCTGGAAAATTATCTCGTCAGATGCCGTCGACTGATACTGTGGGATAATTAAACAAAGCCGACACATTCGTATGTAAGATCCGCCATCGTGTAACAAACGAGTAAACAAATAGGACCGACTATGCTGCAGTGCGACTATGTCATATTGTAAACACGAGAAATGTCGCGGACAAAGAATTGTGGTAATTCGGAGTCTAGACGGCGTCCGAAGACTGAAAAATATTAAAGGAAAAAATGCCGAGACACATTTTGATTAAAACGCGCTTTTGCCTGGGTAGGCATTTTTCGCATTTCTCCGTAAGTAATGAATTTCGGATGAGAGTAAAAAGGCATCGTTCGCTAATGATCGAATTTTTAGCCCGCATAATTCCATCGGAAACAAATAACTGTATTGATGATTAAAAAAGGTAAAGAAATTATTTATGCATGGCGTTATCTACGTTTTGAAATTAGCATTTGAAATTCGGAAGTGCAAAGTGGGAAGTGTGAAATTACCATCGAAATTCGAACGGTCGAAAATCTTAAGTGTACAGTCTAGACTTGTGGGTATGGGGGTGTATGTTTTGGCGTTGAACGACCGTCTGTGCCCTAAGCGAAATACAACCCTTTCACTATAACACGTGTTTCCGTGTAAAATATTGCTAATTGAGAATACAGCATGCGAAATTTAATTAAATACATCCTTTAATAAACAATTACCGCATAATTCAAGCGAACGTGACTGAAAATTTCAATAAAAATGATACACGTTTAACTTCTTTATGACTGAAACGAACCAGGGTACTTTTTCAACTTGTCCGATTAATTAAAAGTCTACAAAGCTTTACCTCTCCGAAACACTAATCAGGGTGCGTCGCGTAGATACGGACCGCCATCATCCCCTTCATCATTCACTCTGAATGTGAAGAGTATGCGAAACCTGGTATAGACGCTTCACGCGACAACCCACTATCATTATCCATAGAGAACAAAGCACCCCATGGGCTAATAATCCAGAACGGGTGGAACGGGAGACAGGAATAAACTGCAGGGTGCAAATTTTTGCAAAATCCCAACGCCACACCCCCGAAGCGTCAAGCGCAAACCATGCGGAAAGAAGCCAACCCCTGTACTTCATTAATCCACGGCTATTTGCGCGTTTTTCAATCACTGAATGGTAGCTAATTGTAGGCTTCGAAAAATGATGCGTCCCCAATTTGTTTTCATTGAAAAATGTGCAAATTATCACTGATCATTTATTCCGCTTGGTGTCAATTTCAAACTAATTTGAAACACTTGATTAAACGTGCGATACGAATGAGTTTATATATCAACGAAAAACGAATCAATAGCACGTTTATCGAACGTATACATTAACAAGCATAAAGCTAATTAAACACAGACGATTATCTCTGATATTATCGGAGTAAACGACTGCACTATCTAAACCGTATACATATATTCTGAAACTACACGAGGATACACCAACTCGTACACGGTCAACAAATCTTTTACCGTTCCACTTTCTTGAATAACCACCGCAATTTCTAGTTTCGCGACCGCAACTTTGACTTCCCACGACTGCGCCTACTAAAACCTAGCAGATTCCATCGACGACCAACTATCGAACCCGATCGATAATGGACTGGTTCGATATGAAATTGGGATTAGAGCGTGCCCTTTCGAGCGGCGATTTAACGCTTTCTTCGTATGACAAAAGGTGCTTTCGGTACGCTTTCACCGTCGACATTCGAACTGTCGAATCGTAAACAATGAAGATGGTTTCTAGGGTTCCTGACGCCCCCTCATGGTATTGTGGGCTCGGTTGAAAGTCGTCACAAAGGTAATGAGTGGCTGTCGAGTGAGCACCTGATATTACGCGTCAGTGCTTGTATTCTATGTGGAAATCATCGAGTTTCGATGACAAAGAGTAGTTTAGTCGTTTGAATTAACAGTATTGTTGCGGTGACAGGACAGACTGGCATGGTATGCCTTTTGATACTGAATATGATCGTACGTTTTCATTATATCAAGTGAATTAAACTATAGATCCATTTAGATGTCGTTGTGATTGTGTATATCGTTGCTACAATGGTGTTTATTATATATTTCATTCATTGATCGTATAAGAATAAACCCGATTATTTTATATCAAGTTTATTAATAGAAACAAAAAGTGTGTGAATAAAAGAAATACTGAAGTTAGGGTGGATCAGAAAATCACAAAGGGAATGAGACTAATGGGCACGAGATGCACTTGACAGCAGCAAAAACTTTGCACAAACGAATCAACAGACCATTATCAAACAACTACGAGCACGCTCAGTTTTAAAATTTCTAAAAATATCCAACAGGTAAATATAACGGTTGATAAAACGAAAGTTAAAAACCGATTTTCCGAACGTGCCGGATAAATGACACGTCTGTGTGCTTGCGTCACAGGAAACACGCTTTTCCGACGTTTTCCCGGAAAATGCCAAGTCAGATCTGTTCACATGTGAAGAGTTTCCTCCGTACGTAAATACTATACGAATAAATACTGTGAGATACGAATGAATAAAATAAACATTAGATCGACGGTTTGTGTCAAGGCGTACCGCGTTCGAGTGTATTAGCGTGGGTCGTAGTATTGACAAAACGCGATTCGAATAAAACACATCAAAAATATCCTTAAAAAATTACAAATATTTGTGAATACAGTCGTAAAGAAGACCTGTGTGTATTTAAAATGTTATCTTTCGAATATATAGAAAAAAGTATACGTGTTTATTGATGATAAAAATGGTCGTAAAATGCTTACACGAAAAAAAACGAAATCGTTGGATAAACAATAAAATTTCGTGCACGTAACTACAATATATTAGTATTGGATTATTATACGAAACCTTACAAATTATGTTTTAAACTCTGAAAGGGTTTACCTGCAATTTTCTTACATCGTCAAAGGTGAAAACTGGTAAGAAGCATGAAAAGTGCAACGGAAGGTTCAAATGTCGCTAAATAGTCTCGCACGTACACCGTCGCTAATTTTTATTTATTTTCATGTATTAACAGGTGTCGGCAATCAAATGAACATTCACAAAAAACAGCTTCCATATGGCGCGGTCGTTAACGTCAATTCGGACAATGGGAAGGCGATTTGATTTATGAAGTAATCCATATTAATCGCATGAAAGATTAGAATCATCAAACGTTTCAAAACACCTCTTTAGAAATCTACGATCTTCATAGATTCAGAGCGGTTTTCATGAAATTTTTCCATTAATGGCACGGTAGTACCTCGACATTGACTCGTTCAGTCATTTAACGAGTATGATATCATCGGATAATATCAGATGAATGTGCACTTGAACGATTAGTATGACCGAAGCGGTTCTCTCGGGACAGGTTCGCTTTTGTACTTGGGGGAAAGTTGCATCCGATGCACTTCTCGCAAGTAGGACTTGTTGTGTGCAGCGAAATGCGCAAATATATTAAAGACAAGTGCATCTCTATAATATCCTATCGAAATATTCCATTATGAAGGAAATCAGACCAAATGTTTGTGCGATACGATACATACATTATTTATCGAATGGTTAATGCAAAATGTAAAACTAGAAGTAATAACAATGAATCATGAACATGAGATGTATTCTTCATACGAAACAATGCAAGTAGACGCGCCCCCGTATAAAAGGAAACACTTTTAACTCGTCTGGATTATAAATGTTTTCAACGTCATAAAAAGTGTAGATAATTTAATACATTCCTCAGCTCGTTTGTACATTTCATGCAAATATCGCTAATTTATTCCAAAACAAAAAAATAAATCGGTTCTAAATTGTTTGATACGTTCAAACCATAAAAAATAATTTAATGACATCCTTTCGAATAGAAAATGCATATTTTTTATCGCTTCCCTTTCTTCGAGATCGATAAAGCGAGCTCATTACCCTAATAACTATAATTACAACAGCGGTTGCGGTTCAGCGACCATAATCGTCCATACATTCGAAACGCGCACGTTACAAGTTCAAATCACACGTCCGAAACGATTTATAATACGCATAAAATTTGCATACAAATCAAACTATCGAACAACACACATAAAAAACCCAAAATCCTTCACGATTGGTAAACACTGGTCTTCAGGATGTGAACGGGACACCGGTGCAAGCGAAACGCTCGACTCTCCCAGCGGAACAGGACCATTTTGATCCGAGTACATTTCCTCTTGACAGTGGAACTGACAGTTTCTATTCGGTTAACGAGCTTTCCATTACAATTTTAATATAATGTGCGAGAAGATTAAACGGCTCGAAACGAAAGTGAATTATGGCGACTTTCGCGATGTCGCGTTTAATATCCGCGGCTTTCGCGGAGTAGAAATCGCACCTACCCTTGCCGTTTTCGATCTTCCATATTTCCTGATGATGGACGAGTTTCGAAAAGGTCCTTCTTCGGCGTCGAAGGCGTATGTAAATATAATAGAGGCGTTCATAATCCCGTATAAATATTCATAAGACGGCGTACGCGCGGAATGCGAACCTACGCTCTCGATAGCACTATTTCAAAATAAGATCGGTAATAATTTACCGAGGTCGACAAACCGATGCATGATCGATGATTTGATCGTATGATATGATCTTTTTATTGTTATCTGAACGATGATCTAACAATAAGAACGTTCTTCGTCGTTATGTTTTAATTAAGTATCGCCGTTGTAAATTTTAACTGGCGACTTTTAAGTGCGCCTATAAACTGTAAAAAAACCAATGATTATCTCAATCGATTTATTATACTTGGGATATTGGGTTGAAATAAAAATGTAATGAGTGCGTTTTACTATTCGCATAAATATTGAGCAGACAATTTTATTTTGAAGAAGTGGGGCGTTATGTTGTTAAAAATTTATTTGAAGATATGCGTATAAAATATTAGAAAAAGACATAAATCTTCTCATATACGGAATAATAAAACGTTTCAAGAACATCCGATCTTTATGTACAAAATTTATTACATATTTGCACGAAAACATTCCAAATTTAGAAACATTACGATTAATTTGAAATATTTACGAAAGTCTGTAATCGGTGACCATCCAAGGACACGATTTTTTTAAACTATAAAACCAAAATTGATAGATCAGGTTATTGGACGAGCGCGACAATTATCCAAAAGCGGCTACGAGCCATTCCGTATCAATTGATCCCATAAATAAGAAAATGAAAAAAACTCGTACTTGCAAACCGACAAAAAAACATAAGATAACTCTAAAAAAAAAATAGATGTACCGTTTCCGAACTAGTCAAGTGCAATTTCGACATCTCGGGGGCGTTCAACCGATGCGAACGGGTCTTATCTGAACTCGGTTGATAATGACACAAACTTAAATAGTTAGATACTACTAGTTTTGGTTTCTTGCACCTGCACCCACATTTTAACAGGTGGGTTTTAACCGAGTTGTGTCGGCAAACAAAACCCGAAGAATACGAAGCCACCCA
This sequence comes from Hydropsyche tenuis, assembly GCA_009617725.1. NCBI lineage: Eukaryota > Metazoa > Arthropoda > Insecta > Trichoptera > Hydropsychidae > Hydropsyche > Hydropsyche tenuis. The sequence continues at coordinate 5,332,317 of VTON01000004.1, forward strand.
CACTGCAGCGAGCGGCTCCCACGTTTCACGGTTACATTGAAATGTTATGGTTTCGGTTAGAAATCGAAATCGAACCAGTTTCGCAGATTAAAACTGAAAGCTTTCAATCTTCCGTGAAATTCAATTATCAATGTATAATTTAATGGTAGAAATCGGTAAATTATGCATGAGTCTGATATGACAAATTGCTCGAGATAACAAACAGTGAATATGCAGTTTTTTTAAAGATTTTTTTTATACAAGTTAATTCGATTTTCATGAGAATACAATCATAAACTAATTAAGAAGATTCATAAAAAAAATGTGTTTAAAAAAACTATTTCCTTTATAATCATAATTGTACGTCCTACACAAAAACAAATGACTCATTTTAATTACAATTATTGTTTTATTTTAAAAAACGACTTATGTATATCGTATTTCAAAATCGATTAAACCGAGATAAAAAAGGCAACGACCTCTCATTCACGAGCCATTTAGTCATATACGGTCACAACCTTCACGAAGTAGATTAGCCACGGGTCAACGTGACCATCATTCAAATCATAGGTGTGCACAGAATAAGGACAACATTGGAAAGTGACACGATGCGGAAAAGAATGCCGAAACAAAAAACGGACCGTGCACTATCGCGAAAATCGATCTGAGACCGTATATGTAAACAAGACTAAATATGGATCCGTAAAAAAAAAACGTATCGGAAAATAACAGTACAGAAGCGTTAAAAGGAAGACGTTTAAGACCTGTATAGAAAAGTGCATAAATGCACTGACTTGAAGTGGCTCTTTGGTTGCATTCTTTTATTTTAGTGCGAGCTGGCATCCAACTTCCTGCCACTTCTTCGACACTTCTGTTTTAAAATAGGTGCACTTTTAAAAATAGAGTCATGGATACGTTGAATAGAATGAATAATGGACTTTTATGTACCTTTTAAAGTAAAACAATGTGTCTATTCAAACAAATCGTATGTATTATATTTTCACATTGTTAATATATTTAATTATATTGCGAAAATAAATGTTACCATTGTTAAGCATTTTTATTTCCTTATTACTAAATAAATTGTAGAAAAAATATCAAATTTTGATTACGCTATTATGTGCTGCAAAAAAATAGATTGAAACTCGGATATGTGTAATATATAAACATAAAAATAAATTCGATGATCAAATTGCAAACTCAGCAACGTCTCTCATCATCATTCTTCCCCGACCCGGAATTGTCACATTGCGCTTACGAGAAATCCTCAGAATGTGCACGCACATAAAAACACCATAGGATACGACGAAGAACGGACAAATGGCGCAATTTTCCAGACGATCGAGGAAATTTAGAAGCCAGCGAAACGCGACAACATTCGAACGCAACGACACGAGAAAAACGGAGACGTTTTCCAAAAGCCAGAATAATTGGACGGCTCGGGTGGACGAGATACGTCGATTTGCCTGGGAAACAGTCATCGGAGAACACGTCTTCGTCCAATTTGTTCCTCTGAATGGAAATCACCGAGTTGAACACAAAAAAAAATGAGAAAACGAGGTTGCGTGTGCTGTGAGTCATCGTCGAACCGGAAAACGCAACCTCTGGCGATAAATATACAAAAATCGAAACGAATTAGTCGTTAATGGTAAATTGCAGTCGAAATGAGTGTTGCGATAATGCGTTAGCTTTGTTTAAATTGCATCCAATAAATGCGCCCACGTCAATACACAGAACAATGAAGGTAACGATAACGAGTTGTATTTGTACGGAAATTGATGGATATTATCAAGTATAATATGTACAACACAATATTATCATCAAAACAATGATTCAAACATGCTAGAAAATAATGTACGAATAAAAAAAGCCGCCAACATACTCGATTGTACAATCAGGATATGACCGTGGCCAATGGTAAATTGCTCACAATTATTCGAGAGGTGTGGAACCAAAAATAAAATAAATTTAAGCTCACGAGTATTGATTGTGTATCCCTCATTTATTCGAAGTTGTAAGATACGCGTTTCAACATATCAGGCATTCGATATTTTCGAGGGTAGATGTAGATATTCGGTTCGCACGATTTTTTAGAAGGGGATTCGCTCCCCATTTTTCTTGCTAGTATTTAATATATTGGGGAGTTCCCCTTGTGTGCAACGCTAAAACATTTCAGCCAGTCGGCTATGCGTGAAGCGAACGTATTATAGTTTATTTTTATGTGCTGCCGTGAATTGTGTATACTTGTGAGTTTGTAAGTTAAATGTATTTATCGTGAACAATTTATGTGAATGTCGACGTTAAAATTTTCACTCGGATGATGTGCTAAAAGCTGATTTCACCGAACGATCAAAATCGCATCTGAACGATCACCAGACGCGATTTCGATCAATTCAATTACATAGATTTAATTAAGATACGATATATCCAACCGTTGCGTGCTCATACTATTTTGACATAGATGTAATTAAAAAACAATTACACGTATTAAAGAAAAAATAATATAAACTAAAACAAAGTTGCGTGACCGAAAGATCAACGAACCAATTAACCGACCAATTAATTGTCAACAATAGAACGACAGCTGATCAATCAAACAGATATTGATAGATCATAACAAAAAAGTATGTCATATCACATAGAAGATCAGCGCGTTCACTGGATAAAAGAGCAACATGGTTATGCATTTTGCAATGCAAATATTACAAGGACGAACGCTTAGAAATGATCAATGCATCGAACGGGAACTACACACCTGCGCATGCGCATTCAACAAGTATCATCATCATCAACAAGTTTTATGGCAACAGTCACTTTTTGTCGACCCGACATTCAAGAAACTTCGGCTCGAACGGATACAAATAATTCGAAGAAAATTCGCATCGACCAATGCATATCGTAACCATCAACCGCGAGGTCATAGACGCAATCTCAACAAGACTTTATCGACCTTAAAAGGCTAAGACAGCAATAAAACACAGCTGCTTCGCTAAACCGAATTATTTAGGACGTAATTTTTCAAACGTGAAAAACATTATCGGCGACCATTATAAACAAACATTGAGATAAGCACACATGGCGTATTCAAAACCGCGACCAGATGTCACATTCTACATAATGATGTTTTATAAGCGAATTTACCTTGAGTCTACGAGCGGCCAAACATGACGAAAACCTCACAATTTCCACACAGAACACACACGCGAAAAACCACAAAAACGACAATAAAACAATGTATTTTTTTAATGATCCGAACCGGTAAGAGTTCAAGGCTATTTCGAAATGATAAGAACCGATCAACTGTCAAATTCGAATCGTGTTTTGGTTGAAGAGCGAGCGCGCGTAACAGTTCTTGTCCGTTTCACTGCCGAGGGCCTACTGACTGACAACGAGCGTTCATAGTGAACGCGGTCGGGCATAGTGATCGCTGTGTGTATGTACACACAATGATGATCGGAACGATGATGACGGCGATGGTGATGATCGCGATCGCCACGGTGTTGGCCGTCGCGAAGAAATCTGTTAGATCGAGATCTGACGATTGTGTCGTTGGGCGAAAGTTTTCCGCCGATTTAATTGAACGTTTTATTCGACGGTGATTATGGTTTTGATTCGTTTACGACGTGAAACTTTTGTTGATCTGTAATGTAATTGGATTTGAAGTCGGAATGTACGATCAATTGAATTGTATCTATTAATACCCGTTTGAAAATAAGTATAAACTTGATAACAGAACGAAATAACGATAGCAGAAATATAATCGCACTAGTTTATACAAACATGAATCGTTTGATCTAAATAAAACTTTTGTATGTAAAATTATGACAAAAACGAGGCGGTAACGGTACAATAATAACAACAAATCATAACAACTACAACATAACAACGCGTTACGACTAAACAATAAAAATGCACACTTTCATGCCCGACGGAGCACGTCCGAGTAAAAATGTTTTCACACGGCCACATAATCGATCACTATCCATTTCATACGGCGAAACCAAAATTAAAACATCATAACGATTCAGACTGATCAGATCTGCGAGTCGGATGACAGAAATGCAACACTGATGGGAAAGTGTCCTCTTTCGAGGAAGACGATGAGGGAAGATCGTGGCCAGGAAACGGACCGCGTATAAGAGGTGACCAGGGAACAGGTTTGTTATGGTTCTTCTAACTTGTGTGAGGTGAACGTCGACCGGTTTTCGGGTTAACTCGTCCAACGCCAATAAATAAAGGCCAAATAAAGTCCCAGGAAGGAGGTCTTCGGATGGTGGAAAAAAGATAAACAAACGAAGAAGGGACTTGGCCGGAAGGTATGCCGTAATTACCACGAAACAATATGCTGCTGGAAGAGAGGTGCGTAGGTCCCGAAATCTTCTGGTTTGTTGGGTTTAAGTGTAATATTTTATCGTATTAGAAATCCAAAAGTTAGTATCATAATATAATCACTAACTTATAAGGAAAGTTGTTTAATATAAAGAGAAAACTTTAATAAAAATAAATAGTCATATGATCAACTAATCAAGATAAACTTAAAATGGATATAACATTTATACGTATAAGTGTATTATAAAAATTGACTTTCGTACTCCTACTTCCTATGCAAACTGAGATATCAGCACAAGATTAATGAGATCAAAGCCCGGCTTTTAAAAGGCAACCCCAACATCGAGGGAACACATCCCCCATTAAGCTTTATATAAACAGACATTCCTGAATATGAAATTTCAAAAATAACCAACATTTTGCCCAGGTATTATACTGCACGCCCACAATAGTGAAAATCCGCTTTTCGCATATCTCACTCATGTCCCCTAGCATTGTAATAAATACAGACAGCACTCGATTATTACGAATTACATTCTATCTACAGTTCAAAATTATTTCATGTACACTTACATAAAACAAAATTGGTATATGGACCATTTTTATCGCTTATAAAACGATAAAAGCAGGTGCCATCGTACTTATCATTAGTTGATTAATCGTTAAAAACCTGCATTATAAAACACTTGAAATTATTATGATTACAATCGGAGATTTATTTGGACTTTAAAATTGTTAAATTTAATACACAAAAATATTTTTTTGCCATAAATTATGCACGAATAAAGGATTTCCTGCACTCAACGAAATTCCTCCCCCATTTTCTGCATAACAGTAAAGCGTTGACCGACCACGGTTTACCCTCTATCGTCCTTTTACCTTCATCAAGGGTGGATTGTCGTCGGATCCGAGGGTGGATCTGTCATACATGGGCACGATCCCCAGACCCTAATTGTCCGAAACGGTGCTATTAAAACATGCACGTGTTGCATAAAATTTAATCAAAACTTGCGTACGAATCGTGATGAAATCAATATTTAAATATACGCAACATTATGGAATAAAAAGGTGAAGAGAAAGTTTACGCCTCATTGATTGTGAAATTGGCCGGAAAAAGAACACAGAATTTGAAAAAAAAAAATGATTCGATTTATTTGAAATATTATTTCGGTGATATTAATTATGTAAGGGTTCTTTGAATGAATTTGATAATATGAATCAATTTGATGATTAATTTTCAAAAAAAAAAAAAAAAAATTCTTTCAGCATGGTTCGTTATGCGGTTCACTGATCAGGAAAAAAGCAGAACAAAGCCGCATTTAGACATCCACGAAAACGATGAAGCAGCACATACTTAAGGTAAGAAACTGAACAAATCAGAGGGGCGTGAGGACACGGCAAAGAAAGAAAGTCGTGATTGAGCCGACACAATAAACTATATGCAGTGAAAGCGTAACTATTTTACTTTATCGCAGAAGAAACGCAATGAGTTGAAATTGAATAAAACAGAATATAGACGAGCGAATAGATAAAAAAAAAAATCGTATCGGTTAGAAGAGGCTGGTCTAGTGACACAAATGCGTTACCGCAAAAGGTCGTCACGTCGTCGGAGAAAAAGTTCAACAAAGAGCACGATTTGTTCGAGAAATGAAGGTTGCAATTCTGCACGATCGATTATGAGGGAAACCATAATTGGAAACGTTGCGGAAAATAGCATTTTCATGAAAATAAATAACTGCGGCGTGTTGCAGAATCCTATGGAGAGTCATCCATCTTTATCGCGAGCATTAGATATGAGAGATGTCTAACGATGATAGATAGAATTTTCCCTGAAGAAATACTGAAAATGTATACGACTGAACTAGTACTCCTATGACATATTTGTGACCTTAGAAAAATATTACATTTTCATAAATTATATGGCTCATAAATAATGAAAAAACGAATAAAAAACCGAAGACGAAATAGAAACGTCAGTCAGTAAATTTACATTCCATCAATAAAACATGGGTAAGATCAAACGCGGAAACGAATTAAAACACCATTAAATCGTTGGCGTATAAATCATTGTGTTAGTTTCGTAATTTACTTTTATTCGAAGATAAGATAAAGAGGGAAACGCGGCGTGAGCTAATGGGAAACACGAGCCAGAATAGTTCTTAATTATAACATACGTTTTCAATTTTCAATATGTAAAATCGCACTGAATTTATATGCAGAAGAGTCGACTGAATTCAAATAGTACTAAAAATATACATTACGAATAGAATGATAAATAAAACGATCACTAGAATGAACGATAGTTTTACATTGAATATATGTGAACATTCATATTGATATATCAAGATAAAATATTTTGAAAAGTGAAAGTGACTTATATTATATAAAAATTTGCAACAAATCCATAAATTAATAGATAAAATTCTTGATACTAATATTTAATAGAAATTCAAATTGTTTAAATCAGTTTAACGCATATAGATAATTTATTTCATGCAAATTCGAATCACCTACATTAAATTTAATGTATTATATTTACTTATATATTAAGAGATATAACGAAAAATTAAAACCAACATTGTTTATAAAATGTTGAATGTGATCCATTAGGCACAAATGTTGCACAATCATCACATAATAAATAAAAGATGCTCCTAGAACAGATTATCTCTGACATACAACAAACAATGAATGTGTTGTGGCAACTGGTTCTCAAGATGAACACACAAATGGCACAATAAAGCGTGTGGATATTGCATAACATGAAAATGCCTAAAGAATTTATAGAGAAAAGCTTTACTGGCTATACATATGCAAAACACTATCTGAATTGAAATACATATTTAGATGAGTGATAAAAATGAATGTTCACTAGTATGTAATTGATTTCAGTTCTACGACGCTAAAAAAAATACAACATATGGCTGATGCGTATATTTTTGGAAGCATGAAATAACAGTATTGAACTAAAATTAATATGAATTTTCACTGAGGCATATGCTGTAAATAAGAGCTCATCAATCTTCATAAGTAGCATAGTACAAACGCATCGATTAAAACATAATGAAAATACCAATCCATGAATATATTTGTGAAAAAAATAGATCTGCCGGCAAATATGTTAATGTCATTCAAATGTTCAAATTATTGAACACTTTGACCTAATACATATAGTTTACTCATTTACCCTTAAAATTTGATACTAAAAAAGGTGAATATGTCTATATTCTCCACTATTTTTTGTACAATATTGTCATAATAAAAGCAATTACAAATAATAAAAAGCTTGAAAAATAGGTTTAACTAAAGGTTTTTTTATGTAGCTGACTAATATGATTTCAGAGCATAATTTTTCAATAACAATTCAAAATATGTCAAATATCATGTTTGAATTCCAATAGGAAATTAATTAACACTTTCACTAAAGAAAATATTCACATGTTACATAAATATGGAAAATTGTTAATTGATGTGTATAACATATGAAAAAATTACATGGTTCGAAGCAGCAAAAATTATATAATAGCCCTAAAAAATTCAATTAATGCTTCTGACTTCAATTATTCATCAGAAAAAAAGAAAACATAAATTTTGAAAAATACCTGAGATTGCGACGTTTGCTGTTGATGTATCGAACTTCTCGTCCACCACTGCTTTCACCGTCACTGCCGGATCCTTCATAAATATCCAATATAGGACCCTTCAACTGAATTGGTAGATTTGATGCTCCTTCTTTTCTTGATTTTAATTCACGTATCAAATTAGCGTTGAATGCATGTATACTTTGAGATTTAGCTACCGATTGTGGAATATGTTTTTTAATAAAACCTGGTATTTCTTTTTCGGTATTTGAGCTAGAATCCAAATTTTCAGAAAATATTTTTGATGAAATGCTATCATTCTTCAAATTTTTAGATTTTACAAAAGCAGAAGTATTAGAATGATCATCTATTTTGTTGATTTTTGGTTGTACAGTTTCTTTTCTCAAAAAGCCTGGAGGTTGCTGTATAACAGGTTGTTTTGGTTGTGGTTTGATTTCTTTGTTCGTTTTGCCTGACATACACCTTTCCATAATTTTTCTTGCTTTCATTTCATCCATGCATGGTAACTTTATTCGACCATCTAATTTGGAATCATCGCTAACTGAACGTTTAGAAATATCAGAATCTGTTTTTGACGTTTTAATCTGCGATGGTTTCAAAGGAGTTGGGTGACGTGATTGTTTCCTTTCATCTTCAGATTCGTCAGAAGATTCAGATGATGAGCAACTTTCAGCAGAGGAATGGCTACTATGAGATCCGCTTTCATCATCAGATGAACTATCGATACCCTCATCCTTCAGACCCTGTAAATAATATTTTTTGTAAGGTGATTAAAGATGAAGAAAATTAATTTGTCAAATAAAAAATTTGAGAAATATAAAATAAAATAATGAATAACAAGCTAAATGGAAAAATATATATGATCAAGCATAAATATCCATGCCAACATTCATCTTAAAATGTTTGAAGCTGAAATTAAACATTGAGAAGAGAAAATATTCACTCATTCTTACCTCAGAGCTCTCTCCCTTTGTAAGTGTTCGTGTAACATTGGTGTCTTTAACTTTTGCAGGAATATCATCTTTATTTTTCGGTGAAGGAGGTATTTTAAATCGTCCCTTGGTTTCAACTCGCTTATTATTTTCAATACCTTCGCTATTAGACGGAAGTAAAGGAATCGCACCAGATTTTGATTTCAAAATACCTTTGACTTCTGTAGTAAGCATTTTAGAAGCTTGTTCAGCCAGTTTATTTTGAGCTAATCGGAAATTCACTCCTGAATGAAAAAAATAATGACTTTAAGTATAGTTTCAGTATTTGTTTCATTTAATTTTATTTGCAATACTAATGCAAATAATACTTTTACTATTTTCAAAGTGTTAACACACCTAACTAAAGACAATTATGATATTATTTAGAAAACTCTTTTTAAGAGATGCTATAAGTTATTTTGTTATAAGTTCACACAAAATTTTTCATCATAATATTAATATATTAATATATTAAAAATAAACAACAAAACAACTCTTTAATTAGTACAGTTAATAAAACTTATTGTTAGATTAGTAAGCTTGAAATATCTTAGAAGAAACTACATTTTCTTATTAGATACATAATATTAGACAATATACTCTGTAAGTACTGTGCATATACATATTATATGTTTAACATATAAATAAGTAGAACCAACAACATACAAGCATAGAAAACCTTTTCCAAACCAATACAAACATTTAAAAATAAAAAAGGCACACCTAATTCCCTCTTTACTTTATTTTCTTCATCGTGTATATTTGAGGTACTGGCATTCTTTTTCACCAGATTATTTATTTTATTTAGCCTATCTTTGACAGACAAAACTTTATTGTCATCATCATCGCTGTTATTTTCTGCATTGGATGACCGAGATCTTGAAGCTGCATCAACCGGTAGTGAACAGTTCAATTTCTTTTCAGATTCCAAAGATTTTTTCTCATTCATTTCTTTTGCATCTTCTACTTGGCTGGCAAGCACAGGCATTGTTTGGAAACGAGTTCTTACTTTTTTCGGTCCACTAGGAGGTTTTGGAGAGACAACTGAACCAAAAAGCTTCATTTTCTCTGCTATCGTCAATTTAGCAGGATCATTTTCGTCTAATTTAGCTGATATATTTTTAGTTTTTTTTATGAATACCAATTTTTGTTGAAAAAGTAATTCCCAGTTTCGAAAGTTTTGAAAAAAAATTTATGTACAGAGCAAGCATATTTGTACATCAAAATTTCATACATAAATAAATTTTGTTTTTTGAATAACAGCCAGACGAAAATTGAAGGAAACATGCAAAAAAGAAAAAATACAAAAAATAAATAAGAATGTGCTATACAAAATGAAATGTGAATTAAAATAAAATTTCTATTCATTACTACATACATAAAATTTACGAAAAATATTCTATAAAATAATTGGGGGAAAAAAATGAAATGTGCACGTATAAAATATGTAGGGCATTAATCTTTTTCTATAATAAATGCAATTGTAAAATAAGCAAGTTCAATCTTTAAATTTTGTACAGTTTAAATTATCTATGGTGCATTGCAGCATATATAATACAAAGTAAATAAAGTGCAATTAATGATAATAATAAATATTGATATGATACGAAAGTACCAAAAATTGTTAAAAAGAAAAAAACTTACCGTCATCGTCTTGTTCTAATGACAGATTAAAACTACTTCGTGATTGACTTAGCGGATTCGAAGAATTTTCGTTAACTGCAGTAGTAACTTCTCCAAGCGTAATGGGTTGTGTTTTAAATCTATCCAAAACAGATGAGCCTTCCTTTGCCTTTATTCTGGAATGCCTTATGACAGGTTTGACAGCGGCTGCAATGAATATGATGAAAGTTTTAATACAAACAATTTACGAAAATTTAATCGAACTAATGATATATTTTTTTTATAATTATACATTTGTTGGCTTGCATTTGCATTTGTTGCCACAATGAAGCTTTCGCTGATACACTTTGACTCTTCATCAAACCAAAGACAGGACTATCAGTCGCATCTTCAGCGTTTTCTTCCCTGTCCATACTTTCGTCTGAAGGAATCATCTTCAAAGAATTTTCAGTATTACTAAAATCGGTATGCACTTGAGAAGTGTTTTCCGAATCCAATGAGCTTTTCTGGCTCAACGGAAGGGATGTCGAAATTTTGTTGGTCGAAGCTAATTTATTAAAATCTTGCTGCAACGACGGTTCCTCCCCTGAAAACAAACACACACAAATGATTATTTGATATTAACACAAAAAACGATCTAGTTTATACCCAATTCTAAAAATGTATTCTAATGTATAAAACAAGATTTTATCCCACACCGTACAAATATTTGTATCATGAAGCTGTCGTCGCTGGCACGACTCCAGATCTTCAAATCTCAACACTCAACTTTGCGATATACGCACAATTGTCTAAAATCCGGATATTTCCCCAAAACAAACAAGAACTCACCGGATAAAGGGCCCGACTCGCCCGATGACATTCGATTGAAAACACCACTGTCAGCTGACGCGTTCAGGCTCCAATGCTCCGAGTCGACGATGCCGTCATACAAAGCGCTGCTGTCCGCCTCAAGAGCGACCTTAACATCTTCAATCTCCACCTCCAATCTGTCCAACTCTTTCAACGCTGCCTGCCTGGTGTTATCACCGCGGTAGTCCTCGAACAATCTTTTGGGACGTTCAGGTCTGCTCCTGTTCTCTACGTGTCGCAATGGCACGTTCAAACACGCATCGTTCACTATAGAATTATCTGTGGCATCTAAGCTACTGCTCCATTCCGAATTATTAGAAACTGGAGCATTAGCGTTGATGGAATCTTGAAACAATCGATTGAACTCTTTAGTCACTGGACTTTCTTCGTTAGCGTTCGGTGTTCCTTTCACGGCAGGATTATCGATTGGATATGTACCTAAGTACTCGGGCGAAAATGTTAAGTCACTGAAACTTCCGATTTTTTCAAAAGGTCGATCAGTATTGTTGAATTTAAAAGGAGTGCGCTCATCGGACAAACGATTTTTTGTATATTGGAGAAAAGACAACGGTTGTTCACGATCACTCTTCGATTCAGAAGGTCCAAGATACGAATCTTCGGAAGGCAGACGTCTGTACGAGCCGACGAGGTCCCCTGGTGCAGCTCCGGAGCCGGAAGACTGCCGATCGGCACTGGGTCGCTGGAAGCTCACTTGGCCAACCTCCAAACTGCAAAATAAAAACGGGAGACATTTGAGTTCGTAAACAGGCGAGCGAGAACTGTGTTGGATGGGTGCTGGTGTGTGTTCTGTTCGCGGAGTCGTAAACATTCGAACGAAGATTGCGAAAATGCACTCCGTTAAAGACAGTGCATATCGGAATCGCTTTCTGCGAAGAGCTTATCGACGATGCGTGCGAATGTTAACAATGGGTTCTTTTTGGTTGTGGGTGGGTTCGTTGGTATGTGGAAAAATTGTTTAAATCGAGTTGTGAAAGAATTGCGGATATGAAACGAAATTTTTGTTCGGTAATGAGCCGTGAAAGTTTTAAGATTGAGAAAACGATAAACGTTTTCTGATATGAATGTGTACATATAATATAACGATAAATTTGAAAAACAACTTAATTCTGAGAAAAATTGATAAAATACTATCATATCTTTACTAAGAATAAGAAAATATATCACCAATTAAATTTTTTATCGAACATTCTATCAAATATTACCAATATACGTCTGAAAAACAAGTGCGCCATAAACAATATCAAACGATACGATAATAATTCAGTAATATCAATATAATCAAAATGAAATTTCAGATTTTGAGAAACCCGTCTGTCGCTAGACGAAACAGCATGCTGACGATTACTAATTTAGCCATACTAAAAAAAATATAATTAATTTATCGCCAATTTCGTACACCACCATTTTTCTCAATTACACCGATCTCGCAAAATTAACAATCCTATCCCACCACCCTGCAGACGATCCTTCTTCTCCTTAAAAAAAAACTACACGTTTCCTAAATCCTTCACCATTCTAACAATAAAACACGACGATCACTCCAGTCGAGGATCCGAAGCGCGAATAAATCACGATCGCCCAACAAAGCGCACAAAAGCGTCCGATTTTAAGTGCACCGTGTGCTAAAACGCATTCACCACCACGGCCAGAAGTGTCGAAGAACCAGGAACTAATTGCGGGTCAGACGTCCACATTAATAAATACCCAATCGAGATGGTAGACGGTGAAGCCTATTTATTCTCGGTGCTAAATCGTCCGACACCGAAGGCGATATGCTAATAGTGTCTTGCTGAAGTGCGCTCGGAGTTCAGTTAGTGCAGTTAATTTGATGGATATGTGTTAAAGCGCAATGTTAATAATCTTTGTATTTGATTTTGTTTTTGCGAGGATATATTCGATTTTTTTTTTCGGAGAAAATGCGAATTTTTCATGAGCCCTGTGCGACAGTTCGCCCACGCGAATAACAGACGCGTGAAAAATCACTCAAAAGCGCGTGTAAAACTTTTCACTTAGTCATCTCCATTATTATTAGTTTATGGTAGAACGGATTGTAATTTCGTCGTATATAAAGGCAAGATTGCATTTTATAGTCATCGAGGCATCATTTCCAAAATTACTAGATCAGTAGGCGTGGAAAGATCCAGACGAATCGCTAAAGGAAAAGCGTAATAAAAAATTTCCTCGTTTATTAATGGAATTTATATTTTAATGAATCAGTAGAAATAACAATTTGTACATGGATCGATATGAGTTTTCATTAAAAACTCAAGGTTAAACTTAAAAACAAACATTGATCGTGAAAAGTAACTGTTGTGTTTTTTCGCAGATACGTTTATTAAATAAATAACAAACAACATCTATGTATAATACAATATTATGTACATAGCGAAGCAGAGAAATAAAGTATCGTCTTTCATAACGTTGATTTGTAAGATAAAACGCTAGTAACAGATGTCGAGATTCCGCTCGTTATCATTTACATCGAATAAAATCTTTTTGATTACAAAAATAAAGACTTCTAACATCTCTCGAACGAGTTCATCCTTGAAAACAACCATCGAGAAAGTGGAGCAGACCCCTCGGAGATCTCTTTAATTGAACATGGCGAAAGTGTCCCGAAAAGCGCGAACACAAAACGAAATCGAATTTCCGACTCACGCGAAAAACCGTTAGTATTATAATTCGAATTTACGATTCATCGAAGCAATTAATTTTTATTTCGGACATTGTTTACGGGATTTCGCATGAATGGAGCCGGAAGAGCGGATCGCTGCCAAACGCATGGCCCTGCAACTTTGCGAGGTTTTCCGCGACGCTGTCGGAAAATTCTGCGGCGATTTTCGCATTAAGAGATCGGTATATAAAGGAAAAACCCTAAAAAGCGAACGAACCATGCTTTGAAAAAGAGGCATTTCCATAAGCAGACGTCCGAGTCCGGGGACGCGTCCTCGTTTTGAAACCCGCCCACCATTCTTCTCCTTTTTGGACCCCTACTGCAATAAACAAATATATAAAATTGCTAACAGTGTGTGTGCTCGTGCAAAATTTTTCAAGAGGAAAAAAATGGCAATATACATAAAAATGTACAGAAGTCGGTGTTAGGTACGGTGGGGGCGTCAAATACACACAGTTAAGTTATTAAAATTTGTATAAATACGTCTTCGTTAAATTAACACGCTATTTACAGACACGTAGACAGAATTTCTTATTAGTACAGCATAAAAAGGCCAATGTTATAAAAGTTTCATAAATTCGCTGAAAGAATTTAATAATTGTTGAACTTCGTCACTTTTTATTGTATGGGCGTAAAATTCACTCGCATATCTGCTTACGTTTGTCATTTATATTTGTAGTTTTTATGCCTCAAATCGTTAAAATGTAATTGAAAACATAAAAAAATTATACGAAACTCGAATAAAACATAAATTAAGAAACTTAATAAATTATGTCCAAAAATTGCACAATTTATGTCATACCAGTGAGCATGATTAGGAAAATTGTTCATAAATAATCTTAACAAAAAAAGACGATAAAAATGTTTCACGTTCAAACATAATCAATCATTTTCAGATAAAACTTTTATGAATTGAAATAAAGATACGATAATTATTATATTGATATATTTGACACAAAGATATTTCATCGATTACATTTGATTTGCAACCGATATTTTTAAAATGTACATACATTGAATAGATAAACAATTAATATTTATTTTTTATTATTAAATTTGACACCGAATAAAAAATCATTAGTCTCCATCCCGACATGGCCCAAATGCAAACTTTGCGGAAAAACTTCCGCAAAAAACGAGCTGCAATAAATCAAAAAATGCCCAGCTATATGACAAGTAATTTATCAAAAGCAAGTTTGATAAAATCCCGCACTTCGACACAGCATATATAAAAAAAATACGATACGATAACCGATCAGGTTGAAAACGCACGAAAAATGCATCGTATTTAAGTACGAAATCCTACAATCGTTTCAAAAACTTCAAAACAATTAGATAATGACCGGTAAAAATATACGAGTCGAAACTAAATGATTTAACACACCAGATATATATAAAATGAGATCAGAAGAGATTATAATAAGACCAGATTTTACGATATACGCAGACGACCTTTATGATGTTAAAATTACGATCGGATCGGAAGAGCGATCCACAATATGTTCTGGATCGTTTCGGCGAGACATTTCCCAACGGATCCACAGAACCGAGAGTCGGCTCTCTAGGCTTATAGATCTTTTAATTGTGGAATTTCCCGGGACACGTAAATCCCGAGATCTACAGAATTCGTCGCAAAAATTTCCCTGGCCGCTTTGCGATCGTGCGAGACAACGACCGGCCTCACCGGAGCCGAAATAGATGCGCAGACCGAAAAAAAAGTCTCTTCGGCCAGAAAACGACCGAAACGAATCTAAAAAATACCCGAATATATTATTGAAAGATGACAAAACGCTTTGGCGACGTTTGGGAAGCGCAGCTCGGAATATGGCCGACTTAAATCTGACAGGCGAGCGGAAAACCCGCCGAGTCCGTGAAAAGATGGCAGCTAAACTGCATGCATCATACGTTGGTTTTATGTGCAATTTGAAAATCGTACGAACGTTTATATATATATATAAATTAGTGTATTTACTCTGAGTGCTGTTGAAGAGTGATTGTCGACGTTTAATGTTCGGAAACGAGGTGATTACCTTAGCGTGCAAGAATTCGTCAAGTTTCGGCATTGAAGCGGTGAATAATTACGAAAATAATATTTACATGCGTTGTAAAGCAAATGCTTCGATATAATTCGATTAATACGACGCGTTCAAGGCCTGATAATAGGAAGAATAACACGGGACAGCTGATCGTTTTAATTTTGACAGTTATGCTTGCGTGCAAATATTGCGTCAAATTGGCCGTTTTGTTAATGACAAACATCGAGCAGTAATGGAAATGTATGATGGCGATGTCATCAATACACTGTTGCGGCAAAATAATAAATATTAATGCTTCAAAAAACTACTATAATAAAGTAAATATTCGTAAAAGCAATCCATTTCGAAAATAAAGTAAATGACGCAATTGAAAAAATCTAATTTATTCAGAACCAGATTAAATATGATTTAAAAAAAAGTATAATTATAAATTTAAAATATTCAAAATGAAAAGCTTATATGAAAAAACTAATTAAGAAAACACAATATGAATATAGTTGTCAGCCAATTGTAGATCGAAATCGCCAATTGCCAAGACACAATATATTACACCACACAGATAATTAAATAATTAATAATTTCACCACAAAACAAAAGCGCCATGCCGTTTCGAGTGCAATTTTCGGATGACGAAACGCATCTTAAAATATACACAAAAAGAGATCAGAAATAGCGAATCGCCATTTCTCCGACGCAAAACAACAAACCATGCTCCCCAACCACTACGACACTATCCAAAAATTATGCAACTATACAACATAACTATGTACACGCCGATGCGAACGTCCCATGACATTACCTTAGAGGCGACTCAAACAAACGACGACCTCATAGCACAACACTAGAGCCGACAGAGACTTATCAAAAATAAATGAACACACACACACGGAAAGTTTCCGGACCGCGAACGCGAGTCCGCCCCGAAACGTCCGAAGACAATGGCTTCGGGAGAACTTTGACGCCGATGATTTTCTGCGACGACGATGATGGCGATTATGGTGTTGATGATGATGATGGTGGTGTTGGTGGTGGTGGTGTTGTGGTGATGATGATGACGACGGTCGCAACCAAAAACTGAAACGGTCCGACTTCGCGAGAAACGGCCAAGACCTGGCTGAAATCCAACGGGACGCGCTTTTCCCAAACTGTGGTCCGTGGGGGAAATAGGCGGTTCGTTTACAATGTTGTGGTTTTGAATATGTAAATTATCGAGACGGTTGCATGTTGGAAAAAACGCATTAGCGTGATGTTAAATTTGCACTCGATTTGTGTAATAATAGGATTTTACGTGTCAGACAGCTTGCTTTATTCGTATGAGTGTACATATCAATCAAATCTGTTCAATTATTTGATAATGAAATTTTTTTTTTATTTGAAAGTATAAGAAATGCTAGAATTTATTTTTATAAAAGACTTGTTATTTGGTGCAAAAAAACGTATATAAATTAGCAATCCAAAGAATGGAGCAGACATGAAAATGTTGGAAAGGTATATGCAGCATTTCCTTCTTTTATTAAATTTACCAACTCCCTAAAGGATTGCATGAAGCTAACCACTTCACCAACTTTTGCAGACTGTAAAGAAGCAATTAAGCCCAATTTGGACTTTTGTCAAGAGTTTTCAAATTGAAAATAACATAATACAACAAATGGAAAATATATTCATAAAACGAATGTAATAGAAAAATTGAATTTCATAAAAGAATGATTCAACGATTAATTTATATAAAAAATATATTCGATCAATAATTAAAAATATGTTAAAAGCTTTTTAAAAATACGAAATAATTGAAATATAAAATACCTCTAGTATAGAAATACATATTTCGATAACAAACGAGACGATATCGCAAGACGATGTAAAATATATACTGACAGAATATTATCAGCACCTCAGTACATTATCGGGTGTATATATACACCCGATTCATTGAGATCGATAAACATTAGCAAAAGATACTCTTTCCGACAATTTTATCAGATAACTGCAAATAAAAACAAACACACTAAAACCGCAACACACACATGTGCAAATAAAACGCATCCCATTCACGTTTGAGAACTGCTGAAACGACAATATTTTCGTAACTCCGGGCATGAGGAAGGAATGCCACATCTGTTGGAAACTATCAGAAGCGCTACCGAACCATGGATGCAAACCATTAATTTTTACACAGTAAAAACGTTATCTAACAACGTCTAATTTAATCACCACCCTACTGAAAATAAAACAAAAAACTCCGCGATAAACAAAACCATAAAAACACCCAAAAATAAATAAACAACCGACGCGATAACATTCCGTCCGAGCAACGTCCTTTGGGAGATCTATCGCGCAAAACGAAAATAGAGGCCGACTTATCTACGACCAGCGGCCATGTTGCATTTCCTCGGGGCTAAAGTCAAAGATGTCCGCCACAATTCGAAAGCACGGGAAACAACACCGGGAAAAGAACCGGATCGATAGCCCGTAGATCGTAAAATAATGCCCCCGTGCAGTTCCCGTGGAAGTCCCTACCCTCCCACTGTGGAGGGTTTGGTTCTACGGTTTCCAGACCGAATCGATACACCGATGCAGACTGCACAATGCAAAGGTTCTCAAAGTAAATAGATGCAGTTCAGTTAATAATGGTTAGTTAATTCCAATGTGCGTAGCTGTCGGTTTCGTTATCGAATTTCAATGTATCTTGACGTATATAGAATGTGTTGTTGTTTATAAATAAAATGATTGTGTATGTAAAAAAAAGTCACTAACCCGTTGATGTTGTGAAGCTCTCCGATGGTGATGGGTTGTGTCATGTGTCTCTCCTTGTTCTTGCGAGATTGACGTCTTGTTGAAGAGTCGCTTTTGCCTTTTGGGTCCTTAACGAAATACTTCTCCATGCATTGAATTCTTTCAGCGATGGAAGGGAAAGATTGAGGTGCTTCGTCTCTCGGTTCCGGGCTTGTTTCTTTCGAGGAGTCGGATTCGTGACATCTTTCGTCTACCAGACTTCGTCTAGTGTTCAGTACGGAATTTAACTCGTCGCTGAAACTGGAAACTAAAGATCTGGATCTGTTTGCGTCACGCGATCGCGGTTCTCGTCTTCTCATCGTAACGCCGGTTATTTGAGGCGAAAGAGTCAGGCTTTCGCCAAAGTCTTTAACAAGAGATGGACTTTGCAGACGACCGCCGGCAAACTTGGAAAGTTTCGGCGACTCGTCGTCGTCCGAGTATCTGTGAGGGCTAGCCTCGGGATAGGTTGGCTCGTTGGCTGGTTCGGTCGGCAAATTTACAATATCTAGCGAAGGCATATTCGAGGATTCGTCGTCCGAACAGAAAGATAAATGCGGCCTCGGAGATTGACTATGCTCCCTGGAGTGACTAGATGCTCTCTGTTTGAGTATAGGTTTAACGTTGGAAGACTCAGACTCCGAATCGACACCTTTGTTTCTGAGCAATGAAGAACGTCTCGAACTCCGATCATCTTCACTGTGGTCAAAGCTTGAAGAGTTTCCATCGTCCATTTTATAAATGGGTTTGAGTATTGTTTTTTTAGGTTTGTCGTGATCGCTATAATCGCTCTCGGTTAAGGATTTCTTTTTCAGAATAGGCTTCGGTCCATCGACAATAAAAACTTCTGGACATGGTCGCTCTTCTGAAAAACTTTTCTTTTTCAAAATTGGTCTGACGGAATCTTTTTCCTCAACAAGTTCAGCGCCTTTAGCGGCAGCTAATATAACAGCTTGTGCTATGGATACGTGAGATGAAGCAGTACTACTGCCTGAGCTCGAATTTGATTTTCTTTTCAATATACCTTGAGGCTCAGGTGAACCAAGTGATCTGTCTTCGACTTGAATATCGCCGTCGCGACTGTATTTCCGTTTAAGAATTCCCTGTATTTGCCCGTCTGGAGAGCGACCTCGAATTACTTCTTCCAATGAGGACCTTCGTTGAGATTTAAGTATAGGCCTAGATTGTGAATCGTCTACGATAGCCACTTCAGGACTGCACGATCTATGACGATTTACTTGTGATTCATCTAAACTTCGTCGCTTTTTCAAAATACCCTGTCCGTAACGACGAGATTTAGGTATTGGATCAACAACATTTGGTGAAAAAGTTACGGGAGGTGTAGCTATATTTCCAGTAGATGCACCTGAAGATCCATGCTCTTCCTGTAATGATTTCCTTTTAAGAATCGAAACAGGGGTGTAGGAAAGCATCGAAGATAAAGGTTCATTTTGTTTGCGGTTCGCATCATTAGATTTGACATCCGCACTGCATAAATTTTGTTTTTCAAACTCTATTAAGTGCTGAGTGACTGCATCTATATCGCTTAACCTTTCCGAAACTCGTCGTGAAGTCGAAGGAATATCCATAATTGGAGTGTTTATAATTCTGACGTCTTCTAAAGGATTTCCTAATTTAATATCACTAGATTTAGTTTCTATAACTTGAGAATTATAATTTTTACTATTATCGACAGTATTGACTTTATCACTATTCTTTTGAGAATTTTTATTTTTCCTAGACAGTCTATCAACTCTGGCAAGCGTTTCTTTAGTAAGTGCGGCAAGAGCGTCCATACGACTGGTGAGTCTCCTATTGGCAGTACTTTTAGCATCTATCTTAAGGAGGCCACTATCTACGGAAGACGCTTTAGAAAACTTCTTACTATCTACATCTAAATGAACAATTGGCTGCTGCTGTTTCAGGCTCTTATTGTCTACACCAGGTGTCATTTTTCTGGCGTTAACCTTTCTAATTTCTTCGGAAGCCGCGCTACCGTTGCAATTTTTTACTACTTCGTTGACCAATGACGAAGACCTTCTTTTGATACGAATTTGTTCTGCATCACTTGAAGAATCTCCAGAAGCCCTAGAAGATTCTCTTTTCGGATCCCGGAAATTTCTGGTCGAGCTAGGCAAAGTCAGTTTGGAATTGCTCCTCAATGTCTTACCTGAAGCTTCGACAGACTTTTTCCCATTCAAACTAGGATCGAGACCGTTTACTTGATTCAGTTTAGGATCTTCGTCAGATGGCTTCGTCGAACCGTTTCTAGAATTCGTTTTAGTTACTAAATCTACACTTCCTTTCTTCGCTTGAAGTTTCGTGGCACTAGCAGGAGACAAAGGAGATTGGGAGGAAGATCGATTCGAAAGACGTTTGTTCAGAGAATTCGTGCCGTTTTTAGAGTTGTAATTTGAAGAAGCAGACTTTCCCAAAACATTGAGATCGGGTGAAGATTGTTCTTCTATTTTGTCGGCGTATCGTGATGTCGCAAGTCGGCCTCTTCTCGCAACAGCGTCATCTGAAACAGCGAATAAAAACCAGTTAATAATTTGCGAAAAAATTGCATTGTATATGAATATATACACTTCTCGTGAGAACCGTTGCATCGAAATCGATTTTAAAACCTCAAACGATCTACGTGCGGTTGGATCACAAAATCGGTTCGAACCAACTGACAAAAAATTCGGCACACAATTATAATGTAGTTAGAAAAACTCATAGAAAAAAAATCACGTTTATCAGTCACGGTCAGCGATTGCGAGAGCAGTCAGGAAATACCGCCTGCAACAGTGAGCTAATCGTTGTTTTACACGGTGTGCAAAAAATCTACAATTGATGAAACACGGTTGCGAAATCAAACCTAATCAAATATCATTACGTGACACAGATTTGTTTATGATTAGACGTGACGAGTACTAGAAGTTTGATGATGACAGAGCATATTCAGCTTTCATAATGCTGAAAGGACCGAAGTAGGTCAAGGATTGTACAATGACGTCCTTGTTCCCTTGATAAATGTTTCTGGTCTCGCACCTCGGCGATCCTTTGCAAACAGGACTGCTAACGCGAACACAGGTTTCGGACAAAAGAAAAATATTTTACGCACACTCGTCGAGCATATTACACACAAGGGAGTCGAGTTGAGAGTATGTGTCCTCCGTAGGGTCTGTATCAAAACGTGAGAATCGTGTACATATATTCTAGTTTTATCATTGAAGTGAAATGTAATGTGAAAATTGTAACAACGTTGAAGATATATTTCACGGGAATCGATGTAATAATTATAAGTGTCAGAAAACTGATAGTAACGAAGATAAAACATAATATGCACTTTACGAAAAGTTATTAAAGTTAAACGGTTTCGCAAGTAAATGTATCTTTGTTTACTAAAGAAAAAAAATAAAGTGCTTGGGTCAACAAACGCAAGACGCTTATCGTTGATATGATATATTGACAGTTGGCCGCTCGTTAGCAGTGAAAATTAAAAATTTCGCTTCCAGAGTTCAATCAATACAAATACGACGACACACGAACTATAAAATATTATAATACGACTTCAAAATAAATAGTTCAAACACACAAAAATGAATCATTCACGCACTGATGATAGTATAATACAATACAAAACGCACAACGGATAACATCGTATCATCAAAATTTACTCCGAACTCAATATCTAGTAATAGTAAACAAACTCGACAAGGTCGCGTAATTCGATATAGCTAATATCTCGAAATCGAGAAGACTGGAAACGACAGGAGTCTATCATTTCACCGAACCGACCTTAGAGAAAAATCCATGAAAATCAGGAAAATCTTTCTCGAACAAAACCGGCAAACTCACCGTCCAAAACCTCAACAAAGCCGCAGACCAGTGACTCAAACTCGGAAAACAAAACCGGAGGAATGTACCGAACTCTAAGTGCACTTTTTATGCAGGCTAATGTCCATACACGACCGTTCTGGACGCGGACCGGCGGATGACTGTCGTCTGTTTTGTTCGTATATATTGCATAGTTTACATATGTACATACACGTCTGT
This sequence comes from Hydropsyche tenuis, assembly GCA_009617725.1. Taxonomy (NCBI): domain Eukaryota; kingdom Metazoa; phylum Arthropoda; class Insecta; order Trichoptera; family Hydropsychidae; genus Hydropsyche; species Hydropsyche tenuis. The sequence continues at coordinate 5,355,220 of VTON01000004.1, forward strand.
AACAAATGATGAATCGTAATGAATGACGATAATATCGACGCAAACAAAGCGAATCGAAAGCGAAAATAGACGTCCGACGGTCTCGGTGAATTTTTACAGAACGTTCTAATTTTAATCGCACACGCGAAAGTGCCGAAGTTCAATGAAATATCGTACGATTAACTAAATACAAGAACGTGACATAATATTGAAACAAATCAAAAATCGATTCGATGGAATTGAATGAATCGATAACATCACAATTTTCATAGCGACCGTTTGTTTAGTAAATTAATACGCGTTCCACATTTGATATTCAACTATAAAAGAAGAAAATACGGGTTCGTCGCCTGTTACCCGCCGTCTCCCGTTTTTCAAACAAGATATAAAAAATAAAAAATAAACGATACGACCCGATAATATTACGGAATCGGGACAAGACACGCAACGAAAGCCTCTAATCGATAGTACGTCGCGTTATATCCCGGCCACGTGAAAGGCTGTCATAACAGAGCGCAATTAAGGAGGGATTTCGAGGGTGGATTAAAAAAAGGCCCAATCTTGGCTGAATGGATGAAAAAGTAAATAAATAAAGGAGACGGGGAACGGGGGGAAAAAGACAATGGGTCGTACAAATGTTTCGCCAATATAAACAATTGGAGAGACTCTCCCGGGTTTCAGTTCGGTGCGGGAAGGCCAACTACGCATATGTGGGGATGTGTAAAATATAATTCCGCTCGGATATAAAATTGATTAATTGTTGTTAAAGCTTATTTCAGATGTTGATGTGGGTTTTATGGTTGTGTTTGTTGGAACGTTGTCGAAAATACTGTATATGGTTTGAATTTATTCATGCTATGAATAATTAAAATTTGCAGATTGCTAAAAGCCGAATGTGCCACTTTTCAATCTGAATTTGTCAATATTTAAAATATTTGAATATAAATTTGATACTTTTTAAATTACGCATATTCAACAATTAGATAATGGAGAATACTATTTTAATGTATTATTCGGGTAACAAGGAACGTGCCGTAATATTTTATTGAAGAGTTGAGTTTGGTATTTAATCACGGTTTCAAATATTAAGCTAAAGGACTTTTCAAATTAATAAGCGAGCGTTCTAAGAATATTTGGCAACATATCAAACAAACATGATACACAGGCAATTATAATAATCACACTTAAATAAAACAATTATCGTGATGGGAATATTAAAATAATACCCTATGGAATTAATTGTTCGTTGTTGAACGTAACAGGTATTATCAGTAAAGATGTTATGAAAAACTTTTTCACAGAGATATTTGTGTGACATACTTATAATATTTCAAGGAAATAGATGATCTCATATACATGGAATTGTAAAGCATATATATATTAATATGTTTAGAATAGAAAAATAAAAACATATAAGAACATGTTTTCATGAGAAATAATTTCTCGTTTTTTTTTTCCAGATAAAATTTTCATTTCTCATGAACCAAAAGGGTACTAAAGCCGGATGAAAAACATCCTTACCTTACCTGGGATCGAATCAAAGACATATTTGTCATACCTCCTGTGAGCTACACGCTAGATATAAGTAATGTAACAAACGTAATAAACTTGCCATTTTCTCTTAAACATTCCATTTCTTCAGATCTTTATGTACCCTTGATTCAGCAACGCATATTACGCAGTCCGAAAATTAATAAAAAATCACTATATATGTATGTTATATTGTAAAAAAACTCTCACTGTAAAACGAAAAAAATAATAATTGAAACGTAAATTGCGACGTACGTAATAATTTAAAACGTTAATTTTTACAAAAGCGGCGGATCATCCCTCGCGTTTACATACTGAAACCATTTTCGAAGAATCACGGATTACAATAATAGGGGTTCGTTTGAATAATTCATCAAAATTTCGTTATTACATATTACGACCCGATACTACAGCTCGTTTATATGATAAACATATGTGCGTGTAAGCTCGTAATCGATCACTGTTCGACTACGAATTAGTGATACACTATTTATTCATAGATTTTTCACATAATCAAATTTTGTATAAAACGAACGTAAATCATATAGCAGATAAATTCAATTTGAATGGAAATGAGAAAAATTCGATAGGCAAACTTTCAGACAGCAAAACTCCACCGAACAGCCTAAAGCTAGGAGAATTAATTTGTTAAATTTTCACAAGGCAAATTAATTATTCGCCAATGGAATTCGAGTAAAAAAATCCGAACCTTAATTAAAGAATTAGATTATTTCAAAAAAATCTGACATTACCCAGATAAAAAATGACATTAATCACCAGGTAAATTATGACCCTCGAAAAAAGACACCGACGAGATACCTGCTATATCGAGTACGATCCGCGGCATATTAACGTCGTTAAATTACAACAGAACATAAAAATTTCAACGAAAAAAAAGTAGAACAAGTACAAGTAAACAATATGTACGACGCACACACTAAAAAAACTTCGCAAAAACCACACAAATCAATAAGAACACATTAATAAAAGTCGTACAAAACCGAGAAAAAAACTACAGAACAGTCGACGATAAACTGTTGAATGTCGCGTGTGCGCACAAGAAGGCTTCGAGGCTCGAAACGTCCTGCCGAGGACGAAGCCAGACCGCGACTGAGACGAAAAGGGTGGCCCCCATGGGGGGCAGAGGCGTCTGAACGATCCGGGGGCGCAGCCCCGTCGGCCGGGGAGGCGCCCCCACTCGTACGAGAGGGGGTGTCGGGGTGGGTTAGTGGACGTTGGTAGTGTGATTCATGTGGGTGTTCTTTGCTTCCGGGGCGATTGTCGATTTTCTTTTTAATTGTGTCGTTTGAGGTTGTTGTCGATTGCAGTGTTGCCACTCGGAGGAATTATGGAATGGGTTTTGCGGTTGGTTTTGTTGTTTGTGAATCGGATTTGAGGAGTGTGGCGTTGGTGAAATGGTTGATTGGTATTTTTAGTATGAGAAGGATCGATAATATGCGAAATTAATACTTGGAAATTTCTTATTATGAAATAATGAATAATAGATGATTGAAATTGAAAAATATATATATATGTGAATATTACATTATGTAAGAGTTCTTCAAAATCCAAATATTTGTAGAGGTCTGTATCCAACAGCGGATGGCTAACGACTATGTATAACGATGATGATAAAAATTTAAATTAAGACATTTGGAATGAATATGAAATATATTTTAATTTTGATCTCTGAACTATTTCAAATATATTCAACTTTTTTTTTTTTTTTTAAATAAAAAGGCAATATATAATATGTGATTCGAAATACACATAAAACTAGCCAAACATTTGAAGAGGAGCAATATAATGTTGCTTATGTCGAAATGCATTTTACAATATTTACGTTCATTCTAACAGCATTCATAGAGTTAATATTTACGAATTCATCGGATATTGCATTCTCTCGCATTTTTAATTTCGATGAGTTATCACTCAGGAAATATGGGTCACGAGAAAGATAATATTTAATCAATGATAAATCAACTCCTAATTGAAATATTTCCATAGATATATTCCGAACGAATCGCCGAACAATTCAAAACGGTATATCCTCGAGCAAAGTACAGGCGAAATAAAAGCACGTTTGCTGAAAGTTCAAAATTAACGAAGTTCAGCGATCGGATTCGATTACGAATTAGAAAACCGAACAATTGGAAAGGGCCGCAAAAGAACGAAATTTCCAACGAACACGCAGAAACGATACGACGATGAGGTTAAACTTTCTGAAAGGATGTTTTTTCTTTTATATCCTACGTGGGCGGTAACGAGAAAACCGCCCTCACGTTTTATTATATCTCGATACATGCGGAACGCGTGGGCGTCATTTAACCGTGTAAAAGTTAAAAAATGAAAGTTTGCAAGGAATGTACGTGTGTGCAGCGGAAAAGCTGGTGCAAGCGGTTTCGCAATAGCTTCAGCAATTCCTAATAGGATCGTCAATCCTCGTTAAATTTGCATTTACTTATCGTTACTCTGGCGCAAGTCTCTTTCCTCGTTTGAATATATACGATAAAGTGAGTTTTGCATGTCTCCACAATAAATTTCGACGAAGTTTAAAATCTAAATCCGCATCGACATATTACCGGAGCGATGTTTACGAAGGAAGCATTTTAGTCTCGCATCGGAATGAACTATTGTATATTTATATAATAAAGAGTGCATGCTCGGTATCTAATTGTAAGTGATATTACATTTTTGTTTTATTGAAATAGTAGAAAACAATATTGTAGTTTATAAAATACCACCCGCGCTCGTGGTACAGAAAACGACCGCAATTACATTTTTCCCGGAATGGTTTTCGGGCTAACTTTTTTGTTCGAGTGGTAATATCGTTTTCACGTTAAAAAAACGACTACGAAATGAATACCGCGAAAGTATAATGAAATGATTCATTCGAAAACGATACATTAATGAAAAAAGTCCACCGAACAAACTACGAATTCTCATCGTTCGTTTCCAATTCCGAGATTAAACGACGCCATAATTAAAATATTCGGACGCTAGCGAAACGTTTCGCCCACAGCCGTGAATTAATAACGAACCGAAATTCCAATATTAATTACAAACACACAACAGACAGATGATACCGGCCGAATTTTTCAGCATTGAACAAAACCACAGACGAATTATAATACATCGTCCAATAATCAAATACAATCGACAAAATCAAATCGAAAAACATATCGAGTGAACGCGAAATCGACAACACGAATAAGAAGAGACGGCGGAAGATTATTTCAGAAAAACATATGAAAAGTGTAACCGGCGGATTGCACACATTTTATTCAGTGGGACGTTACGTATTCCGGCCGGGAACAATTCGTAACGGTCGAGGGGCGAAAGGGGGCAAAGGGGGCAAAAGGGGCAAAAGGGGGCCCACAGGGGGGCGCAGGACCGTCTAGCCGGGGGGCTGTGTCCTCCAGAGTGCCCCCATCAACCCACTTTTCGTTGTTCGGGTGAAAACCACAATGAAAAGGTGGTAATACTTCCTTGTGGAATTTTGATTATATTGTTACCCGAATTCAAATAATAATATGGTTTGCTTTCGATTGATTCATCTATAAATATTGTTTTTAAAGTTGTATCGTTTTAAGTTGTACTTTTTAAATGGATTAATCTGGTTTTTTAGTGATTGTAAGTTTTGATAAATATTTTATCGTTAATTTAAGTCCAACTATATAATAACATGTTAGTGAAAAAATATGATTAATAAATTTCCTGCAGTAATATGCCGAGTTAAACGAATTGCTAAAGTTGCAGGGCAAACAAAAAATTACCAAAATTAAATTCTCTTCATAAATTTAAATATATTATATTAAACGGATGGCTGAAAAAAATTCAAAGCACAAAACGTATACTGAAATTTTGCAAATCATCATTTGTATCAGAAAAAATACGAAGCAGGAAGAAATTTCAAAGACAAATTTAAGTTTTTTTTTTTGTTCTATACTGGAAGAAGAATAAAATGAAAGGTATTCAAATCTTTATAATGAAATCAAATTGAACCCGCATATTAAGTGGTTCTAAAAAAACGCTATATATAACGTCGAATGGGCCAATTTATATAATTTACACGGAACGGAAAATTTCTATTAAAACTTACTTGAGCAACAAGAAACTTTCAGGATTAATCTCGGTTACGTCGAAGGTTTCGGAAGTCGTCAATAAAAATCGAATTCCACGACGAAACTGATCAGACGCAAAAAAAATACATCCCTTTTATTTATCTCTGTCGAATTCATATAATATGACAATGGCAACTATCCGAAATAGTTATTCAGAAAATCTACAACTAATCAACTTTCTATATGGTACCTAGACACGAGATACAGATCTCTGCGACTTGATTCTGACATTGATAATAAAATCGATCATAAAAATCGCAGCTTGTTTTTCCTTGTAGACTTTCCCCATCGATCTTATTTATACCGATCGTTAGAATTGACGTGGCGAATTGTTGAAGCAGTGTTGTGATATTATGGTACTTTATGCGTGCCCGAATAGATTATCAGCTTTTTGTGGGCTTCCCGTCGAATGAGGCTATTGAAATATGACGTTCATTCTTTCGAAGCTTATTTTTCTTTTGAGCAAGATTAATTGCAAAAAGAAAAAAAACCGTGACCGAAAAATTCGTCATATTTACGATTCCCGTCTGGGGGTCGATGTTTTACGCCTTGGAAAAAAATTAGGGAAAAATCTCATATATCACAGCGAAGAAAATACTTTCGAACGAATAGAAACGATAGATAATCGTCAGATGAGACCGCTATGTTTTTTATGCAACGATAAAAAATGTTATCGACTTTTTTTTGCCCGAAACTAGTTTGTTAATGGGTCAATAGAGCTCTGAAGGCGTATACCGGTTTCAGAAAGTTTCATAAATATTGATAACCTCTTGATTATTTTTTTGCGAAATGCCGAACGTGATTTCTCAAAAGCGGATAGAAAGAATAAACTTTAGTGGTAATATTAATCGATGAAAAACATTAAGTATATTTTTTTTAGATTCTCGCGCCAGGAATGCACATACATACATATTTTGGATCATAATCGCGATTCAGTGAGCGAACAGCGTTGAGTCACAAAACTAAAAAAGCAATGATAGTACAGAGCTATTTGGACGCTCGAATGCTGACCAATACATCCAGAATGAAATCGAAAATCAAGACAATTTGATGTTTCGAAAACGAAAATGTCAAAAAAATAATATACGAATTTCATGTTTTCGCAAACGGATCGAATTCTGAAAATGAAAGCCAAAGCAATACGTCTTTCGATATATTCATTCAAAATCTAATTGAATATGTTCTCGGAGACAGTTTTCAATATAACGATGTCGCTAGCAAGCTTTTCAATTTATTACAATATGCAAGGTACGCAAAAAAATGTCACCAATATTATTATACGTAGATGATTGTTTTTCGAAAATACACATATAAAGCGAATTGAAATGTTCATGTCTAGACCACAATTTCAATACATTGAATACATTTTCATGAGCGTACTCGTGTAATCAAATGAAAAATTTATCAAGCGAATTCGACACAAAATTTTATGTAGTTCACAATAGAATAAAAAAATAGAATGAATGATCAATAAATTTCAACAAAAAATATACATTATATTAGTAAAAGAGAATCTATGGATAATGAAAAGCATACATAAGTGAATCCAGTGACTGGAAATATCCAATCGACATAACTATTGAATTTTTTCACTGAACGAAAAATCTAAAATTTGCCATACGAACTCATTGAATAGTTTTAAAATTAATAAAAAATAATGTTACAATATACAAGTATTGAAGATTCAACAAAATTTCACTATTTCAAATAATACTTAACTAAATCTTACGATGCACTAAAAGTGCACTGATTATGACACCACTAATAAGATAATCATTTACTTTACATACATATAATATATACTTACAATTAGTGCAGTAATCATCAATACCATATTTCAAAATAATCAAATCACGATCAATATCTCAATACACATAACATAATTTTAATAATAACTAACCCTAAACAAAGATAATCAACACGAAAGCCAGATTCGGTACAAAAGGAAACGCAACAACTACAAAAATCGAAATTAGAAAAATGTTACGACTTTTCTTTCGCCTTATTTTCCATGTTGTTGAAGACATTCTTGTCTCCCATGTGAAAGAGAGTTGGCACCCAACCAGAGAGTCACAGTCCGTTGTAGGTGGATTATATTATTCTACAATATATTATAAAATAGTATACGTGCATCCGTTGTGATATATGCGTCCGGTGTGTATTATAATGCGCCCGCCGTGACCGAAATGCACGCACACGTTACAAACCCCATAATACCTATTATCCATGGGAAATATTTGCATAAAAATAATATTTGGCCTAGGATATTTGCTCCAGTGTCGACAGGATCGTTTCGCGGAAAATCGATGTGCGAAGTTTTGCAGGAGCGTAACTTATCCGGTCGCAAGTTTTCCGAAAATTTTCCCTCCGACTACTTTTTATGCAGCGATTAATACAAGTGAAAATTCTTAATCGTTTCCAATTAATGAAATTTATATGCTAGCTTTGAAACTTCAAATTAATTCTCTCGAGAACGTTTTCGAAATTTAACGATAAAGAAATATATGTATGTATATCGTGCGAATTATATTTTTTTCGTTCGGTTACATAACGTAATGTAATTGCAATTTTATTTTGAACTCGTAAAATAACGGTTATTCTTTAAAAAAAATAAATACAATTCGACACGAAACAATAAAACAGATTATGATCGACATAAAAATTAATTGGGATAAACTTTTACACGAGAAATAAATTATTATATTAGATCCACATCGTTCACGTGAGCATATTTCCGACGAGATAACATTGATTATTGTGTCAAATTGAAATAGCGCATTATACGATAACTAATCAACCATACATAAGTGATATATCTACGAATAAAATACCAAAAAAAAAACACAATAAAAATGTCACATCGAAAATACAACATAACTTATCAAACTTACTGCGTAATACTATCGATATTCCCAGCCAACCAATACAACACGTAACAAGTAACCGAACAAGAATTACACCACCGGACCCAAAACGATTACCGAAAAATATATTTTCGAGAAAAATAAATTGTACCGACGTCAAAGTGCACCGTTCTAGTCGCGCGCTTGCAGTCAACTGCCAAACAAACACACTATGGCTTATTTTGACAGCACGAACACGAACAGAACGCCGTCTATACGAATACGATATTATTTAAAACTCGAACGGGCTCACAATAACAAAATTTCGTATGTGTGTAGTTTGCAATTTGCGAAAATCGTAAACAAACCGTCAAATTCACTTGTAATGTTTATAAGGCGTCAACGTTTGTCTTTCGGTGGCGTTCGATATCGATCAATTATCGCCGCACTTTGCTTCGCTTCAATACTGGGAAATTCGATGTTTTTCTTTTAATGGTGTATCGTTTATTTTATAGCGATTCAATTGAATAAATCGATGTCGACAAATCTATATAGAGAACGGTTCAAAGAAAGGTTAGTAGGCGAACGTTTCCCAAACACCCTTGGCAATGCAGTGCAAGTGGCTAGTTCAAGTATATCTCGTAATGTGTTACACAAACGCGTTTATGAAAGAACTAAATTAGTTTTGTTTGATATGATGAAGCGAATATTTCGTATTAAATAATTGAAAGGTCGAAAATGATAATTAGGAAAGTCGCAAAACATTAAGCCGCTATGATAAATATTGAAAGTTACGAAGGTAAATACAAGATTTTTCCATTTACGTGTGATTTTCTTTTTCTTATCGTAAATCAATCCGAGAAATAGAAAGCAAAATAAATAAAGATTTATCTGCTAGTTGTACACGTCAATAAATATTATTAATTGCGATATACAAAATTCTTAGAATAAAATACGATTGATTACAAATTCAACGAAAACACGATGACTCAAAACAACCATACAATCGACACACTTTCAGCGCAAAGACCGAAAAAACCATTACCCTAAAACTCACCCCAACCAAAATCAAAATACACAACAACCAAGAAAAATACGAGCACAAAACAACGGAAAACCTAACAAATGCACCACCAACTAGTTGAACAACCCGAGCACGAACACCACATGAAATACGACCCCCGCACATCTCTTAATACGAAAAATAATATAAATCTCGTTGCAGCCAAAGAGAACAAAGAGTGCTCGGTGACTTAGTCGTTTCTTCTACCCTCCCGGAGATAGCAAAAGGACATAATACATCAAAGAGAAGTTTTGCATCCGCCACTACCCCGAGACAGAAGGTTTACAGTACGAAAGGGGGGTGAAAGGGTGGACCAGTGGGTGTGCTCCAGTATTGCGTCTCGTTATAAGCAGACCGGCACTAATGAAACAGCTTTAGCTTCTGAATAAACAAGTTTGAATATATGGTTATGTGAGTATGAATGTATTCTATAATCCTAATGAATCGAAGCGATGAAAATATAGAACGTTAGGGTGGAAGGATTAGACCGTATGTGGGTTAAGCTAATGATGAGCAATATATGGCACGGAGGTCATTTAAATGTAACTCGAAGTTATTGGAATAAATTAGATTTTATTATAATTCTAATTTTACTTGATGAATATTTCAAATTTGAATGACTACAATTTTTTTTTTTGATTATCAATTTATAAAATTCTCTAAGGATTACGACCCACTACAAAAAAAAAACTTCCTCATCACCGGATTAAATAAATTTCACTTTTTAAACAGATTACTATTCTAAAAATAACGTTGTTTTTAATCAAATGATAAATATTCAATGATCTTTAAACATTTTTGCAAAAAAAAAATAAATGTTTTATTTAGAAAGCTGATTTCGTAATGCTATTAAACAATCGGTGAAAACGTAGGATTACGCAATATTCAAATTTTAAAAAACACTTTCATTGATAAAGATAATACTATACATTTACATATGCAAAATTTTATATTTCCGACTAGAAATAATAAAATTAAAAACCAACAAATACCCGATTAACCGAACCGTATCCCTTATCGGCAAACACACCGGGGCGGCCGATAGCGCAAAGTTCGCGTCCCGAATCCCGAAAAAGGGCACGTTTAATTCGTTTCGCACACACATAACAACATACACATAATAAAGAAGAACTTCGGCCGAAACGTCGGCGTTCATAATGCTAGCCGAAATCGGAACGTTTCGTACTAAAAATAATGCTGGAAAGTTCAGCGGACGCGATAAATAGGCCCATCGGGAAATGTCATACGGAACAAACGAGGCTGGAAGACGAAACTAATTTGGTTTAACGCTGGAAATATTTGAATATGTCTTGTTATAATGATCTATTGCATTACCTGAAAACCACCTGATGATGGCACAACATCTATAGATCACGTACAAAAAAGTTAAACACGAAACGACACAGTACACCTCCATGTTCGTTGCACAACAATGGCGTTTGAATTTTCACATATTGCAAAATTCAAACGAGCTTATATTATACTACAGTCGAGGCCGGTCTATACAATATCACAAAGCTTTAGCAATGCAAACTGAAGAGGAATAATTCGAAGGTTATATTTTTCGCACACTGTAAATATCTATAGAACTGGTCGTTCATATCTATGCATTTTTAGCTCTTATCGCGTACGAATCTCACGTTGCAAATATTACATGTAAGCATTAGATTAATTAGATTAAAATAAAAACACAATAATAGGTACACGCAAACATAAAAACACAACGATAACGAGAGCTTTCACGAAAGCTTGAAAATGCCAAACCGCAAATACAACCTGTTGTTTTTATTCAGAAATAAACAATGTTAACTTCCCACTTTGACAATATTTCAACGAACGGTTAAATTGAATTGAAAACGCTAAAGATCCTTCACTTAATTAGAATTTAACCAACAGCGCAATTCCAGATGCCGTCGACAAAACGAAGAACAAAAATTCAGAATGTCATTTGCGACGACACTCGAATCCGGTTCAGTGCATCCCGTGACGTCAAAGGCCCTTTTACCCGTACAATGCACTTTTCATTTCGCACAAAGAGAACACAATATGACGAACTATCATAAAAACCATACCAAATTCACAAACAGAAACATATCACGTACTACAAACGTAAACAGTTACTACGCGAACGGTTTTAACCGCATCGCCGATTTAAATTTAACCGCGGCACGAACGAAACACGCGGATATGAACGGCCCATAGATATTTATAGCGTTTTCCGAATCGTGTCACTTTAACTCTGACGATTAGACCGTTACAGATGGAGATGCGACAGTTAACTAACCGCCCGACAAAAATATGCAGGGGGCGATTATCTCTTTCGAGAACGCGACTCCATCTAGCGCAAAGCAATGCAACACGGATACAGGGTGACCGGTAATTTGTTGCACAAGTTCGGTTTGTTGTTAGGTCGCTAATTCAATTATTGTTTTTGTTGTGGTATGGAATGAATGTGGACGCGTTACGTCTCGAAAATAAACCGACGATTAGTCATAAATGGAGCGATGCATTAATCTGAACTAGTTGGATCCGATCGCTGAATCTATTAGCGAGTTTTGGCATTCGATCTATCATTATTAATCTTGAGGAACGGATTGATATTTATATATTATTTGATGAAAATGAATGTTTTGTTGTATATTTATTGAATTATGAAATAATAGGTATTCAAATGTGATTTATTTTGTTAGAAAAAGTTACCTATCTTCTTCAAAAAATTCGAAAAGTATTTTTTGAATTTGACCTCAAAGTCACTAGGACACAAGCTTCAACAGTAAATAAAGAGTTGATACATAAGATTAAACTTACATAGTGGGATTTTTTTCATTTTCCGCAATAATAAATATCAACATGCCTTCAAAAATTAATTTCAACCACACCCATAAGGATAAAACGTGCAAATATTCAATCAGAACAACATCATCGACTTATTTTTTTGAAGGAAAAATGCATACGCAAAATAACGACCGTAAGCGAAAAGACACTACCAAAAAAGGCGAAGACCTTAATCGGCGAGTCACGAGCGTCGAAGCCTTGCGAACGGCACACGTGCCATTCACCTGACGCGAACGAGGAAGTCGAGATAGGATCGAGGAATTAACGAACTTTTGAGCCCCCCATTCCACCTCGTTCGAAGGGAAACGAGAACTTTTGAAACGCCTTATACACGCGGCAAAAAGCACGCCTGCCAACTGACATTCGGCCGCGACAAGAAACCGAAAGCGCGCGTATGACTCAACGACAATTTGACGCGGATAATCTTCGGCGTCGATAAACGGAGTGTTGCCCTCTTTAACGTTCGCACGTATAATATAATATATATATATATATAATAATAAGTCTGGAGTATACGTTTTCCGGCGTAAGGCGATTAGGGACGCCCGAGGAAAGAGTGTTTGGTTTTCCGCGATCAACTCGGCCTTTACGAGCTTTCTATCGGTCTGCGGCGAATTTTCCACGGTCTCGTCGGAGGAAAATTCCGTACGTGAAAATAACGACGGCGCAGAAAATCAAATGGCAATAAAGAACGGGAAATTTCCTCGAAAATTTATCGACCACGTCAATCGTTCGAGCGAAAGGAGGCTATCAAACGTACAGACGCGGAAATTTATCGTCGAGGATTACTTAGTTTACAAAGGTATCAGAGAATGTATTAAAATATTTTCATTCGAATATTAATATAGGAAACGTTTTCGATATTATTCAACATCGAAAAATACAAATATTTGTTGAATTTTATTAATTAAAAACGTATCTACAGAGTCTGCCGGAAAAACGGACCTAGTAGGATGTATGCGCAAGAATGAATATTAAATTTAAAATTTTTTATGTGTCTTATAATATATTGCTAAAGTTTTTTTTTTTGAAAATAAAACAATGTGATGAAAAATGTTTTTTTTAAATTTATGTATGTTGATAATTTCGAATATTATTGTAGATAAAAAATATGATCATGAAAAAAACAAACGTTATACTACGCGGTTCTACAACTAGCGCCAGGATAGCTGAAATCATAATATTATATTTTATAACTTTTTCATAAATTTTATTTGTTTTACATCATCCGAACAACACCACTTATTTTTATGGCGGACCTTATACAACAGGCATGGGCAAAATACGGCCCGCGGGCTGGTTTTATCGGCACGCAGCGATATTTACTTAATAATAAAAAAATATTTAATCAAAATAGAATTTTAAAATGATATAAAGTCAACGGAAAAATGTTAATAAATAATCTAAATACAAACAAGTTAGTAGAGTATGAGAATTAAAAGAGGATATCTTCATATTTTCGGAAATGAAACTGAACGATTTTTGTTGTTTTTCGATCAATATTCTGCGTTATTTGTTTGAGTTAAATTTTAAATTACAAATAAAACAAGTATTCAATTTAATTAGAGCATTTATGGCCAAGTTACTATATTTGAAAAACCTTAAATAATAAAAGTCGATAATTTTCCAACTATGCAAAAATGTTACGAAAATTTCAGTATAAAAGATTTCCAAAATTATAGTTTATTTATTTTAGAACTACAAGCAGATTTTAAAGAAATTGAAAAAGGTTTATTATTTTCAACTAAACACGGCCTTGGCCGACGCCCGAAACAATTGCCCACCCCTGCTACACAGCGAAACGATCTCCAAACATTTTCATACACAATCAATTTCGCAGCTAATAAAACGGCACACAAATCCCGCATCAATTACGAAACGACCTCCAAAAAAAAAAAAAAAACAAACAAAAACACCCCCCAAACCCGGCAGTATTCAAATGCGCCACAAAACGACACGACCAGACGGGCCCTCGAAAGCACCGCCAACGATCGCCGAATTAATTCCGCAATATTAACCCAAGTTCACGGTCGTCGGCGGGAATGTCTGCGAATCGATCCCGACTTACCCAGAAACGCCCACGGGGAAAAACCCTCGAAGGGAGAGTGAGATGTCGGCGAGCGTGGGCCTGAGGGGTGGGCGGATGAGGGTGGGCGGTCGAATTCAGACGTGCATATTAAATAAAGGTCGCAAAAAGGCTAGTTCGGATCTGCGTTTTTCGGATGAGATATGAGATTGTTCGATGGGGTGAATCGGCGTTTTTTCATTTCGTTTTCGGCGCTTGATTTCGGGAGGTTTGTTTGTAGAATATTGATATGTCACTCTTAAAATGGAGGTTCGTATGAATAATTCATGGTGGGTACGCTTGGACCTCGTATAATGCGGTTATATGGTTTTATAAAAGCGTGTAATGCAAATCCGTGTTATATGAAGTTTGAAGTTTATAAAAATTTAGGATTTTCGTTCTACAAAATAATAAAATTATTTATATTTTTTTAATAAACAGTAAATTAAAAATAAATATTTTATGTGTAAAGAATTCCCTTAATCATTTTTAATTGTTTTTTCTAAAACCGTGTTGTGCAAAAATAGGTCACAATTCATTAACCTTTTTATATCAAAATCGTATTATACGAGACTCGAGTGAATATATTTAATTGCATAAGTGCGTAACTTTAGTACCAGCGTTTTTAGCGACTTGGGCGATTTGAGCCACACTATAAATGATACATCAAACGACTGTGTTATAAATTATTTTTACTGGAGACACGCATATGTTAACAAAAAAAAAATTAAATAAAGCATCAACTAATTGAACAAATTTTGATTCAAAACAGCAAAAAACTACAAGGTCGAAAGCATTTTCATAAATTTCATCAACGAAACGATTTCAAACGTTTCACGGAATATTAACAAAGTCCGGAAACGCCCCACCATTTCAATTTCGTAATCCGATTACTATTTCGAACATGACCTATCCATCGAACCGGCGAGGGGTTAAAAGCCGCCGCGAATATGTTAATAAATAATTTATAAACGGGACGGGGGCGTGAAATATGAATTCGCTCAGAAATCGCCAGAAGAAGACCGATCCTTACGGCCAGGATACTAACGAGAGCCGAAAAGGAAAACTTGGAATCACCGCACGTAGTTCATTACACAAAATATATGACGGGACCGTCGTTTTTCAGAATTTTTCCGCGAAAAACGAAATTGGGCAAAAGTTTCACGCCAGAAGTGGATGGCGCGCACACCCGCCGTTGACGCGATATTAAAAAAAACAAGGTTAATATCGTGCTTTTGGTAATTCGCAACATTAGTTCGTTTGCTTGTAAAGTAAATGCGCACCTAAAAAAAATTACTTTAATAAA
The DNA here is from genome assembly GCA_009617725.1 of Hydropsyche tenuis. Classification (NCBI taxonomy): domain Eukaryota; kingdom Metazoa; phylum Arthropoda; class Insecta; order Trichoptera; family Hydropsychidae; genus Hydropsyche; species Hydropsyche tenuis. The sequence continues at coordinate 5,370,965 of VTON01000004.1, forward strand.
AAATAACACGTCGATTAATCATTTCGGTACGATTATGAAAAGTCATCCGAAAAAAACGATCTTATTTAAAAAAAAAAATTCAACAATTCGTAAAGCATTCCCTAACGTTTTCCGAAATACATATTTATCGAACATCGCAGGAAAAAGGCGTCGGAAAATTCTCGCGAGAGTTCCGCACACCAAAGCGGATAATTGATTCGATTCGAAGCACGTCCGACTCTAGACGTCTCGGAATTGCCAAAACCACGTCAGAACGAATGCTCGAATATAATACGGCGAATGGACATCGGCCATCAAAGGCGAAATGATCGTTTGGAGTGCGGAATAGGAAACGCGAAGAACGATGATGGTGGCGTGCGAGGTCAGCGCATGTCGTCCGCTTTCCACGCAAGAATTCCAAATATTCTAATTGTACCATACGTTACAATAAAACGGACAACATTTCATAAACTAAATGACATGTGTTTTAATAGAATATTGTGTTGTACAAGATAAATTCACTTTATCCATAGACTTAACATGTAAATAATATGTCCCGATTTGTCCCCGTTTATTCGAAGAATTGTAAAATGTAAATATTTCCGAATCAGTGAAACAGTTTTTAGTGATATATTTAAATTTCATTTGAAAAATACGCATACTAAATTTATTTATCCCTGACCCTTCTATAGCGCGGTGTATTGTATTATATACTCTGGCTTTTCATACTGTCGAAATAGACGGAAAAGAACTGCACGAGATCGGACTGAATTATTCAATGCATCCAAAGAGTCCAGGGAGAACGAATAGAATTGTACTAAAACATAAATTACTATCGGATGCGACATGCACATGCGCGATAAAATGCAACGTGTAAATTATGTATCCTTCAATTGGGCATAAATATTTGAAAATTTACATAGAGTAGATTATTGCGCAAATAAAATCACGTTTTGCTAATAGATTAAATCGAGAAATGACGGCACCTTTTCGGTGAAAAAGATAATACATAAAAAAAAGAAAACCGAGTGTGAATCATTCGCGAAGAAAAGTTGCGCGATTCGTAATGTCTGACTCATAAATTATGGAAGTACACATTAATGGATCTCGTCAGTGAAGCGATGTGAATTAATTAATGACTACAACCTGGAAATTCATGGTGCAATGCCTGCTGCACCAGAAATGAAAGCTGAATAAAACATACCATCAGTGGAAGAGTTCCGAGCTTCAGTACGAACCTTCGAACATACTGTAAACGTCATACATAATCAAGAAACCGGAATAAGATAGTTTGACTAATGCAAATTCAACGAAACGCCTTGGAAATAAACATAAAATTTATGAAAGATCGATTCGAACCGCAATTATTTCATATAATTAAAGCGTGCAAAAATAATGAAACTGAATCAACATCATATATTTATTCATTCATTAAAATTAAATTATATGCACTTACGAAAATTACAACAGCATGCAATGATCGTATCGCAGCAATATAACTAATTAAATTTATGATCGAAAAGATAATGACGATGATTTACTCGCCTAGTCCGAGATAATTAAGATAATTTTCCATTATACATCGACATCAATTCGCACAAACATTCACCGAACCGCGCTTCAATCAACAAACAAAAATCCCAACAACAACCCAATATCGAAAACATCATCCGACCTTATTAAAGATCCACCTCGGCTAACGAAGTGGAGCAACTCTGAAACTAGACCATAACAATATTATAACACAATCCGACCTGTAACAGCGCAACTTCCATAACTGAAAAACAAACATAGGGATGAATACCGAAGGATACGCAACTATAAACCGAAGGCCGGACAGGTAAGGGCGTCCTTCGGGAAATGCGGCAAAGCCTCGGGTGGGTGTTTCCAGGATGTGGGAGGCAAGGAGGGTAGCATAATAAAATATGAGAAGCCTTGGGCCGTTAATGAAACTCGGTCCTCGTCTGTTTTGATGGCGCGAGGTCGAATGCATTTATCGACTGTGTGCAGCGGTGCACGCGCATGTGCAATTCGGTGCAAGCTTATGGTACAAAGTAAGGAGAGAAAGGACATAATATTTCTCATGTGACAAGTACAAAAGGGCACTTTGTGTGCTGGGTCGTATGCGCTTCTATATATAATAGTACGTGAGCCGAATAGGGCAAGGACGACGATACGGCTATATACAGAAAATCAAGTTCAACATTGTAAAACCGGACTAATTGAATATGGATATAAATTGGTTACATTCAAACTAAATAAATTCGACGCAGAAAAACAACAGCTTCTGAGCAATAAGGCACAATCAAGCAGAAAGACTTCGAACATTATAAGAAAATATCGAGACGTTCGCAACGCTAATATAATAAAACAATACGTCTGAAAATAAGTCCGATGCGGATTCGCCCATTTACCAGATTTAGCGGATTTATCGGACAATGGCGATACATGTGTGCGGCAAATTCGGAAAGGTCGAAAAGAACGGAAAGCGAATGACCGGGTGATAAAACACCGAAGTCGTATTTCACAATTGATAGTAAAAGGCGTCTTTACGAACGGAACGGGGGGTGCGTTTTCCGCCAAATGTCAACATAAAATGACCCAAAATACCAGGAGACGTAAATATAAAACTTTACTCGGGCAGTGAACGCACGCTAAACTATGAAAAATATATTCGCATCGCAGATAGGACGGAAAAAACGCGAGACCGTAGAACGGATTAAGTACGCGTGCCGTTTATTAATTCATTGTCTAATAAACTTTTGCGAGATATACAGAAGCGATACGATGGCTTAATTAAATAATGAAAATTTGAATCCTTACCGGTAGTATCCTTATTTCTCAGTCTGGTAGGTCTCTTTGTAGCAGTCCCCGCAGGAGCCAGCCCCGGGGATCCATTTGCATTCACCCTCTGTAATGAGAAGCAAATATTTACATTTTTATTCAAAATTCAAACTTAATTTACTATTTGCCGTGAACGGGATGATGATGGACGACGCTGAACTCGTTCGTGCTGATGCGAAATTGTTTTTATAAGACCGCGCGAGACTGAACAAACTCAATTTACAAATCCATTTTTCGACATGGACTGCCACTTTGCAGACAACCTATAAATGCAAACGAACGCACCGAGGAAAAATATCGAATGGAAAAATATATTTTTTCACGTTAACCGTCATCGTTATTTTATCTTCGAACAACAAAATTATCGTGTTCGCATTACGTTCACCATACTTTACTTAAATAACTATGCTTTCGCGGAATATGCATATTGTCTTTCGGCGAAAGGCGGAAAACTTGTGACGAGATGGAAATTAAATGGAAAAGCCGGATGGAAAATCTCAGAACGATTCCCCATTCTAAAGCCGTCGGTAAAATTGGAACCGCAAACTTAATGCATAACATTGTACCTATTCCAACGTTACTTCTCAAAGTACGCCTCGGTACTAATCTGCCTAGTAAGTAGGTCACATAAATTCCCCGGTATGTTAAACGAGAAATTTTCATTAAAAATCGAATCTCGCAAACCCATTTGATACAAAACAAAAAAAAATCGAACGATATGAAAAATAAATAGAGCCCACTCACACCATTTTCGACACGATTCGTCGGCATCGCGCGGCCTGCAATCGATCAAACCATGACTAATTGACAATCTGAGCGATTAACAACCCTTTCATTCCTTTCCAAAGGAACATTCGTATGTAGCCATAATATATAATACGTGCACGTCGATAATGAGACCATCTCGTGGGCAGGTGAGGCCCGGGTCAACGCGCCGCTAATGGACCGTTACGTCATTATCGGATCCGATATTAAACACGTGAGACGACACTGTGTATGACAACCGGAAAAAAGAACGAATTGAATCAAAAATCGATTTTGGGAAAAGTAGGTTCGTATCGCGATATGAATTTGCGCGTACGTTACTTAGCCTACTTTTTTTAAAGAACTTCACGATTGCACAAATATATCATATCGTGTTGTGTTGGTTCTGCGAAATCGTGTCATGATCAACGTATAATTGATAACGAACTGTTTATATGATATATTGCTGAATGAATCGGATTGCATTGATTGAATCCGATGATCCGTAAATATGGGCACAAAAGATCTATTTTTTTCGAATGAAAATAATGAAATATCGATTTTTCAGTAACCTTTACAACAATATGGAAAACCCAACGGATTAAAACAGTTGACCTGGTTTATAGTTCGGGAGATTGTTGTGATCGAAAATTGTTCGTAATTTATTCCCTAAGAGCGTTGTACAAAATTCACTTTGAGAAACCGTCAAACATGAAACAGTGAATTATAGAATCGGGAAAGGTTACCCTGGTAATGAAATATTCCATAATGCTCCGTGTGGGACGAAACAGCCCCCGAACACTGAAATATTTCAGCGGTGATCTTGAGAAATTCAATTAAACTGACATTTCTTCGGGCGCTTTCGGCCGAAAGAAAACGTAGACGAAACCTTAAAGCATTTTCGTTACCGAATTAATAATGCGAACGAAATTTAATAAAATATTCGCAAATTGCGAATTCGCCTTTTGCTTATATAGCGGTGCGGCGCGTAGCAACACGCTCGAGACTTTGGCCCGGCCTGCCATTATAAAAATCGCGAATGTGTAGAACACGTTGTGTAAGTCCCATCGGAAAATATCAATCGAATTCGGGGTATGAATATGTAATAGTGTGTTATTAAGTTTTATGGTTTGGTGTTGACTGGCGAATAGGTGAGGCCACTCGACGGGGTAATATTGGCCGAATAATAATGTATAATAGGTTATATCGAATGGAAATCCCGAAAATGTGTGAAAATAGCGAAAATTAACGAACGAAATAAATTTTATTTTGGTCAGCGTATAAGGCAACACCTCAGCTATTAGAAAACGAGAACGAATAAACTTTTACAACATCGTCAAACGAATAAGAACTTGGTATAATAGAATGACATTAATCGAAAATTGAGATTAAATATTTTAATTCAGAAATTGAGCATAAAATATTATATTATATTTACAAATAAATTCGATATTCTTTGAGTTGAACAGAGATATTCAAGTATGTTGAATTATACTCAGTACTTAATTAGTAAATTAATTAATATTTACAGAATAAATTTTTGAGCGTCTGGAAAACTTTAATAACGAGTCATTCAACCGAAAATTCTTTTAGCGTTACAACAAATTTATGATATTGAAAATATACAACCTTTCATTAGTCATGCTTAGTCGATCCGATATACAATTAATGGCAAAAACGTCAAATAAAAACCGGAAAAAAAAAATATAAACTAACATATTTATTTCCATATCCATGAATCAGAAAGCAAATGACGTTATGAAAATTACATGTCCACTCAAACGGAAAGAAAAATCTATTACGTATCCACCGTGCACGCCTTTCATCCGCGAAAATCTATTTATTCGAGAAGAAACACGATAAATATCGAGCACGTTCGAGACCGCAAAAAAGCCAAACATTGCGAATTCGCACACGAATACATTACAATCGAATCGAGTATGCCCAACTGAGCGTAACACAACAAACAAGTTCACTTTACACATTCGATTAACATTTAGGTCAAGAGACATCGATTCGTCGAAGATTCGAAAAAAATCGACGAGCCGGGCGCTAATTAATTATGCATTTCAGGAATACATTAAAGCCGAAGGCCGCCTGAAAAAAGCCGATATATATTCATGCGAAAAAATAGATTCCAAAGAGATTAAATCCCAGACGACCGACACTATGCGAGCAAACAGACGGAGCGTGGAAATTCAACAAAATCCACTCGGAAGATAAGAAAGCGAAGCCTCCTTAGCGGTTGAGGCGCACGCAAACACGTCGACGTCCTCTGGGAGCTTTATCCTGGAGAACTTCCATTTTTTTTGAGCACATAAAAAAAGGGAAGCACAGGACCGGTAAGTGAATGTGTACAGTTAGTTGGGCGGCAGAAGCAATTACTTAATGACGACGGGCGAGTACCAAGAGCTTCGCGGATCGAAAGCAATTTGACGCTCGCATGCCCGCTACATCCACGTAATTAAATTGCGGGACGTTTGAGTGTGTTGTCATTTTTCTGCAGGAGGTGATATGGCAGCAGGGCCGGAGCTAGGTATAGGCAATCTAGGCATTTGCCTAGGGAGCTAGCCGCTCAAGTAGCCGCGTAAATATTTTTTTTAGATAATTAAAAAAAAATCCAACAATATCGGTAAAAAATATGGTAATCAGATGTTTTCTTAAACGACACTAGAATACACCTACAGTAGAACACATGACACGTTTTAGGACAATCAAAGGACTACATGATGATTAAATAATCCAATTATTGTTTTTTTAATTTTTTTTAATCATACTATTTTGAAAATTTTCGCGGATTGTGTACTACACTCTGTGTTGTAGTGTCGTGTGTTTTACTGTCGATGTATTCTAGTATCATTTAGACTTTAGATAAATGTCTTCAGAACATTTCAAATCAAATTGGCCAAACATTTTTTAATAAATTTCTTTTTATTAATTATTTTCGATATAGTAGGATTTTTTTATGAAACTGTGTGGGAAAAGAAAAAAAAAATTTTGTCCAGGGCACCATTTACCGTAGCTCCGGCACTGTATGACAGCCCATAAAGCAATGGTTGACATGTATTCCAAACAAATTGAAGAGTCACAGAGTTGATTATATTTCAAAAACGAATTAAGTAAATGAGATATTCAAAAATTAACACGGTATAAAAACGCTCCATCAATTTTATAGATGCACTAGTTTAAAATATGAAAATAGAACGAATTAAAAAAACTTTGCATATTATAAATAATAAAACAAATCGGAATCAATTCACGCTTTCAAAAATTCGCACATACGAAACGATCGAATATAAATCAACGTGAAAAAATTAAAATCACCGAATCGTCAATCTGAACTGATGAGGATGCAGGGCCGGTCGTTGCACCGAACTGCAAACTACGACTGACCCGGCCGGACGTCCGCGTGGCACTTTTGAAACCACACACATACAGAAATAGCAGCTTATCGATGGAAAACGTCGAAAAACTCCGGTGAAAAGCGGAAAACAATGGCCGTTTACAAACGTTTCCGAAACTGGGCGTCGGTTCATCGGGACGATTACAAACAGGACGTCCGGCGCAATTACGAAACGCATACGGCGATGTTACGGTTCTTTATTGTTTATGTTTGAAAAAAATTAGTTCGTATTGTTGTAGTCGAAAAAGTTTATTTGCATGGCGAAAAGTCGAAAGGATGAAGGATTCCTAGCATCTCATCCTACAACGTAGGATACCCAGCACAAAATGTGCTCCTTCAGATTGTCACATACTAGTTTTTAGTTTCTCATGGCGCCCGTTGTTTCCTTATGTTCCTTCCCATGTGGCAATTGGACCTGGTTCCAGATACCACCAAACAATGATAACACGAAGAAGAAAGGATAAAGAAGTTTTCGCTATCGACGATCGCGTCGAGCGCGAAGATAAATGCTGATTAATGTTTTTCGAAATGTGTTGACTTTCGTTTTGCATGCTTGATAACGAAAAAAAAGAAGTCGGACGATTTCTTTTTAACGAAGTGGCCGATTTTTGAGCGCGGCGATATAATTTTTCGATTTATTGATAACGCCGCCGCGACGTAATTAAATTTAAGAAATGGAATATGCTCGTTCGGGGAATATCCGATTTCTGAAATCTGCAATGCGATCGGACACGAGCCAACGACTCAATTAAATTCATCGTTTATCAGCATAAAAGTATAACGAGAATTTCACTAGAATTTTCACGAAACGTGTCGAGAACAAACCTTATAAATAATAGAGAAACAAGTTAATTATTCACTTTCAACTATCGTTTCACCCCTAACCGAACTTTATTTCGACTAAAAGTTTATTCAGAAACGTGATCCCATTATACAAACAACCAATGTAAATCCAATTTCGTTAAGGGTTTTCTTGAATTTCTTTAATATTAAAAACCAAAAATAGTAGAATTTAATTTCAAGAGTTTCGTACATTCATTGTGTGCGTGCATTCGCATAATATTATTTCCATACATTATTTTCGTAACGTTTTTTTTTATTCTCACGGTTACGAAACAAGAAAGCAATAACCGTGGAAAACTTATGAAAACGTAACCGATTAAGTCATCCGAAATTACGAGCGAATCTGATAATGTCTCATCGAAATAACTACACAAGTAGATTGAGAATCACATACTCAAAGAACCGTGTTAGAAAGTACATACTTAGTTATAAAATTCAATGCAATTTAAATACGATTCGTTTGATGAAATCGTCAAATTAAAGAATGAAAAATTATTTTATTAAAAATCTAATTACAATTTCGTTACGGGAATGTATCATTCCAATCTTAAACACATGACTACTCACCGGTTGATGATCTTTGAAATAAATCCTCATAGTTGAATTTCCTTCACGGCTGTCTACCACGATTCGATATGGTTAAATACAGCTCGAAAATTTCATAAAATTCACACCGATACAAAAAAATTCAATAATCAAACACACTCAACATCGACGCACTTCATACAAGACTACACAAAACAAAAATAACTATAACATATTGCAATCATTGATACTTATTAACTGAAAAGTCGAGAATTACTCTAAATATGCGACCAATTATCTAGACTTTTCAGAAACACAACTCAACGCACGCTTGCACGACCCGACTCTCTAAACTCGCGAGCGTTCTGAAAGCTTCTAACGGTTTTTTTCAGTGTCACTTTCTAGTTTTCCGAAAAAGGTATCGCATGTCGGACGAGACGAGACCTGACGATGATTGTGACAACGCGGTGCCGACCAGACTGGTCTATTCAAGGTGTCCACAATCGGTGAATGCAGAAAACTCGGCTGGGGGAGCCCTAACAATGACGAGGTCAAGCCGGCTCACTGCATTGTATGTAAATACATCCAAAAAATAAACGCATATGAAAATCACGAATCGAAAAGAAAATTTCGATCGTAAATTTCGGCTGGACGACCTGATAGGTCGTGTGAAATATGACGATGACGGAATTCGGCGAGTGATGATTGTGACCGAACTAGGATCATCTTCTGCCCACCGATGAACAAAGGTGTTTTCCGATGTTGATGTACGAATTCGCTGTAATGACATCATTTCGGATGGTGATATGATGTGTCATCGTCTGTTGTTGCAATAATTTAAGATGTTCATGATCGTTTTTGAATATTTTAATAGCATTATCATTGAACAGACGGATATAATGGGATTCCGTATTTTAACGATTCGATTGATGATTTCACAGTGCTCTTGTAAACAAGCGTTGTATAAATAATGTCAATCTTCGTTTGAAGTGAGTCACGGTTAGAGCAGCAAGTGCAAGAAGCCATTGTTCTTTAGAGCAGCATACAAGAGCACCTGCGCCACCCCACATTGTTTCTGACTTATGAAAAAAAAATTATGTTAAAAGTTTACAAGTACAACAAGAAGCCCGATCGATCCTTGATCCGGTGACCCACAAACCTGTGACCCAAGACTATGCAAACAACACACCCAATTTACAATATACGAGAAGTTAACAGGTGGAGTAGCAAAAAGCTCTTCACCGGCTTCGACAATTATATATCAATAATTTACGTGCCTTGAATGCGCAAGAAGCTGTTAAATATTCAACTGAAAGCTATTGATTCAAAGCAACAAAAAATCATTTTTAAAAGGCACTTGATTTTGAAACGAAAAGCATCTTAGATACAGGCTACCAAAAGGAACCGATAGACGGTCCTATATTAAATTCGTATCGTAGCAACCGAAAGTGAAATTAAAAAGAAATCGCTCATGCTCTGTCGATCATACAAATCTTTCAACATGAAATTTTACACACACATCTATAAAGTCTATTGACATGAAGGCTTCAGATAGCAGTAATGGAAAAATATATAGTAAAAGAAAAATATATTGTACAATATTTGAAAAAAATGTATATTTTATGAAATAGCCTCAATTTTCATAATTAAAACGAAAGTGGTTTCCATTTTTCCGATAGATATTTTCGATAAATATTAACAAAGATGAAAGTCATTAAAAATATCACATTTGTGATATCGCATGTCGAACATCGACATACTTTACATGCGATTTATGAATGCGTCGAACATTTTACTAACAAAAATCATCGCATCGATTGCGATACATCAAAAGAGCTTTAGACACGCGACTTTTTTCTATATGAAAAAAAAAACAAAAAAGTCAACACCTCTAGGATAAAACGTACATTTTCTCATTTTCCACAAGGCCGTCTCCGAAAGGAACTATGGAATACGTATAAAGAGAGCCATTTCTAGGAAGCACATAGCGGGGGTCTAAGTGCTTTCCTTTGTCTATAGAAAAAAATGATAAATTCAAATTCGAACTCGCCGGGACGACTCTCTATCCGAAAAAGAGTGTCATAACGTTATGAATGTTGCATAGTTTGGTGGTGAAAAAAAGGCGGGAAATTGGCGTCGGTGCGACTTTTAGCGCACTTAACCCAATTGAGTCTACGTCGTTCGGGATCATGGCGAATTGGGTCACAACGTACGCGACGGCTAAAATATTACTTTTACGATATCGCATTACGTGCCATGGTGTTTCTCAACGGATGGTCTGTAAATTGAAAGCACTAAAAATGTATATTAGATTACAATACTCAATTTCGGCGTGAATTAGTTCGCGGAATTCGTGTGTATTATACGCGATTCGAGTTTAAATGCAAAGGATAATCTTATCGTCCTACCGTTTGCGAGTAACCTTCGTTCGAGCGTCATTGAAACAGCTTTAATGAGCACTGGCGAAACTTGATAAGAGAATTATTCTTTAAAGGTGATCAAAACGTATTCAATTTTCTTAACGATTCAAATTTAAAAAAGGAAAAATACAAAATTTTATCTGTTTTGACACAAATGACAAAATCGAATTTCGAATAAATCCAATTTGGAAAATTGGAATTCGTCCAACATTTTAAAATATAATCGATACCGGTTCGGAACGAACGCTTGAGAAATATAGTCGAACTAAATAACATCCCAGAACATAGAAAAGGTCGCGAATATCGGAAGGGTTGCCATGTTTACGTCAGCAACTAAACTTCCACGAACTCATTAATTTACCAATATACTCAATTTACCACTTAACGAATTCTCAAAAAAACATTCATCCGGCCTATTTCATCCGGCGCTCGTCCGTTTAAAGATAACCGAATCGCACGATTTAAAAACGACCCAATAAAAAAGGCGGGAAAACGATTCGAAAACACGACCTTTCGACCCAGATCCGCCTAATGCGAACTTACGAATTTCGCCAAGGCGCGTGCCTTCGCGGACGGTTCGCGCCAATTACCGCACTTGGCCATAAATAGCGCTGCTTTGACCGTTTCAACGTCGGCGGCGAAAGCTGGCCGCTACGATGGCTCGTTATGGCCACCTTCGTCCGAGACCGTTGACCAAAAACAGAGCAAGAGCGGCCGCCGAGCTGGGTCAGGGCCGGCGCGGAAGTGCAAGGTCCCCGGCGGCCCGGTGCATCGAAATTGTGCAAGGCGCATGAAAAAATATACGTATGTGTGTGTGCATTAATGTCGTAAATCATATTCGTGTTTGCTTGTTCGATGTGGTGTGTGAGTTAAGTCGATACGCACTATTTATGGTAATGTGTGGATTCGAGCGCGTGCGCAATATCGCAGGGAAAATCTATGCAGCTCGGTCGAACAATGCTTTTGTTTAAATATTTTAATTTGATTTCACATCGTTCTTGAATATTGATTCGATTGAGTTGTTAAGATTTTATTGGCATTTGCATTTTTCATAAATTTATTTGTAATTAAATAATAATTATAGTACCCATAGTATTCACAGATCATCGGAAACATCGCACTAGAATAGAAATTTATTATCAACTTCTTTGAAATTTAATTAAAACAATTAAGAGATAATAATTCAATTGAATTGAAGAAATAATCGTTTCAATAAAGTGTTCTAATATTATTCATCAAAAACAATAATCATCAAAGTATTTCGAAATAACTTTTATCTTTTCAGCAACACTACAAAAGTTTCGCTTCAAAAATAAAATCGCAATTTTTCAAAAACCAATCCGCCACTTGAAATACCGCAGATTTGCATACGCGACGAAAATCAACACGTTTACGTATTAACAAACATCAATAACAGACAATTTCGACGCTTTAATTACTTTCGCACGAAGAAATCGCAATGTTATTTTTGCCCGTAATTAACATGTGACCGTCGCCGATTTGCATAACCATAATTGCCGGTATTGTTCTCGCGGCCAAAGCGAATAATGCAAATCTCACGAGCGATTATTTACCGTCATAGTGGGCAATATTTACGTTGCCGAGATTGCGTCAGAGATTTTCGTCGCAAATATACTCAGACACCATAATGATGATGACGATGACGGTCAAGACGGCGGAAAAGTTATTCAAAATCGTGGAATAATAAGAGTCGTACAATGGAAAACGGAATTTTTGCGACGGTAAACATTCAAACGAGTTTTAATCGAGGTATTTCAAACAATGAAGTTCAATGGTGTTTTCGCGAAATGATGAATTTAAAAAAATAACTTCTTGAGCACTAGATAGCGAATTTCGCTTCTATATTCTGCTCCCGAGAGGCAAATAGAGAACAACGTGGTAGTTCAAACTTTTGTATTATCCAACTTTCCGATTGCTTCCTACACTAGACGAGTGTAATAAGAAATTAATTCAGTTGTGAATACAAAAGCACGAATTCAGCACAACGGAAACGATAACGTATAAAATATTTATAACAAAACGAATAAATTTCAACTCACCTTCGAACTCCCCCCGACATCGTCTTCGTTCGGCACAACAGATTTATCACAAAAATTGTCGTTTTCTTTCATCACAGATTCAGTATCACAAGGGTCGCCCCGAGGCGAATGTCCGTTTTCGTCTCGCACTAAAACACTATCGCTAACGCCGTTTAACACTACGTTGTTATTTGAAAGCACTTGGAGGTGGTTAACTAAATTCTTCGTATCTAGTAAAGCGTTCGAGTTTTTAGAATGAGCGTCGTTAAAGCTAGGTTTGGCCGCTTCGGCGGAACTCCTCGAAGACGACCTGCCCTCTGGGGATTTTATCGGCTCGAAGCCCTTCGATGGTGGAGATTCGCCAGCAGAAGCGGCTGCTCGAAGCCTCGAGGTCTTCGTCGTCCTCACTTGTCTGGTGGGACTTGAATCTGAAGGTTTCTTGTCGGTTTTGGCTTCGGTGGGGTCTGTCGGCGCGACCGCTGCTTTCTTCGCCATCAATCTGCTGTGAACATTTGAATGTGTGAAATATTTAATAAGTTTTTAAAAATTGGTTTCGAATATTAATATTTTTAATATATCTTGAATGTTGAAAATAAAATTATGAGAAAATTGTTCTTATTTTATTTAAAATTATCTATCTTAACAGATGATTTTATAAAGATTGATCGTTTCTCATACATAACTTTCGTAATTTTCTTTTTCGAACTTATGATTGATATCAAAAAGTAATGCAATTATTATGAAAACAAGGAAAAATATTCAACTAAAAATGATAAGATATTATATAAGTATGTTATTCAAAAAGTTTTAAATTTTTTTTTATACGAGCACATAATCAATTTTCAACAAATCATTTTGAATGACAGACTAAGATCTTCTCCTATTGTGTGTCACATCTAAATTAGATAATATCACGCTCAGCGAACAGCGCGACAATTGAATATTCGGCATTACCTAGCAGATCTCCTCGGTTCCCACGAGCACTGCTCCGCCAACTGCTTCCTCCTCTCTTCCTTGTACTTGCGAATCCTCTCGATCTTACCACCGTCGTTAGCTATCGAAGAACTCATATTGCTTTCGGTCTCGGACGGTTTTCCCTCCGAAACTTCGGGCGCCTTATCGACCTCTCGTTGAAAAACACCCTCGACGGTGGCCCTCCTCCTGATCTTTCTTTCCTTGACCTTTGGAGCCTTCGTCAAATCGTCGGGCATCCTCGAGTGCGACCCTCCGAAGTCTTGCTTAGTCTCGTCATCATCGCATCTCCCCTTCAGGCGTTCGGGGAACTCGATGATCTCGCCGAATCCCCTCGCGATAGCTTTTATATCCGCAAAAAAGGGTCTCTCTCTGTAAAATTTCGAATTCGATTTCGGCTGAACGTTGCTCTGAACCTTCTTCGACGGTTTCACCGGTCTGAACGCCGACGATGGATGAGATATCAGCGATTTTCCCAGCTGCGGGAACGTAGTCTTCTCGCCGCGACCTTCCGAATGGTCCTGAACGTTACCTGAAACGACATACTATTAATATCTTGGGATTGACATAGGAAGCATCGCGCGTAATGGGTGACGTTTTAGATGAACAATGAATGGCACAATGGCCATAGTGATCGGACAAGAAGCGACGAGAGGTCAACGTATGCTATTTGCGGACTGTTCTTCCTATATATAGAAGCCGGGAAGGCAGACGCTCGTTAGATTACAAAAGCCGTATATGTGCTGAGAAACATTCATCACTCAATCGTGTGGCGAAAACAAAGCGCCAACACTTAACGATCGAAACTAACGAGAATTAATGCGCTTGTAAACAAAACATTATAAAAATAATGAATCGTTCCGATGGAATTACGATTTATTTCGTGTTGCGTCAAACGTTAAATAACGTCGTGTGAAAACACCATTTTCGCGTCAACATAAATCAATTAGAGAACAATAAAGATTATTAACTCGTTGAGCATGAAATTTACGCGTTGTTTTAACTACACATACATATATCAGGTCAAAGAATCTCCAAGCCCGTATATTATATTGAAGGTGATTCAAAGTAGAAGAGACCCGCTTTTCGAAAACGGGTCAGATTTGGCGAGATTGGCTACGACATCTTTGACATTGAATGACTGCGGTGTTTGAACTCCTTCCTTGATGATAAAAATGAGGACGTCGTATGATATGGTAATTGTTCCGAATTGACCGTTTCCTCAGAAGATCTGCGATTGATTTCGTCGCACAAGTCGTTTTGTTCTATCGTTATGAGTGTACTCAACAGTATAATTTCGAATCGTATCTCCAGCGAAACTATGCGTGTAACAGTCTGCATTGCAATAACCAATTGAAACGGATTACGCTAAAGCCTTAATTGAATTCCCATGTAGTGCGAAAGCTTTCTCGCAAATCCTTTGTCGAATTGTGTTATAATCCTGACTGTACGACGCGTCGAAAACGCAGTCGATGCTCGAATTTTAATTTCAACTATACAGAAGCTGTTAATTGAAAAACATTATTCGATTTTCTAAAGTTTTATGAGAAATTAAAACGCTGCTTTTCTAAACGATTGATCATCGAAACCAAGCTCCACTTTTTCACGTATTAAAACCGCTTAATAGAACCATAGTTTATTATGAAGCGATAAACATCAAAGTATGATTAAAAAAGCGTTCATTGAACTAGAAACTCACGCATGATGTGCTGAACGATTTCGCACAAACGAAATTCGACTACGCACACTTTTAAATACTAAAAAAAATAAAATATCAAAACCAACACGAGACGAACACAAGCCACAGTAAAATTAAAGAAGTAAACAAACAACAAACCCATATCTCACGATAACCGCGTCTATACAGATTAGATTAAAGCGGTTAAGTTATCACACCCGAAGCGGAAAACCCTAAGAATTTATCACACGACAACACCAATGATAAAACAACGATTATATAACCGATTTTCGAATTTCGAATGTCGATCAGCTGACCGACAACACGGAAAGGACCGGTATCGATAACGCGTCAGTCCGCCATCGCGGAAGGTACTTTGGGTACTGCAACGAAACCATTGCTCGTTTCTTTCGATACGAACAATTAACTTCTTCCCCATCATCATCTTTACGGTTCCGTAGCGCGTTTAATCTCGCGAGAAAATCATGAACCACTTTGTAAACGTCTCCGGTTGCGGAATACTCAAAGCATGAAAATTTTCCAATGGGAGAAATGAAAGTTTAGAAAGAAAAATATGTACTTTTACTATCGGTATTATTCAGAGTGCGATTGCGTTGAAGGGTGTTATTTAATTAATTTATTTATTTATAAATCAAAGTTCGTCAAAATTGTAACAGCAATTATTAATGAGTACGTTAATAAATTATCGTCTTTGATGAACGCGATATTACGTGTATGCGTGATGGTTAAAATTAGACATAGTTCCGCACTTGGGAACGACATTACATTGTGGAACGAGACATGCAATCTGATCTACATAACATACTTCAAACTCGATATTCTTCGGAATCCTGTTTCATAACAACACACAAACAAACCTGACATTAACGTTTATTTTTAAACAAACCACAAATAACTCATTCATGAACACAATTAACCCAACTATATTATTCAAATTGCTCAATTAACATCAATTCACCAAAACGGCAACGCGCTAATACAAATTCAAGCCGCGAACTCAATCATAAACCTTATATCCCTACAGGATACGATACACGACAACATTGCCAAGTTCCGTTAGAATTCACTCCACCGACATTGCATCCGGCGACACTTTTCCCGACTCCGACAACCTTTATAATCTCAACGACACATACACCAAACCAGCACACGACAGACGTCGAATACTCGAATTTTCCGACCACCCCATAAAATCAGCCCACTTACAAGAAAACGGCCAACAGCCGTAGACCGCAAGAGGCGTGTGTCACCGACGTCCACATGAAAATCGATCCAACTAGTGCCCAACACTCAATACTTATCCGCTTGTGCGGTGGTCGCAAGTTGCGGTCGATGTTACGTCGGCACCTGCACGGCTCGCGTTTCAATTCGAACAACAATTTCACAATAATTGCGACCGGGCTGATATACTGTTGTTGGTGTATCGTTTTCATCTCGATTGGAGCATATTGCGTGCGACAAAGCCGTTACTTTGTTGGCCGAATGTCTGATGGACGTCACGATTGAGGCGATGACTGTTGAATTGTTTGATTGAATCCGAAAATGGTTGGTCTCATAAAAGTCGGTGGCACATTGATATAGTATTTATAAGTTATTGTAATTATGATTGTACGAAATGTTAATAATTAAATTTTGAAAATATTTTAACAATTCGCGCTGAAACCTAATGGACTTCTGAAGTACAAGCCTAAAGCAATAAAGAGATTGCGAATTATAAATTAATTAGTAGAATGCGGTGATGAAGATACAATCAAATTAGCCGCCACGCAAACAGTATCCGTGACGTTGAAGGGTAGAAGTAAGACTAACATCCGAAATTTGGAATAATCAACGTCGAAATTGCTCGTCTAAACAGAAATTATAAATATATGAATCGAAAAAACAAACTTTTTTAACGCTAACGATCGCTATACGGAAATTATGCGGTTTTTTTTTCTATAGACGTACTCGGAAGCCAGCCTAGCGAACTAATCAGACCGAGAACGAGGAATATCGGAACGAACAACGGACAGGTCGACCGGAACAATAAATAAGACGAGATCAATCTCGACGAAGAAAAAGAACGTGCATGAATCGAAATCGTCTTCTTACATGTCGATTTTGATAAGGGCAACGTTTTTTTAATGAGCGAAAATCGGCCGCGAAAATCTGACGAAAATCCAAAAGCGAAAAAACGTAATACGAGGAAAAAAGAGGGAAACAATGATACGGAAAAGAATTACGTTTCGCTTTCGTTTAACTTTGATCTGTAAATATTGTGACCAAGTAAACTTCTAAAAATTTTGGAATCAGTTACGGATGTATTTTTTGCGTGTAAATAAAACTTTGTATTGTACTTTGTTGAAAAAATAATCAGAAAATTTCAAAAGTATTATAATCACAAGATCGATTTTACAATTATCATTCTATGAATAATGATTATAAGTAATCAAACAAATATCAATTCAAATCGATACTTTAAAAGTTATTTGTCATATGTATTTAAATTTTGTATATCAATATTACAAATAATATGAAATATTGAAATAGTATACAAACTATCAACGCTACATTGATTTTATGATGAACAAAAAAAACATAAATCTATTTAGGAATTGCGGTAAAAATCTGAAAAAAAATTAATCAATCAAAAGAATGAAGGTCGACTTGATTTTAGCGATACTATTAAAATTATAGAAAAAAAATTACGCAATAGTACAAAGTCACGTAAAGCTATTTCGTTTGGCAAATGATTTTGATCGAAGCTTCCTTCCGCGATATCGCAACATGCTCCACGCCAAATTACGCTTTTATTAACATACAATACGTAAAAGACAAAAAAAATAACATGTGGCAAATTATCCTAGGAGCTCATATTAAATAATACTAGCTGTCAATGCGATTTTAGTGATGTCTATGATCCATTAATTCCGACGAATGCGGATGAGACTAGACGCGTCAATACTACCAAATATGACTTTGAAAAAAGTATTGTTTCGACGAAAAAGATGGATGAGTCGACTTCATTGTTCAAAGCGATCACGTAATTTGAAGGAAAGGCAGTATAACGACATTGTCCTCAAAGAAAAACAAAGCGAAATTGTAGTGAGATATTAACACTTTCGATCATATTGGAAATTGTTACAGGAAAAAAATACAGAAGAAGAACAAAAGAAATTACATATATTGAAACATAAAACTTGAACAACGGAATTTTATTTCAGACGGGAAAACAACAATATGTGCATCGGAAAAATTTAATGTTTCCTGAAAACAAGATACACGAGAACGTAGATGTTCATTTGTCCGCTTCGTTTAAGGTACGGGACATTTATGCCCCCTAGAAAAGAGAACATATGTGTGAAAAAGCCGCTCTGAAAAGAAATAAGATCCTTTGATGGCGACGAAGAAAAGCGTCCTCTACATTGCGGAACTTTGCCGTCACAGTTTGAAAAAGTACAACAAAAGTCAAAAGCAACCAGTGTGACCGAGAAAATTACAAGAATTTAACGACGCGAAAAGAATAATTTTCAACAATTTTCGATATATAAAATTTATAAAATAAAATACGGGACGATTTTATACGATGAACAAGATTCTTTGTGACACTGCTGAAATTGACATTAACGAAATAAATATTCATGAAACGAGTCGCCTGAAAATTTTCATCACATCATACCTTTTTTTTCAACAAAAATACGTAAACAGAAAATCGATATACAAAAATCTATCTGACATAAAACTACGCGAAAACACGAGGAAAACTCGGAAACCCGTACTAAAGATAAGAAACGAACGTTCCGAGTGGCAATTCGGACGATGGATTCAACTTCTCAACCCGAAATCGACTTTCTCTGAAAAAATCGACCGAATAAATAATAAACGCCGTCTCGATTTCCAATTTCATTCAACATCGATATTATTAGAATAATCTCCGAGGAGGTATAATCAAGTAGTCAGATACTTCAAGACGCTCGTCACTCTACGTCGCTCCAAGCAATTATCTTCGCGAAAGAAAAGTTTCTCAGCGGACAAATATTCCAGATCAACGGTTGACCAAACACGCCGTTCAAACACTCAATGTGACCGGAGAAATCAGTGAAAAGAGGTATAATTCGGGCCTTAGTAAAAACTTAATGTGAAATTTAAATTCAGAGCTGTTTGAGGGTTGAAAGTAGCAAGCGGTCTGAAAGCAAGGCAAACACAATCTCCCACTTTAACCGAGAAATCGTCTAAATTGTGTCAACTGCGGTTTTTATCGCAATTCAACACGAATTACGGCCGTAAAAGAATTAAAGAGAACTTCTGAAAACGTGGTTTATCTATGTGCAAATACAGGTGGCACAATTTTTATTTTTTCGACGAAAATTAACCAATTTTTTTCGCGACAATTATCCATAATCGCCCGCATGGAATGCGTACCGAATTTCATTGATAAATTTTCACATTGTCATCGATCAATTCCGAAAAGAATGATGAATCGGCTAGAAAGTTAACACCAATTCGTTCGCACATGAAATTCATTCGAACATCGTATTCATTTCGAACAAACATGCAAAAAATACGCACGTCATAAACATCGGATGAAATAAATTCGACTTACATACATTGAAAAAACAATGTAAATGTTTACAAGCTAACATCGATCCACCGAACGCATATCATGAATATTGATTAGAATGATTAATTAGATGTATAACAGCTCACACCTCATATGTTTGCGCCTTTTGTCCGCATAAAGAACATATTATAGTTTCCCAACAAAGCACCAACAAGAAAAAATTTCAAAAGAACAGGTTCGTCTTATGAAAGTGGCGATTGCACTTTAGATATAAGGATACACATACAAATGAGATCATCCACTATTTATAAGTGGCATTCGAGAATATTCAGCCTTCGTCTTCGAACATGCAAATATTTAATTAATATTGATGTTTATTTATTGACCGACGATTTGTTAATGAAAACAATATTAAATATCTCAACTCGTTTTCACATTCAAGCTCTGAAATGGATTTATATCAGAAAAAATTCCATGACCATCTTTGGTCATTTTAAATATTCCATACCGAATGATTGATTATTTACTTATTCAACGAGGTTGATTCGGACTTTGAACGCTCTGATGAATCAAAACGCTCAACATTCACGACCAATAACATCACGAGAAATGGACAAGATAAAAAATAATATTTTAACTCAACAAACATACGATTCACAGCATTTTTTTAAACCAAAGAACCAATTTCAAGAAGGGCCACAAAGCATACCGAAAACCGACTCAGCGGCGAAACCGGAACGGCCGCGCAATTGAAAAAAGCACACCGCGAAGCTTTTCCCGCGAATGCAGCCGCGATGCAGTCGTTGCACCGAAGCAGCCGTTCAACAATGGCCTCGTCCGACTGCAAACGAAGGCCGACGACCTCTCGACGACCTCGTCCTGCCAAGGACGAATCCGAGGAGGGACACGTACGCAGAAAAGGTCGGCGGTGCGTGGCGAAATTTCGGCTCTTTTCGTGGAAATTTTCTGGGAAATTTCGAGAAAGGCTTCGTTTCGCAGCCGAAGAGTAATCGAAGCATGACAGCCCTTATATGGAAGGGAGCGATGGCTTTGTCGTCGCCGCAGTACGACTTTATCTCGTTACGAGCGATGGAGGAGGTCGTTTCGGTATGGTTGTTTTTTGTGGTTGTGGAAATTTCGCGTAACTTTTTCGTATAATAAATACGTACGTGAGCGCAATTTGGAAATGGTATAATGAGGCGATATCGATACGGTCGTTTATATTCAAATATTTCGAATAGTTATTATGCGGTGATGAAAAAACACAACGTTAAGAATTTGTGTTATTTTGAAATGCGAAAACCTTTGTTGACGTAAAATTCTAAAAATCACAGTATATACCTCGGCGAAAAATCCGGAATTTCCCAACCATCCGCTTACGCCTTTCACACAAAAAAATACCGAAACGTATACACGTCGATACCTCAACTTTTTTCAAACAATAAAACCGACTCGCAAACCGATCCGTTACGCGAAAAAAACCAATACGTGTCTTGCGGGACACACCACCGCCGAAATTTCGCAAGACCACCTCGACGACAATATTCGCGCAAAACGATCGAAAAATTCGCCTCTGCATTTCGTTGCAATCAGATAAAACGCAACGGTCGCCAGGTATAAGGCTTGCGTCATCTGCCTACATTCGTAGACCGGTCGTGTTCTCAATTATCTCCGATTTCTCGGACATTTTCATCGTGTCAGAACGCACACATGCGATATGCATATACGTGCATAACTGTTAACATAACAGCGGTCCGTTCTTCGGAGTCAAAAGTCGGCGTGTTGCGAAACTTTGAACGTTAATTGCACGCAAATTTTATTGGAATAATGCGTGAAGCATGAACTCGTTAACGCTATGAAAAGTAACTAATGTTCTTTGAAGTTTAAGTCGTGTAAAATGTAAAAGCTCTTTTGTATGTATGAAGCTTTTTGGGGTGTACGGTTCGATGTACTCCTGCGAAACTACAGAATATACGTTCACGTGACGTAGATGTGGCACTACGGAGTCTGAAGAAGAGAAGTGGAGGAGACCATTCGGGTGAAAGCGAAAACGAAAGTGACAGTACAACGAGAAACATCCCTTACATATATAATGATGTATACACCCAAAGGATGGGCCGAATACATCCAATAAATAAAAGATTCCATTGAATATACATAAACGTAGCTACGGAAATACAAAATCGGATTTTTTTGCTAAAAAGAAAAAAAAACACATTATCATAAATAATCCAGGATCGTTTCTTTAAGCATATGAATTAATTTTACGCAAAAAAAAGATTAATCATCCGAACAAATTTCAGCAATCGAATCACGATAATATTCAATACACCTAACCGAAAAAGAAAATGGTAAAACGAAAAAAAAAAATCACATTAAATCCAACAGCATAATAAAAACGAACATCTCCCCGAAATTACTACGAGCATAAAAACAACGACGAAAAGCAACCCCGTCGACTTCGATTCGCGCATTCTTTTTTGCACATCGCAAATCCGGCTACAGAGCACCGCCCTCGTCCACCGGCCACGGGGACAACAGACCCAACAGACCCAACAGCTGAAAAAGGGCTTCGACCCAATAACGGTACCTCGGAGCGTTCACCTTCTCGGGAGGACCTCGGGGTGCAAAGCCCCGACCGACAACCCCAGACGAGCAGTTCGAACTTCGGACTGAGGCTGTGTGCTCCCCACGTGCTCCATAATAGTTTCAGGGGGGTTCAGTTAGTTTCGGGGGGGGTTCGTGAAGTATTGGATTGGGAGAATCGAGTGCTTGCCAGAAACGGTATTCTCTCTCTGGCAGAGAACCGGTCCGTTTCGGTTCGGTCTGGCTCGAGAGGCTTTCCCGAATCAAATTAGCCGAAACGCCGACGATGTAATTCTATTATGTTACACTTGAGCGTTTTTTTCTGTGTTATATTCGAATGTGGAGGTCGCCGAGTGTCGTTATGAAAAATTTATGAGATATTTCGGAAATTGATAGTCGCTCATTAGGCGTCGTTTCAGCGGCGATGACGATTTCGCGCGGCAATAAAAAAAATTACGATTCGCTCCCGCATTGTTGACGTATTCATATTTTGCCATTTTGGATTTATGTACAATAGGGGTCTTGGAATGATCGAAATAATGCGGCCTTAATCCTAAAAACACGACAATCAATAATGATAGATTTCTTACATTAAAAAACTCATCAAATTTCAATTGAATATTAAATATGATGAAATATGTTGAAATTTCGAGTCTTGAATGAACAGCTCAAATAATTCTAGCCAACAATAAAAAGTGAAAGTCGATTATGCATCAAAAATTATTTAACCTATTTATATGCACCTCAAATGAACTCGTTGCCGTTTTTACGAGCGAAAAAAACTAAATAAACTAGGTTGAAATAAAACAACACCCACAACAACTAAATTGAGATTTAAGCAGTGATATATTAACGTAAAAAAAAATGCAATTTCACCGTTCGCACTTGATCACTAAACAAACTAGCTAATGATTCGATACGATCTTTTTTTTATTTCTGCTGAATGAATTACGAGATCGACAAATGCAGATTTCTCGCTTATTAAAATTCAAACGAAGACTCCTACATATTCATTCGCCAGAGAATGAGATGTATGCAAATCGATGAGGATTTAAAGTCGCTGTTATTTAAGAGATGCAACGGTTACGCGTTTAAATACCAACAACAGACCTTTTTAAAATTAACGTCCGATTAATAATTCATATCAAAACTCGAATAAAGAGAACAAGTATTCCGAATTTCGCAAACTTTGGGCAATTCGTTACCCGTTGACGAAGTTTCTCATGGCTTTTTGAGCTTCGCAGAGTTCGCTAAAGGCGAGGTGGCCGCCTGAATGATACGAGGTGAAGATACTCCATGGATAGATACGTAAGGGGTTAAAGTTCGTGGAAAATATCTCTAAAAAAAAAAACCCGACACGAGAAAGACACACCCACTCCGTCGTACCTAAGCATACAGTAGATTCTCTAATATAATTTCGGGATCTTCAGGATTCCATAGCGCAGCTTTCGCAGGCGAAAAAAATATCCAATTTCGAATCGAATCTGCGGACCGTTCGAAATTTACGATCCTTCTAAACAACTTTATCACGACTCGTATGGGATGAGACCTGCGGGTCATCGCACCTGGGAAACTTTTACACGTACAATCGCGATAATTTGCATTTCCAAGCCATTCATGAACGTTCGGGGTCATTCATTGAATCGTCGCCGGATAAAATGTTGCAATAAAACCGCGATTAAACTAAGCACATGACCGATTCGGCTTTTTTATAATTTTCCATGTAAAAATGTCCTAATTTGCATACGAAATTCCGCGGCAGTCGCAAATTGTTGGCGTACGTTTTCGACGTGACGTTAACGCGAACGTGCAATATTTCGCTTTACCGTTGTACGCGAAAAATTATCGTTAAAGTTTTTATACGCTGATAAGCTGAGATGTGACTTTGTCGATTTCGGCGAAATCGCATTCGGGTATGATTTCAAGTTAAATTCGCATGCGGATGCCATTCGTGACAAGGAAAAATCAACGCCGGATTTAATGGCGTCGATAGCGGCACTTTAACACGATAAATACGAATTAATGTTGGAAGTTCACGTTCGACAAGCAAACAGCGAAAACACGATAATTATAATGGATAGTCCATAGTTGTTTATGGGGGCATTCACCGCGATTTTCATCCAACTTTTGCGATGTCAATCGCGCGAGAGAAATCACCATACGCCCATGTTAATCGATACGAAAATTCGATTCGGGGAAAATGGAACGGCACTTTTTATATTTGTCCGAGCTTCGGGAACACGCACGCGAAATATTTCGCATGTGGTGGAAGAAAACATGAGAAATTTTCCGTTTTCCACGCTATGATAATTTATATGGCGCCGCGGTATTCAGTTGGCGTCGCCGCATCGCCATTACGTGTGCCGAATAAAAACGCGAACACACCCACGAAAATATTTCGAATCTAATTTTTAATCATTTGTTTTGAAGTTGCATAACAACAAAGGCGAACGAAAGCTACCAATTATTCGCGCACTTATACAGCGTACCCCAATTCGAGTTTGATAAATCGGTATCGCTCTAAAACTGCAGTGATTATTTGAAAAGAGCGTATAATAATAATCAGTACAAAAATAGCATGTTTTAAAATTGATATATGCATCTAATTTTAAAACAAAAAACAATTTAGAACAAAGAAATATTATCTCTAAATATTCAAGTGTCGACGAACTCAATCCGAAAACGTTTTTATTTATATTTTACTCGACTTCATATACGATTTCAATATGACTCATAAATTTCTAACAAAGAACAATACCGAATTTCCACTTCAAATTTAACAAACTATACAAAAAGCAGAGACGGACTTACCTCAATTTATGCAAAGTTTTAGTTTCCCCATATTGTTTTTATACATCTCATTTTCAGATAAAATTTAAGTGAATTGATT
This sequence comes from Hydropsyche tenuis, assembly GCA_009617725.1. Lineage (NCBI taxonomy): Eukaryota > Metazoa > Arthropoda > Insecta > Trichoptera > Hydropsychidae > Hydropsyche > Hydropsyche tenuis. The sequence goes on from VTON01000004.1 coordinate 5,396,449, forward strand.
TATTTCATCAATTCTTACATTATGAAAAACGATGAAAAATTTAAAAATATTTTTGTAAAAATAAAATTTGATTATAAATTCAATCGTAAATTAAAAATCGTAATAGGTAAAAAAAATTAAAATAATTACACTAAGGTCTCGTATAACACGTTTAATGAATTCTGACTTATTTTAAACACGGTTTTAGAAAAAAAATAATTAGGTGAAATTTTACTAAGGTATATAAAATATTTATTAACAAATTTGCATTTTAACATGAATAAAAATGCATTATAAGTACTTAAATTGATATTTTTAGCGTATTTCAAGCGTAATTTTTGTATTGTAAGTGCGTAAATTATTATTTCTTTTAATGAATCTCGTGAGTAGTTTTGAAGTTGTATTTATCAATTTTTAACCGTATCTTAACGAGTTTCTGGTTTACATTTTTTCAGTAGCATCTTTTGCCATCCGAACTATAAGCATGTACAAATTTAAAGGAAAATTATTTGTAAAAACCGTCAAATACAACCTCCCCACACACGCACACATAAAAATACGTATAAGCACCTATAATAAATTTTATTTGAATACATAATTGTATATTTTCTGTATTGTTTATTAATAAAAGGGAATTAACAAACTTCGCTATTTCTTCGGAACGAAAACCCCAATTTTGTATAAACTTCAAACCTTATATAACACGAATTTGTATTACACACCATTTTAGTGGAACCACCAACCACGACATACGAGGCCCAAATACACTTAATAAAACACACTAATCAAAATCACAAAACCATCATCTTTACAAAGTCAAACCCGCCACTGGAGAGCCCTCACCGAAACGAGTCCACCTCCGAAATTCCTCAACTTTCCAAACGGACCGACGGCAGGTGGCAAGCAGCCTCGACGACGATACACCTCGAAGATATCCAGGATGACGAAGACGACGACGATGACTCAAAAGCGGCACTAATCAAAAACTACCATATTTACCCCACAAAATGCGCCACTGGTGAGCCCTCGCCGAAACGAGTCCACCTCCGAAATTCCTCAACTTTCCAAAACGGACCGACGGCAGGTGGCAAGCAGCCTCGACGACGATGAACCTCGAAGAGGTCCAGGATGACGAAGACGACGACGATGACTCAAAAGCGGCATTCTCCAACCGGTCGCCGGTCAGCCGGACTGGCCACGATCGAAATTCGCACTCTCGCGTGTGCAACAATTAGAATCCGCGCAATTAGAAGACGTATGCGGGCCAAGATCGAAATTACCTCAATTACGGGATTATCTCGGACGTGTGGGCGAAATTTTCGTGACGGTGCTGAAATTTGAGTGGATATGGAAAAAAATTTAATTAAATTGATCGATTGTTCGATGGTGTGTGCTAGAATTTTAAAATGGATGTTGGGTCTGTTATGTGTATTATTATAAGTATGAATGTTGAAGTTATTTGCAAAATAATTAATTTTTGTCTTTTATAGGCTGAAAAAATAAGGTTTCCATCTCGCCCGAACCCGTCAGATATTAAAAAAAAATTCCTAAATAATAAATAAAATTGTGTTTGGTTGTGATGGGAACTCGACGTTTAATTAGTTTCCTTTGAATTTCCGAAATGTTCGATTGTAATTATGATGTAACAATTAGAGAGAAAAGAGATTCGTATAAATAATTTCGATGTTCGTTCAGAGTATATAAAATATCGAATTAATGTTCGCGACATTAATTGTACACAGGAAACAAACGATGGATAACAAATGGAAATGACAAGGCCGTATGTACAATTTTCCGGAATTTTCATAAAATTGTAATTAATCGTTCGGTACATTTATGTCCTTGTTGGATTATAATCAACGAAAAACATTTAGCTTAATTAAAGCGAATACTGTTAAGTGTCAATCATCTCATATTTCATATTATCACTAAGTGATAAAATTTGATAATACATGGAAAACAATCACGCAATAAAACTACGACCTCTGTAGTCGTAAATTTCAAAATTGCACAATTGTCATACAATTCTATTATAATTCTGATAATAAAAAAATACAATAAAAACTCTGAACTGCAAAAGTTAGTTAACAATCGATTCGAAAAAAATTCAACTTAATTCGAAAAAGATTACAACGAAAAATATTCACACACTCGAAGCTCATTTGTCAGCGTAACGAATGGGTAAATCGAATTCTTCGAAATGTGAAATATGTCAACGGCGACGGTGAATCAAAGAAAAGCTACTTGAGCTTATATCGAAAGACAAGATTAAAATCCGACAAAGATGGTGGGTAACGACCTCGCATTTGAGCTGTCGTAAATTTAATTGATGCGAGTTTAATGCACCGTCTCATGTGCAGTCCATAGTCGAAATCCACATGATGAAAATGCGAATAAAAAAAGAAAATATTGCATCATATACTTTCAAATATCGATATAACAGTGATGATGTGTTACAATCGACGACAATAGAATTGCGATTATCTTTTCGATATTGTAAAAATGGATACGCCCAATAATTTTGAAGATTCAACGATAACTTACACGGTACTAAAGTTCACAGATAATATATACTTTCAATCACGCAAATATAGAAAAGTAGAAATTAAAAGATAGCAAAATACATAAAAATTATTCGATCGATAAAAACATCATAGAACACAAAAACCTCGCTCCACAGATTAAACCACTCAATAACAAAGATTCGAGAAAAATCGTCACTTAAACTCACACATTCCATTACCCGGTAGAACGATAACCGATACCGCTAATTGTTTTGTTTTCGACGTTCCAAAAAAGCAACAACATAACAATCGGACCTACTTACGAAGTTCTTCCTATTTGTCTTCGCATCGACCGTTATTATTACTGCCTTTTTAGGCATACGGAGCCTATTTCGGCAAATAAACCCTCGTCCGAATCGCCGATTCAATTTCCACTTCGGGGCCGAAAAGCGAGGAAGCCTCCTCATCATCGACGAGACCCAATTCCATCAATGTCGACCCAATTTCGAATGCTGCAAAGGTAATTTTGAAAATTGAACCGCTGTTATGTGTGCGCTTTCGATTTTCGCGCTCCCGTTTCGATGTGTGCGAATATCAGTTTGACTTTTACTCTTTCTCACGGCTTCTTTTTTAATTATTGTTTCGATTTTTTTTCATTGTTGTTTTGTGGATCGGTTGTATCATCGGTCTTTGTTCTGTTGTCATAATAATTAACGCGGTTCTCTTCTTGAGTTGTCTCGATTTTCGCAATGTATTACGACATCGGAAAACTAGAACGAAACTCGAGAATTGCATTATGGTATTTTTTGCTCATTATTATATCATCGAATAGCGACATCGAAAAAATATCCATCTTAAGTTTATTGATATTTAAAACGATGAATATTCATTAAGTCATAGCTCCAAGTCTAGACGTTTAAATAATGAAAAATAGATTTCTAACAACTGTGTCTGCACCGAAATTATCGGCAAGTTAAAATTCTCGACGACTCATTTTCACCAATTAAACGACTAACATCGGCATGCCGAATATGCAATTACACAGTTCTATAAAGCAATTGAATCTCCAGCTTTTAGCACTCATACACACGAAATTCGAATTTTCGTCTGAAACACGACTCGCTCGAAATTCAAACGAAATTAGCGAACCGTTAAGGGCTTATAAAAAGGTAAAAAAAAAAGCCTATTAAATATCCGTTACGCTGCCACGACTTGCCCTTGGTACATTATGCGTTATCCGTCACGGACATCGACCACAAAATATTTACATTCAAAAGGAAATATGAAAAGTTTCCAGCAAATGCAGTGAACCTAAACGAAAAATCGCGCACGTTCCACGAATTCATGCATAATGCAAATAATGATCAGTTAAACGCGTATTAAACTTGCACACACGCCGATTTGCATTTACATTATTTTATAATAAGACTCGTTTTGTATAAATCAACTGAATGCATAGCATAAAATTCAAATCGTCCATATTGCGGTCGGCGCGATTAGATCGGTTCCATTCCGCCTTTTTCGCTTCGTACGAGTTGGATTTCCACCTGGCTAGCGATCGCTATGAGCCATTCGTATATAAAAAAATAATAAAAAATCAGGTATCGGATTTTATTGCGAGCTAATGATTTGACGCATTTCATGACCCGAAGCCATAATGATTGAATTAGGATCTCTGACCGTAGAATACGGCCTCCGCATACCAGACGAGACTTTCGCTCGTCAATCTTTTTTCGAATGTGAAGAAAATTATCAGAATAAAAAAACGACACGTGTGATAAGATATGGAATAAAATTTTGTTATCTTGAAAGTAATTTCTTCTATAAATAGTTTCGTTCAAGCCGACTGAGCTAAGAATAAATCTGAATGAAAACTGGGTCAGTTCAATTAGTGGTCTTCGAGAAAAGAAATGCCGGCGTACTTTTTAGTGGAGAACCCCTTGAACTAGCGACCCTCAGGTTAAAAGCCTCCTTTCATACACAGCAAACTTTCTCCACACGAGCTCTTTGTGCCTAATAAAGAGCGCGACGTCTTCACAGTTGCTGATTACGTTATACAAAACAGCATCACCTCGCATAATGGCGTATTAAACTCCACCTCGAAACTTTTATTATATTTCGTTGTGTTGATGCCTCAAATCAGGGCAAAAGTTTCGAATTTAATCATAGATTCGTGGGTGAGTTAGTTTCGTTTTCGGTTAACAACGACGAGCGTACAAAATAATTTTTTTTCGTTCAAAAAAAGAATGTCTGCGAAATCAAAGGGATTTTGTGAAAGAAAATTGAAAATATAGAGACGACTTAGAAAATGCAATTTGTGTCCGAAAAAAATGAAGTTGATGAAACATGTATCGATCGATTCGTTAAGAGAAAAAATATACTTGAAATACAAAAGTAATTAGAAGAAAATTTGATGTGCTTATATTGAATTTTCCACAAAGACTATTTTAACGATGAAAGAACTTTTTATTCTCAGAAAAAACCCAAAGCTCTTTTAATCTAGGGAAAGATTAATTTCGGCCTATAAAACGAGACCAACAACCCTATCGCCTTTCAAAACTTTTTGACACGTCTTGCGTGAAATTCGCAAGATCGAAAAATAAAAAAAGGCCAAAAAACCCCATCTCCGCCTAAAACACTTCCATGACGACACCGGCAGGTTCCAGAGACGGAGCACACAAACCTAACACATCGGAGAAAACAGGACGAAGATTTAATACGTGCCAGATCGATCAACCTTGGACAACATAATTTATCGAAGATCCTTTTTCTCTTGTTTTCGAGTCGACTGTCGACGGCCTTGGCGGGTTTCGGACCGATCAACTTTCTAGCGTTCGTCTTCTTCGTCGTCAACCTTTCGTGGGTGGGCTTTTTTCGCGAAAGAGCCTTCGGCCCACCTTCGGAGGAAGGTCTCTTGGGGAGATCTGGTGCAGGAGCACCGGTGACCACTCCTGGGCCCAATAAAAGTCGGAGAAACCAGTTCGAGGAATGCGAGGGACCGCCTTGCATTCCTCGCGGTGTAAGTGCATAAAAAACGGATCGAAAATGGGCTTCGATCTGAATATGGCGAGATGAAATGGTATTGTATTAATTTGTTGACTGAATTAGATTTTCGGATTAAAATCGCAAGAAAGCGCCTTGGCCTGAATGTATTTCGTATTTGCGCTGCGATCTAGTTTGCACTTAATGCATTAAAATAATTTGAATGAGGATGTTTTAAAATTAGAGAAACAACTCGTGTGTGTGTGATGCAAATACCCATATTGGACGTGAGCAAAAAATAAATTGGTATTCTGTTATGCTAGAATGATATAAATGCGGAATAAATTATGTTATTTAAATCCAACGTGACAATAAAACGGCATATTTAATTAATATGTAATGAATAGATGGACGGCGTTCGAGAATTTAAAAACGGTTATTTGTGAACGTTTCAAATAAAATTATTATCATTGACATACCCGAGTGGTGATTTCCTACATCCAATCATTGGGAATATAATACGTTTGAAAAACTTTAATTCATTGTGATTTATATTCTATTCACTAAATTTATCCAGCAAAAAACAAGAATAAAAATTTCGTAAAATTTAAATAGAGCAGAAACGTAACATCCTGATATTATTAGATTACGATATTCAAATTATGCAACGACCAGTCGACGCACACAAACTGACATTTCTAGAAATGAGTATAATAGTATTAGAATAAGAATGTAAACAAAGAATAATAATTGCTATACACTGTGAGAAAATAATACAATTTTAATTGCCACATTAAAACAGCAGATAAAACACAATTAAAACCCGAAACGAAAACAATGAATCACTTCAAACTTCCTACTGCAGCGAGCTTACACAAAATGTCAACAAAGGATCAATCGAAAATCTGACACATAAAAAAGCACACGCGCCTCCTGCGAAGCCTGCGCAAGCGCGAGCGTACCAAACTAAACTAACAAACTCTCGTATCGAAAACAAATCACCGTGTATTGTCACATGTCACTAAAAATAACGAACGATCGCCTTTGAGGTTATGTCCAACTGTCAAATCGAAGGGCCCCATTTTCTATGGGGCTGAATGGGCATTTGAACGAGCGGCTACGTAACGGTCCGTGCTTGTCACAGCTGATCTTAAAGCTTACTTGTTTTGTGAGGGTCGTGATGCGGAAGACACGTCTCTGGTTTCGTCGACGCGCGTGCAGTGCGCGCGACGACCGGCGTCGCTTTGGGTCGCCAGCTCCGGCGGCGTTTTCGCCAACGAACTCCGCGAACGAGCTGACTCCGGCGGAACGGCCTTCGAGCTGATAACGGACTGTCAAATGGGAGACATCGGTCTGTGAACGGTTCGACTACATAGTTCGAACCGAGGTTTTAAACCTCAATTACGAAACGTCAAAATAGTTTTGGAATTTTGTTCATAGATGGCTCTGTCGTATTTTTATTAAAAAAAATTAAATTTATTTTTGAAAATTGCAATTAATTCTAATCTAAATATTTTTTTAGATTGAATTTCATTTTTTTTATTATTTTAAAAAAGTAATATCCAATATTACTTTTTAAATTTCATTTTTAATTCTTCAAATAAGCAGGGCACGTTTATGCCATGGAGAAAAGTCTTATTTTTCATTTTCTACAATAAATCGCATTCATAAGCTATTTTCAAATATATCTCCCAAACCATACAATTCTACTCAAAATTATATAAAACAGGCAAAGCAAAACTAATTTGTAATAATAAAAACAGTTATGTTATTTCAAGCATCTTTATTAAGTAAAATAAATTTTAATGTTAAAACATATCAAATAAATAAAGGAAGGTACATAGAGTTGAAACTTTTCATAGTGACTCATTTTAATTATAATCTTAAATTTATTAATATTTTGCATCATCTGCCAATGAAGTCATCAATTGTTCTTCGATCCCCTTGAAGAATATAAGTCTGCATTTACACAACACCTACAATCAAATATTTTATGTTTTATACATCTAAATATTATATAATTAACATAAAAGTTAAAGAATAATAGTGAAATTATTTCAGGCCAATTAAGTAATATTTTATTATTATTTTGATAAAAAAAACTGTTTATTTTAATTAAAAAAATTTCTGATATCTGGAGCATATTGGTTTTATCCAATATGATTTTGAAGCTTCATAATTTTAATGAAATTTTAATTTATCATCACATAGTAAATTTAACATTTTCTTATTTTACTGTTTTTAATCTTATATTAGATGAAAAAATATTAAAAGCCTCTTGATCCAGTTCATTTTACTAATCATAATTTAATATTTTCATTTTATTATTTGACATTTTAGTATATTGAATTGCTTTATATAACACAATACCTTTTGAAAGTATGTATTTGAAAATTATTGAAAAAATATGTAAGTATTTTTTTTATTTCGGCCAATCATTACTGATGATGAATTTATACACTGAATTGATGAATTCACAAAACACATTGAGATAACAAATAAATAACTAGCAAATTTTGTGTGAACATACAATGTAAAGGAAAATGTTTGCCAATAGTGTGATGTTAAGCGTGCATTTCTAGTGCTCAACAATGATAACATTGGTAATGTGCAAATGCAAACTAGTATAAATTCGATCAAACAATATTAAAATGTTTTCAAAAAATAATAATTAAAATAAAGAAAAATAATATAAATGAAGCAATGTATTTATGAACTATTTATTTAAAATGGAACGATTTATGATGTCATTAAGTATTACATTTAAGTATAATCTAATTCAATTATTTGACTATATTTGGCACCGAATGATATAAAATATTTTTAATTCTTTTACGAATTCGAAAATAGTTTAGATATATTATTTATAAATGTACATGCTTTTATACATGGTTTTATTATTGTTAAAAAATTAAATATAGGATATTATGTTAAAACAAATATTACAAAGTTTATGTAAGACATAACAATTGATGCAGGGAACATTCAGCAAAGCTACTACAGGTCTCTATAATATTAGCATTGCAATTATTGATATAGTAGCCAAGATGAGTCCCAACAATGTCAAAATATCCAAGCCAGCAAGCTGTTGAGTGAAAGCCAAGGCGTAGAAGCATGCTAACATCAGGAACTCAGTATCTTGATACCAAGTGTTGGACTTGCTTGGACTCAAATCATCATAGGTACCTGTCGAAACACAAATCATTCCGTATATAGGATGGGATTCAATGGGTTGTTTTCAGAAGAAAAAAAAACAAACAACAAACACAAATGACAACATGCATAAACACAGATAAGTGAAATCTTACCTTTATTACCGTTTTCAGTTGAAGATTGTTGTCTTTGTCTCCTCCAGGGTGCTTCATTTGTAGTGGATGATGTCATAATGCTATGTGACTGATTTGAAGTTTGTGGCATCATCACTTTATCATCAACAGATTGTTTTTTGTAATTTTGGTTGGCTGATTTCACTAGCTTTGGAGAACTAAGTTCCAAATGACTGTCACCATTTTCATTTGATTCTTCATTTGCAACTAGTTTAGATGAATCATCTTTATTCAAATTAAATATCATCGCCAACTCTTCTGATGAATTATATTCTGGTGAACCTCTATTATCTTTGGATTTGTCAGTATCATCATCTGCCAAAGAGGTTTCTATGGGTGAATCTTTTCTCTCATATAATTTATTTTCAATAGGATTTGTACATTTTCTTAAATTAAACTTATCAGTTACGTGGGATATGCCATCTAATAACTCGTTAATACCTTTTCGTAAGTCATCGAAGCTCGGCATTTTTTCTAGATCATCAGATGTTGAAATTTGCGGCTTCAAAACACTCGTGTCACTAAATGGCTTAATTGGTTCTGACATTTTATTACTATTTGAAAATTGAGACGTTTCAGGAATAAAATGTTTATATGTTGGTTCTGATGTGTACTGGTCTGTTTTCAAATTTTCTTGTAAATTTATATCACATTTCTTTGCCAAAGCTTTAAGTTTCGCTCCTTCCTCTTCAAAATCATTGTGTAATTCAGCATTTGATTTTATTTTGTTTTCAACTTTTTTCAATTGATTTGAAATCTCAAGTAAGCTATCTTCAGTGCTTTTTCCTTTACTATCCAAACGTTCTTTTACAAAATCTCCTTTTTGTTCTGTATTTTCATATTTAGTTGAAACATCCATTGGTTTGTGAAAATAATTATCACTAGCAATTTTTGTTGTATGTTCAATTTGAATATTTTTAGGAACTTGAGAATAGAGAACTACATTACTATCCATAGTAATTTTATTTTTATTATTAGAATATTTATTTTCATAAGTAATTTTTATGGGTGATATATTTTGAATTTCATTAGCTTTTTGAATTTCACTTCTGAATGGATTTTCAGAAAACTCTTCGTTTTTGTTTGAAAATCCATTACTGAAATAATCATCAGTGTCTAGTTTTGGAGAATATGGCAACTTATTCACAGGAGTGGGACCTCTTGGGGATTTTTCAGGGGTAACAGCTAACGGAGGCCGTCCAAAAACTCTATCGTTAGTCTTCAAGGTGATTTCATCATTTAAAACTATCCTAGTTGGTTGATGTTTAGTATCTAAACTACTTTGTTGTGACACAGGTTTGTCAAGCAGTTTACCACTTTTGCCGAATTCCAACACAGCTTCAGGTAGATCAGGAATGCTTTGAGCTTTTTCTGAAGCTCGATTACTGTACAAATCTATTGCATCGTCAATTTCTTTTTGTATTAAAGTGAATATATTTGCAGAAAGTGATCTTACAGCTCGCTTTTTCTTTATTACATGATTATCGAATATTGTAGATGACGGAATTGTATTTTTTTGTTTCATGTTTCTACTAATGACACCATCATCTATAATGGTTGAATTCACTGAATCTTTTCTAAGTGACCTATATGCTAAATCATCTGTCACTACATCGGGTATATCTTGTGATATACGTTGAGATCGTTCTTTAGAATCTGGTTTGGCATGTAAGTAATCGCTATTAGGTGCTGCAGTTATCGGGCCAACAGGTATTCCAAATGGAGGTTGTGGATCTTCGATTTTCAAATAATTATTTGCTTGCCTTATGTTTCTAAAAACTACATCATCAAATACCACATCAGGTTCATTGTTACTAGAATCAGTGATACTTTTCGGAAACTGAGTAGATGGCTCAGCTAGGACCGGTGAAGCTAACATATAACTAACTTGAGATACCAGACCATTAACATCTTTAGATTTCGGTCGTTCGTGAGGGTTCATTCTTCTGAATGCCATATCATCGTGTAATTTATCAGGAATAGATGAACGGCGATTCAATGAATTGTGTTTTTGACCAACATCAGTTGTAAAACTAGGATATCTGAAATAATTTTCTTTCGGGTGGTTGCTATATGGATATGATTCAGTTGTTTTTGGAGTGAGAAGTTCTCGTTTTTCTGCTCTTTCTAATAAATCTTCATCACCCAAGCCAAGACTGTTATAAATAGCTTCAAGTTCTGATAAAGCATCCTCAAGATTGGTGGATTTTCGTCTTGTTTTAGATTGGTCTTCATCTGAACTTCTTCCAGAATGGCTTTTCCCAATAGAATCTTTTCGAACATCATCCATAGGTATGATATCAATATTAGAATAACATATTGGCTCATCTAATTTGATTGTTTTCTTTCCTGATTTTTCTAATTCTGGTTTATTTGAGTTGGATATATTTTCTCTACTCTCTAAGCTACCTCGGTTGTCAACATTTCCATTTGATAATTGGAATATGCCAACATTGTTGTTAGAATATATAGGAGGTTGTTTTTTATGGAAGATTTGATTATTACTCATATATCCATTCACTGATTGATCACTCAAAGTTCGATTGTGACCAACATGTCTACGTTGTGTTTCTTGAGTATCCATTTTCCGCCAAAATTCAGAAGCATTTCGTGGTCGATTCTGAACTATGATAGGATTTGGTGTAGTTTGTTGATTGTTTGCATTTTTCTCCTCAATGTTCATAGAGTTGGGAGTAATGTGTATAGGTTTTCGAGATCTGGGAGTTTTATCTGCAAAGTATAAATAATCTTGATTTTGTAATTCCTGATTTCGCCTGTCATTAATATTTCTATTTTCATGATTTATTTGTGGCCTTTGCAAATATCTATTATAAATTTCTGGACGAATAACTTCAGCAGTGACAGAAGATGGTCTTCTCGGTTGATCATTTTGATAGCTATTTCTTAATGGATTATTTAAATTTTGTTGCATAGCAATATGATCCTCTGATGTTGAAATCGGTCGCTTCATCCATGTGAGACTATTTGATGAACTATTCTTCAATGCATTATCATACATGTTTTGAGGGATGTAATTATTCGGTGTTGTCACATTGGATCTATTTTCACCGATTTTCGAATGGATATTCTTCTGCTTCGATTGATCGTAATGTGACAGTGGTCTAGTATTTTCATACATGTATGAAAGAGGCGTTGGTATTTTTCTTTGAGGGTCTCGTGGAGGAGGCATCGGTGGATTATTCTCTTTTTTGGAAGGATTCATATTACCTAAAGGAAATTTCACAACCATAACGTTATCAGTTTCACCATTTAGGTTGTTAGTAAAATTATTGTTTTCAACCGATGTACTTCGCTTAAACGAGTTCTGATTATAATTATTTTCTAATTGATGATGCTTATTCATACTATTAAACGGTACGCTATAAGATATATTTTCATCATTGACTTTAGCATTAAAATTAATCACTCCCACTGGGTAACTATACACCGACGAATTGGAACCGTTCGCTATGGACGGTTTAAAATTCATTTGATTTTGGTAAATGTTGGAATTCGACCTGTAATGTTGAGATATGTTTGTCCCGCTGTAACTTCTTTCAGGAACATTCGGCACTGATCTATGTGGTTTTTGCGGTTCGTAGTATTCGGGTTCCTCGTGATTATGAACGATGCCGTTAACTTGGGGACTACTTAAAATTCTTTGTCTGGAATTGAACGAATCGGAGTCAGCTTTATTTAGAATTCTGCTTATAATATCCGACTCTTTGTCTTGGATGATTTCCTCGTCTCGAGACAGACGTTTGATGTACCTGTCAGTGCGAGCGCTCCTCGTTCTCTTGTTGACCAAATCGGACTTGGAATGATTGGCGAGCGAATCGTCACTCCTGAAGCGCAGAATAGACGACGAGGTAGACCTTTGGGATTCTTCGTCACTGCTCGAGTCGTTTTTCATGTTTCGTATCGCCTCCACTCTCGCTTTTATCCTACCTTTCCTGCCTTTCCTCAGGGAGCCCTCCTGGGACCCACAACTGGACTCGGGTCCTCGTCTGTCTAAAGACTCTTTGCTGGTTCTATGAGAACGATCGAAGGGAGACCTTGGCAATCCTCGTCCCACGTAACCGACGAATCCAGCTGAAGGATCAGACAAAACACCTTCGTCGAAATATTCCCTCCTCGTGAACTTCGTGACACTCTGTGACCGTTGATTTTCGTTTTGGTGATTAGAATCGAAGGTCGGTCGTGTTATCGAAGTCCTTCTGGAACTGCTTTTCTTCTTTTTTGCACTCTTGTGAGAGCTTTCTTCGCTCGTAGAAGAGTCACTTTCGGTTTCTTTTTTCTTTCTACGAAACAATTTTCCTATGGACCATTTTTTCTCCTTCTTTACTTTTTCTTCTGTTTCGTTATTCCAGTTCGCTGAAGATAATTCAACTTTTTGACTCATACCGGAATCATTGGTTTCTCTCGTTACCATAGATCTCGAATTCAACACGGAATTATCACACCTTCCCTGGTCGCGAAGTCGCACCACTGGCGCCGAGCTCACAGTCTGAAAAAACAAAAACAAATCGTTTCAATCCATCGAACAGAAAATGTAGAACATTTCAAACATTTTCCATTAAGATATCGTAAAAGCCAGATCCGAAACACATAACGATTTATAATTTCGCTAAATTTAAACACGAAAAACGTCGACATTTCCCGATAGATAGATGTTCAAGATAAGAGAACAACGCCGGCGCGCGTCAACCCATCGGGGAGCGTTCCAAATGTTATTTTTCAAATGTGAAAACCGTCTCGTGTAAGTTATAAGATTATCCGAAATGTCAGTAAATCGCGCGACACAACCACTCAAGCCGTAAAATAAAAACGGCGTTAATAACCGAAGAGGAAAAGTAGACATCGAAAACGTTTCAGCGACCTACGACTAATCAAAGTTTTATCGCGTATTTACGTATGTATATAGCACTGTAAAATGGAGTCCATAAGTCGTTAAAACTATGAGCTTTTAATGCTTTTTCATCTCCGCATCCCCTCGGGCGTACATACTCGTGTATGTTTACTTTGTAGAACGGGCTTTAATTTTAGATCAGTTTATTTTCAACGTCCGTTTGTCAAGACGGAATACTCAGGAGACGCGTTTCGAAAAATACGCAACGATCGTTATCTGTAAGAAAATTTGCGATCATTCAAGACTTTTTGTTTGAAATATGCGAAAATTCATATACGGAAGTTTCAATTGGAAATAAAAAAACTAGGTTTTCGATGCCAAATTGATAGAAGGAATGTAATACAGTAGATTAGAAGCATTTGTAAAGATTGAATAATTCATTAATAAATAAATTTTACAAAACACTTAATTTTCAATGAGCAATGTTAAAAATGTTATAACAATAATAACGAAATATTATATCATATTTGAAATCTGTAGCACCGTCACATTAAATCACAGCGACTTTACCACCAATAAACAATGGAAAAATATCCCAAGGAGCGCTTCATAACATTTATTAATACCACTTTAACGACGTGCTAAAGCTTTGACAAATTTAAACTTCAATGAGCCGTCAAAATGTATTAAGACGATACACAACCACCCAGACTAAATATACAACTCACATTCATCACAACAAATCAATGAAAAAAAATCAGTGAAAGTCTCCCGCACAATTTCGATTTCGCGCTCGAATCCCGCCATTTTTTCTTCAAATTCAAACCTCAAAACCCCACAGAACACGACCGGAAACCCAAAGTTGGAACAACGATCGATCGGCCAAACAAAAAATGAATAAATAAAGCGGCGCCCGCTCGATCGGATATCGTCCGTTCGTCGTCCGTCGTATTTATTTACGTTGCGTTCACTGAATTCTTCGCGTCCGATCTTGAGGCGAAATCTATTATTGAAAACGCGGGCTTACGGGAAAAAATGCGGTAATCGCACCAGAATTCGGCAGTATATATGTGCGTGCGTTTTCACGCGGTCAGGGTGGCTGCCCTGCGCCCCTTAAATATTAATGGCGCAATCCGAAATGCGTGCGAATCGATGGCGGATCTAATTCCGAGGTGGGTTTGTTCTTTTCGGGTGGATGTCGGTGGAATCTAATTAGGTGCTTTTAATGGATTGTGAATCGGTTTGTTCGTACCGAGGGATCGGTGGTTGGATATTGTAATTGATTTAACGATTGTTAAGTGTATCAGTTTTGATTGTAAACATTGTTGGAAAGATCTTCAATGTTATGTATGAAGATGATACATAATTTTGAATTTTTTATGTATTTAAAATATTCTTCATGTGTACTATTATGAAAATATCGTTATTGACACTCGCAGATGGTGCATTTGATGCGTTATGCATTAAGTTGGTATAAGTAAATTTATTACTTTTATTTTTTTAAACTGTATACAATGCAATTTATTGATTCAAACGTTTTTAAGTACTATTTTTTGACAAAAAATCACGTTTAGTATATTTATTAATCTGACAGCGATTTAATTGTTATGATAAGATAAATTTTTCATAGAATTGTTAACTTTTCTTTAAAAAAAACATCACAAATATAAATTTCAAATGAAAAAAAGCAATATCTATTGAAAAATAACCGTTAAACACACATTAAGATAAGCAATAACGAGAACGACACATCCATAAAACGTAGGTGAGTTTTCCTTATCTAACAGGAAAATCGTCAACACACAATTTCCAATGAACCAACAGAATTACTAGAAATAACACTTATCACAATTCACTTTTTCAAAACCAAATTACCATCATCGCTGAAACACCAACGACAACAACGATCACAAAAAACCAAAACCCATCCGAATTTCCGACTCCGAATCGCAAGGTTCAAGAACTGTTGAGGGATTGTCGAGCCAACCGGACGTTCCCGGCCAGCTCGGGATCCAGACTCGCAGCCGAAGATCTATATAAATCGGATCTATGGATCACAAATGTGGGAGAGCGTTCCCGTGCGGCAGTTTGAACCGCACTGGTCGGTATTTTGGCGGCGTAGTCCTGGGCCGCAAGCACCAGTGATCGGCAATCTTTGTTCGCGCGCTTTTTCGAATTTGAATTTTTTTTTTCATCAAAATTAACTTTTATACATCTCGTTTAATTTTATGTATTTTGGATTTTAATGCGATTTTTTTAATCTAAAATTGTTGGTGTTAATCGGAAGTTGGCAGACAATGCTCACGTGAGAATAGAATGGCGAAAACTATGCGATAGGTATATAGGGGGTGTACTTTGATCAGCATGCCAATGTGTGTTGATGCAACTGCGGTAATTTTGATTCGGTTTAATTAATGATTATGTATATGTTATGTTTTTTTATTGATAAAAGTTAAGTGTGAATCTAATATTGTACGTGGCCCAAAACAAACTACTCGAAACTTACAGCAGCGCATATTTTATTTTGAGCCATATTTTATGTAGCAATTGATCGAATAATTTATATCAATCAAAATGAGGAACAGCAAAAATATTATTATTATATTACATTATATGCTAGTTTTTTAAACTAAAAAAACTCAAAACAGTTTAAATTTGAGTTTAAAATATGTTGAGTAATTTTTTTTGTACATAATATCAACAAATTATTCATATAATTTTACAGAGAACGATCAAAATTTAGTACAATTCACAGAATAATCGACAGAAACTAGAGCAAATTGTTTGAATTCATAAAACAGAAATACATCAGACTAATCTATACACCTAAACCGATACATTTCGCATTTTCATGACTCATAACAAAAGAGTTTTACTCAAGAATATGTATATTTGAGCAAAACTAATTTCAATAAACAACCGACTACTTCTAGTTCAAAACAAACAATATTTAACTCAAACAAATCAACTAAATCAACAAAACTGAAGAAGTTCAATTAAACCAGAATATTTTATTCATGACACTTCGAGATTCAAAATAAGAGAGTTTTCCACAAGAATTTGATTCCAACTCTAAAAAAACCACTAAACCTAATCTGATATATTCAAAAAATTCATAATATACTTCAAACGATACATATATCAAGGGAACATCCCACATTTTAACTCAATTAAAAAACTACATAACCCAATCCGATTCATTCAAGACATTCCACAAAACACTCGAACCGCCTCGCTGCATTTCACACGACAGCCAAACACTCCACAAAACGTCCATCCCTCAACTGATTTCACCCATCCCAAAACTGATTTAACCCTTCCCAAACCCCGATTAACCAATTCGACACATCCACAAGTCATCTTAACTGAACCGGCACATCTAAATCGGTGCATTTTCAAGGTTTGCAACGGGAGAGCTCTCCGGTTTGGAAGCCACTAGGCGCGTTCTAAATCGGCCTCGGTGGGCGTCCCCTTTACGTAACAAGAAGCCGCCACTGACATCCAAATAGTCGCCACACTGACATCTCATAGTGGTCCCACGAATAAATCACACGAGAAAAGCTTATATGTTGCACGAAAGTTCGGTGTGTGTGTGTGTGTGTGCGTCGCCTTGCACAACCGGACCGATGTTATTGCGGAAACGTCACACCGGATTCGCCTGGTGTTGTGTACTGGAAAAGAGTGGAATAATAAACGAGGAGGAGCAATATTCTCGTGCAGGATATTGGATCGTTTGAGAGATAAGATTTTGCGATGTTGGATTGGGTATGGGAGGGAAATCGGATTTATTGTATAAGATTGTCGTGAAAATTTTGTGGGAAATTCGTAAAAAATAATGCCTTGTTTAACTATGAAAATTATTAGAGTGGTTGAATTATATGCCCACTCCTCTATTTACATGGGGGATACGTTCCAGAGACTACCGTGTAAATAAAATGTATGGTGACTACAAAAATTGACGGTAGTTTCCATCATATGTTTGGATGGAACTTCCATCCAAATATATTTTATAAAAAATGTGTAATGTAAAAAAATTTCGCTATGTGAAATCATCAAAAAACAACGAATTTTTTTTATTAACTATAATTGTATATGTTACTTTTCTATACTGAATCTTACCATTGTGGTATAATAATATATATTTTCTTATTTTTATACCTTGTTAAAGTGAAAAAACAGTGTAAAAAAATAATTGGTTCTTTTCCTTTATTTTTTTTTTATAAATTTCATACTACTTCTGATGTTTTCAACAAAATGATAAAATTAGATTTATCTGCTTGATTTTGCGAAAAAAATTAACAGTACTCAAAAGATTGGTTCAAATGCCACAGAAAAATTGGCTATGAAAGTGACGATCAATTTTTTTTTAATGTCAATTAAAAATTGTTCATATGCATTTTTTATTATAAAAAAATCAATTACTAAAAGTTTTATTGAAATACATAGTTTAAAAGAAAATTATATTC
Source organism: Hydropsyche tenuis (assembly GCA_009617725.1). Lineage (NCBI taxonomy): Eukaryota > Metazoa > Arthropoda > Insecta > Trichoptera > Hydropsychidae > Hydropsyche > Hydropsyche tenuis. The sequence continues at coordinate 5,414,555 of VTON01000004.1, forward strand.
GATTAAAATTGAATTTTTAATTTGAATCGATGTTTTCCGAAAATTTTTTGAACTCTCCATATAATTTGTTCCGATTTGGTATGCGAATTGTTGCGTGATATGACGAATCAATAATGAAGGATGTAATTTCATAAAAGGTGAAAAATAATTACACAATTCGAACCAGTATTTTTAAAGTGATTAAATTTGCAAATTATCAAATTAATGTCCGTCTACCATATGGTCAAGTATGCAAAAATTTAATTGCTTGAAAGAGAGAGTATGTAGAAAGCATAGTGATTTCAATCCGTGTCATTGATTCAAAAATAGATATGTTAATTGAAAATGTTACATATTTGTATATACGTAGAAACGTATTCGATATTTAAATTAAACCAAAAATAAACAGTCGAATTAAATATGCGATGGTAAACGATTCGTCCAAATCGAACCAGACTTTTGATATGGAAATTCATCTCGTTATTTCTGAATATTAACAATGGTACATTTGAATTTGAGATCGTTCACTCTCTTGAGATTTCCTACGAAATTGCGAATAAAAACAAACTTTCTTTTCAAAAAAAATTAAAAAAAAACAACCCCGAAGCGAATGTTAAATTTGTTTTAAAAAAAACAAAAAGTCTTCAACCTAACACGCGTAAAATGCAACAACAAAAAATTCATATCACAAAGGCAAACTCGAAATAACCAATTCGTCAGAATTTGGCGCAAAATTCAAAAAGATCTTTGATCTGATCCGATAAATAAATGCGAAAAACAAAAACACAACAAAGCAAAGCGTCACGGACACTCGTCTTCTCGAGACGAACGCCAACTTTTATTTTCAAACTCGGATATGACGAAAATCGAAAGTTTACAAGATCCATCGATCAGCAGAACCCTGAAAAAGACCCAACACGAAAAACGGCTCCATTATTGCCGAAATTATTTTCACACGCAATATTCATATCGTTTGAGCCATGAATTATTTTATTGAAACTTCCCGTTCAGTTGTGGGCAGATGTGCTTCTCAATTGCGGTCTTTGATTCGCGCACTTTTCATGGTATGACCTTCTCGTGAATGGTTATCATCGATAGATGTCGAATTCATATGTGCAGATGACTCAGATCGTTCATTGATCTTGGAGAAATGGCAAAATTATATTTATATGTGTTATTTTGTATACGGATCCGGTAGAAGAGCACGAACTATATATTTATCGCAAATGTAAAAAGATGATCTTTCGAAATGTTAATAGAGCATGCACGAATAATATGAAAAGGCTGTTTTCTTTTTTATAAGGTGTAATTAGGTATATATCATTATACGATAATTAGGTACTTCAAATGTAAATAATTGATTGAGATTTATAAGGTTTTTTTCGTATGTAAAAAAATTCATTCGTACGTCATTCAAAGGCGTTTTTTGTATCTTTAACAACTGACTATTATGATTATTGTAGACGATTGAAAAAAAACTTAAAAAATTTTCGTACTCGCTACATACATTTGCACGGTTAACGACTTCTGACATTGAGATTGATGAAGAGAGCACACCGTGGCTCGTTCGTCATTTCCGCGAACGAAAATTCCCCTTACACATAACATAAATGTGATGAACATAAAAGTTTTTCCCGCCAAAACCCACCACACGGATCTTAGCATGATTTTCCGCCTAAAAATAACTCTCTAGTGCCATTTTCCCTAATGAAGGGATCGTTATTTAAACTTAAATTACGCGTTTCCGCATATAACGTTCCACTATTATTTTTATCGAATTCTAATGATATTGATTGATATTCTGACCACACAATGTAACGAAACAATATTTCGGAGAAATTTACATACGAATAAAAATAATAGACGGAAACGCCATATTTAAATTTAATATGCAATTAATCATACAGAAAATTTTGCAGGACGACACAAGCGAACATAAAAGCGCCATTCACTAATTTTAAGTTCAACGTACACAATTTTCGTCAGATTTTCGTCTAAAATTCAATTTAATTCACCTAAATGACTCATTGAACGTATGTGATGACGCCAAGTAAGACACTCTGAAAATTCGCAAATCGAAAACAAAGTTCTGTTAAATTTTCGGCTAATTATAATAATTCAACTGCTCTTGGAAGATTTCCACGTCGTAAAGGTGGAAAATGCGCGCGAATTAATTTCGGAAACATTTCGCTGGAACGGATCGCTTCTGATTTTAAATAGATCTCGGGAAGCTACACAGTTTTTTTTCCTTCATTTTTAAATATAATATAATCGTCATAGGATTTATTTTCGGTCTGATCCAAGTCCAAATTAATCTCGATAGAATTTATAATTAAATGGGTATTTTCGGACGATCGAAAACTTCGTTTTGCTAATATTGATCATTCAAAATATGTGGTTTTTTATTTATATAGATTACAACAGATCTGTGGTTTTTCAGTGAATTTCAAATAACTCATCATTTGTTATGACGTATTACAGTAGCGGTTTTTGATGTATTTAAAAGGAAAAATTGTATATATTAAAAATAATATCCACATCTCATCTAAATGTAAAAAAATAGATTACAATAATTGCTATAGCAAAATCAAGTAGATAAACATTGCATTTTTAAATCACTTTTCATCTCATAAATCTTCTCAAAACACGACAAATAATCATTTAGTTGTATATTTATGAGCACACAGCATACTTTTTGTTTGCTTTTCAAATAAATTATCAATTATTTGAAAACGTAAAATAATAAAATTTATATATTAGTATGATATAATTTTGACATCTATGTATACAATTTTATATAGAGAAAATTCACTAAATCATACTTTTTAGAAACAGTAACAAACATTTTTATACAAAAAAATCGTCGAGTTAACGTTGAAACGAAACTGAAACGCAAAAAAATAACGGACTCGTTTATTCAAAAATATCAATGGGTGGGCGTGAAAAGTGTGAAAATCAGTATATATATTTTAATATTTGATAAACACGCGAAAGGATTCTCCCGCATTATTTATAATCGTATAAATAAACACGAACACCGTTTTAGGGGATGTACGTAATTATACGAGAATCGTTGGCTTCCAAAAGTCGTTAAATCGTCAATTAAAAAAGTGAATAGGGATATTTACATATATTTTAAAATGATAATTAATTCACTTTAAATACCTTTTAACTGTTTTATAAGTTTATCATAAATAATCCGTTTACTTTGGTATAATAAAGACGGTTGAAAATGAATGATTAGTTTAAAATTACAAAGTTATTTTTAATTAATTTAAAATTAAAAAATATAATTAATATTTTAATCATGATTAATTCATTATATCGCCCTTTAGAACAGAGTTATTCGTAACATCATTCAACAAACACTGGACACGCGCCAGTAGTTTTCAGCATTTCCCACTAGTGTAATACACTGACGTCGTCTGAACGAAAAAGAAATTCGAAACAAAAAACAATTACATACCAAGTGAAAGGTAACGAGATCGTTAAATAATAAACGGCCGACCGAATAGGACGATATCCATAATAATTAATTTTAACCAGTCGCACCGGATCATGCGTTAATCTCGAAACTTTTAACAAATAACTCGTTTCGTTTATTTATATCTGTTTTCTTTCTTCTTATGCTCTATATTCGACCACATCCCACAGATCTAAATTCACCACAATTTTCACAAGTATTTCCAAATATTAAACACTGTGGTAATATATAGAAAAAAGTTAGTGTGTTGAACGAAAACATGCATCGATAAAACGCTTTCTAGAACGCACACGTGAGATAAATACGTTTAATACGCTCAACGAAAGCTTTACGTACGCACATGTTCCGGTGATTATACACACGAACTTACGATTGGGACCTTTTAAAACCGTCGGTCTTATCAAAAAGGTTTGTTTTTCTTCTACTTTTTTTAACCAGATCGTGAATGTGCATCGGGAGAACGCATCATCCGCGTCTAACGTCAAACGATCCGAGAAAACATTAAATAAGCTGCATCCGCATCCTGGTTAAAAAAATATATCTTAAATGGATAATATCGAGTTTCATTTATTTCGATAATGTATCTTATTTGGTATCGAAAGAAAATTTCTCGTTTAAAACTAGGTGTTGGTAAAGTTTACGTGCGACACGTTCCGAAGATTTCGAAACCGCAAAAAAATTTACACACTTATCAATTACACTGAAATGGAATTTCGTTAACGGTGCATTGTCGGAACAATTGACAATGTGCGTTTGTTCATTCATTGCGGTTTCGTATACCATCATCGTTCATTACGATTCATTTTCGGCGATGATTCGAATACAAAAATCCGAATGCGGAGTTTTTCGAACGTAAAAAAATCGCATTCGCTCGCATTTCACGCGATTCGTATGAAATTTTACGTCTTATATTCGCTTTCGTTTTCCACAGCTCCTTGGGGAAGAATCGAACTTGAATATTTTATATACGAGCCCTCGAACAACTTTTGCGAAAGGTTCTTTTGATTTGATTGAACAATTTTTCATGTGATACGCAAAATGAAAAATGCGAACGCTGTTCCAACATTCATAAGCAATAGCGCAACTTTCATGAAAAATCGCAATAAATTTTGCACCGATTGAGTCGACTTCTTCGACGTCTGAAACAGACCAGATGCGATTCGACGCATCATCGAATTTGATTCTGATTCGAAGCGAATTATGCCTAATTTTATATGTAGTTTCGAATGATCATAGAATCACGTGATATCGTTATTATATATGTGAAGTGAATTATAATCGTATTATGCAACCGTCATATGTTATTACATCGGATAACGGAACGTTTCCTATACAACAGAGGTTTTAAACTTTTTGTAATCCGCTTTATGTCATAAAATTATTTGTACTTACAGAATTCTCGTATGGAATAATTTGAGATTTGTTGAGTGTGATTTTATTAGTTTGGTTAAATCGAGCATAGAAAAATAAGTACTAAAGAAAATTTTTACTATTATAAATGAAAACATATTTAAGATTTTTTTGTGTAAATATTATAGTTTCTTCTGTAAATATTCAGTGGTTCAATCTCACCTAAAATATAAATATTCATCAATCTACTTTACATCATTCACTTAATAGATTTAATTGCAACATTTGGCAAATATTTAATAACTTTTTCAAAATTACATAAAAAACTTGAATTTTCAATAAAATAAAAAATTGATATCATAGTAGATATTAAGACTATTCATATTAATGAAAAATTAAATTAATTTCAAAATTTTAAATTAAATATAATAATATTGTGCGACTCCACACTTTGAAATTCCATAACCGTTCACACGTGAACAAATTCTATGATCGATAGACCGATCCATAGATCCTCGACTAGAAGTTGCGGATTGAATGCACGCTAGAATAAACACCTAGTTTTATGTGATGGCGGTTCGCTTTCCTAATTAAAGTCCGCATCCCGGTTTCCCGAACTTTCCCCTTATTTGTATGTGCCCGCAATGCACTAAAAGCGTCCCTGGAACGTTTCAGGTTTATTTATCGTCTGTACGTGCCGTTCAAAAAGCGGTATCCGAAAAAATCCGGAGAAGATCCGTTTCTAGACTGAGAAATTCATGTATAGTGGAAATAGTAGATTAAAAGTCAGAAGATCGGAAAAATAATAAAATGACCTTATTTTATAAATCACGTCCGTTTAATAATTTTCAATGTAATTATACTTCTAACTAGATAATTTTCCGTTTTTTTTATACGAAGAATGTTATCTGGAAATCGATTTTTCCCGATTCGACTGCGCTGAAATCCGTGTTGCGGTGAATCGCCTTAAATATCAACAAATAGCGCTTTGGACGTAAATCGAACCGCTGGCCAATATAAACAAATTAAAATGCGCCAAACAGGAAACTGAGCCCGTTTCTTTTTACGGGGGTAAACACGCGAAAATGTGAAAATCGGAAATTTACTACGGAATAGATGTGAAGGTTTTTCCAGTTTGCGGGCGAGCCGTGTAGTGTAATATCGTATGCGGTCTTGGCAAAAAGGTTCGGTAAACTAGCTTTGTGTCTGATAAATTCTAAAATTTTACACGAACGTAAAGTAAGCCGCATTATCTTAGGATAATAATTTAAACTGTAAACATAGCCTCTTAAAAAATATGTGAAGGTTTTCATGAATATATTACTTTTATAATACAATACATTTTCGCATATGTATTTCGAAAATGTGCGAGCTTTTTATATTATATTTATTTATTGGTGAAAAACAAATGAGAACTAATTGGATTTATTATTACAGACTTATTATTATTATGATCATATCAATGTTTTTTACTCTCGTTGAACTCACCGATTTTTAACAATTACTTTTTCTTCTTTTTTCTAGGTAAAACGCTAGGTTCGATTTTGAAGAGGACATTATAAATGTTGCATATTGTGAAATTTTCATAAATCGCGAAAAACGATACAAACTCATCTGGAAAATGTATCAAATTTTCCATCTTTACCTAATAAAATTTATTTGTTTATCATTCGATTTAACTTTTTGATTACACTCACATACGTGTGAAGGCGCTCGTATAAAGAATCAAAGCAATTTTCGCCATTGTCGAGCTCTCGCATTTTCCCGGATTGTTAAATATGAAACGGCAAAAGAGAAAAAGGAAGCATTTCTTTGCGCCACACAAAAGAGAGGATCTTCGCCGGCAAAAAAAATAATTGAAATATTATACGACCGTAATTAATAAAGATTATTTACGAGCGCGAAAACGTCGACTCGAATACTCGCGAAAATATTTGTCTTCCTCGGACCGTTAATATCGTTTAATGCGACTTCAAAAAGCACGAAAAGAATTCAAAACACCGTGAATTATTCGAAATGTTCGTTTGCGGCGTCTCCAGAGCATATGTCGAAGAAAACGGTGAAATAATTCAAGAGCGCCTTATATGAAACCGAGATTATGATTTGTTGCGACAGGCTAAGTCCCACAACGTCCTAAGAACACAAATTATATTCAAAATTGCTATTAACGTGTTTTGTCTCTAAATCACGTGGTGTTCCAAACAACCGTGGCCGTATAAGGCCTCAGTTTTTGTCCATATTTTCAAGCCTTGAAACACTTTTTTGGACGTCGCAAACGCGCAAAGTGCCGACATTAAAAAGCGATTTCGAACGTTTACTATCGAACTAAAATTATGCTGAAAATGATTGAAAAATAATTGAATAGATACATGTATCCGTTTAAATTTTAACTAGAAACATTTAATATCGTTTTGACATTAATTCCATAGGTACATAATTTTTCATATTCACCTGCACAATACAGAAACAATATGATAATGAACGAGCCATTCATATCGCAATTCTATTACTGGAAAAGCACTGTCGAGTTATCATAATAACAATCGCCACGCCAAGGTTGTGTTTTGTTACTGCAATGTCAATAACGACAACACGAAACATGATATTTTAAATTCCTCCAACAGATTGTATATATTTTTTAATCGATTATGTGATAGGCGCAGAGAAAGCAGACAATCTCAGATTTACGTAATGCGAAATTAACTTCTAGTATCAGTCTTTTGAGCACATAACAATATTATTTCATCACATAACCACTGGAGGCTGTGGAAAAACTCGATTCAGTAGTCAGACTAGATGACTTCCGTTCACGTTCGTTTCATTGACTTCTTTCGGTTCGCCAAAAAGTAACCGAAATAAAAGTAGGAGATCGCCGAAACGATGCCAAATTCTTTCTAGTGAAGCAGTACCGTTATAAATTCGTTAATATGAACGTTTTTCTTCAACAAACTCTAAAATCAATTTTTCGATACATTTTGTCCGGAACGACGGATCGAATCTCTTTTTATTTTGTACATATTTTTTATCACAACAATTTTAATCAAATCAATCCTACCAAATTTTACACATCAAAACACGATTTTCCGCAACAACGGCGTTAACAATTAACGATCTTAATATAGAGACCGAAACGTTTTGGCGCAAACGAGCAATATTCATATCGCGAAATTCAAAACTACCGCAACAGCATAATCCCGCAGGAGTGAACGTCCCTGAACTCCCAACAACATGCCCTCGCAGAAATCGTCATTTATAACCCAGCGAGACATTTATTAAATGCCGATTAGATAAACGAGAACGGTTCTTACAACCATTGTGTTGTGCCAAGCGCACATTTTAAAGGGCGAACTCGCGAAATGCGCAATATCTATGCGGAAAATCGCGAAAAACCCAGTACGAAGATCTTAATTCGGTAATTATGAAAATTTGATTAGTTTCATGAAATAAAAAGTAATTTATTCATGTTTTATTATGCCCTTTTGGAGAAAATTCAACATATCAAATGATGTAAAAAGATAACGCATATATCTCTTGTTAATTTCGAATATAAACCCTTTATTTATTGTTTTAATGTGTATATTTATATTAGTATGGACTTATTTACGATGCGGCCTTGCACGTTCAACTTTGCGTAATGGCTCCATTCTGCGTAACGTGGGAAGTCCATTGTCGTCGAACGAACGTTTTATCATTTCGCCTATTATATGTGCTCGCACAAAACATTCGCAGGTGATAATAATTTTGGAACAAAACGAGGTTATCTCTTCTATTCCAAACAAAAATTTCGCAAAATATATTCATTAACAATCGATACATTTCGGGTCCAAAATTCGTAGAAACCTCACAAATAGCGCCGCGTCCGAATTCGCGCACACGTCCGCTAATTATACGCCGTTTCTTTTGAAACTTCCACTTCTTTTTTTCTGGCTCTGCCTTCCAATTATTCGGTTGTGTTCGAAAAGTCACGATCCGATCTTGTGTGCAAAAACCCCCTCCTCGGTAACGAGAAGGTCGCCGTTTTCCTGCGACCGATTTGTCCCCGAGTACAAGAAAAAAGAAGCTTCAGAAAGAAATAAATTGCCATTCAGTATTGATTGAATCCCCGGACGTGAAAAGGTTGACGCGAAAACTGAGACCGGATTAAATCAAACCCGAGTTTTTCGCAAAAGGATCGTTTTGTGCGAAACGGTGTTTTTCCCATGTGTACGCGCTGAAGAAAGTCGTGGTTTATTCCGATCGAACGAGACGATAAGTACATTTAATTGTAGGGATTTGGTTACTTATTTGTACAAAAAATACTATACTAAATGTCATTGGTATCTAAAAATAGTTTAAATTTGATTATGTAATAAAAGTAGAGGATGATTTTAAATTACAAACAGGATGTTGTACGACATTGAATTACATTATATGCAAATTAGGTGAATCAAATATATCGTAATTCGTAACACCGAATAGTATAAAAGGATCGTTTTTATACATTTCCTAACGGAAAATCGACACATTTTATCTATCGGAATATTTCATATGTGCCAGAAAAAAGCATTAGAGCGCGCGTCAGATAAAATATTTGGGATGGATAAGGAAAACAATTGTGGCGCCGTAAGCTTTTAGCTCGAAACAGGTAAACGCGAGATAAAACTATATTTCGGAAAGAATGCGATACATATTCTAATAAATAATTTTCGAGTCGCCGTTTTAATAAGCCCTTAAGCTCTTTTTTAAACCCAGGGATGCGTGAAAGCAGTAAAAAATAAAATAAATAACGCGAGAGGTCCACTCGAGGGGTAACTGTTGCTACTATGATATAATAGTGCGAGACACAATAATAGTAAAACTTTTTTTTTCTCTACGACTGAAGATCCAGACGTATCCATTAAACGAGGGATAAGAAGCTTTAGCAGGACGCTAAGTCTATGAATGATGATAAGACTGTCAGCAATTTGGAGAGATTTAAAGATGTTTAAGAGTTTTATGGCGCAATTAAGGAGTGGAAAGTGATATAGGTCAGCTCTTAACCGCTTAAAAAGTAGAAAAAACTATGGACCGCATTTCCGAGATTATTGCAGGAATTTACATATATACGTAATAGAAAATTCGTTCGAAAATAGCTTCCTTAAACTTTTGTCAATAAAAAAAAATATATATATATTTCGAATCAAATAAATAAATTCTATACAAATATTTCTCAAATATATCAAAAGCATCAATTCATTCGAAAACGCATTATTGACCTGACAATGAAACAATTTCTCGAATATTGATTTCAATAAAAACTACCTTTCATATCACGCAACAAATAAAAATACCCAAAATCTAAATAACACCAAAAAAATCTTTATCCTACATTTGATAAAAACAAAAATCAACCGATCAATCACCAACATCTCAAGAAAAATGCAACACAGCGGCTGCAACCGAAATGCACCTGAACTCGCTTCAATCTGGCACGATTTCGAGCACGCGGCCACTTTCGCTCGACCCATAAACGATCCTCTTATTTATATTATTTATCATCGCCATATAACATGGCGACGTTGTAAATGACGAGGCGAAATTTTTACACGGGCCCAAGTTTCGCGTGTACGAGCGTAAAACCGCACGGCTCCAGTTTACGACTCGTTCGGAACGTGATCAGCGGGAAGGAAACTCTCGACCGGAAAAAAGAAGGTTCCACGCACAATATAGTGTAAAGGAAAGGCTTCTCAATCTTTTCTCGGACGGAGGAAAGTGATCTTTATGACGTGCTTTAGATAACAATGTGGGTCAATGAGGCTTTTGTGTAAAGTTCAGCGGAAAATGGATGGGTTTTTCAGTTCGGTTTTTCGAGGAGAGATGATCGGGTTTCGATCGAGTTGACTGTATGGTGATATGGATGGGATGGGGATTAATGTGGTTTTTAAATCTGATGTCTTGTGGTTGTGATTTATAGTTGCGAAATATGAATGTGGAATATGGAAAGATGAATGGTTGAAAGAAGTAACATAGGATTAGGAACATACATATGGGTGAGTTGCAGAGAATGATAGATATTGTGGGTCAAGTGAGAGATTAAAATGGTAATAGATTGACGATGTGGTAAGACGTATAAATAGTAAATGTGAGCGTCGAATGCTTCGATGTTATTTGAGTAATTGTATAAGAAAACAGAAAAAAATCGACTAGATAATGAACAGATAAAATATAATACAATGAATTAGTTTTTTTCTAGATTGATAGGAGTAGAAGATGAACGAAAATCTTCATCTAATATTAGAAAGCAAACATCAATATTAATAATGATAATGACGAAATATAATTCGATCAACTCATCAGTGAATTAAAAATTTAAAAAATCGTTTTCTCTATTGACGCACTTTGTTGTTTCAAAAAAATAAGTTTCTACTCTGCAATAAGCATTAGCTTCAAAACTATTATTATAGTATGTTTCCGTTTGTTTTCACAAATACGAACCGCTTTCTAAATTTACAGATGAGCAAAGCTAATTTGGCACATCTGTCATTTGAAAAGTTTTAAACTGCAAAAATTAAACTTACTCACTCGCATTCAAACAAGTGAATGAGCTAGGAAGGCATATAAATAAACCGAGCAATTCATAACTTTTTTTAATAGCCAACGCGCCGAGTTAACTCCATATACCTCAAGCACATTTCTGAGATATGAATTTCGAATTTCACCCGAACTTTTTAACCTTCTAACTTTCGCGTACCACAGTTTACCAACCTACACACCAGCGAGGCGGGCAAGAAACAATAAAGTACAAAAAATAAAGTATACGACCGCCGTATAAAATAAATACTACCCTCTTGTACGGTAAATAAAGAGTGAAGTCTTCGTAAGCTGTCAGTGTTCCGCGATCGAAACTTGACGTTTCGATGCCTGTCAATGTTTGATCAAATTTTGCTCTTTTTTGCAGCTGAAAAGACGTGTTGAATGCTGAAAAAATATCGTGCTTTATTCTTCCGCGATTTCCTATAGTTTCGTACGGTTAGTATGTGAGAGCGGTAATCTATGTGAAAAATGTTATTACACACATTCGGGTCAAACATGCGGGGGCAATAAAGTCTTGCAGATAAAATTCGAGCGAATTATTCGACGATTGTGTTACGATCTATTTTCGGGAAGGACAATTTTAGATTTTTATTTGAAAATGTTCTTTTAAGTATTAAAAAAAAAACTCGATTTGTGTGGCTTCATCGTAGTGTATTATGAATCTCTCAACACTGATATAATTGGGCGGTTTATAATTTTGTAATACCTAATAATGATGATGATTTGTATTAAAAAAATAAAGCTCGTTACCATTAAAATTCAACGATAAGTTATAATTTATAAACAAAGTATGAGTATATTATTCTTATGAATAATCATCATGGAATATTTTGAAAGATAAACATTTCTTCATATTTATGATACGTGACGTATCTGGGTAAGTTCAATGACTAGAGAACAGTTTCTTTGTGATGTGATTTGAGCGAATTGAAACATATTCTGCGCTGTTGATAATTTCATTCAATCTAACTCTTTGTATAAAATGAATCACTTATACCGAAACTAAAAATACGCACGTATCAACAACGCAGGCAATGTTTACCGATCGATCCAAAGTGAAATTCGTTCCGAAAGTTAAACACGTATATTTTTAAAAAAGATTTTTCAAAACGCTCCACCCTGACCCAATTCTACGCTCGACTTGATCTCCGGGTTATGTAGTGTCAAACATTAAATTCTCAACATTGCACAATGATAGAATCATAGCCGTAATTGTCCGAAAACTCTGGCTCGAATTTCCGAAATTAAGCTGTCGTATAAAAACTAAACGAGACAAATAAATTACCGATCGACCCACGTACTGGGAATAGAAGCAGTAAATTCACCAGAAAAGTAGAAGAAACTCGACTTTTCCGGTCGCATAAATTATTCAGTCGTCGGAATTATACATAATTGAAAAGTGTATTTTATCTGCCTTGTTCCGAACGACAATCGTAACTGCGGTAAAACCTTACAAGAATTAAATCCCTTTATGTCAATGACCACAATTGCAGCGCGAATGCAATATTTTCATGTGCAATGTGTACTGTGCGAAAATCTATGGTCGGCTTCCAACATTATGGCTTCGTAGGTCTTATTTAATTTATAGATTAGCGAAGTAAGATGTACGTTCGCAATTTGAAATTTTAGAGCACTCAGTGCGCCATTAGGCTACACACTAACGAAATCAATGGCTTTTATTGGATTAGGGAAAAGTGCTCGCATACATATTCATAGAATAGAATATTTCGATTACAGTGTGAACTCAAAACTATCGGGAAGTGAATTTTCATACAATAAAAATAATATTTTGAAACATTTTATGAATGGATCTCGTTTGGATGTTGGATAATCCTACACAGTACTAATGACTGTGAAATAGCGCATTAATTCCTAAATTATTATCCAATCGAAACATAAACTATCCGATTACGTAAAGGCACGAAATATTCCCATACCAAAAAATAGATGATCGGCGAGATGAAAGTAGATAATTACCTGAAACAATCAAAACAATATTACGTTAGTACCAATAAACAAGCGAACAGTTTCATAACAAATAATTAGCATATAAAAACTACCTGCATTAAGTACATATTGGACGGTAACGAATTTCCCAAATGTAAACGAAATCATTCACGTATCTTCAATCGTTTGATGGGTTCGTAAGCGCACACCTAAAATATCATTTAATATCCATATTATATACATCTATCTAAAACCGAGCTGTAACCGCAATGGCACGATGACATCAAAGTTTAATATACACTGAACGCAAATAAACCGTGTTGAATCAACATCGAATATAAATCGATAACAAACTCCTTTTTGAGTGTGCAATTTATGCGTTTTTCGCCCTTAAGTGACATTCATTAACCGAAGCGTTTGACAAATAGTCCACGAATGTCAAACAGACTTACAAATGGATTTAACAGTCTTCTCAAAGTCAACAGACTTCCATGTGGAATTGTGGACGATCGTCTGAACAAATTATTCCAAGTTTACGTTGGAGTTAGATCAAAGAATTTTTGATTTTACGAATAGACGAACCATTTTTCGGACCCCGACGAAAAAATACATTCAATTGAAATAGGAAAGAGTCGATTTAAAATTAAATTTCAAATAGAATCAATCAATTCGTTTGAAATTCTTTATAACTTAATTTTTTTTCAAGAAAATTTTTGTTTTATCAATGTAACTTAAGACGGACGTGAAAACCTTGCGCGATTTGATATTTTATGAAAAAATTTTCAATATCGTATTCAACCGAAATATAATATTATACATATTAGAGATTTTCATGGAATAACCGCAACATTTACGATTATTTTATACGCACGAATGACACAATAAAATTTTATATCATCGATAAGAACCATATATCATATTTTATTCCGAAAAAATATACAAAAATCACTTGAACCATGAATCGATCTTTAATATTACACTGTTCAAACCGCAATTGATCAATATGCAAACAATAATCATTTCTCGGAATGTCCGTGCGAAGTATAATTTATACGTCCTCACTGAAGTGTTATTATGGATTTCGCTTCACAATGCAACGGTTTTTAACGGTCAAAATATGAATGCGAATACTATCGTTCCATCTATGATGTCATGGATTCCGATAGAACCTCAACGTATAATTCAAGATTTAACAATGAATATATTCTTCGCGATACCACTTTCATAAGCAGTAACTCGCAATACCGAGCGACGTATCGAATCGTGAATATTTCGAATATTCGTATACAAAATGTGTCCTCAATTCGTCTTGAATTATTTTTCGATTTGTATTCGTTTTGTGTTGGATTACGTCCCTCAAAATTTTAGAAATCTAATGCGGACCACCTGTCGCGGATGATATATGAGAATCAATTTCGCGACACTAAAAGTTCGATTTATAATAAATATGGATTTAAATATAATAATAATATAATTCGAAATTGAGTCATACAACGAATTCGCTTCCATAAGCTTTACGCCAATCACTCCCTGTAAAAAGCGCGTATTACAAAACGATTAAGCTTCCCCAACCGGAATCGAAAGCTTCGGGATTAGCAAGCGAAACCGATTTCGATTCGATTTTAATCGTTTTCAATAAATTTCAGACAATAAGCTAGTACACGGACACGTGAAAGGGCGTTTTCAGGAAGAACAAGCCGATCACAAATAACGCTTCGGTTTATTTTCCTCGGCACCGACGCCTTCGGGAATTAAACGAAGCCATAAAACAGCCGAAGCTTTTCTTCTTCTTTTTGAAAAACGTTTCGAGTCGAAAAGACAACAAACTGGAAGAAATTAAAAATCTATAACGACCGCGCTTCAGCCGACAAATGTGTCTTGGATTTATCGATGAGTAAATTTTTATGTAAATTTTTTCTTATAAAAATATCTGATTTTTTTAAACAATAATTTGATTTGTATAAAAACTGTGTCATTACTAAATTATAACGTTTTTCGTAAATGACCGTTTTTAGTGTTTACTCGTATCGAATTTTATATCGACATTGAAATGTCCGTTACTTAATTAAAATAAATACTTGAATAAACATCGCTTTATTCAGATTTCGCATAATTAAAAACAAGGTAAAAAAATAATTTATCTAATTTTTCCTGTTTCAATGAAATATCAGATTCAAGAACGATCCCGTTTCACGGACTCATAAAATTATAAAAAAATTCACATCTAATTATTATTATTCAAACACTATCTAAGAAATAAATGCGACTTTCAAGCAACGTTTCACAAAAAAAAAATTAGAACTGCGCCCGGAACCTTGACGGAAAAATAAATTCCACACCAAAACAACCCGACATAATTCTCAATTACGACCATAATCAGAGTATTATTTCCATCTTTTTTTCCGACTTAATATATGCAAATGCTGCCGCGGAACGTTCCCGGACATTACTCGGCGGCGAAATTTCGGCAGATGCTGAAAAACGTCCCGGCGCAAAAAAGCTGAAAAATATAAAAACGGCAGCACTGAAACGAAAGTGCTCGTCGATTCTAACGACGTGAATTATGTACGGACACAAGGGAAAGCACTTACTTGCAAACGAGGCTAATTTAATAAATATTTCAGCGTAATTAACAAAGTCGTCGAGTGTGGAGTGCGACCCGCGTGAATATTGCAGCATCTCGTTCAAGAGCGCGGACACTTCAGACAAAGCAAGTTCTGAAATCGGAATATTTCATTCGATTGCTTCTGTTATATGATGCTGAAGATGCTATTGATAGTGCAGATTGAGAATATTATTCGAAAGATTAAGGATAATGTTTCTAATTTTTATTTTGAATTTTATAACACAAGAAAATGATTTCTTATATTATAGAATTTATTCCAATAATTTTAGAGAAAATAATTAAATTGTACAAAAATTCTTCATGTAATCATATTATAATTGTAACTATATGACAAGGCTAATTTTCAGTTTTCAGTTTCATGATTATTTTTCATTTAGTGCTATATGAAAAATTTTCTTCTTATCATCACGATAAAAAACATATCTGATCTTTTGATGAACACAGAAAACTCTTAAACAACTTATGAAGATTTGATATAAATAAAATTCATGTTAAAACCAAGTATTTTTGATACATATACAAACCAAAAAATACGTTTACAAACAACAACAAAAACATTCCGTAAATTTAATCATACATTTCAGTTTCAGATAACAATCTTCAGATTGCACTATCGTAACTAAACTCGATCATAGTGTGAAGCAACGGCAATTTCCATCTTTTTTTCATTCTAAATGTCTTCTCACTATAGTAGGCCGTCAGTGGGTATATCGATTGCGAAATTGAGAACGGCTTTCTTCGAAACGGAGAAGAAAATGTGTTCGTAACGAGCTGTTGTGATTTGCATACAATGAGGGTGTAAAAGTGCTTCTAATATATTATAGTTGAGGGTGTAACTAACGTAAAGTTACGTAACGTTTACAAGTGCGAATAATTGACGATGCGAAACGTCTGGGAAATTCCGTATTAATTATTTTATTGCTTATAAATATGGTTAATTTTGAAACGTGTTTTCCTCGAATATTGTATGAAACTAGCTCGTATATGAATATGCAAATGAAATTGTGAAATAAATTATTGCAAAATATTAATTAGGATACTGAAAAAATTTAATATTTCGCAGTTATTAAAGAAATCAATCTTGCGGAAATGAAAAGTGTGATTGATTACTGAGATCGTTCATTTACTGCCGCAGTAGTAATTAAGAACGAAACACAATTTTATATAAAGCGCATATTGAATAATTATTTAATTTCACCTAATTTATCAAGACGTTTAACAATTACATGTAATCAGCAACATGGATTATTTTTCAGCAACAAAAACGCCATTATCGATTATTTTACACAGCACAAAGCGAATCGTTCAATTTTCAAATCGAGACTATAAACAATGAACTTTCCCATTACAATATTGTTCGCATTTCTCTGTCTACGAGACGTTTTTGATGTTCGACGCACGTGCGTGTAAGTCTCATGTAACTAGCATACATCAATTAGAATATCAAATTACTTCGAGGAGAGAAAGTCTCCATGGTGAAGGCGTTCACAATGGGATGTCTCAGAATTGTTCGAAGATATTTTTATTGTATTATGGATGTGTCATTTTTGTGAGAGATGTATCGAATTTTCCACATGTTTTTCGAATATTTTTGTGTTTCATTTTCGAAAGAATATCTAAAAAAGTATAAATCATTGTTCAATTTTTATGTATTATTTACTACTGGTATTATGTTAGATATCTCGTTTTTATGTGTTTTTTTTTAATTTTTGATAAAATATCAAAAAATACGTATCAGTTGACAGTTTAACCTTATTGAATGTATTGATTCTAACAGATCTTTTAGTAATATAATAAAAGCTTGATTTCACAATGGAAGATGTAAATATACATATATCAGTTGCATCATGATGATACATAAAAATTAACAATATATTTCGATTCACATTCAAAAGTCCCTGATATTTTTCCAAGACCATATTGTATACAAACATACATCTGTTTGAATAATTATCATTATAATACAAAAATAGATTATGAATCAATTTTTTTCAAAACAAAAAACATTCACATTGCCTGAATAATTATCACGCCGATCAACATACGACCTCTAATTGCGAGAAAAGGAACAATTTAGCATCATCGTGCCAGAAACATACACACACACAATAAACAAATCAAACATTTATGAAAATTTCACGAAAATTGTGCCGACCGAAGAAAATTTTCGATACGACGCGAAGGATGTGTTTCGAATAAATTGAAACGAGTATAGCTTTTTCGCGCACACGTATACGTGCGAGTTCCAATTTTTTTCGCGAACGAAATTGCCCAATTTCCATCCATAGAGATTGCCGCATACGTATTTTATCGATAACGTTATAGGTGCCCATTCACGGTAAAAATAAAGTGTTTCAATAGATTTATCGCGTGCGCGAATTATTTCATACGATAATATGGAGCGGCGCGTTTATATGAAGTTGTAAACTCGTCAACCTTGTACGGATCGAAGGAGGCAGAAATGCGTAACATTTTTTTTGTTTTTGTAATGTACGGCGACGGTTTTGAATGTTTTTTCGCGCTAGATTATGCTGAACTTTCCTTTTAAGGAATGATGGATTTATTGTGAGCGAGTTTTCAGCGCGAGAAAATTTTCGTGTCTGTTCTGCATTGTTAAATTTGCGTTAGGTGACAAGTTGTTAATCTAATAAAAAAACTAGGAATAGAACATATTTCAGTTTTGTAAAAAACACGTATTGATGTATTTTTAACAATGGATTTGTCATTTAAAATCATTTATTGTTAGATGAAGACTATTCCAATCACCTTCAGTTTTCTTCCACACTTATTTCTATGTCATTCATCCATTTTATTATTTTTTTTTTTTTTTTTTTTTACAATCTCTCATTATTTTACTTCAAAGTTTTCATCGAAATCCATCCCAAAAACAACATAGCCCATTGCCAGTTCTATCTCTTTACTCTGGTCATGTTATTTACCCAAGTATACCATTTCCCATTTTTTCTACATATATTTTTCCATATTCCACTGAATTCTCTTGAACCTTTATAATGTATACTCGAAATCTACATTTCACAATTGTAAATCATTGCCGTCAAGATTCATTAATCAAAAATTTTCCTCAATATTGATTTTGAACGAAAAATGTATACATCTATCGTCAATTCAAGATACTGGACTGTTTAATGAACAAACTTGCGTCGTTTAATTATTAATAATTCACTTGCAAATATATAAGAATAATACATTTCAGTTACAGTACTCGAATCGTAATGAGACTATCGCTGTACCATATTTACACAAACTCTGTACATACCGAGAAAGGTCGGTCGGACGGATAAGCGAAACATGCGAACTTATCTCGATAAAAAAGAAATATGAAATATGAAAAAAAATGTTGTAAGTAAAGAGTATACGCATTACAAGAGAAACATCTTTACTTTTTCCCAAGAAATTTTGTTTCTATCTTTATTATTTACTCTGCACAACAAGGTTTTTGAGGAAAACTCAAGCTATGATTAATAATCTCTTTTCAAACAGACGACATTGTGTTTTTGCAAACTATGTATTATATATTATTCAGTATTATGAATTTCCATTAACAAAATATAAACCTAACGTATATAAATATAACCTAATATAAATATAACGTATACTTTGACCTAATTGAAAATCTAACATTGACCCTATAATCATCGATGACATTTCTCGACGAATCAACAAAACACTTGAAAAAACTAAAAACTCAACAAGACGCAAACGTACAACCTTTTTTCGGATCAGCACGAAAGAATTTTCACGCCAAAAAAATACACAGAGCACCAAGGAAAACGAAACTAAAGCTTTGCGGTCGATTTTGCAGATTTTTCTTTCGGAAAACGAAAAGAAAATTTCGAGTGGTTCGCGTGACGTACGCCGGCGCGCTTTTTTCCCCGGTCAATTTGGCAAAATTGCCACGAAAAACCTGAGGTACGGAAAACCGAGGAAAACTGTATAAATTAGGCGCATTATCTTGTCTCGAAACGGCACGCAACTCGTTCGACGAACAATGAGTTTTCTGAAAAAAAGTGTATATTTATATAAACAAACGACCGGCTGAACAACGAAAATGAGAAAATGGCCTACAAGCTGGTGAGAAATCGAAACCGCAACGAAAGTGATCGATTATCACACGTCTCGGTGTTATGGTTCCCGCAATTGTGTCGGTGATTTATTTTAAGTATTCGGATTATTTACATGTCGCGAAAAAAAAGCATGAATTGCGAATGATAATCGAACGTGTGGTGAAACTCTAGCACGCATGCTTAGGTAAATATGGTAGGGGTTTAGTGAAATCCGCAATGTGATATTTCGTGTATGTCTGCTTGTATATTTTTTTTCGCGTGTCTGGTTTGAAAAAATCAGCCATACTAAAATAAGAAGATTTTATCTGATTTACGTTTGTTTATTTCGTAATGCGATATTGACATTAGCAATGATACAAAAAAACGTTGGTTTAAATTCGCCGCAATTTTTTTAATATATCCTTGAACTATTTATTATTCATGATACAATTTTACTATATCTATAACGGTCCATGATTTATCTGCGTTGAACGTATTTCTTCCCACAGACCATACGAGTTAAGCAACATTAGACACGAACAATTGATGGATGTATAGCAGTCCATGTATATTATTAATCCATGTATATTTGAACCAATCCAACCTAATCTAACCCGACCTGAAACTTCGATCGAAACAAATGAAATTGCCGAAAAAACCCAATAGAACCCAACATAACTTTATCTAATCCAAATTCAATCACCAAAAATGTGTATTTATGAACTGAAATACATTTGAACTATAACAGATACATCGATCTGAATATTCATATTGGGATTTTTTTCATAATCCGATTCCACAAAAGCTACCTTGCAATAAAAATAAATCAACAATGCTTCGGATATAATCAAAAAGTTCTCATGACATCATACAAGCTACATACATTAACGAAACCCTCAAAAATTTCAAACATACATCTCTCCACATGTCAACACCCAACGGCGACGTCAAACCCAATCTTTCCACCTCACCCAACCTCCAACAACCCCAACCCGTCCGAAATTCCCATCGAACACGACTCCGTATTGAATTATTCAATTAAACCTCGTTCATTTCGAAACATCGCCCAGGGAATAATTACGGACGCGAAATTCGCCATAGTAAAGCGCGCAATAACTTATCGTAACGCTACGCCCTATGCACGACTCCATTGCGCAACCCGATACGTATACTATACGTGTGAAAAGCGATTGTTTTGAGAAAATGTTGGGAAGCCGGCATAAAGTGCGTGTATTTGCATACCGTTAATTGTTTTCACTTTTGTTGCGGAACGGTACGCCCCGGAAAACGAAAATGTGCCGGTTGCGTCACTTTTCACGCGAAAAAGAATAGTGCAAGAAAGTCTTTTTTTTTAAGTGTGGGTCGATCGAAAAAAAATGCCGGTCTGTCGTTTTCGAATGGGAGGAAATGGTCGGCGTTTTACAATTTCCTCAGAAAATCGGAAAGGTGGAAAGTGTAATTGTCGTTTCGCGGATTTTCGCGTGTCATTCTCTTTCGGTGTGCAATGGTAATTTTGTATAAGTAAAACGTTTAGAGAACATTTTATATTCAGTGAAATTATTCTGATAGTTCCGAACCGCTTGCGATTTGAATATTTCAATGAACCATAAGCAAGTTGAGTTGTGTCGAATATAAAATACGCATGCGACTTACAAATCCCATACATATTTTACGAGCGAAGCTTTCTTATAAGAAATATTTCAGCATATAGTGAGGCGTTATTGTCACGTGCAGATAAGAAATCCTTTGAGAAGCGAAGAAAGAGGTTTGAACATCCTCACAGAACTTGGCAGTGATAGATGGTGGATAAAATCCATGTAACAACCCATTTTCGCGAAAAGTTCGAAAAAAATCACACTTTCCAGACTCGCGGCTTATTCTGTGACCCTTTACCAAAATAAAAAAGAAAAAAAATGAAAAAATTCCTATGAAAATAAACATCGAACTCTCGCGGCTCTTTCGACTAGTGATAAATAGGCAACAAAGGTGTGAATTGAAACACG
Organism: Hydropsyche tenuis; assembly: GCA_009617725.1. NCBI lineage: Eukaryota > Metazoa > Arthropoda > Insecta > Trichoptera > Hydropsychidae > Hydropsyche > Hydropsyche tenuis. The sequence goes on from VTON01000004.1 coordinate 5,436,560, forward strand.
TTCAATATTGCATCAATCGGTATCGCTTTTCGTTCGAACACAAAAGCAAACGGTGCATTTTTTAAACACACCTGCGTATTGCAAAAATCATGTTTTGTAATTCAAATACGCTGATAAATGAAAATATGACCGATAATGGACTTTGATTTATGATCCGATGAGTAATTGAAGTTTACAAAACGTATTCTTTCGACTGACATACATATTTGAAACGAAACTAATCGTATCCCTTGACTCATGAGATAATACATAGCCCGTTTTCGAACTACATATTACATAACATAATCATTTCAATAGAAAAACTTCATCGAGACGTCTCACGACAATTTCACGGGGTTGAAAGTTAAGCGGCGCACTTATCGGTTGACTTAAAAGAACGCCATTACATCTGAATTCGAATTATATTATGATTCAGAAACTGTCCCATATTATTTTTGTCTCAGCTCGTGTCTAGCCCACACAATGATAATTATAGGCCCACGTGTGTTTTGTACTTTTATATACGCCTCTACATCTATCTTCCTATAAACGATGATTCATTCACAGACAATACCGCCATACATCACCTCGTACACCATCTGGGGTTGAGATGACTTTGTCGTTTTCAAAACGCACCTTATCTAAAATATAACCGCGATTTACATACGTTAAATATTCATATTCGAAACCGGTTAAGAACAATACTATTCGAATGTAATAAAAATCGAAATTTTCCTAGATTTTCTCCGTCATAATGGATAAGCGTCGTCGAAGATCGGCAATGAGACGCCTTTTTAACAAAGATGGAAGTGCATTATATGACATTGCATCACAAGTGAGAAAGATAAATTGAAACAATTAATTCAGACACGCTCACACATAGCACTTTCGAGCCGGCACATTGTTGTACGCCACTTCTTTTATTGCTTTTCATTGTGGTTATAGTAAGTGCACGTTCGTCGGCGCACAAAAATAGCCAGAACCGATACAATGAACTCTTTTAATGATAGTTATATCAAAGTGTATGGACGCACATCAATGGAATTCTTCCGACGTGTGCAACTTTCACGGACGGAGAAATCGACTGGATTTTTGAAACGCTTTGTCTTTGAGGTTTAAGCGGATTATGTCGGAATTGGTTCAAACTAAACGAAATTTCATATCGGGAAAAATTCAACCATTTCATAACAAGAGAAACGATGAATATTTCAATTACATATGTATTTTCATTTTACAATGATTAATTGTGGCGTATAAGACTATAATTTTTTCTATTCAAACGAACAGTCTCAAGTTCAAATTTCAACGATACAATGTTATTCATTTGAATTATTAATGTTTTTTTTTTAAATATTGTATCTTATCAGATTATCATTATTTAAAATTTATATATTACAAAACGAAAAAAGCAGCAACTGAGCGCGACACGCGTGTGACATTAGATTGAAATCGACATATGAAAAATTCAATTTGTCCCAACTTTTAAATAAGGCGAGAACTAGCAGGGACGTTGTATAATGCACGAGGCGGGGCTCTAAAACGACAGTTTGCCTCCCCTGGAACTGAAACAACCCCACGTGGAATGCATTATAGATATAAAAGGGATTCGCTTGTAAGACAAGAGAGAGGATGTGCTAAAACGAAGCACAGGAAACGTACGACAGCGTAAACATTCTAGCGGCCACTAAAGTATACATGATTCCTGTGAGAAACTAAGAAAGTCGCTCGTGCGAATTTGAACAAAGGGAAATCATTTCCCGATTAAATTTTGACGCCAAGATTGTGATTTTGCATAATGTAAGAGTCATAAAAATGGAATTATCATATTTTTTCGGAAGGTATTTGAATTAAATCGTCCGAACGGGTGCTTCGAGTTTGAGACATTTAGAAAATTCAGAAAATTACTGCGCACGTTTCAGATTGCTAAATTTTAATACAGCTCATGAGAAATCTATTGTTTTATTCAAGATATGTAAAATGATATAATTTTGCTGAAATTTATCACTTAAAAATTATGTACTCGGGCGTTAACTCTTCGAGGTCATAACATTGGCGATTGTTTCAAAACAAACATTAAAAAAACGACATAATATAATAAATTTTACATAATCAAACACTTAAAATTCATATATAATAATTATCGCACTCATGAAATTTACAAACATTCACCGATACAACACAAAATAAATTCATGCACGAAACTATCACTTTTTATCAGCAACATCCAATTTCCTGCACACCACAAAACAATGACGTCAAGGAATAAATTTCATCACTGAAAACTGAGCACAAGAACAACTTCAAAAAACCTCTGTCGCCAGAAATTGAATATTTATGATTCGAAAATGAAATGCGAGCTTTGTCACACATCACACACACGTCCGTGAAAGGCGAGCCGCCATACCTGGGCAAATAGCTGTAAATATAATTGTAAAGCAAGCAAAATTAGTGGTAAGTTAGCCAACTAGAAGCGCGATGGTCGGTTTCCGGTGACATGGTATACGATATTTAGGCTAATTGATAGTTGGGGTAGACGCCAGGAAACTATTCTCCGGTACATGCCGCACATACAAATGAGTGCACATCAGAGGTGTAACCAGCCGTTTTATGACCTCTGTATAAAAAAGGTACCCTTTTCTTATCAATCAATAATGTTCGGTCTTATCTAAGGTCTCATAGAAAATAAACGACTCAAATGTTAGGTCAATGCATAAGTTTCATCGTATTTTTTTGATGGTCAATTTTTTTTGCCTTTCTCCGAACTAATGATTAACATGTATTCAAAATATTCTATTATTTGAAGTATACTTTCGTTTAAGTATCTGTTAAGTTTTGGTCTAGCCAGTGAACAATAAACAGCATGTAGAAATTTTTGAAACGTCTAATAATAAAGTGTGTTTACGATATTTTTCACTGTACAAATTTTGTGAAAATAATAACGCGATCGCGGCAAACAAACATAGTTGTAATGAGTATAGTAGAGATATAGTTAACGTTAGAATCACTCATTTGTAGTTTCAAAATTCAGATCTGGGGATTTTTCATTAACTGATAAACATGATGATGACATTTCACTGGATAATTAATTCTGATTCGCATCAAAATATCAAAGAGATCGTGTTGAAAATATGAATCAACTGATAAAAAAATTGCGATAATATAAATGAATCACATCGGTTTGATTTCAAAATACAATGCTTAATAAAAAAAATACGACAAAACCTTCGCATTCACCGAATAGAATAATATTGAGAAACATCTAAACAAACTCTATCTGCGGATTATATTCCAAGTGGCAAAAAACACATCCCGGACTTCTACAACAATTGACCATTCCAGAAACAATACAAATTAAAAACAACAGCACCCGGCAATATTAGATTACGACAGACATGGCATCGCCCTTGACATTTGACGCCGCATGACGATAATTACAATTGCTCTTCCCTCCGCGATTATTATAACGACATTGCGCTTTTGTCCGATTAAATTTGTCAATTGTCGTTTTTCGGGCGATTTTAATTAAATTTTCGGCGTAACGGGACAATCGAAAAACCGAGGCGATTTCGCGGTTATATCCGAATTTTCGGGGACGTCTGAATTTTCGCGAGTCACGCAATAGAATTTGATACGTTTTCTGTTATTTTTCTAGTATAATTGATCATGAGTTTATTGATAATTATAATAGTATAGATTATCGTTGTTTATTAATTATAAAATATTACACTAATCATAACCAGATAAAATTGTATAAACTTTGAAATTTTCCTATTATAAACGATTGATGACTTCAATTATATTGATAGTTTCCATAAACAATTTATAAAAGGTCGTAACGAGTGACTATAGTATATCAATAAAGAAAATTATCTAAGACAGTTATAGTAACCATTACGTGCAACAATGGATCAATAAACCTATATAATAAACTAGATTGTGAAAATCAACGATCCAAAGTTCTATAATATTTAAAAAAATATTATTTTAAAGAAGTATGGCTAGGTAAATGCTAGAAATAATAGGGAGATGGATGTAAATTTATAACTAAAAATAAATCCTAATAAATAAATGCTATTCGCGAAATATTTGATGTTTACTTGTACGGCAGTAATCCAAGAAAAACTCAAAACCATCGATTTTTTTTATTTTTAAATATGTTCATCTATAGATCCTCCTAGTAATTAAATTCGGATGAAATAATTTATACGTTTAATAAAAGAAATATTTGCGACTTATCGGTGAATTGCTGGCGTACATATCGAGTCAATGCGCGACTCACCGGTGAGTCGTTGGCATACAAAGGGAAATGAACTATAATATTATAAATATATGATATAAAATTAAAAATTTGGCCACCACTCGTACTGGAAGTAATACTTTAACCTCGTTTCATATAATGATAAATAAACTATCCCCAAACAACTCCAAAATCCTTTCATATTCACAAAACATTTACCAAACTTATCACACACAAACCCTAGTACTCGAACAATCATGCCGAAATCGTTACACACAACAAAATCGTTACGTACATTCTCAGTGCACCGTACACTTCCCTCCATACAAAAACACGACTTCAAAAGAACAATCCCATCGACTCCCTTCCCGTCTTCGACTTCCACAACACATCCCGCGAATACCAACGACGGGACACCATCATAAAGCCCCAAACGGACACACGAACAATCGTCGCCACCATAGAACTCATTCGATATTCAAACGATAACCGGCGAACAAAACCAACACGTTTATATCCCAGCGGCATTCTAATCCGACGAAAAATTCGGATGCGCACCGCCGGATTCCTAACGGCCGAAATTTTAACGCGTTCGCGGCCGCGTGTCTTTTACGACTGTCGAATTCCAAATGTCGGATAGGTGTGTGTGTTTTCTTTGTATGTATGTATGTATGTATGTATGTGTGTGTGTGTGTGTGTGTGTGTGTGTGTGTGTTGTTTTTTTGTGTGTGTGTTGGGAGAAAATGCCGAAACGACACCCACCCGTTGTTGCGTTTGTTCGATTTTGATCTGAAGTGGTTTTTTTGTTTGATGAAAATTGTGGTTTTTTTGATATTTGAAATTTTTTGGTTGAAGTATTTTCTTATATAAGACATTTTTTTAATAACTTTTATGATCTAATAAATTAAATATTATCCATTGCCAATTAAATCGACGTCTTGAATTATTTTTGGCACTCGATCGAATTTCTCTAGAGATTTTTTGTCTACGAAAATTTAAAAATTTCCATTGAATAATTGAAATTTCAAATCAGAGTATTCGGATATTTTTAGTTTTGTGTCGATTGGAAGGAAAATTAAATAAAAATCGGTTATAAGGTTGACCATGTATTTGTGATTGACCATTTTTCAGAAAAAGGTAAAAATTAAGGTTTTTAAAAACGACAATCTTTCAGAAAAGGTGCAATAGGTAAATGTAGAAACAGTTAATCTATCGCACCCTTTCCAAATACCAAAATTAAGCTTTTACGTTTTTCTGAGAAGTGGTCAATTAATGGTACATGGTCAACAACTGGTGCATTACCTTAATTATTATTCTTGAAACAAGTTTAAATATCCTTATACATATAATACTTTTGATGGGGAGACCTTGTCCTGCAATGAACACTAAACCGGTCGACAATGATGATGATGATGATGATCAACATCATCATTATTATTATCAACATAAACATCCAATACAGGATGAAGTCTTAATACTTATATTATTTAATGAATATAACAAAAATTTTACTTTAACAATAACGAAACAATATTAATAATTTATTCATTATTTCAATTAAAAAAATTGATTTTATAAAGAGATTGAAAAAATAATTTGGATCTATCATTTTCAAAAACTTCGCAGTTTAGCATACATGAATATTTACATAATAATAAATTTTATGTAACTAACCACTTCACCCATCACCAAACTACATTAAAAAATCCCAAAAATTCCCATAAAAAATTTTCCAATAAAATAAACACACCACCAAAAAAAGTCGATCACAATTCCGCCCACAAGCACCCGACCGCAAAAAATTGCAAAACTTCCCGAGACGAAAAAACCCCCCCATTCCCACCCACTTTGCCGCCATCGCGTTAAAAAATCGGAACTGCCATCGTTGACCCGCCGCGGGCCGCGGAGCAATCTGTGCGAAATCGGCTTTTGGCCAAAAACGGGCCACAGAGATGCGGCACTTTCTTCGGGCCGCACCCTCATTTGGTGTGAATCGATTTCAATTGATGATAACTCGGGTCAATCGGGACGGCCTTCGGTTTCCTCTGAAGTGATGGTGGCCGTGGACTGTGGTGTCTTTGGAGTATATTGGGTTTTTTTTTGGGTTAATTATCGTTGGGTTTTATGTGATGGTTTTTGTGCAGGGTGGTGCGGGGAGTGTTGAATGATTTTTTTTGAAAAAATGTTGGATTTGTGTTCATTTTGTTATACGCCCAATCCTCTTTTATACAGTTCTGAAATAACACGGTTCAAGGAAGAAGAACTGATTATTTTTTTGCACGGTTTTTTCACTTTAGCACGGTATGAAAATAAAAAAAGTATTATTATGCCACAATAGTAAGATTCGGTAAAGGCCGGTATACTGTTATAATTATATTTATGTAATTATAGTTATCAAAATGAAAAAATTTCGATGTTTTTTGATGATTTTGTACGGCGAAATTTTTTCACTGGTCCGATATCATTTTAGATTAAAAAATTAATATATTTTTAAAAGTATGATACTTTTTTTATTTGAAAAATGTGCCTCACTGTATATGAATCAAAAAAAGTTTCATTTCATTTCATAATTCATATCTGAATATTCGTTACTAAATATTTATAATACAAAAAATTTTCTGGAAATTTTTAAATCCAACATTTATACACTCACCCAATCTACTTATAAACTTTATATAACTAAACTAATCTAATTTAATCTATTTAATCTCATTAATTCAACGAAAATTAGGACAATAGTTTCCTCGAAAAATCCACAGTTAATTAACCTTAACGATCCTATTTTATATTCTAAACCCCTAATAACATCAAATATCCAAATAATTCCAACAAAATTACAAACAATCCAAATTAAACCCAACTAAGGCCATCATCAATATCAATCCGAGAACTAAATGCATCGTTCTTATCCAACGCGTCCTTAACACGTTCTAATGGCGCGTAAATCACAATCGATTGAAACTTTCGAATTGATACACTCGACACATGTATAAAAGGTCATTTTCGGTACACGTACTTCGGAAAATTCAACAGGTGAAACCAGTTAACGACTTATCGTCCTCTAATCGTGAAAACTCGAACGAACGGAAATTAATATCGGTTCGCTTCGAACGCGGTCGATGTGTATTAAAGTGGCTTAAAATAAAACTAAGCAATGGGCGGGGTAATGGTATAAAGGTGTATTGTTCAGTTAATGCTTTCGGCTGAAAATCGTTTTCGATCAATATTAAATTGATCATTTAAATTTGAATGAATCATTGAAGTTAAGCAATATTGATTTGAGATTTGTAAATTTTTTGAAGCTTATTTTCCCCTTGACGTATAAAGAAAAATAGAAAAAACCTTGCGCTGTAATATGAGTCGACGATCAAATGTTTATCTTCAAAATATTCATACGAGAATAAATTTCGAAAATCGCCAAATATTTTTTCATTCAAATTCGATATCGTCCGCTTTGCATAAACACGGCCGACTTATATGTCGAATGCGCGACAATTTTTCACCGTCCCACGTACCGGTAACAAAATCTCGTTAGAGGGAATGAAATTCGATCGTAATAAAAATTTTCAATACTAGAAAACACACGTTTTTTGAGTACGTGACGCGAATGAGAGTAGCGCTCGTTTTCGCGTTTTACAAGCGTATTACAATAAACATTACACCGGTGGCTTCAAAAGGGCGGGATATGTGCACAGCGATCGTGCATTATGAAGTTATTTTTGAAATATTGTTCTGTCGTATGAATAATTTTGGTATTTGTGCTTGGGCTTTGTGTTTCCATGGTTTCACGTCAGTATCGGACATTGAAGTGTTTTAATTTTTCATTAATGAAATAGAACATGAACTAGTACTTGGGTATTATTTATATGGTATTCATATTCATGTCCGCTTATTTTGATTTGAATAAAAAGCCATTTTTTTAATCTCAAAGTGTCCACTCTTTATTATGGTCATTTGAAAATTTTAAAAACTATTTTATGAAACGAAGTCTTTTTATGAAAATTAGATATCCTTGAAAATTATTATTGAATAATTAATACTATTACTAGGTATGTTGTGAAAATGTTTATATTAATAATTATTATTTTTGTATCGATATTTTATACAGGCAATGACACCAGTGATTTATCGTGTACCTGTAGTTGACCATCCCTTAGAAAAATGTAAAAATTTCGATTTTTAAAATGAGTATATTTCGGAAAAGGTGCGATAGATAAACTGCTTATTACACACCATTATCGCACTATTTTCCAGAGATCATCATTTTTAAAAACCTAAATTTTTATATTTTTGTCAACTACGGGTATATGGTCCACCACGTTACTCTACTATTATATTTAATTTATTTTGAAATAAACCGATTTCTGAAAAAATCTCTAGTTTACTCAAATTTTACAATTTATCCTCATATAATTTACTTCTTGTATTCAAAACAATAAAATAAAATCTTTATAGTGAAAAGAATCTCGCCCGAAATTAACCTAATACTAATAGTAGTTCACTTGCTTGTCATTGACACACATTTTAAGTAAAAAATCAATATGCTCCAACGCCTCGGTGATAAGGCCATACTAGGTCAAATTCTTCGCGAGTACTTCTCGTTAATTCGACACATCGAACTGGTCGTTGAATATTTTAAACCGTACAAAGGGCACATGAAATTGAACACCGCAAATCAATTAGTACAGGTGTGTTTCAAATTGAAACTAGAATACACGTTTCGATTTCACAAAACAGACATAACAATCCGAATCGCTTTTAACAGCATTCACCACTACTATTCAAATCCATCACGAAAACGCTCGAATCAACAGTAACAAGTCCAACTTGATTAACCCGATTCGAAAGGATCCGACAAAACCCAATTGAACGAAATGTCAAGCAACAAAAGTCCCTCGAATGGAGCCATCCTCGCCGAATGAGAATCGACGATTATTGAGATCCCAGAACAGCGGTTTTTCTTATCCTCCTTTTGTCCAAAAGCACGGCAGCCGACCCTCGGCCGGGATTACCCTTCAGAGGGCAAAAACGGCCCTGCATTATATCAGCTGATTTATGTGGAGTTGAATTAATCGGAACTGTTGACCGGCCTGATATAATCTCGGCGTTGCGTAATGGAAAATGTGTGTACCGCGCGACAACTTCTCGAATTGCGGTCGGAAAATTGTTATGATGGCGTCACGGCTTGTCGTCAGCTGACGGGGCGGATGGACATGTGTGCAATCGTTAAATAATGTCGTAAAAACTGTAATCTGTTTGTTTTTACGGTGGAGAGTGAATTTTTTTTGGGTTCGGTCTAATTGTGGTTTGGAAAGTTATGTCGCGTCGACGCGTTCGAGTTTAGTGTGCCGCCATTTTTATCTAATAATAAGATTATGGGGACGATTTGAACGTGTATTGTATAATGTGAATTTTATGAAATTGATGTGCATTAAAAAAAATAATGTAAAATAATTCGATAAAATATTTTGATCATTAGAAAAATATCTGTACCTTAAAACAAATAAAACGTGCATTAGAATGAATGTAAATAAAAGATCGGCAATCCCGCAAATGCGAAGAGGGTGAAATACTAACTATTACCATTATTCACAACTTTCATAATAGGATCAAATTGTTAATAATAATAATAATAATAATAATAATAATAATAAACATTTATTTATAGAGAAATACATATACATAATGTTTAAAATATAAATACAAAAATACCACCCTGGCATTACAGGTTTCCCCAAACCGCCAAGGTGGTTAAAAAAATAAATAAAAATAAATAAATACAAAATAAAAGAAAAATGTAAACATACTCATAAAATCAAAAATTAACAAAAAACTAAAACAAAAATAAAAATAAAAGGAAAATTATTCCATACATACACGCATACAATCACTCACACAAAAGGTCCAAATTACACCTGACAAACACATTCAACTCATTCACACGAATCTGGAACAAGTCAAGATGCTCACTAAGTACATTAAAATGTGATTAAAATTAAGTTACGTTAAAATTTTAACAAAACGAAACGTCGACAGTTGTATTGTATGTATTATCTGTAGAGGAAGACTTTACTCTAGCGAAATTTCCACCTCTCGATTATTTCAATGCACAAATTATTTTTTCTATTGTTCATTTCATATTTTTTAATACTTACTTTATAATGCACAATTTTTTTTTCATTGCACACTATGTACAAATAAAATGTGGCTCAATACGAAATTCTTTAATGCACAAGAAACAAAACACATCGTGTATTATTCTACTGCACGAGTAATTCGTTTTGAGGTACAGTTAAATCGCACCCATAAAATTATATAGTTTTTTATTGAAATTTCAAAAGTTTACTGCGTAAAAGAATTAGTGTTATCTTTTGCATTTTTATCTTATCACTGAATGTTTACTGAGACAACGGCATAAAAAATTACTAATCATAAAGTCACCTTATTAAAAATTTTAAACATGAGTAACGCATTGCACAATCAAGCTTAAAATTGCTATTGGTTGTTTAAACAACATAAACATTTCTCATCGTTCAAAAACATTTATTTAATAAAACAAACAAACCAATTTTTTATTTAAACATCGAAACAGATTTCGATCAATCGATTCGTCACAACTTTAAACCATATACACACTTACAACGATCGATTCCGTCGAAAAAAAAACACAGCCTTGATTCCATTCCCCTTACATAACCGAATTACCAATATCGCCGGCCATAAACTCCACATAATCCCATTCGCAATCGCAACAATCTCCAAACTCAGATGAGCATCAACAAGAAAAGTATCGAACAAAACCGAATTTCGCCAACAAAGAATGTCCTTAGCACGTAACGAGCCAGCACGTACGCTCAATTGTACGTTACGAACAAAACCGTGAACCGTGTGTATGCCAATCAGTGAACGGTGAGGTCATTCGGTAACACCTGAGGAACAAAAACAGATCAAGACACCGAGGGTCCGTTGGGTGGACGTGATCGAAATGTTGAGTCGAACCTTTATGATGGTAATAAAATATATCACGTATAGTCATCGATGGGTGAATGCGCCGTGTGCATTTCACTTGTTGCAATGTTGTGCAATGGAATTGGAGCGGCTGAGTCACGATTTGTTCGTGGTTTCTTGAATGAATGAGTTTTTGGTTATTGTATGTAAACTATGTAATGTTTGTTGTAGGAAAATTTATGGGTTTGAGGATGATAAAAGTGTTGGAGCTTTTAATAAATTGCTTCGGGAACGATGTAGGATCTTTTACAGGTGTGGCAAATGTAGCTTTGTTTCGTTGTGATCCAAAGATATAATATTGAACAAAGGTTTTTTTAAATGTGAATGAAGACTTTTTGAATAATCTGATATTGTCAGAAGCTCGTACTTTTTCCTAATTAGGGAAGTAACTCTCGGTGAGTTTGTATACTAAAAATTTTTCTATACCTTTTCTCAAGTCAACAATACACTTCCGCATACAATATCTCACTGACTCCAATCAACAAAACTAAACCATTGTCAACCAAAAACAAAGGTCAAGTTATAAAAAAAAACTCGAAAAATTATATATTATATTCTTTCCCGTTATAAATTCCGAATTTAACAAAAAAACCTTTATTCAGAACTGGCGCACTTTAACTAAACACACACAACGTAACGTCCCAATATTGACGCAAAGCATCAAATCTTTCGAGCACACACAACAATAGCCATATACCTCGGAAGAAAGCAAACGTGTGAAACAGGGTCACCATGTGACGTACATCAGTAACATCCCAAATTCTGGTTACGAACTTTGCATAACAGGTTATAAACGAACTTTCATATGACCGAGATGTTCCGCGAGAGGGACAAGCCAACACGTTGCACAGCCAAACAGACAAGGACAACAACAAAAGCTTGATCCACTTAGCTAAAACCACAATCCAGGTGTTTGACCCACCTTATGCGGCCGCCGCGTAATGCAACGACGTCGTAAAAAAACATTAGAGCGTAATAGAGTTTATTCGATGCCTCTAATCCCGATGTGATAAGGGGTAGCCATTTTAGGAGTGCTCCCGAGGCACGCGCCGTTGCGCCCTTCGGTAAATTAAAGCCATTCATCCGCTGTTTCCCAGGGGAGCTTTAAATCGCGATTATCAAAAAATTATTGCGAATAGTCATCGCTGACTTGGATTTGTTCGCATTTTTGCGCGCCTCGGGCCGAATCGTTCAAAAGGTGCTGTCTATCTGTGTCAAGTTTTTTTTTTGTTTTATGAGGCTAGACGCTTGTAGAATTTATTGTAAGGTATTTTTTTTGTGTTGTAAACACCCGCAAGGTGTATATGTTCGAACGGACGCTTTTTAGGTTATGTGTCAGATTCCGAAGCGCGAGTTTCGCGCACTTTTTAACGTTTGACGTTTATGAAAACCATAGACAATCCAACTCCTAACGAGGATAATGAAATTAAATTTTGAAAAAAATTGGTTATTATTCAGTTTTCACTTTCGATAATTAATTTTATTAGAAATTGACGATTGTGCATCGGATAATCAAATAATGCGTTCACAATTCAACCCTCCATGATAAAGTTATTTTTTTTGGGTGCGTCTCTTAAGCCGTTTATCAAAAAGTAACGAGCGTTACGAACGCATGAAATTCAATCGATACACGCTCTACTCTCGTCTTGAATATAAATTTCAACCCGTTTCGATACAGAAGCTGTGATAAGTGATAAAACATAATCAAGTTTCAATTCCAACGCCTCCAACCATACGCGTTCTTTCAAATAACGACAATAGAAATTTCCTTATGAAAAAAAAGCGTCTAGACGTAACATTTAGACCTTTTGTATTCGAAGAACAGCGCATTCATGAATGCACTTATCTCTTTGAAATTGTCTGAAAACAAACACATTTCTACGTTCAGATAAAACGAAAATCGACGTTAACGTGCACTACGGTTACGTTTCACGATTCACAGCATACAAACCATTGAAATGTGCATAGCGAATTGTGCTTTCCAAACAATCCGAATGCAATTTTAACCAAGATGGCCAGCATGTGCGGTTCACTCGATCCAAATGTTTTCACTAAAAATAACACAGGTCAGATGCTTCGGTGCGTTCTGTACAACACGCGTGTATGGAAAGAGTCCAAAACTGGGAAATTCGAAGAACTTTAGAAATGTTCTAAACAGAGCGGTCGCACATTGTTATTGTTATGTTGTTTGAGTTGAAATCAAAATTAAAAATGGCACATAAACAAACAGAGTGCGCGTAGAACGTCCGACCAACTTCGATATCAGTCACGTACTGGAGCGAGAGTCGCATAACCGCCTATAGTAGTAGAACCGTGTGTTTTGGTATGAATTCCGTTCTCTACCTCGTTCATGGATTTGAAAAATCATTTTATTTTTAAAATTTTTGATAATGTTTAATTTGCTAATTTGAAGTTGAAAAAATATTATAAAATACAATCATCGGGGATCGAGTTTCATAAAAATTAAAGTTTTTGAATATTATTTTTTGCGAAGAATGGATGTTATGTACTAATTTTGATTATAAGTACTTCCAACTAGGTAGCTGAAAAATATTTCGTTTTTTTGGTTGTTTTTTTTTTTACATTTACTAAACGTCTTATTGATTGCGTTTTTGAGAATTTAATTATAATGATAATAAATGGCATATTCGAAACAGGACAATTCTTCCAAATATGTGCTGTTGAAATTATAAACATTTTAGTGCTGTTTACTCAATTAATAATTGGAGAGACATCTTTCGAAGAACGATGCATTTATTTTATACATTAAAATAGTTATTTTTTAGTCAATAACTATCAATCTTAACCAGATCAACTTTCATTAAATTAATTCGACATTAAAAATTCACGTAGGAAATAAGCGTGGTAACGGAGCAACACTTTTCAACACATTCTAACTACACCCGCGGGGAAAAATTCGCAGTAAACGAGATTAGAATGTGACTGAAAAAAGATACACCTATGTTTTACCTGTGTTTCTCCATTTCGCGGAATTCCTTAAAGATTGCACAAAATGCGATTTTAATTGACAGTCCACCGCATCAACACCGACGACTCCGACGATTAACCGTTCACATTAAACTTGATTAAGCACCAATCAATTCTCATTAACATATCCACTCGAATATTCGACGCTAATCAACCGGTAATATTTAGTTTTGAACGTGACCATTTCAATTACCGTTAAAGGACATAACATTCAGATATGCATGCCCGTTTAAAATTCCACATTCGACCAAACATTTGGGAATTCCCCGTACGAAATAAAGGCAAGGGCAGGTAACATTAAGTTTTTATTCAACGCGATGGGATCTTCGAGGGGGTTAGTTCTTAGTTCTGCACAAGCATACTAAAATATTATACGGCATACGTTCCTCCGTTTCCTTTCCCGCGTTTTTTCGAGAGCCCTCAACTTTTACGCCGTCGTTTTTGTATAATTAAATTTTAGAGACGGCGCCCTTTTTTGAATTTTTCACCTGGCAAAGTCGACTCTGCACCGTGAAATATTGCACGTGTGGCCGACGAGAACGTGATCTCTCTGAGGGTCACGAATCCTCCGAGAGGAACGTGTGTCGGGTAATTGTGTCTTTTTTTATTTTTCAAAACGATTTTCCCTTTTGTGGTCTTCCTATGAAAACGCCGCCTTCTTCGTGTGTGAAGTTCGATGGATTGCTCTTTCCACGATACACCACTGAAAACAGTGTTTTAATTCTATTATATTTAAAGTAGCTTATATTTTTATTGGTCATTATCATTATCGTTTGCAGACAATCTTCATTTATTAATTGATTTATGAAAACTCTTCTTTTGCACACTTGTCTTGAGCAATTCTCTTACAATTTGCTCCACATATTATTTTTAAATTCCATTCCTTCGTCTTTTTTCTTTCACAATCGCCAAAATATCATTCCAGTACTTCATGTGTTTATTTTTCATCAATATGTGATCGACTCATTGCCATTTCAATCATTTTACTCGGATTAAAATATTCATCATTTTCTCACTTATAAATTCCTTTTTCTGTCTTTTATACTCTGATTAACAATTTAGTGGATACTTTGTTGAAGATTTTCTGCTAAAGAATTTTTGCTAAATCGTTAAACATTTTTATTACGAAAATTAAGCAATTGGCAAAACTGCTGATACAATCCTAATCCTAATATGTAAAAGCCCTTATATATTTTTTAACAATTAACAACATAATTCAATATCAATCAAATACAACCAGTCTTCAAAAGCGGCACAAGGAACCGATCTCGCAAAAAAATCGATTACAGCAAATCAAATCGGTCACGAATTCCTCATTAACCTTCGCGATTCGCAAATAGCGAAAACTTTCTGAAACCGAGCATCGTTAATACGTCCGACAACGTCCATTGTTAAAATTACAAACATAATATTTTTCGCAAGTTGATTTGTTTTCGGTACGTGTTGGGCGTACAGAGAGGTCGCAATGCGACACCGTGTAAAATAATTACATACACAAATGAATCGAATAATTTCAAAAGGCGACATGTTCCGTTTGATTATATTTTTTTTGTGGAAAATAACATATAACAATTTGAATATATATGAAAATGAGCTGAAATGAAGGTTGTTTTTTGATAATATTATACTTAACAATAGAATTTTAATTTTTTTAGTGAAAATATCACGTTTAATTTATGGTTATGTTGATTATGCAAAACGTTTACACAGCTCATGGAGCGTGATAGTATTTAATTGCAATAATTTATTCGTGAGAAAGGTGAATAGCTTCGACCGCGATAAGGAGCACGTCCTTTTGATTCGTAACATTTCTGAAATTGTAATACGAATACGCGTTTCAGATAATGGAATTCATTATTCAGAAAGATTGAAGCGATTTGAGATGGGAGTTCTGTGAAAATTTGACGTTTTTCGCGGAATCGAGTATGAAAACAATATGGGTAGGACTAGATTGATGTTTAAATGGTTAATAATTCAATAAATACATATATAAATTTGATCTTGACGATAAAATATTTTATTATAAATATTTTATTTGAGAAAAATATAACATCATCAAGAAATTATTATGTGTATCGAAACAAAAAAATTGTGCGTCGATACAATTAAATGTAATTTTTTTAGTTTTTTTCAAATACACTATTTTTTAAAGATCTTCATAGTTTATCAACAAATAACGCGATTACTTTTTGAGTTCAGTGAGACTATTCAATAAGAAATGATACAAATTCTTTAAAAAATACGTTATTATTTATTTATCATTTTGAAAAATTCCTGAACTTCAGATAGTTATTAAAAAAAACTT
This sequence comes from Hydropsyche tenuis, assembly GCA_009617725.1. Classification (NCBI taxonomy): domain Eukaryota; kingdom Metazoa; phylum Arthropoda; class Insecta; order Trichoptera; family Hydropsychidae; genus Hydropsyche; species Hydropsyche tenuis. The sequence continues at coordinate 5,453,077 of VTON01000004.1, forward strand.
AATCACACATTTAAAATTTAGTAAACTTCAAATGACATCGTACAACTATAAATCGATAGATAATTCAAAAACCATTTCCAACACAAACATAAAATTTCAACGATTCAATACGAAAAGTGTTCTTGAACTTCGTCGAACATCTATTTATAAAAACACAAAAATCGCATCAGATCCCAACCAAAAAACGAAAAACCCAACCACCAACTCCCACCGAATTTCTTCCATCCTACGAAGTGAAACTTCACGACATCGTTAAGCGTCTATTTAATTTCAAAGCCCGTCTTGTCGGCCGTTTCGAACGCATAACGAAGCGTAAATATTTTCGTCGGACATGCGAAAAGTGAACGTATTTAGAATACAAGAAGAAAACTGACCGTTTTTCCCGCCGAGGGGTCTAGGACCCCGGTCGTCTTTATAAATAACGTCACGTCGACGAACGTCCTCGTGGAATGTCTTTATTTTAATGAAAAAAGCACTCGCGGCGAAAAACAGCCGTTTTAATATGCGAGGCGCACTATTAGAATTTTTCAGCCGGTGTGCATTTTTCTGAAATATGATCGTGCCGGGTGATGGAAGGGACGTGGATTCGTGAAGCACGTTCGCGGTTTGAGTCCTCTGTGTATTTGCGTAATTGACTCAAATTGTGTTGTGTTTTGTGTTATGTTTCAGGGTAATGGTTGAATTTTTTTTATGGAATTTTCGTTTAAAAAAAATGAGACATCTATTATAGGTTTTGTTTATTATTATTTTTTTTCGAGTAAATTGTATTGAAATTGGAGAATTTTAAGTTTTTCGTAATATAAATCTTATGATCTTAATGCAATGATGCACAATCCGCAGCCCTCCAAAGCTATGTGCGGCCCGGCTAGTTATTAACTGCTGTTGCCGACTAAAGTTTTTATTTGATTCTAATTTATTATGATACTATAATATATATTTTAAATAAGTACTTTCTACCATTATAGAATTCTCCAACTATGTATTTTTTATTTTTCATTGCAGTCTGCGAAAAATTGGCAAATGGGAAAATTGGCTTGGTTGTCAAAAAGATTGTGCACCACTGCCTTAATAGGTGTTAAAAGTGAAAAAACTAAAATTTAACAATTTTTCATGGTATATTTTAACATTATCGAAATAATTTGAAAGAGAATAATGCTCAAGCTTTTTTCTAATTTATTTAAAAAAAAACTATGTACATTGAAGTGGTTATAGTCCAAAATAAAACTCGTAAAAGCTTCCATTTTAGTCTTTTACTATATTATTTTGATCAAAACTAACAATAAAATTTAAAAGCACCAATCGATAAAAATCTTTTTTGATTAATCATAACCACCTCACTGTAAAAATATTAGAATTTATTGCCAAAACCTAAAATTTAACAATCTTAAAACTTTTATAAGATATGGGTAACAACACCAGTGATAGACCATGTCCCTGTAATTAACCATCTCTCAGAAATACGTAAAAATGAACGTTTTTAAATATGATAATTTTTAGGAAATGGTGCGATAATAGGCAGATTATTAAAACTTATCTATCACACCCTTTCCGAAAGATTATCATCTTCAAAAAACTTAATTTTCACATTTTTCCGAGAGATAGTCAACTACAGGTACATACTCCATCACTGGTGTCGTCATCCTGTTTATTTTAAAATTATTTAAACCCATTACTTTAAAAACATGAACTTGTAATTATGTTCAACATCGGTCATTGCAATTCTAAATGTCATTGACCCTATAAAACTTTTTTTTTAATAAAAATGCATATACACTTTCAAATTAGTATCTTCAGTATCGTGCAGCGCTAAAACCAAATTGGCAAATATTTTACATCCATAAAAGAAAACTGCAAATGTCGTGTTAAAACGGCGTTCATTACGCGGCAAAAGCCAGACGTGCAATGACCACCGCGCCCAGAAACCCCCCCGGAAAAAAGACAGAATAAAACAAACGGAAGAAATAAGAGCATGTATTTCGTTTCAGAGGATTTTCAGCCGACGAACGTATTTATATCCTGAACACGAAACGCCGAAGCGGGAGGGAAAAAACGGAAACTTTTCGCTTAGTTTTAGCACAGATGCGGACTGGAAGATGGGTGTGTGCGTATTGTATAATACGTTCTGTACATATCGTCCCTTGCTAACGTTGATAAATATGTCCCAGAGGGATGCTGACAATTGGGATGAATCACTTTAATAACGAGTAAAAGGATACCCTTTCGTTTGTCGCCCTTTCGCGCGGACTCATTTGATAATGTCGCGTCCACCATGGAAAAAAATATATATTGGAAGTCTTGTTTGATGAAATTATCTGTGAATAATGCGTATATAATATTGTTTGGTGTATTTTTTGAAATTTACTGTTTATTTTTTCGAATTTCTTTGTGAGCTGTAAAAATGTAAAACAATGTTAGGGTGTGACGGGTCGTCCCCGGGGAACAAAAACACTATAATATTTCTGTATGCAAAAATGATTGCGTGTTTCATAAAAATTCACGGCGCAGACGAAAAAGTCATAAACAACGATAAAATTTTCGTGATGTTTTTCCGATTCCAGACAGTTATTTCTCATTAGGGGCATGCAATATTTTTTTCAAGCCACCTTCTACGCATCGTCTCATACACAGTTCATGCATATAATTAAATTTGATCGTCCTAATATAGGGTTATGGCTCGTGCAATATCGCAAACCACTAAAGGGTTTTGGGTCACTGAATAAATACCACTGAAACTAGTGCATTTGTAACCAACCCCTCGACTATTGTGCCTGTCCGTACCACTTTCGTGATAGGTGACTCGTTCTGTTTTCACTAATACAAGATCAGATATTCGCAAATTTACCTATTTGGGTCAATAGGGCGAATCAATGTTATTTTTTATTGTTATTGGAAAATCATAAGAAAAATTGATAAAAAATAGTATTATACTTTGTACATAGATGGCACTAAAAATGATTTATTTTCTTTTGATTAAAATATGTTTCGAATATGTACAAAAAATAGTTTTAATATTTATATCACATATTAATTAAATAATTTGAGAATATAAATTAATAAAAATAATAAATTGGTTCACGTCTTCGCTGAAAAGCGCCATTAAGAATCAGAACTTTTTTTATGAAAAAATGTCAAAATATTACGAAAACGATGGCACGATCGCGTGCAAACCAACTCGGAATTGGGTCGGCGGAATTCGGACGACACTTTTATTGCGACAAAACGAGCGTCGGACATGTTTATTGATGAACATGATAGATAGGTCGAGACTATCGTCGTGTTGATGTTAATTGACAGCGTGGACAATGGACACAATCCGACTTCGGACATTATCGCACATGTTGCGTGACCGTATAAGTGCCGAATCGTGATAATCCTGACGATTATTGAACGGGATCAATCCGGATTAGTCGGTATAGTAAAACGGAATCGATCGAGTTGTTATTGTCGTTCAATATTCTGTTTTGGAATAAGATCTTTTCAGACCTGTATATTCCGCTTAGGGAATCAATTATTGGGTTTATCGATAATTCAACATGAATTGACCACCCCGAGCAACTCTCATTCAGCAAAATAAAATAATATAATAAAAGCTTTAATAGGAAAACAAAGACAAATTTGACAATGGCTCGTTTTGATTAAAAGTACATAAAAGACACGCGATCTCGACTAAATAGTAAACACATATTATAATTTTATATTATATAAGAAATTCATATAAAAGTTGCGTGTACCTTTTCTAATGTTAGATGTATAATAAAAAGCTTGAAATAAAACGCTACCACTCAATCAGATACGATCACGTTATTTTATCGCTTGATATCAATTGATTATTGTGCTTTAAAACATTTTCGGGTCATTCACTAAATTATCTACTTCTAATTGTAAATATATTTTGGGACCTTTGTAAATCGATAATAGTCAATATTTGATGTTTCAAAAATATATATTTCAAAAAACGTGTCTGAACCGACACAGATAAGTGAATATCGATTGTCGCACCACTTCGGCGAGACCTATCTATGTATTTTTCTAATCAGATAAATCCTATTTTGTGGCCTTTTAAAAATATATTGAATTTTCGAGATAAATTTTACGGTGGTATTACTGGTATTCGATAAAAATGAAAAAAAAATTCTTATGATACTGATAATTTTTTAGTTAACTCAACAATGAATTTTATCGTCCAGTTGACGGAAATACTATATCGATCATATTTTTTCAATCATACTCTTTCAAAATCGTTCCACAACGTCCAGTTACACGTCATTTCTTTTCACGTCCAAATTAACGACTCACACGAGTAATTTGTCTTTATAAAGCGCGATTTTACACGCCACCATTGAAAAGAAAGGGGCGAGTCGAATCGGGGGGTAGTTCATATGAGCCAGACGTGCATTGTGCCGAATCTACATAGAAATGTAAACCGTTTCATATTTTTTATATTTTTATTTTCTCCTGCGATCGCAGCATCTGTTTTTATTTATGGAGCACATCTGGCCGGTGAAATGCGATGCTCTAGCTCTAGCTCTCGAAGATGCATCTTATTTGTGACCCAAATCGATTTTAAGGGTTACTTGCGATCCGTCCATTTTTATGATTGGAATTGGCTTAAGTGTTTACTTTTGTGATAAAACATAAAGAACGATTATAAATGTCTTATCGGTATCTAAATCGTTTTATTAGTATTCTTGGTTATTTGCGATTTGTTAAATTAATTCAATTGTTAAAATTGCTTATGCGTCTCTCTATACGCACTGATTTTATTAGAAGGTTAATTTATAAGGGCATTCTGTTGTTTCAATTGGATCTATTTGGTGCATCATTGAAAATATGATTAATAACGATTTATAAATATTTTCGCGGTCTGTTCAATGTTTTCAGATACTCAATGGTTTATTGAATGTGAAATTTTGATGCATAATTTATAATATTTGGAAAATGTTAATGTATTCATCTTTTTACTGCCTAATAGACGTCAATTCAGGTCAAAAGCTAGAATTGACATTGACGTTAGTTCAAAATTGAGCGCAATTGCGCTCATACGGTATCGCGTTACTTAACAATTTCGAAAAATATTATTTTACATATACTGCGTCCATTCTGATGCTGAATTTCAAATTATGGACATATAGGTCAACAATTTATAATAAGTTTGTCACATTCGACTATTCCAATAAATCATTGAAGTTAAGCATCAAGTTTTGCGATCATTAGATGTATGTATTAAGAATGTAGACAAGATTTACAAAAATAAAAATAAAGAGGACCAAATATATTATATAGATTAACGAAAATGTAGAGATATTAATCAATGAACAATAAATAATCTTGTCATCGTCATTATACATTAGGGAGATCAGATTTACTGTAATTTTCATTTACCGATAATTCGGTATATCTTTTAATAATTACCGATTTACCGGTAAATTAAATTTTAAATAAAAAACCGGAAAAAATAATGAAAAGCTGAAATAACCGTAAAACCAAAAATACTTTTCGAAAAAAAACAATATTTAAAAAAAAACCGTACCTAATCCGACATTTTTTCAAAAATATTCGAAACCCAAAAAAATATTTAAATATTGAAAATTTACCGGTAAATTAACGTAACGTAATTACTGTAGTTATTTAGATCATTTACCGGTAATGACTTTCCTGTTATACATTGTGGAGAATTGGGAAAATTAAATCCAACTTTGAATAGCAAAAATTCGTATATCATCATCATACGTAGTGAAGTATTAGTTTTTCATTCAGCAATAAATAGCATCATAAACGTGTCATCACATATAATATAGTGATAAGAAAAAGTAGCCTACAAAGAATTTCCTCTTCTAAATTCAAGGCTACCTCTCTTATCCATCTACCGATTACTAAACAAAAACTCCGACACATCCAACAAAACAAAACCATCAAAAAAACTCACCTTTCTTTATTTCACGATGGACAACCGGCTCGCCAGCAACTCCCAATCAACCACAACTCGAAACCATCATCGCCTTCACACCGCAAAGCACAACCGACTCAAAAACCATCATCACTGAAACAATACCCGACACTGAAAACACCGATAAGGCCGCAACGCGCGTCGTCGCCGACCAGCAACCGCGCGACAATTGAAAAGCGCGATAAACGCTCCCCGCGCGAATTCGAATTAGAGCGCCGCGATTGGCCCCCCTGTTGGCCGACGGCTGGGCGATTTAGCGGCCAACCGCCCTGTTCGCCACCCCGCGGTTTTGCGCAATTTTATTTTCGTTTTCGGGTCGGCGACTCGCGCATAATTGTGATCGAAATATGGGCGATCGCGCAACGCGGTTCTATTTTCGCGCCATTCCGAATTTTGCTTCCTGTTTTCTGCGCGAATTCCTGCTTGATCGTGCTTTTTTGGGTCGATGCGTTTTTGCGGATTCGGAAATGGATGTGCGAAATCATTGTGACGTGTGTTGTCGATGCTGTATTGAATGGGGTCCAATGTAAATAAATGGATCGGTGGTTGTTTTATTTTAGAAAATAGAATAATGCATAATGTAGAGTCTTTCAATAGGGACGCTCGAATTTTTTTAAATTATAGCAACCATGTTGTTAAAGTGACGTCTGTCAAATTTGTTGTCAATTGTTTAATAGTACGGCAAATCACCATTGAAGTTTAAAGCGTTGAACAACGTGTGCAAATCATCAAATTTTATTGTACATTTTAAAAATTAACGTTCCTATTTAAAGATTCGTTGAATTTGATTATTAATGGAGGATTTATGATTTCAATTGATTTTTTTTTATTATTCTTGGTCACTTTTGCTCTATTTTGTCAATTATACGCCACCCGCGAAGAAAGCGTGCTCTGATTGTAAGAGTAACGTTTTCTGGAATAAAGCCCAACATTTTTTTATAAATAACTCAAACTGTCGAGTTAAGCGTACGTTTAGAAATACGCAAATCGATATAACTATGTAATATGTATTTCACTTGAATTGAAATTATTAAAGATCTGGCAAAATTCAGTGGTATTCAAACGATGCGGTGAAATTTTAAAATCCATAACTGATCAATTATTAAATTTTAAATTAATTAATAGCTGATTAAAATTCTATCTAATCAAACGTGTTTGAAGTTAAATAATATTTTTTGTGGTTAGTAAATCGATTTTATAAAAAGTGGTTTAGTATTAAAAATTTCTCGTACTTGTCTCATTTAAAAAAAAAAACCTAAATATCTAATGATTAGAAAGGTTAATTTTTAAATAGATATTATTTAGACCGGTAGTCCTTAATCTTTTGCTACTCACGACCTCCCTCCCCGATTTTAGCGTATTTTGAAAAAAATTGTATTTATTTTAAAATTATAATAATAAATTCACAATTTTCCATTTTTAAGTCAATTATTTACTAAATGTGTACTAAATATCAGATTAATTAAAAAATCATCACCTTCAACAATAATCAAATATTTTTTCAAGACTTCCCCAAAAATTTACAGTCCCCATTAACATACATACTCCATAATATTAAAATAAATAAATAACAATACAAAAAACCTATATCATTAAAAAAATAACCTCAAAACGATTTCGCCACACATTTCACATCATCGGAAACGAAACGCAAAACGAAACGAAAAACGCAACAACAACCAAAAAAAAAAAACGCACAATTTTGACATAACGCAGCGACACGTTCCCGCAACGATCCGAATTCGAACCGGCGTTCATTTCGCGCCAAAAATGCAAACGTTCGCAATTTCGCTCGGTAGGCGGCAGCACGAGCGCACCGCGCCGGCCGCCGTTCGCAACTGACAAACGGACGCCGGTTCGAATTCGAATTCGCGCGCTTTTCTCTCCTTTTCTTTTTCGCCGGCGAGAGCGGAAGCCGCAATGTCCGAAAATAAAAGCGATGGCGTCTGTAAATTCGGCGGAGTAGTTGTTTGTGCATCCGCGTTAATAAATTGTGGACGTAATTGCTTGTTTTTTTTTGCGATTGGATTTATGTTTTTGATTTTTGCGTTGATGTGTTTAGAGTTGGCTGGCGTTATTGTATTTTGGATTTGTCGATATATTGAATTGTGGTATTGTTTAAGTCTTACGATTGGTGTGTTTTGAAGGTTTGTGTTTGTTTTTTTGGTGAATGTTTTTTATGTTGGTTTTCAGTAATCAATGGATGTGTTGACAGTTATTTGATTAAATGATCAGTAATTTTACATAAAATGATCAGATTTAAATTAAAACGATCAATGATTCGAAGAACTTGGTAATTTTATTTAGACAGTTCATAAATATTATATTTAAAATTGTTTATGTCATCAAATTGAAGTAAATGCTGTAAAATTAAAAAAATAATAATATTTTCTTCAACCGAATCGTTTACAATTAATTACTATCTATTTTTTTTGTAATAATTTAAGTTGCTGACCATATTATGAATTGGTAATATTAAATAAATTGAATTCCGAACGTTTGCGGTTACATTTCCATTCAATGAACGAATAAACCAAAATTTCTGTAGACACAAAGGGTTTTGTTCCATTTATCTAGAATCCTAGAGTCGAAGATAAACGTTATCTCCCACATTCACTACTCTTATCATTCAGTGTGTGGAAAAGTTTTTGTTCCAATTGCAAAATGTATCTATGTACATATATCCGATCGTCCTTATATAGAATACAAAACTATATAATCGAACATGAATTTATTTTATTATTTATTTAATTATTTTAAATTTCAACCGTTTTGAAACTCTATTATTGAATCAATTCATTCAAAAACAATCACTGAACCAATTTTTATTGATAATTTCGATCAATGAAACCTGGTTGAGTTAGTTGATGTAATTTAAAAGAAATATACCTAGTTCATCACTTCGAAAATTTTTGATGCTCTTTCAATCAAAATGAATTTATTTATTTAACTACATATGTATTTCAAATGTTTAACCATTTTACGACTTCATTATTGATTCAATTCATTCAAAAAAGTAACTGAATCAATTTTTATTGATAATTTCGATCAAAGAAATCTGGTTGAGTTAGTTGATTTATTAATTAGTTCATTATTTAGAAATTTTTCAGTTCTCTTTCAATTGAACATGAATTTATTTAATTTTTTCCATTAACCTTTATACAACTCTATTTTTGGTCTAATTCATTCAAAAAAGTCACCGAAACCATTTTTATTGACAATTTCGATCAATGACACCTGGTTAAGTTAGTTGATCTAATTTATATCGATCCATCGTTTCAAATTCAATCAAACTTGAAACATTCTTTTCAAAAACCTTGTACATCAAATTCCAAAGCTTCTTCCAGCTCCAAACCACAAACGTACACAAGAACACTTTTACTAGTTCACTTGTCCAGAATTAGAAGTCGGCAATGGCGTGCATTATTAGCAATCTTTGAACGGCGTGTTGGTCCGATTGAGGTTGGAGAGGACTCCGCGTGTTCCCCAATCTTTTATTTTCGTTCAGCGGTTGCTCATATGCGTTGGGACTGAAATAGCTTCAGACTAGTAGCGTGTTTTTCAGAAACGATGATCGCCTGCGAGATGAATAGAAAAAACCGCGGTTTAATTAGCTCGGAACGGCGTGTACGAGTGTGGCTCGTATTGTTAGCCAAAAGTTGCGTGTCATTGATATTTTAATGTGTTTGTTTTTTGTTGTGGGATGATTTGGGAGAGGGTTTTTGGTGGTGTTGATTGGTGGTTTTTGAGTGGTGGTTTTTGAGTGGTGGTTGTTGGATGGGGTTGGGTGAATGATGGTTTGGTGTAATGAATAGTAGATTGGGTGTTATGTTAGGAATTTTGATTATTTTTTTGGATTTATATATTAATATTGTGGTTATGAACATATTAGAAATTATTATGAAATTTATATTGCAAAAATTTCAAGAAATCCTAGAATAAAAATCTGATTCGTGCGATAATTTTTATTTAGAAAAATTTTCTCGTTTATTTTATCATACAAATTTAATTTCAATTAATTATTGAATAATAAATATTTTAGGAATGGATAAAATAAATTACATATTTATCCAAATTTGAAAATAAATTTTGACATCTAATAGTATGTTTTTCAAGCTCTTTCTGAAAACGTGAGATAATTTCAATAATTTCAATAGATGTCATTATAAAACTGAATAATTTTTACATAATACTTTTCAAAAATTAAAACATCTGTATAATTGTTCCATTAATTAAAAAAAAGTATTAATTTAAAAATATTCGATATAAGAAAGTTAATAATATAAAAAAATTGAAAGCCGTGACCTTGAATACTAAACAAGTTATATGTATTATATTGCTAAAATACTAATCGAGTTCGAATTAACTCTCACTGACATACTAACATATTTTCTTGACTAAAAAATTAAAGTTGTATGTATCTTAAAAAAATTTACAATAAAATAACACGAATTTAAGCATTACAGTTATCAGAATACACTCGAAAAATATTAAAAACGAAGAATCTTTACAACTTCATATCGTGCGATAAATAATTTTTTATTCACATATCTCAAATGAGATACGAATTGTAAACAGTGATATTTTTTTCCTAATAATTGCAATTGAATTATGACATAAACGTTAAAAAAAATATATACATTATCAATTATATCATTCGACTGATATCGCATCGTAATTGCAAAATTTCTATTTACATTTTTTTCAATGACACTTTTGTATATTATTAATTCATTTTTCATTGCGATATTCAATTAATATAATTAGTTGCAACTGCATTTTCTTGAACATTATTCAACACAATTGAATGGACCTTGTTTATAAGAAGCGCATTTAAATCAAACGAATGAAATTAGAACGGTTCATTTCATCATCGAGGAATTGATTTTGGAACGACTGTTTTTTACCAAATAACCACCATTGTTCGATCGATATTTCAGTAATGTTAACCACACAAAAACTATCCAACTTTTCGATCAAAGTCAAAGCATTCGCCACGCTCCTAATGAAGTCCATCGTGTCCTTTCAGCAAATTGGAAATATTAAATAAGATCGTCGACCCCTATTTAGAAAAAAATGCAAGTCAATACAAAAGATCAATGACTTTTCGAAAGCGCACTCGAAATTAGTTTCAATGTTGAAGTGATTTGCGGAAACTAGAGGAAATGATTTTATTTCCTGCCGAAATTGTATTACCAATGAAATTATGATTCATGTTTGACTAAATGCTGAACGAATTCTATTATCTCGGTGGTTTTATTATGACGGTTTTATTTTCATTTCAAGGTTTTGACAATTATCAGTTTGAACCTTGTCTTTGATCTAGAATATAAGTCGTTAGTTTTTTTTTTCGATAAAAAACTTTTCCCTATTACGTGCACTTATGAAAGGTATTATAAGTTGTTGTTAAATCATGAGTGTGATATTCGAAACTTTTCGATAGTCGATTGCAATTTATGAAGATTAAAATCACTAATTGTAATTTCACTTGTAACTTTCTCAAATTTTGCAATGTCTGTTTACACATTGCCAAAATGCGACAATTTGAACATTGTCACGGTCGTTTTACCTAAATTCATTGTTAAATTTAATTACAGGCTTGTAATGACCCGATTGAATAACTTTGCGAACGTACATCGTTAATGATTGAAACGGAAATATTATTTTTCTTATTAATTTCGTTATTTTCCATGGTCGAAATTTTCATAGACATTTGAATTAAAATAAAACTTTTGATATAGAAATATTTCTTATATGAAGATTCACTATAAACTGAAACGATTTTTTTATATAAAAGAGTTTATAACCAACACAAATATTACTATTACAAGAGGGTTTAACACTATCGATCCAATCCTTATCACTTCACGGGATTTGTGGATAGAATACTTAGAAATACGCAAACATCTATAACAGGCTTGTCCAAAATTTCAGTATGCGGGGGCCACTTACAAATTTAAAATCTCCAAATTTCAATTGTAGTAAATTCAAAACGTAATAAGTATTAAAATATTGATGAAGTTATTTATTTCCATTATAAAACTATTTTGATGAGTACATTTCGGAATAAAAATGCTGTTTGTTATGTTTGTTTTTGTGTGAAAAGTGGGGGCCACTTTGGCCCTTTGGACAAGCCTGATCTATAACGAAATTTACAAAAAATCAAAAACGTATTAAACAATAATAAAAATTGATATTTAATTACGACCAAAAAACCGTCTATGACCGTCGCATTGTTGATTTGCACCAACTGTCAAAACGGATAAAAATCATATCTAACTGTAAACCAATTCGATCATTATTCCAACGTGCACAAAATCTAAAATCGCATACCAAAACGTCCAAAATTTAACCATGTTCGCACCGCGCCGCATATATATACCGAAACCATGTGCTTTCGAGTCCAGTTAGCGCTCGTCCGTCGCGCGGCTCGCGTCGCCTCTGCGCCCCTCCCGAAAACATAACCTACAAAAAACTGACAGCTGAGATGACTTCGCAAACGGCGCTCGTATGGCTCTCAATCGCAGCTCTTTTCCCGCACCCAACATTCTCCTGGGGTGAGTACCTCCAAAACCCGACCGCATCGACGTGCCAAATCGCGAAAAACTCGCGTCCATTGCTATTTGCGACCGACCGCGCGTTGCATAATCATCGCCGAACGCTCCACCGTTGCGTTTTCATTCATGAAAGTGTTTGTTTGTGCAAATTTCGCGAGTTTTTCGCGAATTTGTGAGGCGGGCGCCGCGTGTCGGCACGTCCATTGCCCGGCTCGCGTTCGTCACGTAGGCCATCCCGCTTTCCGCGCGCCACCCTTTGGACACCCTCTTTCGCTCGAATGGTGAGTGGGGCAGTGATGGGATGGGTCTTTGGTCTTTGTGTTGGTCTGTGGTGTTTCTATTTCGGAAAATTATCGATCGGTTTTCGTGGATGTTTTTCGAAATTCGCGCGTAAATTCGGTCGTAGTCTCTCTCTTTTTGCGTCCAGCGCTTTTTCTTTTCGGCCTTCGTGAAAACGGCGCTAATTTTTTTTTTTCGAAGTCGTTGCGTAATGGTTTTAGGTGCAAGTACGATGCATGGTCTGCGTTGTTTATTTTACGATTCGATAAAAATGTTTGTTATATAAAAATTTTATGTAGCGAATTCGATTCGGTGTACAACTGTATAGTGGCGTAACTTCTATGACGCGGAGGTAGCAATGCATGCGGGCCCTTGGGACCAGAGGACCCAGATAACACCTATAAATACTTAAAAATATATATTTCAATGAAAAAATAATAATAAATTAAAACAAACCCAGAAAATCGATCCACAATGATTGAAAATATAAATAAAAAATCTTAATTATGTACAATGATGATTTATGAACCAGTTTTTGTTAAAAATTATGTTAAATAGATCGGAATTTAAATTGTAAACGGATTTCCTTATTTCGTTTTTAATTTTGGATCTTCAGTTTTCATTCTGAAACGATAGAGATACGTTTTTGCATTTGATCGCGTTTGCAGAATTGCAGAATTTGAAGACAATAAAAGAGGAAATTCTAATTATATGAGTTCCGTTATCAATTCAATTTTGTAAAAATAACAATAAAAAATACTAGGGAGGGGCCTTTTTCAAAATCTGCATGCGGCCCTAATTTTTCCAGTTACGCCACTGCAACTGTGATAAATGTTTTTAAATTTTCAGAAAATCATATCTGGGAATCGTTTTGGTATTTCGTGTTCCATCGCGCGGTGATAACGCGTCCGCATATTTACTTTTGAAAACAAGGTCACGAAACCGAGTTTTTTGAGACCACATTTTCGATAGTATTGGATTTTTTTTGTCTGTATTCGATATGCGAATTTCCAATTTTATAGTTTGATGAAAAAAATGCGGTCCGATTTGCGTATCCGTTTTGTGTCGGGATTCTTAATTAGTGTAATTTTTGAGCGTATCGAATTCTAGTTCTCCGATTCAATCAGCGAAGGTCTCTTGTGACTTTTTATTAATAAATTTTTTTTTTTGTGCAATGACGCAATTGATCCATGAATTTGAATGCTCATCAATAATGTAATATGTCTGCGGAATAATTGATGTATTCAGTATTGAAATTGAAAATGATGATTTTGCTCAAAATATTGTCGGTTTAATGAAAATTTAACTTTTTTTACGGATTACTTTTTAATTAATTTTATACAAATTTAATTTTAATTTTTAATTTTATTTCTTTGCTTCAAACTAGTTCATTATCGATTCTACTTTTTGCGATTTCAGATTAACTATTCATTACGCATATTTTGAATTGCAAATATCGATTAGAATTTCCAGAAAAAAAAGCAACCGTGCTTTAGTTTTTATATTAAGTATTATATAGTTTTAATATATTACCATCGATTTTTTAACGTTACAAATACAACCTTTGTACACATACAACATACAACGTTTGCAACTTATCCAAACAATAAAAAGTAATTGCTGCAAAAAAAAAAAAACGACAAATGAGTATAATTTTTTTTGCATAGCGATTGACCTATCAGCATTTTCCATATTAAAAAAATTCAAACAAATTCACTGATTGTACAAGTGCAATTCGATCTGTGAACATTTCCAATTCGCAATTCGTAAAACATCGTCAACACATTTCTAAATATTCGACGAAGCGTGTCTTGCATTTTTTTTCGACATGTTAGAAGAGTTTTATTGTAAAATAAATGTGTATTAAAAATATGTTTTTTTAGGTATTGGTAAATTTTACAAACGACGTTCTTATGTAATAGCAAATTATGTGACGGTCGCTTAAGCGACATGCTATTATGTTTACTTTTTTTTTTACTGTTTACTTAAAACTTACTCTAGTGAAACGTTGATATAATGAAATATTTTTTAATCAATCGTAGTAATTGGTTGTAACTAGAAATTATGATTATATTCGAGATTGCAACAAAAAAATCATAATATAATTGTATATGATATGGAAATCGCGAAATTTTAATAACAACATTTCTACGTTAATCATACAATTAGTTATCATTAGAAATTATGATTTGAATAAATCGCTGTATACTAATTAAATAAATTATAGGAATTTATAGAAAATATAAACAAAATTATAGAAAATCAAAACAATATGATGAGTATTTTATCGATTTGAAAAAAAAAATTTTTTCGTTAAAAATAACCAAGCAACGTCTCTTTAATGCGACAAGGTTGACTTGTTAATTTTGAAATCATCCATGCAAAGTTAATTTCCAAATTACTTCAGGTGTCACGACTTATGCAATTGTGCATAAAACGCGTTTAGTCGTTTTCGAAATCTTTCTCTTTTTTTATACCGAAAATAAATTATATTTCGATCGGCGGACACAATTGTTATCAATTGTAAGTTATTATAATATACTATCTGTGAAACCGCAATTTTGTGGTTTTTATATTGTTTTGTCTTATGTAATCTTATTCACAATTTTAATGAATTATTACATGATCATTTTTTTTCAATATCACGCTGCAATTTTTTTCATTTACATAGTACGATAACCTATTCAATAAAATTATTATATCTTATCAAGATTTACTATCTGCTATATATAAATATTCCTTATTTTCCCATGTAGAATGTGATATTCTTGCGAAACATTTTATATTATAGTTATCGAAGATGATTTCATATCCCATAAAATATTTATTACTGAAGCTAACGTTCGATAAAAAAAAAAGTTTGAATAGATAATCTGAATAGTAAGAAATATAATACTTAATTCATTCGCTAAGCTCACTCTAATAACAGCTCACATAATAATAAAAAAGCATAAAACAAATAGAAAGGAAAATGACGACATTATCATAATCAAAGGACAACTGACCGGATAGTGAACACGGTTTATTATCTAATCAAACATGTCGAGGAAGAAATCGTTAATTTCAAAATAACAACTCGCATTACCTTCTCGGGTGGCCGTCGACGCATTTTTCGAAATTAATCACGCGATGTATCGAAAATTGTCGATAGAAACGTTGTTCTCTTTTAGAACGTTGGGTGCAATCGATAACTCGGTCTGTCTTTCGTTTCTTATTCAAATGAAGTTCGTGTGTGTGATAGTTAGTTCGAATTAGTGTAGTGTCAATAGATCGATGTTTGTTTTCTGCTTGTTGTTTTCGAACGGATGGTGAGTGGTTGTTTTAAAATTGTATAGATTTGTTATTGACGTGTGAAGTTTGTTTAATTGTAAATATTTTAATTCGCAATTAAGATGTTTTCTAAATGTGTTTGTTGAATGTATGAATTGAGGAATTTGAGGTAAATGAAAAAAATCTTATGCATCATTAGTGTATAAATATCGTAAATGTATTATAAAATAACTAAGGTTTTTTTAAATTCATAGAAAATGCCTATTCCATATTTGCCACTTGACAATGAATAATTTCATATTACGACTACCGACATTGTTGCTATTATTCTTTATCAAACATTGTCACGACTGTTAAATAGTAATAGAAAACTTACAATTAGCATATTTTATCCATTGTATTCGCGAATTGACGGTTTTATTTCTTTTTATCGATTTGAAGTGTCAATATTATTTTTTGTAAATTGACACATTCATAAACTATTTTTTTTACCATCATTTAAGATGCAATATAATTTCAGAAATTTAATATAACTGCAACTCGTATATACAATTAAGCTGCAGACTTATTTATAGTAGAAATGAATTGAGTTTTTTTATTGATTTGAAGTGTTAACTAAATTACGTTAGTTTTTTATAAATTAACACATTCGTATACAGCTATTTTTTCGCTATCATTTAAGATGCAATATAATTTCGAAAATAAAACTGCACACTCATATATAAAATTATAGACATATTTATATAATAGTAGAATCGATTTTTTTTGTATTATCTAAAATCTGACACTGAACATGACCATCCCTACACTGACTTACATGCAACATCCAATCAAAATAGTACACCATTAAAAAAATCTACAATCACCTAATCAAATCACTATCGTGACCAGATTTTTTTTTGGGGGGGGGGGTCAAAACACAACTTTTCATATGTATATGATACATATATTATATTATTATTTTTCAATTGAAGAATAAATACGTGTCAAGGCTTACAAATATACCACGTTCGTGTGATATTATATATCTCGACATAATTCTCATAAGCAAAATTTATATTTATTTTTAAAATTCAGGTGGACAGAACCCCTATGGTCCCCCTGACTACATTCTTGAATCAAACCGAAGACTCGCATATAGAAAACCCGTCCTTTTCCACCACTTCGAACACGTTGGCCACCCCTGCACCCACTTACATAAAACACCCAATCGAAATAGCATCGAAAAAGTCCACAATTGAACCACCAAGAGTGGTAGTTGGCTCGCGACACCACCACCGACCGACAGCCAAGCCTGAAAATAGAAACCATCAGACTCTTCAGACGTGGGACGGTCGCATATTCGCGAAGGTCGCCGCGAATGTTTCAGAACTTTCAGCTGATCGATCTGCGTGTGGTTTCTGGTTGTCATCGCAAGACCACGGCACGTAACCAGATTGGATTGTTCAGAGTTCAATTGTGCGTGACGGTGTCTAGTGTGGTCTTTAAATAGAATGGTATGGTACAGTTGCATAATGAGTACGTGTCGATGCGGCGGGTTTGATTTAGAATTTTTTAAATGTTTTTGCGTGTTTTGTACGGTTCTAAAATACATTGGGTTATATCATGTGCGGATAGATGTTTTGAATATGTTATATCGTTGTTTGTCGATGCATGTTTAGTGGTGGGTTTACTTATAGGCGGTGGAGGCGCTCGCCTCAGAGCCCTTGGTTTAAAAAGACCCCTAGAATTAAAAAAAAATAAGATTTTTTTGAATTATTATACCAATTCAATAATCATGAAATTTGAATCACTTTCTGAAGAAAAAAAGCGTTTATTTGCTCAAAAGCAAATTTTATTTTCTAAAAAATCGCCCATTTGTTCTTTATTTTGTAAATCTGACTATTACCAATAATAAATGATAAGATTTTCACCTGCGGCCCTAATTTGTTTCCATTTTAATGATTTATGTATAATGGAAAGGTGGTTAGGTTTGAAACCCGTCCTTATATATTCATGTATAATGAATAGGCCCCTAACAATTTTTTAACACCTCAAGCCCCTAGCGAAGTAATCCCCCACTAATGTTTAACTTTTGAAAGTGAACCTTTCGTACCAGAAATGGATCCACTTTTTAAAGAAATTGGCTTTAAATCCTAGTCGATTCCCAACCGCGTCGAATGTCACTTAACTCGAAATAAAAACTCAATACGAATCTCCAAATATTTCAATGACCGCAGAAACCATCCTTCGCTACCTGTTCGATTCCCAACCGCGTCGAATCTCGCTCAACTCGAAATCAAAACGAAATGCGAATCGTCAAATGTCCCAGTGGCCGACCAGGAAGTCGCCATTTGATTTACCTAACACATATAGGTGACAACGTTCGAACGTGCTGAGGAATGATGATGGAAAGTGTCCCATCATTGATTGGTCCGAGCAATTCTTCAATGAGCAGTCTCGGACGAATTATTATGTCCTCGATGTTACATTGAACCTATCGGTTGATGTGCCATCATTGACGTCTTCGCGAGCTAAAGTTTTAGGTGTGTAATATGAAAGGTTTTATGGTAATGTTGTTTATTTTTAGTTTGGGTTAATTTTTAATTTTTAGGTCAAAGTTACGGTGTTGGTTTTATGAAGCAGTAGTATAAAGTCGTATTTAAATGATAAAATAAGTGCCGAAGTGGCAATAATATACGTAAAGAATTAACATCCAATTCAAACTGGTTATCAGTGCGTATTATATTGACGTAGTATTTGTAGTATTATAGTATTTATTTATCTATGCATATTTTCTTATATAAATTGATTTCATTAATAGTACATGTATACCGATTTTTTTTAAATAAAAAAATCAACAAAGTAAAATAATCCAACGATTTAAAAAAAACGAACAAACAACTTTCACTAGTAAACGATAAATCTCCAAATTTTCAGCACGTTCGCCATTTTACGATTCCAATCGCGAATTCGTCCAGATTACAACTGATCGATCGCTACAATAAATCGGCATCATTTTTTTTAGATCAGCTAAAATTATACCAGTTATATCCACTTCTTAACATTCCTGATTAGAATCGAACAGTGTTTGACCCGTCAGCACACTTCTCACGCAACACCAAATTTAACCAATTCGACCAATTCTTTCCATCAATTGACGGTAACCATACAAGTTTCTATTATAAAAAGAAAAAAAACTTTCGTTCTTGTATTGCGCATATGTCATCTTGTAAAATCTTCGATTCGTTTCACGTTATTGAATCGATAGCTGGATATTATTGATCGATAACCAATGGCAATTTATTTGTTTAGCAAATAAATCTAAAATAAACATTTACATACGCACCTAAAATAATCTTAAACTTATCGCTTCACAGTTGAATAAACAGTATCGAATATACTATGACATTTCGCGATTTGGCATCGGTCAAAATGATCCAGGACATATTTAACCCAGTAATTATTTGACCGCTAAATAATTAAAGGTCATCTTATCGTATATTGAACCTGCAGTTAAAATCTTTCGATTCCCAATCACCTTGTTATAAGTTCCACTGCACTACATTGAACGTTCAATTAAAAAAAAACCAGATATGATTTGAGGAAACGCATTATTCGATGAGGACAGACATAATCGTTCAACAAAAATTTGAACCTTCGCCTTGGGCTTATGGTCCACTTTGGAGGGACACACATTGCCGTTTCCGACCTCGGTTAGTGTTTTACGGAAACCGCGATCTTATTTATTATTTGCTATAACCGCATTATTCCAAAGTGTTTTTTTTTTTGTAAGAGAAATCCGCGATCGAATTGTAAATTTTTGTATTGTTGTCTTCGACATTGATATGTTAAATGCCTTGATGGTTGCAGATCATGGGTTCGTTATTTTACATGTCAATTATTTTTATTTATTTTTTTTTTACCGTATTGTATGTATTTGAATCATAATATGTAGGTGTGGTGAAAATTCAGGTCGCAATTTTCTATTATTAAAAAGCTTAGAAAAAAAATGATACTTTCTTTTCCCTTTTCGTCAATAGATCTGGTCAATTTTTGTTGATTTTAATCTATTTTTATTAAATAAATTGCGTATTTATTTCGAAACGTACAGCACTTTGTACTTTCCGAGTTCAAGTTCAAAGTTGGCACGTTTAAAAACGTTCGTTATTCAACCGTTGCAACGATAATTCATGCAAAATATTTTCGTTGCAAGCGATAGCATTTTGAACTGTTTCGCATTTACCTCTTCGACTTTAATATTAATAAACACGAAGAGCATTTCGGTTATCTCATAAAACCGATAGGGCTACATTTTGTTTAATTAACACCGAATGAAAAAGACGGTATCGTCACATTTCGCTAAATTGTATAACATTATTGAGCAATCGAAACAATAGCTCACGATTCGTGACCCCCGTTTAAATATGGCAATCGTCGTTCAATATGTCGTTGCAATTCGATATTTTAATCGTGTTTGTTGCTATTAAAATTTTTGTTTATGTAATGATTTTTATTTAATTGTATATCGAGGTCGAAAAATGCAACGACCGATCAAATAATTTGACAAATTGGAAAAAAATGCTTTTATCATTTTTTTTTATAAAGGAATCATTCGAGGCTGTTTTGAATGTATACTGTTTGATTAATTGCAAAATGGTTTTCATCCGTACAATGTCCGGTTTCGTATCTTGGAAAAGAAACTCGATTTCAATATATGTACATACAAACTGCATCCGCAACATTGATTTATATCCGATAAGGTCATTTATCGAGTATGTAATGTAATATTAAATTGCATTTTTTCACGTGTGATCATTTTTTGTTTTTCACGATTTGTAGTATCTTATGAGTGTACGATTTTCATTGATTTAATTTGATTGATTTTGTTTTCATCAAGATTGCAATCTAGCTGATACTCGAAATAATATCTTCTGAAAAGCAGAAAAACATGTTAGCCTTTATCTGTGTTTTCAGTGAAAAATTGCATACTGTATCGAAATGATCTCCATTTATTTTATCGAAAAAATAATGTCATACAATCGAGTAAAAATCCGTTTTATTCAAGGTTTCTGAACTCAATCGTGCACTTCGTATGCGTTTTTCGATATTTTTTTTTCATATTCCGCGAATTCAAACTCCTTGAAAATGTTCAAATCGAGTGAATTCGTTAATAGATTTTTTACTAATCTAACGTTATGATTCATCAGGAAACATCAAAAATACTATCCGATATATTTTTCTATACGAAGCCATAAAAAAACATCAATTCGTCATTGTAGGCTCCGAATTTACATACGTTTTTCTTTCAATATACTCATAGACAGAAGTACACATTATAAAAGTTCATAATAGGCACAGTTTTATTAGGCCAATTAACAAATTGAGCGAAAACTAATGACTTCCATCACGAACCACGTCGAACGAACGGCAATTACCATTTTCCAGTTCCGATTTTACATTTCGACTTGCAGTCACATTTCGAAAGAGCGTTTCGACGACAAGGCGAAAACTCACAGTCATCAATTTCACTGTTGAAATTTGAACTGCGATCATTTGTCGACAAACTCGTGTCAAACGTCACGTATGCCCGATTCACATATGCCTTTTCGAATACATATTACGTAACTCGTTGATTATAAGGAAAAATTTTCAAATTGTTATTTTTAGATGCATAAATATTCCTGTATTTTCAAAACAAACATATGTATTAATAATATTGACTCAAGAAATAATCAGTGTTTTATTATTTTCAGATTTGGCTGTAACAGTGGGTGAACATATAGAATTTTTTCAAAGCAATGGTTCCGGTCTCGGAGCGGCTAGTAAGCCATTCAATGAGTTGAGTGCTATAACTTATGACAGTGTTTATGAAACTTTGTATTTTTGTGACAACAAACATGAGGACATCAGCATATTCAGTTATAAACTGGATCCATCCAAAGACTTTCAACCGTTGCTCGAAAGAAAGTTTAGTGAAAATGTTGAAGGAATAGCATTCGATCCGATGATCGAAACACTGTTCTGGACCGATGGTAAAAAGAGGAGTATCAATCGGATGTCACTTATGCCTGGATCTAATCCAAATCGTATCAGTAACGTTTTATTGAATTTCACAAATGGTGAGCAACCTAAAGCTATCACAGTCGACAGTTGTAGGGGGTACATATCTGTTTTTTCTTTATTTAAATCAAATACGTTTTTTATTCTAAAATTTATTTATCTTTTTTCAGGTATATATATTGGACTAATATACAATTACATAATCCAACTATAGAAAGAATGACAGTTGACGGTAAGAATCGAACGGTGATAGTGAAACACGATTTATTCACACCATTGGGAATAACTATCGACCAAGCTACTAAAAAAATATGTTGGACCGATGATAAAGAAGGCAGTTTTTATACAGTAGAATGTTCAGATTTAGATGGCAGCAATAGAATGACCATTGATCATGGAATGAATCATCAGCCATATAGTTTAGTTGTAAATAATGGAATGGTTTATTGGACCGACTGGACATATAAAACTATCTGGAAAAAGGCTTTAGAGCCTAATGAGCAGTCTGCACCAATCTCTCTTAAAAACTTTACACATGGTTTGCCTAATGGAATTGTAGCTAAAATAAATTTGTTAGAACAAATAACGGGTGTGCCTGAATGCAAAGGCTTAGAAAAACTTATATTGAATGTCACCAATAAACAGTTAATGCCTCAAGATGTAGGAGTGCTTTCGAATACTCCTACTTATTGCCTCAACGGTGGTAAATACATTTGGAAGTTGGATAGTAAAATGAATCCAAAAATATGTGAATGTGCAAGAGGATATACAGGTGAAAGATGTGAAGTATCTTTATGTCACAATTATTGCCTTAATGGAACATGCCTGTTGAACAGAGAGGGTTTTCCCCAATGCAGGTAAAAATTAACGTGTTATCACATCTAACTTGAATCAATTGTCCATATTGAAATTTAGATTGAATTTGTTTTTTTTACATAAATAATTAAATGGGCATTAAATTTTAGATGCGATAAAGGTTTTTATGGTGAACGTTGTACTAAATCTGTTTGTAAAGGATATTGTTTAAATAATGGTTCTTGTGAAATAAATGATAATAAGGAAGCAATATGTATTTGTTTACCAGGATGGAAAGGTTCTAGATGTGAAGAAAAAAATCAAACAATTCCCGATTGCAAGTTAGTATTAATAAAAATCTTTTGGAAAATATTTTTGTGCATAATTATAGGTTTCATCATTAATAATTTTATAGATATGAAGAACATAAAATGAATAAAATTGTACTAGAAGAAAAAATTACCAACAGTGTAATAGAGCGTGAAAATTCATCACCTGAAAAAGAAAATAAAAATATGAATAGATCATTTACTTTGTTAAGTTCTGCTGAACCTTCAGAATTAAATATTTTTGAAGAAACTAATAACTGTTTTGGCTGGAATGCAGGATTACCTATTGTGACATTTTTATCTTCCTTGTGTCTGGTACTTAGTATCATTATTATAATTCTCGTCAAGAAAGTAATTGTTTTAAAAAGAAGACCAAGGTGATTTTCTTGTCTTGCAATTAAATATTTCCATAATTTATTCATATAATTAATACATGTAACAATTTTCAGAATAAAGAAAAGAATCATAGTGAACAAAAATGTTACACCATTGACATGTAGACCAAACCCTCAACAATGTGAAATTACAATTGAGAATTGTTGTAACATGAACGTTTGTGAAACGGTATATATACATATATTTTATAAATCTAATATTAATAATTGAAGGTTTAACACTCAATCAATTTGTGTTTTTGATTTGTAGCCATGCTTCGAACCAAATAGTATACGGGCACAAATAGCTGACATGACAGCTAAAGATGAGAAGAAGCAACTTCTTCTAAATCAAGAACTTCATGATGGCACCTACTAACATATTATATATCTATTTAGTATTTCCTATAAGTTTAGAATTTCTCTTAGATTATATTAATTTGAGAGTGTTCGAATAAGCGACTGAATATAAAGATAATTAGTAAAATTGTATATAAAAAGAACATAGCTTGTTTCATAAAATGAAACCATAATTTTTTATAATTATGTTTAAGTATTTATATAATTTTTTAGTTAGACGAATTTAACTAAATCACAATCTCGTTTGATGTTTCATGAATCGTTTTAATAAGAGAATTTGTAAATATTTCAAATTTTTTTCATTTGTATGTTGTCTCTAAGACTTCATGAAGTGTTCAATGATTTGATGGTGTAGTGAACTTAATACCAAATGAGTAATATGAAGTACGTACTTGTTACTTTATTTAATTTAATTCATAAAGCAGCTCTTTCTACGCGATAATCCTATTGAAATCTATGTCGCCACAATCTGCTTTTGATACACATTGTTTTAATTATATTGAGTGTTCCTAATTAATTTGGATTTTTCAGTCATTTTTTTGTGGTTTTGTACCAGTCAATACTTACATGTTAAATTTTGCATAGAAAATGGTGAAATTCGAATATGTTTACCAATTGTGTTCGTAAACTTACATTCTTTTTTGCATTATTTATATGTCAAGCACTTTGCTCTCATTTTTGTACTTACATTATTGTCCTTATACAAATGCCTTATGAATAATTATAAAATTTTGTACTTTCACAAACTAAACCTTATTAGATACACGAGTATAAACGCTTCATAGTTTAGCAAGTTGGTGAAGCATATAAGATCAATAAATTCTGCATTGACGCAATATTTTTAGAAGCTATACTGCGCAATAAAAAAGTTCAGATTCAGTTACGACTGACTGAAAAATATGGTATTTGTACTTTGACAATTCAAAGTGTTTACAATTGTTACTTAATTTATTTTAGTATCTTAATTGTTTTTTTTCTATTTAATATGTTGAGGTAGCTGGCAGTTGTATAATTTTATGTTGCTATTTTAGCTTTGGTGCTGATTTTTTCAGATGAATTTTTGTGACTTATGTAAATATACGATAGTTTAAAATGTTAAAATGCGCTTTAAAATGTGGGTAATATCCACATGAGAAATGTGATATTATTTATTATTTTTAAGCAGATCGAAGTTTCTTATAAATAAAATATATTGAAGACATTTAGAAACTGTTTTAATTGAAAAACACTCCATAACTTTTTCAATGTAATTTTATTTAAATTTTACATAAAAGGCAGTACATATGAGTTTTGGTGAATGTTCCACAAATATTAAATTAGTGTGATAATATTCGTTCAAAAATTTACAGATTTTAGTACAAATTATATAATAAAATAAATTTAATACTTTCTAACCTTAAAATTATTCTTATTTATGATTTGCACAAGAAACACTAAAAAAAGCAAGGAAAACATGCAAATGTTTGTAAAGGTGTGATTTTAAAGTAAAAAAAATTAAAATAAATCATACAATTATAAACATTGCCAATTATTGATGAGCAACGTATTTTTTAAAAAAGAAAGATATTTTCAATTGAAAAAAACTTGAATTCAAAACAACTTGACTGTTTAAAATTAAAGAAAAAATAAAATTATATACACATGTATAATTTTTAAAATAAATAATATATACATTTAAACAAAAAGAAAGTAATTTCTTAAACATATGCTGTGAGTATAATTTTAAATTATACAACACTTGTACTTAAAAATATTACACGCACTCATTCGTCTCGCAGTATCACAATATAAGCATACTTAATCGCAAGCGTACATCGTAAATACATATATCCATGGACACAAAAGGCTCCAGTGGCCACTAAAGCTAAATAAAAAGTCAAATCGACAACCTAATAACCTGCAGGCTGTCTGTCAACGTTATTTTTTTATATTTCGTTGCATCAATGAGATTAGATTCACTCTAAAAGTATAAGTTAAATTTGAAACGACTGCAAAAATTAATATATTCAAACCAGAAAACTGTTTATTCATACAAAATATTCATGTTGAAAAATACATTAAAGTGTGCTAAAACAATTAAAAAAGACATTTATGCAATATCTTAACAAATATGACGTCTGCTATGTTTCATCAATAATCTATTGAATACTTGACTTAATACTAAACAAAATGTTTTGCGGCAAGCACAGGAGAACTGATTTTAGATCCAGCCAATGGTATAATTGCGTGAAAAGTGTCCCATCCTGCGTTGACGGCCTGTAAAATTAAATGTCTATTAGTGCATTTAGTTAATTCGCTTTATGAAAGACTACTTGAAATTCCAACTTAAAACAGTACTGCTCTTTCTGGTGTAAGAATAATATTGAAAAATATGAAAGAAAACAATTATTTTAAATTGAAACATAAGTAATCCTTCCGTTTCAGATAAGCATGTAAACGAAATAATATTACACGATGTTCTGAACCTTCACATGACATTATGAATATTAAAATATTTAATTAATAATTAATTTTGTGAATTCTTAAATGTATACTGCAATGAAATGAAAAGTGCCTGAAAAATAAAATTTGAAGCTTGACAATACACATAAATGACATCTACAGTTCGTTCAATGAATGATAATTCTACTCAAACTACTTAAACCCTTTTTGATCCAATGGTAAAAAATAGATAATCATGCGATTCAAATAGCAAGTTAATTTATACAGTTCTAAAACCATTTTCTTTCATGAAAATTAAATTTGGTTTTAATGTTACAAAAATAATATGAAAATTAAATTAAATTGCTATTTCGACACATATTTTCAGTCATTTGACACTTATAACATTGAGATTAAATGTTGATTCATATTCGCGCTGTCATATTTCACACTGATGTCGATGAGATACAAATGTTTTTTAAAATCTGAATTTTGTATTTAAAATAAGTTATATGACGGACGGATATGAAATTTTCTATTGAAAATATGTGCCCGAACAAAATTTCATTCATAAATTGATGTTTTAATTATAAGAAGATTATAGAGCTTAAGTATAGAAAATAAAATACATAGTACTTTAGAGAATAACAATGACATTAGATAAATTAGAAAATTAAATAAATAGATACATTTTATATCACATTTCCAAAATTAAATACTTTTTTAAAGCGTTTCTCTAATGTTATGAAAATATCAAATAAATAATTTTAATACAATCTCACTATAAAGATTTTAGCAGTCATTTAACATGAAATGATTAGTTCAGATTTGTCAGAGAAAGCCTAAAATATATAAATACTAGATAATTGATTAGAAAATTTAATTGGTATAGAATCTACATATGAAATAATTAAAAAAACATTGATTCACATATGTAATGAGTAATTTATAAAATTGCATATTCTTTTGATGGATTAAAATTTTTTTTAAATTCGATCCATCTAAATAAAAAAAATTAACCGACTAATCGAAGCGAGATGCATGAACTTGTATTAATTATCAAAACAATATGCAACATTGTACATGTAAAATGTGCAAAATAAAGTCAACAAAGCACCAAAATAAATATACTAAGCGATATTAATGTGTAGAATCAACCAAATCTCTGGAAACAAAGCGACCTCACAGAGATGTGATTATCCTTAAGATTAGTTTTAGATGACACGAACATAAAAAAAAAGCTGTGAAATTAAATAAGCTGAGCATGATGAGGTGAGCATATATTTTCGTATATATGTAACCAAAAAAGACCAGTACATACTGAAGCGCACTGGGGTTGGATCAGGGATTTACGAGCTCGTCTGGCCCCTGCGCGACAGGCGTACTGCAACACACAAACAACAACAAAAAATGCGCAATCAGTCTCACAATTAGCGAATTATTTTCCGAAAACATTTGTCGCCAAATCATAATGCGCGTTTAATTATAAATTAATCGATACAAAGGTAATTTGATGTGGCGAAAAATTGTTTCTTTTTTTTTAATTCTTAGTATTTTGACACTCATATTGCACAAAAGTTAAAATAAATTTAAAATATAACTGTGTGTCTAAAACATTAAATGAATACATTCTTGGACAGTTATATTTCAAATGTTATTGTTTAATATAATATTACATGTTCACACTTGTTAATTAACACAAAAAAATTCAAAGGTTTAATAAAAAATCACCATGTTAGGAAAAGAATATTTATAAAAGTGAATAAAAATATATAATTTTATTTATGTATTTAATCCCCAATAGAAAAAGAATTAGGCATTTTCAAAGTAGTGTATTAGAAGCATAGTTAGACCTGTTAAAAAGCTTCAATATATTAATATAAGCAAAGCATTCCTTGCTTAGTAACATATTTTACCGATAATAAGTGGAGAATCCACTAATTTAATACTGATGATTCTTCTACACTCCCCTCGCCGCTAGAAACCAAATGATCATATTTGGATGTTAAAGCATATCAATTCCAAAATATATGACATTTATAATAAGAGAAATATTTGAAATATACTTTAAATATGAAAAAAACAAATCTAAAAGTACAATCTCTAATATAATAAAAAGTATATAAATAAAGGACAATCACACAAAAACACATTATAAGTAGGGACTTGTATGCACCTAAAATATTAATGAAATCCAGGAAAAAACCAAATTAGTGAGATATTTGTTTTTGTTGTGTGAGTATGTTATGTTAGATAGTAAATTTTGTTAAGTAAGCATGGATATTTTGCACCTGTAAAAAGCTAATCTTATGAACCTGCCAAAAAATTTAAACAATATATAAAATAGCCTATGTTCCGTTATACGTATCATCATATATAATAATTTTTCCATAAATGTTCACATTTGTCAGTCGGCAAATTGTTGTAGGTGTTCAAAATTAAATTTTGAGGCATAATTCAATATACTGGAGTAATTAGTGAAGCGTCTTGTTAAAGCCAAAGGCGTAAAGTACCTATCCTGACCTTTACTGGATGCGGGCTGACTTCCTAGGTAGATTGTTAAAGAATCTGAACTGAAGCCGCAGGGTTAAATCTTTCCGTACTGTAAAAGTAACAGAAAGTAACAAAACATAGCTTTTTTGTAATTGGCAAGGTTTATTTTTGCCCTCGAATTAATAAAGGAACATTGTATAAGCGAATAACTGTGTTCGAGAGTAATCTGTGTAGTGTCATTTATAACTGTGTATGTCAATTCTGTTTCATATAATTTAATGTAAATATAACACATTGTTATAACGAAAATCCAGATCAAAGCAATATCCTCAATAATCTGAAAACGCTAAAAAAAAGGATATAAAACCCAATATATACAGAGGTACTCATTTTAGTCATAAATATATATCATTAAAAATTCAATCATTTATTACACACATAAACATATATGGTTTAAGGATTTCACCAGTGGTCATCACCTGAGTCAGAAACAATAAGTTTGCCAAACAAAAATGTATGGTAATTTTACAAATGAATAGGTATACGTGATATGATTCAATTACAATCATGATTTAAGGGAGAGCGGTGGATTATGCATAATGCAGAAGACGTCCCATTACAATATACTCACGAATGAGGATTAGGATTGAAGTCCACCGGCTCAGCTAAAACGAACTTCTCTGGCACTATGTTAGTTTGATCGTCAACTGTCTTTGATTCAGTCGATTCAGTGATTTCATCTGGTTTAACCGAAGCCAATGCTTCTTTTTCAGTACTATTTTGATCATCCATTTGAATATTAGCGGATGATTCCTCGCTAGCCTCTTTGGGCTTCGCTTCGGGTGCCGGTTGGGCGACATCGGGAGCCGGTTGAACGTTAGCAGGAGAAATGACATCCCCTTCACCCTCTACAGCACTCGGTGGGGTGATCATTTCTCCCTTGCCTATATTATCATCAGAACCTAACAACGGATCCATTGTTTTCTCGTTATTTATTAAGCTTTGACGAGGAAGCTTCAAGTTGAAAGTGGCGCTAACTCTGTTTTTGAGACGGAAATCTGCAAACGCAGCCGACACATAAGTGATACTCAGAAATTGAAAAACTTTTGATGATGTGATTTTTTTCACAAACGGAATTTGATGTGTGATAAATGTTTGAAAGTGATAATGATAAAATTTGATGAGTTAAAATGTGTTTTTTTTTTAGTAAGGGGCAGATGGAGTTTTTTGCAGACAAAGGTTAACACAGGTCCATACAAAAAACTGGCAAATGAGAGCAAGAATGACAAAATGAAAAACTGACGTAGTTCTCATATTGATATCCTCAGTCCTATAGGAGGTTCAGTAGATATTACAGTGAAATTAATATATATCGCATGACAAGAATTTATTGAAAAATCAATCTAGAAACTTCACTAAAAATCAGGAAATATGCATTAAATAGAACGAACTCTCAATAAAAATATGTATGAAAAAAATCATACAAAAATTGATGTACTGGAAGAGAAACCGGATAAACTATGTATGTAATATTTACAAAAACTGATAATTTATAATTACAAATGATAAATATCCACAAAAACACTCTTGTATGCAGGATATATATAAAGAAAAAAATAAATGAAAATTCTAAACTGTGCGATCATTACCTTGAAAAAACTAACTGCAGTAACTATTCGTCTTTTTTCAATTCCTTTGCGATTTTGAATGTTATACATATAAGTTTTAACATATTTAATGACTAATTTAAGTTACTAATATGCTATGATATTTCGAAAATGAAAAATGAATAAGCTTTGGTCATAAAACAAATTTTCTTCTATATATTAATGATCTTCTTGAAAACCTGATGGATAAATCAATAATATCCAAAATTATAAGGTATTACTATTATTGTAACTTATTTGTGAATGAAAAAAATAGATAATTTCTTAAGATTAAATGAATAGCTTGAACAAAAAATGATGATTTAAAATATTACAACCGTAATCAATCACGAAAATTAAAGCCAAAAACTTCAAATATAAAATGAAATTACGATGAAATTTCTGATTAAATAATGACTTGAATTTGGGGAAAAATGATCTTCTAATAAGTAAATATGTATTAAATATTTCACTGCAATAATATAAATAAAACAAAACACATTTTATAAAATGTGTATAAAAATAGAAGTAAATGCAAGGTAAAGTTATTATTAAAGCTTAGGAAATTTGCAATCGCAGAAAAGCCGCTTTAGAGAACCAAGACCAACATTTCAGTAATAAATATTTCACCATCACCTATTAAAATAAAGCTACAAAGCTTGTTAATACCTTAAAAACCTAATATATGAATAGAAGTAAGCATATTAAATCTAAACCATTTTCTAAATAAATTACAATATTTGAAAAGAACACAATTTCAAAATTTAATTTACATCTAATCATCATATATTGAGAAATAAATACAATTGTATCTAACAATAAATTATAATAAACTTAATAAAAATCAACAATACCAAAAAATATACCTATTCAAAAAATACACTAATAGGTATTTTTTTAAGGTATCAAAAATAATTAAACGTAAGCAAAACTTACTTCTGTCAATGTTTTTCTGTAAATGTGAAGCAATGCGATGGCGAGCATCACTATATTCGAGATGAAGACCGAGTCTGACCAATGTGGGGTTTTGTTCAATTAATTGGGTTATTTCCATTTCTATCTTGTTTCCCAGAACTGATGATCTCTATTTAAATGTGAAAAAAATATTAATGAGCACCGATGAAAACCAAAATAGAAAAAACCCCATTGAAAATGAATAAATACTTGGTTTGATGCTCTAAATTCTTCTACAGTCTTGGTTTTGAGCAGAGATTTTACAAGACGAACAATCAGAGGAGGACTAATGAAATTGGTTTCTATGTTGACAACACGGACAGTGTTGTTACGTTCCAATGCATCAGCTAATAAGGCAGCAGTTCTGTCAGTAATTCCACAGTTTGTCAAAGATAAAACTTCCAAATGGGTATTTTGGTTCAACGCATCAATAAGATGTTCGAATTTTTCTTCGCTGATATTCTTGAAAAAGAGATGAACATTTATTTTAACGTAATAAAAATGTATATAATGAATGAAAAGAAATACAACTAAATTACTTTAATGTTATTCCAATTGAGATCAATAAGTTTCTGGTCGTCGTCTCTCACTTGTTTGATTGTAGTATCGGGATCTGTGTTGTTAGGTGGATCTTGAGGGAACATTTTCGGAACGGAAGCTTTAGTGATACCATCCCATCCCAAACCAACAGGTTGTCCTTTATTCAATAAAGATGCATGATATTGATCTTGATTCATCATCGAATGGAAACCCAAAATAGCTAAAATAATATTTTTAAATGAATATATCGTTCATAGCTATAAATATTCCGAAAATAAGATTGTTTCATATCAAACCAGCGAGATCAATAATTTCCTCTTGAGTCGCATCACTCAGAGCCTCCTCATACTCGTTTCCTAAATCGATGGCTATTTGTTCTTCAGCTTCTTTCATTTTCACACTTTCAGGGGGCGGAACCCACTAAAATAAAAAATATCAGGTTTATCAAATGAATACAATATTTAAAAATCCATTGAATATCGATATACTTACTTTCTTTCCTCTTATAATTCCAGCAACAAACGGTTTCAATTCCGGTCTGTCGGGTGTTTCTAACGCTTGTTTGTTAATATGATCGATAAGTTTTTTCCTATTTAACGGTCCAGTAGGATCCTTTTCACATTCATAACTGGTTCTTTGAGATGGAGGTAAAAACGAATCCTAAATTCAAAACATTATAATAAACCAATGAACTTATAATTATAAATTTATATAAAAACAAATCGAAATTGTATTTACATCAGGATCCACTTCCTTAGCTAGCATAGTAATCTCCTCCTGAGACAACTGCGACAGCAGTTCATCCACATCGATCTCATCGTAAGCCGACAAATCTTTACCATACAGCTTAGCCGGGGTCGTCATCGTAGTGGTAGTTGTAGTTGAAGAAGTCTGCAAAAAAAACATCAACATTCAAAAACACATACAAAAACTTCATTAACAACCCATCACACTTTGACAGTGCCATTAACAAAAGATACAAAAACTCTATAAACATAAATGGACATGGGGGCGAAAGCGACATATTCGGGCATACGTTTGAGCAGGCTTCGAGTTCTGGGGGCGAATCGTGGGGGGCGTAGTCCCGGGTTCGATGACGTCACGAAGTGCAGCAAGGCGCGGTTTGAGCCAACACCCACTTGACACTTGGTGGCTAACCGGCAGGCCCTAACCGTGCGTTGCGCGACCATGTTACGAGTTCGAGCGGTTGTCATTGATGTCGGGTTTTTGTTGGTTTGTGTACTTTTTTTGAATTTTTTAAGGGGTGAAGATGTGATTTGTTAACAGTGGTGTAGGTCGTTAATTAAAAGATATTTTATTTCTTATCGGGGATTTATGATTTTATCGTCGGTTTATCTAAATAATCTATTGTTTAAATAATACAATAGATTTTTTATTGAGTAATTAAATACACTCAAAACTCTTTTTATATGGTTTCGAAATAACACGGTTCAGAAAAAATAAACGATTTTTTTTAATACTGTTTTTTCACTTTAACACGATGTAAAAATAAAAAAAATACATATTATTATGCCACAATGGTAAGATCCAGACCAGGCCAGTGTACAATTATAGTTTTTAAATTTAAATTTTTTTATGGTTTTTGATGGAAAATTTTCCACTTTACACATTTTTTATAAAGTATGTTTGGATGGAAGTTTCAATCAAATTATGGAACTTATTTCCAATTTGTATATAGTCACCATAAATTTTTGTCTCCGGGACGTATTCCTTGTATAAAAACAGACTTTGATGTGATTATCAATTGTGAGTTATCAATAAAATTTTATTGAAAATTTATATCGGTATTACTTTGTATACCTTGTTCAACAAACTGATACTCTTTACAAAACACTTAACTGATATCTTTGAAAACTTTATATCGATATATTATATCGCATTTTTAGCACTGATTATCATAGAATCACTAATGAAATACACGTGAGACAGTTAAATATTCCACCAGATCATACTACATCGATTGTAAACTTTTATCTGTGATCAATCGATCAGTAGGTATTCGCTTATTTTTTTAACGAATTCATAAATTTCCAGCAAATAGTCACAAAATCGAATCCAACCACACCGATAACATTTAACAAAACTGATAGCGCACAACGCTCTATAAATACACTACAGCCACTGATACCGCGATGACTTAACAGCGCGAGGACATCGCTTTTATTACATTGGTACGATGTGGCCCGTTTTTAAATTGACGATGATATCACTGCGACGACATGCACAATGACGAAACACCTCAAAAACACACAAGAACTCTCCCAACCACCTTCCACGATTGACAATTGTCAACCACCAACGCACAACTTCGAAAAACTTCGAACTACAACTTTCTAAGTACACTATACAGAACGATATTTACTCGATTATAGGAAAATATCGGTCCAAATATGGCGATGGGGGTCGATACGCCGACGACCAGTCGGTTCGGCTAACTCGCCGATATTGAACGGCCTCGCATGAGAAAGAGACCAGCTCGTTTTATGGTGGGGAAGTGACACCATGTGCCGTGTTCGGTGAGTGGTTTTTGTCTCCCGAGGCTGCTCTTCGTCCCGGAAAGCCTCAGGTGAAAGAAGAAGAGAGTTCGAGTTCGAAAGCGACGCTTTTGTTTGAGTTTTTTTGCCGCCGCCGATCTGGTTTCGGTGCGGGTTTCGGGTTCGGTTTTTGAATGTTGGGTTCGTTTGTGCGAATAGTGTTTGTTTTGTTTATCGGAGGGATTGATTGAAAATGTTGGTTTTGTGATCCTTGACTTTTGTTTGTGGCCTCGTGTTGATTCGCGAATTGTTGCTATCGAGAATCCGTATGAGGTTGAAGGAAATTGTGTCTATGTACGATTTTTGGTTGAAGCTGCTGCTAATGATCCAATTAATGAATTATCTGTTATGTAAAAGTCGTTGACATCTGCTGTGTTTTGTTCAAAGTCTTCAATTTGTATTATAAAACTTTTTATAGCAATTTGTTTTGTTGTTTTTTTTCCCAACAAACTACAGAAAACGCAAGAAAATTACACATAATATACGATTTCAGAATTGTGGATTTATTTACCGGCAGAGTACCGTTACGTTTCAACAATTTTACAAAGTACATGTAATGACCGTCAAAAATTGCCATTTTTATACCGGGAAACGAGCAGGTATTTTTCTTCAGAGCAATTTGAGCGAATTTAATTTTGGAAAGCAAAAATAATCAATTGTCATCCGAACGGGGTTATTGCATAAAAAAAATATTCAAAAATTATATCCAAAAAGTATACAGTAGTGAGAGTAAATTGTCGAAAGCGTTTAGCGATAATTTTCAAATTACTTTCTATTTCAAGATGTGTTTGCATGACGATGGACATTTTTTTGATTTTGGTACCATCGGTTATTGACATTGCATACGAAGCATACTGTGTCCATATATTGAAAATGTTGGTTTTTATTTTTTCGTAACTTCGCTCGTACGCTTTGTATGCATTCGCATTTACATTTTCTAACCGGTCGTTTCATTGTTGAAGATAAAATCGCGATTTCAAAATGACACCTTGACCCAAAAAATTAATCATGTTGATTGCCGAAAACGTACGCGTTTTGAACCGTTCAAATCTACCGTTTAAGATCTAGATTTTGTTTGGAAAAAATCATATTAAGTTTGTACCTTGAAAAATTTCGACGAAACGAAAAATATTTGAGTAATTACAAAAAGAGGTGTACAGTTGAAATCATCGCTGGAATGTTGTCCGTGTCCAAATTGATGATGAAAAAAGTTTTAAAATTTATTTTATTGTGCACGATTACCATTTTTATAAAATCGCACTTGAGCATGTAAACGTCTGCGTTTCAATTTAACAGTTCTTATGTAAACAACCAGCTATAATGTCAAGGCTGAATAATGCTTAAAAATTTGTATTAAACGTGGAATATTGGATGATTTGAACCATTTTGATGACATAATCGAAAATGCGTAAACGATCGTAATCGTTTTTTTGATAAAGTGATTGATATTTATCTCATGATAATTATTTTTTTTAAATATCGTTATGAAGATTTCGCAGATCAAATAAATTGAACAAAATTTCGAAAGCAACTTTTCAGTTACGGCACGAATATGCAAATAATTCAAATAAAAAAATAATGTCTTCTTAAATCAAGTTTCATTCTTTTTTACTTCAGTATATTCGTGATTAGCATCAACAATTTCATCAAACAAAGAGACGCTCGATACATATCAAAAACACACCACACAACAAGAAATTCAACAACTACCTAAACATAAAACTATTTCAGTATAAAAAAACAACCAACACCAATCAAACTCAACCAAATTCCGCAGATAAACCGATCGAAATCAACACGAATACGAAACACCAAAAACCCAGAAACAGCTCAATTTCGAAAACCTCAACGATGGGCTCGTTTCCCCAAGCCGACACAAGATTATGTATAAAATACGACCCAGTTATTGAAGCGTAACAGTTTCGTTGCAAAATCCGATCGGCCGGCTTCGGTCGTTTTCCACATGATGCCATGATGGGTATGGTTTCCAGTGCGAGGAGTCCAAGACGATGATGGTGAAGGAGATAATGGTAGGGAGTTTTGATTGCCGATTGTCGGAACAATGAGGAACGGTCGTGGTCTGTTCACAATGGACAGTGCGGTAGTAAAATGCGGATTTCCATACAATCGGTTGTGAGAGGTTTGTGTTGTTTGGTGTATGTGTGTGTGTGTGAAGTCGGTTTGTTACTTGTGGTGGATTGGTTTATTGTTATGGAGTTTTTTATTGGAAATATGATGTATCATCATGTGCAATCAATTAATATTTATTGTTGGATGGAGAAAATTTCAATCTTCCTGCATTTTGAGCAACTTTTCATATGTTTTTTTCATTTTAATCGTCTTTGTCCACAAGGTCTTTTTTGTATTTTTATTAATAGTTTTTTAAGTAACATTTTAGTGTTTTATATGTCAGTCTTTCATATATACGTCTAACCATGTGTTTAATCAATTGCCATTTCAGTACATTAATTTGGCTTATGGTATCCACTTCATATCTATAAGTTTTTTTGTTATTCCTAACATATATTCGTTATAATAACGATACATAGAGAAATTGTTTTATTATAAATGAAAAAAATCATTGATTTTGATAGATTGTAATGTTATATGACATTGACATCATTGTCAAAGAATCATATAAATTTTACTGTTTTATGAACTAATGACATCTTCAATCTATCATACGTATACGACATTCTATTTCGATCAGATAACTTTTTTCCAAAGAAAACTCAAAAGATCAATTAAAATTCTTCTCAATCTGATTATCGACACAGACTATTTCTAGAAGTCTTTGTACCATTTTTTCCACCAGAGTCAACCAATTAAATTTGACAGGCGATTCATTTATAATAATTTTTTCAAACACAACCAGTTCCCGCCGCTCAATTAAACATCTCATTGCGAGAACAAGAGAAAATTACTATCAAAACACAAAAAATATCGTATTGCAGACATCACGCCCAATTTATCACCGGCCAACTTCCAAAGCCGACCATCAGATAACATAATATAATAGTTATCAATACGATCGATTGCAATATTATTCGCGTCCAATATAATTAATCCCGTCGGCTTTTTTCGCGCAATGAATCATTCGGATTGTTGCAATTACCGACGATGTTCAGGATGTCGACGACATGATGAAGGATTGAACTCGTCTAATCAGGAAGCCGTCAGGTTGGCAGCGTTTCAGAGATTTTCGCGCGCGCGGGATTGTTTATAATTAAATACGTTTTGTAAATGCGAACGCGTTCAAATCGACGATTAATCTCTCCGGGACTCGTTTCTGAATTTAAACAATTTTTCTTTGTGAAAATAGTGGTTTGTGTGCATAAATTAGACATTGATAATGGTTTGTTTTTATTCGGTTAGTAACTAAACCGTGTTTTTGTTCAGTATATTAAATTGAATGTCTGAAATATATCAGAGATTGTCAGTAGTAGAAATTGGTCGGTGAGTACGTGATCAATTACTAAATTAAACGGTTAGAATTTAAATGGAATGATTACTGATTTGAATAAATTGGAAATTTTATTTAACGAAATCTGTGTCGAAAACTGTCATCAAATATGTTTAACATATATGATTATCTAAATGTTTATAATTTTTTAATAACTGTTTATTATTTTCAAGCAGCATTTATGATTTTAATTTCAGATCATTTGTGTATTTAATTACTGTCCAAGTAATTAGTTATCGTTGATAATTTACTATTCGG
Source organism: Hydropsyche tenuis (assembly GCA_009617725.1). Lineage (NCBI taxonomy): Eukaryota > Metazoa > Arthropoda > Insecta > Trichoptera > Hydropsychidae > Hydropsyche > Hydropsyche tenuis. Next base: position 5,491,360 of record VTON01000004.1, read on the forward strand.
ATTGTTTGGAGAGTGAATTTTGCGTAGGTTTATTTTGATACAGATTGTTGATATGATAATGAAATTATTATTTATTTAGATAAGCGAGTGTAATGAAAACTTTCGGAATAATAGGATATTTTCATATGAAACAAGCTTATTTGATCATCAATCAATCAATCCTCATTATGTTTTTCATATATTTTATAAATACAAAACATTGACACAACAATCAAACAAACCATTTCTAAATATATCAATATTTTCTCTCATTGAAAAATCGAATACTAAACCCGAAATTTCCCAAGAAATTTCTACCGACCAACAAAAAACAAAGAACACGCCGGCAAAAACCTTTCGAATTTCGCCAAACCGCGAAATGCATCCGACGGAAAAACAATACAAATTGGTCGACGATAAATTGACACAAAAAAAAATTTATAATAGGTACAACACTCCATGGGAGCGAACAACGTGCGCGGCGCCATATTTCAAACGCTGTCGGCGGCCGCGTCTGAAGAAAACGACGTACGATAAATAAATGAAAAAATGGCCGACTGAGATGAAACGCAATAATATATAATATAATATATCGGTCACTCGTGGTCACTATAAAAAGATCGCTGGCCCGTTTCGCGAGCGGGTCGGATTCGGAACTTTTTCAAAGCAACACTTCAGATTTGCGCTAGAAGATTAGTGATAGCTTTTAGAAGACGTTTTGATAAAAAATTTTAATGACTGAATCGAAATACTGTTATTTTTCATTGATCGTATTTATATCATAATTTTAGGGCATGTTTTTAGTGGAAAATGAACCCGAAAAGCCTGTTAATATTCAATCTTTCTAATCGAGTAAGATCTGAACGGAATCTTATAATACCCACTCAATTTGTTGCTTAACTGTAATAAAAAGTAGGAATTGCATTGGAGTTTTCAAATGTGTACTAAACAGGAACTTTTGTTTCCATTTCTTTGTCTTTCGACCGGTTCGTGTCGCTTTGGCACGATCGCTTCTTTCTTTGTTCGAAATCGCGGTTTCGTTAGCACGCCTTCGTGATTGACCCTTGGCTTCGATCCTTTTGCCCTTTCGGTCATTACCGATTGTAACACTTTGTTGTCGATGAAGGTAAATGAAGCGTGTGTTGGATTGCTTGAATTGTATAAGGATTTTCATGTAAATGTCCTGAAGATACAAAATTATTGGACTCTTATAGATATTTTCGAAGTAGGTAATTATGTGATTTTATCAAAATTAGGATGAGACTTATAAATAGTGTTTTTGTTTAAATATCCTTCAAAATTATGATTCGATTTAATAATATCGCACTATTTTGCGTATCAATATAAAAAAATATTCGCACTTACTTGACCTTGTACTTATTTTACGTATAAAATTAAGTGCTATTAAAATTCTTTGGAAGAAAAAATATGATATTTTCATCTATAATTTTCGATAAATTTGCACATTATTTAAACAGAGAAACAAAACAATATAATTAAGATTTCACCACGAAAGCCAAAAAGAAAAATGTAAGGCACATGTTTCTTTTCAATTTCTGTTAATGCGATAGAATTTTACATATGTCTCTTAATCGCATTTATAATGTTTTTGTTTTGCGACACTAAATATTCAATTTAAAAAGCGAAAATTACTTTTCAAATTTTAATCAATCTGATTGTTAATTAAATCGAGAAATTCATATGAAATTTTATAATTAAAAAAAGAAAAATATTAATAAATAAACCAAATTAGATAAGATCGGTAAATAAATGGTTCACTTAACACTTTTTGGGTTGGAATAGTTTCGAAATTCAAAATTTTATATAAAGAGAAAAACATTAGAAATTGCAATTGTGTTTCATAAATTTTGTTCTGCAATAGACTTCAGAAATGACAACATAAAATTTCAGATAATCATATAACAAAAAAAATCACTACTAAATCAATGAGAAACAAAACGCGCAAGATAAAAATCGCATAAAAATTGTATCGAACGAGCTTTGTCTTACATTAGATAAATGACACATGATGACGATTGAATAATCAAGAAAATTACATAAATCACACGATTACACAACGAAAAATCACGACAAAATCAACAAAAGACAAAACGCACAGGATACGAAACGCGTGGAAATGTCACGCGAAACAAATGGATGCGTGACATATAAAACTTCCATACGTCACGAATATAAGACTTGTGAGTGAATTCACATGTTTTCTCCACTAGTTGCGCAACTAATGCTACACAGAAAGATTAATATGTCGACAACGTCCGAGCGAGTTTTGTCGTGGACGTTTTGAAATGCGAAATTTCGCGCGGGTTGCGGAATCGAGCCCGCGGGAGTTCGAGGCTGTTGTTATTGATGAGTTATGTTGAAATTGATAATTATACTTTGATTAGAGGTTAGTTAATATGTATGTACGATTGTATTTAAAAATTGTTTGAAATAAAATGTGAAATTTAAGGGTTAATTTGACAAATGTAGCCTGAAATGGTTTGTTTTTCGTTTTATCATAGTAACTTAGTATGTATAATGTAACATTAGAGTTACTATTGGGATGTCAGATTTACCGTAATTTGCATTTACCGGTAATGCGGTATTTTTTTTTACTAATTACCGGTTTGCTGGTAAATTAATTTTTTATAAAAACCGGGAAAAATCGGAAAAAATAAAGAAAAGCTGATAAAACCGTAAAATAAAAAATACTTTCCCAAAAAAACATTTCAAAAATATTCGAAACACATTTTTTAAAATTTACTTGTAAATATTGAAAATTTACCGGTACATTACCGAACCGTTATTTGGGTCATTTACTGGTAATGGGGTAATGACATGCCTAGTTACTATGCACATAAAGATTTTCTTTATTTTTGATATTCGTTTTTCACTTATGTATAAATTGTTTGATACTCTTTATGAAAACTTGGTGGTTCCGAATTTAAATATGATGTTTCATTGCACTATAGTAGAGGAAAGTGACAGGTAGACCAAAGGAAGTTCTGGACCATACTCCAGAACTCCCATGGTCTAGAACTGCCATGTTCTAGAACTCCCATTGGTCCAGAACATCTTTTAAAAAAGGTATCGAAATGGTTATGATAAGTAGAAAATGGTTATAAAAAATGAAAGAAATTATATATTATAAACTAAAATGCGTAAATACATTTTTAAATTTATATAATACAAAAAATAACAGATCAATTTAAGCACAACCAATCGAGTTAATTTAACGCATTCAAAACGATTTTCCTCAATCATCAATTATCTCGTTACAATGAATATTCATCAATTCAAATCAATTCCAATAAACATCAAGGACACAACGACCCGTTTTCGAATTTGCCACAAAATCCGACACATTCGCGAATCGAAATCAATCACTGCCCATCCTGTTCGCAACACCAGAATTTATGGCCATTGTCGATGTACGACCTCACCCAAAGTCCACTTCCTCACCGAAGATAATCGACCTCGAACTTCGATTTATTTCTGGGCATTCCGTTGCTCATTTTTACACCTTTATTTCTGAGTGGAGTTATTTTTCACGTGCCCATCCCGACCGATGTTGACCGCGAACCGTGACAGTCGAACAAATGCGCCGATAATCGTGAAATTTTTCCGACGAAAATAACACGAAAACTAGAAGATTTTCGGCGACAATCTTAATGGCCGTCTGTCGGGAAAACGCTCGGGAAAATGCGTGTTTCGCGCGGAAAAGCGCGCCGTTTTTCATCGTATGACATTGGGCTGTATAAACGATTCGATTTTGTTTGTTTCGTGTTTTTTTTTAATGTTTGAAATATTTCGGTCGTTGAAATGTTTACTATTAATTTTCTTTTGGCTTGTACGATCGGTGAATACGCATACCTTTTCATTGCCCAATTAAACGGTAATTATTCATATGTAATTCGCTTCCTGGCGAATCAGCCAATTGCGCTTATATCTATCGGCGTAATTGCATTCGAATAATTTGCATACATGAATGGGGGAGCGAAAATATTTTTATGTCTGCAGTTTAATGGAGCAAAAAATGAACCGATCAAAGTTCCGATTTACATACTTATTTGTATTCTGTTGTATAACGCTGCTTATATAGCCAAATATTATATTTTTGCGAATAATTAGAAAAATATTTGTTTCAAAATCAAGGAAATTATTTCATGCATCAATGCTTTTATTTATATAATAAGAAATGTAACAATTTCGAATAAAATTTTTACTGATTCATATTTAATTTTGAATATAATATTATAATACATTTTCTTTTTTGATTTTTTGATGACATTATACTGATAATACATTGTATAAATTGCGATTTTTTAAAATTTAATTGTTGACAGAGATCTATCGTGAACATTAATCGGGACTAATTATTTTTAAAATTTAACATTTAAACACTATACAAACACGTATATTTTCATCAATTTCATAAACAAAAAAAATAAACCACCGATGAAAGCGCTCAAAAGCGGCGACGGGTCGCGTCCCGCAGTGCGGCCAACCGTTTGTTTGTTATCAGAGATGCAGAGGAGCACGTGGTGACGGGCGGAGAGGAGAGAGGACGGGATAAGGCCGGGGGGGAGGGAGGCAGGAGGGCGTCTGCAGGCGGGCGTCGTCTGGCGGCCGCCCAACTGGCTATAATTGGAGATCGGCGCTCGTCGGACAGTATTTATAGTGGCGGCCAGTGGCCTTACGGCCAACGCCGCACTTGACCTAGTGCATGCACGCCGGCAGGGTTGCTGGTCGGCGAAGCGGGTGCTACGGCCTCAGGGCGGCCATCTTGGGCGCGCGCCGTTTGACAGTTGGGGTGGCGGGAATGGGTTTTTGAAGTTCGGTTTGAGGTGCGGTAGTATGTTGGAGTTTGAGTTTTTTGGAAAATTCGTATTGATTTGATGCAGTATCTTTGATGCAGAATTTATTATGAAATATATTTTATTGATGTTTGAGTGTGGTATTTTCTTTGTAGGCAAAGTCTAATGTTGCACAGATGTAACGATGATGCTTTGTCAAAGATTACAATTTTGAATATATCTAATTCTTAAATGATAAAATTGAAGCAATCGTTATTTAAATAATATGTATTCCACTTTTTAAAATCATAAGATATTCGAAATTCAAAATGGTTCAATCTGAAAATTTACTTAAGAAAAAAAAATACATGTTGCAGAAAGATAAAAATATTTCCTTTCTATTTTATCTAATGTAAGAATTGTAGTAGGTTAAAGAAACTATATAATTCATACACAGTCGTTCATTCATTAAAAAAAAACATCAAAGCAACATTACATCCAATAACCTTGGCATTTCTCATTCATGCAACAATTTTGAACTTCATTCATTTATCAACAACCAAAAATTTTTTAAGACAAATCTAAAAATAATTTCGGAAACATTCTATTATCATTTGCTAACATCCGTCGACTCAATAAGCCGCACATGTTCCTCTTCAACGGTTCAATCTGTTGTTGGTTAATAGCGCAGGTGTTACGACCTCCGGATCGGCTATCTTGGACGAACAACAAATTTGACAGCTGAGAATGCGCGCGAATTTCGAATCGGAATAATAGCTTCTGCATGCGATTATTTCGAGCGCACTCCATTTCTACAATGTATTCGGATAATTTTAACGAACGGTTTACGGAAAATTCCACAAACTGTGAGGTTTATCGGATGGAATAAACGGGATTATTTATGACACATTAAACGCGACAGCGGACCGGCGAATGCGGCCAATATCAATAATTCGCCATGATCAATTGACAAATGGTTTATTTTCATTATTGTATGAAAAGTTGCTAGAATATAAATACGCATTTATTGTATGCACTTTCGAAACGCCTATGGCCATGTGGTCGAGTCGAATTGACTGTTTAAGATATAAACGGTTTCTTTATAAACAAATATGGTCTAATTTTTTTTTTCAGCTTATGGGTTAACGAGCTCGATGTTTGGTCTGAAATTATTCTAAGCACCGATGTGTGTTTGATTGAAAAATAAAGATCAATAAACAATTCTCGAACGTTTCCAAAAAATTCCAGATACGATTTTTTGGTTTTTTGATCGAAAATTTATTAATTTTTTAAGTAATTTTAAAGAACAATAATATGAATTTTCTCATCTTATCGGCATTGGGCCAAAATTGAATAAGATGCTTTTAACACGGGCATGGCCAAGGCCGTTACGAGAAAAACAAATATTTTCTCAAAAAGCTGTAAAGCTCTAAAATATTATAGCATAGTCTTATACGATTATATTTTATATGAAAAGCGGACGTTTCGGTCCGTTGGATTTCTCAAAAAAAAGAAATAACTCCAATTTACTTTCAAAGAACTGGCCAAAACAATCACGAGATTCAAACGTACGATTATATTTTTATAATTTTCGCGTATGCAAATTCGGCCAAAGCGGTGACGCATCGGAACATTATTTTCGAATGTATAAAAACACTTTCTCGCGAAATAAAAAGAATAAAAAAAACAAAATTGCATAAAAATATGAAAAAACTCTACACAAAAACACTGAGTGTCCGCTCTTTATCATTTCTGACATTTTCAAGATTAAATGCACGCCGTTTAAACAATAAATAAGCGGTTCGCTTTCGACTCGAAACTTTGCCCAAAATATTTCCAAAAAAAAAAAACATGTCGAATTATTCATGCGCACAGTGCAATCTAATAATTTTGAAAATCAAACGAAAAAAAAAACCGCACCAGAAACACTTTCTGCGATCGACCGAGTGTAACAAACGAGTCGAATTAAAATAAATAAATTATTTTAAACATTTTTAATATAAACATTGGATGTAAATAAGGAAGTACGTATCGTAACTGTGTGACCTTTGCAGTGAGCCGTGTACATAAAAATATTTTCATAATTTTGGCTCGTCACCAGGTGTTAACAGTGACAATATATTTTTTTCGCTTTCTGAGCTTTCAAGACGTATTATTCACCGTTAGATAATATCTAATGAGTTCCGAAATTATTAATGATCGCCTGCCGACATCATCAAATGGCATAACGATGACAATTATGGGGGACAATGACCCGTAATTTGGACAATTGCAATTTTTGTTTAACGCGTGAAATGCATTAGAATCTAGGGGTATAGAAATATAATATGCATAATATTATAATTTTATATCAAAAATTTATTTAAAGAATTTCGTAACTTTTTAGACGGCTATGTTTTAAAATATATATTTTTTTGTATATGTAATAGTAAAAATATTAAATATATAAAAATATTTGATAATATTTTTTCTTTTAGAGTTTTACATCAAATTTTTGTGACTTGAACATACAAACGTCACGAAAATTATCAATATTTTTTAAATATTTTATTTAAAAAAGATGAAAGATTCATAGCATTAAATTTGGGATAAGATACGTCTGAAAAAATACAAAAAAATTTCTGTCTTCGGCAACAAACTTCATATGAACCGAACGTACGTCTTGACTGATTGTGAGGTCCTTTGGAGACATTGCAAATTTGCAGTCATTTCATGACACACGTCCGATGCGAAAATATACTAGATTTTGTTTATTACCGAACGAAACTCGCATGCCAAGATTTACAAAATGTTTGTTTATATTTAGCGGCGGGAATATTCGGCGGCGACAATAAAACGGGTCGCACGCTCCATCTTTTTTTTTTCGAAAACGACATATTAATTAAATCGCGGACGAGGGTAATAAAATGCGGTGGAAAAAAATATAGATAGGAGCCGCTTTGTACACGATTCATATTATTTCTAGATGGGCGGGAAAGAAAAATGGCCGCCGCAGTGTTGCCACCCTTACAAAAATGTTTCCCAGCGCTTTTGTTTTATTTTCCGAAATTTAAAAATATCGAAGTCTACTAAAACAAAGTAATCCATCTGATATAAAACATGTTACCATTTTTTTAATGGGATTAGAAAGTTTCATTCTGCTGAGACGATTTAGCTTGATTGTTTATCAAAGCAGAAATAAATTTTCGTTATGTAATGTGCATAAAAGACCGATTTATGAGACAGCAAATTAATAAAAACTACTCTGAACTTTACGACGTATTTTTGTGGCAAACTTGAAATTAAAATCTTGATTTACTTGTTAGACTTTTGGACGTTAGTTTTATAGTCCACTCCTGTTATACGACGAAAATGGCAAGTGCGAATTCAAATCTGAATTATAAAAAGTATATTATGTGTGACTTCAAAATTAAAATGTACATATATATTTATATAACTAATTTGATTATTTATAATTACATATACATATATGTACATTTCTTTTTTCATCGAATTTTCACTTTTGAAGTAATAAGGTATTCCGATAAAATCGAAAATTTATTCATAATGATGAATAAATTATTTGATTGTGAAAAAAAAAATATATTCATATCCAACAGAAGTTTAGAAAAAATCACAAATGTAAACGTTCATTTCAAACGCACGAGTATTTAAATGTATGTTATCTATTCGACAACATTCTGGCTTGCGAATGAGCATTACATACTCTTCCCTAATGGAAAACATTAGAAAACGGTATAACGAATCATGTATGACATGGAAAATTTTCCGAGGTCGATGAACACAGTGGTAAATTTCCGCATTAGTCACGAGATCGATTTTTCATGGCAGCAATGAAAATTATAATACAAACGACACGCAAACACAGCGAACTGCATTCGTAAAAAGCAAAAAAAAATCCACTTATCACATATAAATATTCATCAGATTCGCGATCTGTTTACAAACACGATTTCTTTTTGTGCAACGATTTTCGCAACATGCCCAATTCGAATTGCATAATAGTTACGTGGTGTAAACAACGCTTCATTCGAATTGATACGCCGATTTTACTGGTTTAGTTTCGTTCTGATTGATCGCTATGCTAAAGATCCATGAGCTCAATGTATTGTGATCACTAGTTTGAATTAATTCATTGAAATTTTATTCAAACAGATTGAATAAAATGCAATAGAGCGCGTAAACGCGTTTAGCTCCGTTTATAAGATCGATACACCTTTTATGGTGGAATCGGATTCAATGATACTTCCGAAGAAGTTAAAATTCTAATTGAATACAATTGATTATATTATTTTACGGTAATTGTTATTGAAGACTGATCAAAATACAGTTAACGATTAACAGTCAATAACTTAACTAATTAGACGATGACATTTACAAAAGAAACATCTCGTCGTTCCGTTTCGAAAATACCGTAATGAGGTACATACTATGTAGGTAAGTGGTATACTAATGTGAATAACATATGATACTATCAAAATTGTCCAACTTATGTCAGGTTTGAGAAAATGAAATGGCAGAGGCGAATCATATTTATAAAGTTTTCGGTTGACGATCAACCGTGGAAAACTGATGGTTTTTATTGAAAGCGTTGATTTAACAACATTTTTTCTTTTCGTTTCGGAGGCGTTCTGCCAAGCTAGAAAAGTGTACGCAAAATGAACATTGGGTAAAAAAGGCGAGCGAATTTAGCATCAGGTTGGGTTTGACGAGTCATTTCATGAAAGTTTTCGACAATGGATCGAATGATGAATGTGCTCGTATATCACAAAAGTTTTTACGATTTCTAAATTCGAATGATTGGGCGATTATTGTACAAGTAATTTTGTTCCTATTGGCGGTATGAGAACTATTTCTACTGGTATGTTAAATTTTGTTATGGAAAATGGTGTTCTCTGTAGCATCTTCGTAAACATGGTTCTAGGATTAGAACAGCAGGTCGTCGAACGAATCGACTTTCAAGATTCGAATTTAATGAAAATATAAAGAAATGTTTTGAAACTCATGCATTTTTATTTTATACAAATTGCCCGGATTTACTATGCTTCAATTGAAGTGAATGAACTACAAATCTGCAGAATAGCTCTTAGAAAATAGCACATGCATGAACAAAGGAAGGATCATAGTGGACGAACAAAACAGTCCATTTTCATCAAAACAAAACAAGATAATTCTTCAAATTAATATATTTTTTAAATACAATAGAATATTTCAAAAATCTCATAACAACCAAGACAATATCATATTAGAATGAACGAATAGAATAATATTGAAAGTCATTCAATTTAAAATTAATATCAAATCAACTTATTCACCAACGAAATCTGAAACAAACATTTCCTCGAATGACACAGATTGACACGTTCAATTACGAATATTTTTCACATTTAAAACAAAATTCAACTGAGACTCGCTTTTCTCCACACAACCGGGCATGCACAATTGCGAATTGTATTCAAAAATTCAAAATTGGGTCAACTGTAGACCGGCGTGGGTGTTCACCGGCTTCAACGCTTTATATGCGTCGAAAAAATTTTCTGATGCGCCCACCACGAGACTTTCGTGTGAAATTTTCATTCGGAAAAGTTGAAGATTAATCTCGTTCAGTGAATAATATAAGAATTCATTTGAGTATGTGTGATTTCGAATTCAATGTCTTTAAATATCAAAGGAATTTTTCGTTAAAATAATTGTTTCGCATTATTGAATTGATCTGATGAGTTAGTATAACACGATGAATAAAAAAAACTAAACTTTTTTTCATAGTTAATACTAATTCGTTTGCACATCTGAACTTTTTTCGGTTATTTAATATATCTATCAAAATTTGACATTTCTGTATGTTAAATTCAAGTTTGATATATAATATGTTCATATTTGTGTTATCTGCTTCTATAATGTAACTATTATAGTTACGATTGTTCAACGATTTTTATATAATTTATTTTGAATTTTATAATACTTTGATACAATTTTTATCAGGTGGTTATGTATAATATATTGAGCATTTTTGTTAAGAAAAAATACTAGCTATGTTGATGATGAAAATTTTAAATTTGATTCACAAGAGTTTTATCAAATATTTTCGTATCTTAATGTTGCTATTATGTTCCAATAAATCTGAAGCAATCCTTATTATATCTATATATACTTGGATTTGGCACAACTTTCTCGGTATTTACGAATTCAATAAAACCTACATCATTTGAATATCTCTTCCTAAGCTTTGTGTCCAGATAATTCATAGCTATTCCTGGTACCTTTCACATCAAAATATTCATACGCGACCAACATTATCCACCGAAAACTTTAAACAAAACACATAAAAATGCGCACATCGCTGAAAAACACAAATCCGCCCATCCAAACAGGCAAATTCCATCGATCTTCGAAACATCCTACCACGAGCGACCGCGCACAAACAATTGACGCAATTGCGCACCGGCGTCATCCCGATCCCAAACCAAAATCAAAATCGAAAATAAAACGACCCAAGACAAGCTCCATCTCCTGTCAACCACAACTCAACTCCTGGCAGGAAAATACGCGCAAAAAACGACATTCACATCCCCCCCCGGAGCGGGCACTCACGACCTTCTTTGACGAACTCCATGATCCGAAGAACTCCGTCATTTCGAAGCCTTTCGAGTCCTTCGGAAAATCCTTTTTTTTATCGTATTGTCTATTGCCACTTGTTCACTTCACTACTGGGAGACCGTTCCTCGACGATGGTTCGTCGGCATGTTCGGTTCGAGGTGCGCCTGCGGTGGCGGTCGCGGCACCACTAAGTGGTCCCAGTGGTTCCCGGCAACCACTTCTGGATGTGTTGGAAAGACCAGAAATATCCTGGCACGAGCGTCACTTCGCCTCGGACACGGCTGCTGCACGTCGAGGGTGGTTCTGTCCAGGAAGTCGGAGATCGATCGTCCTCTTTGATCTATGGGGAGGATGTTGTTCCTTGTAGTTTCTTGTGCAGGGATGAGTTTTTGGTGGTTGGAAAGGTAGGGAGGTTTGTATTTTTTGAGTGGATTGACATATTATTGTCAACATTGTAAATTTTGGCTAAGAATTCAATCTATTTGGGAAAATTTTGATTGACGCTTAATGATTTTAGATGCATATTAAATTTGTTCTGATTGAAAATGAAATATTCATTTTACTAGAAAAGCATAAATATATGATTAATTTTCAAATATTTTGTCTAAATGTTAAAATCGTAGTCTCACTATTGCTTTCATAAAATATTTTAACAAAAAATTCTAATTGATAATCTAATAAATTCGAAACTATTTTGAAAATTTCAAAATGAATATTAGAACTCGACATAAACTGAATCAATCGCTATTTTTCCTCATTTAAATAAAATGAATTACTTGAAACAACCTGCTTATTTTTTCAGCTTTTAATCACACTTAAAACAAATTAGCTTTCGCTACTTCAATTCAATTTTTTTTTAATTTCTACGTAAATTACTTAATTTTTAACTAATTATACAATTTTCAAAATGTATTCACGTAACGCATTTTCATTGACAAATTACTCGAGAGTTTTATCAAATGAAATAAACAACATTGCAGAACATAACGAGGAACCGCAGTCAATCGATTTGAAACGCATAGAAATGATAAATAACTTTGACATGACCGACAACAATGAATATTCATATCAATTAAATTTTGTTATTTTTTTCAATGTACCGTATCTAAGTTTGACATCAATTATTTTGAAAAGCTTTGTGTGCGGGTTTTCGAAAAAATTATACGGAGTCCTGCCAAATTTTCGAAAACAAAAAATTGTGCTAATTAGAGAAAATGATTCTTCGAGTTTTTATATTTGTATTTATGGACAGGTTTCAATAGGAAATTTTGATTCGATTATATGTCATCGTATCACGTCAAAATTGTCATCAAAAAAATATTTGATTTTGATTATATAATTTAATATTATTAGAGACATCAGATGTTATGAATTACGTTACAAGCGTATTATATAAACGATACACATCATAGGTAAAAAAATATACATCGGCGAAGATTGAAAATTCAAGGAAAAATTCCTCGATATAAAAAAAGCAAAAACGCGAAATGAAAAGCGATGAAAATACTGCTAGCATTCGAAATTTATCAATATGGCGGCCGACGCCGCGGTGCAAATTCGTATTTCGAATGTAAACAATGACATCTATTTCTGAACATACAACAAGTATCCGCGTTCGAATTTAAGCAGTCAACATTTAGAAAGCCGAATTCGAAAAAAAATCATTGTTTAGATAGACGAAAGTACTCACAAAAGGCCATCAAAGTTTCACACGTATGAAAGTGCGGAGAGCTCATTATTGTTTCGGACGGTTGTACGAATTTCGTGCCAGTTGCTCAATATTTTTCGTTAAAATTATCAAATTTTCGTATCGGGAAATTCTGGAAAATCACTAGGTGTTTCAGAAGCGTCGACGGTTTATTCGACTACGTGTAAAATTGAATTTAAATGTTCGGGATTATTTTATAGCGCGCGCTGTTTGCGTTCGCGGCTCTTGCGTTTCTCAAAGTTTCGAATTTTACTTGGATATTTTTACTGAAAAACTTCGGTCGTGATCGTATGATAAGATCTGCACGGTTGCTCTTGATGTAAATAAATCAATAGTATAATGAATAATATAATAACACCGTGGATGCGACGCAGATTAAAATTTCTGTATTGCGTTGCCAACTTTTCTACATGATGAAGTTTAATTGAATATTCTCAGAATTTCACTTTTTCACCGTTATGAATCATTTCAGTTTATATATTTTTTTTATGAACTAAAAAATTATGATGTAGGTCGATGACCATTATAGTACGTAGTAAAGTTTTAAATAGATTATTAAGGAAAAAGTAGTTCTTCGTATTTCGTATCATCACGACATCAATAATAATAAAATTTAAAAATAACGATTTTAATATGAGAAATTTTGAAAATTTGTAGCAATTTTACTATCATTTCAGTTACAAATAGGGATTTCAAAAATATTGAGATTTGCCAATACTGGTTTTACCGAAAAATATTCTCACTATCACTATTTTATTTATACAATAATTAAAATAGTGAATCAATTAATCGTCAAATGACTAATTAATCAATTAAAGGATAACTATTGGTTAATTAATGAACTAATTAATTTCATGATAATTAAACGTATTAAATTTTATAAAATATACACCATCAAAATGTTTTACTAATTATAAATTTTAATAACAATGAAAGGAAAAAAAGGTTCTTTAATAAACAAAAAAATTAGAACATTTTTTAGCAATCGCTTTTGGTGTTGAAATGGGATTTCAAAAAACATACCATATCTAAACTTTCATTCCCTAATCTAGACCTTATTTTTGTGCAAATTAATCCAGCAGGTGAAAATTCCCTTTCAGACTACACTAGTTAGGCGAACACTTTTCAAAAATTGATAAAAAATTTCGAAATGTTTGCCACGAATCTTTTCTTCACAAAAGGTTTTAATTCTTTAAGGAATGATAGCTGATAAATTCATTCTATTAATAACTCTTTCGCATATCAAAATTATTATTTTCTTTTAATGAGTAATTTAATAATTTTTTTATTTCGGTATTTACCAAGAGTACCGGAGGTTGAATTTTGGCCAAAAACCGGTAGTAACGGTTTCAGTAACACCGATATTGCAATCCCTAGTTACGAACATGAAACTGAAGTATACGTTTTGAGCATAGATTTTGTTTATATTAAAAAAGCAACATTTCGAACAAATGCAACACAGTCACACAGCTTTTCAAAACGTGAACTCAAACACCCGAAATCCCCTCGCACACTTTGAGAACCGTCGGGCATCATCTGGCGGCGAGTGATCCAAAGCCACTGGAGCTTTATTATTAAACCGGGAGAGCTCGGATACGGCCCGAGGAATACATAAATAATGGCGAACGGGGGGGTATCATCCCGAACTTTAAAATACCCGTCGGCGACAGGTGACACGCATCATCAGATAGGACACCGCCGCCGCCATTATTTTTATTGTGCATGGTGTTGTTTGCCGACGATGGCCGCCCGCAATCCATGGTCGGTTGCTCGCATGGGGTTTTCCGGCGATTGGGAAATGTTGGGAGTGTCGATGGTTAGTTCTGGAAGATCGGGGTTTTGCGATGGTCGAGTCCTCGAGGGTGTATGTTGGGAGTTTCGGTGGTTGGTTCTTGAAAATTCGGGGTTTTCGGTGATCGGATCGTGAAAGATGGATGTTGGAAATTTCTGTTGTGATTGTTTTTGGCAATGTGCATGTCCTTAGTGTTTTGATTGAGCGTGTCTAATGCGAGATGAAAAAGCGGCTTTTATATTCGACGGAAATCGTCTCTTGAAAGACATATAGATGTTAATTTGAACTGAACAACAATAAAAAAATTTATGTAACTGTTGTAAAAATATATAAATTAGAGTCGTTTTTGTTAACGCGGCGACGTTCGGTATTGGCCGACAGCATCACAAAATGATATTTCGAAAATATACAGAACAGATATTGAAAACAGAAATAGTTTAATGTAAACGTTTCCAAATACTAAAATATATTCGATCTATTTTCATTCTATCATGATTAACGTGCGCGTGTATTCGGCCACACTTCGCTTTATAATGCGATCGTTATTATCTTTTTTCCTTGCAAACTTTCACGCACGACCATTAAAATCTAATAAAAACTCACGTACAAGAATAAAATTTTCTGCAAACTTTATTTTATCAGTTGTGAAAATTTCAACTTCATACTAAAGCTCGTTCAAAAGTTCAGACTTACATATGTATGCTAGAGTCGGACGCAATAATCATTCGATGTGATGTAATAAGATTGAAAATAAATTTATTTTATAAATATTATACGATGAATTGTTTTAAGATTTGATTTTTAAAGGATTCATTACAAATTTTATAAAAAAAAAAAACAACAGTATTTACTCAAATATTATTAGAATCATTGCAAAATTAAATATAAATCAATCTTAATAACAATAAAAATAATTTCATTATAAAATAATTTTACTCTGAAATATTTCGAATAACCGTACGACCAGGGCCAAACTCAGGAGGGGGCGAACTGGGCATTCGCCCAACACTGAAGGTTTCTAGAGGGCGTTTTCTACAAATTTCTACAAAACACTAACACAACATAATTTTTTTCCACTTCACCAAACCAACAAACCGAATGATCATTAAAAAAAATAAAAAAAAACACAACCAACACCGACTCGCACAACATTTACAAAATTGCACGCTGCACTTCCAGGAAGTATCCATACGTCGGCCATTTCCTGCAGCCGGCGGCCATTTTGTCCACGCGGAAGACGCGTCCCACAGTCTACCGATACACGATCGATACCATTATTCTAATTATACGCCGTTTATTTTCGTGTTGTTTCAGAGGGACGCGGATGCTTCGATGATTTATAGCGTCAGCTGACATCCACAGAGCTGAAGACTGACTTGCATCCGTTTTATTTATAATGTAATATCTGAAATGTTGTTCGGACGATTGTGGAAATTCGGTCATCCGAACCTGTCTCGGCCAATGCGCTTCGTTGTCGTTTCTTTTTATGTGTGTCGCGGTTTTGAGTTTGGAAAAATTAGTTTTGTGTTTTTGGATTGATGGGTGTCTTTGAGTTTCGAGTTGTTCTACTGATATGCGAATGGGATAGTCGTTTTATACTACTGAAAATGTGTATTGGAAAATTTTTTTTTATGTTTTTGTAGATATTATATAAAAGTGTTGGAAGAACCAGTTTCTAACCATTCTATAGATGGAATAATTCATCAAGAATCAGTACCTTATTGGTTATAAAATTATTATATTATATATTCCCAATGTAATCAAACAAGTTTCGATACTATATAAATCGACGTCATTATCATCATCATCTTACAGCTCTAATTAATCCTTAGTCCTTGGGGATACCCTTCCTCTAAGGAAATAGGATTAAACTGGGTTGTACATAATGACTATACAGATTTATGTAACATCAAATTTTTTTTGATGGAATTAAAAAGTAATTTTTTGACCAATAAGGAACCATTCTTCAATGAATAGTCTCATTTACTGAAATGTTTTGTTTAACTTTGTTGATCATACTCGTAGAATGAAATAGAATACTAGTATGTAAAAGTTGAATACATACTAGGACGTCCAACGATAATATTTTTTAAATAAATTCAGTGATTTTCCGAGACAATTTTCCACCGTTAGGCACAATTCAAAAAGTCGCCTTCTCTAGAAATATACATAGTTCAAAGTTCAAATGATTTTTCTTAACAATGATTCTAATATTATAGATAGATATTTTAAATTATAATTTTATTTCGTAAATTTACTCCGAAACACAAATATTCTGTTTAATGTTTTTGTCGAATATGTTTTTATAAAGAAAAATATTTATTACTAAATTTATTTTGCCTCCATTAAGCATTGTCTTATTTACCTATGCCATCAGAATATCACTGAACAAATTTATTATATATAAATATTATCCAATAGTTATAAAACAAACATATGTTTACATAACAACTCTCTATTGAAACGAGTTAATTTCTTCAACCGGTCGACTAATTTATCTAAGTGACCGATAGATGCCAGTAATTCGCACTTCCTTCCGCTTTCTCTGAAGCACGTATACAATTAGATCCATAATGGAAGATAGAAGAACCAGCATCGGCCATAAATACGATACCGAGTTCCGCGAATGGCCTTCATCATCAGACCGCGAAGACCACCAGATCGATTAGTCCCCGATCGAGTGCGTCATTCAAACGAGGCGTTAAATTGTGTCCGGCCCCAATTTCACACCAGGTCCTAGATCGTCTATGGATGGATCATGAATTGTGTCAAATATGTGAAAGAAATGAAGAGATTCTAAATAAGTTTATTTTGTTATAATAAATTCGATCTTAGGTTGTTTATATGTTTTAAACGAGGGTTTGTCGATAATTTGTAGTAGTTTCATGATGATGATAAAATTTGGAAATCGTGGAAAAGCGGTGACAAAGAAGCATTGTTATTGACTGATGAACATGATTTTATTCTAGTATTTATTTTGGATTCGATTGAAGTTGACATGTTCAGTCGCGTAAGTATGATAAATGATTTCAATAAATATTTCATATGTAATTTATTTCAAGCAATGAAAAACTGTCGTTCATAAAATATTCAAACAGAATAATTGTAATAAAATGCGAATATAAAGTACAATTATGCATCGAATCAATTTTGCTTTAAAAGAAAAAAAAACATTTTTTTCAGACTTTCAATGACACTGTAAACTCTACTAACCAACAAAACCCATCATCAAATCCTTCGAAAACCACACGAACTAACCAACCCATTCCTAAGTCCACCCATCCTCAACCCTTCGACCACCACCTCAGCAACGACCACAGCCCAACAACGACCACCAGCAATATCATTTTCGAGTCGGGACAAGCATAATGGCTCGTCCGAGGCTCCCAAAGCGTTTTACGAGGCTCGGCTAGCAAGCTGTGCGGCTTTTTGCATTAGGTACTCTAATAATAACCGTCGAGGAGTTTGCCAAGTCAGCGGGATCGGTCCGTTTGCCGGCGTTCACTTCTTTCTTGGATCGTCTCGGTTGGTTTTCGGGCTCGATGATTGTGAGGGTCGAAGGGATTGAAGGGTTGTTGGTTGTTTCAGACGATGGTTCGATTTTTTTGATCGATTTGTTGGGTGGTTAGTGATCGAGATCGTGTATTGCTTGGTTTGAGGGTTATCATGGGAAAAGGATGTGATTAAAAAAAATTATTCATATAAAATGTATATGATGATGAATGCCGTCTGGGTAAAGTTGAAGGGTTGATCGATGAACAAATTTAAGTTGGCGCCCTGTGTCACGCTTATACATGTACATGTATCTACACATGCTTATTAGCAGTTTGACATTTTCAAACTGAAATCTTAGTTATCGCAGTCACATGCATGTATGTCGATTGGAAAAAATTATATGAGAGAAATCTACCCAAATTACCTTGATCAACAGCCTAAACAAAAGATTGTAGACATTGAACAAATTGTTGGAATTGACTAAAACAATGCTGACTGAATGTTCACGCAACACAGTGAATTGAGGAAACACTCAAATGACACCGAGGAACAAAGCACCATCATTTAAATTAATATTTGATTGAGTTTATTCGGAGACAACAACGACGTTATTAAGACGACGTATCTGACAATCTGACAGATGTCAAACTACGAATGGGTATGTGTAGGTGCATGTACAATGTATAAGCGCGATACAGAGCGCCAACTTAAATTTGTGCATCGATCGACCCTTTAGCTTTACCGCCATCTGTACTTACTAGAGTTACAAAAAATAATTTGAATAATTTTATATTATATTTTCGTTATTCATAATACGATTTTTTATAATATTGACTCAGTAACTATGAGGGAAGCTATTAAAAACAATTAACTATAGAAATAAAATTTTAATTTTAAATTGAAAACAACCACTTTTTGCAAACACAAAACCGTGCCAGAACCCAGCCATCATCGAAAACGTAAAAACCGTATGAATCACGAAACCGAAACCCAAACCAGCACGTAAGGTGTGCGATTGGAAAATTCGCATTGCACCTCCATTCATGTTTTCGCAACATCCAAAAGACACAGGTGAGGATTCGCGTTGGCGGGACTCCCGACCCTCGTCTGGATTCCACCTGCCCGCTATTTCCGTACCCGAAACTGATGATGATGACGAAGACGATGATGCACCGCACCTGGTCGAGCCCGATTTCAATGTCCGATGCACCAATGTCAAGGTCTTCGCGATTCCAAAAAGTCTATTCGAAAAACGCTTGTGTTATTTTGAACTCGATAACTGTCCTTTCAAATCGCACAGGAGACGTTCGAAATTGAGAACGAGTTCATTCAAAGTACGTTTACATTTGGGTTATTCTGAATAACAGTAGAAATTATTAAGGTCGAAATGATGGCGTGCGAGATCATCACACTGTAAAATGTTCCCAAGTCAGTCTGTTGCCTTGGTGCAATTTGGTGGGTGTTGATTGTTGTTCATGTGCAGAAAAGCGCATTTCGTTGCAATTTACGTTGTCTTATGAAAGAGATGAAACAATTTCAATCACAATCCAAAAGTTATCATTCAATAATATACACATATGTAAAATATATAAAGTTGAGATTTTTATTAAGAAAAATAAAACTTTTTTGATAAGATTTATTCTAGACTAGTTTTAAATAACAAAGGATCAAATGAAAACTGAACGAATTTTATATATGATGGACGGCTAAAATCACGTGAAACATTTGATTGCGTCTGCTTTGATAATGTCAAAAAGACATTCTCACAAAGGTCGTCTATTTATGATTATTTTTGCGAAAAATTCAGAAGGACGTCTCGAAGACTTATCTTGATGAGATCAGCTTTATATAATAAACAAATTAAAAAGAGTGTTTCGATTGCGAAACAGAATTATATCAAATCGCTGAAGAAGCGGAAATGGTTGGCTGAAAAATTTTGCATGATTCGTTGAAAATATTTATGTGAATTTAGCAACACGTCAATGTCTGAAAAGCGAATTTGATTTGAGCAATGAAAGTATACTCAAAATTCAAAATAGAGCGGAAACTTATTTCGGAACGAATGAACCGAAACATATGCTGTTCATTTGCAGATTCAATAATACGTAATTGAAGACGTATGTAATTTAATAAATATACAAACGGTGAACGACCGTTAACCAACTGCATCTACGTTATTAACGAACACTGCACATCCACTGAAGCAATACGAAAAATAACGGATAAGGTTGTTGCGTAAATTAATCATCAATTCCGTGTCGATATTATCAAATTAGATAGTATTGGAAGACCAAAGGATATCATCGAAATTTCACGATTTTCAAATCGAATCTACTTAACCTATAGAAGCTAAATATATTATATATATTTTTTTTACATATAGAATTGCATATTTAATATCTTTAAATGCAGGAAATTGACTTATCTTTTTTCACAGTCTACTCGGCGATAGTTTTCCGTGTGTTTGTGTGCATATTTGTTTTCCGCTTTTGTTTATGAAAGTAAAGTTACGAAATTTGAAAATGTATCAATGCGAAAAGTTACTCCCTTCGAACTTTGCTAATTAAAAAAGAAGTTGGTAAGCGATCCGTGGCAAACGTGACATACATAAAAAGACGAATATATTGAATAATATAAAAATAAATAAACTAAAAAACTATTATTGGCACGACATATTGGGTTATGACCCATTTCTTCGCGAATATAAACTGTCAGTTTTTTTCCTCTCCGACTTATTGCTCAATTATTCGCGTTTATTTTCAAATCTAATTTTATTCATTCCATTAATTTACATTAAAGAAATATACTAATATAATAAATTAAATATTTTGAGCTTCATAATATTATTTATCTTCGATTCAGACGGAAACCAACATGAAAAGTTTATCGTTGTTCCAGAGTTTGTGCCTGGAAGCTACTGATAAGATTTTAACTGGGCTTTATCATTTTTTTTGTTAATAAACACTAATATAGGGTGAATGAAAAATAAATAAATAGAAAAATTAGGTGAATTACCTCGTAGATTTAATATGAATGTGTTCATGGTGTCTCGTCAAAATCCTTACCTGGAAATCAAGAAAAAATAGATTTAAAAAATGTAGAAAAATTATTATAAAATAAATTTGTATTTGGATTGGTAATTGAAAATATATTTAACAATTTCAATATTGGACAGCTTTCGACATTTAAGTTCAGTAAACGAGTTATAAGAAATAATGAATTATTCGCGTAACGGTGCAAGTGCATCGACCCACAATCGAGATGACTTACTGCCTTGATTTCGGTATTTATAAATGCAATATACTTATATTATTTTCGAATGAAAACTGACTGTCACCCGGTACTTTTTCAAATTTTTCTATATAAATACTCGGGATTGCAATAAAACTTATCAGGATATAAAATTTGTGTGACGCCCGAAAACTTGAATAGTTTATTTAATCAGTTCAATCACCATTCAGTGCAATATGTGCAAATTTGTTCTTGTGTTTTTTATCAGTGCCGTTTTTCTATTTTCATACTCTAACTCTAATCTTGTTAAAAGAGACATTTTCGAAGAAAAATGTTTGAAAATGGCAAACCAAACCGTTGCCGATCAAGTGGCAAATGCTAAAAGAGATTTATTTAATTTAACGAATAATATTTATGAATTATTGGCTAAGTCTAAAAATCGTATTATTTTTTCAAATGTGGGATTAGTATGGCAATACAAAGAAAAAAAATATTTGTCAAATTTTTACTACTACTTTATGAATGCTATTCAACCATGTTTAAGCTACGACGAATTCCATAATGCTTTAAATTTTGGAATAGCAATAGAATATATAGAGAGTTATCTTATGCGTATAAATGATTTAAAATTATTTTTATTTTCTGGAGGGTTTGAATGCATTGAAGAAAAACAAAACGATGTGATGGTGTGTTTAAACAAATTGTTATCGCAAGAAAAAATTTCGACCGAACAGCCTTACATTGAATTTTTTTTGGAATTTTCATTGAACATCAATATGAGTAACTTTGCGAATGAAATCTGTACGTGTTTTCATGATGAACTGCTACAATGTAAAGTGCGGAAACCATTTTTAAATCTAAAAGCTGATTGTAATTATCCAAGCTACATATCACGGAATTTTACACTCCCTTCACCAAATGTTTTTGCTTCAAATTTCGATTTTAATTGAAATCATGTTACTTTGTAATTGTTGTCAATGTAAAATAAAATAAAATTTATAGCTTGTACCATATTATTTCAATTTATACTATGATAATATATTTGACAAAATCTGAATGCTGTCCAATCGATTGAAAAAGAAACAAGTATGTAATTGATTTCTTTTTATTGATTTATAAATATTTGAATAAGAGTTCAATTGAAAATGAGTTTGAAATTTTGTTATTAAAATATGATAATTCTTAGAAAACAATTTATGATAGGTAAATTCACATGAATAATCGCTATTCTTGAAACTGATATGAAATTGAAAATATTCTTCTTCCCACGATCTAGAAAGTAAATCTATTGTACAGTATGAAAAGAAAAGTTGTTGTAAGTGTGATAAAAGAAAATCGAATAAGGTAAACAATAAAAGAAAATGTGATTTCTTTCGACTGAATTGATATTTCTTTCAATTCCATTGAATATATAGCAATATTTAAATTAAATAGTTCCTTATGAAATTAAGTAAATATTGGTTTTCATTAATTCAAAAACCATTTTATGAAATTATTTTAAATTTACATACATCGGGACGACGTACTATTTTGAAATCTGTTTTCTCCCTGTGCGAATTTCAAAAGAGCGCCGCCGTTATTCGCTATATATTTAAACTGTAAAATCATTTGAAGACATGATGTTGCAGTTTTGTAGATTGATAATCGAAAAAGAGCAATAACAGGATTTTTTATCTTCGAACAGAAAACTGTGTCAATGTGTCATCCGTTATGCCGATGAAAGCGAACGTTCATAATTTAACGATTTGTTTTCTAAGATTTTCGAAACAATTTAATATAATAAATATTTTTGTACAATAATTGTCTAAATCAAATATTTGATTTAACAAGAAAAAAATATAACAAAATTTTCATGTTATGTAATACAAAAATTTCAGAATCGTTACTAGTGCCATCTGTTGCGAGAATAGTAATATACAATTTATATTATTTTCAATGAAAATATCTATCAAATTTAATATGAATATTTATATAATTTGATAAAAACTATTATTTTTTTTTTGGTTTTAATTATAAAAAAATTCTATTTGAAATTCAGAATAATTTAGTTCGATTTTTGGCAACGTACGCCATCTGTGTAAGAGACTCCTTGAAAATCGAATTTTTCATAAAATTCCGCTGAACGTTTTTCGTTCGTTCACTTTCGAAACGGCGCTTCGGTGAAAGAGGATAAATAAATAAGTAAATAAATAAATAGCGAGCAAGTGTGTTACAAAATGCGAATTCCTCAACTCGCTTGCCAAGGGTCAAAAATTCAGCATTGAACGCGAACGAGTTGACAATTTAATGTCCATTGGCACTATTCGATGGTTTTATAAAGCGGATATCAAAAATTAATAATAAAAAAAACACAATGTGCCTACTGTAACAAAAAACACAACTAGAGTATTTAAAACAGTTGATAATTAAAACAAATCTTATACGAATTCAGCCATTATAATTTTTTCAAAAAAATATGAACGTTTGTATTTTTAAATAATTCAGCATACTAAAAAATACGAAGATATATGTGAGCCGTCATTTCAGACGTGTTTCACGTAATTTGTTTCAACAATAACATATCGCGAACAATATTCACTTCGGCGATTCCCTTCAGCGTATTTTCGATATGCATTCGAAATTCGCGCGCACGTCGCAACTCCTCGACAAACACGTCCATAACTCGCGAAAGAAATATGGTTTTGAACGCCGTCGTAAACATATTTATCGAGTTGCGAATCGAAAAGAAAAGCGGGAAAATCGAAAGATATACCAACGCCAACACAAACAACCTTGTGGTCGTCGTCGCCACGTCACAAGAATGTCTTACGTTATACAATGGTTTACAATTGAATTGATTTATTGTAAAAAAAAAATGGATATCCGATCATCGATAGACTTTAATCAATATTGGAAAATGTTATGAAATTCTTTTCCGTTGATATAATTTTTTTTTTGCTAAATTCTACTTATATATTTGTCGTTATCATTTAAAGAAAACTCGATAGTTTTCTTTGAATTTGAATTGTTTCATTATTTGAATGGAATCAAATTTCAATGCACTTTGCGACTCACAGTGACGAAAAGTGACGTACCGTCATCGCGGTCCATATAACTGATGACGAATCCAAAAATAAGTTACATTATATATAGAAGTCTCATTTGACTGCAAAAAGTCGCACAACTTTGCCTAATGACTTTCTAATTCGGGTCTCTCTTCCTTATATTGTGCATAAATTTAGATTTCGGCAGAATCGGAAGGAAATTGTTCATGTGACGAGTGTTTGTAAATTATTCAATTTAATTAGAGTTTATTGTCGAATGGTTATTTCGAGAATGAAAATCGAATGTGTCCATTTGAAGAATTTCGGGTGTGCATATTAAAACGCGTTTAATATTACAAACAAATATAATATAATCGCACAGTGGTCGCGTAGAATATAAAAAGAACATTGAAAATAAAACGAAGGAGACTTCGACATCCAATTCTGAAAATAAACGCACAAAAGCGTCTCTTGTTTTGACACGCTGAAAAATCAGATTATTGCGAAAAACGCTAGTTTATCAGATGCAATTATACGCAGCACAATTTAAATAGTACACCGTATGAAAATATTTTCGAAATAATATATTACATTATTTTTCTGTACACGAGAATGAAATACATAACGCACGTCCAGTTTCTTGACTTTCAAAATAACAATCTGAAAATCGTGAAATTTTACGAATCCGATTCATATTTTAAATTGTATTTAAATAGCACTACTAATTTGATAAACACGAAAATGTTCTTCTCTCTTTAATTATTTTGATTCGCTACACCAAAATAAACCATTTCTGCAGTAAAATATTACTTATGTCAAATAAATTTAAAAAAAGCTTGAAAGATACATCCCATTTTTAAGAATCCGACCATTATTCCAAATCATGTATAGATGGCATCGATAATTTCATATTCACGAACATTTTTTCCTTTCTTTTTCATCATCATTATTCGACACGACGAAAATCGATCCTATGAAAAATATTATTAACATCAAATAAACTTTTCGTTTAAACGTTAACTTATTTTGTTTTCCAACGCATAGATGGCACTAACAATTTCATACTCGCGTACATTTTTTCCCCTCTCATTTACCACCACTATTCGATCCAACTACGAAACCTCATTTCAGCGAAACAACATCATCTAAATTTTCCACCCAAATAAAACTTCTTCAACGCATCCCACATGGCCCATTTAGCACTCAAACGACCCATCATCTTTGGCTCGGCGTCACAGTTGGAAACGCATCCATCGATAGCCCTTGATCCGATTGAGGCCCGATATCGATGTCGAGGCGACTCCACCCAATGTCGGGCGTCGGAAAAGCGCGCGAGTTTCGAAAAGCGCGTGAGTTTTGAAAAGCGCGCGGACCCCGAGGGGGACTTCGGTTACGATTGTTACACACCTTGAGGACTCTCGCCTCGCAGAATGTCGTGGTGTTGTCCCCTGACATCATCGTTACATCTCGCATTCCTGTCTGCCAGAATATAATGTTATATTCGCGCGTCTTTTTCTAGAAGCGTTCCCAAGGTTTGCGCGCGGTCATGGTGAAAAGCGGCCGGTTTCCGATGAATTTTCTGCTGAAAATGCGTGTTTTTGTTGCATGAAATGGGTTTTTTTTATAACCATTGATTGTTTTTTTTCAATTAAAGTCGTTTTATAATAATTATTTATTCATATATTTCGTTATTTGAATACCGAATACGCTAACTCATCGTTCGTTACACTTTACCCATAGCAATCAATTATTCGGTCAGTAACTATTTATGAAAATAATTGAAAAAAATATAAATGAGCTTTCAACTGATTTATGTTACTAAGCGGAAATTTTAAGAAGCATTTTATATCAACGTTGCAGCGTCAGTTTCGACACGATGAAGTTTGCTTCAATAAAATTGTCAACTTATTCGAATCACTGATCATTTTATGTGACGTACTGATTTTTTAATTTAATAATTGACCAATTGGAACGTTTTCGTGTTAGTTTTTGTCGCATCATTCATGTGTTCGTTCAGTTTCAACGAACTCTTGATTCGGGGTCGCGAAACGATCGTTAGACTTTATCTATGATTGTAAGCTATGCCAATTTTTTTATTGCCAAAATGTCAATAATTCAAGGGTCGATAACACAAGCGTTTGTTGATTTTATAGTTGGCTCAAATTCGAACTGCGTCTGACTGTCCTTAATTAACTGTTTATTTTGAAAATTTAAGCGTGCAAGTTCAAGAGAATATATTTTTGAAATTCATTGTTTCCATGATAAAGAAAATGATTCATAATTAATTTCCAGTATGTAACAAAGCAATAACATATTTAGAATATATAAAAGCAATGCATCATGCACTTGTTGCAACTTTTGTTCGGTTTTGAAGGCGACCTCAAGTGCATTCACACAAAGCTTTATAAAGCTGCCAACTTTCGATTCACTTTGATCAAAATTCACTGCAAGAAAAACACGCTATAAAGAAAGCACATATTTAGACAATATTACAATAATTTACTTCAAATTTCAAATGTTTTCATTCAGACAATCTAATCTAAATAAATACGTCTTTAGCTTCTCGGAAATCGAGGATTTTCCTTCGCAATTCGTTAACCTTTTTGGAAACGAGCCATACATACAAAACGATCTCACAATGTAAATACGAAATGAAGTACATGTTCACTACAAAATCCGATTTTTTTCACATAAAAATAATCAAACATTTTTCAACCCAACTTATCATTTCGCAATGATAAATGACCCCACATTTCTTTTAAATAAAACACAACTTTATCCCCATATCCTTTACACCGAAACCCATTAATTCACCAACATTTTTAAACCTCACATCCCATGAACTTTCCCGCCAAACTCGATCCGCCATATTAGCTCCGGCTGAGATCTTATCCTGTCCGTTCGATTCCCGATTTTCCGTTGTTATTAATAATAAACCCGAGGGATCACGGTTTGACCGGAGCCATTACACATGTTTGATGCGTATTTACGGCCTCCGGCTCTGTTTAATTGGTCGTGGGATGTTGCCAGAAAACAAAATGGCCGTTATTTCGGCGCACGGCCCCTCCGTGCGGATCGATCTTGCACAAATATCGATCCGTATTTTAATATGTATTTTTTTTTTAATATATCGTATATTATTCGGTTGAAATTTTAAAGTATTGTTTGGTGAGGGAATTGGGTTCGGATAATTGTGGTTAATTCGTCTTTAAATCGGAATAAACATGGTATGTATTTGTATCGAAAGGTTAAGGCAAGTTGATTATTTGGATAGTAGCTAAATACATAACTGTTTAAGAATTAAAATATTTTTTTTTAATTATCAATCAATTCTCGATTGACATATTTTCGCATTGTTGGATTAAAATTTCAATATGTATATATATTTGTTTAAATACAATAATGTATAGGAACCTTAAATATGGTATTTACGAGTCGTCTAAATAAAATTGCTATTTTTTTTAACTACTGACCATTTTATATAACTAACTGGCTGTTTAATTTAGTAACTAATTTCATACATATTGATTAGTAACCACTCACCACTTATAAGGGTCATTTTAACGTATTTTACACAATTAATTGAATTTACAAGTTAAATAAATATACGCCAAAGATTAATATAATTATAATGTTAGATTTTGTGTAATATTGATGTATAATATTATATTATACATAAAAAATGGATAATTGCATATGGAAGACTATTTTGAATGACAAATGCACTTTATATCGTTGAAATTCAACAGTTTATATTGTTTGAAAATTCAAAAATATTATAGAAAGCATATTTAAACTTCAGTTGAATTATTGAATATTTTAATCATTTAAATGATCCATATGAAATCGAAATAAACATTATTACAGCGATTAGTATATTATATTTTATTACGATACAAAAGATTATATGTGCGACGTTTTAATATGATTTATATTGACATTCAAACGACATGAAATATTCAATTATAATCGGTGTTTTAAAATATCGTTTAATGCAGTTTTGATGGCTGAAATTAATTAAATTTATATATCCTATAGTTGTTTATGATTGTACTCTGTATTTGTGTATAATAACGAATCAAATTTATTACGAATCTAGATCAGTTAAATAACCTCGTAAAACGTACACGTGCGAGTGATTGATTTCGAAAATAAGCAAAAAATAGCTGCACTATAGACGATACGCTTTTATCGAATAAACGTAATATCATTTGTGAATAAAATATATGAAAAAACATCATACACCTACGCCGAAACCACTACTAAAATTATGAAACGAACACGAAACTTATTGAATCGAATCAATCTTCTGAACTTGATTCCGATTTATCGCGCACTCGAATAATTGCGAACGAAACGCTCATTCGCGCGCATTTTGCGCTCGGACTTGCCAACACAACGAAAATTAATCATAAGTCGAATTGATATGATATCATGAACGGGTGTCCTCACAAAATAGTTTGGCAAAGCGAACAAAGTGCCGCTTCAAAGCGATGAAATTTGCTCTTTTACGCTTCGAGCTATGAATCTTCCGAGTGTAAACAATCAACGAGATTTAACGCTGGTTTTTCTTTTTTAAAGCAAAAATTAGATCTGCTCACTCGTTTGGATTACAGAATTTTTTACACAACCTAAATCGAATATTTAAAGGTTTTTTGAGTTTAAATTAATTACTTAACCTATTCAACTTCATATTGAATGGATCGTTTAAAATTGTTATTTATGGAAAAAATTAATTCGATTTTACTTATGAAAACAAAAACAACTGCAGCACGGCCATGATTGATTATGATTCCACGAATAGACTTGGTGCAATACTCACATATGCGAACTTTATAATGCGGTCGACACAAAACACAGCAGGCTTAATAAAATGCAACGTTATGTGTTGTTTTTCGGAAAAGTGACGCTTTAATCCTGAGGCTGATATTGCGAGAGTTACGGCCGGAAATCAGTGTCGCGCGCGGAAAATTCGAATCGGCGCGTTATTTGCTCTAAGCTCCGCGGCTAGTTTTCCTATTAAATTATTGTTGTTAAATCTTATTTTTTTGTGCAACTGCTATTTGTCTTATTTTATGTATAGATGACAATAATGAGATTTTATATTTGAATATTATTTTCATTTTTTTAATCTTATACAGAAAAATTAATAAATTCATTAGTATAGTTATTTTTTTTTTTATTTCAAATACCTTTATTGTTGAATAAGATAAATTTTGAACCACTTATGTGACTTATGTGAAGAAAAATTTCCATAATTGAATGTTTTAAAAGCCTACAACCCGTATTCTTTTAAGGGTGCGATTTAACTGTACGTTGGAAAAATATATTATTGATTGTGCCGTAAAACAAATTACTTGTGCATTAGAATAATATACGATGTGCATTATTTCAGGTGCATTAAAAAATCTCGAATTGAGCATTATTTTATTTGTATGATGCAGTGAAAAAATAATGTATAATACATTATAAAATGAGCATTAAAAAATATGAAATGAACAATAGAAAAAATAGTTTGTGCATTGTAGTGATCGAGAGGCAGAAACGTCGCCAAAGTAAAGTCTTCCTCCACAGACAATACAAATGTTAACGTTTCCTCTTGTTAAAATTTAATTTAATTTAATTTTAATCACATTTTAACAATTTAGCCCAATTTGATTCTTTTATGAAAGTTGTGAATAATGATCATGCGGTTGGTATTTCGTCCTGTTTGCGTTTGTGGCGTTACCGATCCTTTATTTATATTCAATCTAATCCATGTTTTATTTGTTTTAAAATATAGATATTTTTTCAATGATCAAATTATTTTTTCGAATGTACACATTTCGATGCTCGTGAAAAATGCACATTATTTTTAATGCACACTAATTTTATTAAATGCTCAGGTTAAATATACATTTAATTTATATAATACAAGTCCCCTTTTTTAACTCATTACCAGTGTATCACTAGCGAGAATAAATTTCGGAAAATTTTCAGAATTCATTTAAAATTTAAACAATATTAACATATACTAGGCAAGGGTTCTAAACAACATCCAAGCGACCAACCACAACTAATAAACCACTTCATTTCAAGCAACTCCCAGTTAAAATCAAAGCAACAATCCGAAATTCATCAATGAACAATTCGAAGAATTCCATCGGACATCCGGCACAGAGTCGACAGAGCTTCAACAAAAGCAGATAACACGTTTGTGGATGACGTCTCGAATGCGATTCGGTGCCAGAGAAAAATCGGAAAATCGTTCATATTCCTCGGTGACGTCAACGGGACTCGGCTCTCGAGATTCCGCTATGGGGCGGTCTGTTTTTGTTTTCGAAAATCGTTTCTTTGATTCATTTTTTTGTGTTTGGCCTCTTATCTTTCGTTAGATAGTGATTCATTCTGGTGTGGATCTGGCGCCAAAATTTTATTGTGTGTACCCGGAAAAGTTGTGCTAATTGGTTCGTTGTATACGTTTGAGAATTTTTATGTTGTGAAATTGATTCTAGAGGAGTTTGAGTGTTGAAAAGTTAAACAAAAAAAATATTTTTCAGGCAGAATAAAAAATTATGAATGAATTACGAAAATTTTTTGATAAACAAAAAATATCTATGGTGTGTTGT
The DNA here is from genome assembly GCA_009617725.1 of Hydropsyche tenuis. Lineage (NCBI taxonomy): Eukaryota > Metazoa > Arthropoda > Insecta > Trichoptera > Hydropsychidae > Hydropsyche > Hydropsyche tenuis. The sequence continues at coordinate 5,522,589 of VTON01000004.1, forward strand.
GAACAATGTGAATGTCCATTTATCGAATTTATTGTCGCTTTATTTCGGTAAATGAAAGTTATCGACAAGTTTATCAATAAACCGTTGATTATATTCTCGTATTTAAATTTTTAAAATAGGACGGATATTAAAAAAAAATCACTGCATGCACTTTAAAAAAAATCTTTTTTTTTCAACATTCAAACGTACGCTTTGATCTTACCCAAACGTCTACCATTTGGTGAACCAAAATTCGCAAAATGAGATCATCATCATATCCAATTTGTATAACGTCCACTGAAGGACAAAACCTTTTCGACGTACGATCGAAGTTTTGGATATTTTCGTGAAGAAGAATACGGAAAATCAAATCATAAAAAGACTAAAATGTAATCAGAAATGATATCATTATATATTTCCAATAAAAGAAAAGATAATTTGGATGTATCATCAGAAGTTTAGATACTTATATAACAAGACATGAATATTCGAATACAAAACTATTATACACGATCAAATCCATCTACCGACCGCGTCGTACGTCGCTTAACTCACAATAAACCGTCGACTCGAAACGAGTCTTTTTTTTATTTACGAAGTGCATAAATACGATTTTTATGGCTTTCGATCTAGTTTCCGACACCTGTTTTGGCGGCGTTCGCGGAAATAGACGAGTTGAAACTATAATGTATGAAATTTAATTCGCGTCACGGATTATTAATTCGAAATGCGCGCGCGTCAATGTAATTTATACGCGTGCAGATCCAGCTTTAGGATTTGTTTGTTTTCAAAAGTGGGATTTCATAAAAATACGTCTTTAATTGCAATATGGGGAGCCATTCTAGATATCTGAACGACGTGGTCAAAAAAGACATTTTTAAACGAATTATAATTCCGAGACTATAAAAGCTAGATTATTTAATGTGCATCGTTAGATAGGCAAGAATTGAAATTTATAAAAAAAAATCAACAGAATCTTTCTTTTCTATTCTTTGTGGGAAGGGAACGTTCTCAAATTTAGCTCAAAAAATTATGAATATTTCTATCAAAATAATGGTGAAGAGCATCAATATGAATTTAATAAACCGGCCCTGTTTGCGAAGATAATTTCTAGGAAAATTCGAATTGGATTCGACGCTTCCATGACGATTGCCAGGCAGGATCTATGGACGATCTATATTCAATCATGTTAAACATGATCTTAATTGGATTTGTAATACTCGACATTATGTTCCTTTCAACAAATATGGCGACTTAAAATAATATCCGGAAATTTCAGTTTATAAAATTGAATAGCTGAATATGAAAATTCGAAACGTATCGAATTGTTAAAAATTGTTTATGTTAATAATTAATTCGATGAAACAATCATTAAATTGTTGTTGATATTGAAATTTTCATCTATGAAAATGTAAAAGATTCGATAATTACTTTTTATCAAAATTTATTACAATTTTTCTTTAACTTTCAATGATTTTTCATATCAAACAAATCATAAAAAAAATCGATTTTATTTAAAAGCGGACATAAAACATGCAAAAAATTCTCGCATCCGAAATAAATCATTCTAAAACCGACCCCAAACGATGCGAATAAAAACCATAAACAACGACCACTCCGCGAACGCCACAAAGAACCAAAATGTCCCTCGCACTAAAAAAAAAAATTAAAACACTGAATCAGCACCGCAGCTTTGTTCTGAAATCGTTCGTATTTTGCTCTCATATATTTTTACACATTTTCTGCGTCCGTCTCACGCCGGGACGCAGTTTCACAACGACGAGACGGCGTAAATTAGTAGTGTTGCGCTTTTCCTCGCGTCAAACGAGCTTTTTATATTTTTTTCTCTCCCTGAGGCCATCTCGCCGACTCGAACGAGCGAGATTTCGTTCGAGCGAACGAGTAATCTCGTATTTTGCATAAACGCGAAACGCATCGGTGGCGAAAAGCGGCCGGCCGGCTAAAATGCGCGAAATGTCGTCCGGTTGCGTAACCCGCCAAAAACCGCGGTGCGTTTATCATTCGTAATGTGTGCAATTGGATTGAATTTGTTTTCGCTCTTGAAAATAATTTTAATTGGCAATCGCGCCCGCTTTTAGTTTCGATACAGTTGTTTCTCGATATGTTTTGAAAAATATCGAAATTTTCTTTTTCAAGTTGTTTTCATGGACAGATTTATTTTTGTGTTTTATATAATTACAAGTTGTATTTATCTGAAGGAAATTTTTGATGTTATACTTATGTATAGAGGGAAGCGTTGAATTTATCGAAAATGTACGTAACGATTTCGGTGCGCTTTTTATATAACGATTTCACTGTAGTATGAAATACACCCAATCTTCTTTTTAGACGGGGAATATGATCCAGAGACTACCGTGTCAAAAAAATGTATGGTGATCATATAAAAATTGGAGAAAGGTTCCATCAGTATATTTGGATACAACATCCATTTAAATGTACTTTATAAAAAATTTGTAATGTGAAAAAATTTCGCTATGCAAAATCTTCTTAAAAAAATGTCGAATTTTTTTATTTAATAACTATAATTACATACATACGAGTATAACAGAATACAGTGTACTGACCTGTACCGAATCTTACCATTGTTGTATAATAAAACATTCATTTTATACCGTGTTAAAATGGAAAAACCGTGATAAGAGAGTATTGGGTGTATTTCAATTTAATATTTATAGAAATTGAAGTAAAACTTCCAACATATATGGCGGCCACACATTTAACTTTTTTAAAGATGTAATTTCATAATAATTTCTAACCCTTTGTACACCAACGACTCACTAATGAGTCGCGAAGATTTCTCGTATTAAACGTATGAATGATTTCGTCCAAATTTAATTATACCAGTGATACCAATAGATTTAACAAATTTAAAAATAAATATAAAAATCGATAGCTTTGAGTCATTAAAAAAATGCTGGTAAAGGAAAAGATAAAATATTTTGCGAATGGCAGTTAAATGATTAAGTGACGTTAAAAATCATATATTGATCAATCTTAAACATCATTGTAACTAACCGAAGTTATCTTCAGCCATTTTTCAGATTTAATACTCGCAATTTTGTAGTGACACATAAGCGGTAAAGATTCCGATAATTGTACGACAACGCAAATCGAACGTTGTACAAATCGCGAGTCGAGTGCAAATCGAAAAGTCAAAAAATTTCGGAAGTGCGCCAAGCAGGAAACGACTAACGATACTGTAATAAAGCAAACCGCCAATCTGAAGATCGTCTCTTTCGTTAACGGGCAAGGACGAAAAGACGCGGCTGTGGGCCGTGGCGCAGGTTCGCCAACCACTTTACGATCGAGCGCGCGAAAACAACTCCATCGCCAATTCAGCGAAATAAACAAGCTCTTAACAACATTTTATATGCGAAAGAATCGAAACGGCCGGCGGGAATTGCCAAAAAACAAGTGGCCGTTGTGTACGCGCGAAAACGGATTATTTCAGATTATTTTGAATTATGAATATAATATGCGGCTGCAGACGCTGAACGAAATTTATTGGCAAGCGGCGTGTTCGAATATTTAGAATCATTCATCGTCAGAGTCTTCCGCCCGCGCGATTTCAATTCAACTCGGGTTAACGCCGCAATTCGATCGCTTTCGAGCGTTTTGTTTTGAATTTTCGATTTGTACGCTTCGCCTGTTTGATTGTTGATTTTGCGCAGAAATGTGCAGGGGGAATTTCGAATTGTTGAAATGTCGACGAGTGTTTTTTTAGTATCGCATTATATATAAATGTGACCCAAAAAATGTACATACATCCATATTTGCTTAGAATATAATTGAATATGTAGGGCAAATTTCGTAGTTGACAACCAAAGATGAAATCTGATAATTTTATTAATGTTTTGTATCGGATCGAATTTGAACTGATAAAAAATATAATTTTAAGCAATTTCATATTAGTCAATAAAAAAAGGTTAAACGACATAAAGATAAATTTATTTGTACATCATCGACTCGCAGCCATTAATAAAACACGGTTTTCACCACTCAAATATTCTTCGACTCGACTACATGGGGTATACTGTGGGGTATTTCTTTAGGGTGGTATTACTGTAGTAATACCACCCTAGAAAACTCGACTTTCAAAAAAATCCACACCACAACCCGAAACATCCACACACCACCCCACCACCCACACCACCGAAAAAGAGCACCCATCCCGAATCAGCCCAGACGCGACGTCCTTGAACCGAAAACCGAATTCGCGCCACGTGCTACCACGCGCACCACCCGCCCACGCGTACCACCCCGACCCTATCCGGCGCCAATCTTCAGGCTCACCTCTTGAATCTTGAGGCTGGTCCTGACGACCTTCCGCCTCACGGCCGTCTCGTACGTCTCCTCTATCGTCTCCGCCATTTCGGGCGCGCGTCGCTTGCAGGTTATGTGCACGTGGGGGGCGCAGTCTCGGGGGGCGCGGGCGCGGCAGGGGCGGCGTCTCGTGCGCGTCAGCCCGTCGACCGCCAACAACTAAGTTGAGAGGAGCGGAGCTGACCGACCGACCGTCGCGGGCTAAAATTAATTCGGCTCGACGGCTCTTCCCGGCTACGTCACCCAGTGGTTTTTTCGTGTGTGTGTGTTTTTTACGGGTTGTTCCCCGGTGATATGTGCGGATTTTCGTTTGATTGGGTTTTTTTTGTTTAATTTGAGATTTTTTTTTTTTTTTTTCGTGTCAGTCGTTTGGTGGGTGATGGTGGGATGAGACGTTTCCGATTCGATTGTCTTGAGGGATTCTCGTCGATGTGTGTTTTTGGTTTTTTTTTTAATTATTTTAGTTTATTAATAATCTTGTGCAATTATTTCGCTGTTCTATTATATATTAGATTGAGATCTCTCTAATTTTATTCGATGCTCTCAGTATTAAAGGGGTATATCATCATTATTCTTCATCCACTGTTGGATTGACGATGAGGCTTCTAATTCTCTTGAAGGAAATGAGTGATTCTTTTTCTTTTTGGTTTCATTACATTTTGTTTATTTATTAATAACTAGCGGTAGTACCCGGCGTGCCCGGTTTTTTTTTGGATTTTTTTAGTTGTTTTTTTTTGGTGCCAGTATGTTTTCGGCTGAACTGAATTTTGTTTTCTTAACCCAACCTAACCTAATCTAATCTAACCCAAACAAACCTAACCCATAGGTTCTTTAGGTGTTAAATAATTATTCTAACCTAACCTAACCTAACCTAACCTAACCCAACCTAAAAGATGCAGTTCGAGGGGCATTTTTTTTTCTGAGCGTCCCGTTTTGAGTCCTGGAAAATATGGTCACCCTATATAGGCTGACTATACATCCCGTTTTCGCCGGGACAGTCCCGTTTTCGTCGTGTCTTGCCTTCGTCCCGTCGTTTTCGTAAAATTGTTTGATTTGTCCTGGTGGGCAAATATATTTTATCGGTAGTGTATTTTCTCAACGATATTAATCGAGGGAAGTTTTTTGAACGTGTAACAATTTTTTTTTGTATAGGGGGGCCATTTTCTTGTGAGCGTCCCGTTTTGGGTCCTGGAAAATATGGTCACCTTATGCTGAAACCTTCCTGGATGCGTAACCAACATATTTACAAAATTTCATCGTGATCGGATAAGCGGTAAAGGCGTGCATAGGTCTCATACGGACAGACAGACAGACAGACAGACAGACAGACATACATGAATTCATTTTTATTTATATATACATAAATCTTGTACAATAATTTCAACATTCAATGTTAGATTGAGATTTCTCTAATTTCCTTTTCAGTAATGAGCGATTTTGATTCGATGCTTTCTTTTAGTAGTACAGGCGTATATCATCATCATTATTTTATCCATTGTTGGATTAAAATTCTCTAATTCTCTTGTTTGTACTAATGAGTGATTCCTGGTCTCTTGTCCACGTGTGTTTTTGATTTTTTTTTTATTATACTCGTTTAATAAAATCGTTCGCCATTCGATGTTAGATTGATTGTGAGATTATTCATCCATTACCATTCTTCAGCTACTAATGGATGGAGACCTATCTAATTCCCTTGTCTATAATGAACGATTTTGATTCAATGCTCTCTGTATCACACATAGTATATGATCATTATCATTTTTCAGCCACTGTTGGATTAAGACTTTTCCATTTTTCTGGTCTATCCAGAGTGATTCTCATCCGATGCATTCCACATTTGATTTTGTCTGTTCATCGTTCACTTGATTTTCACTGTTTTCTTTTACAGTGCCATTTTGATGTTCGTGTGTTTTCTTCAGTTATTTTGTCTTACCATGTGGCCAGCCACTGCCATTTCGATTTTTTTTGTTCGGTTTATAATCTTCATCACTTCTCTCCCATGTGTCAATTTTTCTATTTATGTATTTTTATAGGCTCACCATACGTCCCAATCAAATTGGAATTATCTCGATTCATCATTTTGCTCCGGTTTGAAAAACATTGTATTTAAAATAATTAAACCCAGCCATTTGTCATACACTGCTGACTAAAGATATATTCAATACTTTTTTTATATTTTTTATCTATTTTGCCTCCATCGTCCAATAGGTATTTTATGTGGCATTTCTGTAATTCGTGTGTCCATTTTCTATTCGCATATCTTACCGTGTGACTAACTTGTTACAGTTTTGCTCTTTTCACTCATTGTTCTTTGTCAGATTGCGATGTCTATTATTTATACTTACTACTTATCCACGTATTCTTTCTTAGATTTTATCGATAAATTCCCGATGGATGATCCCGAAATTTTTATTACTTTCGGGTACCCTCACGTATAGCAAAATAAAGCATCGCATTTTCATGTAGAAACATTGTATATTACTTTCGTATAAAACATACGTGTATGTAGGTTTCTCCTACCATTGCCAAAATCAGCAAAACACAAAGATGTGCCTATAATTGGAACGCGTAATTAAAGCCACGTCGACTTGACTTGATTTACGCGATGATTTGTATCTTGTCAACAATCTTTTAGTCCCATTTTAATGATGATGAAACAAAGCTGTTGGATCTTTTGTGGCACAGATATAATTTTTCAATTAAACGCTTGTCGATCGGAAATCTTCCAGTTGTTCGGTTTTTATTCAGTTTAATTTTGCCGGATGAATCGCTGGTGGAGTTGGCATCTGCAGAGGATTATAACAAGTTTTTTTAATCAAAATTTGAATTTATTGCTTTCCAGTTGTTCGTTTCTTGGATTCGCATCTATTTTTATTTTGTTTGCACAATCGCAATCAGCAAAAACAATTTTTTCACTATTACAATCGTATATTTTTACGAATCATCATCTTCCGGTTGATTATTTCGAATCGGATTTACTTTTGATTCCCCTTCGCACGATCAAATGATGGAATCAACCATCAGTAATAGAAAATGATTGGTCTGAGGGTGGGTTGGGCTAATGGACCGACTCAGCCCACATTTGCTTGTTTATTATATTTTATAGCCGATGCATTATACCAGAGGAACATTGTATGCGAGTAGAATCGCGGACAACGCAGTACATGATGGCTTAACTAAATTATTGTGGCTCGTAGTTATAATGGACCTTCGGATAATGTAAGTCGGATGATTTCTTTCGAAAATAGTTTGCTGGGTTTTCATCGGTTCTGTTCTTAAAATAGCAATTCGAATATTCCAATTAATCGATGATCTCATTGGGAGACTTGGTACCAAAATTGATTCGAAATAAACTATTATATCAATCCATTTATTTTAGAAATATAAATTTTGCTAGAAGATTCCGTCATTTACATAAATCAAACCGATGGATTGTTTTTGATTATAAATTATAATAATTTTCTATTCATGAAATATTTCATTCTTGTTTTACAGTACGAGAAAAGACTGTTATTTTTTTAAAACAATTTCATGCTTTTTTTGTTATCACTTTAGATTCCAATGTTTTTTGAAAAACTATTATTCTTGCCAAATTACCCATTTAGACTTATTATTGTAAACTTCATCTGTAAATATAATTTCCTAAACATAAGCGCAGTCTACTGGATGACATAACAGCTGACAGGCGTGAACTTTGAACACGTAAAAGCTTAATTTTAGTGAAATCTCTGAATGGTAATTTCCGGTGAAGATAAATGGATATCTCAAAAGATGTTTTTAATTCGGTTCTGTGAAATATAAATTGTCGTTCAACGCTAACTCTTATGTTCGAGCGATGGTATGTGAATATATGAAAATCGATGGTGTGTAATTTGTATTTATATTTTGAATGTATCATAATGGAAAATTTTAAATGTTTTAAAATAAAATTATTATTAAAATTAATGACATCACCTACATATGTACCAATATCAAACCATAGTAATCTTTTCAATGATTTATATCCGATTTTCATAATTGCATTATGATCCAAGCATTTTCCAGGAAAGTTTCTAACATAATATTATATTCAGTATTCTGCAGTCAATTTTTTCTTTTAGTATAGATTGTGAAACAAAATACTGTTTTTGTTATTAGACAAGAACCACATAATAAACCTCATACAAATAATAGTTCGCTTCCAAATTTATTATAGCAATACAGGGAATAAAAATCAATTTAAAAACATAAATTAATTTTATTTTAATTTTTATCAATGTTCTTTCTTAATAACACATAAATTTTTATACATAGATATAAACATCTATGATATTTTTATTTAGCAATGAAATTCTTCTTTCTGCTGCTTACAATTATCTATTTTGATCACATTTTTAGTGGCAGTTTTATAAAATTACTCGACAATCCTGAAATTAAAAAAAAAAGTTTTAAATGAAGTCATTATGCATATACATACATATAATACATATGTGTATGAACAAAATATATGCAATATTTTTTAAACTAATTTGTTTGATAGCATGCATATGTTGAAAGTTATCCAAAATAAAATCAAACGATTGTTATGAAAAATAATACGATACAATTGTTAATACAAAAAAAAATAAAAAAATGTACTTACTAAGAAAAAAATCTTGTGAAAAATGCAAACCAGAAAAGTTAGTAAATAAATGTATTGAATTATCCCATTTATTAAATGCAACACACATTAAATACATTCAACATAATTCTATGAGATATAATTTGTTAATAATACTAGTAACACAAAAAAAAAACCACAGATCAGTTTAAAGCTTTACAAGCATTGAATAAAATAATACTGAACATAAAATAAAGTATTTAAACCAAATGGTACATAACCAAATGTGATTTTGATGATAAAAGTGTTTAATACATAATTAAACCATAAAAATATTGAGACATTTAAAATTTTAATAATAAATTAAAACAATATCATGAACTTTAAAATTTAAAAATGTTATCTGGAATATAAAATAATTGTTTTTTAATATCAATTGATTGTATAATTGCATTATACATCAATAACAATTATATTTGGTTATAAAAATCATACAAACATGAATGAATTAAGACTAATAATTTCCATAAGTCATAAATCCTAATTGAATGATTACATAATACAGAAACAAATCACAACCAAAAATATAAAGCATACTTCTAAGGTTAGTGAACAAAACAAAACTGTATTAAGAAATATGAAAATTTAGCATTATCCAAGACAAACAAAAAACAATCAAAATTAAATAATAAAATGCATTATGTTGAATTCATGATAGGGAAATAATATGAGCCCGAATACATAAAGGAAATTTTTCAAATTCATACGCACACAACACGCATTGTGTTTGTGAAACCGGAGCCTTGCTTCCATCCAGTTACAACCACAACTGAGTCTCCAGCTTTGATAAAACCTCGTTGTTTTCCAAAGTTCAAACCAAACTGAACGCGAGCGTCAACATCCTTCAACCAATCAGACAAAGGTGTAGCTAAAAACAAATATGTATTGAAATTTCATATAAATAAAAAATAATATACTCATATTTTAAAATATACCTTCATATTGCAATGGTAAAACAGCACGATACAAATGTGCTTGTCTTGCAGTTTGTGCATAACGTGTGACTGCAATAATAGGACAACGGGGTTTGTATTTTGAAATCAAATGAGCAGATCGTCCTGAAGTTGTAATGACAATCATAGCTGATGCTTGACATTTAGCTGATGCTTCAACAGAAGCAATTGCAACTGAATGTGCAGCACCAATAGGGGCAGTTACCTGCAACAATAAAATTTCTATATTGTCCATATAAATATGAATAATTCAAATACAAAATTTATTATACTTGAACTGCCAGATCATTGAAGCTCTGTTTTTGCCAGATGGCTGCTTCTGCTTCTTTGCAAATGTTAGCCATAGTTTTGACGCATTCAAGTGGGTAGTCACCCTTGGCAGTTTCTCCCGAAAGCATCACACAGTCAGCCCCATCAAGAATTGCATTAGCAACGTCAGATGATTCAGCTCTTGTTGGACGTGGCTTTTTAACCATAGATTCCAACATTTGGGTAGCGCAAATTACGGGCTTACCGACCTAAACCAAGGTAAAATATTATATTTAATATTAAGATTGAAAACATTTATAAATAAATAAAATATTGCATACTTTGTTGCATCTAGCGATCATGGCTTTTTGGGCGAGGAATACTTTTTCAGGTGGAATTTCAATTCCCAAATCTCCTCTAGCGACCATAATACCATCAGAAGCCTGAAAATTTGAAGCAAAATAATAAGAAAAAGAACTAAAACAAAAATTGTTACAATTATTAACAACAAAATAACCTCAATAATTTCATCCAAGTTAACCATGCCTTGATGGTTTTCAATCTTAGAAATGATTAAAATATTCTTTCCTTTATCTCCCAAAATCTTACGGATTTCAGTTAGAGCAGATCCAGTTCTTATAAATGAAGCAAAAATCATATCAACCTAAAAAATATAGCAGTAATAATTTAGGTATTTCTTTAATTATCTACAAACTTATAATCAAATGACTAACTTCTTGTTCAACACCGAATAATAAGTCTGATTTGTCCTTTTCAGAGACTGCAGGCAAATCTACTGGGAGTCCTGGCAAATTTACACCTTTTCTTGATCCTAATGTACCACCATTTTCAATTTTGCAGACCAAGGTGTTGCTAGTTACTTCCTCACAAATTACTGAGATTAAGCCGTCGTCAATAAAGATACGATTTCCTGGTTTCACTACATTGGTAATATTGTCGTAGTCCAAATAGACAGTATCAGTGTTTCCTTTCTCGGCAAATGACTTGTCGGTTGTCAACTTGATTGTATCTCCACGCTTCAACTCTACTTCAGCTGATCCGCCCTTCAAAGTGACAGAAATTTATAAATAAATGATACCGAAATTAACACGTACACAAATGCAAACATTATTTTAATTACGTACTCCTTCTAAGAGACCAGTCCTGATTTCTGGTCCTTTAGTATCGAGAGCAATAGCTAAAGGATAAGCCATTCCGATTTTGGCGCTGTAATTCTTCACAGCTTCACGGATATTGCGAATGGTATTTGCATGGAATTCATGCGATCCATGTGAAAAATTCAAACGGGCAACGTTCATTCCGGTCTCCATCATCTTTTCAAGCATTGCAACATCTAAAGAAGCAGGCCCTGAAAATATTAAAATTACATAATGCATAATTTTAATATTTGATAAAAGTATATCGCAGCTGCATTGCAGTCAAAATAATCAATATTATGCATGTGATATTGATTTAGTTACCGATGGTGCAAATGATTCCCGAAAGTCTGACATATGAAGCCTTGGAATCAATATCCAAAGCGCACATATGCTGCAGGTGTGTTGCAGCGTCTGCAGCTTTAAGCTGCATACCGGGGACGACATTATCTACCTGAAATTTAAACGAAAAGAAATTTATTTTGATTGATCGAATTAATTAATTGTAATTATAAAAATATTGACTTGTAAATAATTACAATTGTATTTTTAATAAATAAAACATCTTTTTTTGTTAAAAAGGTTCTTGCCATTTTCGATATAAACATGTTTTTCACAATGAAAACATTTGAATCGTAAGATATTTTCAAACTAATTTTTTAAGAAATTTTCTTATAAAAAATTAAAATACTACAAAATCATTGATTGTTTGTTATATGCACAATTATGCAACGCTCAAACAAGCAAAGACCCGATTTTCCGCATTCCTCTAAAATATCTCCATTACCTTATCGTTACCACAGTCGTAATTGGTCAACCACACCATCCTGTACCCGAAGACAGAACCTCTGATCACAGACGGCGAGCAATAAGGCAACAAGCGCGAGATGCACTTGTTAAATAACACCGCGGAAGTCGATCTTGAAACGCCCTTCAGAAACGCTCCCCCCTCCACGAGCTTCAGCTGATTTTCAGCTGAACGACTCACACACACACACGCCAACACACCAAACTATGGCGACAATGGCATTCGCTCGACTATACCGCTGGAAAACGTGCGTTGCGTTATCGATTTCCGCTCGTGAGGGAACGGTAACCTCAAACGTCGGGTCGGAAAAGCGTCGGTTTTTCCGAAGAGGCGTCGGTTTTTCCGAGGAGTCGACGGCCACTGAGGCCGGTCGGTGCTAAAACCGTTCGCTGCTCGAGCAGGAGGCTTGCCAAAGAGCGGTTGGCGAGTTGACTTCCGCATGGTTACCGTTTTTTCAACCCCCCCGTCGATCAAGTTCAACCCCGAGGTGCGCACATGCGCGGAAATGGCGCGTTTATTTGAATTTTTTTTTCGAGTGATGGAAAGTTTTCTTTGGTTTTTGTATGAGAAGTGAAATAGTGTTGCCGTCTTATCTAGTGTTTGTTGTTTTGTATGTTTTCTGGGATGTTATCTGGTGCAACAATGTAGTCGAATGCATATATTTCTAAGTAAATATGAAATTCATTATGATAATTTCAATTAAATAGAGCAAAAATGGTTTGATTTTTTTAAAATACAATTTACAATTTATATAAATAAAATTTTACTATAAGGTAATGCACCAGTGGTTGATAATGTACATACCAGCAATTGACCACTTTTCAGAAAAACGTAAAAATTAAGATTTTCAAAGATAATTTTTTCGGAAAGGGTGCGATAGATTAGCTGTTTATCTATCGCACCCTTTCCGATAGATTATCGTCTTTAAAAACCATCATTTTTATGTTTTTCTGAAAAGTGGTCAATTGCTGGTACATGATCAACCACTGGTGCATTACCTTAAATTATTTATTAAACAAAATCAATATTTAAAAAAAAAAAGCATATTTAATATTCTAATATTTATAAACTGACACGATTTAAAACAGGAATCATATCAAAACATAAATAAAAGCGTCGATAACGCTCACTAATGTATGTAAATTCAATTCCCCGATTTTGAAAAGGATATTCGTTAAATAGAAACAATTAGTATGAATTGAATTACGTTATTATATTCGAGTTTCCCCTCGGCAGCGTTCAATGGATTAACGTCAATTGTCAATTGTAACAGTAAACGTATGCACTTATCACATGCCGTGAAATTTTCATTGTATTTATAACATTGCAACGCGACAAATGTAGATAATTCGAAAAATAAATACGTCGAGCACATTTGAAGCGATAGCTTCAATTTTACTACAATGAAATATAATACGTTAAACGTCAGCAATTGTACACGTTCTCATAAAATCAGACCGTTTTCATTATCATTTAATTTTTATTTTAAAATCATTATCGAAATGGTTAAATTTAGAATCATTATACCATCCGAAGCATATATTTTCGTTACGCTTACGATCATAGATACGTCAGAGCAGTAATCGTAAAACAATAACATTTTTATACCGTCGGATGAGTCAAAAATATATAATTTTCGAACAAAATAACCTTAATGATAACAAGGCAGAAAGTAGGACATATTTCGAAGGCTATGGTACACATAAAATGTATTTATCAAAGTGGTTTAAGTTCAAGTTTCACATTTCAACGTGATCGCAATATAACTTTCATTTGTCGGTGTTGAATCGATGGTTTTTGTCTTGTCGAACGTGTCGGAGTTAAGGAATTAACGGTGCGGTTAACATACGGATGCGATCACTTAATTAGAAAATGGTTAATTTATTGAATTTTTTATAATTCATAGTTGAAAATGTTCGAATTTTCGATGGTGTGGGAAATATTTTATCCAGTAGGTAGTGGATATTATAAAAATGTTGAAAATAATTTTGAACCTTTTCGGAACGAAGTTCGAGATTAACCTCAAAGTGGATTTTCTGGGTCAAGGAAAACTGCGTCGGCGCACTTACCAACGAAAATGGATCATTTTCTCGACCTGATTTACGAAATACACGACTCAAAATATTTTAGAGTCACCATCACACGGAACATAAAAATCCATTCCAAGATACAAAAAAATTAATACACCTACGGAAGTTTAAACATTTTTCCTTACTTCACACAAGAATTAAAAAAAAAGTTAAATAATCATACATACATCCATCCACAATCCACTGTAAACAAAACCAAACTATTGGTTGCTTCTTCCATTAAAATGCACATAAATTTGTAAAGTTTTTACGCATTATCAAACAGTATTCTTAGCAGCCCAATTTCGTCCATAGTGGCCATGAAAACACGCTAACATACATACACATTAACACCCAGAAAAGAAACAAAACCATCTGTATTTTCAATCTCATACAGTTTCACGATAGACTGATTACTTCTTCTATTATTCGAACTGGTATAACGCTGAAAAAAAAAGGTTAACGACATCTGCACGGTTCATTTTGGATCATGTGTGCGAGTGGTCATATCACGTGATCGGTTGGCTAAACTCGGTATGAATAAGATTAGTATCAACGCGTATATTACATTTTCCGAAAAACGTTAGATAATCCATTGTTGTAAATAAAATACATACTAATAATCCCAGGTGTGATAACGAAGAAATTTTGTTGTTTTGCATCTTATCTGTAGAATGAAACGATGTATGAATTTGATGATTTTTGAAACACCTTTTACATGAAAGTTGACGTGTCACGCAGACTCCGAATGATATCTCGTCCTGTTATGTCACATATTACAAAACGGAAAATACAAATACAAAATGCGCATTTGTGCCGGGTCTAGAAGAAAATTAAAATAGCGACTGTTTTCTGTCTATTCAGCGATTGATTTGCAGTTTTATTGATGCACTATGCAACGATGACCTTCTTCAATTGCACAAAGCAATTTGCACAGTTAGAGAGAGAAGTGAATCGTTGTTATGCTGACGAGAAATAAAAATTATATTTTGAATCGGTGACCAAACGATACTAGTATATACGACAATGGCACACACCGACAAGAGCACTTAAGATATATTTTAAGACAATTTCAAAGATTACACGATCCAATTAAGGCTATATAATTTATTTTCAACATACTATTTCGGAATTTTTTTGCAAATTGTGTTCTTTTCGGTGTTGTTAAGTCGGGGGTGGTACTGTCGGCGTGTGCCGGTGTCGTGTGTGCTCTTTACTTATCGTTTGGAAAAACGCTGGGATGCTGGGAACCATTTTCAATCATCATCAATATAAATCATGTTTTTAAAATATATCAAAATCAGGGCTTTGAACCAGAACTGAACCGTAACCGAAAACCGCTTAAAACCGAAATTTTTACTGGAACGAAAACCGGAACTGAACCTGAAAAAATATAGGTTTATTTCGGTTCAGCAAAAAAATTGTTTTGAATATTTTTGAAGCGAACGGTTTTTTTTTTGAAAACTCAGAACTGAACCGAAAACCGTAAACCGAAAACCGAACCTAAACATATTATTTTTGTTGAACCGTAACCGAAAACAGGAACGAAAAAAATTACAGTTCGAAGCCCTGATCAAAATAAATATCAATAACGCAAAACATAATCAAAATCCAAAATCTCCATTAATTAACCAAATACAAAAACACGAATTTGAAAAAAACCAATCACACCAAGAGATGGCAACACCGTTTAGCATGACAGTTTACCGGCTGTCACCTGTCTCGTGCGATCGCCAGCGAAACGCTTCCGAGACTCAGAAAACTTTCGCGAAGTCATCAAATAAGAATTTTCCGCCATCGATGCCTGTAAAAAACGACGAAATAAATCTTAACGAGTCGGAGGCGGGTTGAGGTTAAGTCCCGATGCGCGTTCTATGGGTTTCTCGAAGGCTTTTCTCACCTTGGACATGATCAGCGGAGTGACGATGAAGACGTGCGCAACGGATGGCGTCCGCGCGTTGACTGGTCTCGAACCGCGAAGGACACGCGGGTCATGATTCGCACAGGACCGCACCCTATATTTCCATTATTTTTTATTCATTTAATAGTTTTAATAGTTTTTTAAGTATTTTTTAATGATTTGAGTTTTATTTTGTTTTATTTTAGGTTGAAATGGATTTTTTTAATTTAAAAATACCCGTATACAGATTGAATCAAATAAATGATTTTTTTTTAATCTGAAAATGTTTTTTATTATTATTTGCATTTAGATGCATTTAATGTTCATGTTCTGATGGTGTCCACGAATAGTTTTGGAAACGCCCACTGATTCCATAAATAAGTCCTGTATGTTTTCATATTAGGTTGTTCAATGTATGTAAAAATTGTATGTACTTGAATCGTAAAAAAATTCGATATTGAATTGATGTTGGAGTTGAAAGTTGGTTTATTTATAAATTTTGTGTAGTTGCTAATTGCCGTTGTCATTTATGCTGATGATTGTAATTGATGTTGATTATGCGTTATATCTGTTTTTATCAACGTTAAATTTATATAGATGTCAGTAATAAATTTTTTTTTTTGTCAGTTCATAATAGCAATATTGATAATTTATGTCATTCATAAATTATAATTATTTTTTCATTTGTTCATAATTATAATACTGATACTTCATAAATTATTATTTTTTTTTAATGTTTTCACATTTCAGATAAAATTACAAACAAAATCATTTCTATATAAATCTAAATAAAATAGTGTAAAATGTGTATTTTTATTCCGTTGTAACTTGAATATTAATCTATTTTATTTTCATTAATATTAATTAACGTATTATGTACCACATTCATCCACGTGGAACAACATGTACAGCTGATTATAAGAAACAATTTGTGTCTATATTTATCACATCATAAATTAGATCATATTCTCATTTGATAACACTTATATTAATTAATCCACGTTGAAAATCCCAACTGGAATTAAAGTAATATAATGCGAAAAATAATATACCTAATTCGAAATTAATTAAAAAAAACTCAAATAAATCCATTTATCTTAAACTTTTGAGACATTAAATATAAAAATCCATTTATTGTAAGGGTTTGATAAAAATATTGAGTATCATATCATTTGATCTTTAAAATACACATTTATTTCGATTCCGACAGAGTAAATGCATAGTATAAATTTGTTTAAAAGGTTTCTTTTACTTACGCTACAACGCCTGGATTCTGACATATTTACTGTAGAAACGTACGGTATTGACTAGCGAACACAACTTGAGTGTCCTTTTGACATTGCATTGCTTATATAGTTCAGAATTTGTTGTGACAAAACTTGAAATACAGGGCATTCCAAAATTATTTATTTTTCGAGTATTTCATCCGAATTTATAATTAAAAAAATTTACTAATCATTTTAATCACATTTAAATTTCTTTCATATGAAATGGCACATCTTTCAATAATTAATTATTATTTATAACTGTATTTACTTTTTTATCACCTTTAATAACACTTATAATTATTATATAATAAAATATGTATCATATTAGATCGAAAATTTATTTCATAATATATATTTTTTAATATAGATAACTAATCTTTTCAGTCACCCTGTAACCCTTATCTCCTCCCACCAACTGGTAGGAAATAGATGAAACATAACTTTCGATAATTTATCAATACTTGAACTCTGGGGTGTCTCGCAAATGAAAAAACGAATTATGTAGTTAAGAAAATAAGTTTATTGAACAATATGATTATTAGCATCATTACATAATATATAGAATGTACAAGCATTATTTTCAACAACATCTTGAAATCACACACATGATGCGTTAACAATTTATTTTTCTAATAATGTCGCCATGGCTCTGACCAAAATATAACAAAGCGAAAAATTATAAACGTAAATTTCTCTACTCTTCAACTCGGTTAATATAATACTTTAGCTAGGTTTTTCAAATAACATTCTGTATAAAGAATAGCGATACGCTTTAGTTGAAAAGCATTAAAAATATATTATTGAAATTCATAATATTCAAATAAAAAATATAACAATATTAATTCCATTATTATACTGATTTTATACATTATCAAACGATTTTACAATTTTTTTATATCTCAGCCAAAAGTATCATTATCAAAATACAAGTTACAAAAAAATCAGTAAAATGAGAAAACTATTTTATTTGTGTAATACAATAGGGAATTGATAATGATGCTTATATCACTTTTTAACTCTGATTGCTATCACGTGTGGCAAATGTCAATTTGACATCACAAATATAATCGCTTTAGAAAAGTAAGTTTTTTTTCCGTCGTACCACAATTTGTTTTCAACGGTGGTGTCGAAAATTGATTCAATAATCTTTTAGATTTAAAATTCAATATTTTTCCTATTAAAAATTAAGTCTGATATTTTTTATTAAAAATTAAGTTCAATTTAGTTACTGACCCTTTGCATCAAAAACATCAGCTTGAACATGTTACGAATACGATTGCACAGAAAACAATTTTTTTTGCTGATTACAAGCAAGCAAATATGTTTCAACATTTACAAAAAAAAAAGAAATACACATGTATTAAAAATTTAGAATGAATATCTTTTAAACCAAGGGTGAGTATGGTGACTAGATGAGTTCTATTAACGCAAAAAATAAGTCGAACGTTAGTGATCAGTGTAAAAATAAGATCTGAGTCTTACTGTTTGCTAATAATGAACCTTACAACTTCTGATCACAAATGAATAATATACAAATAATACAATGTTCAACATTTTGTTAACAATATTCAAATTTGAAAAGAAAATATGACATTTAAGAGTATTGATAACTGCTAAAAACTTTGAATTCCACTGACTTAGGACATATTTAAAATTTAATAACTTCAAAATATACAAATATAATAAAATAAATTGTAAATATCGGTAAGGACGAGTAGTACAAAATTTTTGTAATAACTAAAAATTGCTTATTTATGGATTTTGTATAAGAAAGAAAATTAATACTGTATCTTAATTAAATAAAAACTTTTATCACAATTTATAAATGAAATTAAAAAAAAAAAGCTACATTTGGAAATATGTAGGTTAAAATAATACTGGTGAAAATTAAGTTTGTAATGTGAATTATTAAAATAACTCACATAGCCAGTAAAGTTGTTTTTAATCGTTATTGGGTAAAAAATAATCACTAACATTTTTAAAACTTTTTCCGAACCACAACCAACAGACAAAACATATTTGTAAAATTTGACATTAGAAAATAACTATATAAGTTTATATTAGTGGTAATTATATATCCCCTCGCAAATCTAAATTGACTACTAAGCAACATAAAATCGGGAATTTCCAATATGGAATGATAAAATTGCATGAAAAAAAAACAAAATTTGCGTTTACAAAAGAAAACTTCACGAACAAGAATAACATCCAAAGAATGAAGATATTTATCGAGCAAACAATTCGAAATACACATACAAATATAGATTATATTTTTTTCCAGCACATGAAAGACCAAAATTGGAATTGTACACATCCAAGAAATAATATTTGAAGCTATTTACAATTTGTACACATGTAAAAAGTCAATAGCAGTAATAAAATTCAACTGATGCCTGAACATGAATAAAACTGAAATTAACAATATATAAAAACAAATTAATACTTTGAGGGTCATACTGTAAATAATTAATTTAAACATTTTAAAAACAAAAAAAAATAAGTAGACAAAAATTCATTTTATATACCAAAAGTTCAATAGAACAACAACAAAATTATACAAAACTAAAATTATTAAAGCATTTTAAAAATGTTTACAAATTTTCAAAAAAGTGCCTAGCATTTAACATAAAGCAAGCTAAATTTATTTAAGTGGATTTCAAGAGAATTTGTTTAAGATCATAGGCGCATAGTTTTCTAATATATACACACAAACTTTCAGAACGGCTTTTAAAATCCGTCGTATACATAGTGGCTACTCTGAATCAGCTTTCACATAAAATAACAAATAAGGAGTGGAAGCTGACCTAATTTTTGGTTTTGATGATAACAGTTCATCAAACTCTTCGCTGGAAATAGTTTTCACAGTCTCATCATCACACATAAGCCAAATATCACGGTCAAGGGAAGAGCCCTGATCATCAAGCGTCCATACATTTTTGTTGAGCTTCACACCG
The DNA here is from genome assembly GCA_009617725.1 of Hydropsyche tenuis. NCBI lineage: Eukaryota > Metazoa > Arthropoda > Insecta > Trichoptera > Hydropsychidae > Hydropsyche > Hydropsyche tenuis. The sequence continues at coordinate 5,542,909 of VTON01000004.1, forward strand.
CAGCATTCCATGCTGGAACATAAAGAACTCCCGTTGACGGGCAGAGTCGTACTAGGAGGAACTGTGTTAACTTTCCTTTTTATCGGTTGTATTTTTTCTGCAACTCCGTTGCTTTTATTACGTGCAAAAAGATTTTTCATAAAATTAGGTTTTTCATTAGGATTTGAAACAAGACATGTTTTGTTATCTCTATCACAGCAAAGATATGGAGCAGAAGCCCCAGTGTATGGAGCGCGAGTGTAAGTAATGTAATGGCCTCCAGTTAAAGTACGACCTAAATGCATAATTACTCCGTACAAAGTGTAGCGATGTGGTCTCTCTGCAGCAGGTAATGGACAACACGTATCGCAGAAACAAGCTAATGTAAGCGGAGTGGGCATGTGAGAAGTGAGTTTTTCCATCCCACCGCTGAATCGTTTCAACTGCAAAACTAGAAGACGCGGCAGGGTTTCGTAGGTGACGGAACGCCGTGCTTCGTTATACCGAACACATTCATCACACCAGTACTTATTTTGATCACGTAAATATTCACTAGTAACACAGGCATGTTGATAAAGAGCACTAGGCTCCCTCGAATCTTTTAATTTTTCAGCATGACCTTCTTCGGGAATGGGCACTGATATGTCACACATTGTTTGTTTACGTTCAGTTACTATTTCACACTCTAAACAAGTAGTCCTTAATACAGTGGTCCCTTCAAAATCTTCAGCCACGAAATCGAAGCCCAAATTTTTACTCCACTCCGTGAAAGCAATATTATTTTCTTCATCGATAATTTGAGTTTTGATATTATTTTCTTTCGTTGGGGATTCGATTTTGGGGTTTTTTGCCTTTTTCCTGTTTTTCCAACTTTTTCTCAATATTCCGAGAGAGGGTTTAGAACAAATTAAAGTGGACGGACCATCACTTTCTATAGACGACTGCTCGCTAAGTGCATTTGTCCTAAAATTGCCATAAAAAAAACACATCAAATTAATACAAATTCATACCGATCACTCTTATTATTGAATAAAATATCAAATAATTTAATCTCACCCATTAACAATGTCAGTGTAGTTGCTAAATCTATGTTGAAGAGAGCGACAAGTTTCTCTTATGCTATCTAGTAAGCACATGAGAAGTTCGTGAGCGTCTTGCTGTTGGTTCCCCTCAAAAATCGGATTCACATTTCGTAACGCTGCAAGAAATGTTTCGGCTTGATATGGTTCAGCGTTATCTCGGGCTTCCGACGCTCGCAAACTGGCGTACATCTCGTGCATCTTTTCGGTGGTGATTTGTATTTTACTTTTACAATTGCCGCCCTCATTGAATCCTCCGAGTGACAAAAGATCTTTGCTGCTCCACGATCTCGAGCCCGAGTTGGCGAATGTGGCAAAACTGCGGCCTAAAGAGGAACTTTTTACTTTGACTTGTCCGAGTTTTTGGTCGGCTATAGCTAAATCGGCCACTAAATGGTGTAGATTGTGCAAAAAATTTGGAGTGAAGCGTAACGTATAAATAACGCTGTTCAAAAAGCAAGTGTTTCCCAAATTCGACAACGTGGCTATGGGAGATCTTCCTTCGGTGGCTTTTCTGCTGCTGAAGCTATTTTGCGAATCCGCATGATAGCCATTCAACATATCGGCCCGGTAATGACTCGAATTTGCGTCTGTTAAATTTTCTACTAAAACACAAAAAGTCAACCTCGTTAATCGATCATTATTTCAATATACGTTAAATCAGACATTAAATTAAATACTTACATACTGCAGAGTGGTACATCGCTCGATGAGGTAAAATATACGCGATCAATTTAAATGCTTCAATCGTCTGAAAGATCGAATTGTCGATTCCGTCAGATGTTTAATTTTTATCTGACGGAGTGCGTAGCTTTTACAATGCATTCAACACCTGAAAACAGAAAATTTTACATATACAATATGAAAATAAATGTGTGATTTTGATAAAGATTATTGAATAAATTTATACACATTTTAGTAAAAAAAATGGGAGGTTTTTATTATTGGGTTAAGAAAAAATTGAAATATTATACAGGTATCCTTCGTTTAACATAGTACACACTTAACAAAATTACTGTTTGTAGAAAAAAAATGTTTTCAATAAAATTCTGTTTTACCATTTAGTGACGTATGTATAGTGATGCAAGTTTCTGAGAATTATGTTTTTAAAGTATGTTTGCCCTTTCCGTTCATAAAAAAAAAAGCATCTGAAGAAAAACAATATGTACACTTTGTAGACATTTAATTTCTCGAAGTCTTCTTCGTGAATTTTTTCCTTTTCGAATAATTATCAGTTCCAACTGACACTGAAAGTGGTAATCAAAATTTTGATATAATTTCAACAATTTTCGTCAATTTTCTTTAATTTCTCTAAAAGAACCAATTTCCCCCTTTTTCATACATTAGTAATTAGTTTAGCGCAATTTCGTCTCGCACGATGATTCAACGGAACCAATTTACATTATTAAAAGAGGGTACCCATATTTCCATATTGTACTCTAATCCCTTTTCGGCCCAGCTCTATCACATCTTCGATATTCACTAAACATCGCACCGACAGATCATCATCTCTTCGGCCGAACGAAGCCAGACCCAAAATCGCATAGTTATTCTCACGACTCGAAACTACCACATTTTCACCCATGGATCGAAAGATTGCAAGGGCGGAAAAATTTCGCCGAAAACCCCGATTACTATGACACAAACCGACACCGAAAAATCGATTTATTTTCAACTAGCGCAAAACACTATTTCACGACTCAACAAGTATTCGCTATCATGAACGTATCATTGAACAATCTATCGACACAGATTACATCGAACAACTACACTAAAATAAACCACGAAAAGCGATTTCAATCGATGTTTGACCACGCCGCAGAAACGAGAGCAGAGGTGACAGCTCGCGCCATACGAGCAATATTCGCGCAATATTCGCGCAATATTCGCACGCCTATTGCACTACAGTTTGACAGACCTGGAGTCCGGGGGCTCACGTGGTGGGCGGTCATGGGGGGCGGGGCAGGGGGCGACGGGGGCGGAGGCGCGGCTCGGGGCTGTGCCCCGCCGCTCTTGGCTCCTACTCGTCTCGCGCCTGTCGCATGTCGGGCTGCGCGACCCGCTCGAACCCGTTCTCCGCTCTCCGCTCTCCGCACTCCGCTCTCCGGCCGCTCCGCTCCCGGTTGCGGCCCGAGGGCGCCAAGTTGCGGCCATTGTCTCGGGGTCGATCGGGTGGAAATTTGAGGTGGTCGGATCTAAGCGCACGGGAATCTAAGCGCATGTGATCCAAGCGTAGGTGTTTTCGAAAATTTCAAATTTAAGTGGGAAAGGTTTAACGCGAAATTGAAGGGACCAAAATGTGTTTTTTGTAGAGGTGTGGAGTCGTTAAAAAAACACGACTCCGACTCCAGCCAAAACATCGCGGCTCCGATTTCGACTCATCATATGTACTTGTACCAGTGGCGGCTCGTCCTAATGGGCTGCGGGGCTGCAGCCCTCCCTGTATAGTGTTTTTTGTTTTTTATTTTTTTATTCCTATATTCGTCTTGTACAGATGTATAAATGCAATACATATTTTGATTCTTATATGTGTTGATGATGACGTTTTCGTATTTTGTACATGAAAACATACATAATATTTTTATTTTCATTGTTGCAGCCCCCCCAATACAAATTTTCACGAGCCGCCACTGACTTGTACGTATGTTAAATAAGATAATTTTATTAAAAGTAGGGCCAACGGTCTTGCCTCGTTTGACAAACTGGTGGTCATTGCGATCGCAAAAGTGGTCAGCGAGGACGCAGTCTGCTCAGTCTTTACTTCGTCTGCCCCGCGGGGGATCATTGCGATTTGTTTAGTGGAGAATCAGCGACCACAAAGGCTAGCACATTGGCTTGCGTACCGTGGGCCTGAGAACCTCTTCCGTTGGCATGGGCGGATTGGATCTTATGGTACATGTCCCTTATCGCTACGAGGTTGGCTCTCGGATAAGGTATATAGCCTAGACCCCCAATATTTGATGGGGAGACCTTGTTCTGCGGTGGGCACTAAACCGGTCGACAATGATGATGATGATTTAGTTTAATTTTTAAAAAGTGCTAATTTGATATGAAAAAGTGCTAATTTGAAATAAAAAAGTGCTAATTTGATATGAAAAATTACTAATTTGAAATTAAAAAGTGTTAATTTGAAATTAAAAATTACTAATTTGAAATTAAAAAGTGCTAATTTTGAGTTAAAAACCGGTAAAGGTTCACAAAGGGACCTTCATAAAAGTTGGCAATCCTGAGCCTGCCCAGAAAACAAATATTTCGAACCACTGCACGAGTCATATTATGCGTTCGCGTCTCCTGGCAAATGTCACTTTTGACGTTTAGCGCGTATCGTATGTAGTTTTACGTTTCGTCGAATGGAAACAATTATTTACGCTTACTTATTACGCTTAATTATTTACAGTGGTGGTATTTGTCGGTTAACTAACAAGTGTTTCGTAGTCAACATTCTGTTGGAACACATGAAGCCTGGCTTGCGATTGTGGCATTGTCGAGCATATTCGAAACGATGCAGTAAATCAATGATGCACAACCCGCGGCCCTAGGGCCGCATGACTAATCGGACGCGCGCGGCACATTGACCATCGCAAATATTTTTTTGAGTTAATTTTTGTATTCGCTCATAAAGGCGACTCGACTCTGTGGAGGGGGTGCGGCCCTCATTCACTCGGAGACGGTTGAGATGGCCCTTTCGCTGAAAAAGGTTGTGCACCGTTGCAGTAAATCAACGAACGAATAAATGTCAACCTGTAGCGATCGAACGAACATGGCAAGCGTTTTATACACTCGTATCAGGTGAATAATGTGCAATATTTTTATTATTTTCTTATAACTTGGATTGGGTTCTAACAATATTTACTTACATATTTATAAATTTTATTGAATAAACTCATATACTCATTTCAATTCACTACATTCCAGGTCTTCAACGCCATTGCAGATAGTGAGTATTCTCTATTTGTGATACACGTTCTCCTAATAGATTATCCTGTTATAAGTTATAAAATTCCTCAGCGTGTCTGTAACACTTACTATAACATCTTAAAAGCTGAACCATATATTTATGTATTCAATGTAAGTATAAGTATAGTAAGGTAATATCCAACAATATTTCAAATCAAATTATACTTTGAATTTTCAATTGCAGACATGAATGCTCACTCGTCACTTCTTTTCAATGTCTGGTTGTGAAAAGTGGCAACACATACACATTAAAACCCGATGGATGTTTATCGAATGTAGACAATACTTCAAATGTGCTAATTATAAACAATCCTCTCACTATACGTGTGCAACAAACAAAATATTCAACAGAGAAGTCCATCCGTAGAGAAGTCCTCGTTCACATAAAGTTGTCACTTACGAAAGAAATGGTTTTTATTTAGACCAGGCTTGTCCAAAGGGCCACTACGGTGCCAAACTGGCCCCCAGTGCTCGTGCGACTTTTTATACATAACAATTTACGAATTTTGCTCTAATTCGAGGAAAATTAGTATAATTTTTTTGAATTACTGAAGAATCGATTTTTACAAGTACATTCTAATTAAAATATATGTATTTTATCGTTAAATTAAAAAAAATGCAAATTGTGTTTTGCCGTGTTTGACCGTGTTGGACCGTGTTTTGGCCAAAGTGGCCTTCGCATACCGAAATTTTGGACAAGCCTGATTTAGACCTTTCAGGTGTAAATTGTTATCATTTATGTATTTATAAAAGGATGACTACTTTGGAACGTAATAGTGAACGTGTGTGTGTGTATTTAAAAAACAACCCTTTCACTTATCCAGATGAATGTTCCCAACACCAATGTCGCATTGCGGTTCGTTGAGGACTATGGTGCAATGATACAATAAAATATTCATTATCCCAATGATTTGCTTTTCGAGTCCATTCTAGTCATCCTATCCATACATATGATCAAGTGTAAATCTAATTGCGGTTGCCTTTATTAAATCAATAAACAATTAAAAATATTGTGTTGTTTCAATTATTGCACATAGGCATTCTGATTTCTCAATGATTTTAATTTCTCGAAATATGAGAATTCTCTTATCAAATTTCACGAGAATTTGTTGATGTCATTATTATCATTTTGATAAAATCATTTATCATTTTCAAATTGTCATTTAAGTATTATAAAAATTTCATAGACGTCGTTAAAAATAAATATATATATTTTATATTTTAAGTATTATAAAAATTTCATAGATGTCGTTAAAAATAAATATATATATTTTATATTTTAAGTATTATAAAAATTTTATAGATGCCGTCAAAAATAAATATATATTTTTTAATTATCAAATTGTCATTTAAGTTTCATAAAAATTTCATAGATGGCGGGAAAAATAAATATGTTTTTTTTAATTAACAAATTGTCATTTAAGTTTTAAAAAAATTTCATAGATGTCGTTAAAAATAAATATAAATATTTTATCATTTAAGTTTTATAAAAATTTCATAGATGGCGGGAAAAATAAATATTTTTTTTTAATTAACAAATTGTCATTTAAGTTTTAGAAAAATTTCATAGATGTCGTCAAAAATAAATATAAATATTTTATCATTTAAGTTTTATAAAAATTGCATAGATTTCGTCAAAAATAAATATATTTTTTTTAATTAACAAATTGTCATTTAAGTTTTATAAAATATCATAGATGTCGTCAAAAATAAGTATATATAATTTTTAATTAACAAATTGTCATTTAAGTTTTTTTAAAATTTCATAGATGTTGCTAAAAATAAATATATATTTTATCATTTAAATTTTAAAAAAAATTTCATAGATGTCGTCAAAATTAATATATATTTTTTAATTATTAATAATTATTTTTAATTGTTTATTGATTTTATAAAGGCAATCGCAACTAGATTTACACTTGGTCATATGTATGGATTGGATGATTAGAACGGACTCTTGAAGTGAAACTCGTTAGTTTCTCGACAAATACCACCACTGTCGAGATTGCATTGTGTTGTTTTTCCGAAGAGTATATACACGTAGCGAAAAATCGTACCTCAGTTTTTTCGGAACGATATATCGTGGCGTGTATGGCCAGCATAAGAGGACTCCATACTTCAGCGATCGTGGTATCTTCTTCTTCAATCGTTTAAATAATTGTCTCCATTCGGCGAACGTAAAACTACATACGCGATAAACGTCATTAATGACATATGCCAGGCGACGCGAACGTATAATATGCATACATGCAGTGGTTCGAAATATTTGTTTTCTGGGCAGGCCCAAGATTGCCAACTTTTATGAAAGTCCCTTTTATGAACCTTTACCTAAAAACCTGTACTACAGTAGAAATCGCTTAACGTGAAAAATCAATTAACAAGAAATAGTACTTTGATACTTAAAAAAATACCGTGTACGTATACTTTAACGTCTAATATGCAATTCTTCCACACAAACAACATATTCCATTATAGTCCAACATAGTCCATTCAGTTTTGTGTTAAACATTTTCCACTTTAATTAAAAAATTTCGAAAACATGTGCGTTTGGATTCAGGAATCATTTTTGCTTTTAAGTATTTTTATTCATATTAAAATACAAATTTTTCAATTTATACACCTAAAATAAGGGATTACCGATTAGTTTCGTATTTTATTTTTAGTTTTTGAAAAATTGAACGCGTTCGTACTTCGTATTGTCGCTTATGGTTGGATTTTTAACGTTTATACAAGTCGACTTGACAGTACTTGTCGCGCTTTCGCCAAGTATCGTTTGAATTATTATGATTTTTTTTAACTATAATGTACAAGCAATATGAGTCGTTCTGAAATAAAAGGTTTGACTTTTATGTCTGTTACTTTTTCGCGAAACATTTGAGTGTTCATGATTTGTGCAAGTTTCACATTTTTTCAGATAAGGAAACGGCAGCGTTTTCGCTGCGAATCGTCACAGCTGATTATTATATGAGTTCTCCTATACCAGACTTAGATGTGACCCTTTCGGAATTTCGAGGAACAGAAGTTTCTCAAGTGATTTTCAATATTTCAGACATAATCTTGTAAACATCAATTGTACGATTGAACTTGTAATAACTTTTTTTAGGTACCCGTTTTGAGAATTTTTGGATCGACACCTATAGGTCGAAAAGCTTGTTTGCACGTTCATGGAGTTTTTCCATATTTGTATGTCCCGTGCGAGGACAGCAATCCTGAATCTAAACGGGCTTATCTAGTAAGCAATATTATCATTATTTATACTTTTGTTTAATGAAAGTGATTTGTTAACTATTTCTTTCAGCTCGCCAACAGTATTGATAAGGCCATCAATATATCTTTGAAACAATCCAATTCTCAAAACCAACATGTGTATAAAATAGTTTTAGTCAAAGGAATGTAAGTTTTCTAAATTAATGTTTATCGATTGAGTTGTTAATTCCGATTTAATTATTTATTTTATAAATTTTCAGACCTTTTTACGGTTACCATTCAAAAAATCATCAGTTTTATAAAATATTTTTTTACAACCCTTATTTTGTGAAGAGAACGGCAGACCTTTTAAAAAGCGGAGGGGTAATGGGATTGTCTTATCAACCCCACGAGGCCCATCTTAACTTTGTTATGCAATTTTTTATAGATTTCAACTTGTATGGCATGAGCTTTATGAATTTAGAATATGTTAAGTTCAGGAAAAAAAATGGGAATTTGCTTTCTCAGAATTTGAACGATACTTTAACATTTTTACCGGATACAGTGCAATATATGAGCAGATGTGAATATGAGTTAGATTGTCTCGCTTTTCATATTTTGAATAGACGAGAAATATTAAACGGCGGTTTGGGTGTGAATCCTGGTTTGGAGGCTTTGTGGGAAGATGAAAGAAAAAGGCATAAAAATCTTCATATGTCGCATGAAATCCCACCCACACAATCCCAGTCGAGGGAAAATATTCCTTTTACGGAATCGCATAAATATTTTATGGATAAATTAAAAATAAAATTAGTCATCAATTCTGAAATTAATGATAAGTTACAATCTAGCATTAACGAATCGGAATCGGAAAATTTTGATTTCACAAATTCATTTTGCAAAGATAGTTTGAATACTTCTGTTTATCCTGCTGAAACTCCTGATGGAAATGATCTTATGAATGCTACAAATATATCGCTGCATCATCCGGTTTCGAGTGTTAATACAAATTGTACAGATTCAAAACCATTTGAAAGTAGTTCTGAAACAATTGTAAATGAAGAAATTGTTATCAAATGTAGTCAAAACACTCCCGAAAATATAGATTGTGAGTACCACTAACAATAAAGTGAAATTGAATCCTTTCCCATAAATTATGTATTTTCATAATATGTGTTATTGTCATTTATTTTAATTAAGAAACGTACTTTTAGTGGACAATGATGATTTTCTACTAATGGAAATGCTGAAAGGCATGGAGAATACTTTTGAAGATGATAGTATTTTGAGCATACAATCAAAAGAATTAGATAATGAACAACACCAAGAAGAGAATTTCTCAGAAATTATTTTAAATTCAACCAATCAAGAAGACCTTAGCATTAAGTTCGTATATTATCATAGCATACTCTTCTAACTGAAATTTTTTATTATTCTATTTTTAAATTATATTATGAGTTATATGCATTCATAAGATCATTTGTAGTAAAACTACAAATTTTGAAAATTAGTATTTCAAATTTTAGGACCTCACAAAACTTCCTTACTCAACCTCTTTCTTGGAATGATTCATTTTGGGATAATGTAAATAATATTTCTCAAATAGATGGTGCTTGGGATGACGAAGGTAAATTTGATTTTTTTTTTAATTCATTAAATTTTTCATGATGAATAATTATTTCTCTGATTTTAGATGAGATATTGCATCAAAGGAAAAAATCAAAAAAAAATTCTAAAAAGATAGGACGGAATAAAAGTGAAGAAACAATACAATCAAAAAAAATTGAAAAATCTGATAGCACGTTTTTCGATCTTGAAAATCAGTTTAAGATATTTGAAAATACACCAGTTAAAAATTTGAAATTTAGTCCCAGAAAGTCTCCTAGAAAATCTCCCAGAAATTTTACACCGTTGAATAAAGTCATAGAAGTGTCCCCTTCGAAAAAACAAATTATTTCAAATTCATTAGATACTTCACCTATATGCACAACTTTGAAAAGAAAATCACATTTCAAATCAGTGAAAAATGTGAAAAGGAAAATTTTATCACAAAAACAATCATCGACTTTCAATTATGACACATCAACATCAGCACAAATAAAAAATAATGCAAATAACTCTTTATTGAAAATACATAACTCATTAAATAAAAGTGGAATGAGTGGAGACACGAAAATTAGTGATGATTACAACAAATCATCAAATTTAGGTCCTATGATAAAAATTTCTATGTTTCAAGATTGTGAAAATGATAACAAAGACCATATATATTTTGAAAACCAAAGTCAAGTAGCTGTACATAATTTCAAATCCACAAAAAACATTACTGCATCTCAATATGATAAACAAAACGACTATATTCCTCAACCAGGGACGTCTGGCATTGTGAAAAATGTGGATAATGTGGAAAATATAGATTGCTCTTTGCCCAATACTGATGAGTTTTTGCCAAATGACCGTGAAATAATAAGTTTTTATAATTCCACTAATTATGAAACGAGTATGTTTTTGAACTTAAGCAATAATAGTGAAAATGATATAACACAATTGGAACCACATGAAAAATCACTTTTGCGTAACAATTCAAATGTTCAGAAAAAATTACCACAAATCCAGTATTCAGATAGTAAATGTAATATAAAATTTGATTTTGAGATGAAATCAAAATTACATTCATCAGATACAACTTCAGAAATATCAAACAACTCCAAAAAAATTGTTTTGTGTCCGAAAATTTCTCCTCCAACATTTTTTGATATTTTGTCTACTATGGAAGCTTACGATATACCCAAGCAAAGAAATCCGATACCATTTTATTCTGATCCTAAAGATATTGGTGCACAAATAGAAATAGGTCAGATAATTTTAAAATTAAAAGGGAAACAAATAAAAGATTTGAAAGAATTTGAAAGCAATCTTCCCAATATTGAAAGTCTAATACAGCAACGCAAAAAAATATTTTTACATAGTAATATCACACAAAATGATCCTGATTTAGAGAACTTGGAGTGTGGCTTAACTACAGCTCGAAATTGTATTTTGATTCCTGTTATTAAACCTCCATCAGCTGGTGAGGTAATAGATTGGTTGCATACATTGAAATCAAAAAACGAAAATCAAACTTCTAAAGAAAATCAACAACATAAAAAAATTCATATATTGATGCCTAACAGTCCCGATCAAGATATGGAAAATAGTCAATTTGACGTTTTATCAGTATCTTCTTGTTCTCAAAGTTCTTCAAAATCAGGTACATGATATTTGTTTTTTTATTAAATTGTATTTTATTATTTATTTAATAAATTTAATAAATTATAATGAAAATACAAAATTACAGATGCATCTAAACACGATTGTCTTAATATTTATCACGTAAATGTTATCAAATCTTCACAACACTCCAATGAGTCTGATGAAATCATGTGTGGTCAAAAGTCTAAAGATTCATTTCCAGTCAATGAATATATATCTGATTTTAACCACAGTCAAAATATTCTAAAAAATAAGGTAAATTGTTTCTGATATTCCTTTCAAAATTAAGAAGAATTAAAAAAAATCCTATTATTTGTAGAACAATCAAGATCGAAATCATAAATTAACTGAATATGTAAATGAATACTTAAGCATTTCAAACGCTTATAAGTTTTCTGGAGATAACTATCAAGAAGCTGAAGTTTATCATGAAGTATGTTTTTTTATTTCAAATATAAACAGTTCTTCAATGAATTTAGTTTATGTTATGTTATGTTTTCTTTTCAGAATGATTATTTAACTTTATTGACTATAGAGATTCTTGCATCAACGAGAGGTAATTTAAATCCAGATCCTCAACACGACTCCATTTGTGCTTTATTTTATTCTATTTTGAATAATTGTCCAGAAAGTCATAAATTACCAACTAATGAAACTGGTTTTATTATTATTGATAATGTCAACATTGAAAACAAAATAGACATCTCGAAATATACAGATGGGCTATCTTTGAAATACAATATAATTAAAGTGAAAGATGAAGAACACCTCATTGAAGAAGTAATAAATATTATTTATAAATGGGATCCCGATATTCTTTGTGGTTATGAAATCGAAATGCTTTCTTGGGGCTTTTTAATACAAAGAGCTTTTGTTATGAATATCAATTTACCTGAAAAAATATCAAGATTGAATGAAGAAAACAGAACGGGTTTCAAAAAAAGTATATCTCAAGACGCAAGCAGAGAGATAAAACTAGTAGGTCGTATTACTCTTGATGTATGGCGGTTACTAAGGCATGAAGTTGCATTGACAAATTATACTTTCGAAAATGTCACTTATCATGTTCTTCACGAAAGATTTCCCTTATTTTCTTTTAAAACTTTGTCTTTTTGGTGGAACCATCCATCGTACTTATTAAGAATTTTGTGTATTGAATATTATTTGACTAGAGTGACTGGAACAATCAGGATATTGCAGCAACTGGATCTTATTGGTAAAAAGTTTATTTTATTTTTAACAAATGAAATCTTCAACTTCATCATTATAACATTTTCAGGTAGAACATCGGAACTGGCAAAACTTTTTGGTATTCAGTGGTATGAAGTGTTATCCAGAGGTTCTCAATTTCGTGTTGAGTCTATGATGATCCGTTTGACTAGAACTTATAATTATGTATTAGTATCTCCAAGTGTACAGCAACGGGCAGCTATGAAAGCTCCAGAATGTTTGCCACTTATCTTAGAACCTGGTAATGTTTTATAATTATTTATCTTTATTAAAAAAAGGCATTTAAGTATAAAACTTTTATTTTCTCCCAGAATCTAGATTTTACAGTGATCCCGTTATTGTACTAGATTTTCAAAGTTTATATCCGTCAATGATGATTGCATATAATTATTGCTATTCAACATGCATAGGAAAAGTTAACAATGTTGGAAAGTAAGCATTTATAGAATATTTCATTAGTATTTAACAATAATGTATTATATTATAACTTTGTATTTTATACAGAAATTCTCCTTATGAATTTGGAGCATCATGCTTAAAAGTTTCACCAAAAATATTGCAAAAACTCAGTGATAAAGATCTAATAAATTGGTCACCATGTGGAGTTGGATTTGTTAAATCCACAGTCAGGAAAGGGATATTACCTAACATGCTTCACAGTATATTGAGCACTCGATTTATGGTTAAAAAAGCGATGAAGAAATATAAAAATAATAAAACGTTGCAAAAAATTTTACACAATCGACAATTGGGTAAGTCCATCCATTGTAAAATTAAAAAAAAGGTTTTATATTTCAAATGTGTTAATATGAACATCATTTTCAGGTCTGAAATTGATAGCGAATGTAACTTATGGGTATACCGCAGCAAATTTTAGTGGTCGAATGCCTTGTGTAGAAGTGGGAGATAGTGTTGTTGCTAAAGGCAGAGAGACATTAGAAAGAGCAATTAAAACTGTAGAAAATACCCCTAAATGGGGTGCTAAAGTATAAAAATTTTAATTTGTCGATTAATAGATTTATAATATTTTATGGTATAAATAAAATAATTGTTTAAAGGTCGTATATGGAGACACTGATTCTTTATTCGTTTTATTGCCTGGACGTAACCGTTTTGATGCATTTGAAATTGGAGCTGAAATAGCTGAAGTTATCACTAATGATAATCCATCTCCTGTAAAGTTAAAATTAGAGAAGGTATATTATTTGATTTGAGTAGTAATTTCTTAATATTATGTATTTGATTAAAATAAGTATGCTTAACAGATTTATCAACCATGTATTTTACAAACTAAAAAAAGATATGTCGGCTATAAGTATGAAAGCAAAGATCAAATTTCACCAGAATATGAGGCTAAAGGAATAGAAACTGTACGAAGAGACGGATGCCCTGCTGCGTCAAAAGTAACTTGTTCGATATTGTATTTTTATTAGTATGTAAGATAAGTTAAATAATATTGATTTTTTTGTCGTAGATCTTGGAAAATCATTGAAAATTCTATTTGAAACATATGATGTCAGCAAAGTCAAATTATATGTACTGAAAAAATTTCAAAATATAATTGAAGATAAAAGTAATATTCTAGATTTTGTTTTTGCTAAAGAATTTCGGGGAATGAACTCATACAAACCTGGGGCAAGTGTTCCGTCATTAGAAATAGCAAAGTATACTATTTATTTTAAATTAATTCTTATTTCTGTCTAAAACTCATTGAAAATTGTGTCAATAAACATATTTGATTTTAGGCGATTGAAATCAACTGATCCTAGAAAAGAACCCCGTGAAGGTGAAAGAGTTCCATATGTAATTATCAATGGCGCACCGGGTGAAACATTGCTCAATTGTACACGTCGTCCCCAAGATCTTCTTTATGATCCTTCACTTAGAATTAATCACTTTTATTATATTACAAGAGTTATTATTCCACCGCTCAATAGATGTTTTACTTTAATTGGAGCCGATGTTAATCTTTGGTAAATAGCAAGCTTTTTTTTATTTGCTTAAGGACGATTTATATATTGTATTTTTCAAATGATTATAATTTTTTAGGTTAGCAGAAATGCCCCGAAAACAAGTGCAATTATATCCTTTATTAAATTCGTCAGGAAAACAACAGGATAACAAAAAAAATACTATATCGCAGTATTTTACCAAAGTCAACTGTGCAGGCTGTGATGAGCAAACTATAGAAGGATTATGCATGAATTGTATAATAAAACCACAAACAACATTATTAAAATTGTACAATAAAATGAACTCTTGGCAAAGAAACTACTTTACTTTGAAAAAGGTAAAAGTTTTCAATGGAATATTAATGATGTACAAAATTGATAATTTTTGTATTTTGTTTTAGTTATGTCAGTCTTGTTGTGGAAGAGCTACACAAATCGATTGTGTATCAATAGATTGTCCAATTGTTTTTCGTCTTAATACAGCCAAGCTGGAGACTCATCAAATACCATATTTATTGCAATTAAAAAATAATATGTTTGATTTTTAATCAAAATCTATTTCAAATTTCTGTGATATTAGTTTAATATTTAAAACTTATATTTTTTGATAATGTATTTAAAAAATAATGCTATAATATAAATTTCAATATATTTTATGGTGTAATACTTTTTACTTTATTTACATACATTTCATTAAAAAAAAAGAATCAGTTATATTACAAAAACATGGCACATTAAATTCAACTACAACATGTATGAAGAATTCTTTTGAAGAGGTCTTTGTAGAGGATGTGCTAAAAGTTTTGCACCGCATTCGTGAATTTTCGGCGTGCTTTTAACAACTTCGAAAATATACGAATAACCATTGTCCAACGATTGCAATGCATCGTATACTTTTTCGCAATTATGCTCGTTGCAGTTGTCTTCGTGAGTGTATAAAATATCGACTGTGAAATATGGGTGCTGAATGTATATATCGAAAACTTCTTTGCCAGATATAAATTTGGGTATAGTCTGACGATTGTAAAATATGATAACCCGTGCTACGTTGTTGGGTGCAACCAATTTATAATCTTCGCTCACTTCGGGAAGATTTATTTTGTTGTGGATCAAATTGAAAAGAAGAGATAAATCAAATTCTTCAGAAGAACAAATTTCACTATCAAAGCTATGTAGGTTGTTAATTATTTCTATAACGTTTTTTGTGAATTGGCATACCCAGATCGGTTCGTTTTCTTTTAAAACAATTAAAGCAAATTCGGTGTCATTATTAATCGCTTGTTTGGAATAGAGAAAAAATTCTATGACTCTTTTTAACATTCCCAAAGAAGATATTGTATCCAAGTCTATTTGGAATGGCTTGCAGTTTTCATTTTGACATACATCAACACATAGAATTATCTTTTCGGGAACATTGACATTGGGAACAGCTCTCTTTGGAATCCGTTCGACAATTTCAACAGGGATTTGTAGTTTCGGCGTTTGATTTTCGTTATCTCTGAAAGTAAATCAAAATAAAACTAAGGAAATATTTTTAATTGCATTATTTTAAGGAATTATTTCGAAACTTACGAATCACTATCAGATATTCGAACAGGATTTTTCGTTTCTGGACAGTCTCCGGATATACCAGGACCAGGATCCGTCATCTTGAACAACCCAAAACTTAATTTGACACTCGCGTTACCAACACTTGAAAATAATAATCTTGTACCAATAATTTTATCTTTTTTTTATTTTAGCCAGATTTTTGGTCAAATGACACTCGCGCACATGCTGAAGTCGTGATGCGCTGGAGTGGTTCCCGGATCTAAACGCACATGATCCAAGCCAGTGGGGAGGGGCATGGCCCCGGGCTGCACAATTGCTTCCCTGCATTTTCCAGGAAACTCCAGAAAATTCACAGAAAAAAATTTATCCGCGGATGAAAATCAGTTTCAGTTGATGTCAGGTATGTGCGCTTTTTGTTAGATCCAGTCATCCCCTTTTTTTTTTCAAGCTTTTTTGTATGTAATGGACTTAAGAACTCAATTCATAGCGTGGTGAGTACTTGCATATTAAAGGTTTACCGTTTGCGTACTATATCACCGACGCTTGCTAATGTCATTTGCCGTTCCACATGTTGGCACGTCAATTCACGTCAACTTCTATCATTTATATATCCAGGTAAACGTATTGCGTTTATCGTTTCCAATAATTGTTGAATCATATTCATTGACTTATTCTATTTAATTAATTTCTCAATCACTTTAAATTGTCAGATTTTTTATGACTTCTTTATACTTTTGGTTAGATTTTCTTTCTTGTACTTCAATTTTTGAATTTATACTTCGGTTTGTTTATATCATTAAAATTCCGTAAAAATATTTTTTTATAAATTTAACCTAACATAATATTTTGATACTTGATATGTTAACATTTTATGTTACTTTATAGATTCAAAGGTATTACAATCTGATTCTATAATTCTACATTCGAATTATTGCAATTGACTAATAAATTAATCTCTTTGTAGTAAACTCTCCAAATAATATATGATGGATTATGAAGAACAACAAGCATCTGAATTGGACATACTCGCTTCCATTTATTGTGATGATTTACAAAGTAAACAATTCTTTTTCAATACTCAATTTGTAATAATCAGGGGCGGCTCGTGAGTTCACAGACAGGTGGGGCATAAGGTGCAAAGCCTCCCCCTTGATTTTTCCCTTGAAAAAATGAAAAAATATTTTTAGTACATTCATATCATCATCAATATTGACCCATTGTGTGTCCACTGCAGGACACGGTCTCCCCATCAAATGTTGAGAGCCTACGCTATATACCTTATCCGAGAGCCAACCTTGTACTGGTAGCATACTTTGTAAAATATAGATGAAATGTTGAAAAACTTGACAGTATCTTGTATTTTTCAAATCGTGTAGACAATATATGCAATTGGGCAGACGTGCTTCCGCCCAAAAAATACCTTCAGCAGACAACAAAAAGCAACCTTCTGTATACAAAAATACGAATATTTTTTCGTCTACCTCGTCTAACCCTTGACACAGTACCACGTGCGAGTGCCAGAGACGCAGGTAAACTGGAGCCGGCGATACGGAACCCGAGAACGCATTAGTGTCTGCCCTGCCCGGCATCTCGGTGTCCCACCATCTTCCCCGTCTGGTATCTGCCCTTACAAACTGGTTCTGCTCGCCACAAGGTTGGCTCTATAAATAAAAATTGTGGATATTTGTCGAATCGCATACATATAAGATTTCTTTACTTTTTAAAATCTATTTATTATAATATTTTTATTACGAGAAATGTATGGGGCATTGCCCCACTTGCCCTTAAAGACGAGTTGCCACTGGTAATAAATAATATGCATATGTATGTATAACTACTATAGGTTTATCCTTCATGTTTCTAGTTTTAAGTGCAGAACCACCGCGGCGTGTAAAGTTAATAGTTCGCTCTACTCAAGCCAGTGGAGATGTTGACGAAGATCAACAACTGTGGTGCGAATTAGTTTTTGAACCACCTCCTAAATATCCAGATGAACCGCCCCATCTTTATATAGACGAATCCCAAAATCTAGACGAAGAAACTAAGCAATGTTTAGTCGATCACCTTCAGCAATTAGTATGTTCTGTTTAATTTTCATCTGTACATTATTATTATTCAAACTTATATTTTGCATTCGTTTTACAGGCTTTAGAAAATTTAGGTATAGTTATGATATTTAGTTTAGTTGCGGGTGCTCAAGAATGGCTCAACGAAAAATATGATAGACTTCTTGTAGAAAAGGAAGAACATGCATTAAAGAAACAAATTGCAGAAGAAGAAGCCGAAAGAGTTCGTAATTTCAAATATTCAGTAATATTTCAATACAATGGGTAATTTGTGATTTTTTTTCTGATGTTTCAGAAAAGATTTGAAGGTACAAGAGTCTCAGTTGAATCATTTCTTGCATGGAAAACTATCTTCGAAATTGAAACTGGTGTTGTACTTAGAAGAGAAAAAGATTTGAAAGATAGCAGAAAACTAACTGGACGCGAATTGTTCTTAAGAGACACTACATTAAATGAATCTGATCTCAAATTTTTGGATGATGGTAATTGATAAAAACTTACAATTTAATAACAGTACAATTGTATTATTTTTTAAAATTCGTAAATTTATTACATATTACTTTTCATTAAAATTTTAGGAGATGCCGTCAAAGTAGATGAATCTTTATTCCAAGACCTCGATGATTTGGATTTGTCTGGTGAAGAAGAAGAATGTGAAAATTCTGATGGTTAAAAGTTAAACATACTGTTTGATAAATTTCTACCGCTTATATTTGCATATAAGCCATCTTGTCTTATTTGTAAAGATAAATCAAATTAATTAAATTGAAAACAAGATAACTTTGTATTATTTAAGAATTCTTTATTTCATAGAAATTATAAATATAAACTAAAAATGAATAACATAATTTATACATAAATATTGCACAATTAATTTTCAAATGTCTGTATTTTTTTTAATCTGCATAACAAATTAACTATCGCTATTTTACAATATGTGGAAAATAAAACCAACATTTTTTCTCATTGCTAATCAGTTTTCAGCAAAAAATTAAAATTTCGAAAATTTACTTATTTCCATTCAGTCTGAAGTTAAAATTATGAATATTTTCTTACGATCGAAAAGAACTAATTTATACATTTTTTATTAATTATTATATAAATCATTTGTTCAAAACCGGAGTTTACTGTGACAGAAATTACATGCAAAAATCACACCGCACGCACTTTCGCATCATTGAGAACTGTTTTTTTTTAAACTTAGTTTTAATTTGTATCAGGCACAACACTTGTGAATTTTTACGCGTTATTTATTGTAAAGCTTCATAAATTTTCTTTTAACATTCTATTTATCAGTAGAAAATTTGCGTCTTATGCCTTAAATTGAGAAAGTTTCAATTTTCATGAGGACGTGTGTAATATAATTTGAAATAAATTCTTTATGTATGGTTTATGAATGCTGAAAAATTAAAAAAATAAAGATATTTAAAGAGAAATGTCTGGACGGCTGCAAGTAAACGAATATAACTATTTATTACTTACGATTCTGAAGAACTTGCAATTAACTTCGATATCAATGAATTCATGATTTTATTTAATGAACAGTGTACGTATGAATTGAAAAAATTTATAATACATTAAAAAAACTAATATTCATTTTTATACTTAACAAATAAACAAAAATCTATTATTGCATATTAATTCCTATGTGGCAATAGGGGTATTTATTTAAACTTTTGAAATTTGAAAGTTTGTACAATATAAACGAAAATAGAATTACCATATAATTTATGTATTTGCTCTCTTTCCTATAAACAAGAATTGTACTAAATATGATGTATGTATTAGAACATGACTACGATACAACAACTATCACATACAAAACTATACATTTCTTTATTCAGAACGACATAGTAAAGCCGCCTTTCCAAAACAATATAATGATGACTATAAGAAGCATAAAAACACAAAGCGAATAAAATGACATCAACTGCGATCGTTTTTTTTTCAACACAGTTTGGTAGAATCTAACATTTCAGGATTCAATCAATTTGGAGCCGTATAGCTCTCAATTATTCATATGTTGATGATAATTATTATAAATTATTATTATAACAAATATAACATTCTAAGCACAAACAGCAAATTAATATAATAATACCTCGTGTACATTTGATAAAATATAGATAAATCTAACAAGTCGAAATAAATTGCACAAAATTACATAATCTAATTATACATAAGGCTTGGTCGAAACCCTAATTAACTGACAATTAAATTCTTCATGTTTATTTGATGGACAAATATTAAATGCATATAGAACATCGAAACCTAATTAATTACACGTGAAAATATTTTTTTTGAATTATTTTCATAAAGTATTAAATCAGTGCCTTAACATAAGTTTAACAACAAGCAAAGGTTTCAACAAAACAATAAAAAGGTGAATGGAATGATTAATGTTAAAATCAAATTGCACAAAATGCACCAAATGTATCTATTTAGCACCAGTGTTAATGAGAAACTCATTTTTTGGTTAATCAAAATTCTGACAAGAAAGTTTTTGTGTAAGCAAGGGAATTTAATTAATAACTTTTATTTATAAATTTACTTCTATTATCTGAAAAATCACTAATACCCTTGTTTTATTCAAATATGTATGACTCAACAATGAAACGTTCAGGTTGTAAGAATTTGTATTTCCATACAATAACTTTTGATGCATTATATTATCAACGGTTCAACTTTATTATTTACAAAGTTATCGGAAATAAAAAATAATTGATATGTTAGTAAGGTGATAAAACTATTTATTGTTATATTAATTATCAACAAGAAAATAGAATGTACTTTTTAAAAATTATCAATAATATACAATCATCAAAAAGAAGGTTATCCGTAAACATGTTTTTCGAAACACCCTTATAAAAATTGACTATGCGGCTATGGAATTCAAACACATTTATAAACTATACCATATGTTATTTATATTAAAAATAATATTGCAATACATTTTGCATAATTTATTCCGTATACTGTGTGGGTTTAGGTGATATGACTACAGTATAGGTTCCAAATCAAAATCAAAATGTATTTTCTCTGAAAAACTGCCCTCACATTCATTTTGATTTTAAACTAATGCGAATAACTTCTATAATATGCTACAAATTTTTCCAAATATTTTCATTCATGTAAGTAAGAACAACGCACAACATTTAACGTTTCAATTATGTCTCGCTTAAAACTAATGTCTTTCCTTAATACATCTTATTCCAAGATAAAAAAATTATCTTCAATTTTAGTGTAACCGTCGTAATTAATAGAACTATTTAGCGGAAAAAAAACTGACTCATCATTTGTGGCAATCAATTCTTTGGCAAAAATAGGAATTAGTATAAATATTTGTTAAAGTTTAAGAGAAAATCATGTTATTTTAAACGTTGTGTAACATTAGCTAGGGCAACTGCAAATGCTTGTAACGCTGAAAATGGGTATTGAAAATCTAAAGTATATGCATTCCCATCGATTCTTCCGAACTGCATCACCTACAGAAAATCAAGTACATTAATAGATAACAATGTCATTCATTTTTAATTAATATCAATATTACGTACCTGCTTTCCTCTGAATTCAATCTGAAAATTTTTTGCCGATTCTTGTGTAACTCTACCTCCAAAATCAAGTTGATATACCTGGCTGCTTTCATTCCACATCGGAGCCTTATTATGCATTACAAATTCTCTACGAACAGGAGTACTCGGTTGGGATGACCAGCTGCTTCCATTTCCAATTGGTTCTATTTTACCTCGTTTTAACTGTAGATTTTAAAATAATTGTTGTTTAAAAAATGTAAATAGGTATGTTGTATGTTAAGGTTTATTTGAATGATTACCTTTTGCCGCAGTTGAGCTTTTTGGAATGTTTCAAGATCACGATAATTCTTTCCATTCACTACGTCGTCACCAGAAAATGTGCCCATTTCGTCATCGGAACTTTCTTGATTTTTACTTTTGTTTCTTCGTCTGCCTAAAAGAGGTGAATTTAGAATGTGTTTTCTGAAAATAAAAATTCATTTTTAGATTTAAGTTTAGAATCTAATTCAAATAGTTTGAATGTATTTTTGTTCATATTTTATTATGTGGTTATATAAAAATATTATATTAAATGATAATTTGAATATTTTACTTCATGAATTCCAACCTAATAGGCGACGCGGATGCAGTTCTTTTATTCTTTTTAGAAGGTGCAGGACTCGCTGGTGATGATCGAGGAAGTCGAGGTCTCGGTGCAGGAGATGACGGTGGAGTTTCAGTACTTCCCATTCCACTTCTATCGCGAACTCTATACAACAACTGTTCTAAAGTAGCTAATGCTGCTCCTGATAGAGTATTATTACTTCTTTGTTCTACGGGGCTGGGTGTTGTGGCACGTTCTAAAAAATATCTCCAATAATTAAATGCTTTCAAATAATTTTATTCGATTGATAATATTAAGTAACGACCTATTTCAATTTCACTAGTGTTACTTGCATTTCTCTCGTGACAATAATGAGGACTAGAGCTTCGGCTTTTTTCAGAACTAGAAGAATGCTTGCTTTCACGTGTAAGATTTTTGGATTTTTTGGTTGGAGTATTTGTGGCAGTGGACGTTAGACAAGCGCTGCATATATATCCCTCTTGATAATCGATGTTTGTGTGCCCGGTAGAATTTGAATTCAGCGTAATGCATTTACACAAATCACAAACAGGAATATCTCTTTTCTTTGCGCGGCTTGTTGATGTTTTTGAATTGGTAAAAAAACTTAACTTAGTAAATTCTTTGGCATTTTTATTAGGCCTGCTGTTATGACTATTTGAATTATCGCTAGTTATGCTATTTTGGGACTTAGGATTTTCGATAGTTTCGTTTTTACATTCTTCATTGACCGATTTAACGTTTTCTTCGATACTTGTAGGTAGAGGAGTTATATCATTCAAAGTGTGCGTTATTAAATACATATCACTAGAATCTAAGCTTTTAGACTTCCCACAACCTTTAAGACGTGGATACTTTTTAGCATCGTTTTCATCAATCTTAGAATCCAAGTTTAGATTCAACTGTGGCCCGTGTGCATTATGCTTCCTAATATTTCTCCTTGTACAGTTTTTATTTTTCTTATTTACTAAAACCAATCTCTTTGGTGCTTCTTTTCTAAGCATTGCTAATGTAACTTCACAAGGAACAAGTTGAGAATGAACTACATCTAAATATCCTACACTACAACTTCTAATCATTTTATCAGCTATTGGGGCGTTCCCAACTGGAACACCGGCTGGACTAATAGGTATCATCGGTGATGGCTTACGACTACATGAACTTTCCATTGAAACTTCTGAAGGGAATGTTCCTATGGATTCTTCATCAATATATTTCATATCATCTCGTCTACTATCATAACACGGCGAAGGCGATTTTTCTTTTTTATTACAGTGCTTGAAAATAGGAGTATGAGTATCGAAATGTGAATTTTGAGTAGAATTTGAATTTCGACTTGTATGTACATTTGCTTGAGTCATAACAGTTTCTTGTTTATTTCCATTTGCAATTCTATTTGAAGCTTCCATATGCGAATCCATTTTCTTTATCAAAATCTAAAAATGATTAAAATATGAAAATTCTATAACATAATGTTACTAATTTATATAAATCCAAATTATAATAACTCACCTGTCTGTTATGATCTAAGGATAAATTAAGATTAAATGTCGGTTGATGGTTATGACATTCACTAGTTGAAATATTTGATTTTACTTGTTGAATATTTTGCGAAAAATCTGATCCCGAACTATGGTATGACATTAAAGTCTGTGCTGGTGGTCGATCAAATATTATATCGCTCGGAGCTACAGCATTTTTAGGAGATTGCAAAGTAGGCACTGAACCTTCACAACATAGGGGTGATATGGCATGTCTACCAGGACAATGAGAAGAACCACTTCTTTGGGAACTCGATGATGGGCCGCTTCTAATCACACTACAATTTGGACTGTATCCACTAGCACTAGTAATAGGACTAGAATGATTCCTTACAGGACTGCTTGCATACAGTTGAGTATTTAAAGGCAAAATTGAATCTCCACCTTCTTTGAATTGATTTCTACTATGACTTCCAGGTACCAAATTAATTTCTCTAGTCGAATTTTTGTTCGTCCCGTTGATTCGAAGTGACTCACAAAAATTCACCATTTCTGTTAAATCAATATACGGAAATTCGTCTTCATAAGATTCAGCTCTAGCTAAGGCAGGCATCTGTGTGTTATTTGAGTTTGCTATATTATTCGCGTTATTTACGTCGTTTGATGTCGATGTATTTTGTTGAAGAAGTGATGATCTAGCACGGGATAAAATATTTCCTCTCGGTGACATTGGTGCAATGACAGTAGACGTATCGAAATTTGAATTTCTAGCCTTGTGGACTGGTGATGAGTAGTCTCCTGTCGGTTGGAAAACTTCTTCTTCATCTTCCGAAAAAATGTTGGGATTGAAATTAGGATCTGGGCCAGTCGGTAAATTGTCTCTAAGCTCGGTCATCACCAATGTCATTTGTCTAGGTTGCAAATGAAGTAATGACGTCTTGTAAGTGACCTGTCCCAAATTGGCAGGAATATTTTTCGCCAAACCGTGAATTTTGAACTTGGTACCCCAAATATTTGATGTAACTTCTACCAGTGGAACATCCTTAAAATAAAATGAAATTATGTTAAAAACAAATTAATCAATTAATTCGTATGATTTGAAATGAAACATTCATACTTCAGGAAGTGAATCGATGTATGTTAGTTCATCCACATTTTCAGGTGTTTCTTTATCAGTTTGTACCGGATTTTTTGTGCTTCTGTGACGACCCTTTTTTCTTCTTTGAAGTCTCGGTGATCCACTGCATCCTAAATCAAAGAAAATTATGAATGTATGAATGTATCAATATATTCACCATTAATGTAAATTTAAAAAAAAAACCTTCATCTTTGTCACTATCTGACGAATCCGATGCTGGATAAGAAGGAGGTGCTTGTGAAGATGAACTAGAATTGCTATGAGCCGAAGAATTTCCACTACTACTTGAACTACTAGTTACTTCACCCGTCGATCTTGCACGAAACCAATGAATATCATCAGAGTCTACACCTAAAATTATGTGCAGATCTATTATTTATATTTATACATATAACAAAATTGTAATAAAAAAATCGTGATTGTATGGACAGTAAAAAACATTCACATCCATTATATCATAAATCACTTTTTTAGTTTAACAACCCATTTTACGCTCTAAATCAAAAATTATAAAAAGCCATAGAGCGGTATCGTTACCGTCATATTGCGGGTCGAATATGACGAACTCCGGCCGTATTTTACTGATGCGTCTTCCTTTCAACAATGGCACCAGTCCTCCGAGGTGTTCCAAATACAAAGTGTAACTGACGCCAGCACCTGCAGCTGTCCCTGCTGATGAAGCAGAATCTCCACTTCTTCGAAGCATTGTACAGTGAAGACGACCTACACGAGCAGCGCGACTAACAAATTCGCGTACTGCTGAAGCTTCAGGCACACAACACTGAAAGCAACAGAGAATAATCGATGAAAATGATCGAATACGAAGTGAAAACAGGTAATTCTGAAACTCACTGAAATTGTATGAGTGAAAAGAGTGGCAACAAGAGCATGCAACCTGGGTGGCAGTGGAAGTGAACTTAAATGTGCATGTTTGGTAAGAGCACGTCGAACTCTTAACCTTGCTAGTAATTGTAAGGATCCAAGACGACGCCATGCACGAGCCACTTGGACCCCACAGCCTGTCGCTACAAACACACGTCGGTCATTATGACCCCAAGTCATTGCTGATACCGGCATCTGAAAATCGATCGAATATTAATATAAAAGTATTCGGATATCAATGATTGCATATGATAATGTTTACCTGGTTGCCAGGTATGGGAGTAGTGTACAGAAGCACCCCAGTATCAGAATAAAACTTGATGACGTTATTGAAAATGGGAGGTTCTTGAGTTGCCTTGGAATCTGACGAATCGACAATCACTCCAGCTACTGCCAATAGCTCTCTAGAATTGGACCATTCCATAGCCATATAACGACCGTCGAAGTCCGTGTGTATGTGTATCGGCGAAACGTCGTCGTAGTTCTTCAATAAATAGATGTAACCATTCTGAAAACTAACAGCCAAAACAAACGAACGTTCAGAGGCGTTCGCTACTCCAGGCTCGGCATCTTCACCTTCTTCCATCTTGAACTTTTCACAACTCCAAGCCATGTTCGTTATACCGACTTCTGTGCTGAGTTGCACCTGAAAACAATCCGTAATTTAATAATTAAATCAAACTAGTACGCAAAAAGTTTTTTAAGATATTACCTGTGAAACCATAGCACCGTGAACATCCATAACTATGATCTGCCCCGCTGTCGTACCGAAATAAACTTGCTGGTCATCGGGAGTCCATATACCACAAGTTATTGTCGCATCCAAATTCAACATCGAAGACCAATAACGTTGACCAGCCACTGAACCGACGAGCACGAAGCCATCCTGCAAAAAAATCAATTGGAATTACAAGATCAAAGATGAACGGATCTAAACAACCGATCGTTTACAAATAAACTTCACACGGATCAAACTCGAATGCGAATTATTAGATTTTAACGATTTCGAATTTAAATAGAGAGCAATAAATGTCAACCTGGTAGCAAATGAGAGCCATTCGTCCATCATGAGACCACGAGAAGTGCGTCACTGGAGTGTTTCTGTCGTTGATCAGTTCTATACTCCAACGACCCTCGTATTTTATCCAGACGAATATAACACCGGAACTGTCGCACGAAGCCAGCTTTTGGTAAGGCTCGTTCCATTTCACCAGAATTACCTGAAAATTTTGAAATATTAAAAAAATATCCGCGCAAAAATCACAAAGAACTTCTCGGCGTGGGGTGTGTCCAAAGTTTTTTCATATCGAAATTTTTCCATTATTATTATATAATATTAATAAGAGTTTCATTATAAAAGGTATATTTATTTTTCGTTATGTTGAAATATTTATTTATGGACGTATATTTTATATAATATTATACGTATTTGATATCGACGAAAACGAAGTAGGCGTAGAAGAAGAAAATTTCGCAAATCTCAGCATTTTTACAATATAACACTGTATTGTTTTATTCGAGGAAAGATTCAATTTGCGAAAGATTAATGAATTTCTTTAAAATTTGGGTCGTCACGCTCGAGTTGATACGTTCGCGAGAAAATTTAATTTCATAAGACGTCGACGGCAAGAAAATTGCGTAGTTCGAAAACGAAGCGACGGAACAATCGATTTTTTCCCTTCATAATATAATAATTGACTACGAAAACGAAAACCCTGAAGTTCCTTCCGCAAATAAAACTCGACAAAACAACTTTTTTTTCGCCTACACGTGTATCGAAAATTAGAAAAATGCGTGTCGCGCATGATTGCAAATCGAAACAATTAACCGTAATGGTTGGTTGCTTTCGAACGTTGTTGAAAGTGTTGACTTTTTTTTCGCCGAGAAAGTGCTCTCACTTTTCATTTTTCGCGAGGACGCTTTTTATGAACGATCCTTTCAGCCCTCCAAGGATTTTTACGATCCGAAGATAAAGCGGAGTAACTGAAACGGCCCGTTTTATGTTTACAATCGTTGCTGAAAATCTATGTGAAAAAATGTATCCACTCTGAAAAATGTATGCGGTACATATGAAAGGCTCAGTATACGGGCATGTAATTTTCAATAAAATGAAATACTGCGATGTTGAAAACGTGTCTGCTTTTTTATATATTATATATTTTTTTAGTATAGGAATTTTACTATTTTTAGTCGTTACTTAATGTAATGGCTATTCTTGAACGGTTAAGATAACTTTTATGGAAAATTTTCACTGAATTGCTCCTTCATTGATTTTCTTATATATTTATAAAGGACGAAAGAGATAGAACTTTAGCATATAATGAATTATTAATATCATCTTCGTATATAAATATCATAGAATAGCAGAAATTTAGTAAGCACACAAACTTTTACGAACATGACTTAATTTTCTTACTGAAATGCGCTTCTCCATAAATCAAAATAAATTTATACGTATATTTTCAAATGTATAGTATGGGTAGTGTATCTCTCATGTAATAGATATAATCTTGAAATATTTATAAAAGGATTATTAATCAAGACGCAGGTTTGGATTATTTATTCTGCGAAAGCTCGATCGTTATTAAAACATGGATATTTTCTTCGTAAAGACTAATAAAACCTTTAAGAGGCGCTAATAGACTGAATAAAGTTCAAGTGACTTTATTCGAGAAGTCGTAAAAACAATAATCTTTTATGGCTTGACTCCATCCAACTTTTCCATATAATGGACAAATAAACGTGTAACAAAATGATACTTATAAAAACAAAATAAATCCGGGTTCATGGCTTGCTCTCGACGTGTAGTTTTTTAATGATCCATTTCAGTTTTTCATACAAGATAAGAAAATTTTACATTTTACAGCTTTTCATAATAAGCAGAACGTGTAATGTTTTTTTGATTTAGACCAATCTATTTGTTACAAAAGAGATATTCTGGTTTCCAGTAATTGATTCAAAATAAAAAAACTGCTTTGAAACATTTCGACGGAACTACTGTCAACACCATTACGATCCACAGCTCGTTCGAACTTTATTTTATTTTCGGATTTGCGTATATTATTTGCACGTGCGGAAGGCACATCTTGGTACCGTTTCAGCAAAACGTAAAACTGAAAGCAAAATCGATACCATGTATGTCACCGTAGAGGAAATACTCCCATTCGAATGAATATATGAGTCATAAATTCAAAAAATCATAACTTCTAATAGGATGATCTTGAGGTACGTAAAAATTTAAGATACTTGCGCACGTTTTTACGGTAAATTTTCCTGAAAAGGGGGGTGATTTTTTTTAATTACTTTGTACGCTATGATACATGAGGATGCTTAGTGGGAGAGGCGTGCAAGAATTTTATCAAATTTTCATAATAACAACTAATGAATATTTATAATTCAAATTTAAATATATTTGGATGGGATTGAAATAAGCTATTTGTCACTTTTAAATTTAGACTCGTGAGATATAAAAATAAAATAATTTCACATTCAGTGATTTCCTCTAGTATACGCAACGTTTATTTTGAAATTCAAATTTATGTAATAACATTGTAGTGAAAAATAAATAAAAAAAACTATGCATCCGAGTTTCTTTATAGATGAAAATTGAAGGTTGAAAAGTTGGCACCGGAGCGTACGTAGTAAAATGTATGAAACACATTCAGGTCACGTACGCTACATATAATACAATCAGAATATATAAAAACACCAAACTAATCATAATCCCAATTCTTTTTCAATTTCGATAAACAAACAGAAATTATTATAAGCAATATATTTTCATCGTAATAATCACAAAAAAATATTTTTTACAAAATTATTTCCATTTCAAATTCACTCAAATATGACTCACTTCAAAATATCCTTGACAATTTAAATAAAATAATCATTTTTCCACAAAATAACGACATCATCCACACAATCAACAGTCGACGCAACATGCAAAAATGACAACCTAAAGCCCTAATTCTCGGCGCCTTAATAAACGCCTTCGAAGCCTTAGCCGTAAAAAGCGGCGCGAGTTTAATTAAAAGGCATGGCCGCCGATCAATCTCGGGAAGGCCAATTCTGTGATATCTGGGAGTCTGAAGAGTCGTGGAAATTTGTGTTTTTTTGTTTTGTTTGGGTTTGATGTAAAAGTGAGGTTTTGATGTTTTAGAATTGGGATTTCGTTTGGATTTTAGAAAAAATGTATTGTTTTTAAATTTTGTATTTTTTAAATATTTGTTGTTAAGTCTCATTTAGTTTGTGGCAGGGATGTCTTTTCAACTTTTTCCAAAGGACCGAAAATTATTCGAATCCCGAAAATTTACGGGGGTAAATTGCCCCCCCATGCCCCCCAAAATGACGTTCCTGGTTTGTGGCGTGCTGTATCCAGGGGGGGAAACCATGGGAGCTTGGACCCTCCATGAATTTGAAAAATAATGATAGATTATACTTGGCTTGATAGATTTATTCGGCTTGTGAGACTCATGTTGAGATGTATCACTCGATCGTGATATATCTAAATCAATTCATTGAATGCCTTGATTTTACATATGTACGTTTTAATTCAAATGAATAAAAAAAAACAGCATTTTTTTATTGGTTGGAAAAGCAAATTTGTATTTCGGGGTTCATCCTAAAAAAATCCTGGCTACGGTCGTGATTTGTGGTTAAATAGGTTCTATATCAAAACAGCATTCTTGTATTCTATAGAATACGAGAATTAATTAATCATAGTCGTTATTACCAGAAAATCAATTGTTTTATAACCGTTATATCACAAATTTTAAGAAAAAAAAGTTAAAATAGTATTTACTAAAACAGTATTTTATATTTTTATTTTTGTAAAATATTTAATAAAATATTTTTTCTTAATTCCGGATATATATAATAAACTACAATATTTCTTAAATTTTCGACCGATCTGATCTTTTTTTTTAAATTCAAACGATCTTCTTTCAATAAAAACCACCCAAAACATAATAAAATAAAACACATATCCCAAAACAAAAATAAAAACCACAAATACCCCATCACTTTCCCACTCCAAACTCCACACTCACACGAAAACAAACACTCCACTTTCCCGAAGCAAAACCCCGCCACTGTAATACAGCGCGCTGCAACAAAAGAAAAACCATTTCACGCATTCGCCTCCATAATAATACCCCATATTGATTTATCGTGACGAGCACACACGTCGACTTATACATAATACATATTCCTCACATGGAGGTACAGCTCGGATGCCATCCCTCGACACATTGTAAAACGCCGAAGAGGCTTTGGGGGTCGAAAAAATAATGGTTCCCTGTTTTGTCGTGGTCCGAATGTTGGGTTCGGTGCGCGAGATAATGCAGTGGCGGGGTGGAAAAGTGTGCGCGAATTAAGCTTGAATTTTTCATCGGTTTTTCTTGCAAGATCATGGCCGCGGAGACCGCAATGAATATGTGATAAGAACGCGGAAGTGTCCCTTAAAAGTAATTTATTTAGCTCGTGTATTCCCATTTCGTAGATTAAATATTGGATATTCATGATCGTGGATCGACGCAGTTTTTGCGGTTTTTTAATATGTATGGAGTGCGAAGCTGTTTTTTTTTTAATAAAAACTTCTGAAGATGAGAAAAGTTGGTTTTTGTAAAAATGAAATAATTTTTTAGACATTTATACAGCAATGATAATTTTTGATGGATAAATTATTATATTATAAAAAAGGTATACTGTTAGTTATTTTTCATATCGTTCGTATGGTTAATTTTGATAGATAACCTCATTAAACTAATTACCTAGTTGTTAACTAGCATTTAATAAAATTTTTAGTATGCATAAAGTTTTATTTTCAGCCCGTGAGAATTTTACACAAAACAGTATTTTAGTGAAGAAAATTATAATATATTAAATTTCAATCAATTATTATGATTAAAATGTGAATTCAAAAAATCGTATTAATATGAATCGTATTTTTTTATGAAAATTTCGACTTCCAGTGATTTTTTTGTTATTTTCCTTTTTCGTTCAATCGCCATCTTGTTTCGTTGAATTGATTTGTATTAAGTATCGACTATTGTTGTTTGCTCGGTTTCAATATACAGAAAATTCCCTTTTGTGTACGCATAAGATTAATTTCTCATTTTTATGAACAATAAATTGTACGGAGTATACAGCGAGAATCGATGAAGATATTCTCATGTTATAATAAAATTTATTATACGTTTTCAATATAATATCACATACATTTTCCCATTCAATGAAAACATATTTTCTTTTCACTTGATTGAATTTCGATTTTCTATATTTGGACGAAATGTCAACGTGTTTTCCCATGTTATAAATCATCGATGCATTTCTAATCGAACGTCAGAAATAAAAAAGGTCATAAAACGAACATCTATTTTCGTCCTTGTCATATCGGACGCAAAACAAACATATTCACACTAAATAAATACGTAGTCGCGAAAAAAAATTGTTCAACAGTAATTGGGCAATTATGCTGAAAAATAACACAATAACGTGACCTACTTCTTTGATAAAATAAGGATAAAACGTTGGACACGTGCTCCAAATCAATAATTCGTATCGGGGAAATTTTAAATGGAAAACGTGCTTCTTTTGTATTAAAATCCGCGTATCGTTCCGCCGAAATATGATCCGTTTGTAATTGATTAATTTCACATTTGTATGGCGTTCCGGGAAAATTTCATAAAAGGATTTCTGCGGATGTTGTGGCGATAGCGATGTTTATGTGTGACGCTATATGAAGATGTGGCTTTTTGTGATCTTCGGAAAATCAATGGTTTTCCGGAAAAATTGCTGTATCGAAATCGGTGTGTATACAACGCGATGAGGGAAGTTTTATTGGAAAGTTTTTTCCGACGGTAAACCGCCTAACTAGCAAACTCTCACAAATATTGCTGGGAAATATATGCAAATAAGGAAAACTTTTTTACTTTCGAGGAAAAATAAGGACTGGTGGATTACGAGACATCAATCATTGTTGCTCGTTTGTAAAACTAAATTCAATTCCCTTAGTTTCTCGATGGGTTGCAGATTCGAATTTATTTCATTTACACTGAATAAATCTAAATATAAAAGGAAAATGTACGTTTTGAAAAAATATTTATTTTATGTAATTTCGTTTTCGACAATCGCACGGAATCGAAGAACGTTTTTCATTTCGTTATTTTTATTACTTTGAAAGCATCACTTCTGATGCGAATAAAGAAATTTTGTGATTTGATAAAAACACGCATAATGTATTCAACCAACGTGTATCATGATTTTTTACAACAAAACGTATCGATAAAATATGTACACTTTATATATTCATTGAGTATTCTTGTATTTTTCGACAGGAAATGAGAAAATACTGAATATAATATTTGCATGATCAAAATTCGTTTATCTGAAAAACAAAAACGTGCATTGCCGAAAAGAAACTTGAATTTGGTTTGTGTAAAGCTTTTTATTATTTCGCTGAAAGAAAATTGTTCGAACGAGAAAAAATTATGTGTGCGTAAAATATTGGAAAAAATTTCCATTTTTGTTTTCTTAGGTTTGATGAAAATTTAAAAAAATTCAATAAGTCGAATAAATACAATAAATGCGAAACATATACCTATTATAAACAACATTAACCCAATTTTCAACACTTCAAGCGACATTGATACGGTCTGTGATGACTTTATAGTCTCCAAAAATACAGAATTTTATAACACAGCAGATATTCTTTACCAAATAATTGACAATAGATCAAATTGGTGTAAATTGATCCTATTTTGATAAATCAATTTTGAATTAAAAAAGGATTTTATTTGTTACAAAAAAAAACAGCCACTTCATATGTTACGATCTAATACAACCAAAATTATTTTAATATTCAACTCATCAAAGTCTCATTGGTCGATCTTTCTACAGTTAACAAGTTGATCTTACAATTAGTTTTTTTTTCTAGTTAGCTTATTTCAAAATGGATGCGATTTAACTGTGCATTAAAAAAATATAGATTGTGTTTTAAAACGAATTATAATACTTGTGCATTAGAAAAATATACGATGTGCGTTATTTTTGGTGCATGAAATCATCTCGTACTGAGCATTATTTTATTCATAGTGTGCAATATAAAAGAAAATTTGTGCAGTATAAACATAAAGTGAGCATTAAAAAAAATATAAAATGACTAATATAATGAATAGTTTGTGCATTCAAATGACAGATAGTCGATCTCTACAGGCAATACAATACAACTGTCGACTACATTTTAACAATTTGATCCATTTTTTAATCAATCGATAATAACCCACCATCCCGCCTGTTACATGCACCCCACTAATTTTTTAATCAATGTTGATTTTGATTGGATTCGAGTTGCGAATCGATTATACTACGAAAGTTGTGCACGATGGTCGTGCGGTTGGTATGCGGTTGGTTGGTCACCCTGTTCTAATGCACGTTTGTTCGTTTTAAGATACTGATATTTTTTCTAATGCACGTGCAAAGTACACACATTATTTTTTTAATGCACTTATTTTATTTTATTTAACGCACGTTTAAATTGTTCCCTTTCAAAATTCCCCACTACCAGTTGGTAGTGGCATACCAATGACATACCAATCAGCGCCCATATCAACCCAAACGCACCATCCACTAAAAGCTCCTCACAAACACAACACGACACGACACCACAAAATTACTCACGTCT
The DNA here is from genome assembly GCA_009617725.1 of Hydropsyche tenuis. Lineage (NCBI taxonomy): Eukaryota > Metazoa > Arthropoda > Insecta > Trichoptera > Hydropsychidae > Hydropsyche > Hydropsyche tenuis. The sequence goes on from VTON01000004.1 coordinate 5,577,479, forward strand.
GAACGGTGCCCTCTGAGGTTGTAATTGGTCCTCAGGGGCACTTCGGCGTTCTTCCTGCAGTGGCTCGACGTGAACGTGACTCCGACGATGCCCCGCACGTTGCCCGTGGCCAGCCATCCCTCCTGGTAGTAATTGGTCCTGTTCAGCTTCCAGCCTTCGTCCTGGAAATTAAACGACGATGCACGGTTAGTCGCGGAAAATGATTAATTCGCGGACACGCTCCGGATAAAACGGATTAGCGGCGGGGTAATTCGATGGCGACGAGCTTAAAGCGATTATCGTCCTTAGAGCGGGAAAAAATGATGAATGGTGAGGCTCTGATGAGATGATGATGTTTCGAGGGTGGGTGATTCGATGTAGTGTTGGGAATTGTGTTGTGTGTAGGGCTTGCATTGCCGGTAAATAGGAAAAAACGTACCATCGGTAATTACTGGTAAATTGGGAAATTTACCGGTAATTACCGAAAACGATTTTATCGCGAATTAAGGACAAATATAGGCGTTATTATAACGAAAGATTATTGCGAAAAAAAAATGAAAGGGCGCTTTTATGAGTGTGAGGGGCGTAACTATGGTTTTGCGAACCTGGGGATGGGGTAATCATTTATTTTAGTTTCAGCACTGTCACATATAAAATATCTGTATGGATTTTTATGACATTATTCATCTATTTTAGTAAAGGTAGCCATATACAGTTATACTTTAATCATCTAATCTACATATGATTATTTTTTTTATTTACCGGTAAGTAACCGGTAAACCGATAATGGAAAAAATTATTTACCCTTTATCGGTAATTGAAATTTGACGGTAAATTGCAAGCCCTAGTTGTGTGCGAATGTGTTGTGTTCTTGAGGGAATGTGCGTTTTGGATTAATTTTTTTGGTGTAGAAAAATGTTTCGTTTTTTGTTTGAAATGTATGCTTTTGAAAACTGTCGGAAAATGTCGTACGTGTGTGTATAATCGACGAACAAATTTTCAAGCAAATGAATATGCGGAAGTTAAACGAAATAAATTACTTTGAATTTTCTTAATTTTCATTTTGCATGCACGCGACTGAAAATTACATTAGCTTACTAGATCGTATCGAGTATGAACGAACCCTTTAAAAATAGTAAAAAAATATACATAAAAAAATAATATTTTACAAACTTTATGCCTAGTATGATATGAATTTATTCGAAGGATCCGAAAGGGATAGAACCAATTAAGTACAGGATATCAATCGGATATCGGATCGTTGATTACTTATTAACGATCCAAAAGTGGATGGCGAATTTTAGAACGTGCAATCAAAGGCATGTTTCCGAGTCGAACCTTTCCGAAGTTGAATTATTCATTCATTGTTTTATTTTCGACTTCGTGACCCTGCGTCCCTTCAAGCACGTGTTCAGTGAACGGTATCCTTTCGGGGACTCATTAATATTTGAAATCGAATCAATACGATCGGACAATCTTGTTAGAATTGAATCATACGCTTTTTAATGGAAACTGATTTGCACCGAGGCCAATTTGCATGCATAAATCATATCGTTCGCAAGGGATGGATAATGCGTCCCTTCTGTAGTCGAAAATTGTCGTCGCCACTTGAAAACTCATCAATTTTCCAAGAGTCTCCCTCGAGGGATGTCTCTCAGTCGCAATGATCCCTTCAGCACTAAATAAAATCGGACTAGGATTTTTTTATAGACGATTCAGCACTCTGTTCAGATTTTAGTTGAAACGAACGCGAGTTTTCGTATGACGTTTTATTTAAAAGACAGGTTTCTACAAGCATGCGGTCTAATTAGAGATAACTAGAGTATGGCGTGAGAGCTGGTTTCCCATGGGGGCTGTAAGGGTTCGTACATTCACGCATTTATACCGAATAACGATGTTAATTATTCACTATGTGTAGTTCATGGGTATTGCTATTTATATCTAATGAAAAGTAATCTATTTTAAAAAATTCGCAATCAAAAATTGGTTATGGAAATTAAAATCGATTTGTCAATACATTTCGATAAGTTTTAATTTTAGAAAATTTCTTGATCTACAATAATGATACATTTAATTATGATTCAAATTGTGTAGCTATTGAGGAGTTTGATCACATCAAATAATTGTTCTGAATCAATGCACGTATTTACATAATGAAAATTTGTTTATGTACGTCCCATCGAGTTACGTGTGCCAAATTATAATGAAGATGACATAATTCACAATTACGTATTGTATTATACACGAAGATAAATTCGATTATGCATACGAATTATAACATAATCACCTCATCACATTATACATATATTCAAACCAACTATTGAACAAAAACCGAAAAATTTTCCAGTCAAATCGGAAAATCCCGACAAATGGAACAGAAACGGAATTTCCATTTAGCATCGACGTTTGCAATCAGTCAACGTAGGGCTGGGCCGAATTATTAATCGCCGGTAATAACTGAATTATGCTTCGTCCCCAGCCCCTATTGGGGGGCGCAGTCCCCGGGGGCGGCGCCCCATGCTGACCTGTCTGGGCCCCCGTGAATAATTAGTTTATCCGTTTCGAAGGGTCCGCGTTGAAAGGAGTCAAACGGACGAAAGTGTCTCGTTAGGCTGAGGTTATTGTAATCTTGTTATTCTGCGGTGAATAGTTCGATAGTAGGGTAAATAGGTCAGATTGTGTGAAAGTTTTTCTGCGAGGTTCGAAAAATGGTGGTTGTGGGATTTTTGGAACGTGTATATGAAAGATTGATGGTTCGGTAAATATTTATTCGGTATAGCGCGAGGGGAATCCAATTTTCTTTAAACAATTATTGATGTTCTGAAGAATATTGATCATTTTCGAACGTGACCCGCTTTGTGGTGAATAGAATTATTTTGGGATTATGTTTTAATGAATACGTGTTGTCGCTAGATCATAATTTAGATATTTTCCAATTCGATCTTAGATTAATTTGTTACTGTTTTTGTTTTGTACGGAAAGTCCTTTGTCATGCTGACGTATTGTTAATTGAACCGTTGTTAGTTTGTATCTGAAAACGAATCGGGACTTAATCTCGTAGATGCGACGGTGAAAAAATCGAGCAGATCCCTCTTAAAATTTATTCGAACTTCGAACAGAAATTTTATCATTTATTACACAGAAACGCGTTATAAACTGCCTTAATATTTCCATAACTTTTTCAAAACCCAGCCCACGCGACTAAGTTTCCAATCGAAACTTTCCTATGGTTTCTGATGATGTAAATTATTTTGTTCAGCACAACTTGTACAAATATACAATGTTAACCGCGTAAGCGACTAAACTACTCACTCCGATACAAAGTTTAACGTAGTCAATATTACAAAAGCAGTTCAAAGCGCTTCGTTCCACTCGACAATTTCATATTATATTTTAAAAGTGTCCCGCAAACCATTTGCGGTCAATGGAATAGTATTGTTTTATTTTCCACTGTTTTACGGTTAATTTGTTAGAAATTCGGTATTCAAATAAATAAATAAATCCTTCTGGTATATTATAATAGAAAACTGTTGACAATTTGGACTTTAATTATTCGAATCGAATTATGTTATATGTAGTACAATAAATTTCATATTATAATTTAATCAATTTTTCAAAACAGGCATTCAACAAGCTATCCACTAATAATCTATAATATTTTCAAACCAAAAGATTAAAAATAAAACTCATTCTAAACATTGAATGTACCAAATAATTTCACAGACTTATCTACTACAAAACATCCAAACTCCCCCTATTGGATTATACGAAAACGCACATATGTCCGCACGATTTATTTCATTATAATACACCACATCGCCATTATTCCCAGGGCAAATACCACCTAGATGTGATTGATGATCTGGCAGAGATGACGATGGCGTACACCGTCGTTTAACACGCCAAATTTATCATTCCTTTTCAGCCACTGAAATGCTGTGTGGTCGCGTGGTGGAAAACTCGCATTTTCCCCCGCAAATATGTGCGGACATGTGCAGTTTTTTGTGTTGTTCAATGTTGGTTTATGTGCGATATCGTGTTATGGAATGATGTTATACGAGTAGACTGTTGATTTGTTATGTATGGGTCATGGTTCGTTGGAAAATTTATGTACCGATGATGATATATGCACATTGGCAGTCCTCGTGAGTCAAAGGTGTATCGTTTTGATCTTTGCAAATTGGTGTTAATGCCGTTTGTGATTCTGATTTTCATTGGTGAATTATGTTTCAGAAAAGAGTTAAAGGCTATCGTTGAAAAAAAAAATTGAAAGTTCATCACTGATGAAAATTTTCCATTGAAATGTCAGACAAAAGAAATGAAAAGATCATACTCAAAAGCAACAAGAAGTATGATCGTTAATTCAAATATTAAAAAATCATACTTTTTCTTGATTAAAATTTTACGATTTAAAGGACATTATACATATATAATAAATCAATATTCGAATAATTGAGTAAAAGCATAACGGCAACCTCGAAGTATTACAAATTACATCCAAAACATTCGATGATTTGCTAAAATTGCATATACGAATATGCGAAGAATCCGAGGCCGTTTCAAATATAATATGTATGTCGAATTCGTTACACCCATAGAACTACCCGAAAACACGCGACGAAAATATATAGATTAACATCATTAGACGAACACAAAAAACAACGAATATATCGGAAACACGAGATGATTTGATCGAAAACAACATAATCAGATTCAATGAAAAACAACGAACGAGGTGGCACAAATTGAAAAGTCTACGTGTTAGCTGATGGTGCTGAAAAAGTGTTGCCCTGCCAAAAACACAATGCCACCGAGAGTCGAGTGGAGGTAGCTTGTTACAAAAAAAGTATAAAAAGAGGAAAAACAATGTCTCTCCACTGTAAGAAGGACACTCGAGAGAGACGAGAACGAGCAGAGCCTACTCTGGAATGAAGGTTCTCCCTCTGGTTCGGTTGCTTTTGAGTGAAATTCGATAGGCTCTCTTCTCGTTGAACTCTTTGTTTTTTTTCCATCTAGGTCTCGCATGGTGCATTAGTTGGGGCTATTGTGTTATGGTGTATGAAAGATTGTTGGAAATTTCAGTAGATTTTTTTATATAAAAACAATTAATTTCCTCAGTTGTTCTATACATACAGAAAGATCTGCATTCGCGTGGTATATAAAAGTATAAATTTAATTAAGTACCATTATAATAATAAGAATGATCAAAGAAAATTGTGAAAATGATTCGAAACAAAAAAATATTGTATTTCGTAATGTGTCCAATGAACGTTTTCGCGAGTTGACGAATGATACACGATGTTGAAACTCAAAAACATTTCACATAAAATAACACGCGTTTGTGAAACTTCAAGTGAATAAATCGCGAGTTGTGAATTTTCGCAAGCGACAAAAGCAAATGCGAAAATAATGTTTTCCCAAAGATACCGCCGTTCCGACGCAATAATAATTCAATTCTTTGCATTCGTTCGACAAACGAGGGAAACGTATATACATACGTTTGTACACATTTCGAGCTAAATAGAGGCAACTCGATTGCGTTTTCTTTTCGCTTTTCTTTTTATATAAAAGTTTTTTCAAGGAAGAAAGACAATTTTATCGCTGTACCAAGGTCTCAACGTTTCGGTTAATGCGGCTTTTTCAAAAACGAGACCGATATTATATATCGAGGAAACACCGATTCGTGATAAAAAAAATAATCTAAATACTAAACACCATAAAATTATATTCGATACTAAAAATATTCTAGCATAGATGAAATCTAAATTGATCAAACACAATTATCGATAAAACACGTACAAATACGATAATTTCATATTTCTTTCATATACGTAAACGGATAAATATAATATTTCGAAAATAACCTGAACAAAATTGGATTAAGCTCAGAAACAAGTACGAACGGTTAAATAACACATGCAACATAATTTTTCCAAGAAACGAATCTTCACAAGGCGATAAACATACCATTATTTAAAAAAAACGAGGGACAGACTTGACGCTAAAAAACCGAAAAGATGTTTCCGAATGGCGGAAAGCTCTCCGAAAAAAAATGGTCGGCTTTTATCCGCTTTTACCGACGCGCGATAAAATATCCTTCGGAGGGCTGTTCGCCAAAAAAAGTGCAAAAATATTACAGCCCTTCCACACACATGTTTGCAATTATTCTACTTGTTTCGGAAAGTTGAAAAGTGACGAATCGAGTTCGCAAAAGTGTCGGATCCGAATGTGAAAATACAACACCTCCGGGCGTAGAAGTAATATGACGCATTGTCGGAAAAATCTCCGCGAAAACTTCAACAAAAGTTGTCAAATGTTTATCTTTTACACAATTTACATCCTATTATAAAGGAAATGTTTATCTTTCGCGAAACAATGATAAATTAACGCACGTTTTCAAAGTTTTAATAGACAAATCGCACAGCGATAAATCAAAAAACGGAATTAAAACAAATTCCATGTTTACAACTTAACGGCAAAAACCTCAATACCACAATCCGACCGATTTATACGAAAACTTCAATCCCCACAAAAAACACCCATCAATCAAAAATGATTGATTAATTCCAACAGCGAAAAGTTAGCGCGATTTCAATCCGTCGATTACCCAAAAACCATCACAACACAACCCTCGACTTTGCAAAAATTGATTCTTCGACGACCACAGACCCCATGGATAATGCGACGCCACATTTCGACAGCCATGGAAAGGAAAAAGTGGGTCAAGGTGTCCACACGCGGAAATAATGAGGAAAAACCCGCAACAGTGGAAAAGTCGGTGCTTGTTTTCCGAATTCGGTGGTATCGGTTTCGCAATTAATCCTGTTACTGTGTTTGCGAAAAATGAAACCTTTCGAATGAAAAACGGTCGGACCGTTTTCAGAGTCGGTGCTGTTATGGAGATATCGAATTAGGGGACGTATCGAAATTCGTTTCGATTGAATCGTTCGATTTTTTTGTAAATGTGTTTGTTTCTTTTGTGTTCTTGTATATATTTGCCTAACAATTTTTTTTATATAGTAACAGTGTTACACATTTTCTTAATGAAATTATTATACATAGTATACAAAACTATTTTTGAATTGAAGATAATGTTATTTTATATATGTCTAAATAGAATGGTGAAAAACACATTAAAGAATTTATCTAACAAGAATAGAATAGAGTGAAAATTTTATTTTTCATTTTCATGTCATGTTATATGTTTAAAATGGACGAATTCTTTCATTTTTCGAAAAGTATCAGTTCATTTGTGACAATTTTCGAAAATTTATTCAAATGTTCAAACAAAAATGTATATGCTTGTATTTTTTTCATGACAAATAGCGTTTGAGTTTCGCACATTTTGCAACATAGGGAGGACCATGTGGACAATGGCACCAGTGGTGGACCATGTACCTGAAGTTGATCATCTCTCATAAAAATGTGAAAATTTAGGTTTTTAAAAATGATAATATTTCGGAAAGGGTGCGATAGATAAGTTTTAATAAGCAGCTTATCTATTGCACCCATTCCAAAAAATGCAATGGATGTCCTTTTTTTTTTACGTTTTTCTGAAAGATGGTCAACTATAGGTACATGATCTATCACTGGTGTTATAAAGTAGAATATTGCCTTCGTTCAGTTATACTTTTCATATTTGCCATTTCACCATATTCTTTCAAACAAAAATTAATTCATACAATTTTTAAACAATACAAAAAAAAAACATTTTTAAGCGTGTCCAAACAAATAATACATTCTAAAATGATAGAAAATTTTCTTAATAAGATTAAATGTTTGGAAAAATCCATTTCTAGTATTAGGACAATATTTTTCAGAACAAATAATCAAATTTTTAAGCCATTTTATAAAAAAAAAATCCCAATTGATATAATACAATACATGTTTGAATTTCGAATTTTCATTTTCGCGCAGTTGACATTCACTCATGCAGCCATGAGAACATAAAAGCATGGCCGTTATGTCCCAAATTAGCGCAATGGAAGCACACTTTGCTATGTAAATATTTAAAGTGGACTGTTTACGATGAACGCCTAATAAAAAAAAGCAATCGATTAATGCTTTCATGGCTGAACTTTAAATTTGCATAAATATATTCTCAGCGTAAAATTAATTACACGCAAGATTGTTATTTCGTAAAATAAACCGTCGCTAACGGAAAAACGATTTTCAGTAAAAATACTGATTTTCTTTAGGGTACGAATTGAAAATGTTAAATGAATATTTTTGAATACGCGAATGATTCGTCTAAGCGCGAATCGGTATTTGGAAATGTTTTAAAACAAGAAAATGAACAGGTCGAGTTCTTTAATGTTTTTCTTAGATAAAAGAAAATTCAATTAAGTGTGCGTTTTGAATTCTTTCAAACGTCGAACGTATCTTTGACTTCGAAAAGATAAAGAGCTATTTCGTTTAAAACGAAGATTATATTCAATTGACATCGTTATCGGTTTGAAGAAAACTTAAGCGTTCTCGAAATTTTGTTAAATTTAACACCAAGGAACAAACGTTATTAAAAAAAAAACTTTTCATAGATATAAAATTAATAAAAACTGATAATAAATTTTATAAATATATTTTATTGGCAGTTAGATAATAAAACAGGCTTCCCTCTCGATATTGGAAAGCGATAATTCGAATAATCCGATTGACATTTGACGAATCGTCGCGATTACAACTAATCCAACATTTCAAAACGAAACAACGATAAAAACGAACATGCAAAAAGTAGAACACGTAAAAAAAACAATCAATAGTAAAAAACATCGGAAAACCCAAAATCCTCCCACACCGAATCCGATCAAATCAACAATACAAACACAATCGATAAACCCCAAAACACAACAAAACCCGGAAAACCCCCACGAAACCGCAAAGATTTCCCCGAATTTTCCAAAACAACAACCCCCCCCCCCCCGCAATTTCCCACACTTTAGCGGCAAAGGGCGGCGGGGTGCGGGGCGAGTTTGACAGACCTCGGGCAGCTCGTCGGGCACCTTGCCCATCCACGACAGCGACAGGATGGAGCAGTCGCACTTGGCGCTCGTGTTCTGCTCGAAGTACAGGTGCATGGTGGCGGGGCGCAGCCCCGCGCTGGGGCCCGGAGCGCCGAGTGCGCACCCCCGCGTGCGGTGCTCACCCGCCGGCCGCCCGACGCGTATTGATTTCCCGCGCACCCGCCGCCGCGCCGGGAAACGCAACGAGACAGGGGTGCCAATGTGCGGGGAGGGGAGGGCTTTTGCGGCTAACCGGTTAATTAACCGGATAATAGCTCGGTTGTTTCGAGGTAAATTTTAAATTTAACTGTTTATGGTTTTATTTTAGGTTTTCGTCTTTCAGTTTTTCTCTGGTTTTTCTTACAAAATTTAATTTACCACTAAACAGATTTACTCAGGTTTATAACTCAGTGATTTACAGGTTAAATTTCAGGTTTTACTATTTAAGGTTTTATTTCGAGTTTTTTCCCCGTTTTTCTTACAAAATTTTGTTTACTGGTAAATGACCCGGTGCCAGTATATTTTAGCTTTTCGCGTCTACGGTTAAATTTTGTTTTTCGGTTTTTTTTCTTTTTTTCCTGGTTTTTTACAAAATTTAATTTATCAGTAAATTGGTTTACTGGTATGACCCGGAAAACAGCTCGGTTATTTACCAATAAATTTTAACTTTTAGTGTTTACAGTTTTATTTTGGTTTTTCGTTCTATTTTCCAGTTTTTCTCCGGTTTTTCTACAAAATTTAATTTACCGGTAAACCGATAATTATTAAAAAAAAAACAAAGCACCGCTAAATGAAAATTACAGTAAATTTTGCCTACCTAGTGGGTATACGTGCCCGGTTTCGGTATTCCTTTACTTTAGGTGCGTATTAACAATTTTTTATTTTAACAGTAATTAAAATGAATTATAAATGCAAACATATTTCATGCATACTTCATGCATTATAAGAACGTTATTTTTTTTATCAATTTCGCGCGTAATTTGGAGGTTATATTTTTCAGTGATTAATCATATCTTTACGAGTTTCAGGTTTACATGTTGTAAAGAAGCACCCTTTGCTGTTTAAACTGTTAACGTGTGCAAATTTTTACGATTTGAAGGAAATGATTTGTAAAAACTGACATACATAACCTCTTCACAACACGTACAAATACAAACTACGTGCAAAATTCGTCAAGAAACCTAATTTCCATAAATTAGGTTTCGCAAGTCCATACTTCTAGTGCATAAATTACGCGTGAAATACATTAAAAAAATTTATTTAAGCACCTATAACGCCTTTTTATTAGTTGAAGTACTAATTGGTCGATAAATAATTTACACACCTAAAATAAAGCATTACCGCGGTTTCTGTTCCGTGTTTTCTGTTTTCAGTTGAATTATTTCGATTTTGAAATAATATTTTAAGTTTTTTTTTTTATTTGATCGAACGGTGAATTTCAATTCTAAACGATGCGAAAAAACTCATAAGTGTAGTACCATCTTTATATTATGTATCGTTGGAGTGTAGATTCATCTTAATGAAAATTCCACAAGCAATTTTCACTAACGTGTGCTAGCGTTAGGAAAATTCACATCGTAAAACCTACACGCGTACAATATATAATTATGTGCTCGTGTATGTAAACACGGTTGAGTTTGTGATTAACGAAAGTTTTTGTACTAACGTTATCGTCTTTCGTGAACCTTTTCTGCTTATGTGACTTATATTCGAGTGTACTTATATATTTTTTCTTAGTATTTTGATCATGTTACATACAAAAATATTGAATGATTATTTGTAAAATTTTATTCAATCATGAAAAAGTATTATATTTAATGGAAATTATTGACATGTTTCGAATACGTTAATTTTTAGGGAGTATGTAATGTTTAAAAGGAATTTTCGCTAAATCATAAAGATGTCAGCTTCGTATATTGCAAGGGAAATGGTATTTTCACCCCTTCATAAATAGAATTAATTAATTGCATCATGTGTAGATGGATTTCCATGAATTAATATGCTTTAATTAAATTTTGGCCTTATAATATAGCAATACATAGATTCAATAAAATAGGATAATGTGAAAAAATAATTAAATAAATAAAATTTATATCAATCAATCATTTATTTTTATATTTTATTATAAGAATTATAATATAAGTAGATATACCTATAAGTTTCATAAAACTACTAAAAAAATTATCACTATTTAAATAAATTAAAAATAATTCATCAAATCCATTATATATGGAAAATTGTAATGTAAATATAAATTTCAAATAAATAAAATTAATAGACTATAAAAATAACAACAATATATAAAATTTTATTTACAGGTATAAAATCATTCACAACATATGGAATAAAAAAAATCATTAAAAATATTAGATTGGCATGAGACCAAGATTTTCATTTCGTCGTTTTCCATTAAGATTCTCGTTCTTTCATTTTCCCCCAAGATTTTCCAACTTTCATCTTAACAGGTAAAGGAACCTTTAACTTAATAGCATTTTCCATTGAGTCTTTTAAAATTTTACCAAATTCATCAATTTTATGGCTGGGAACTTCATACATTAATTCATCATGTAACAAAAGAACTAATTTTACATCAGACATATCAATTTGAGAATCGGTAAGTTTTTGATTTATACAAATCATAGCAGATTTCAAAATATCTGCTGCTGAACCTTGAATTCTGGTGTTTACAGCTTGTCTTTCAGCATGAGCTGTTGAAATAAAAGCAAAATATTTTATTTAATGCATGACACTATTTTATACTCTAAATTATGATACTTTGTAAATTGTTACATTTTTCAGAATAATTTGAGCTATTGATTGATGATAAATATCTTCTTCTTTCACTCAACGTTTCTACATATCCCAAACGTTTGCATGATTCTATGGTTAAGTTTGTGAATGATTTTATTCCAGGATATGTAGAATGAAATGTTTTCATAAATAATTCAGCATCAGATTCACATACGTTAAGACACTCTGCTAATGCTTTGATTCCCATGCCGTAAATAATTCCATAACACATTTGCTTTGTCCTCTGGCGTAATTCATCATCTACCTAAAAAATTCACATAAATTTTGAGTACAGAAATAATACAGTCAACTAATTATTTTTTTTTATAAATTACTTGTTCTTGTTGAATGCATTTCCAAGATGATGCGATTGCTGTGAATATATCTACTTTGGAATTGATTATTTTCAACAATGTGACATCACCGCACATATGCGCTAAAAGCCGTAATTCTAATTGACAATAATCAGCAGATATAAATACTTTATTACTATGATTTAAAAATATATCACGACAATTAATATAAGTGTCATGTATATTAAATTGATTTTTTCCTGAATTATCTTTAAGGAGAAGTTCAAGTGGCACTTCAAAATTTCTGGGCATGGATTGAAGATTTGGTTCTTGCATCGACATTCTACCAGTTGATGTGTGAGTACAATATGATCCATAAATCCTGATATAAATCATAAATATTTTTAGTCATAAAAAATTTAAAATATATGTTAATAACATTTCAAAGTATTACCGGTCTGAACTACTTTTTGAAATAGCAGAAAGTAATGGATATATATTTTTTGTCAATATTGTATTCAATTTTCTCCAGTAAATTATTATTTGTGCTAAAGGATTTTCCACCTTTTCCAAAATACGTTTATTTGTAGATATTTTACGACCATTATAAATTCGTAGGGCCTGCAGAGAAAACAAAAAGCCAATTTTGTGAATTAAATTCAAAAACCATTGTTAAAAAACATTTACTTTCAATAAACAAGATTTAATACTTTAGCAACTTCCGTTGATGAAGTGAACTTGAAACGTCTTCCAGTGATTTTGAAAGCATTTTGTTCTAATCCATTTTGAATTAATTTAATTCGGTTCATAATCATAGATGCAGTTTCTTTATCTACACAGATTCCAGATATTTCACAAGTAGCAAGTACTAGCAATGCTTTCATTTCTTTTTCTGAAATGATTTATCTTGTTAAAAAAAATATATTTCTACTTCTAATTATTTGAAGTTGAGAGTAGAAAACTATACCAAATATTTTCAACATTGCCTTTTGTTGCTGTATGAAAATATTCTTGAGTGATTTCATTACACACCAAGATGCCCACGCTTTGATACATGAAATTTTATTATCGAATTCATTTTTACTATCGTAAACATTCAATAAATTTTCAATTTCATACGAACAATAAGCATTTGCCTGAAATTTTTAAAACATAATTAATGCACTGATATTTAAAACTAAATTGATTTATTAAATGAAATAAAAATACCATCTTCAATAAAGGTTTAAGTAAGCATTCTGAATCTAAAAGCCAATCTGCTATTAATGGATCTTCCCACTGACAAGAAATTTTTATATTGAAACATTCATATAACACAGAAAACGTTTTTTTGCTATCATATATGATTACTTTTTTATTTTTATCTATCAACATTTTTCTTAAAGTAGTCAAAACAGCGTCTTTATATACTTTATCTACTACATTTGATTGTAAATTGATGTACATAACACCAAATTCTTCAATAAATATAGATATTCCTTTTGTAAAATATTTACAATTACCATGTTTAGTCTTATCTTTATTTATTTGCTTATAAGTTCCTTTATTCATGATATTGTAACCAATTTGCCGTTCTGGATCGATAACAGTTATTTCTTCAAAATTGACAAAGATAGAAAATTTATTAGTGAGAAGCATATGTTGGCGAATTTTATTGAATGTACAGAGATTACTGCAGTCAATATATTTAATTAAGCTTACAGTAGACTTCTTTGATTTTTCTGTTAATGCTGATGACACATCAATAAAAGATTCATTTGAAGTTATATCAAATTCATCTTGTTTTGATATCGATTTATGAAAACTATCAGATATTTTCATGTGCTTAAAGGGTGTTCTATTTACAACAGAGTCAGAGGATTCAAAATAACTTTTATCCAAAAAGAAGCTATTTTCAGAAGATAATTTACGTTTTTTACAATTTGTAGATAAAAATACATTCCTTTTATTATTTTGTGAATTTGATTCAATGTTGAATTGAGAATCAGGCACAACATAATTACTACTAGAATTTATCACAATTTTTTTCTCAGTAATACTATTTGAATCATTAATTTCAAATGACATGGAAAAAGCCTCTTTAATCGAGAATGAATCTTTTTTTATTGCGTTAGTTAATTGGACGATATTTGGTTCAATATTATTATTCAAGTTTTGTTCTTTAAGATTTATTTTTTTAGAATCTAGGATGTCACACAATTGTGTGTCAATTGTTAGACTATCTTCAAATAAACTCAGACTTTTTGATAAATTGCTTATAATAATGCTGTCTCTTTCAGAAAGCTGCAAAATAGGTTTTTCTTTATGACAATCGCCAGAATTATTCGAATTACTTATACTGAATAATGATTCTTCTAAGAATGACAATTTATTTTTACTATCAATAAGTTCTATATGAATAGAGTTAATTTTTTTTAAACTTATTGGTGTTGAATGCTGAGGACTAATTGGTTCACCTAATTTGGGTGAAAGTATAGATTGAATTTTTGATTCATTATTTTTCATGTCCATAATATCTTGTGTATTGTTGAGAGTTGTATTTATTTTAACAGTTGATGTGATATTATATTCTTGGATTTGTGAAACAGAATGTCTTTCAACATTTTTTTCTTGAAAATGTCTCTGTGTTGGTTGAGAAGTCCATTTGACTTCAGATATTCCTATTTCATTTTGCAAATATGTTCTAGCTTCAAAAATTAAAAGTTCTGCTGCCTCTTTTGCAGACACGCCATCTTTTCCAGTTATCCAAATTCTCTTCAAATCGTTTCTTCGATTTGCTTCAAATACATCTTCTCCCTCTCTAATTTTATCGCTTTGAAAAGGAATTGCAGAATTTAATGCATTTTCTATAGTAAAAATATCAGCTGTTGCCAACTGACTTATAGTTTCAATTCCCATATTGAAAATCGCTCTGGCTCTTAACGCATTGAGCGATTGTAATTTCATCAAATCTAACAACTCACTTTGTATACCAAAGTGTAAGCGATCTTGAAATTGTGAAACCAATATTTCAAAGCTCTTCCATCCCAGTTTTTGACTAAATGCAGTTACCATTCCTATAATTTCAACACAATTATCAATTTGAATAAAAAACAAGAATAATAATATGAAAAAAAACAACAAATATAAACCTGCAAATGTAGCAGCAGATTGTTGTAGGCTTTGAAGAACTCCACGAGAGCAATTGAATTTTTCAGCCACAACATTTAGAGGAGTTTCATTAATCAAATCCTGTAAAGCTAGTGCTGTATAGAATCTGAAACGTGAATTATTTTTTAAGTATTTTATTATTATCAAATATTTTATTCATAATTACAACAAACCAATATTATGTTACCTTTTGTATACTTGATACTTTTTGGAAATTGCAGAAGTGTTTTTTCCTGAACTTCTTATAGATTTGTAAATAAAACTTTCTTGTATTCCAATTAATTTTCCAACTCTTTTCATAGCAGCACTAAGATTTTCCCACAAATTCAAAAAATGAAACCAGTTTATATCACCCCATTGTGAACAAATGCTGTATGGAGTGACTAAATATATCATGTGTAAATCAGTCTCCAAAACAAAACTTTCCCTCGCTTTTTGAAGTTCAATGAATAACGTGAGTCCATCGCTTGGAGACATTGATGAAGAAAGGCAAGCTTTTCCCAACGGAGTAGCTACATAGCGTAAACTTTCTTCATTTTTCAAAAGCCGAATCAATTCAAATTCTTCTAGCTGTTTTAAAATTGAATCTCCGTAATCGCTTTTTGATTTACTACATTTATTATTCATTAACAAAGTACACTGAATAAATAATTCAATATCAGATTTTGTCATAGCAATATTGCTAGAGATTGCTTCTGAAACTGCCCTCATTAATTTATCCTCTCCTTCTAAACAACTAGTTATAGGATCAAAAGATTTATTCATCAAATTTGAAGCAGTTTTTTTGTCACTAGAAGAACTTATTAAAATACTTTCTCCGGCTGAATCGATGCCCATTCGCCCCGCTCTACCGATCATCTGTTTGTAAGTCATTATATTTATAGGTTTGCCACAAAATGTTGGAGAGCGTATAATTACTCTTCGGGCTGGTAAGTTAACACCTGAACTTAGAGTTGATGTTGCTATTAATACTCTAATTGCATTTTTCTTAAATGCACCTTCAATTATATCACGTTCATCCAAAGTTAATCCAGCATGATGAAATGCTACTCCAAAAGAAATAGTAGATTCTAAAGTACTATCAAGTCCAACAGGTGAACATTTTAGTTGTTCCAATACTTCGCTTATAGATTCACTGTTTAATTGTTTTCGTAAATGTATACCAAATTCAGAATTTGAGTATCCTAAATTTTGAAATGAAGCAGCAATTTGTTTTGCTAAATTTTCACACCAGTTTTTTGTCGGGCAAAATATAAGTACGGAATTGTTTTGTACGATTGTTTCAAGACATAATTGAGTCACAAAATCTTTGTCTGTAGGTAAATGTTCGGATTGCAACATTCGACGAACATTTTCAAACTTTGAATTATAAATAGTATCAAATACCAAACAATGCTCTTCTAGCGGAATAGGTCGGAAGTCCGTTTTATACAAATCTGCATCGAGCCAATTCGACAACAAATCGAGATTCGGTAATGTGGCCGACATTCCAATCACTTGGATTTGGACATCCTCATATTTTTTTGTAACATATTTTAATTTCGTCAGTAACAATTCTAAGATATAACCTCGATGTGCATCACCAATGAGATGTAATTCATCAACTATAACAGCTCCCAATTCAGAAATGGTCCCATCTTCCAATAATTTGTTTATTAAGCTATTTGCTTTTTCTATCGTACAAATAGCAATGTTTATGGATTGGAAACCCCCAGGCGGAGTATGTGAACCCATAAAACCCTCGACCCTTATGCCAGTTTCGCTGAACAAATCTTGAAAATAAAACATCTTTTCCCTTACTACCGACACAAACGGTAATATAATAATGACTTTTTTTCTTCTTTCGAGAACATTTTTGATTGCTAGTATTTCGGCTACTAGTGTTTTGCCGGCGGACGTAGGTGCAGAGTATACAAGGTTTCCATAATTTTCCAAGATTTTCGGATTACTCAAACATTCTACTTGCCACGGGAACATATCGTTTACGCCTTTTGATTTATATTTGTCTACAATCCCTTCTGGTAATCCCCAAGCTCTCAAATCCGATGGTTTAAATTTATTTATGCTATCTTTAGCATTGTTGTCACTTAAGTTATGGTTAATTTTTAAAACAGAAATATGAGATTCGCATGTAACAAAATCAGACTTTTTAGATTGACTAGAATATTGTCGAGAAGGATGTTGATTCTTTTGTGATTTTTTCAACTCTTCTTCACATGTTTCGGAAATTGTTTTGATGATGCTTAAACTCTTTTTTGTAATAAGCGCATTTTCAAATGGATTATGTAAAAATGTGATATTGTCGACAAAATTACAAATATCAAAAGAAGTTTCCATATTATTAATTCTCTTTCAATTCAGAATTAAAAAAATTCATTGACTCTTAATTGTTATATTTGGTTTAGTGCCATAATGTATTGAATGGACTTGTTTATGCATGTGTACTTCAAAAGAAATTTGATTGAATATAAGTATGTAATTATATTGATTTAATTATAAAAAATATATGTCTGTAACCGAATAAATGATTTTAGAACATTATATGAACTTAAAAAAGGTACAAATAAGACAAAACACACTTTTTCACCGTTGAGAATTCAAATGTGGTGACACTTGACGTTAACGGACTAACTATTTGGTCGTAACATATAACTAAACTTGCATAATTCATTTTTACAATATTACCATAAAAAATAATTAAAAACCGAGGACATAAACGACAAAATCTTTCAAAAAATATATTTTTATTTACGTTTAATTTTAATAATAAATTTAGGTTAAAATCAATTTAACTGAAAAATTGAATTTTTAACGAACTACAAAACATTTTAAAAGTGCGAAAAAACATAGTTTAAATAAATATGTAGATGCATTGAATTATCAATTATTATAAACTATATATAAATCGATCAAAATCCCACGACTATATTGCAATAATAGTAAATATTTTGAATTTTCAAATTATACGAAATCAATATGTAAAACACAAAGGTACAAAAAGTATCGAATATTTAAGTGATATTTATTTTTTGTTGTTAAAAATATGTTAAAAAATATATATTGTATTTGATTGTAAAATAAATTTTAAACTTTTAACGCT
Source organism: Hydropsyche tenuis (assembly GCA_009617725.1). Taxonomy (NCBI): domain Eukaryota; kingdom Metazoa; phylum Arthropoda; class Insecta; order Trichoptera; family Hydropsychidae; genus Hydropsyche; species Hydropsyche tenuis. The sequence goes on from VTON01000004.1 coordinate 5,595,790, forward strand.
TTGGATATGACACGTTGATTGTTTGAGGACAAATATTATTCAATCTAAATATGTCCTTAATCACATTTTATAACATGAACTCATACATAAACATGAATATGTATTACCACTAGTCGTTATTGAGTTATTTATGTTTTCTACACTGTGTACAAAAACAACTTGTAAGGAGACTTTTTATAAATCAGAAGACGACTTTGTTTTATCATGTCAGGTAAATATTACTGATTTCCATTTTGAATCATCGATAAAATCATCAGATAATTGTTCTTACGATGTGTTTTCCATAAAAAATATCGTAGTTTTATCAAAAAATGTATGAAATCAATACGAATGCGGTATTTCCTAACAAGAAGGGATTTCCATGGAAACATCGTTTTTGCTGAGAATACAATGAATATTGTAATGGATTATTTAAAAAAAAGGATATAAAAAGTTAATGCGTGTCTGCTTACGAAATTTTATTTAATCGTTCGACTAAATTGTAATGAAAATCTTTATCATATCTATCTAACCTATTATTTCGATCTTTAATTGTTTTTTTTTTTTTTAAATAAAAAATATATAAGTATGTATATGTTATAAAAATTTAACTAAACATTTTGATAATATCTGTAGGTATTTCAACAGCCCATGTTTGAAAAAAATACGCATAGTCAAAAAATCACGTTAAAACCTTAACACAAATTGATAAAACATAATTAGACTATATATTTTCTGAATCAAAATATGTATTTCAAGCTTTTTATTAGCTTGTTTTTAATAATAAATGCGAATGGTAACATCACAAGTACTAAAAAAACACATCGACGTAATCGATTCGCATATACTCGTTCGGAAAATTTTAAAATCTTTGAATTTTATCTTGTTCGAATGAAAATAATGTTTGAGCACGAAGAAAGTATTCGAAACTGTCGGAATCTATTTGTGAGTGGCGAAAGTAGTTCTGATAAGCGATTCCAAAGTGATGGATAATCTACTACTTGCGAGTTATAGCGTACCAGGCCCTATATCGTTTCACATTTGCACACTACAAAATGGAAAAACATTCATCATTTTACGTTGGAATGTTTTGGTTATACTGATTTTAATCATACATATTCGCAACACGTCAAAACTTATATTTTTCGTAATAAAATTATATATTTTCATCAAAATTTTCGATGTAATCAGTTGAAATCATTGAAGCGTTACTTTAAAAATAAACTAATATTACGTATTTCAAATTTTATAATTTTTTCTGTGTTTAGATGAATATACCAGTTTTCAACAATCTCAAAAATTAAGCAATACAAATGGCGCGTTTAATGAATTAACAAAATTGTAAACCATTGATCTGAAATCAATCAATGATGATTTCAGTATAGAAATCATTGGAAATTTCCTTTACTAATTTTCATTTATATTCAAAAAGACCTTACGATGATAACGATTTTAAAAAACTCAATAAAATCTTTATCCTTTATTTGATCAGCAACATTTCCATCACGTAAAACACATGTGTTTGTAAATGCAACTGCTGTAAAGCACGACACGATAGAAGGCGTACGCGCGGTTTTTCGAGACAGTAATTGCATCACGTCATAGTTTCGCAAAATAACATTCGTACCAACTACAACCACTCGAAGGTATGCACTTTGCACTTCACCTATTTCAAGACGCATCAAACGCAAACGCCTACCGCAACACGAACAGCAATAATTTCGCGTCACGTACATTTTGTATAAGGGTGCATTTTCGTGAAAATTCATGTGTATAACATATACATATGTACGCGGAAGTGTTTGTGTTTCGGACGTCGATTAATTTATTTATACCTATATAATGAATATCAAAATTTTCAGCTTATGCGAAAAAATAAGAAAATATCACTTAATTTATCACATTATCTTACATAAGCAGTTTTGTCATATTGAAAACACATTTTTTCGATTTTCATAATTGTTTTCAGTATCTAAAATTTACATTTCTTTTATCAACATATAAAAAAACATACAAAAAAATAATATTCACTTCTATAAAATACATATGTATGTATACGAACATAATAAAAGTCATACGTACGTCATACGTATTAACAGTGTAGATCTCACATGCGAACCAGAATGAAATTGCAAGCTTCGCAAAATGCCGACACAAACTGAGAAACACCAAAGCTCCGTCCAATTTCGAAAGCCTAATTTTAGCGCGAACTAAAAGAGGGTGTTTCTGTAACACTCTGCGAGTTTTTCATTGGAAAGTTTGGCAATTTAGCCGTTCTGTTTGCCGAAGAGTTCGGCGTATGTTCCTCGCGTGTAACTGTAACGGTTATTTCGTGGAAAAACTTCTCGCGTTAGCAATAAACTCTATTGGTTGTTGAATATAAAACTATAAATAACTTAGCTGTTTTCCGAGACTTGACACCTGAACGAACATCATTTGTGGAAATCGTGGGAACAGGGGGGGGGACGACGACGAGGATATGTTAAGCGTGAAAGCCTTTCTAGGCTTGTAGGATGACTATATTCTGAAAATAATAACTATTTATTCATCGAGAAATATATTTCTCATTTTGAAATATCATCATCACTATGAATTTATGTGACATACATAACATCGTTGCAAGACAAAACTTTTTTAATATAAGACTCTAGTTATGTTTCTCAGAAAGTTATGAGATTGTATTATAATAGGTTTTTTTGTGTAAAGTAAATAATTTATATTTTCATATTGATATCTTTTGAATTTTCACAAGCTTATCTATCTATTGTAATATGAAAAATATATAAAAATTATCGTAACTTAATTTTAATTTGAAAATTTAAATGAATATGTTTCGATATATGGTCTTCCTACTTTACCTTAGCTATACGTTGTATCAAAGTGTTTGAAAGTTCAATGCACATTCATGTTAGTGTTCCCTTTAAAGCAAGGTTTCTCTTAAGAGCAACTCGATAATTATTTTGTGTAGTCTGTATTTATCATCGAAAATGATAAGAGCACGTGATCCATTACAACATACTAGCATGTATGAACGTAATTTAGATGGTAATATCAATCTTTGATATAGATTTATAGGATAGTGATAAAAAATAATTTATTAAGTCCCGAATGAGTATTTTATATCGATAATTTATTTTAATAAAATTTTTAAACAATATTTGTACAAATTATGTATTCAAAAACAATTATTTCAATACAGACAGTGAAGATAGTGATGGAGAGGGTGGTTTGGGAAACTTGAACCGAATGATTATGCGCCCTGCAGGTCATAGTGGAAAAGCTAAGAAAGGTCATTTGTGCTTTGATGCTTCCTTTGAATCTGGAAATCTTGGTAGAGTTGATCTGATATCTGAATTTGAATATGATCTATTTATAAGACCAGACACCTGTTGTCCGAAATTAAGAATGTGGTTTAATTTTGTGGTAGATAATGTAAAACAAGATCAGGTAAGTTAATAAAAAAGTATATTTTATTCAAATTTTTCAACATTCAAATAATTTGTGATTATTTTTTAGCGGGTTATATTCAATATTGTAAATTTTGGAAAATGGAAAAACTTATATAACAGCGACATGACACCAATTGTAAAATCATCATCAAGACCCAAATGGTTCTTTTATAATCCAGTAATCAATGTAAGATAAGTAAGTAAACTATCGAAATTTTTAAATTTTTTAGGCAACGTCTGCGACGTCGCAATGTTTACTATCATCGATCAGTATATCACCGATTCAGGCATATTTTAAGTTTTGCGTTCGCTTTTGATAAAGAAGAGGATGTTTATCATTTTGCAATGGCCGTACCATACAGCTATAGCAGACTACAAACGTATCTTGATTTATGGACAAAAAAGGCGAAACATCTCAAAAATTCTGTTGATAGACAAGTGATCGGGAAAAGCATTGTATTATTTTTATCAATTAATATTTAAGTATTTCAATATTTTCTTTTGAGTTTACCTAATTAGTTTTCTTTTCTAAACACATTTATAGCAAAAGAAAAAAGTCGATTTGATAACTATTGGAGATGAAGAATTTATGGATAGTAAAATGTCAGACACCAAAAAGAAAGAAAAAAGAAAAGTGGTAATAATATTAGCAAGAACACACGGAGGAGAAGTGCCCACATCCTTTGTTTGTCAAGGTTTCTGAAACCATAAGTATTTTGATGATTCTTGTTTATAAAACTAAAATGAAGATATTGATAATGTTTCAGGTTTTATGGATTTCATGATAAGTTCTCACACAATGGCTCAACTGTTAAGACAATATATTACACTAAAAATAGTTCCAATGGTGAATCCTGATGGTGTTCATTTAGGAAATCAAAGAACGAATTTGTTAGGAATGGATTTAAATAGGTCTTGGCACATAATATCACAATTCGCACATCCTACTATGAAAGCAGTACACAATATGATCAAAGACATCGAAGCTAAAAAAGTAATTAAGTTGAAAAGCAGATCTTAAATTTATTGTTGAAATTTCTTATATAATATTTTTTTCAGGAACATTATCAGTTGGACTTTGTTATTGATATGCATAGCCACAGTAGTCTTAAAGGTTGTTTTATGTATGGAAATACATATGATGATGTTTACAGGTATTTTCTTTTTAAATACTATCAAAACCACAAGAAAATATAATAATCTTCAAATGTATTGTAGATATGAACGACATATTGTGTTTCCAAAAATTTTCGCTACTAAAGCAGAAGGATACTGTTTAGACAATTCATTATTTAATGCAGATGTTTTGAAGGCTGGAACTGCTCGAAGATTTCTATGTACGACTTTAGGAAAGAATACTAACTCGTTCACTTTACAAGTTTCCATAGGAGGATATCAATTGCCAAATTTACCACATTACATACATTATAATGAAGATGCATGTATCCTTTAAACTTTAAATCATTAATGATTATATCGATATCTAATTTTATTACTCATCTCAATATTTAAACTTGACGAAGAAAAAAAAATAGATTTACGATTAGGACGCAATTTAGCTAGATCATTATTTGAATATTATAAACAAATTAATTTGATACCTGCTCAAATTAAAACTAATGATGGAAGAAGTAAGCATTCAAAAAAGAAGTCCAAAAAGAATCAGATCAAGCATTTACGACCAAAACCAACTCGTCCCAAGCCAACTCGGCACTTACTAGAGCCACGGATTATTATGCCATCAATATTAGAAACTCAATATAACGATGATATTCCAGGACAAAACAAAAATCAGCAAGAGTTGCTATCTTCAAAAATACCCAAAAGACATACAGATAATTCTAAAAGTGTTTACCATTTGGATGAAATGATGGATGAACCTATGCCTTCTTTTACAAAACCGATGACTTCATCGCCTCCTCCAAAATTAGCAATAATAGATTTAAACAATACGATTAGAAGTGGATTGAAAAATGGCTATCCCAAAATAACCTATAGGAGTAAATCGGGCGTGGAGGAAAGAAGAAGTGCTAAGAAAAAACGATTGGAAAAAAATAAACCCGTAATCAATAAGATAGAAATTTTCACATCAGATGATGATTATATTGATATAGAATAGAGGCAACATGAAAATGATTCCATTCTTTATATAATGTATGTATTTTAAGAACATGTTTGAAATTATTGTGCTTCTTCTCATATACATATGTATAACAATTTTGAAATTATGTAATTGTGATATTTAATATACTATTTCCTTCATAAATTTTTTTTCTTAAACTAACAATTTTAATATGGGAAGTGAAATAAAATAAAAAAAGTTGTTTTAACAATAATTTTATTTATAAACAGAATGTCCTCACATTATGAGTAAAATAACTCCACTAAATTAAAATCAAATATACTTTGATATCATTGTTGGTGAATGAATAAATTCTTCTAAAAGCATTTATGTGCTCTTGGCGAGCGTTTCGGCCTTAGCAACTACTTCTTCGATCGGGCCCACCATGTAGAAGGCTACTTCGGGCAAATGATCGTATTCCCCACCGAGAATTTGAGAAAAGCCTTTGATGGTTTCTTGAAGTGGTACCAATTTGCCAGCGTGTCCAGTGAAGACTTCAGCAACCTGGAAAGGTTGAGAGAGGAATCTTTGGATTTTGCGAGCGCGGGCTACAGTCAATTTGTCCTCCTCAGACAATTCATCCATACCGAGGATAGCGATGATATCTTGGAGGGACTTGTAGTCCTGGAGGATCTTCTGTACTCCACGAGCGACGTTGTAGTGCTCGGGGCCAATGATATTGGGGTCCATGATACGGCTGGTGGAGTCGAGGGGATCTACGGCTGGGTAGATACCCAATTCGGCGATGGCACGGGACAATACCGTGGTGGCGTCCAAGTGAGCGAAGGTGGTGGCAGGGGCGGGATCGGTCAAATCGTCAGCGGGTACATAGATGGCCTGCACGGAGGTGATGGATCCCTTCTTGGTGGTGGTGATACGTTCCTGCATGGTACCCATGTCGGTGGCGAGGGTAGGTTGGTAACCTACGGCGGATGGGATACGACCCAACAGGGCAGATACTTCGGAACCGGCCTGGGTGAATCTGAAAATGTTGTCGATGAAGAGCAATACATCTTGTCCTTCTTGATCACGGAAATATTCGGCGACAGTGAGTCCAGTGAGGGCTACACGAGCGCGGGCGCCTGGGGGCTCGTTCATCTGTCCGTACACGAGCGCTACTTTGGAGGTCTTGTCCTTGAGGGAGATGACTCCGGACTCGATCATTTCATGGTAAAGATCGTTTCCTTCGCGGGTACGTTCACCTACTCCGGCGAACACGGAGTAACCACCGTGAGCCTTGGCTACGTTGTTGATGAGCTCCATGATGAGTACGGTTTTGCCTACTCCGGCGCCTCCGAAGAGACCGATCTTTCCACCCTTGGCGTAGGGGGCGAGCAAGTCTACGACTTTGATACCGGTGACGAGGATCTCCTGCTGCACGGACATCTCCACGAACTCGGGGGCTTCGGCGTGGATGGCGGCAGTCTTGTCGGTGGGAATGGGACCGCGCTCGTCGATGGGTTCTCCGATGACGTTGATGATGCGACCTAAAGTTTCAGCACCTACGGGAATACGGATAGGGAATCCAGAGTCGGCGACGGGTTGGCCTCTGACGAGACCCTCGGTACCATCCATGGCGATGGTACGTACGGTGTTCTCTCCCAAGTGCTGGGCGACTTCGAGCACCAGCCTGGGTTTGCGTCCCTGGACTTCGAGGGCGTTGAGGATCGGTGGAAGGTCATTTTCGAACTGCACGTCCACGACGGCGCCGATGACGGCCACCACGCGGCCAGATCCTGCAGCGGCAGCCCCTTTGCCCGCCGCGGCCATGGCCCGGCGGGGCGCCGCCCCCGCCCCTGCGGCCCCCGAAACCACCGATCTGCACAAGGAGGACAGCATCTCCGACGGATGCAATTTATATAACACGAACTACTCGCCAGCCACCGGCCGGCCACTACTGCCAGCTGCTGTTACATCACAATTCGCGGCCTGAACTTTGCGAAACATGTCCATCTTTTCCATTTTATCAACAAATTTCAAATCATTTATTATTTACAAAAATATAATCGAGCAATATCAATTGTATTTTTTTAAATTTAGAACGAAATTTTCATAATAGAGCAATTTAACGAAAATACTTTCTAATGTTATCCAGCCTGTGGGTAATGCTGTCAAGTGACGTTTACAGTTATAGGTTATATTAGCACGCGACTTTTGCATCGTCTGGCACCATGGATCATGAACCTCTTCAGGTGGACCCGACCGGCGGTTCTGCCGTCGGTCCTAATCGCATGTATGTGTTACTGTTTTAAATAGTGTGACTTTCTAAAAGATTTCTTTTTATTATCTACAATTTGCTTTTCATAAATTGTCTAAATGTAAATCACGTTTCAGTTTATGTTGTGAATGCGGGGTTTTGATTGAATCTAATCCGGCTAATATGTGTGTCGCATGTTTGCGAAATCATGTCGACATAACAGAAGGCATTCCAAAACAAATTTCGTTGCATTTTTGTAGAAATTGCGAAAGGTAAAAGTTTTTTTTAATTTTTTTATACTAGATAAGAATTGATAGATTCGATGTTTCATTTATTTTTTCGTTATTTCATATAGATATCTTCAACCTCCAACAGAATGGGTATCGTGTGCTCTAGAATCGCGTGAACTTTTGGGTTTGTGCTTGAAAAAACTCAAAGGTCTTCAAAAAGTAAAACTCATCGATGCTGGGTTTGTGTGGACAGAACCTCATTCGAAACGTATCAAGGTTACTATTTTCTCTCCGATATACATTTGTTTCTCGTTTTATTATTCTCACCGTTTTGATTTTGTATTGATTTCAGGTCAAATTGACTGTTCAGAGTGAAGTTATAGGCGGAACCATAATTCAGCAAGTTTTCATTGTTGATTACACTGTTGAAAATCTTATGTGTGATGCTTGTCACAGGACCGAAGCCCAAGATTTTTGGCGTGCTATTGTACAGGTTCGACAAAAATGTGAAAACAAAAAAACATTTTTCTATCTTGAGCAGTTAATTTTAAAACACAAAGCCCACGAAAACACTTTGGGAATAAAACCCAGTACTGGTAATTGTGAAATATATTTCAAATGCATCTATTTAATTTCACAGTTTTTAAATGAAAACTTTTGCAATTCTTGCTATTTTCAGAGGGTTTGGACTTTTTCTATGCAACAGAAAATCATGCAAGAAAAATGATTGACTTTTTGTCATCAGTTCTTCCTATCAAATATCAGCATTCAAAAAAATTATTGTCTCACGATATTTTCAGCAATATTTACAATTATAAATTTACATATTGTGTAGATATTGTACCTTTATCGAGAGAAAGCATTGTTTGCCTTCCTAAAAAATTGACTCAACATCTGGGATCAATATCATCATTGTGTCTGGTGAATAGAGTAACAAGTGCCATTCATTTGATTGATCCTTGTTCTGGCCAAAGTGAGTTATATTGATATATTATATTAGAAAATGACTTCTTTTATTTCTATGTATATGTTGTGTTCTAGTTGCCGAAGTTTCGTCAACTGTTTATTGGCGAACTCCATTTGAATCAATATGTAATCCAAAACAATTAATCGAGTATATTGTTATGGATTTGGAAGTGATTAAAGAAAAGGTATTATATTTTTGAGATAGAATTTTTGATTTTTTATGATCAAAATAATTGATTGTGTTCTGTTTAGGATCGTAAAAAATTCCCTGGACAAGGAATGGTTTCTAACAAACATGTAGTTTCTGATGCATGGGTTGTCAAAGCTTCTGATTTGGGCATTAATGATAATACAATTCATACACGCACACATTTAGGACATGTGTTGAAACCTGGAGATTCTGTTTTAGGGTATTTTAATATTCCATTTGTCCCTTCTTTTGTTCATTCAATATTTATAAAAAAAACCTAATTTTGCAGATATAATATTCAAGATTCTAATATAAATAATCCTAATTTTGATAAATTAGACTCTACTCTTGTCCCTGATGTTATTTTAGTTAAAAAACATTATGGAGATAGGCAAGCTAGAAGACGTACACGTAATTGGCAATTAAAACACATGGCTGGAGATAATATGCCCTTGGATCGAATGGATGCGTAAGAAATTGCATTATTTTTCTTTTTTCATTGAAATTATTTAATATTTTGATAAAAACAATCTTAATACTCTTTTCTAATGTTCTTATAGAGACTTTGAAGAATTTTTGGATGACTTAGAAGAGGATCCTGGACTCCGAAAGAATATTAATATTTTCAAAGCAGCAACTGCTGTTGATTATAATGATGCTGATTTTGATCCTACTGCACCAAGAATCACTTTGGAGGAAATGTTGGATGACATGAATATCGAAGATGAAGAAATGGAAGAATAATTTCATGTTTTTATTTTATAAATTTTACTGAATAAACATACGTATATTCAATATTTTGCTTTTTTATTATACCTTGTTTCTCTATTTTCAGATTTTTTTTTCGTAATACCTAATATACAATACTACCATGAAAAATTTATCTCTGATAATAACAATCTGTATTGAACACGTGATTTTATTCCTTGAACTAATTTATTGTTTTTTAGTACGAAATATTTTTGCTTTTCAATCTTTTTTATTTCTTTATAACATATAAAGTTAAATATTATAGCTTAACCCTTTATAGCATAGTAGTGTTAAATATATTTTTGATGGAGCACTCGTCCATTAATAATTGAAGAAATCTTTTTATGATAATGATGCACATAGTTTGAATGCAAAACAAGTTGAAATTGATAATGCTAGTTCATACTGATTTTTATTGAAACTCGAGATAAATGCCAAAAAATAGAAATGTATTTGTGATATGTTGCAAAGATTAAATACATTACGATGAAATTATACAACAAGGCACTTATAATTGTAGTGATGATAAAAAAAACAATGAACCTAATTAATTATTTATGACAACCTCCCACCTATTTTTTCTGATAATAATATATAGAACCCAGTTTTACTTATCAAGCTTAGAGGTGTACTACTAGACACTAACAAAGCTTGTGTTTTTCAAAACCATTATTTTATGGTTAGCTAAACATGAAGTCGATAGTTTTTTCTATTTTCATCATACTTTGTGTATCCCTCCATGCAGCCGAGTCGCAGAATTTCCGATCAGATCGTAAGTTAATTTCTGAAATATGTGAGAGAAAAAAATCTTCATATATTTTTTTTCAAATCAAGGTGATGTTGCAAGACAAATGATTAAATATGCAACCAAGTCACAAACTATTGAAGAAATTGAAGATTTTAAGAGAATTATCAAAATAATATCATTTCCTACATACATTTTCAGAAACTCCTTTAGTACATATGGAAAAGGATATCAAGTATATATAATTTTTGTTCAAATTTTCTCTGTCCAATTATTATTATGAATTAAAACTTTTTCTCCTTTTAAGTCCCTAACTTGTTTAACTTGTCGCTCAGTGCTAACTACTTTAATTAAACTTTACCATGATGGTTATACAGAAGAACAATTAGTAGATGTAATGAGTGATTTATGTACAGTTTTGGAAATCCAACCTGGACGTGTATGTCGAGGTCTTGTAGAAAGTAATGCAGTAAGTAAATTTTAATACAATTATCATACTTGTGAAATATAAAAAAAAAATGATAAGGATCATGTGGAAACATTTGATTTTGGATTAAAATTAAAAAATAAATCACAACAATAGTAATCCCTGAGATAATTTTTATCTGTTAAAACAATAAATCTAGATTTGTTATTTTACAATGAATGATAATCATCTAACAATTATATGTTTATTACATTCCATTATTCTCCAAAAAAATGTATTTACTAAAGAATATTAAGTGCAATATTTTAATATTATTAACAATTTAATAAAAAAAATTAAGTTATTTATAAAAAAATGTTTCAGCCAATTTTTATCTACATAATAGAAAATCAACCTTTATTCACACCTGATGCTTTTTGTGGAGTCTTATTACAAACAAATGACAAAAATTCTTGTCCATTTTTCGATCCAAGATATGATTGGTCAGTTGATATTCCTTCTAAGAAAAACGAAAACAGAGCTACAACTGAGGTATTTATCTTATTTATTAAAAATTTCTACTACATTTCTCTGAAAATTAATTAATTCCAGTCTATTCAACAATATGTTTCATTCTGCATTTCGTTTTCTAAATTGTATTCACCCTCATAATCACAAATTCAAAACATTTTAACTATATTCCGATACTTTCGTACCGACTAAAACTTTCACTGATTAAGATTAGAGTCATTATTGTATTCATAAATGATTATTGAAAAACGGTATTCTATATTTTTCAACGTATTTATACATTTATATAATTTATTTTAGTTCTTACTTCCTAAAAACAATGGTACATACCAAATAGCTCATATATCTGATTTACATTATGATCCGGCTTATGAAGTTGATGGATTAGCTGAATGTGATGAACCTACATGTTGTCGAAAGGGACAAAGACAGAAGAGAACACGTCAATGGCGTTCACTAAATCACGATTTTATTCCTGAAAACAAAATTAAAGTTGATAAAAACGGTGTAATTTATGTTGATATGAATTATTTAGACGAAATCGAAAATAACAAAATTAGAGAAGGACAAAGGGAAATGAGAGAAGAAAAAGAAAGTGACAGAGCTGGATATTGGGGGGATTACAGAAGCTGTGATACCCCATGGTGGTCGTTTGTTGCTGGAATCGATCAGATATCTGAAAATCATGAGGTTAATTTAATACTGCTATAATTTTAATTATCATTTTCCTTATAATAATACAGTTTTGTGAAAATTTAAATATATTAGTACTTATATTATATAAAACTTTCTCATAAATTTTGCATTACTTCCAGGTAGATTATGTTTATTATACAGGAGACACTATTGATCATGGTGTTTGGGAGACATCAAAAGAAATGATAACGGAGAGTCTTAACTTAACTTTGAACAAATTGAAAAGCAATTTTAAGGACACACTAGTCTTACCTGCTTTTGGAAATCATGAGTCACAACCATTAAACCAGTAAACATTTATTTGCTTAAATGTAAATGTGATTTATAGCACAGTCTAATTTGAATATATACTTTCAATCAGGTATGCTCCACCCTCTGTTACCGACCCAGAAGTGTCAACTGCATGGTTGTATGAATTAAGCGCAGAGAAATGGGGTATGTGGTTACCTGAAGAAACCAAAGAGACCATAAAAATTGGCGGTTACTACACTGTTTTAATCAAACCTGGATTCAGAGTAATAGTTCTCAATAGCAATTTGTGCTATGTTTACAATTGGTATCTTCTAAATCTATGAATATCTATAGTTTTCGTTTCAAATCTCCAAATTCAAAAACATATTCGTTTATAGGTGGATACATCTTGAACCTGAAGACCCTAGTGGACAGTTTAAGTGGTTAGTGGATGTGCTTACAAAAGCAGAGAATGCTAAAGAAAGGGTGCATATTATTTCTCACATACCGAGCGGTCTGACAGACGTTTATGCAACTTGTTCTAGAGAATACAGACGAATAGTAGAAAGGTTTATATAGAAATACATCTTAATATTTTGTTTTTAATCCAAAATTGTTTAATTAGGTAATTCGTTATATTTTGAATTATGTGGGAAGTATATATTTTCCATAAAATTCTTAAATTATTATATTAAAAAAATGTGTAGGTAGAAAATGTTCACATAAATACTTGTACATACATACATTCATACTTAACTTTCTTTCAATATCAAAAAAATTCAATTTGCTTAAATTTAATATATTGATTTTTTTAGGTTTTCTTCCACAATTTTGGCAGAGTTCAATGGTCATACACATAATGATGAATTCAAAATCTTTTACGAGAAAAACAATAATTCTAACCCTCTCAGTGTTGCATGGAATGGTGGAAGTCTAACTCCTTATTCACATGTAAATCCCAACTATCGAATTTTCGAAGTAGATAGTGACACACTGGTAAAAATTAAATAGCAATCTTTTTTAAAAAAATTGTTTAATTTAATTTGTGATTTGCAATATTTTCTTAATTACAGGAAATGATTGATTTCAATACATGGTATTACAATTTGACTGAAGCTAATCTTGAACCAGAAAAAGTTCCAACATGGTACAATGAATATTCATTTAAGGAGTTTTATAATTTGAATTCACTTCGACCAGTGGATGTCGACAGATTAGTTAACAGAATGGTAACTACCGGAAAAGAATTACTTTCTATACATTATCATGCATTCAGAGGAAAATCGGCTGAAAGATATTTCCAAACTTGTGGCAGTTCATGCATAAAGAAGAATCTTTGTTATATTTCAACAACTGAACTTTATGACGATGCCAAATGTAATTCATTGTGGCAATCTTTCAATCAAACTTCTTATTAATTTGGAATAGGTTTTTTAAAGTACATATTAAAAAATAAATAAATAAAATTTTATGTAATATATTTTAGCATTAAAATTATATTAACAAAGCTGTCTGTTTTAAATAACTAAATTTAAAATTCAATAATACTATCACTTTTTATTTGGAATTGTTGTCCAAAAAACACTTCTTACTCTATTATCCAAAAACTTTTCTCTTGGTATTTTATCGAGCATTGCAGTCTGAAAAAAAAAATTTATTGATCACACAATTCTTGATTTTCAATAAAAAAAAAAACAATAAATTATTGAAATATAATATTCTAAAATCAAATTATCAAAATATCAAAACTTATAAACGCATTGAAATAATATGTCTCGAGTATAACCTGTTTTCTAATGTATTCAACTATTTTCTCAACATCAGTGGCATCTTGGCATGTCATTTGATAAAACCTTCTCCACACTGTTCCAGCTAAAACCATGTCATTATTCAATAATCCCTCATCATATCCAGTGAGCGCAGCTTGGAATTGCTGCGACAACGTTTCTAAATCTCTTTTCTTCCGAGAACCGCTAATTGCCTATGCATATTTACAAGTCAATAAAAATCAATTAAAAAAATATATAAATAAATAAAGATTACAACATACTCCTAGTTTTGAACACCTCAATGAAACATCATTCCAAAACGCCTCCACAATATCATTTCTCAAGCTTCGACCTAATTCTCCTTCTGCCATACAACGAACCATTAACATCCAAATATGCAATTCTGTTACGAGAAACCAAGACATGAATGTGTCCTGTAGTTTACATTCATTAAACCACTTATCGTAGTCAAGAACATCAACTACATTTTCATAATGTAAATACGCTTGAAGTTTCATTTTCTGCAATTTTAATAAATAAATGTTTAAATATACATAGAAGATTACGTAATATGTTAGAAAATTTACTGACTGATTCAGTTAATTGTTTGCTCCATATTTTTTTGACCATTTTTGTAAAGTAGCTGTCTTCCTTCGGTAAATAATCTACTGAGTACATCCTGGACTGATTAGCGATTATTGAACATGGAATATCTCGTTTTTGAATTACATATTGTCTGATTGGTATTGTTGAATGTACAGGATATTCAGTACAATACAACTTGGATATTTGAGGAAGCTGTAATATCAAAAACATAAATTTTTATTGAATTTGATACAAATTATTAGTATTTCGATGACGTCATTTGTTCATGGTGAATTTTAACATTAGTCATTGCAAACTAGCGTTTCATTATAGCTATGAAGATATTTGCGCATTTCTGGTTTTGCCAACAGGGCTGGCATACACGTTGCGAATTTTCTTTACGATAATAATAGAAATAAAATTTAATCAATACGTTTCTTGATGCTCGTATTTAACCATTTGCCTAAACAAGGAAGCATTTATGTTCATAAAAAATTCGATGTGGCGCGACCTATAAAGTCAAATAGGATGAAACCTTCTGGATTGATTAAGTGAAATTCGTCATTCCACATTCATGGATTAATCAAACATTTGCGTCACATTGCAGTAGGTGGAATTTTATCAGCAGTCCCATATTTTGACAGAATTCGTTACTCGGTAACGATCGAATATGTAAACGTGAGCGGCTACTCAATTACACAAAGATAAGATTGTAAGCAAGTAAATGTATATGATTTCGCCGCGAGCATTTTTCTAAAAAACGATACGAACGCGTGTTACATCTATTAGTACACTTCCATATCGCGATATGCATATGTAAACAATGTGTGCTCATTCATACGGCACACATTTAAAAAAAAAACGTGTTGAACGTTCGTCGTGTTGCATTTCGTATAGAATGAAAATTGAATGTTTAGATAAAACTGTGAAAATTTAAGATCATCAGAATCTAGCGACGGAGGGGTCAACGGATACCGTTCGAAGCGTGATCGTAACGTGACGCCATCCTCCTTCGAAATGAACGCTCTCAAACGTATCTACGATCGGAGAAATTCGATAATTAAATTTGAATCTTCGAGCGTGAACCGCTACGAGCGAATCGATAAAGTGGGCGCGCGTTCGCCGACTTTTCGCGAGCGAAATTCCTTATCGATTCGCCGCGACATGGCGTCTTTCTTCCAGTCCTGTATGCCGTCGTGACTACATTCTTCGCCGGTTCTGCTCCACGTATATATTTATACGCGCGCGACCCTCCCGGCGCCAGCGGTGCCGAAACTTTGCGAACCGCGCGCATTTCGAAAAAAACAAAATTCAAAAACCGCCCGCCGGACAAAGTTTCGCTTTCGCGCGCCGCCGGACCGGCGCGGCGCTGTTCAAAAATTCCCGCGCATCGACTGAAAATCGTCCTCCTGCGTAGGCGCCGTAGACGTCCGCGCTACGCCCGCCGTTCTACGACGGAAGTTTAGCGACCGCTGTGCGGCGCTTTGTGCGTTTACGTGCGCACGTGCGCGTGCGGGTGCACCCGAACCGCGGTTTGAGGTTAGGCCGTGTTTGAGGAATTTCTAGTGTCCATTATACCCTTTTGATTGCGTAGCGCATGTTGTACATGGCTGCTGCGGGATCCTGGAGACGAAGGTGAGACGGGAGACGTGACTGGCAGGCGCACGCTCGCAGAGCCGACTAGCGGCCGACTAGGGAAACTGTGACACCGCACCGGGTATCGGGCCCGGGCACGGCCCTCGCGTTGGAAGGGAAAAGGAGCCCCCTACGCCTGCGCCCCCGGCGCTGCGCCCCTTGCCAGCGACGCCCCCCGCTCGCCCCTCGCCCCCGCCGCGTTTGCGCCCCTCCGTTGCGTCCCGTCGCGCTGGCGGCCGGGAGAGATCGCGGCATCAGGATCTCGCCGTGGTCGTCGCCTTATGTAATTCGGAGAGGCGTCGGAGCCCCGGGGACTGCGCCCCCGCTGAAAAGGGGGCGACGACGCCCGCAGCGGTGAGTACGCGCCCGTCGACGCATCGCCGTGCGATGACCTTGTTCGTGTTATGTTTGAAAAAAGTGTTAAACTTTTCCTATTGCGACGCGATGCGTGCGGCTTTCGTCGGCCAGACGGGGAAGCGTGGCCGATCTTCGGTCCACGTTTTAGGATCGATTCGTCGAGATGAGGCGTTTTTCAGCAGAGTTCGTCTTCATCTTTTGTTTTCGTTTGCAGGTCGTGGCGGTTGTCCGGGGGAAGTTTGGGACTTTCGTTTGATGTTTCCGGTTCGATTTGCTCCAAGAAGGTTCACCGTGTGATTGTCTGTTTATTGTTTTCGATGTGATTATTCCTCAACGTTGAAAATTGTTCTTTGTGCACGTTCTCGTATATATGTCGTTGTAGGTAGAAAAGCTAAATTTTTATTATGTAATGAAGGTTTTTCTCTTTTACATTCATTTAAATTTAAATTAAAAAAAATTTACTTTGTTGAGAATAGAGATATGATGATTCGATTGTTCAATTTTTCTATGAAATCTAATCGCGCTCATCTCGAAACGAAACATTGATTTCATACATGTGCTTAAGAATTTCAACATTCATGCATAATTCTAATGATTCTAAAGTATTCAATAAACCACAATAATAATTTTTGTTCAATTTCAGGTTTTCAAAGTAATATCATAATGGCGGGCAATAAACCGAGTGTCAAAATACAACGTACAAAGGCAAGATCAACGGCTAGCGTTTCGCCGGCTCAATCGCAATTTTCTGACGATGCAACAAATAATTCGCCAGATCTTTCTATATTACGTAAATCTATTGCAACTAGCATTACTGGTTTTGCACAAGCTAGAGAAGTTTTCGATACCGGAACACCCGAGGTAAATTACATCATTTTTTTATCGGGTGTCTTCCAAATAATATAATTGTATTTTTATCATTTCAGATCAAACAATTGCTATCGAACGAATGCGATATAATCTATGAATGTAGAGTTTGTCGAAATCTCTTTAGAAGCCTTGCCAATTTCATATCACATAAAAGAATATATTGTTGTGAAACGTTCAAATCTTCCGTACATCCACATTTTAATAACAATAATTTCATGGTTAGTTTTCAGAAAAAAAGCCCATTCGAATATTGTTACAAGTACTTAATATGATGTGTATTCATATTAATCGATAACAAAAATTTGACTATCAAGATAGTTCTCTTTTATATGTGCTGGTGCTTTATTTTTATTTATATTTATGTTTTTCAGAAAGATGATATAATTGCTATCATTCAACATGAAGAAGAATATCAAGACTTTGTGAAAAATAAAAACAAAATGAATTGCAAAAATGGGATTTCTATCGATAGCTTTGGGAAAAAAAATACTTCACCAAAAGATTTAACATCAATCATAGAAAAGTTAATTTTTCGAAATGAAAATAGTAAACAGTGCGCCAACAGTGGTAATGTTGAATCTCCTAATAAAATTCATGCAAGATTGCAACCAATTCCGGATACAAAAATTGCCATGTACCAAAATATTTACTGTGATAAAAAAGTTCCTCGTGATTTTATAAAAAATGAAGTATATCATCCAAAACACTTTATTCTTTGTTTATTACATAATATTTACACTCGGCCTGAATATTTTACTTTTCAGATTGCAGAATTAGATAGATTAATATCTTCAAATGAAGCTGTTTTAGGACCCGATGGCAAATTAATTTCTCGAAACATTTCACCTATAAGTGCCACGAATATATCTAATCAAGGGGATGAAAATAATACCAATAAACAGGAAGATTTATTCTGCAATATTTGTAATTATTTTTCCCATAGATTTATTAATTTTTTTTCTGTCGAAAAATTGTTTTTTATAAATCATCAAATTTTAGGTAAAATCAATTTTTCAACTCAAAAAACATTAAAATTTCATATGAAACATAAACATGCTGAAAATCGACTAGTATATCCTTGCCCTGATTGCACAGACACTTTTTCTAATTCTTGGAGTGTTTTTAGACATTTATTCAAAGTCCATAGGTTAGTTTTATATTTCAACTTGCTCAATGTGAATTCAATAACATTTTTTTTATAAGTATTCTTTTTTTCAAATATAGTTTTTCTAAACCATGGAAGGTTTTATATATTTTCACTCTTGATAAATCGCAGTTTTATTCATTTTAGAAAAAGTGCTACACACATAAGAAAATTAAGAGAATCGATACAAAATAAAGCTTTCAAATTGCATATAGCATCGATAGAAAATTTAAAAGCTGCTGAAACTCCTGCTAATTCAATATCAGAACAACAAAGAGTAAATCAAGAAAATCAGGTTTAAAATGCTATAAAACCCTTTAAACCTCATTGAAAATACTGTTCATTTTTCAATATTTCAATTATATCAAAATCATTGATTCATTACAGCCATTTTTTTCAGTCTTATAATAATTATTGAAGTTTATTTATAGGAATGATTTTATTTTTAGGCATGGATTGATAATTTAGAAGGCGATGGTGATATCCCACGATGTGGGGGATGTGGAAAAAGGTTTGAAAGGAGAGCGGCGTTAAGTTCTCACAGACAAACTTGTCAATTGAGAAAAAGTGCTCAAAACAAATTGAACTCAAACCTTCAACGAAAATTAGTAAATAAATCTACTTTGAAAGACGTAGACGATACCATTCTTTCAGAACCTTCTCCGAAAATATCCAAAATAGAAAAACCGTTGGAAAAGCGTATCGAAATTAAAATTAGAAAAGACTACATAAAAACCAGTCCTGTTAATGTTAGAACTTCTTCTCCAGCAGACGAGGATTCTACAGTGGAATCAATGGAGCATAGTGATACAACAAATCTAGGGTATAGTATAGGTGAGAGTGAATGTAATTTTGTAAATTCTTTAGATAAGACTTATTTTAATGAGTATTCAAATACGGAAACTGTGAAAGACTGTGATGATGCAAATGTTGATGGCAATTTTGAAAGAAACTCTTCTGATACTAACAATAGTATAGATATCAATGAAGATTCTAACTTTATTGATGATAGCGAATTAAACTTTGATGATATTAAAAGAATTTGTCATGATGAAAACGAAAAAGTTGACAGTAAAGCTTATGGTCAAAAAGAACAAAGTTCTTTGACAGAATCGAATTTGTCCATAAAGATTGAATGTGAAGACATTTTGTCAGATAAATCCTTAGATGGAGAAATAAATGATGTTGGCAATGACTTTTGTGTTAAAACTGAAAATCAAGAATGCGAATTCGAGAATTATCAATGCGATTATTGTCCTTCAATATTCATCGAGAAATACAGACTAGAAAAACATATTACACGGCACATGATTTGGATCAAATTTGAATGTAAAATATGCGGAATCAAAAGTTGTAATGCAACTCAATACAAAAGGCATATGAAACAACAACATGAATATTTACACTCTACGAAAAAAAAGCAGATCAAAAAAACACGGAACAACAGCTTGGAAGGTAAAAAAAATTTTCCATTGAAATATGAAAATATTGATTATGCTGATTTGGAAAATTCCGATTTTAACGATTTAAATCTAAAAGTGGAAAATCAAACGAGTGAACGTAATGTGATTAAAACTAAAGATAATGTGAGTGTTAACGATGATAGTAATTCATTACCAAAAGTATGCAAATCAAAGAACGATAAAATGATAAAAAAGAAGCCAGGCTCGATTAAACGTTCTCAAGAAAAAAAGAAAAATTCATTATCCTTAGGTATTGTATTTTTTGGATATTTTTCACATTTTTAAAATTGGAATTGTTGAAGTTGTATAAAATGTAAAATTTAATTTATGATTTTTTTCATTATTACAGACTCATCAAAATTTTCTAATTCTACACCATCTAAAATTGTCAATAACGAGTCCTATGAAAACATAGAAACGGAAGTTAGTCTCGATGATAATAATGATTCTGTAATCAATATGGAAGATTTGGTGCCCCTTTCTACCTCGCTTAAGTCAAGAAATGTTCACAAAAAATATTTCGAAACAGACATTCCAGAAGATAATTTCAAAAAACATAATCAACATATTGCGTCATCAGAGTCTTATACAGTCCGAAGACCCGTCCGTAACCGCATAAAAAATATTGATAAAGATTTTGAATATGATTCATCTTATTTGCCGAAAGTTAAAGTTGACCACAAAGAAACTTCTATTGTCAGAATTTTGTCTGAAAAACCTGTATTGAAACGGAAACAATTTTTACAGAACGAGAACGAGAAGGCTGTGGATATAAGTCACTCAGAAGAAACAAGTCAGATGAGTCAGAAAGAAGAAATAGTTCAAATGAATCAGAAGGAAGAAACAAGTCGGATGAATCTGAAAGAAGAAACAAGACAGATGACTCCGAGAGAAGCGACAAGACTGACAAACCTGAAAGAAGAAACTCCAATACAAAAACTACACCAGGGAGCATTGCAAACAATATCATTGCGAGTAGCCTCTCAGGGAAAAGCGATGATGAAACAAAAACAACAAATAGTAACCCGGAGATACACTCCTCCATTCATACGGACATCGTACCGGATGCCCATAACAATGTTGGAGACTCGAAAATCGACAGAGTCATTCATTCCAATACATCCCTTACCAGTATCCCAACATGGAGCTACGAGGAAGAAAACAGTTCCTCTAGTGAAAACAACTCAGTTGAAGTACCTTCAAATACCATCCACAGCATCGAAGACATCAGAGAAATCATTTTCGGAGAGAATTCGGCAGAAAACTGGAATATCTGCGTTGTCCCCTCAGAAGACAATATCGTCTCCGAAGAAGGAAACTCCGCTGACCTCGCCACAGTTAAAGAAAAAGAAAATTGCTCAGCAACAACAGACATTGCCAACAAAAGTGAAAAATGTGTTGAAATTTGACCATGAAGCTTTATCTAGTGAGAACAGTTCGATTAACGAAGAAGTGACAATGATTACCAAACCAAATTATAAAAAGAATTTGCTGGATAAAGAACTTGATTTTTCAGAAAATACGCTGTCAATTTTACCAGCTAATGGTAAAACTAAATCTGATTTTGTCAATATTTCTTTGAAAGAGTTAAAAGACTTACAAAAAGATAAAAATAAAACACCATCGTTTGAGGTTGTAAAAAACGTAATACCAAAAAATATATCAGTTCTCAAAAATTTAGAAGAGAATAATGAAATTAAAATTTCAAAAGTGAGGCATGGAAATAAAAAGGACGATTTAATTGAATCTCGAGACGAACAATCAATTGAAATTATAGATGTAAATGAAAAACAGTCACAATCTATGAATACTTGCGAAATCATCAATATTAAAAATACATTCCCAAACAACTATATTACCTCCATTTTAACAATTGATGATGATGTCGACATTGATGAAACAGAAATGATAAGTCCTCACAGCTCAGAGTCATGAAATTATTATTAAATTGAATCGAATACGTGTTTCCTTTTTGTTATAAAAATCATTACAGCTCTAAAAATATTGAACCTTTTTCATGGTATGCGTTTTTAAAATTTGTCATTAAGTATCATTTCTTACTTATGTTTTAATGTGTATGAATGATTTGTATATATATTTCGTACATATATGTAGTTTTTATTTTAAGTAATCTCCTGCCAACAAACATTGGATGTGTAAATAATTAAAGATAATAAAAAATATTGTTACATTATTATACAAGCCATCTTTCATTCTTCTAAAATCATTGTTTTCAGCTTCAATTAGTGAGTTACTTATATTAAAAAAAGTTCAATAATTGAAAAAAATTAAAAGACAAATAAAATAATTTTGTAAAATGTGATAGTCATCATATTATGAGAAGAAACTAGAAACTCAACTCATGAATCTTATAACATAACCCTAAGTTCGAAGGAAAACTGTTATGTAATTATGACAAAGTGACCCAGAAAAATCAATAAAACTAAACAGTATAATTTAATAACTTTATTTTATTCTAATAATTACAATAGTAATCATCGATAAGGTATTTTTAAGCAATCTCAACACTTTCTCAAGGAACATAGCCGAAAAAGTGATACCAACGTTGCATTCGTTGCTCAACAAGACATTCTTCATATAGGTTTGCATTAATATTTACATTGATGGAAAGGTATTTAATGAGAAAATTATGTGCTCTTGGCGAGCGTTTCGGCCTTAGCAACTACTTCTTCGATCGGGCCCACCATGTAGAAGGCTACTTCGGGCAAATGATCGTACTCACCACCGAGAATCTGAGAAAAGCCTTTGATGGTTTCTTGGAGTGGTACCAATTTGCCAGCATGTCCAGTGAAAACTTCAGCAACCTGGAAAGGTTGAGAGAGGAATCTCTGGATTTTACGAGCGCGGGCTACGGTCAATTTGTCCTCCTCAGACAATTCATCCATACCGAGGATAGCGATGATATCTTGGAGGGACTTGTAGTCCTGGAGGATCTTCTGTACTCCACGAGCGACGTTGTAGTGCTCGGGTCCAATGATATTGGGGTCCATGATACGGCTGGTGGAATCGAGGGGATCTACGGCTGGGTAGATACCCAATTCGGCGATGGCACGGGACAATACCGTGGTGGCGTCCAAATGAGCGAAGGTGGTGGCAGGAGCGGGATCGGTCAAATCGTCAGCGGGTACATAGATGGCCTGCACGGAGGTGATGGAACCCTTCTTGGTGGTGGTGATACGTTCCTGCATGGTACCCATGTCGGTGGCGAGGGTAGGTTGGTAACCTACGGCGGATGGGATACGACCCAAAAGGGCAGATACTTCAGAACCGGCCTGGGTGAATCTGAAAATGTTGTCGATGAAGAGCAATACATCTTGTCCTTCTTGATCACGGAAATATTCGGCGACAGTGAGTCCGGTGAGGGCTACACGAGCGCGGGCGCCTGGGGGCTCGTTCATCTGTCCGTACACGAGCGCTACTTTGGAGGTCTTGTCCTTGAGGGAGATGACTCCGGACTCGATCATTTCATGGTAAAGATCGTTTCCTTCGCGGGTACGTTCACCTACTCCGGCGAATACGGAGTAACCACCGTGAGCCTTGGCTACGTTGTTGATGAGCTCCATGATAAGTACGGTTTTGCCTACTCCGGCGCCTCCGAAGAGACCGATCTTTCCACCCTTGGCGTAGGGGGCGAGCAAGTCTACGACTTTGATACCGGTGACGAGGATCTCCTGCTGCACGGACATCTCCACGAACTCGGGGGCTTCGGCGTGGATGGCAGCAGTCTTGTCGGTGGGAATGGGACCGCGCTCGTCGATGGGTTCTCCGATGACGTTGATGATGCGACCTAAAGTTTCAGCACCTACGGGAATACGGATAGGGAATCCAGAGTCGGCGACGGGTTGGCCTCTGACGAGACCCTCGGTACCGTCCATGGCGATGGTGCGTACGGTGTTCTCTCCCAAGTGCTGGGCGACTTCGAGCACCAGCCTGGGTTTGCGTCCCTGGACTTCGAGGGCGTTGAGGATGGGGGGCAGGTCATTTTCGAACTGCACGTCCACGACGGCGCCGATGACGGCCACCACGCGGCCAGATCCTGCAGCGGCAGCCCCTTTGGCCGCCGCAGCCATGGCCCGGCGGGGAGCCACCCCGGCCCCCGCGGCTCCCGAAACCACAGATCTGCACAAGGAAGACAGCATGTTGACGGCGCTCGTGCTGTTACGTAACGCCGAGTAGCAGCGACGTGAGTTCCCCCGACAACCCGCCACTTGCGACTGACTGCCACTTTGATAAAATTTTTCGACCTCCGCCCGATAATCAATACCAACTCATTTTGTTCTCATTGCAACGCAGATGAATTGATCTTTATTATTTCAAGAATTTAACTAGATTTTATAAGTCTCGTATTCCTATTTGAAGTCAATGAATAATTTTTCACTTGATCCTCTGACATTTGATGAAATCATTGTACAATAATTTTATTTACATTTTATCAGACTTTTATTTCTTTTTATTAATTATTGAAAGATTTAAATATCAACAATATTAAAAAAATTCTAAAGTCATTAGCATTACGTAATACTCTCTATTTTTGTTTCCTTTACAATTTTTTTTATAGATTACTTATTGAACGATTCATACGTTTCATTTTAACTCTATAAACGATCCTAATTCTAATTCTATTGAAATATATTAAAAATTGTACAATTATCTCCTTCCATATTCGACCTAATGACAGAACTGTCATTTCATTTTGACATTTCCGATCATTGTACAGTTGGTCGCCTTGTAAGAGCCGGTGGTCTCGGTTTAGCGCTTTTCCATCGCACAATTTATTCTTATTCGCTTTCATTTCATCAATACTTTTAAATTCATCAACAAATCGAAACACATTAACGATGGCCGCTATAGAAGAACAAATACCAGACCACATGATGCCCAGATGGGGCAACGTCCGCAGAATTCTGGAACGATCGGGGCCGTTTTGTCACCCCGATTTTGAACCGTCTCCAGACATATTACAATTCTTGATGAATTCCTGCAAAATCCTCGTCGTCGGTGCAGGAGGACTCGGCTGCGAAGTCTTGAAGAACCTAGCCATGATGGGATTCCGTCAAATTCACGTTATTGATATGGACACGATCGAATTGTCCAATTTGAATAGACAGTTTTTATTCAGGAAAAAAGATATCGGTCACTCTAAAGCGGAATGTGCTGCTGCTTTCATAAACTCTAGGTAAATCAAGAAGTCAATGAGTTTTGTGGTCAATATGTAATATTTGATGTCGTTTAAAACTTCAGAGTTCCCGGTTGTAAAGTCGTTCCTCATCATTGTTCTATCCAAGATATGGACGACTCGTTTTATAGTCAATTTCATATAGTCGTATGTGGATTGGATTCGATCGTTGCTCGTCGATGGCTCAACGGAATGCTCTTGTCCCTATTAAACTACAATAATGACGGTAACATTTATAATATGAACATATCGAATTGGGTGAATCACTAATAAACGATTTCACATTATTTTTCAGGTACAGTCGATCAGAACACAGTTATTCCTTTGATCGACGGTGGTACTGAAGGTTTCAAAGGAAACGCTCGCGTTATATTACCAGGAATGAGCGCATGTATCGAATGCACATTAGATTTCTATCCGCCTCAAATCACATATCCGTTGTGTACCATCGCTAACACGCCGAGGTATATTTGTTAGTAAAATCAATATAAATTCAAGATTTATTCCAACATTTAATTTAATTTTAATAGGTTGCCTGAACATTGCATTGAATATGTCAAAGTAATTCAATGGGGAAAAGAAAACCCATGGGGTGTCGCAATAGACGGTGACGATCCACAACATGTCAATTGGATCTTTGAAAAAGCACAAGATAGAGCCAGCGAGTTCAACATTCATGGAGTGACTTATAGGTTAACTCAAGGAGTGGTTAAAAATATAATTCCTGCAGTCGCAAGTACAAATGCAGTAATAGCGGCAGCTTGTGCCACTGAGGTATTTATATTTCACGGTGCAGTTTAACTCATTGCCAGGTTCAGGAATATATGTATATGTTTGTTTCCTTTTAAGGTTTTTAAACTCGCTACTTCTTGTTGTGCAAGTTTGAATAATTATATGGTATTTAACGATGTGGATGGGATTTATACGCATGCGCTTGAAGCTGAGAAAAAAAACGATTGTCTCGCTTGCAGTACTGTACCGAAAATTGTCAATTTTGATGATCCACGTAAAGTGAAACTGAAGGATTTAATAGAAATGTTGTGTGAAAGTTTAGAATTTCAAATGAAAAATCCAGGTAATAAAAATATTGAAGATACGGTTCTAAAAATTTGAATATTAATACAAAAATACAAAATTCGTTTTCAGGATTAACAACTACTATTAATGGAAAGAATAAAACTCTTTACATGTCGACTGTTCCAAGTATAGAAGAAAGAACGAGAGACAATTTAAATAAAACATTTTTCGAATTAGGCATAACGAATGAAACTGAAATAACTGTCGCCGATGTAACGAGCCCGAACTCTATAACGATAAAAATTAAGTATCAATCGCAAAACGAAGTTGAAATGATTTAAAGAATCTTTTAAGTTTTTAAGCATCATGAATTTCGCAGTTACTGAATAATTTTATTTTTCCATTTTTCCAAGTAATTTGCATAATTCTAATATGTGGAGGATTTGGTGTTTGAGACTTATGATAAATTAAAAATATTTATATGTAAAATACTTTTTTTTATTTTTTTTACACATGTTTTTTAACATTTGAAGGCATGAAATATTGAAAAAAGAAAAAATTACATAGTGAATAATTATTAAATGAAATTTAAAAAAAAAATAATAATAGAAATTCACTGAAAAAAAAATACTTCAAAATGTATACAATTTAAGATGAACAGTTCATTATGCATTCATAATTTGAGATAATTTAATAATTCATTCATAGATGTTTTCAGATTATGAATAACGATTTGTGTTTATTATTAGAACAATGTGGTGTTAATTTAAATCTCCTAATTTAATTAGTCGTGCATTCTAAGATGCATTTTATAGGCTTTTTTTGCAACAGAATGAAATTAAGTATTTAAAAATTCTTTATATTATTTTCGAAAAGATAATTTCAAAGAATTCTTTCATTCTTTGTAGTAACGATTCCAAAGTATATTGAAAATACTCAAAACAAGTCACCTAATGTACATTAATTACATTTTGCAATACGCCAAGGACTGTAATTCTAATCCATATTGATACATTTTATATTTCATCAAAACAAAACAGCAAGCTAAAAATTAAAATATGAATCGTAAGTCGAATAATTATTTGCTAGAAAACTGAATTACATTGATGAGTGTTTTACAGAAAAAAGCTTAAATGACCACTGAAACGAAAGTCTAAAAACTAAATTTACTATTTTAATTCTAAAAACGTATATACAGAGAATTTTATTTATAATACATTACATTCATCCATATATATATATATGTATATATATAACGAGTTTGATGCGTTTCTCTAGTTAAATTAAATATTTTATATTTATAAGAGAAAAACACTTCAGAGTAACATTTCTACAAAATATGATTGAACGCCAATTTATTGTTAAATACTGAGTCAAATTATAAAAAAGTTTCACAACTTACTGAGTTACTCAAATATTAATTAAATTTAACCATGTAAACTAGGTTATATACATTCATTTCGAAAAATCATAAATACAAAACGATAAAATGAACAGTATATATTTTTTTAGAATGGCTGCATAAGTTGAAATAGCGATAAGTTTTTTTTATACTTTTTTTAATTTACATATTTTTTTATAGTATATTTAAGAAAAACCAGTATAATAAAGATAAATAGGTTACGACAAAAAAATAGCATAAACAAAATTTAAATAATTATCTGCAAAAAGCATCCCAAGTAATAGATAAAAAATTTTGAATTATGCATATCCACAAAAAACTTGATTGAAAAAATAAAATGACGATGAAGACAGAATTTTGAATGTACCCTCGAACATCCCGTAATTTCGAAAAGATATATGCATGTTTCATTTTGCGACTATAAAAATAATTTTTTTTTTGGAGAAATTAATAAGAAGTTCATAACTTATTAATATAATATAGCATTTATATACATTATATGCAACATCAACACACATTGTTCGCACTTATTATTTTAACCCGATGTGACGGGTGGAAATTCCTTATCGTCGTCGAACTTGAATCCGGCTGGAGGTGGAGTTTCCACAGCTGATGCCATCTCGTGGAATTTCTCAGAATCTGCTCCGCAAGTGGAGTGGTCCATCATAAGGCAATAAAAATGTCATAGTAAATTTAAATTATTCGTTATAAATAGTTATCTATAAAACGAATTCGCTTTATAGATTTTTTCAAATCCTCTCCGTCAAAATATATATAGAGTTAAAAATTGTTATACAAATATTGTTCGTTTTAAAGAAATATAGAAATAATTTGAAAGAGAATTTGAAAAATAATCATTACGGAATATTTGTTAAAACACAATTGTCAATTATCGAAAATTTACTTTAAAATGTTAACAAATATTCCGTACTTTACCAAAAATAAATCAAAGTATAATAACATTTCAATGAAAAATATAATATGTATATATTTCTCATGATAAAATTGCCATAAATAATTCGAAAGTCATTTCTTCGTCTGATATTAGTGGTTATTAATGAGAATCAAATAAAAAAAAAAGCAAAAATCGATGTTAAGGAAAAAATAGAACGACAAAGAATAAACTCAGGCTAAGGGAATCAAATGGGAATATGGATTCGGAAAAATAATACTTTTGACACAAAAATAAATTTAAAGCATACATATTAGTAAAAATGAAGGAATAAAGATTAGATCTGAGACTGCCTATATCTTCATGATCAAACCGTGTAAATTGAACAACAAAACAGTTTCTTTCAAATGAAATTTAAATAGTATTTCAATTCACATATTACATACAGCAGGCTTGAATTTCTTCTCAGTGATGCTGGTTTAAAAAAACATTTATAGACTAAAAAGACTATAAACATTTCAAAAACTAATGACGTTTATACAAGTAAAAAATTGTAGATTGAGAAGTAAATCAATTACAAGATAAAAATTGCCAATATTGAAATTTGAAAAGCACAATGAATGTTATGTATTTTTTTTTCATTAATATATTACGATAACAAAATGAATCTGTATGTGTGGGGAGGGTTTGAATGAAGTTTTTTTTTTGCTTTTTCAAAATACTGACCAGTACCTGACATATGATTGGGGTCACGACCTCGCAGCGCCCCCGCATAAGTGTTGCCTCCTTAAAACACAAAAAAGTTTACTACAAAACCGCGAGCTTCATATGGGAATGCAAAGAAGTTAATAAGTCATCACCGCTCCCTCCTATTGTTATAACTTCAAACTCTTTGCATTACATTCCAGACTAATATTTCACCTAACACAAGTTATTTTCAATGATATCCTTTTCCTAATCATTCAGTTATAGAAACAATTATATCATTAACAGCTTACATTTTCAACTTCAATCCAAAGCAATTAGCTTTATCAAAGAAAACGAGACTATATGTTATCGATGTAAATGATTGAATATCTTTGAAAAATATAAGCGTTTTACTGATAAATTATACAAATGATATAAATCACCTTTTCAGTAAGTATAAACATATACTATGTTGCATTATACAATTATACAAAAACTCAAAGTATGTAAAGTAAAATAAAATTCATGCATTACGTTTAAAACGATTGATATCACTAGAAATATAACTTTTAGTATTTTCTTGAGGTTTTAATTTTGGTAGATGGACATTATAGATGTGCAAAAAGTAATGAATTTCACAAAAAAAATGGTGGCAAGTATTTAAAATGTATTGAATATTATGAAACAAGCATATTCACAATATGAGATTTGATCAGAAATAACTAATTCAAATAATAATCTCAAAATGTTCAATGATAATGCAATAATAACCGAAATACAATTCATATATTACATAAAATAAAAACAATTAGTTTGTTTGTCTTAATTACTAACTCATTGACCCATTTTCAAATCAGTGAAATTAAATAATACAATCATATAAAAAATATCAGACGAACATTTAGGTTGGAACAGATAATAAATGAAAAGTACAAAAATAAAAATCAGTTAATTCGAAACAAGTAAATTAAAGCACAATCTAAAAACAGAAAGAAGCATTGTGCAACAAAGAGAAAGATAATATTTCTGTTCATATGAATAATTGACAAGTAATTAATGTGATGATCAATAAATAAGTCTTCTTTACATATTTCCACAAAAATTTTATAATCTCTTCTAAGACAGTATTTTGATTGTTAATCAAAAAAGTATGTTCTTTCAAAATCAATTATAATAAAAATAATTATCTAATAAATATTGTCTACACTCACACTTTCCAAGTTTTTCGTTAAATAATATTCAACAGTAAAGTAATGTAAAATGGCAAAATTAAATGTATTTGAATACTGTTGAAGAAACAGGAAGTGTAAACGTAGATAAACTATATATTACAAACATTAATAATTAAATTCGGGTTATACGAACATTAGGAAATATGAAAAGGATAAAATATGGAAATTGTGACATAAAATGATAATGTTAGATTAGATATTAATAAATTAAAATTAAATTAATATCATATGTACGACAGTATTTTCTAGCAAACAGAGCATTTATGATTTCGCCCAGTTAGCATTGAATTTGTCGCATTTTTTTTATATTGGCAACAAAATCAGTGATAAACTTATTATTAATATGAAAACGGCTTTTACCTATGAAGTATATTTTTTTTTCAGGAACATTAGCATGAGTATTTATGAAGATTGTTTTATGAAAAATATTTCCTGAAAACTATAAACCTTTTCAAAATTTGGAACAGTAGAAAAATTAAGAGTTTACTTAAATATGAAAATTTAATAATTGAATTTAATCCAAAAAATACTTTTAAATGAGAATGATTAAAATATATATGTACTTTGTGATGATGTTACTTACCCTTGCCACTGGGTGCGGCATTTGAAGGCTGAGGTGGAGGAGAAGCAGCAGCAGCAGCAGGTGTCCCAGCAATACGATGTTGTTTAACTAATGGACAATCACCACCTTCGACTGGATCCAATGCATAAACATACAATATCCCTTCAGCGGAAGCAACAAGCAAACGCAACTGTTTTGATATGCTGAAAAAGTTATTCAGTTAAATTAGAAAAAAATACTAAGAATTCACAACAAAAAAATAAATAAAACTGATACTAACGTTGTTATTGCACAGACATTCTTAACACCGGCAACTGGAAGATGTACGCTAGCAAAGGCCCTACCCTGACTAAAAACGTCAGTAACCTGCGCAGGAAGATAATTTGCACCAACGGATACAGCTTTGCTTAAATAGCCCATCCATCCACCGTCTTCTGAAGATTGTCGGGGCCTAAGAATAAATACATAAATGAATAATTGAAAAGAAAACATGACAAGAATACATAATGAATGAATCTAATACATTTCTTTGGTTGGTTCAACTAGTTTGAAGATGTGCACGGTTTCTGTATTTGAACTACAGCACACGTAAGTTGAACACATTGAAAAAGCCAAGCTGCTGATGGAGACACAACGTTTCACTCCACGCCTGAACTCGTAGAGACGAGCACCATCTCGAACGTTGAACACACGAATCACAGTGCCCTTTTCGCTAGCTGTCACTATTCTGCTACCAGAGTTGTTGAAAGCCAATGCTGCAAGTGGTGAATCGTGAGCAGGGATCATAGTTTTTGCGTGCTAAAATTAAAAATAATCAATAAAACAATGTAATAAATACGACAATTTCAAATGAATGTAGATAAAATAATCACCAAATGGTTTGCATCAAAGATTTGAACCTCTCCAATGGAGCTGGAGCCGGGATATGCGAGGAAGCATTCATCGGTCGATGCAGACAAAGAACATAAGCCCAACGGATTCGGTGGAGTATCCCTTATTGTGTGCAATACTTTCATATCCCTTATATTGTGGATGTAAAGACTTTCTTCCAGGCATACTATTAATCTCTGAAAAAAGAAAACACCGAAAATTAAGTTTTCTTATTGTGCAGGAAATTGAAGTATGTGTCACCATCGAATATGTGCGAGATGGACAAAAAGGGTAAATAATCATTAGCAGCAAATAGCAAAAGAGATGCAAACACGTTTTGCATACGTAAGAAAGAGACAAAGCATGATCAGCTGATGGTAAAGTGAGTGGACACTGAGTCAGTGACGTCATCGTGACACCAAACAAAACATTTACATTCGACTGTGGTGTTCAAACGTCGCAATAAGGTGAATTTTTTTGATTAAATCGTAAAATCCGTTGATTGCCAATAAATATTAATTCTTAATCCTTACCGAATATAAATTTTATGTAAGTTACAAAAAAAAACATATATCCATTGTTCTAGTGACAGTTCAATGACTCTTATTAGAAAGACAATCGTATGACAAGTCTATGCGAGATAAAGCGAATTTCGAATGTACACATAATATAGATAAAAAAAAAAACAAACTCACAGATCTATTCAGTTTAACCGCTAGAATAGTGTTGCTGTAACTATAGTTACATATTTCAGTTCCTCTGTTGAAGTGGCACACTTTCAGCTTCCTAAAAACAAAAACGAAAAAATCATCAAAAAAATTCACACACAAAGCCACATTAACTACACCAAAATCCCCGCGCAAACAACGCATCAAAACACCATCAGCTGAAACAACAACCGCACAACACACACACACACACTAGTCATCATCATCGTTACACCGAGATTGTTATTCGCAACAAAGAAACTGCAAACCTGCACAAAAACCGTTTCGCGATAATCTCGAAACGGACACGTGTCTCGACCACTTTCGACGACACGATCACGCACTAACGATCCCTTTAGGCGCAAACGACAGACTTTTTGTCCGCCGATAGTTTAGTCGGGTTCTTAATCAGCATGGAGATGTATGCAAGTGCGCAAATTGTAACGACTCATTATACTCGCATACTGATTGAGAACCCGGCCAAACTATCGGCCGACAAAAAAGTCTGTAGTTTGCGCCTAGCCTTACACGACTTTCGATACATTTGGGGACCTCTTTTTTCGATTTCAAACGTTGCGAAAGTTTGAGAAATTGTAGTTTGTCGCCGTCCTACGCGTTTCGGGGTGCCGAGTCGTGCGCAAATTGACCAATCCGTTGGCCAATTCGCGTCATCGTCAACACACACATATGTGTATGGTTTCGCAACCATTTTCATCGTCGTTTTTTACGTTAGAAAATATTTGGAAATGAGTCTTGTGTTTTCGCGGTGGATTAAGTGTAAGAACAGATGTGGCGTATGTTCGAAGTGAACGAGTTTTATGATGAAGATTTGTAAATAAGGGATTGTTTTTCAAGCTTTTTATTTGAATATTTTTAGTTGGAGAAAGCAAAGTCGAAAGGTTTTTTTTGTTGTTGCCGTAATGTCAACTGTAGAGGTCGATGGTGTATTCGTTTAAAAATAGTGCAGAAACGCATGAAAAACAAAATAAAACTGAAAAAATAACGAATAAATTTCCATACGACTTAAAAAAATGAAGTAATTCAAAATTTCATCAGAATAAATTATAAAGCAAAATATAAAAATCGATTCCATACAAAATCAAACATTGCGACTTCCGCGCAGTGTTACCGCCAATCGATTCAAAAAACAAATAAATACGATTACTCACCCACGAAAACATAAACAATGCGTTGTAAAAATATAACGAAATCCACAATTTTATTATACATATTTACAAAAAATACTAGGAACATTACGTATATCGTTTTCTAAAACGACTACAGTAGTTCAAGGTGAATATGCATCATCGCCGGATGAATATTTTGGAGGACGATCGAAAAAAACCCGGTTAGAAATGTTTACTCGACCCGAATATGTATTTTTTCAAGCTTTTTTTCTCAAAAGCAGCAGCATCGTTTTTTTTCGCGTTATCAATCGTGCAAATTGAGTGTTTATTTAATCCACGATTCACAGCGATGACGTCGACTGGAGGCCACAATTTTCCATTCCCATAATGGTCGTAATTTCAAATTAAAAAAAATGGAAATCAATAGAAATAAAACGCGAACGCGCAAAAGTGAAAAGCAATTACAGTACACGCGTACAAATGAATAAACGCAGGATAAATACGCATTAATTACAGAACGTATCGATTCAGTTATTATATCGGCGTTTTTACGTAGCGAAATCGAGGGCATGTCATTTTATCGATGGGATGAAAATAGTTTTTCGCCATTCTTCGACATCATAACAAAGGCAAACTCGACTAAATGTCAAGTGTATTAGCAATCAACTGATGACGCAACGGTGGACATTTATTTTTCGAATCATAATTGTTGTTCGTTGATGTATTTATTGCGCTTAAACGGAAGAGGGCCTGATAAAAAGCCCATAAAAGATTAATTATTGTTAATGTTCGAAAAACAAACAACCATCATTTCAGATAACAAAAAACAAGAGTCAATCGAAAATCAAATGCCGACTATTCAAATCGAGTTCATTGTATTCATCAAAAAAGCATAAACAAAAACACCAGAATATGATTACACGCTCGTCCGTTATCGCTACATTTGATTAACGCGAAAACTGCAATCGCTCGCTAATTGAATATTTATAATTTGCTAACACATTTCGAGGTTATATTTACTCGATCGTAACAGAACCGTTACGACAGAATATTCAACGCGGTTCGAAGTCCTTCGACGAATTTTTCTTTCGACGAATTGCGAAAACAGAAAATGAGATTTGATTTTAGAACGGAGTTTGAGAGGCGACGACAGACAAATAAATGCATTCGTTCGTTTTCACGTAATGTGCACGCTCGTTATTACGAAAGATTGTTCGAATACCGATAAAAACGCTCGTTTCGAATATTCGTAATGGCGTATTTTCGGGTTTGATAAACGTCTTGGCATGGTCGTGGATATGTTCGAAATTCAAAATAAAATTCGAACGTCCGAGCTGCAGGTTTATAATTGGAAACAATGGCGATCGCGAATGCATCGATGCATGCGAGTGTACGATATTATTCTGAATTAGATTATCGTCATTTTTTAGAACAAAAGCATACGATGACACATCGAAAATTGTATTTTTCACAATAAGAAAATATATACAAGTTTATTTTTATACGGAGGATAAGTTTCAGAGACTTGTAAAAAAATGTATGGTGATGGTGACTATATAAAAATTGATAAGTTTCATCGGTAGATTGTGATGGAACTAAATCAGTGACGGCATAGGCAAATAAGGCAATGCCCAATAATGGCAAATTCTGAACAGTGCCATAATAAATGGTAATTTTGATGTTTGTAATGCATGTCGACGTCCAATCCCCATAACATTCTTTGTTTATAGTTCTTTCAAAAAAAAATCGTTTCGAGAAATTGAATCATATTTCTAGAGGTGACATTTAGAACTTTGCCATAACGGCGGCACATTGTTTCAGGACGTCATTGATCAAAATATACTTTGTGTAATAAGGCAAAATTTCACCATGTGAAGCCACTATAACTATAATTGTAAACTGGTTTACTCTTGATTTTACCATTGTGGCATAATACTTTTTTTTACAACATTATAAACTGAAAAAAAAAAAACAGTTATATTTTTTAACCGTATTATTTCGAAACAGCGTAAAGAATTTTAGAGACACACACACACACTCAAAATCTTATATAAATCATCCATTTTACACGCTGAAATCAAATTTTCAAAACCCACGGAAGCGCACAGCAAATGCATCAGCGGGGAGTGCAACCGACAATATGCCATTATGCAATTACGTGCACCTTTCGCGACGACCTCCGGGTCGCACCTAATGCAACACCGAATCGGACCACCATACGAAATTGTTATTAGCGCCAAACGAAGGACGGATTGGCCAACGCGAAATCGTCAAAAACAAATCTCGTATTATAATACGCGATTATGCAACCTTGGCCGGTGCGAATTGTCGAAGCCTACGCGTTCTTCCTGGATGGAAAAAATGTGTGTATGTTCGTCACGAAATGGTCGACTCGAAAGTGAAAACGGTAACAAAAACGCAAGTGGATATGGTATGCGCGTTTCGTAGAGTGTGGTTCGTAGCCTTGGAGGGTTTTGGACGAATTTAGATAAGGGAGAATTGATTTTAATTGTTGGGGATGCGGGAAGGTTTGTGGAAGGATAGTGGTTTTTTTTGGGTAGGATGCAGATTAGCTAATATATGGGATCCGAAACGGGATATTTTGAATGTGATATATTGTACGCGATGGTTTACAAAAGTGAGATTAGATGGGGAAAAATTAAGTGCTTCTTTGTCATCTTGCAGACCACTTATTGTTAGTATTTTGCTCATTGTTTAGTGCCGAGAAATATTTTTCGAAGAAACTAGCTTTTATATTGTAATATTTTCGACTTTTGTATAGAAAATGTTCACGAAAATCCCTATTGATAAAATCTGCATATTATTGTAACACTAACAATAAAACTATCCAAATTTCCCAAAACTCATAAATCACAGGATTACCAATACACAATGAAGTTAAGTGACTAAAAAAAAAAATACTGAAGATTAACAAGCTCAAACATCCTGACCCAAAACAAGCACTAGATCCCTAAATCTCATTCTTCAAACGAAAAAGACTAGAAAGCAGTCTAGACGAAAATTTGCAATACATATTTACACATACAATATCGATTCATCCAAAACACACAAAACCGAACAAGACAACAGCTGTTCATACAAAAAAAAAACGAATCTGACCGAACAACAAACTCAATGAAAATCGAACGCACCATAAAAAACCCATAATAGTTCCAGTCCGCTAGCCGGCGGCGACGGCCCATAAACACCACAACAAACACCATAGGCCCCTCTCGGGTCTTCGCATTGCCCGATCCGGTTGTTGCGAAACCTTCGTCAATAATTACGGCATGAGCGCTGGTCTCCATCGTCGAGGAAACTGTGTCGCGGAGAAGATGTGGTGTGACCCGCTTAGGAGACGAGCCTTCCAGTTCGATGGTGGTTTTCGAAAACGCGTTTTGCTACATGATGGTCGGTTTACCGTTTCTGGGATTCGTTTTATGTGTTTGTTTTGTTTGAGGTTGTTTTTATTATAATATGTTAAAATCGAATGTCGTATAAAAAGTTTTATGAGCGTTGATGTAAAAAGTCTTAAGTGGTATATTTCCTGATTTGATTTATTTTTTGGTGTTATAAATATGGTACAGTCTTTATGTGAATCTTCAAGATCAACGTTCAAAGGTTCAAAGACCAGCTTGTTCTCATCACAAACAAAGAAACGGCTCGATCGAGAACGGTTTTCTTGTGCGAGTCGTTTTCTCGGAATATAACTTGTACGGCGATCGTGCAATCCTACTTTCATTACGAACAATCATCGTCGTCGATGATTGCAGTCATCGAGTCGAACGTTTCCACAGCGATTCCGTCTTTTGATAAGTACAAGAGATTTTGCAAACTTTTACCACACGTCTAAAACGCCATCCTATAATACTTGAAAAACATTCATAAATAACTCTGATAATATAATTACGATATTGAATTTTAAAAACAAACAAGCCAACTCAAATTATGAAGCACGTTTTATTATTCAAATAGACAATTAATTATTCTTTCAATGAAAATAAACATCGATACTAGTCCAAACGTTTTCCATGAACGACTCGAATGACCTTTGAAGTCTAATTTATTCTAGAGGCTTTCGCACATCACAAGTCCATATTCAAGGGCCATCCATTTACGAAAATAAATAACCTAATAATCCAAACGAATCGATAGATCACATCCATTGTTCCTAGAATGTCCTTCGAGAGTGAGAGGCGAATTTGAATGTACTGGCACATTCATATTAGCCACAGAGGCGGATTTTAATCGCCAAATTTTCATGTGAATTGATTTGATTAATGAATATTTTAATACTGGAAAGGTTAATTGTAGGAGAATAGAGATCAATTCGTACGAAAATCATTGAGACGTTTCGTAATACGGAATCGTTAGGCAAGACGTCGTGATCTAGTCCAGTTCCAATTCGGTGATTTATCAGAGACGATTTGACAATGTCAAATATGTGTTCGTCGTATCGAAATTACGCTGGGTCGTTTTGTATACGTCGATTAATTTCATGCTTGGTTGATTCTAGTTTTTGTATTAGAAAAATATTCTTGAAAAGTTATCGACGTTTCGTGACCCGACCGATGCGTTATTGCAATAAAGAGCGTTTGGCGTCATTAATGCATTTCTTCAAAAGATTTGTCATGAAACGTCTACAATGAAATTTAATAGCGAAACTGTTCAAAGTCAAGGTATTACACGTTGTGTAATTGCGTGACAGAAGCATAAAAACACTATCATAAGTGTTACTTAAGTACACTGTTCAACGAGCACATCGATACAACGATACATAATCAATGAAAATATTAAATATTGAACTCCAAATTCCATACAAAGCAAAATATTCAATTGAATGAACGAACATTAGAGGCCGTCCATTGTCCCGCGGCTGCACCTCATACACCGATCCTCGACATCTACAAAAACCACGGACAAAGGCAATTACCTAGGAGCGGAGAGTGAGACCACAGCAACCAGCGAGCTGCTGAAGAGCCGCTCCACCAGATAGGTATCCTCGCCTCCATTCTTGGCGTAGATTTCCTCGAGCCCATCATCAGGTCCGAGGGAAAACAACCGGTACCCCGATCCACAACCAACAGCTAATGATCTGCAAGCGAAAAAAAGGCAAAATTAACACAAAGGATAGATAAAACAGTCGATAGACCTCTTTCTGTTAGCACAAGGTCGATATGTCGGACAAATGCAACCAAGGCGACTGACTGCAAATGAACTGGGCCCTCGTCAATCGATAACACCCGACAGAGCTCGGCTCTTTCGATGTAAAAAAAATATATTACAAGTCGATTCTATAATATTTAAATGGAAAATTACTATGATAATAAAACACAATCGAGACTTGAGCGTTACACGTGTATTATATAATGAGAAAGTTCATAGATTAAACAAAGCGTTCAATAATTAATTACGTGGATCAAATTGTAAGCACGTTCGTCAGACACTGCAGATAAATTATCAACGTGTCAACAATACATCACGTATATTGACTGTTAGATAAGATCGAAGTAATCCCGAAGCAATTTGAATTGTTAATAACGACAAAAAATAATGGCGATTCGAACGACTTTCGGTTGTGCTGTGTGCGAGAGCGTGTTCTGCCAGAGATTTCACGGTCAAGTCGACGATTTAACTCGAGATTATTGCATAATGGAAAACACAACGTTGTAAATAAATACATACACACACAACAGCGACAAAGTCGAACCAGAAATAGACCGCGGTATCCATCTAGATGCGAATAATGCGAAAATTCCCGCCAACGTTTTTCGATTCGTACGCCACGAGAGAGCATCGGTCAGGTGAAGGTTCTGGATTACCGCCAGAGCTCAAAAGCATAATAGAAATTATGTAAATAACGATTAATCGATTACAAAATGGAAATTATTTGAAATTAATGCATGGTATATGACCTGCCGAAGCAGGAATTGCATTAATCAGTCAATAAAATAATTTGTATTTTTTTCGAATGTGTACCAAATACAAATGGTTATGATGACATCATGGGTTCGCGAACGCGTTTACCTGTGAATAAAAAGGCAACCTTGGAACGAGCGTATCAGCTGTTCGCAATTGTGGCGTTCGCGAATTCTTTGTTTGCGAATAGGACAATTTTAAAAACAAAAACAAAGCGTCGATAACTAATCTCTCCTACATTCGAATTCTTCGCGGAAAAACAGACACGCCACGCACAAACATTTTTATTACCCCGACGCGTAAACAACTCTACGTATCAATAAACAAACACCGCAGGAAGCGGAGGTATTCGAAAAGCGAAAACATTGACAAAATCGAATGTTTGCATTACAGCAGTTGCTCTATCGCCAGATGTTCAAAGCGTAATAACCGCCTTTTCGTCAAGATTTTGGCATCGCATCACAATGCGAACTGCAGCAATGCCGAGGCGACGTTCACCCCGACAATTCGAAAAACCGAAGGATCGCGCCAATTGTCGATTCGAATACGAAAACGGACCTAGAGACCGTTCCGTTACAAGGTGATCGCTATCGGATACACCTGCCATGGCCGCGATACGCCTTCGCTGGGAACAAAACCATAATACTGCGCCGTTCGAAAACGCGCGCCATTCGAGGGTCCGAATCGTCGCTAGGCGGCCGTGAAAATTTGTGTCGATGACTCGGGTTATTGCATCATGTGTGTTGTTTTTTTGTGTGTCAGAGCGCTGGCTGGCCGCCGTTTCACCGCGCGAAACTTCTTTGTTTCGTCACGTTCGCGATATATGCGTCCTTCCTTTGTGATCGCGATATCACGGGGGTGGCGATTCGCGATTCCGCTGCGCGTGCGCATCGAGTTTACAAACAGTAAACAAATTACGTAAGTGGGTCACCCGAAAAGTGCGATCTAATTTCCAAATTTCGATTTATCTTAAAAAACGATCGATGTGTGCTAACGTCACGTCAACAAAAGTCGAACGATTTCTTTGTTAGGACCAACTGTCACTTATGTTTACGGATCAATTTTAAGTATTCGAGCAAAAATGCGCTTGTATGTTATAATAACAACGCACGACTAGGGATTAAAATCGCTTGCAAGGGTGCGACGTATCGATCAGCGAGGGCGGGGGCGTAAAGGGTGTGAGGGTGTAGTGGGTAAATGCACTTCAATTGCAGTTCACTTACGTGCAGTCTTGATTAAAATTGACGAAACAACCCCCGGAATTCGCGGCGTCAGCGGAGTGGGAATGGGCGGCGAGTGTCATGGGGCTGCACGAACGGCTGCTGCGAAAATCTGCGGGCGGCCGCCGCGGCCGCTGCTCGCACCAGCACTGCCAACCTCCCCCACCACTATTCCGCAATGAAAACAAAAGTGTCGAAACATTCACGTGTACGGCCAGCTTTGTTTATCATGATGCGTTAGAATTTGTTATCGTTTTGTTTTTTAATATTGATGTAAGTTTTTCGATTTTGGAAATTTGATATGTTTTGTTTTTGTTGAAAATTATTTTGTTTTGTTGTTGGTCGAATTTTGGTGTTTTGTTGCCGTAATTGTGTCACACGTTTGTTTTGACAGACCACGTGAGGTTATATTTGACAGCGATGGGTAGGAAAATCCCCGGGAAGAAACATAGAGGGGTGAAAGATCCTTATAAACAACATGCCGATAGACTTGCTGCGTTAGTGAAATTTTTTTTGTATCAAATGTAATATTCGATTGTCTTACAGTCTTCATGTTTTAGGTTGAAAAGCAAAACAAATAAGGCTCCATTTCGACCAGATGATCAACCGATTCCTAAAACTCTGATAGAATTAATGAATTGGAAAAACAAAAAATCTCCCAAAGAAACCCAGAAAGAAAAAAAAGAGCAAAAAAGTTCAATAAAAAATAAAAAAATACAAAAAAGTATGGTTTTCACATTGCCATGAGTAAATAATTCATTTTTGATATTTAAATATTTTTTGTATGTTTATTCAGAAACGCCCAGCAAAAATCTTTCAAATCCTATCAATAAGCTTAAAAAACTCGATGGAGAATCTAAAAAA
This sequence comes from Hydropsyche tenuis, assembly GCA_009617725.1. Lineage (NCBI taxonomy): Eukaryota > Metazoa > Arthropoda > Insecta > Trichoptera > Hydropsychidae > Hydropsyche > Hydropsyche tenuis. The sequence continues at coordinate 5,637,801 of VTON01000004.1, forward strand.
AGTTTTAGTATTCGTATCAATGAAGCCCTCAAAACGTTAAAAAGAGATGCTACATTTAAAGATATAATGGACGATATTCCAAATGAGGTTTGTAACACGTATTGAAGTTAAAATATTTTAAAATTAGACTGTAAAATGTTCATTTTATGATTTATTTTAGATTAAAAATCCCAGAAATGAAGAAACAAGAATTGTCAAAAAGAAAAAGAAAAACGGTAATGAAATAAGATTGACTAAATCACAAAAACGCTATCAAAAGGAAAAGTTAAAAAAGGAACATATTAAAGAGGTTTTTATTTCTTTTTATTATTGTTAATATTTATGATGATAACGATAATTCAAATTCAGCATTGATTCAAATCTGAAATTATTATAGATGAAAGAAATGGATAAACTATATGTAATAAAAAAAGATGATATCAAATTCGGAGAGATTGTACACGAACCTCCATCCCTAAAAATTTTACCAAGAAAAGCAGAAGCTTCTGATGGAGCTCCTCGTGTAAGCATTGATTTGAATCTAATTGTAATTGTAAGTGTAGATAAAATAAATTTTACCTTGAAATAATTTTGTTTCAGCCCGCTCGAAAAGATTTGTTATTGAATAAACTATTCGAGTCGAACAGTACTCAGTCGATATCTGTTAATAAAAGTGTACGCGATAACACGCTTATGCACTTAAACAAAAAAGGTTTTGACTTGAAAGGAAAACGAAAAGATCTTCCCGATAAAATAAGAAGAAAATTAGACGAATCTCGCAAAGAAGCCATAGAAGCTTATAAACAGATGAAATTGATTGAAAAATCGAAACAAAGAGAAGTTTCATAGTGTATATTCTTTAGTAGTGTAATATGTATTAATTGAAAATATATAAATTTTTGATGTTTTTGTTCATTTACATTTTTTTTATTTTGTTATCCATATTATACAACAGATGTCTCTTGTAAAATGAATATATTTGAAAATAAAATATCGATTTCTTATCAAAAATCTATGTATTAATTTGAAATTGTTCGAAAGTTTGTGAAGTCAGAAAAAATGTATGTTATTTATATTTATGAATGATTCATTTATCATAGAATTAAATTCCAATGTTTCAGATTTATTTGAAAAAAAATTCGAGTTTTAAGTTTTTAAATCGAATTCTAAATTTCTCGGAATGAAAAAATTGTTTTAATTTTAATTTTCATAAAAATTTAACATTCAAAATTGAATACATATTCAAGAATGAAATGTAAATAATTGATTTTCGCGTTAACTATCAGAAACTTATTATTGACCATTTTAAATTCGTTATTTTTTCATGACTAATCAAAATCGAAGAAATTTTTCATTTAAATTATGCAAATCTGACAATATACGTATACTCCAAATTTTTACAAAACTTCAACCTTGGGATGCAAATCTCGGTGGGTGTCAAAAGGTCAACAATCGTTTATTAATTATAGACGACAAAAATGGAATGTTCAGAGGAGAATCTGGAGCTAGCGTCACGGAGAAAACGCCCTGACCCACTTTCTTTTATTTGCTTTCAATTTTCGGATGGTTTCAGGCGGCTATCAAAAATTTAACAACTCTGTAATTCAGCGATGAGAAATTTCACTTTTTTTCAAGTATTCAGAAAAACGTGTTTCAGTTTATATAATTTTTGGATATAATTTATGCGAAATTCGGTATTTCCGAAGAGTGGAAATAGTGGAAGTTTGTTTTCCTTCCGTAAACAAAGCGGTGTCTTTTATCTTTTTTTTAAAAAACGTTAGATGTCCTGCCGTGAACTGTTGACTTTTTCATAATTCAAACTAGATGACCTCGCCTTTACTTCACGCCAATTCTTCACCTGCTTGACCTTAGCCCAAATGCGAATTCGTACAATTTATTCGCGATAATTTTTAAATATTATATGCATACCAATTTCATTCATACACTGTTACAAGTTACAATAATTTCGTATTCAGGTATCAGGAGCTTTCACATATACGTTTTAATTTGTTAATTTATTTGTAGTCAAAATGTTTTTATAAATTGTAAAATAATAATATTTTTGAATATTGAAGATTAAAACTATTTTTTCATACAAAAAAAACCATGATTTCTTCAAACCAATGCTTCAACAATAAAAAAATATCTTCATCTTTTTTTATTACTTAGGACTCTTAGGTGAACAATCGATACTATTATTGTTATTTCATATTGTTTAACCTTTGATAGAAAAATTATTGCGGACAACTGTTTCGAAAGTGGTAAAGATTGCGACACGGAATAAATTACCCATCGATGTTAAAATATTGCAATTACGCACCAATGGTGTCCTTCAACTAAACTCATTGTCAGATTTTACTTTGACATTGCTCTGACAAAACAACAATATTGCACAACCTGCCAAACAAATAAATCATCGAAATTTAATGAAACCTGATACAACATATTAACAAATGTCAAATACGAATGACTCGAATATTAGTAATTTATAACTTTTGACTGAAATTTGCAATACGTTCTAATACAAAAATAAAACAATTATTTATTGATTATGTAAAGCAACCTCTATTTCGTTACCTGTATAACATTGAATTGAATTCGCAATCTAGTCTTGATATTTTAATTACGCGAAAGACCATCTTCATTATCACATTCTGACGAAATGAAAGGTCGCCCGCACATTTTCCCCGATCTATTTTTTCATGTGACGACCGTTATCACCACAGAGACCTGAATTGTAAAATTCACTTTGAATTATAGTCACGTGGTTTTATGGCAGCCATGAGATTACAGCCATGAGTGGGCGACGCCAACACTTAAACCCACAAATGATTGTTTTGCTTCTAATAAAAGACACTTCTTTGCTCTGCACTGCTTGTAAAGAGATTAAGGCCATAAGTCGTTCAGCTGAAACTTCTTGTTTTTCACATCGAAGCTTATCTCGCTTTGACGTAATTGAAAAATGTCCGAAAATTGCGATCATGGAACGTTAATTATATTATAATCTTCATAATTTTTTTAAGATATCCATTGTAATTTTCATTTGCATTTTATTCAACAATTTAAAAAGTAATATTTATCTTAATTCCAGTATCGATTTCTGAAATTTTGATAATAAAATAAAATCGTATGTTTCGGTTTGAAATTTGAGTTTGTTTACAAGTAAAAGCAACGAAGTTTGTGAATTGTAAAATTTAATAGTTTTATTTATTGTCAGTTGTTTCCATTGTGTTTTATTGCTTAATTTCCTTGTTTTTCGTCTTATTCATTATTATATGTGGTATAAAGATGATCCTATTTTCCTTAGTAAATTGAATAATAAGTTTATTCATAACATTAATTTTAATAATTAAATCTTTATTGCATGTACTGAAAAAATATGAATTAACTTATTTCAGATTTGATGTTAACATAGAAATATAATGAATCAAGTTATGAAAAAAAAATTGAAATCAAATTTATAACATTTTTGCAGCGTTTAGAATTTAAGTTTTCTTCTTCCCCGCTCGTTAAAATCTTTTAAACATTGTACAATTGGATTGTTCGAAATTAATCGAATTACAGAACAATGAAATTAATAATTCCATAAATTTAAAATATTATTAAACTTATTTCATATATTATTTGCAAAAAGTCATGTCACGAAACAAAAAACACATAGGCGACAAACGCTGTAATTGGATAAGGTCAAAACTATAATTCCAATATCTTTTTGATAAAAATGTTTACTAGTCAGTCGTGTGCTATGATTAACGAAACATTCAAAATGACAAAAGGCCGATTAAAATAAATTTCCCGCTTGCTGAAAAATTTAACACATCTAATGAATTTTTGCACGCGAAGGCACGTGGCAAAAGCGATTCTTTAATTGGCGATAAGTCGCCATTCTTTTTTTTTTAAAGTCAATTGGTCGTTTAAATTGTCCACCATCATATTTATGAAACATAATATATTTGATGTGATATTCTTGATTTTTATTTCTCAATTTATATGTATAATAATTTCAACTATATGAATTAACTAATTAATTTTTTCGTTTAAAATTCTTTGAAACTTAATGAGGCATTTCAAAGCATATTAATTGAACTGTCGTAATTTTTATGAAAATTTTCAATAGTTACTTTAATTTAAAATGAAACATAATTATTTCAAAAGTGTCATTACATTGAGCAAAAAAATAATACAATAAAAATTTGATATCCTTCACATACATACATCGGTGGATTCCTAACATATTTCCATAAAAACCCATTGGCCAAAATCAATCGACGCAAGCTTCCTGATTGCGAATTTGGCGCGATGTCCCAACGACAAATCGAAATTCAAATTCGCAGAACGGTTCAACGTTCGAACCGATCGACCGTGACTGCAATTGCAACACCGACAACCGTTCTAAGGTCGTTAGATATCGTTATTTTGATATTTATCCGTATGTATGTGTATTTCGGTGAATTCAGACGATGTCGTTGAACTTCGACAATACATCCATTTCGGAATTGGTGTTGTCAATTTTCATTTCCCTGTTGGACAATTTAGGTTTATGCAATCGAAAGTCAGCCGATTCGATATGATTTATTTAGTTTTCGATGATTTTTATTTGGCGGATTGTGGATTTTTATATTGTCAATGCACAATATAATTATAAAGAAGTTTAAAGTAAACTATTTAAGTTTTATATAAAATTAAAATCGAGAGTGGATCTTAATATTTATTTTCACATAAACGAAATGAATATGGTTCGTTAGTTCAAATAAATTTTTGTTTGATCATGTAAAGTTATTTTTCATCTGGTTAAAAACATTGTTATAAATTTTCAACAGTAATTAATGTTAAAAATATTTGCTCTTCAATAAATTACAGTTAACATAAATCTCGTTTGTATGACTGTTTTTCATTTAGGATTTATTGTGATTTTTTGTACGATAAACCTTAAAGACACACTTGGCAAACTTTTTGCTGTCCATCCTGAAATATTTTTAAATTTGTATTTGGACAAGTAAATTATACGAAGTTGTTATTTGTACAAGACCACATTAAGCATATTAACCAACTATCTCCATTAGATAAAACGGCGTCATATAGTCTATTAAAAACACATTTTCTCACTTGAAAAATGGAGTAAATTAAACAATAGATCATAAAATTTTATTTACAATACTGAAATTTATGTTAATCGGTTACTGAAAACATACATAATTCATCGAAATTTGCTAATTTTTGTAAAAATATTGCGATTTAAAATAATGCAAAACCATGACGAAGACAACATGTGTATATAAATAATACACACCGCTTAGAAATTCGCTAGTTGGTAATATGCGGAACCGACAATATTTTGAAAATTTGTCGATTTGACGAGCTTTTGTCCATCTCGGCACGCAAATGTAAAACGAGCTAATTAACTAAACAACTTCGTCATAGATAATTGTTCTTTTTGTTATATATAATTACGGAAGAAACTTTTTCCTTTTTGTGCTCCATTTTTTAGTAAAAACAAATGAAATCTTGGTAAACACAATTCTCGAGCGATATGAATAAACACGAAATTTTCGCAATCTGATTCATCCTCGCTCGTTTGAATCGAGATATTTGCACGCAATATTGTTTTATGATGTTGATAGATATTTCTAGAATCGTAAGAAATCTTGTTTTCTGACGAAATCTTCATTCAGACTTCTCATGAAGCAAATATTTTCAGCGTACGGGATGTGCTGATATCACATATTTTAAAATCGGTACGATTTCGATTTCGGTCGGAATTTCGTTTGCTCGATTTATTCTTATATACAAAATAGGTTTATGTTATGTATTCACATGGAATGTATTTATTTGTTTTAATATTAAATTAATTTGTAATTTAGATTAATTTTACATCTTCATTGTGTACTTCTACGGATGAATCAATAATATTATATAAATCTATAGAAAAAATATAGATCAAGAAATTAAATATGTATGCTACCTATTATATTATAATAATATTTTAATTTTTGAAAAATATTTTCTGAACAATATTTATAATCAGATTTTTTAGAAAAAAAATTTGAATTCTCTATTAAATAATAAATGTGCATTATTTTCAATTGAAATAGACAATAATTCATAAAAACGTAGACACCCCTAATTTACAAATAAATATTTACAATATCGCACAGTCCCATTCGAAAAATATTTACGATTTCCAGTCTAGATTCGCGCTTTTATAAATAAACTACACGCTCAGATTTCAGCATTTTTCATTACCGTGCGTCACAACACGCGCGATATTCCTAGGAAAGAGCATCCATTGTCGGTGAATGATACACAACAAATTGTTATGATAAACTCGAGAACGTATTTCATAGAAAATCCGTTCCGGATACCGATGACCAAGGTTTATTTTCTTTCAAACCAATGCCGGAATGAATTTTCATGAGCGCGCCGGCCGAGCAAACGACGAACAATGCACCTGAATTATCGCGTTTTCAGCGTGATTTTTCATTTCGGAGCTTGTTTTTTTGAATGTTATATTGTATAAAGCTTGTCGCCTTTGAAAGCCCCTTTCTCTCTCTGCGCATAAGCATAAAGTTTTACAACCTGTTTATTCAGTTGACAGACCGTATGACGCAAAATATTCGCATTCACGTGATCGTGTTCGCATTGCGCACGAGCCGCGATTAAAAGACAAAAAAAAGTAATATAAATTTATTTTATTTGAAATCGACGCTAAACGAAAAAGGTCGTTTATATTCAAATTTTCGACGTGAGCTTCGATTATATGTTGTAGTTAGAAAAGTTGATTTCAGTTGAATTTATATCGAAAGCTAATGCCGAGTAAATGTTCAGGATGTAATTGAACGTAAAATTTATATTATGATTATCATGATTATAAATTATTATGTCAAATTTATTGATGATGTTCTTATATTTATTTTCGGTCAGTTACATCAGTGATATTATTTTTTTTTTCATGTAATGAAATTGCGTGCCGGTGACCGTCATTATCAATAACCTTACCCTTGCTTCGTTTGTGACATAACGCAATATTCATATTTACCTTGCCCTAACTGCGATTACAAAGCATTTTAATGAGATTGCAATATGATACTTACATAGATATGTTTATATTATTATAATTTGTATTGGAAATAATTCGCAGAATCCGCTAATACGTAAAAATTTTTTTTTTTGTTCTTAGTTAATTGATAAACTTATAAAAACAATCATAAAATGAATAGACTTTATTTTCAACTCGACTGATTCTTGCTTTAATTGATTCAAAATGGAACAATTTGAAATTTTTATCACACTTTCTAGGTTATTTTTAAAACTAATTTTCATATTTTTTGATTCATAGAACCGTCATTGAAAATATATAATTAAAATTCAAAATAAAATATTAATATTACCCTTTCATTGTAAAATAACATGATAAATTTAAATCAACATTAACAAGATTGCATGTAATATAAAAACAATTATGTGCAAGATTTTTATATTACCACAACTTGAGTCATTGAATTAAAAATTATATTAAAGGTAAACTTTCTTAATGATATCATTGAACTATTCATATTTAAACGGATTTTCCTCAAAAAAAAAAAAAAAAAAAAAAAATAATTAATGGAAAAATATGTGTTTTCCAATTCCGTCTGGGAAATTGACAAGTATATGTATGTCATAAATGTTATTTATGTTAAATTGTTACAATTACGATAATTTTTTTGTATTCAAAAGATATATATATGTGCGTATTATATGTATGATATAGTGACGTTAACGAATATTTTATAAAGATAGTCCGATAATTAAGAATTAAAATTTCCATAAGGAAAATGCTTGACCTACATAACAATAAGTGTTAAAACCCATAAAATAATTTTTTTGGTCCAAATTTTATTAATAGAAAAATTAATTAATTTGTTTTATCACTTTTATACTAAAAAAACAATATGTCAAATAAATTCAATCGATTTTTTATAACTGTTTTCTCAATGTTTCATGTATCAACATTTTAGCAAACACACCGTGCGTACAAAACAAACGCAATTTTACAACGACCTCGCAACAGGTTTTCCGATGCACCAAGTCCCCAAAAAAATAAAAACATTTACGTACAATATAATTTAGTGACTTAACAACATTCCAGCACAAAAAGGATCGGCCATCGCCGAAAAATCAGCAACCAACAAAAGCTTCACGCGGTCAAGAGGCCAAAGATCGCTTTTCGGCTCGGTCATCGCAATGATGATAGCATAACGAGACGGCGGTCATGAGGATGGCCGTCATGTCCCTGGTGTTGTCTGCTGTCTCACTTTTAATTGGAGTCACATGAAAACAATCAGCACGAGACAAATGGCGCGCGACTCGTTGAGCGAATCTCGACGATTTGTTCAATGGGCGTAGATCGATCGGTTTTGTATGTGTGTGTGTTCGTTTGGTGATGGTGTGGTTGTTGGGGGTTTTTGTATTTTTTTGTTGTTGTTCTGGTTAAATGTGTATTCGAGTTTGGGATTTTTAGGTCGACGCTTAAAAATTTCGTGATTGATTGAAAAAAAACAGGCAAATTGAGGTTTTTGTTTTTTTTTATATCAATTTGATTTTGATGTGAATTGCTGATATAATTTTTTTAATAGAATCATCAATTTTATGTCTAATATGATCGATCAATTATTTAAATAGTTTTGCATTTAAAACATTCGATTCATATTCATAATATACGAAATTTTTTTTATCACATTTTGAAGATCAAATTTATTTATATCAAAATTTTTATTTTTATTATAATAATTCAAACGCTCCATATTTTTCTGAAATGTGTTGACCGTTTGTGATTTAGTAAGAAATTTTTGAAAATATAATTAATTAAAAATAGTTTTATTCTTTTCGGTCGTAAGTGCGAACCGTCGTAAATCGAGAGCCACCTGTAATTAAAAAATCGAGGATGAATTATCGATTACCTACTCGATGATTACTCGATTACTCGATTATCTTTATCGAGTATGAATTTTATTTATATTGAACATTGTTATAGTTGTAAAAAAAATGTAGAGAAAAACTTACGATATATTATAATATATTAACTACAACAAACCATTCTTCTTATATGTAAATACCATTTAGAATAATTACATGCGATCTTTATCCCCATTTACATTCTTAATAAAAAAAAGCTATTAAAAACTCGACCCTAAATAAAAACAAAAAAAATCCGAAAAACCTGAAAAAAATACCTGCATATTTCCCATGTAAACGTCACTCGGATGACGATAAGACACGCCCTCTTACACATCCGAAAAGTCATCTTTGAAATACGAGGAGGGCCGCGGTCGGTGTCAATGCGAGTCAACTTCCAAAAGTTGACACCAATCAAACGCTATCAGAAGAGAATTCGGGAAAAAAAGCGCGCGCGTCACGTGTGGACTTTTCGTCGGTCGCCGGTCACGTGGCGGTCGAAATAAACAAATTAATGGCCACTTTCGATGATGGTGACGATGATCGCGGCCTCTCCGTCGATGATTTATGGCTTGAATGAGGTTTCGATAATTGTCGAATCGAATATTTGTCGGGTTGATTGAATTTTGTCGTTGACTTTTTTGTGACGATGTGCTGAAAAGCTCAATTTGACATTCTATGTTATATTTTCAATTCATATATAATTTAGGTATTAAAATTTTCCGGTTGATATGAAGATGGCACCAATTATTTATATATGCGAGCATTTTTTCCGTTCTCAGTTTAATGCGAAATAATTAAATATTTATGGGATTTTCTTAACTTAATTGTTTTAATACAAGGTCAGTATTGCACTTTTATTACCATATATAATTTATTTATGGAGGCACTTTACAATGATTGGGCTATTCACATTTTAATCTGAATAATATGTTTTTGTTGCGTTTATCGTACGTATTTGTTCGAAACCAATTTTATTGGTGGTATTAGTTATCTTATATGCACAATAAATAGCACGTGGATATTTATAAATAAACTTTACAATTGAATAATATAATTTGTTGTAAGTACAATGTGTACACGACCATTATTCGAATGCTCGAAAATCTATCATTATATACAGAAAATATATAATTAACCATATCATCGGCTACATTCATAACACTTACAAAACAAATTATTCACGTGAAACGATTTGACGAGAACAGCAAGAATTTTCAAATATTGAAATTCCAATTTTACCACGTGACATGAAAACACACAGTTTACGCCTCACAACATATCAATTACGAGATAGCAAAACGGTTAACGATGCCAAATTAACGTAAAATAAATAATGCACTTCGTAGAAAAACCATAAAACACGATATCGCAGAGGGCGAAGTTACGTGACCACAACAACGCAACCCGAATAATCTAAAAACGTAGAATTCGTCAACAACGAAATCATTTTGTTTATCCAGAGTTTGTATTCATGTCAACACCAACATTAGCCAAGGATTCGTTTAATTGTTTGTGATCGAAGCACAAAACACGCACGAGACTGATAAGCGAAAATTCCCTCTGTGACACACAAAGCAGTTCTTGTTGTCACGTGCTGTTTTTTCACTTCGGGTAGTTATGCGACTGCGATAAATTTTATATTATCGAAGGTTTTCGAGGCATTTTTTTAGCCTCAGTTGTCGTGTGTTTAGAATCTGTGAATCGATCGGTTCGCTTGGAAAATTCAGAATGTTAATGCATGCCAATTGTTAATCGAGTGAGGGTTAATCAGTAAAATGTAGTTGAAAATATTGATGATATAATATGAATATAAATTGGATTTAAATTTATATTCATATCAATAAGTTGATTATTATTATTACTATGAATTAAATATTTATAGTTTTGTAATATATGAACAATCTTCATGTACATATTACGTCGTGGTACGAACTCAATTTATGTACATATATTCGGAAACCGCAATCAAGAATTGTCATACCAAATTTCAACCGCAGACTCAAAATTACCTGAAGCAACCACCAATACCTCAAAAATTATATTCAAAACACGCCCCGTAACCATAAATTCAAGATTCCACGTGATTTCGATCAATACCCATTAACAAACGCGAGAAAAGATGCAAATAAACACAAGAAGTTAACGACTCGTTTACCAGTTCACCTTGCACTCTAACCAGAGGGGTTTCCCCATTTAACCGATCTCGATTGTGACTCATTCATCGTATACAAAATCGAATTTAATGACAATCAGTGTTCATTTTGTTGAAAAATTCAATTAACAATCGATGAATAAGACAATATAACATATTAGTACAGTTTAATAAAAATCGAACAATTATGACTCACCATTCGTTTCAAAATCGATTTTAATGATCAATTAGTGGTCGTTGAGTGATTACTGAATTATCCAAATTCAGTAATGATACACATTCATATAATGATAAAATTTGATCTTTTTAATGCACAAAATGCGCAATACAAAATCAACAATTTCGCAATTGGAAATCCAATGAAATCGAACGGGTCGTCGCGTCAATGCACTCTCTAGCAAACTAGCACGACTACAACTCATTTAATTAATTATCGAAAAACGCATTCGTATGAAAATTAGCAGAATGCAACATTTAAAATGCAATGTGCCCATATAATTGCGATGTACATATTCAAGGGAGTCACGCGCAATCGCGGCTGAATACATCAATCGTTTCGCGAAACAGGTTCAAACCGAATACCATTTAAAACACATGACTTTAATTTTTTTCCGACGCTCATTATTACGACATGTCCTCGAGGTGGATTCGAAGTTAATCGAATTCGATTCGATGAAAAAATGGAGGTTCGTCTCGGCAATTTCTCCGCTTTGCGGTGGGAAAATTGTTGGAAAAGTCGGTGCTTTTTTTTTAAATGGGAGATTCGCGTGCGAAACGAGATCGATCGGATTCATGGACGTAATAAAATAATTGCGACGTAATGTAATAGTGTTTAAATAATGAATAATTGTTACATTGAAATGAAATCGTACATGCGTCATTTGTTGATAATTTTGTCGCGACTTGCATCGGTTGTTAATTTGTGGTACGTTTGTTTTTAATTAATAAAATAAAAATATAATTGATCGATTATAATATACAAATACTAAAATTATAATTTGAATATAATTTATATTAAATTAATATTTTTAAGATCATCCACTCATCTTTTATTTGATTTGCGTGTTATTTTACCTAATAAAAGTTTTGTCACAACTCCTCTCTATTTCCGTATTAATTTTCGTTTATATATTTTTTTGCATATATAATGCAGTATTCGTGTTCAATAAGTGGCTCGATTCAACCTTTAACGATGTGAGGCCTTGCTTTTTAAATTGGCCGAGTACTTGAACCTGTTCCTGTAAAACTTACGAAACAAATGTATAATAAGTAACGTGAACGGTCTAGATTTCGATCTTCACTTGAAAATGATGATTTGGAAGTAAATTTAATCTCGCTTATCTCATATTATTTTGAATGAAATCATTTGTTTGATGTATTGAAAATTAATTGATTTTTTTTTATCAATAGTGTGAATTTGAAAAATAGTTTGAATTATATTTTTCTATATGAAATATTAGGATTGGAATATGTTGGAAAACGTTGATTGTTAATGATAATTAGAACATCAACTAAAGCTCTTATGCTTCGTTTAACTAAGTGACTGAGTCATAATATAAATTAGTTATTCATAAATAAAATAAGATCTATTAGACGCGTGTGATAGTAACCGATTTTCATTATTATGATAAACGAAACAAATATTTTAATGATTAATAATATTTAATAATTGCATTCGTAACACATATATGTTTTACCCAATGAATTAGAAATTGAATTTCATACAGTGAATCTCTTCTGGCCTTGCTATTATTAAAACTCAAAGTTAACTGAAAGATAACAACAAAACAAACACGTTCAACAACAGGCCTGAAATTCGTTCACAAAAAAATGACGTCACAAAATTTTTGAAAAACAATACAACCACGTGGTGTGCAAACGTTGATAAAAAAAGATAGAATGTCAAACACATAAATGAATAAATTATTGTGACACATTTACCACGTGCTCTTGTTATGTATCAGAAGAGCATAATTATCGAAAAAAATGACGCACGATTCGAATTCAATATTTCATGTCAATTATTCACGTGATGTAATCGTATTTAAATCCGCTAATCTGTTTTCCTGCAGTGAAATTTTCCCTGTGATTTTCCAAGTAGTGTAAATTTCCTCAAGTGCGATTAGCATACCGATCCTGCCGCTTTCGGTATGAATGCCGAAAAAACGCAATTTTCATAAACTGCATTTATTGCGTCGTATAGATATTCGAGAAATGTAGCCTTTGCGAAGGTAAGTGCATGAGGACGTCTTTTTTTCGTCTTTAAGGATACCGAGTACGCCCACATGTGAGTTTTTATTGTTTTTCGGCGGAATGATATATAATATTTGACATTGTAAAAAATCGACTCGTGCTTAAATTGATTTTATTGTATTTTTTATGTGTTTGTTTGTTGAGGAAAACAGTTTATAAATTTCTTAGAAATGATCTTTGTTGGGATATCTTGTCGTGGGTAATGTTTTATCCTTTTACTTTCACTCACTTTTAACCTTTATTGTGATTTTATTTATAGCATTCAATCGGCAATATTATGAAATAAAAACAAGCCTTTTTTCACTCATTTTTGAGCTTTATTTTGAATTATTCAAAATGAGAAATATTTTATTTATTGCATTTAATTGGTAATACAATTTTGAAATAAATAAAAAAAAAACAAGTCTTTTTCATCGTTTCGCCACTACGCGAATAAAACAAATGCTAAAAATCGATATGCGAAAATTCGCAACGTACCGTTTATGATTTTTAGTATGCAAAATAATAAACTTGCGATCAATGCAAGACAATTAACATCGTAATTGCACATTGAAGTATTTAAATCAATTAGTTAAACACAATGCGATTCAAGATCACTTTGTGGTTGAAAGACCTACGTAATAAATTACTGAAGACATTGTTTACTTTTTTACGTTTCCAAATACTGAAACATTGTTACATTGACCTAAAGTTTAATAAAAAAAAGAGAAATTTAATTAACCAGCAAATTGAAATTTTTTCGTTAATATTATTTTCTTTAATGATTGGAAATTATTTCGTAAAAAAATAAACAAATCGACAACATTAAATGGAGTCATCCAAAATTACTTTAATTGTACTGCATACGTTGATTAAACTGATGTTGCCGAAAAGTAATTTTTTTATTGTCAGTACAAAATTCAGAATAAATCATGATGACGCATAAGCCTTAAACCCCTGCAAACTTGTTTACAAGGGGTTGTCTTTCAAGTCAAACAGAGATAAAATTTTAAAGATATGTAAAAGACGTCATTTTTTTTTTAAACAGAATGTTTTTTTCTACTTGACATTCAATTAAACTTAATCTCTTTACTTTTATATAATTATTCAAAATTTATGACTTGTACAATAAACGGCTAACAATAAGATACGTATCTGTATTAAAGCGTATATTTATTTTAAAATTAATTTTATCCGTTAATGAAATTCAAACGGGGAAAAACTACAAAGTGATAGCGTTAATATATAATATTAACGTATAAATCTGAAGGTTTTCATTATTTATGTAAAATAAAACTATAACTTTTCACCTATCATTTCTCGTGCAATAAATAATAAAACATCTAATTATTAATATAAATGATTTTGAATGCTATTCGATTCGATACTAGAAATAATCTATGACTGTTACAATTAAGAAAATGAGTCAATTAGTCATCTGAATATTCTGTCATTTTCGAAGTGCTTGTCATTTCAGTTCATATTGCAGGAAATGACAAACCATTTTTCAAATTAGTATTGTTTTGTTATTTTTGTTAAAATTTCGTAACGTATAAAAAATTCGATTCATGTTTTAATAGTTTTTATGTTCCATAATTTAATTGGCACACATTAACAGATTCAGGAGAAAATTTTTGACATGAAACTATTTTTTTATCAAGATCTTTTTTTCAATTTTTTTTCAAGGCTAACAATAAGCTTTAATTGATCAAAATTCAAAAAAAATGCATCGCAATGAGGATCAAGATATTTCTCGAAGAAATATTAAAGGACTTCCCACTTGAATTAAGTCTCGTTACAAGCGGCTCGAACTCGAATTTAGATTTCTCACAAACAACATACGACAATTCCATAAGCCATTAACATTATACGAAAACGTTTATTAAAACTAGCAATCACAATATGATGTTCAAGAAAATTCGATACGTTTCTTAACGACTTAAACATAAACAATTTTCGATCAATTAAAAATAAGAAAATACGTAAGATGATTTTCCATTGAGAAAATTGATGTTTTTATGATATGTTTAGGAAAAATCAAATTTTGATTCTTATTAAGTTGACGGTTTGTTATTTTTGAAATATTTTGATGATAAAAATGATACTATATTTTTCAAAAATTGAATCTTTTTGATTCGATATATTAGCTCTTTTTGATTTGATGTATAGCTTACAAATTAGCTTTTAATAAAACTTATGATGTAAAGTTTTACTTCCATTATACAAAATTATGACGTATATTTTTAATTAAAATTTATACTCCGAATAAATTTCATAAATTTGACAAAAAATTGAATCTTATCATGTTTTAAATATAAAAAAAACTATAAACTTCCAATAAAAAATTAACAATACATACCACAAATACAAAAAAACCACTCACATTTCTAACATCATCAACAATTCCCCAAATTTAAAAACACAGACCAATTTTATGACCCCCCCACAGGGTTGACAAAATGGCCGCCGTCGGGGGGGGGGGCAGGGGGAGAGCTGTGACACATATAAAGCGGCGTCGCCAGGCCGCGGCCACAGTTCCGCTCTGGTTTCCGTACAGTTCGCGTCGCGAAAAACCAAAAGCTCGAAAGCTCGCGGTCCCAAAAGCTCTGAATCGCGGCCATAGCCGTGCCTGTTCCAAGTGCACATTATGGACGTGCCCGCACGACCCGATCTCAATCACAGTGATTAGTGAAATTGATTGTTCATCGATTGACTTTCGTTTTGCGCATTTTTTGAATCGTGAGTTTTGGTTTTTATTTTATTTTTTTGTCGAAGTGACGTTGGCGAAATTCGACGGTTGATTTGTCAAGTTCTTGAACTTTCTATAAGTACGTATTTTTGATGTTATTAGCCTCTAAAATGCATAATTAATCGGCGCGGCCTTCAGGACTTTTGTCGAATTGAAGCATATGAATCCGGTGACATGTCCGATGCATTATTTCCGGTTAGAGGTGTCGCAGATGAAAAGGTCAATCGGAAATTACATATTGTATACGAAAGGTCGCCGTCTCATTTCCATACGAAAAGCTTCTGAGGAAAAATTCGATTCAACGCGCCGCTTTGTATCAATTGATTTCGTTTTCCTAGTTATGTCTCATTAAGAATGTATCAATGCGCGTTTAAAGGTTAATTGTTAGAGTGACTGTTGTGTCAACATTTGTTTGGCGCGATCGTTTAAACGTCGTACATCATTTGTGCCGGACGCTTTTTTTACCACACCCTTTTTAATTGCATTCAATTTGCACATGCACATCAGAGGTCAATTTGACGAGTTGATAATATTTTTTTCGATTGTTATTTATAATAAATATTGTACAGTTTCGTCGTTTAATTGCGCATATAATAAATCTTGAGAGGCACCGATCAGTCGTCGATTTGTCGTCCAGAAATTTTCCATCACACACCACGTGTATGGTCGCTCCTAATGATGTGCAAACAAATGATAAAGTTTTAACGATATGCATTCATGTAAATAAGAATGTTTCAATGCATTCTTGTATAACACTTCAACAAAACCGAACCTTCTATTCAAACAAATCGTTTTGTGATTGAAAAGCGTAACGATGGGGCATTTTCTTATATTGTCATTCATCTGCCACGTGGAAACTATCACATTATGATCACTATCGCGCAAATTGTGATTATCTTATGAATTGTAATCGTTGTAACTTCTACGTATCACTTTTTCGTCTATGTAAATATTTATTTTCAGCCACATGTTCATTGCTCTTCCGCGCCAATATTTCCGTCAAAAACATGAAACGTTTCATTGTCTGAAAAATTAAAAAAAAATCTCTTGTTGAATTGCATGTTTACTTTTCAATCAAGATGATGCGTTTACACACCTGCAATGTCACAATGGTTGACTCATTCAATAATATCCGTTATCATGAAAAAACCTTCAGTTGTAATAAAATTATTCTAGTTTTCTTCATAAGATCTATATTTGTTTATATATAAATATTTACATATAATTTACCTTTGAAATTTTAAAATTTGAATAGGAAATTAGTAAGCGTTGAAAATTTCTTAAATATGCTGTAAATTTACGTTTCTAATATTAATTTAGAAATAAGTATCGTGAAACTGTAAAGTTCATTTCACACGAAAAACATGAATGATCAAACGATTTATTTTTACTTCGTATGCAAAACCAACTGTTATTGAAATGCATCTGTTTCGAAATCCAAGTCAGTGCAATTTACATTTACAATTCATGAAAATTTATTACTATCGATTACGGCCGACAAAGAACAGACGAAAATGAGTAAAAATAGTTTATTTTTTCTGCGCCGTCTGTCAATATTCGCAAATGAGCAAATTAAAACGCGAACCGAGACTATTGTCATTTTGAAAAAGAACGGCACCATCATTAACAACTTCGAAAACAATAAACTTGCAAAAAACGCCTTGGAAAACGACATGTATGTTTATAAAATAGGGTACTCAGTTGTTTGCACAAGTTTCGTTTTCGCGCTCGATCTGTTATGACATATCTGAAAAAAAAATCTATTGATCTAAACTTGATTATCGGTTGCAGGAATCTTTTGAAATTATCGAAGAATAGAAAATGGTAGCCAAAAGCCAAGTTCCCGGTCTTACGGGGTATGTGAATGGAGGACTCAGCAGTTCGACCCAGTCTGTGGATTCTCCAGCTGAACCTCATGGAGGTCTTCAAGGAAGCAATGAACTCATTCGTACGTATATTTAAATTTAATCAATTTGAATAAGCAAGGTCAAGGGTTTATAATTTTTTTCTACTTTTGATGTAAGGTTATTTAATTTATTACAAGTTGTGACAACAATTATTTTTTATGTTGGATAAATAACTCATGCTTCAACAAAGTCTCAATTTACAAATTCACTGAAAATTCAAATACTTTTATGTGAATGAAAAAGTTTAATAATAAATATTTAAATTTAACTTAATAATATTTCAGTTGTTGACGATTCTTCACCAGTTTCTTGGAAGGAATCTGTAAAATCTGTGATACCGTGGACGAAAAACAAAGCATCGAAATTGTTCACAAAGAAAACTCTTTATAAAAGACTGCCTATATTAGAATGGTTACCAACGTAAGTATTGCAATTGCTTTTTGTTTATATTAATTAAACATTTGATTCAAAATATTTTTTTAATTAATAGATACAACGGAGACAAAGCAGTAGGTGATCTTATTGCTGGAATCACCGTTGGCTTGACAGTTATACCTCAATCATTAGCTTATGCAAACATTGCCGGATTACCATCTCAAGTTAGTATATTCACGATATTTTAATTAAATTTAATTAAAAAAAATATATTATATCAAAATTTTTATTACAGTATGGTTTATATGGATCTTTCCTTGGTGCCTTTATGTATATATTACTTGGTAGTTGTAAAGATGTTCCCATGGGACCAACAGCTATAGCATCTTTGATGACTTATCAAACAGTTGGGAATAAGGGATTTGGAATAGAACATGCAGTACTTCTTACATTCCTCATTGGTGTTATTGAAATACTCATGGGTGTACTAGGATTGGGTGAGTGTTAATACTTATTAATTATTGTTGAACGGCATTATTTATTATTCGAATTTATAAAAATTGCTATGTAGACCTTTGATCGATTCTCTGTCAACCTTCTAACATTTAAAATAATCAATATGAGATATTGATATCAAATAAAGTGCCAACATACATCAATTGAATCTGTCACATTCAATAATGTTGTATAGTTATCTATGCTGAAAACAACAAAACGGTGGTGCGATGCTTGGGAGAATTCTTTATAAAAACACATTTGAAAATTCAAGTTATTTATTAAAAAAAATATTTAAATATTACATTTTTGACTCCAGGTTTTCTGATCGATTTCGTGTCAGGACCTGTCTCATCAGGATTCACATCAGCTGTGGCATTAATTATTTTAACATCTCAAGTAAAAGACATTCTCAACATATCAGTCCAAGGTTCAACTTTTCTTCAACAATGGGTTTCAATATTCAGTAATATTCATAAAACACAACCCTGGGATGTTGTTCTTGGAATATGTTGCATAGTGATTCTTCTTCTTATGAGAGTAAGTTTTATTTTCATTTCAACGATCAAATATAAACAAAATATTAACAAAAATATGATAATAAAAATCTATATTTTCTCACAATACATACAATAATAATATATAATTATGTCTTTAGATCATTGGAATGATTCAAATCGGTCCTGCTAATGATGAACTTAAAACTACAAAACATAGAGTGATAAATAAAGCGTTATGGGTTTTTGGGGCTACCAGAAATGCTATTGTAGTTATCATTTGTGGAGCGATTGGATTTTCGTTCGCATATGATGGAAGTGAGCCACCAATGAAACTTATCGGTATGAATTAATCTATTTTTTCCCCTTTAATAATAAGTTATTTTAAAATAAATATTTTACAATTTTTATTTAGGTTACATACCGTCTGGTATGCCAAATTTCCAAGCTCCTCCGTTTAGCTATGTTAGTGGTAATTCAACCATTGGTTTCTTTGACATGTGTGCAGATTTAGGCTCTGGCATTATTGTAGTACCTCTAATTGGATTATTGGAAAACATTGCTATATGTAAAGCTTTCGGTGAGATTACTTAAAAGAATCATTTCATAAAATTCCATGATTTTTGGTTATATTTATAAATATTCATTATAATTTGAAGCCAATGGAAAAACTGTTGATGCAACACAAGAGCTTTTGGCTATGGGTGCTAGTAATGTTGCGAATTCATTTGTGCAAGCATATCCTGTAACAGGATCCGTAGCAAGGGCTGCCGTTAATCACGCTTCTGGAGTACGTACTCCTCTTGGAGGTTTATATACAGGTATGATTAGAATAAAATTTTATTTAATTTAAATTTTAAATAATATGTACTCACAAATTGAATATAAAATTGTATTTTTTTCCAGGATTACTTGTAATTTTGTCATTGTTGTTCTTCACTCCTTGTTTTGCATATATCCCCAAGTCTTCATTAGCAGCTGTTATAATTGCCGCTGTTATTTTTATGGTAGAAGTACATGTTGTTAAACCAATGTGGAG
This sequence comes from Hydropsyche tenuis, assembly GCA_009617725.1. Classification (NCBI taxonomy): domain Eukaryota; kingdom Metazoa; phylum Arthropoda; class Insecta; order Trichoptera; family Hydropsychidae; genus Hydropsyche; species Hydropsyche tenuis. The sequence goes on from VTON01000004.1 coordinate 5,658,163, forward strand.
ATCAAAAAGTAAGTATTTATAATAACTTACATGTTGGTATTGATATAATACTTAATTTAAAGGCGACAAAATTATCATTTAACTTTTAAATTTTAGAATCCGATTTGATTCCTGGTTTTGGAACATTTGTTTTCTGCTTAGTACTCCCACTTGAAGTTGGTATTTTACTTGGAATTGGGGTGAATGTTGTTTTCATTTTGTATCATGCTGCTCGTCCTAAGATTTCTGTAGAAACATTAACAGTGAGTATAAAATTAAACTTTTTCGATTTGAAATTTACTGTAAATAAGGTGACTTTAAATGTATTTTTTTTTTATAGAGCCGAGCTGGCGAACAATATCTTATGCTGACACCAGATCGATGCTTAATATTCCCTTCAGTAGATTATGTACGAAAATTAGTTACTAAACATTCACTTAAACAGTCACTTCCAGTAGTCATTGATTGCACACACATATATGGAGCTGATTTTACAGCTGCAAAAGTTATTCAATCATTAACTGCCGATTTCAAAGCTCGAAGCCAATCCTTATTCTTTTATAATCTTAAACCTAGTGTTTGTAACATATTCGAAGGCTTAAGTCCGACAGAATTTATTGTATTTTATGAATTTGAAGACGTTGATAGATTACTTAAAGAAAGTTCCTGTTATAAACCAAAAGACATTGTATAAAACCATATTGCATACATATTTAATGTACATATATAGATTAATTTAATTGTAAGTATAATATTTTATAAATATAATTTAACTATCATAGAACATTCATGCCATTTTGTACAAAGTTGACAATTAAGCATTTTAGATGATTGCTTCTATTTTTTGAAAAAAAGTAGAACAATATACATAACTCTATAAAATTTATAGAATGTTATTTAGTGAGCTTTCAGTATTAGATCATTTGTTTTATAAATGTTTTAAGAGGTGTTTAACGTATTTATTAGATTAGATTAATTGATTTAACTTATTATTTTATCAAATTTAATACAAGTGTTTATAGTTTTATTGTAATTTATGATATTAATTGTAAAATAATTTATTTTTTTACTAATTAACAATATGAAATATGCATTTGTACTTATTACGTTAATTAAGTAGAAGATACTTATGCGTGTTTGTTTGTAAGTGTTACTGAATGAAATGTAATTTTATTTGTAATTGATTTATTGTTTTTTTTTATAAAAAAATTAAAGCAGTCCAATTATTTTGTTACTTGAAATACAAAAGCAAAAAATATTAAATATGATTATATCATTGTCTCTTTAATTTCATATTCAGCCAATAACCATCTTTCGATTCAATAAACATGGTCGTCTTTGATAAAGTCATTGGTATGGGTGTTTTTCGCAAATATTGAAATTGAATTTTGAAAGAAAATAAAATAATAAAACTTTGATTTCCATTAAAGCAAAGCGTACACCAGTAAAATTGTAATTAAATACATAAGTTTTTTTATTTTTATTTTGAAGAGTAGTTAATTTATGAAATTTTACCTATACAATTTCTAGGACCAGATCCAAAGGGTAAATATGTCTGAGGTTTTATATCTTCTTTGCTTTCATCTGAGAATCTCTCTGGATCAAATTTCATAGGGTTTGGCCAGAACGCAGAATCCATATGTATAGAATGAATTGGTATCCATATGACATTTTCTTTCTTTACCTACATTAAAAAAATAAAATAGATTCAACGTAGTAGGATAATCACTTAATAATTTTTTTTTTTACTTTGAAGGTATTATCAGTAAAGTCATTAATTGGTCCTAAATCATAATCTTCAGTACATAGTCTATTTACAAACGGTATAGGTGGCTATTTTCTCAATGTTTCTAAAAATTCAATTATTTATTTTATTCATTGCAATAATGTTGCAAGATTTTTACTATCAACGATCTATGTACTATAAATATTTTAAAATTCTAATAGTAATACCTGAAACGACCATATCCAAATATTTCATATGTGTAATATCAGCATATGTTACTTCATTGTTATTTTTTTTCAAAATTTCATCAACTTCTGCTTGTAGCCTTTTTTGAATTTCTGGATTGAGAGCGAGTTCATAAAAAAGAAAGCTTAATAATGTAGAAGATGTTCTAAAACCAGCCAAGATGAACACTATTGCCTGCGCAAGAAGATCGTCATCAGTCAATTATAAAATACATATTTTATATTAAATATAAAAAATGAATAATGTAAGTTGAATATAATACAATTAAGTACTTATAGTCGATGGTGTTTGGTCGAATGATGACTCTTCAGTCGTTGCAAATTCCTTGTTGTATAAATGTTCATTGGTTCTATCGTGTTTTAACACTCCTTAAATGTTAGATTGCATTTTTAAATTGTTTCACATTTTCATTACTAAATAAAAATATATACCTTTTTTAGCTTCATTCAGCAAATGAACTAAATCTGGACGGTATTCTCCACTAATTTCTCTTTCATTCATAGTGTCAATAATTAAGTTTTTCAAATAGCTTACAGAACTTGCTGGGAAAAGTGGGATTCTAAGTTTCTAGAAAAAAATATTGATTTGTACCATGAATAGTCAACTTTTTTTAATTCGTAAAATATTATACCTTCATGAAATTAGGGAACAAACGAAATCCTGCAAATTTTAAAATCATCCATAAACTTTGCCCAGAAACCATAGCTGCTTGTTTATAAAAATAATTATCTCTCTCTTTAAGTGAATTAATTTCAAGACTGAATGCAACTGAAGCAATAACATCATTTGTAAACCGTGTAGTCAAATCGTTGACATCTAAGTCTATATTTCCTCCATCTATTAAATTAACACTAAATTATTATCAATAATTTACAAATATATTAAAGTGTAATTTCAAACGTTTTTCACAATCTATTTCATAATGAGAAATAAATTTTTCAGCACAATTAGTTATTAAATTAAACATGTTCTTCATTTTAGCACTCGTGAAAACTGGACTTATTTTAGATCGTACTTTACGCCATTTATTACCTGAAACAACAAAAAATTTAATTATGTTAACGTATATGCATTTGTAAAAAGTTCAAAATAATTTATACCTTTTAAAGCTAGTAAGATTCTTCCGAATACAGAGTCTACTTCTTCATTAATTTGTATTGGAACATCTTGAAAATGGTCAAAATCTTTAATTGTGATCTTTTTAATCAGATTTGGATCTTTGATAATAATAGTTGGTGAAAAAAACTCAAATATGCCAACATATCTGAAAATATTTGTTAACAATAAATCAATACATAACAAAAAATATTCATAAAGTATACAAATGTATTTACTTTTCATTTGGAAACGAATCATATATTCTTTTAAATAATGTTGAAAAATGCTCAATTCTAAGTAATCATCATCATCATCATCATTAGTAGCCTATAAGTTATCCACTGCAGGACAAGGCCTTACCAGACAAATGCGGCAGTCTAGGCTATACCTCACCGCGCTAGCCCAAGTCGTATTTCGGTGAGGGACATGTACCATAAGAACCAGTCCGCCCATGCCAGCGAAGGAGGTTCTCAGACCAACGATACGCGTGTCTATGTGCTAGACTCTGTGGTCGTTGTCTTCTGGGCGGATCGCAATGACCACCAGCGGGACAGACGAGTTAGAGGCTAAGCAGACTGCGCCCTCGCTGCCCACTTTGCGATCGTAATGATCACCAGTTTGATAGACGAGGCGAGACCGTTGGTCCTACATGGTTCGGACCTCGGTAGAACACACGTCATTGGTCTTTACCATTACCGAAGAGTTTTGTTTGTTAATTAATTAAATGATCATGCAAGTTATTCTTTTTGGTTTTTTCATGCCTTCATCTCGTTAGGTGTATCTCTGTATATTGTTCGGAAGTGAGTTAGATATTGTTAGTTGATTAATATTTATGTCTCAGTTGTTTCAATTTAGACTAATTACGAGAGCATGCGGTTAATTTTTAATTAGTATGACATAGGGCATGACATTAACCAAATATGTTAATAGATATTAGTTAATTTAAAATAAGTGAGGATATCTATGATTTTAGTCGGATTCACAGTTGGTCCATTATTTATGGGTTATGTGTTAGGTGTTACTACAATAGAATCATGGTAGCGTAATTACTCTAGTCTTATGATGGTTAGTATTATATTGTATAATTGTTAGGGATTATAAAATAATTGAGTTAGTATGCAATATACTATTCTGCTATGGGATATAGTAATGATAAAAGGGCTTATAAATAAAATAATATTGGTGACACTTTTACAGGATAAGGGTCACATTAAGGTATTATTTTGAATTGGGCACCTACACAAGTTCACCTGAAAGATACGATTAAAGTAAACTGGCGAATGGTTGATCGTGAATTAAAGAAAAGGCGGTCGCTATTTATTCGTAACGTCAGCATCGTCGTGTATATTACGTATAACAATTTAATGATGAATTATTACTATTATTATTATTATTAATAATATTAACTAAATGATCATGCAAGTTATTTATTGTTAGTCAGTTAATATTCATCACCAAAGAAAAACTTTTAAGTTTGCTAAATGAACATATGTTATGGTACAATCGCAATTTTATGAGTCCGGGAGTGAATTTCTCGTAAAACCATTCCACATTCGTTTGTTTTGTGCAACTATTGTCAATATCCTTATTTATACCAGAACTTGTCAACGAGGATGGTCTAGCGCAGGCTTGCCCAAAGGGCCACTACGGTGCCAAGCTGGCCCCCAGTGCTCGCGCTACTGGCTCCCACTTTTCATACATAATAATTTACGAATTTTGTTCCAATTCGAAGAAAATTTTTTATTATTTTCGAATTATTAAAAATCAATTTTTTTTTTTCAAGTACATTCTAATCAAAATATATGTATTTTATCGTTAAATTAAAAGAAAAAAATGCAAATCGACGACGTTCGTGAATGTCCCGTGTTTTGGCTAAAGTGGCCCTCGCAAACCGAAATTCTGGACAAGCCTGATTTGCGCATCGTTGGCGCGTGGGAATTTGTTGCGCCGACGCGACGGCCGCCGGCCGCCGCGCCGGCCGCCTTTCGCGCAAGCGCCGGTGTTGCGCACGGGTGGCTGTCGGGGAGAAACTAGTAAAATTTAGAGATGTATTGCCCTTGTAGATGCCCTTCGACTAAAACGGTCGGTTTTATAAAATGACGAAAAACAAAAAAATTGATTTTAAATGTGTTCTCTCAATCTATTTATTTAATGGATAGATTAATAAATATGCGTGTAGCTTACGAGCGAATAGATGTACGTTTAATAAAAATCGACAACGAGATAAAGATGAAGTAATTAATACTAATTTGAATTTCAATTTGACATAAAATCATAAAAATTGGAAAAATATTGAATGGTTACCGCCCTTCGGAGGCTGAAGTGATCCAGGACACTAATTGTAAGATACACATTATTCACCCGCGAAACGAGATACATGCACTACGATTAATAACGCGTCGAATAAAACCCGTGAACAGGATTATAGCAGGTCACATATATTTTGATCAGAATGTACTTGAAAAAATCGATTCTTCAATAATTCAAAAAAATAATACTAATTTTCCTCGAATTAGAGCAAAATTCGTAAATTGTTATGTATGAAAAGTGGGGGCCAGTCGCGAGAGCACTGGGGGCCAGTTTGGCCCCATAGTGGCACTTTGGACAAGCCTGGTATAACCGGTCATCGTATTTATGCAGTTGACATCATCTGGATTGGAATTTTTGATAAAAAATTATGCATATATGGAAAAGTTTAATTTCTAAAATATTTATAATACATATGAATAATAATTATCACATCATCACTTTATCACTTTTACTAGTTCATAGATGGCACTAAAAATTTTTTGATTGCAGTAAAGTTTTAGAATTTACAGATTTCAGTTTTCATTTGAAGATTTCTTAACTTTTTCTTTATTATTTTAATTGTTTCTTAATTACAAAAATAAATGTTTTTTTTCATTCATTTCACAGACTTCTCGTCTTGAACAACAAAACAATTAGGAACATTTGGAAGGTTTCTGTCGCGAACTCGTGTTTGTTATTTACATACATAATGAAATTAAACGTTTCAAGTACACCAGTTATTTTGTCTGACTTTTTCAAGACTGAAAAAATCAAAGTTCATCTTAAATTTTGTTATGGCTCATTTTTATCAAAAACAAAATTCCTTAGACCGTATAGTAAGGTAATATAAAAATATTGACCGACTTATCGAATTCATACAGATTATGATGACCTAAAATTTGTTATTACACTTACGTAATATATTAAAATTTTCAAATAATTTTTATAAGCAGTCTAGTATACTCCAAACGAATTTGTTTAATCGAAATAAACCAATAGTTCTGGTTTTAACTGGATAAATCATGCAAGCAGGTCAAAAGACAACATTGATAAGAAATCGAATCTAAACAAAAATTTAAATTATACATATACTATTTAATTTTACTAATTGAAAAAATAATACCAGGACAAAATATGTAGAATAATATTTAATATCATAATTTCAAGTCAATAATATGATGATATCATATAACAATTATTTTTTATATTTTCAACCCATATAACTAAGACTGACGTCTGTAAGATTGACGTCACTTAATTGAATGAATCGTTTTAAGAAAAGCATTTTCATATTTATTGCAGTTTTGAGAATATTAACAAAAGGTTTTTTGTTTTTTCAGAATGTTCCATAAAACTCTAGAATTATTTAAATATTAAGGTTGAAATCTATAATATAAATATTCAATGAAGTATTAAAAAAAATAGTGTTTGGTAATTGGAAATCAATTTTACGGAATATTCATTTTTATTATTTTATAAGGAAAATTATACTGGCCTATTTTATGAAACAAAACAAAACATAGAATTAATTATTTATACTAAAACATGACAATACGCGTCGTATAATTTTCAAACGATGCATAAATACAAAATTCAACTCAATCAACTAATCAACAAGCAAATAACATTTTTACATTGATATATATTATATGTATTATATTATACAATGCCCCAAATTTCAAATGACACCTACTCGGAAGAAACTAGAATTTTCTTAAATAAACAATGTTATTTATTGTCCCACTTTCGAAACGAGATATGTATGTATGTATATTCGGGTTTATCACCGAGTGCAATTCACGCAATAATTACAAAATTGTGATATTTTATGTTTCGTTGAACTTATTGGTTTTTTTTATATATAAAATTTTAATATTAATTTATAACAATTTTCTAATTGTAAGATTGAATATGTTTCATTGGCGGAATATAGTTTGATTTTTCGACACGAATAATTTAACATTCGAATTTTTAGATTAATGAAAATTAATTAATGTATTCTCAATGTTTAATATTTTGAGATATTTTGTTGTGTACGCAATTTTCTATAGTAACATGAGTTTTGATTAAATACATAAGTTATTAAACGTTCAAATGACGCATCAATAACACAGGTATGCATGGGTAAAATTGTCTGAAATTAAATAATGATTTCTTATAGATTTCAGGGTGCAAATTAACGGAAAAATAATGAAAAAAATCTATCACGTACGGTTTTTTCGAAATATTAATAAATGCTACCCAAATACCAAGCTGCTATTATAAAAATTCTCACTTTCGGCATCTACTTTACTTGAGGGTAATTATCAAAATGTGTAATAAAATATGAATCAATGTCATTTAGCACTTGAACGTGATAAGATAAACGTAGTTTGTTTGTCGGTAAGAGAGTAGTTAACTCTTAAAAATCTTTTCTTTCAAATCTTTTAGGGGTTATACCATTTTCCCGATCGGAAAATAGGTATAATTAATAAAAAGCTTGAAAAATAAACATATTTTTTTCGACGCAACTTGACGTATATAAAATAATTTTTATTTTATGCATATACATAGTAGTTTTATGAATAATTAAAAATAATAACGAAAAAAATAAATAAAAATGACGGAGATATGAGGCATTAAATAGGACTTTCTTTTGAAAATCTGATGTACACGATATTTCAAGATCTACTCATCCGATTTTGTTAAAATTTACAAAAATATTCTTTATAATATTATTTAAGATACGAATGAGGGATTTTTTGATTGGATGTCATGTTCATAAGTTATAATTTTTTTAAACTCAAAATTTTCATAAAAAAGGATTTTTTTTATCCTCCTTATATCTAAAAAACCTTACATGATAGAAAAAAACAAATACCATATTCGAATTCAAAACCAAAAAATTACCTAATAAGATTACCTTTCAAACAAACTATTTTTAAAAAGGTCAATTTTTCATACCGTGGAATTAATTAATAATAAGAAAGTATCTACCTCTAAGAAAGTATATTTTAATATGTATTTAATATATCTGATTTATCGATAGCTCGTAAAGAAATACTAATTTAGTAGTGTTGTGCTATTTATTATAATTATATAAAATGTTATTGAAATCGTTATATTTATTTGCTATTATTAATTAATTTTAATTTTATCAATTTCGAGTGTGTTTAAAGACAATTTTTATTTGTTACTGTTCAATAACATGCGCATGCTTAGAATATTTTTTTATCTTTAAAGAAATATTGAAATAGAAATATAGAATACATACATATGTATAGAATTTTATATTTATAGAAAATAGGTTATTTTATTTTATAAGTATTATATTAAATCAATATAATTTAAAAAATTCTTAACGATTATGACAATTAGTCATTTGAAATAAAAAAAATTATCAAAAATTTGGGGTCGATTTGGGTTCTTATCAAAACAATTTCTAAATTTTTTAACATAAGCAACACAAATACACAAATTCCATTTCTGATAGGCAATCATTAATTTTTTGATGATTAAATTTAACAAACCTTGACTTATACATGTTATATTATAGTTGGCTTGGAAACAGTAATAATCAATTGAACTGCTGATGTGATAATTTTGCGTGAGCATTACAAAACAATAAATTTGGGTAAACATATTAGTTTTCATATTATTTTTCGAACATTTGGAAAACTTATCATTTGTGCTGACGGTGCAAAGACCTAAACTAACCTTTTTATAAAACAATAAGTATAAGTATATGTATGTAGTTATATCTGATGTAACAAATGGTGTAATTTTGATTCGATCTGTCGTTTGACGAACTGGTTCATTTATTATCAAAGATAGATCGATGCACTTATTTTCGAAGTTCTTGTTTATGCATTTAAATGTATTATAGTTAAATAATTATTATTATTAATTCATTACAATAAATGAAGGCGATCACTAGTCAGTGTTCACGCATTTTTGTATAAATTTTTTAACTGACTATTTGACATAAACTACTATTGAATGTAAACTTTTAATTTTCTGTAATTTTTAAAATTTTGAGAAATATTTACGTGAATCAATAAAAATCTTTAAGTATAATAATATTTATATTACATTTATAAGTTTATAGCTAATATTGCATATAGTTTATATTGCATTTTTATAAGTTTATAGTTTATATTTTCTATTTGACGTAAAACGGAATAATAAATTATAATATTTACGTTACAAAAAATATTTTACTCATAGAAAACGGAATAGATAGAACGATTACATTTTAATATGAAACAAAGGATATTGTTAAAAAAAATTAAAGTATATAAACTAGTCACTCTTTTCAATACATCCTATCAAATTCATTTAAAAAAGATATTACGCAAACAATTTAATTACATATTTTTTTGATGAAATCTATGGAATATAATGAATGTTTGAGAATCAGTGCATGTAGGTCATGCATCTTTCAAGTAAACGTAGGGTATATAACTGACTGGTCTTATCATTCTTTATTTGTTTTAATTGGTGAGCGTTTCAGCAACTACTGTTTCTTTTTTATTTTAATCGGTTGTTGCCGATCTAATTGTATTCTATTTTCGTATTCTGAAAGATTATTTGATTAAATTAAAAGGTATGTACTTCTTCAATTTTATTCGTTTTTTTTTTATACAGTTCAGATGGTCAAATTGACTGTCGTGTTCTATGAAATCGCTTAAACTCAAAAATATTTAAAGTCTGTACTAAAATATATATTTTTATTGACTAAATGAATTTATAAAATTTTAAAGAAATTCAGCATTGGATTACAAGACTAAATCAAAATTGACTTTGTAAAAATTTCTCAAATATTCTAATATAGATTTATTATTTAATTGATGATATTTAGTATCGAAATTACGATCTAACTAAAACTACATAAAGAAAAAGTTGTTTGGGCACTGCAAGTGCATAGTCAAGTTGCATCAGCCGTTTAGAACTTTATACATATAACTAGTTCGGTTAAATTTGAACCAATAGTTAATCGGAACCTTTTCTAAAACACGGTCGTCCTTTTCGTAAACGTCTATTTTTTATAACAATTTCAAAGGTTCGTAAAACATTATCGATTATTTGTTAGAAAAACGTGTATTGTTTCCTTATAAATGATTAAATCCTAATTTGGAAACGCGTCTTGTAAATAAATGCTCACATGCATAATTATTTTAATGTCAACACATTCCATCAATAATTTTAAATATTAACTATAAATACTTATATTTTTTATGAAAATAGTTTCTAGTTTCTTTTTAAACATATTTATTTTTTCTACATTTTAGTTTAAAAAATGGCGGGAAAACGAGTGTGCGTAGTCGGAGCCGGTGCATCAGGTCTTTGTGCTGCTAGACACCTTCTGGCGGCTGGTTTTGACACAGTTGTCCTCGAAAGGGCACACACCCTTGGTGGTACTTGGGTATATATGGAAAACACCGGTTATGATGAATATGGACTGCCCATTCATACTAGCATGTACAAAAGTCTTCGGTGAGTTTCGCATTTGGTTCCTTATTGGTTGATTATACTTTTTTATGCTATTAGCTTTATATTTCAACTTACTTTACTTACTTTATACTTTTATTACTTTTTTGCTTTTTTGCTATTAGCTTTTTTGCTATTAGCTTTATATTGCTTAAATTTTGCTTAGAACGAAAATAATTTTTTTAAAATATACTCGTAAATTTATTATATTTGTTCTTGATTGAGATTATTAAAAAAAAATTAGCTTGTTAATTTCTAATTAATTTGACAGAAATTAAATTTAGAACATGTAATTTATATTTTGTTTTTTAAATATTGAGTTTAACAGGTCAGTTTTTAACTCGTAAATATGTTCGAGTGTCAATTAATGAGATAAAAATTCTCGATAAAATTCTTTCTATTCATCGTTTCATTATATTTAATTCTAATTCTTGTAAAACGCATTTTCTGTTGTGAAGTTTATAAATTGATGTGGAAAAATAACTATAATATAAAGAAAAAATATTTCATGTCAAGTTTATTATTGACCCTATCAATTGTACTTAACTTCAGTCAACTACTACATTTTGATTCGTCTGTAAATTCACTAAATATTTTTATTTTCATTTTAAAACTTGTAATATATTTATAATAATTATTTTTTAGCACCAATCTTCCCAAAGAGATCATGGGTTTTCCAGATTTTCCGATTCCAGAAGATAAACGATCATACCTTCCTGCAAAGACATGCTTGAATTTCTTCAGGACTATTCAGATAAGCACAACATCACTGAACACATCAAGGTATTTCAAAACATTATTTGCAATACATAATTACTTAAATTGCGAAATTTTAATTAACGTTTGAAAGTAAATGTATAACATCTCGTCAATTTAATTGCATTTTCATTAAGACGCGTTTCTAAAACAACAGATAAGAAAACGAAATGTTTGATCTCTGTTATTAGGTTCAAGCATACGCAAATGATATAATTAATTGGTAACCAAATCTAGCATTAAATTCGTTAAAACTAATAGATTAAAATATTCAAATGCGACACTTACACAAAAAATATGTTATTATTTTAAATTGAATGTTTTTCAGTTCAATCATTTCGTGAAATTGATAAAACCCGAAGGAAAACTATGGCATGTCTGCTATCAAGATTTGGCTACTTCAGATGAAGTTGTGAAAGAGTTCGATTACGTCATGGTGTGCAACGGCCATTATAATACACCATTCGTTCCAAGTGTAAAAGGAATGCATTCTTTCAAAGGTAAAATATTTATCTAATTCGAAATTGAATTAAATAAATCCTCGTCATTATTAAAAATACGATATTTCTATTGAAGGAGATGTAATGCACAGCCACGATTACAGAGTACCTGAAGTTTTCTCAGGGAAAAATGTATTGGTGATCGGAGCTGGTCCTTCCGGCATGGATATAGCGTTAGAAGTTACTTATGCGGCGAAAAAGGTGTTTTTGAGTCACCATCTCAAAGAAAAACCTCGATCAGTTTTTCCTGATAACCTTACACAGAAACCTGATATTCAAGAGTTGAATAGAGACAAAGCTATTTTCGTAGACGGCACTGCTGAAGAAATCGACACCGTTTTCTTCTGCACAGGTATAATTTATCATATCATATCTTTTATGATAAATATTTGAGTAATACATCATTGCCGATTTCAGGTTATTTGTACAATTTCCCATTCCTTCACCCATCATGTGGCATCAACGTAGAAGAAAATTATGTCCAACCACTTTACAAGCATATGATTAATATTGAACATCCTACTATGTGTTTGATCGGAATACCATACTACGTTTGTGCCTTTTCAATGTTTGATTTACAGGTATGTATCATTTTATATCAGACCTCATATAATAATGATTTTATCTTCGAATCACGATATTCTTCGAATATTGATATTTTGAAACTGTCATTTATTCAACTTTCTATAAAATCGAAAGGAAATTTTGAAATATGGTAAATAGTATAAATGGATTTTAATTGAAGGTTCGATACTACGTGAAGGCGATGCAAGGACACTTCAAGTTACCCAACAAGGAACAGATGTATGAATCATGTAATGCTGAATTTGAAGAACGTACCATGCGAGGATATACAAAAAGACAAGCTCATTTGATGGGGCCGGATCAGGTAAAAATCAACAGATAGATTTTTTTTAAAGACTTTTTTATTATAAGGTTTCACACGTAATTTTGATTAAGTAATTGTGAATCGGATGACAGGTGATGTCAGTTATTAAAAACGTTTTATTGTTTGTTGCTTATATTCGATTCGTATATATTTTTTTGATTTGTTTCATTCTCGAATTAAACAAATTTCGCACATAAGTATTCAATTTTCAGATCGCTTATTTTTGATCGGATTATATTTATAATAATAATCATAGGTACTCATTAAAATTATTCACGTTATATTATATTTATTACCACAAATTTTAATCCGTATTGCAATATTATTGTTTTATCAAAACATATAAATAAGGTCGGAAAAGCAAAAGTTCATTGAGTTCATATACAGAAATTTTTAATATTTTGTATTAAGAGAAACTCAAAAAGATAAAATTTATTGAAAAATTGCGGCAATTTGTAATAAATATTCAATATTTTTTTTACAATAGCTATCGTTTTGAATATTATATTTTAACTGATCGACGACGAAAATAAAAATGAAATCATGTACAATAAATACGGGTAAATGACAAGATAAATTTAATACTTCGTAAATGACAAGATTATTTCAGATTGATTTATTATATTTGCTGTATTCAAATATTAACTTGAATAATAAACTCATATATTATACGATAAACTTAACGTGTCATCGATTAATGTAATAATTCAGCAATATCTACACAAATGCTTATTTTCTTATCCAGAATTGAATTTCCGTTTAGTTATTAGTCCTCCGATTTTAATATTTTGGCATATACTCGTACATATGTATATATAGTACATAAATCGAATGTTTTCATGTGAATTTAGCACGATTATTACGTCTCGCTTTCCGAAGAAGGTGATTTGGAACCACTACCTCCAGTGTTGACAAAAATACATAATTCATCATCAGATATGTTTTTGGATGATATAGCCGGATTTAGGAATTATAAATTTACTATTTTAGATAATGACGATTATACTTTTACACCATTGTAAATATAATTTTACGTATCTTAAAAATATTTTCATATATTTTTCGTATAGTATTCATATATGTATGTTAACATTTATGTGTATATAAAATAACAATACATATAATATATTACTTATATAGGAACAGTAAAATATTCTTTTATACAATATAATAATTAATATTAAAATAAAAATACAAGCATTTAACTAAAATAATATATTTTATTATTATGACAGATCATACTTGAGTTATGACAAAGTTGGAAAATTGTGGTGGTCAATAAAAGAAATGCTAAAGAAATGTTATTCATTTTTTTATAAAAGTTTTGAAACAAAATAATTAAGTACTATAAGTACAATTTGAAAATTTATTCTAATTATCAGATCCATAAGTTTTAGCAATTTTTGAGTTTTCATAGATATTATCGGAATATAGATATCTTGGATTATATATGTATTACCAGTTTACATAATAGTTTTATTTTATCAAATAATATGAAATCGAAAATCTGAATATGAAAAATAAAACTTACCTATATATAGCTTTTAATCTATTTCTATAATATACATATTATATTTGATATAAACTACAATCTATAATCTTTTTCATTCGGATCAATAAGTAAAAAATTCATAAAGAATATTTCATAAATGTCTCTTTCGATTTCGAAAACATTTTTTTTTTTTTGAAAAAAGTTTATTGTGTTCAATCTCTAGGCTAGAGTGATTCTTAACCTTTTCCAAGTTGTGGTGCACTTTTTATGATGAGAAAAATGACGGTGCAAAAAAATAAAATGGTCTGAAATCTTACATAATAACATCCTGACTTCAGTGTGAAAAAGCAAACGGTTTGAAATTACATAGATCTTTCTTCGAATTTCATAATTTTGTGAGTGACTTTTTCGGTTTTCCTATTTTGCGGATATTTTTGATTTTACCACTTTTTTTTCACGGTGCACTTGCAAAAAGCTCACGGCGCACTGGTGCACCGCGGTGCGAGACATTAAATTAATCTGTATATGAATGATTTAATTTATTGATAATCAAAAGTATTTTCGATTTAGTATCTTGCTTGAAAAAAACTAATTAGTAACGAATTTAGTCGATACTTTTCGAAATATAAAAGTTTGGATTGGAAACATTATAAATTATTTTCGACATTATTAAAATTACAATTTTTACTCATTTCTTTCGAAAATTGAGAAATAAAATAATTACTTACCTTAGCCGCTTAAATACGGTGGATCATTTTATAAATTTAAGGTTATTGGAATGAAAAACAAAAGACCGATGCTTTATTCGATACATTCGTAAGGAACTTAAATATATGATATTGTACAATAACTATATCTCTATAAAATTATATTATACAACTTTTATGACAAATATTTTTGATATAGACAGACTTCTTTAAATACTTTATTATACGATTTAAAATTGCTTACCATTTAATAAAATTATTATTTATTTATTAAATAATATAACATTTTTTCACCAGAGCCTGGATAATCGAATTTATTGTTTTTGACCGATGGCCGTTTTTTTTTTTTCAATTAATCTTGTAATATAATATTTTTGCTGAAAATTGTTATATTGTTTGAGTAGTTAAAAATTTTCAGTATATAAGAAATGCTTACCTTGTCTTTGTCATCTGATATAATATTTATAGTTAGTGATTACATCTTAACAGTGCGTTGTCTCAATGAAAACTGAGCTGTTCTTGGACTGGTTTCCATTTTATTGCTAATTCAGGAAAAGTCTTCCGTACTTAAGCAACCAAGGCTATTTCGAGAAAAACAGAGATTTTCAACTTTTCAATAATTAAAAGTAATGTTGAATTTGATTGAAAAATTTAATTGAAATGAGTGCCTATACGATTTTAGAATATAATTGCATTTAGCAAAAATTTAACTATTGTTGGAACAAAAAAAATAATACTTATTTTTATATGAAAAAAAATGATATTATGTTTTTCGTGAAATTAATAATTTGTAAATGCATAATATTTAAAGTTTATGTGACTTTTGAACAAACTCTAAGAAAAGCATGTTTGAATTGTTTATAGATTATTTTGTTTTGCATATGGATGTGATTTATTATGAAAATTGATAACACTATACAATGGATTAGGGAGGCCATAGCCGGTAAACTGGTTTACCGATAAATGACCCAAATAATAACTCGGTAATTTACCGGTAAATAAAAATATGTAAATATACCTATGAGTACGTACTATTTATTTTGTTGCATCGAGTATTTAAAAAAAAATGTCAGATCGTGTAAGTTTAAGGTTTTTTTTGTTTTCCGTTCGTTTTTCCGGTTTTTTACCGGCTTTCATACAAAATTTAATTTACTGGTAGACCGGTAATTAATACAGAAATTTCCAGATTATCAGTCAATGAAAATTATGGTAAATTTGGTCTCCCTACAATGGATATTGATCCATAATTATATACGCCGTTTAATTCTTACACTATAAATAAGTTCACAAAGGATATTAATTTATTTGATTTTTAATAGCAAACTTTTTTTTTGCAGGAAATTTATTACAAATCACTCTCAGATGAAGCTAATACTTCGAATTTGCCTTCCGTATTAACAATGATCCGGGATGAGAGCTCAAACCGTTTCCTACATAATATTCAAAATTATCGCAATGATGTATACAAAGTCGTCGATGATAAAACATATATAATCATAAGTGATGGAAAAACAGAAGTATTTTCGAATGCATAAGTATTTTTTCTTTAAACAGAATCATGGTTCTTTTTATGATTGTTTAATTTTTTTTGTAACTAAAAAAAATAGATTAAATTTATTTTAACTATAACTTAAATTATATAAAATACGAAGTGACAAGTAATTAAATTTCTGAATATTAAAGAAAAGTTCTCAACTAAAGATATTATTTTGAAATTAGTAATAGTATCTCATTAAGATTTATATTTATTCAGTGAAATTCTGAATTATTGATATTATTTTGAATATACAGATATTACCTCATCATTACATTAAGTTTATTAGTAAATAAAAGTGTATTCAAATTATTTTTATGATTAAAAAATTAGTATTATAGTTATACAATATTACTGTATTGTTTTTAAAAGTATACCTATGATGCTCTGCAGACCTGATATTTATTTGTACAATTGTAATACTGTTTTCATAGGAACATATAAATTATATTATAATATTTAAATAAATATATGTGAAATCATCGATTGAAATTTATTTAAACCTCTTGTGATTATATGTTAGTTAGTTGACAAGACTTCATCCTGCATTGGATGTTTATGTTGATAATGATGATGATGATGATTTAAATAAATATATTTGAAATCATCTATTGAAATTTATTTAAACCTCTTGTGATTATACATATATTTATATATGTAGTATATTTGTCATCGAATGTTTTTCAGATGAAAAGTTATTAGAAAGATCATAACCAAAACCTGATCTTCATTCATATCGTGAATCAAAATATTTATCAATTCTACGGTGCGTATTTTTATGTATAATTATTATACGAATATTAAGACATTGCTTATATGTATTTATTAATTTGAGATTCGTCAGAAAAAATCAATAAATTTGTTTCAAAAGTTACTAAAATTATCACCTAAACTGACATTATTTAAACTGCCCGTTATAATACGAAAACTGAAGAAAGAGATAAAAAACGGAATAGAAATAATTTTTCAGCTGCAAATACACAAACTCAGACAGAAAATAACAGGGCTTCAAACCATAATTTTTTTCATTGCGGCAAAAATTTCGGTTTTTAGCGGTTTTCGGTTATGGTTCAGTTCCGGTTCGAACTCCTGGAAAATAAAGACTGAAATTTTAAATGGATAGGGTGTATTTTGAACTTTTTGGTTCAAGCGATGACAGCTAACGTTTGACATTTGTATTGACGTTTGTATGTCGGGACGCGTTTGTCATTCGTCTGCAACTTTTTAACAATGGGTGAAAACATATTGCAATATAATGCCCTCTCGTCGTTCATTGATCCTGGTTTTTGGCATAAACTTACACAAATAAAATTGGATATTGATAAATTAGAAGATAGACGAAAAAAAGTTTGGGGAAGTTATTCGTATCAAAATAATGAAGTTGGGAATTTGTTAGAAGTGAGCTCGACTTCTTTCAACTCGTAAGTTATGAAATATAAGTCATTATATTATTTTGCAGTATGTCTGGGTATAAATTTTTGTTATTTTAGTATTCCAGATATACCCAAGTTTCATTGTGTATCACACGGAATTTTAGTTAATAAAAATACAGTAGAAGATTTTAAGAGTTGCGATAAGGTTGAATTATTAAAAAATGAAGGGAATTTATTGTGGAAAGATATTCAAAATGGAAACTGTTTTCAGAATCCTTCCTTATTGTCCCGTTTCTTTGTTTTGTCATATGCTGTAAGTAGATAATTTTTTTTCCATGTTGAATTAAACACCCCGTTGTAACTTTAAATACTGTTTTAGGATCTGAAAAAGTATCAGTATTTTTATTGGTTTGCTTTTCCTGCATCTAGTCATCCTTTCGTACATTTAGCTGAAAAACCAGTAACACTAGCTAGTATTATTGATACAACACAAATCACCTCACTTATTGAAAGCCATAATGAATTGGATATGAACCAAAAACCGTTTTTTGTTGTTCATAATGATCATGGTTCCATAAAAGTTATTCCTCTTGCTGCCATGATCGATAGTGAATTGCAAAATGAAATGACGTCCAACAGTGAAAATTTTTACTTTGGATTTCTCGATACCAGCGACAATGAATATCCAGGATGGGTTTTGAGAAATTTCATTACACTGCTCTTGTATCATTTCAAATGGCTTTGCGGAAAAACTATTACAATTATTGCTTTGCGCTTCAAAAGAAATAATGATATTACCCAGCATTTGATGTATAAAATTAATGTTCCAATGGTAACAAAAATATTATTATGTTACATATCAAATATAGCATATTATTAAACCGGATTATTTTCAGGATTTAAATGGTGATTGGGGGAAAAATTGGGTTGGATGGGAGAGAAATGACAAAGGTAATTTTGGACCAAGATTTGCAAACATGGCATCATCGATGGATCCAATAATGTAAAATATATCACTTACACTTATAATATTTAAATTAGTCAAAATTAATCAAATTTGAAATAATAACAGTTTAGCTGAATCATCAGTAGACTTGAATCTTAAATTGATGAAGTGGCGATTATTACCAGATATAGATCTCGATATTATAAAAAACATTAAATGTTTGTTACTCGGAGCTGGCACACTAGGATGTTCAGTAGCAAGAAATTTATTAGTATGTCATATATTTTGATTTTTTTATGTGATATTGAGAGTCTAAAGTAATATTTCTATAACAGGCTTGGGGTGTGAGAAACATGACATTCGTAGACAATGGTAAAGTTTCATATTCGAATCCCGTCCGCCAAAGTCTTTTTATGCATGAAGATTGTTTAAACGGTGGAAAATTGAAAGCTTTGGCTGCAGCTACTAATTTACAAAAAATATTTCCTGGAGTGGTATGGCTCGCTTTTATCTTAATCTTTTCTGTGAAACATATTTTTTTAAAAAACAATTGTATCATTTTAGAATGCAAAGGGCGTGACAATGCATATTCCAATGCCTGGTCACCCAGTTGGTGATTCATTGAAAGAACAAACTGAAAAAGATGTTGAACATCTCGAGCAACTGATAGCATCACATGATATAATATTTTTGTTATTAGATTCAAGGGAAGCTAGATGGCTGCCTACTGTACTTGGTGCACTTCATCAAAAAGTAATCATCTTATCATTATGTTTAATCAGTAATTTTCTTACTAAGCACTTTATTTTAATTTAATTTTAGCTTGTAATCAATGCAGCGTTGGGGTTCGATAGTTATCTAATTATGAGGCACGGTATATACAGTAATAAGCAAAATGATGAAAACGTAGATGAAATCAAAAGGCATTTTATATCTGGTGAGCACTTGGGTTGCTATTTTTGTAACGACGTCACAGCACCGGGAAATGTGAGATTTTAAAACATTTATCCTCAAAAAAAACAAAAATATATATATGTAATACAATATATTATTTTATATATTTAGTCTCAAAAAGATAGAACATTAGATCAGCAATGTACTGTTACCCGACCAGGTGTAGCAAATATAGCAGGAGCTCTTGCATCAGAAATTGCAATTGCCATAACACAACACAAGAAAAAGTATGAATGCAATTTTTTTTAAATGAATTTAGCAACGAATAATATTTTATCATTTCAGAATTAATGCTCCTGCTCCATACAATTTTTCTGGAGAGTCAAATGATTTCGATGGGATACTTGGAGCTGTTCCTCATTCTATAAGAGGCTTTCTTTCTTCTTATGAACAAGTATTACCTTCAACTAGCAAATTTACACAATGTATTGCTTGTTCGAAAGTCGTTATAGATGCTTATAAAGCTAACAAATTAGATTTTTTGATGGAAGTTTTTAATAGTGCCAAATATTTGGAGGAAATCACAGGCTTAACCAATCTTCATGCGCAAGCCGATGAAACTGAAGTATTTCATTATTGGTATAAAATGTATTTTTGTTTATTTATAAATTTGAGATGTGGTTTTTTTGTATTTGCAGATGTGGGCATTGAGTGAAAATGAAGAAGACTAAATATTGAATTTGCATGTATTAATATAATTATAATGAAAAAAAATTTACAAGTCTTTTTTCTATCACTTTGTATCTATTGGAAAATTAATGTATTTAAATTAATTTTCAAATTTATATTTCTTTAAGTATTTTTCAACGAATTAAAGTAATAGTTTACATTATATGTGAAAATACTTTTCTATTATATTCCTTATTAATTTATTGTAATATAAATAAGCCGCAAATTGAATCATTTTAATAAATTTATTATTGCATCGCAATATTTATTTACAATTCCGAACATAGCAAATCTACACTAATTTGATCACAAACAATATAAAATAAATAGTAAAATGATTTTAAATATGTAAAATAACTTAACATAACATTTTAGGTATATACATACATAAGTGTAGATAAATTTTAGTGCCATTTCATAACGGCAAACTCAGTATAAAATTCTTTGGCAGAACAAATACTACCAGGCAATTAAGTAAAGCGGAATGATATATAATATATAGCTATGAAATCAATTCGTCCAAAGCTTTGTCCCTATTGCAATTGTGTTGCAACAGAGCCTTAGCTACTTTGTTTTCTGTAAATCCTAAATCCATCAATTGTCCCATTATTAAAAGATACTCAATTATCTAAAACAAATTAAAGTATATATTTAAATTTGCTTATGTTGATGTAAACAAAGTATATGATATAAACGAAGCTCACCTTTTTATCGTCGTCTCCTATATCATCGCAAGCCCGAGCCACTCGATCCAACGGAAATCCCATATTGCTGATAGATTTGCACACCGATTGCAGTTTAGGATTGAGATTGTCATACGGATCGGGCAACTTGTCTATATTGGTCACCTGCGACGTTGAAGGTTCCAACTTGATTTGGCGAGAAGGTGCGGGACTACAATTATGAGAACGTTCGCGAGATTTCAACCTCGCTTCGGCAAGTTCTTCGTCTAATTCTTTTACAATGTCTGGTACACTCTTAGATCGAGATTTTAACAACGATTGACTACTGTCGGAAGGAACATTTTTTGCAGATTCGTCGATTGTCTGTATTTGGTCACTTTGAAAATTAGAAACGTCACTATATTGAGTATACGTCGGAGGATAATTGAGATAATATTTATAAGGATTTTCAACTGCGGAATTGTAAGGAGGCATTTTACTGTCGTCCCCCTTCATATCGTTGGAAGCGATGTTACTGTTCGGCACAGCATAGTTGTTTGGAACTTGTTGGTAAAGAGCGTTGGACGAGTAACCGTAGTTGGGTGCGTAATAGTTATTAGTATCGTTCACATTGAAATTGAAAGACTGAGGCAATTTGTTATCACAATTATAATAATTATCACCGAGTGTATTTTGATAAGGATTGTTAGAGTATCCGTAAGAGTAAGTGTTGCTGGCTTGATAGACTGGATGAGATGTGTCGCCGTTGACGGCGACGTTTTGTTCCAAATTGAGATTACTAGAAGGTTGAGTGTTCAACACTTGAGCCAAGAGTTCTATATCGTTGATCGACTTCAATTCCAGATTGTCGAAAGGACTAGACGTGTCGTTCTCGAAATCCGAAAACGTCATCTTGTCAACGTTCTTCTTGTACAAACCGTTAATATGAGAAAACTTATTAGGCTTCGCGAACATACTCTGCTGAAACCTGGCGACGGGATCGAGGTCATCCAGCAGATCGACACGGGAATTGACAACGTTCATAGTGACCGGGGTCGGTCTCAGAATCCCGTCTGAAGTCGTCGCCGGGATTTCTGGAGCCGCATCTCCCACGAGCGGAGACATCGACCTCACGGACGGCTCCGAGCTCTCAACGGGACTCTCCTCGTCGTTGATATCTTCAGTACTCGGATACGTGACCTCGGCTAAATGCATGCGTTGCAGTTTCCGTTCAGCATCGGCTGCTTCGACGGCCAATTGGCGCTCCTTAGACCTTTCCTCTTCAGCCAACCTGAGCCTCTCGTCCCTCTCTTCCTTGTTCCTGACCCTGGCCTCCTTCCACTCGTCCAGCCTGCGGAGGACGGTGGTCTCGAGGGCGAAGTCGTACTGTGCGTCGGCGGCGAGCCTGGCGGCCCTCGAGGGGCGCTCCAGCACATGTCCGGGGGGCGGAGCGACCGTTGGGGGCCGGCAGCGATCCGACACGCGCACCGGCACGCCCTCCATTTAGCGGTGGGGCTCCGGCCGCAGTCGCCCGCCTCGGCTCTGACACTTGACAGACTGTTCACTGACAGTGACAACTGGCCCCACGATGACAACTCACGAGTCACGGTTCGCCACTGGCAACGTATGTTGCGGCCGAGCTCGAGGTCGTTGGGATTCAATTTGGTGTTTGTGGTGCGATGTTTGTTTTGATGTTTGGCGGTCGAGGGGAGGTGTAAGGTTGTTTGGAGTTGGTTCTGAAAATTTTTTGATTGAGTCAGCTGTGTGGTGGTGCGCGTGCGCAGTTTTGATTTTGGGTGTTATCTGCTGAAAATTATTAATTGATATGCCGTTTTGAGTTATGTTTACAATTTTATTCGTTGTAATCAATCACAATTTCAGATATCGAGTTTTTGAATGGAATTTTATGATTTTTTTTCAGCCACATTTTCATGATTCACATACTTGCTTTCTAATTAAGATTGCCAACTGTGTTTTATTGGAAAGGAGAGTCCTAATAACTTTTAGGAAAATTTTCTTAATAAACCAGCCCGGTCCTTCGGGTTTCATTTTGTGGGCCCTTCAGATAATTGATGAATAGAAAATTTTAATTTGAACAATTGGAAATACATAAGTATTATTTAAGAAAATATATTTTTTTACATTAGCCAGCACCACGTCTGTAGCTAACAATAAGATTTTTTTAGGAGGGTGCCTGAAACATAACTTTGTATATGTAAGCGATTCCAACCAATAATAAAAACTTGAAAAATATGCTGTTTTTTTTCATTTGAAGTATAATGTGTGTAAAGTCACGGCATTCAAAGAATTGATTTAGATATAACATGATCGAGTGATATACATACAATATTTTAACTTAAGTCTCATAATTTATAGTATAATCTATCATTATTTTTGAATTTTTTTGTGAATTGTATTCTACGTTCGGTGTGTAGTGTTATTTGCAAACGTCAGTGTGCGCTAGTATAATTTGTGTAAACGTCTAGGAACCCACACAATCATACTACATATATTTGAAAATCTTTCAGCAAATTAATTATACTTAAGTACATTTAAAATCAGGGCTTCAAACCGGAACAGAACTGTAACCGAAAACCGCTAAAAACCGAAACTTGATAGAACCAAAACCGGAACTGAACCTGAAAAACTGTGGTTTTTTTTTTAAATGTTCTTGGAAAAATCGATTTTTGTAAATGTACGTTTTTTCAAAACTAGGAACTGAACCGAAAACGTAAAACCAAAACAGAACCTAAATATTTTTCGTCGAACCGTAACCGAAATAACCAAAAACCGTAACAAAAAAAAACCCCGATTCGAATCACCCAAACAAAACGAACACAACATCCAACAACATCAACAAACCCGAACTTCATCCAACCCGACATCGCCCAACAAACCCGAATCCCTCAAAGCACATGGCCACCAAAGCGACACCCGCGACTCGTCCTAGTCTCGAGCGCAGCAGTGTTCAATTTGGCGGAGTGGCCGTTGCGCTGAACCCTCTCAGCCATTCCTGGACCTTCCTCATCCCGAAAACCGTTCGGCGGCCGACGAAGGCGTCCCGCCACTCCAGGAGAGGTTCCCGAAGGTTCTCAGCCGCCGCCGGGCCATATACGTTGCGGCCGTTCGTACGCTTTTTGTTACAATTCGTTCCCGCGGGCCGTTCCCGGTCCCCTGCCGATCGTGGCCCGTCAATGGTCTCCAGGGGTTGTCCGGGGCTTGAGGGTTTCCTGAGGGATTTAGGGATGTAGGCAGGGAATCGATCTTGATGGGGTTTCGGTGGGGTATACGGTGTTGTATGTGGGTACCGCCCGTTTGCTGAAAAATGTTCGTGCTGAAAGTGGCTGTTTTTGGGTTTGGTTTGTATGGGTTGAATCGGTTTTGTTCGGTGATGTGGGCTTGATTGGATTTTTCTACCACATGGGTTTGTGTGTGGTGTTGTAAAATTGGAAGTTTGTCTTTTATTATGTTATTGATTGATGAACTGTGGGGGATAGTGTTTAGCATGATGTTGAAGGGGCTGAAATTTTTTTTTGGGTTAAAAAATTTTATGTTGAACTTAATAGTATGTATGCGAGTCTCTTTTTGAATGAGGGATACGTTCCTGAGATTACTGTATAAAAAAAAAAAAATGTATGGTAACCGTATAAAAATTGGAGATAAATTTCATCAGTATGTTTGGATGGAAGTTCTACCTAATTATCTATACTATTATAAAATATTTAATAAAAATGAGTAGTGTAGCAAAATTTTGCCATAAAAAAATATCGAGAAATCGTCAAAAATTATTGTAAATTTTCATTTAATAACTATTATCGTATACCGACCTGGTCCAGATTTTGTAATGACATAAAAATACATTATTTTTGTTTTCACACCACATCAAAGTGAAAAAGAAACAGTATAAAAAAATAACGAGTTCTTTTTCAAAACTGTCTAAAAAGAGTTTTTAATATACATGCACAATATTTTATCAGAACCGCAGTATTACATTATTTTTTATTAACCGATTTTCCTCATTAAGAACTTTCATGTTAAACAATTTCCACTATATTCAATTTTTTCGATATGTCCAGTTTACAGGAATGTGCACGACATGTATCAAATGTCTCACCCACCACACCTCTATGTGCAACTCAATAACCCGCGCTTGCCCAATCATAATGATTATATTCTGTACCGAAGGATGACCAATGAGCCAGTCCACTTTTTCAATGAATCCCCATTCTTCAACAACCCGACTGCGGAGCATTCTAGAAATATCGCCGACGAGAACGAATTCAAAAATGGTTCGTTGCCGAAGAAAAACGGCTATTGGATATCAAAACGAGCCATAAAGACTGCACACAACAATGGCAATCTTCAAGCACCTTTTGAATGCGAATCCGATGATTCTAGCGTATGTAGTTTGACGTCCGTTCACAATAAGTCTAACGAACAAGGTAATTTAAATTTTGTAAATGTGTGATACGTTTGTATTAATTTGTATTAATTTTTTCCTGTTTGATTTCAGACAATTCTAAAAAGTTTATCAACGATCCTCCTATTAATAAATTAAATTTTAATCATCATTTTCCCCATTTTCATAATGGAAATGGTTTCGATTCTAATCCTAGAATGGCTCCTCATCAGCAATCTATGTTATTTCATAATAAAAGAAGGAATCATGCGAGTCGTGGTGCACATCAAGGTCGCATGATGTCTGCCATTCGTTACCATTTCGTTCATCCTCGTCCAATGAATTTAGTTTATAATATTGCTCCTGACCGAGTTTTTGAACAGGGCTCATTTGATGCAAGTTAAGGAAACTCCCAAGAATTTATTAACTGGTGATTTTTATATTTAATTTTTTGCATTGTATTATCGTATGTTATTTGTATTTTTTCACTGATTTTCTTTTTTTAGGCTCTATGTGGGACACGTTGTCTCAAAGTATGTGGAGTAAATTTTTAGACTGCCAACAAACTGAAGAAACTTTCAAAAAAAAGATGAAACTGTGGCGATATTTATATGTGTCCATAAAGGTATACTTTTCAATAGTTCGAAATTTGGAAATTATTGTATCATATTTAATACTTTTTAAGTGAGTTAATTGTTGAAATTAACATTATGTTTTTTTGTTATATTATAATTTAAATTAATTTGTATAAAAAATTTAGTGTTACATCAAAATATTTAATGTTTAATATAAAAAAAATTTTTTTTCAGAACATGTCCACCCGTTATAGTCTTTACCTTGTTGGATCTACCATGTCTGGTTTCGGTGCCGACTGTTCCGATATGGATTTGTGTCTCTTAGTCAAGTATCAAGAACCTGGAGATAGCCGAACTCAAGCATTAGAACATTTAAATGTTATATACAATTTAATTAGAAATATGGGTATGTATTTTTTTCTGAATATTTTATTGCTGAAATGTGAGAACCACAAAATATTTTCTTCCTCAGATGTTTTCTTTAGAGCGGAATTGATTCAAGCTAAAGTACCAATTCTTAAATTACGCGATAGCTACTTTTTCTTAGAAGTGGATCTGAATTGCAACAATGTTGTTGGTATTAGGAATACTCATCTCTTATATTGTTATTCTCAATGTAAGGATCTTATTTTTGTGTTACAATATTACTTGTTTTTATTCATATTAACTAATATTAATCATCGACAGTGGACTGGCGTGTTCGTCCATTAGTTTTAATTGTTAAACTCTGGGCTCAGTACAATAATATTAATGATGCAAAAAATAAAACGATATCAAGTTATTCGTTTGTGTTGATGGTTATTCATTTTTTACAATGTAAGTGTTAAATATTTTTAATTGATATTGCAAGAAGATATGATATGATTTCCAAAATAATTTCAGGTGGAACACAGCCTCATGTTTTACCATGTTTACAATCTGAAATGCCTGATAAATTTTCAAACGATAATAATATTCATCATATAGATATACACGAAAAAATGCCTCAATACAAATCAGAAAACAATCAAACCCTTGGTGAACTATTTTACGGTTTCCTTCAATACTACACATATTTTGAGTGAGTTTTATTTCATTAATATTCGTTTTATTTTGTGTTAAATGTCATTTTTCTATATTTTTTTTAAGATACTCGAAATATGCAATTTCTGTTCGTACTGGAAAATTGTTGAATGTGAAGGATTGTAGAGCAGCTCATCGTAATGAGCCACACCAGTGGAAGTTTCTTTGTGTCGAAGGTATGACTTTCTGTTAATTTTAATTTTGCATAATCTTCATTTTTATATGAGAAATATTTATTTTTTCTATAGAACCATTTGATTTAAGTAATACAGCTCGATCAGTGTACGATGCCGATGTCTTTGCTCAGATTTGCAAAATTTTCGAAACGAGTAAGCAAGCGTTAGAAAAATCTCCGAATCTTTCATCAATTTTACCACCAGGCAACAAAGTGCGTTAATATTTCTAAATCACGTAATGTTAAGTAAAAAAGCATGCCAATGATCAATTTTCTGTCACCGACATATCAATGCATCATAATATTTTTTTGTTTATGATACAGTCTGCTAAATTTATGAAAGGCTTGATACTTAATATTTTCGACAGAGCGAGTTTTATAAAATTTCTAGTACAAGATAAATATAATATTTCTCCAATATAATGGATACTTAATAATTAATTATCTAATGTCTCTAGTCTTGAGGTCTTAATAAATAAAGGAAAGAGGCTGTGATTTTGACTGAGTTTTAGTTAATTTTTTACAAAAATTTAACAATTTATGGTAATATTTAAAATTGTTATTTATATGTGTACCTTAAAATATTGTCACTTAGGTTAGTCATACTTTTATAAAAAATATATTCTTTTATTCATTATTTCATATTTTCCAATTTATAGATATTTCATTTTCTCTATTATTTCTGATAGATACTGAGCAATATCAGCGAAATATTTAATTTTGAGAGGAAAATATGTTCGCATGCATATAATGATTTTCTCTATAATTATTTATTTTAAAATAAATAAAAAATACCAAAAAAAAACATAAAAATAAAATAAAACCCAAAAAAAAATAAAAAAATATTTTTATATAGTCTTAAAAAAATTCTAGTATTGTGAAAATTTATTTAGACTGTTGATCAGTTACAAGTTTATGAACTGTTTATTTTTCAAAGATTTTTCTATTTTGAATTATTTCAGATCATTGTATAAGTGAATTGTCAATATGTCGAAAAAAAAATGATAATTACTTTCATTAAATAAATAAATAAATATTATATTATTACTGATTAAATATATATATATTTAAATATACATATATGAAAATGAACACGGCAGCGGTGAAATGTTTAGATATAGACCGTGCATCTGAAAATAGTTTTTGTCGTATGTATCTGTACGTGTTCGTCCATGGCTGTATACACTGCCGTTCATACGTGAATACTTTTATAATTTAACATATGAAACGAACCAGTGTATTTCCTCGTGAATTTTTGTGTGATCTCTTTTATTTATTAATTAATTGTTTGTTTTGTAATATTTCAGACTGTTTGTATAAAGATTGTATGTTTTATTTTTCAAATGAATTCTAATTAACTTTGCACAATGCGTCTACGTTTAATTTAGTTCAGATCAATAATAATTATAAATATATAGTATGAAATTGTGCTATTATTTACAAAAGGTTGTGATTTATTTTTTTTCTATCGATAGTTTATCGCCTTAAATTCTTCATAGTTTTTTTTATAAATTTCAATCTTTACTAGCATGTTATAGAAAAATATTCCACGTTTCTTCAACACTTTGTATGTGATAAGTTATAACCGACAATAAAATTTCAATAATTTATTAATTTAAAAAATTTGCATAATTTGTTTCAACTGCTTTTAATTCAGATTAGACTAAAAATGTGTTCAACAGTTACAAAAATAAATTAAATTTTTTAAAGAAATATCCAATTGAACAGGAATTTAACTCACTTTTAATATTGATAGCAATAAATGATCGTCCATGAACATCGTTATACTTTTTATTGAACATTTGATTTCGTAATGCGTTAGCGTCACTAATTTATGATTGAATCTCTTCGCTTATTCACAGACAATCAATATAGAGACTCGTTTTTTGAATTATTTGTTAGAAATGCAACGTTAAATAAAGCTTGGCTGTTCTCAACCTGATTTTGTTCATATTCATATTTATACCAGATTATTATTAGAGATATATTATTCGAATAATTTGTAAGTTATGTATGAGTTTGTCCGATTCGAAAGAAGCCTTTTGATTGTCGTAACGATTTAGTTTTTAATTTGTTAAATATATCGGACATAATAAAGTCGCGTTATTTTGTCAAAACCATTTATCCTATAAAAATACCATTGTATAGTTCATATTTATATTATCTTTTAAATAATATTATAATGCAATGTCCCTTTTTAAAAATGTATTCACTCTTAATTTCTTGAAATATATTCAAATAAAAACGCTGTGTCTGGGTGTAAGTAAATTGACACCCGTCATCTACCAAATTAAAGTGCTGCTTTTGAATCTATTTCAGCAAATACAGACTGATAGTTTTGTAATTTTTATCATGCTCATATTTTGTAAAAATGATCTCTGTCGCATACCAATTCAAATAAATGTACAAAAAAAAATAAAGCAGTAAAACAATATTTTTTGAATTTTTATTGTGTTAAATTTGTCAAATGAGAGTCGGGGTTTATGAAATAAAGTCAAATTATTCTCAGAATACCATTTATTGTCAACCCTGAAATAACAATGTTACATACATAATGAAAATAATCAACAAAATGATTGCACGGGAAATTTGTTAATTAATTTATTTAGCTGATACAACAAAGCGGATGTTCACTATTTTCACAAAAAACTCAGAATTTGCAAATCGATCACAGCAAACAATAATAACATTTGGATAGTTAATTATTTTATAGCAGAAATATACATTCAGTGGTATATTTATTACAGGGATGTTTCGGAATTTATTACGACAAATATACATTCAAAATTGTTCATTTTTTTTTAACATTGATGTAGACTAAAACTATGTGAACATGTATCTATTGAATATGGTACACATAAAATGAAACAACAAATATAGCTGAAAATAAAATAGTAAGAATGTCATTTTTTCAATATCACATATACTAGAAATACCGTTAGTATTAAATGTCATTTGAAAAAAAAGTTGAACGAAACAAGTGACGCTTGTTGCAATTTTCAACGATCATATGCTTTTGCGTTCATGTGTTATGTACATCGACAAAATCGACAACAGCAGAATCAGTATATTCTCGTTATTTATAACTCCTCGTCACTCTCTTTTCAACTATAATATATTCTACATTTCACAAAATTACTTATGCTCTACTATTGTAAGCTGTTGCTCGTATCTGCTGCTCAAATGATGAAAATAAAACTTCTAATCATAACAATAAAAATATTAAAATAAAAATGAACGATAAATTTCTAAGAATTATATCAAAAACCTAATAATTGATGTTAGATTTTTCCACAGAGGGAATACTCTAATCATAATTGTTACCTTGAAATTACTACATTACCCACCAAGAACACGTCGTTACGATCTGTGTTCACACATTTCACGTTTCCCATGAAATGGTACGATTAAAGAAAATATATAAATTATCTCATATAATAAAGAATGAATATGATGTGAAATTAAAAAAAAAGAAAGGTTTTTAAATGAAGAAATGATAATAATTGATGGATCAAAAGAAAGCACTGTACTCTGGTTACGACACCATAACGCATGTGCTTGTACAATAAGAAAAAAAACCTAAAAACAACTGATATAGCCTACAATATGATGGAACAAAAGTCAGATGTATATCAGGCATTCAGAGATGCATAGGCGAGCGCCATTGGGAGACGCCATTGTCGGCGGTCTGCCGTTAACTCTCCAGTCGCCATTTACCACCGGCCGCTGCACGCTGGCCATGATCCTGGGGCGTGTTAGACACACACTCTATTATTTCCTCAGTATGGCTGCGAAAAACGTGCTTGCGGGTGGTACGCACCCTGATATGTAGAATCTTGAGATAGTAACCCATCAGCTTGTGATTGGTATTCCATCATTACAGATTCCTGGCTAAGTTCAGGTTGAGACAAGCCTTGTGATAAGGAAAGAGGTGGAGCACCGGCTTGAGAAAGCGGTTCTTGGGATAATAACCTAGAAGATGAACTAGGAGGTGCTGGTCGACGGCGACGTTGTTGTTGGCAAAATCTAGGCGGTACATTCGTCATATTCATGAACATAGCTACGGGTACAGGGGCTGCATGGAGCGCGGCTTGTGCTCTTTCTGGACCGATATATGCTAGAGAATCGTGTGGACGGCGAGGGGCAGCTCTACAATATGCACCACCTGGGGCTAAAGCTTCTCTTGCGTCATATGTAGACGTGGACATAAAATGAGACCCTGGATTTGCCGTGTTGATTAATTTCTTTGGCTTAGCGAATTGTATCATTGACTCCTTTAAATTAGTAAGGGGTCCTTCAACCAATACTTTTTGTTCTTTATAAAAGCTAAGTAAGTGATTCCACAAAGGTTGCTTGGATAAAACCTTTGGATTTCCAACAATAATAATTCCATATTTGGCTCTTGTGAGAGCTACATTAAGTCGTCTAGGATCACTCAAGAATCCAATACCTTGATGTTCATTAGATCTTACGCATGACATGATGATGATGTCTTTTTCACGACCCTGGAATGCATCCACACTTGCTACTTCAATTTCTTGATATAGTTTTGAATGTAAACTTCCCTGATATTGCATATGCTGCACTAAATATGCACGCTGCCCTTCGTATGGAGTGATAATACCAATTTGTTCAGGTCTTACTCCGACTTTCAGGAAGCGGGTTGTTATTTTTTCTACATTTGCAGCTTCAGTTCTATTCAAATAAGAAGTTCCAGATCCAGCTATTTCTTCTTGACCTTGGGTTACATAGAAAAACATTGGCTTTTCTTGAATAGGCCATGGAAAATCAATTTTATGTAGTTTACGCTCATCTGAGCTAACACCGTTTTGCAAAGATCCTTCATAAAAGAAATTCGAAGGGAAACGAGATAGTTCAGGATGCATACGATATTGGACTTCGAGACGGAACGGCTTGATTCCAAGCACGACTAACCTTTCAAACAAACTTTGTGACAGACCAGCTTTAGCAGCTTTTTTACACATAACAACTGGTCCTAATTGACAATGGTCACCAACTAAAATAAGCTGACGAGCACCAAGAACAACTGGAACCATACATTCAGGTTCAGTAGACTGCATTCCTGAAAAAAACAAGAGTGTTATTATTAAACTGTTCAAAAAGGGTGAGATTAAATATAAAAAAATTCATTACCTTCATCTATAAGAATAGAATAAAATCTCAAACGGGCTAAACGTGGATCTCCAGCACCGACGCATGTGCAGCATACCACATCAGCTGCATCCAATAAACTACGTTCAGCTGCTCTCCTCAATGCCCGGTATCGTCGTTCATCACCTGCTGCCAATTCTCCGGCTTCTTCTTTCAACTGTTGTAATTTACGTAATTCACCAGATCCAGGCTCTAAAGCACGCGCTTGGCGATGAAGAGCTAAGAATGCGACAGCAGATTCCATAGCTTCTCTAGATTTCGCACATAAACGTACAACCTATTGACAAGTAAAAAAAAATTAAAAAAAATCTTATCATACAAAATTTGATACAATATTTCAGTTTTTCTTACTTTTAATCCAGTTCGATGTATTTTTTCAGTAAGTTGATCAACAGCAGTGTTACTAGGAGCACAAACCAATACAGGTCCGCCTCCCTGTCTTACTAACTGATACACTATCGTAGCTGATGTAACTGTTTTACCTGTACCGGGTGGTCCTTGAATTAATGATAATGGCCGTTGCAATGCATGTTTAACAGCATACACCTGAGAATGCAGCAAATATGTAGAAAATAGTTTATTTATGTTGAAAATTTATACTTGATTTCCAAAAATACCTGAGATCTATTGAGATCAGGTAAATTAGGTGCACTAAAATGTTTAGGCAACTGACATCTGAAAAGAACCTCTTCGACTTCATGGCCTAATAGTCTGCGATATATATATGCTGATACTGAAGAATTATCCACAGCAAATTTTCTTAATGCAAGCTGCATTCTAAAAAATATATGTAAATGAAAGATATTAGAACAGATCATTGAATATTTATTCAATTTATTTAGTAGTGAATAAAATTTACCTGTCAAAAGATGTACTTTTCCAGATGAAGTCAACAACAAAATTATTAGTGCAATCACTTGGTGCGCCACTGTTACTTTTCAATTCTAGTCCAATATCATCACCGAAGTTGTCTGGGACTTTGATTACATGGCCAACACCAGCCCATGGTTTATGTAGTTCTCCAACATACCTTATAACATTAAAATATCAAATATTTGATAGTAAAAAAAACAAAACAAAAAATTTGAACTATTGTTACCTTAAACGAAGCTCATCACCATGCATCAATTTCATGTCTCCGTCAGTTTTAGCTAAAGTAAAATATGCTATGGTTTTTTTGTTGAGACCGACATCCCAACGAACCTCAATATTTTCTTGAGTTTGCGATTCTTTCAAACGCTTATCATAATCGGCTTCTAGTTTCACAAGAGGGCCGAAAACGTTTTGGTATTGAAATCCATCTTCATATCTAATAAAATAAATTAAGTAATTAAAATTTTGATTTAGAGTAACTTCTATTTTCATAAATAACAACACAAACCTCAAAAGAACTTGATGAGGTTCTTCGTCAACACCTGGTTTTTCCAGGTCTTGGAACGTTGCATCAACATTGTCACGCCACAGTTCTTCTAGACGGCCTATTTGTTGTGGTGTTACTTGACGAGCTCTCACTTGATCTTGCTCGGAAGGCACTTTCACTAGCCAAGGTAAAAACGATCTATCGGCTGCAAAAAATATATATTTTTAAATTATATGAATTACAACCAAAATTATTCAAATCGTGAGATAAGAGGAAATATTGAAACATCAATTTCGATCTTCATTTATCAGTAACCTAAATAAACAAAATGACATTATATGTATAAATAAAAATTATTTACCAATAAGCGGTTTCCATTGCTCTTGATCCCAATTCATATCTTTCAGCGAACTTTGAGCTGCACACGGTTGTCTAAAAGTTATGATTAATTAGAATAAAAATCAAAACATTTTCGTTCGAATAATATGAAAACAAACAACCTGCAGAGCAGAACGACCACCGAGTCGGCCTTGGCTGGAATAAATCCCAGAACGAAAACATTTCTCACACCGCAAGAATAACATTCCAACAAAGTCTCTCCCAAAGGTCCGTCACAGTGCAAAGTGACTTCCTTGTGCTTGGCTCGAACCAAATGATTTATGATATGGGAGCCCGATGTGCTACCTCTCCCGTTACAAAACCTACATCGAAAACGATTATTAAGGGATAAAATATTATGGTATTGCAAATATATGAAAATAAACACATACCATTTTTTGCAAACATTGCACATAACCACCGTGCTCGGCTCGTGAATACCGCAATATTTACAAGCGTGTTCGGGTAATTCTCTGCTGTTATAAATGAGCTCATCTTCTTCTTCGAATTGCAAATCTCCAAGCCCTTGAGTGACACTGGTGACTTTTGCATTGATATCGAGAGGTTTCCCGATCCCGTTAACCTAAATCATGAACAAAAATACAAATCGTTAATATGGTAGATAACAATATAGCCGAAATAGATAAATCTTATCAAAAATTTGTCATACATAAAAATATTTGTTTTATTTAAGAACATAATGCAAAATACGACCGATAATCTATATTATTTAAACGTGTAATAGTCGAAGTCACCCAATAAAATTATCAATTTGTGCAATAATAAAATGTCTTATCATAATCACGATTCAACACAATACAGATATGACGTAAACCTGAAGGAAGCAATCTCATTCTGAATCATCGATTTGCACCCCTATCAAAACAAACAAACCCTTTCTCAACGGAATTTGACACCCTCCAGAGTATTGTTGTATTGCTACAACATTCCGATCCCAAACCCTTATCGACTACCGTTGACCCTCGAACTCAACAAACACGACATACCCAAAAGAAACGTCACATTTCCACATAGCCCAAGTATGGCGCAACGACTGCGAACCCATCATTGTTTACAAGCGTATCAACTACCAGAGTTGACGACGTCGACAACTTTCAATAATCAATTCCAAACCCTTACGACGAAATTAACAAAAACGACACATCAAAAAGAAACGTCACATTTCCACATAGTCTAAATATGGCGCAAAGACATGTGAACCTATCATTGTTTACAAGCGTATCAACTATCAGAGTTGATGACGTCGATCATTTCCAATATTTGATTCCAAATCCTTACCGTTGAACGAAATAACAAAAACGACATATCAGAAAGAAACGTCACATTTCCACATAGCCTAAGTATGGCGCAACGACATGTGAGCCTAACGTTGTTTACAAACGTATCAACTGTTAGAGTTGATGACGTTGTTGACAATCACCTGAGAAAGCGTACGATCGTTGGCCGGTTGACTATGATCTGGGACCGTGAAGTCGGTGAAGTCGAACTCGGAGCCCTGAGTGTCGGCGCCCAGCAGCTCGGAGTCGTCAGCCTCCAGGAAGGTCAGGGGCTGCGAGCTGGGCCCGTAAGCGTCCACCGACATCTCGGCCAGGCTGGGGGCTGCGCGGGAATGGGGGCGCGGGCCGGGGGAGGCGAGGAAGCGGGGCCCGTGACAGCGCGCGCGAGACACGACCACACGACCTAACACCGTGCGACGGATCGGCGCCGGCAACTTGACGGCCGCAATTTCGTACGTCAGCGCGCGCGGTGGGTGCGCTTACGTAATTGCGGGCATGTGCGGTGTCGTCGGGGATTTTCGGAGGATTGTTCGTTTGGTTTGTTTAGTTTTGGGCGGGTTTGTGTTGGGTTTTTGGTGAATTATGGTTTTAGTGTTTTATATTTAGTTGGAGGTGAGTTGGCAGGACTGGTTGTCTTTGTTACTGTATGTTGTTTTTGGCAGGGAATCGAATCGTGTTTATTTTCGTTCCGGTTTTTGGTTAAAGTTCAACAAAAAAATATATAGGTTCGGTTCCAGTTTTTGGTTCAGCTCCGAGCGATGATTTAAAAAAAAATGCAACCGGATATTCGAATATTTGAATATTTTTGAAAAGTGTTCTCTTTTTTTTTAATATTTTTTGGAATTTTTGGAAAAGTCGGTTTTTTTTTGAAATGGTCGATTTTTGTAAGCATACGGTTTTTTTGAAAACTTGGAGCTGAACCGAAAAAGATAAACCGAAAACCAAACCGAATCTAAATATATTTTTTGTTGAAATGTAACCGAAAATTGGAAAAAAAATAACGGTTCGTAGCCCTGCTTATAAATGCATAAATTACGCATGAAATATGTTAAGAATTTTAATATAAACACTGATATTACAAATAACTTATTTAAAAAAATCTTTTACCTTTAAATCCTTTATATTGCCTTTGCCTTACCTTTTTTTTAGTGAAAGGTTACTAACAATAAGTTCAAAAATTTATCACTCGGTGCTGAATCGTAGTCGAAATCGGAACGAAAAAAATTATAGTTCGAAGTCCTGGTACTGGTAGTCTTGTATCTCTGTCACTTTAAGTTATTTTTAGCGATAAAGTTTCTTAAACAAATGTAGGACGCAAAAACTATAATTTACCCCCAGACGTTTGTCCAAACGTTGATTGTCGTAAACGTGTGCCATTTTCGGTGTGTGGCAGTGGCGTATGTGCTGGTGTCGTTTGAGCAAACGTCTAGGAACCGTGGCATACAAGGTATAAATTGATAGAAATATTTGTGCGGTTGTGATGTTGATAAATGTACGATTAAAATTGAAATCATTGCGGTTTGGTGAAATGAAAGATGATTTTTCAAAAATTTGTCATAATTTTTATTATAAGTTTTCAGTTTTTGTTGTTATACATAATCATAAAGTATGTTAAAAATCAACAGTAGATCGGAAATGCACTTATAATTACAAATATATTACTTCTTTCACGTAACAAAAATCCAATCTTATAGCTACTAGTTGTGTATATATGAATTTTCTATTTACAAATAAAATGACTAATAATAAACATTTATTGTGCAACGAGAAAAACTGACTATGTTCATAATATTTATCGAATAGATTATCGTCAAAACGATTAGTTTTTTCATTTTAATTGTGCGTGCATTAATACGCGCCTGAATATTTTTATAATATTAAATACTTCGTTTAAGTTTTCATCAATAATCGAATCTTATATACCACAGCTAATAAATAAGTCTAAGTTAATAAGTTCTTTTTAAATATATATATGTACTATATATAATAATAATCACACAAAATTCAAACATCTATAATACTGTCGTGCTTTTTATTCGAAGCCTTTAATTTTTCTTGCATTTGCTGAAGCATGTCTTGCATTTGTCGAATCTGTAAAACACAAACGTCAATTTTCAATATTGCACAATTGGATGAATTCAATTTTTCAGCATTTATAATTACCTCTTCGTCTTTTTGTAACAGAAGTCTATCGGTTTCTGTAATACTAGCATCTCCATTATTACCCATAGAATCACGTTTCAGTTTGCTGCAAAATAAACAAAACTAATAGTAGAGCGGATTATTGACTCTTTCAAATATAACAAACGATATTGAAGCATACCCTCTTTCTCTGAGAGCATGTTGGGATATTTGTGAAATACATTGAGCACGGAAATTCTCATAATGCACATCTTGGGTAACATCCTTCAAGTCTTGCATATGAGTCGATATCAGCATTGTGCGTAATTTCACAAAATCGCTATGCCTCGGATTTTCAACTGCAAACGAACGATTTTTTTTTAATAAAAGTTCGAATACAATATTTTATTATGGGGTAATGATTTGAAATACCATCGACAACTCCCCAAGGGTATTGCCTTCCTCGCACACGTTTTCCAGCAACTTCCAGCATAGTGTTGCTTCCTACTACAGCAAAAGGAACACATGCTTTGAGTTCACGATCCTGCTGTTTGAACTCTTCATCTTCGTCGCTGTCACATTCAGGGAATTGGTAAATCTGAAAACGTAACATGTCTATGTTTAACACATGAATATTCAATGCACGAACAAAGCTAATGCATATTGATTGCGTACTTGGATTTGATTGTCTTCAATGTCTTTAAGGATACGCTGTTTCAGTTTTCTGACTTCGGCCGAAGTCAATGTATCAGCTTTTGCTATAACGACGACTATATTCACTTTTCTGTGCAGCCTTTTCATCAGCTCCAGATCCATTTGACGTAAACTTTATAAATAGATAGCAATATAATTTTTTCGATCGTTCAAATGAAATGGATTGCCATAAGAATCTTATAATACCTGTGGCCATAAGGGGGGACAAAATATAAACAGCAATGGACCCTATTGTCTTGTATGTTTCTTCTGTTCAACCCACTCTCGTCGGTGAAGTATTGCCTGAACTGTTCATCGATATAAGCAGTGCAAACTCTCCAAGAATCTTCACAATTAATTGCATCACCGAAACCTGGAGTATCCACGACTGTGAGCCTCAATTTGACACCCCTCTCTTCGATGTCCATCGTTTTCTTTTCGATGGCCGTTGTCTTTTCGATGCGATCTGAATTCGAAACGGGAGAGACTATAGAAAATTAAACGAAGATCATATCAAATGCCCAGTCGATAACCAAAGGATTGCAATTACTCGAAGATGATTTTTATCACATATTTCCGTGATAAAATGAATTCAACGGATACAAACATATTGAAATCATTATATATTGAACAATTAGAACGCGCATCAAAAATAAACTAATTACAACCCTATGATTTACCTACTGGGGATTTTATATAAGTATCGCATATGAACGATGGCATCTGATATTGATTGGTTCTTTACCATGCACATCGGCAATCTTTCGATTCTTGTACAGATCTCCGAGGAATAAACTGTTGATGAGCGTCGATTTTCCCAGTCCCGATTCGCCAACTACCATCAATGTGAAGTCGAACCCTCGCTTCACAGACTTCCTGTGCATTTGCTCAGGAAGAGTGGCGAACCCGATGTAGTCGCGTTCCCTGTCCTTATCTGAAAAACGAAACGATATTTACCTTTAACATTATTATGCAGGGGCATCAAGTGATGCGATAAGGTGTGACATTAGCAGAAATAAAATTCTGTGACATGATACGAATTTTAAATGAGGTTGAACACGTGTTCGGAAATGGTGTTTTACAATGTGTATGAGTGAAAACGGTTTTTGAAATGTCGTTGCCGTTAAAAAGAAGGAAGTCGTGTAGTTTGACAGGAAAACGGCATCTTCGTAAATATCCCGTATTACAATTTAGAGGGCGTGCTTCTCTTTGATGCTTCTAATGGTTGTTAAACTCCACAAACGAAGAATATAAATTATATTTAATACGCTGGACGACAAGTGTAACGACATGTCGTTTTGTACACGCGAAGATATTTTTTTCCAGAATTTTTGCATACAACGGTATTTTGAAAATTTTATAATTTCGTAATGAGTGCCAAAAAAACGATGAAAGTGTCAATGTTTCGATAAGGATTAAAGTATTTTTCGGATGTATTAACTAGATATGATAAAAATAGATAAAGTGTTGTATTAATAACTTCAATGAAGTATTGATAAGGCATATCGAATCTGCTTAGGTTGATTGATATTTGTAAATATGGAATAAGTAGCACGTAGCGATCTAAAATCATTATTTGACCCACAATATTGACAAGTTGAGTAAAAACGTTTTCGGAAAATGCGGTGAACGTCGATCGCTTTTTTATAGAAAGCTATTGGAATTCGATCACGTATCACGAAATGGAATAAAAAAATGATTCAGTTTTTGTACGAGCTTCTTGCGAGAAAGGTTCTATAACGGTAACATCTTATAATATTTTACCACTCGTTACATAGGCTGGGGTGGTACTACTTTGTCGGCGCCAAAGGCGTGCATAAGTAATAAAGCAAGCAATAAATCGGTCATTAGGAAAACGAATGATAACATCACGAATTTAAATAGAAAAAAATATTCGATACCATCACTAAACCGAATTATAAAAAGCTCAATGTATTAAAACATATGGAATCGAGAAGCATTCAACTTATATACCAAAATAACATCCCATTCACAATGTGGAATCCGAAATCATTTCAATCAATAAACACGAGTTATTTTAACTTGAACCGATCGTCTCAACACAACAGAGCCACATTTAAATCATCTAGCGTATATTTTCGTATTCTCATTAAGAAAGTCGGCACATTCTCGTTAAGACAAGCAGATCTTTCATTGAGCTTCCTGGTCTTCGTCTGACTTCCATCCGAGCTATTCTTGGCCACCCATTAACAGCGAAGGGTTGACGCCAATTAAATGTGCATCTTGCACGAACGATTTACGGAAAATTGACAACGTTTCGTGTGACACAAGAAGAAAAGCGGAAGCATTTCTGGGTCAAAAGGACGGTTTTAAAATAAGAAACTGTTGAATTTTTTTATGTATAGAGCGTGTGTGTTAGCACAATTTGTGCGATGATGTCACTGTTTGACGTTAATTTGGCTAATGGGGGTGTCGATGACGATGCGGCGATTATGTGATATCATTTTTTTTATTTTGAGGTCGAATCGCATAAAATTCGAATATTTTTTATAATACGAATGTTTATCGGCAGCTAATGATATAATTAAACGTTTTTCCACGTGTTGGAAATACTTTTCAATGAATTTCAATTACGAGATAGAAAGGGGTGATTGCATTTCATTGCTAAAACGGAAGTTGCACTCCTTTTGGCAGACACTATATAAAAATCAAGTTTAGTTACTGACGTTGAATAATAAAAGCGCTACGTACATTGCATAATTTAACGGCGCGCATTTTCTATGGGTCTTTCATCTATCCGGTCACATGTCGTGATCGAAAATTTTATGATAAAATTCGAAATGGAAGGTTTAGATTGTGTGAATTCGCCATTTATGGTAAAATGGCACGATATGTATGTTTTACCTGAATATGGTATGTGAGTCAATATCAACTAGGAGTTCATTATGGATTCTAAAATGATCAAATTAGAAGTGACTCGAGTGCAAGGAATTTGATCATGACAAAAGGATTCGCTTGTTTTGATCTTACAATAGAGAACATTGTATATTTATCAGATAAACTTTGTTTATGTATGTTAATGTGGATTGGTTTCCGTTAACAGTGATTTATTGATAACATAGATGTAAAGTTATCTTGTTAGTGGTCTCTAAAATCCAATTGATTATATTCGGTTAATCAATATATCATGCATATGATTATTAAAAGTTGTTTTATAGATGTGTTAATAATAAAATCGAAAATTTATTTAAAGAATTGAGAAGATGAAAGAAGATAGGAATAGAAACTGATGGAAATGACTTTCATGGTAAATATTTGTAATATCAGTTCTATTTTAATTTTTTCCAAGAGAGATATCGGTTTTAATGTTTGCTATTCATCCGGATTCTTAACTAAAATTACGAAATAAAAAATCACTATTTCAGAATCGAGCACAGCACATAAAATAACCCTAATGAAATACAATATATTCGAAAAACCACAACGAACCCTCAAAAAAAGACTTTTAACCATAAAACGCGCCATTAAAACCCAAAACTATAACAATCAACGAATTCCTAACGAGTGAAAAATTAACCACACTACACACACATATGTATCTTCCAACACCAAATTTATTTCTTCAGACAACGAGCAGCACACCAATTCAAAAAAATTACACCTTTAACAATGAATCACAACTTTTATCTTCTACCATTCATATGAATCCCTAATTGAGACAATTTACTAGCCTTCACCGTCAGTACCATCCCGAGCGTTGTCCATCCCGTTTCGCCAACAACCCACCACTGAAGAAGAACAGAACTGGTCCTCCACCATGCACCATATGTAAGACGATCCTCGACAACAATAGAAAGGCTCACTGACGAAACAATTGCGAAACAGGAGACACGAGGACTTAACTCGTCCGACGTCCGGCCGAGTTTGACGACAACTCCCGCGTCCAGCGATAATAATTCGTCATTGTGCTGCCATGGTACGTTCAGTTATTAAATAATAGTAAGAAATTTTTTAATAG
Source organism: Hydropsyche tenuis (assembly GCA_009617725.1). Classification (NCBI taxonomy): domain Eukaryota; kingdom Metazoa; phylum Arthropoda; class Insecta; order Trichoptera; family Hydropsychidae; genus Hydropsyche; species Hydropsyche tenuis. The sequence continues at coordinate 5,700,664 of VTON01000004.1, forward strand.
ATTGAGGTCTTTCAAATGAATTATCGCAATGTGTGTTTATACGTGACGAATAGGCGTTTGTTTGTCCGTTCGTGAGATCATTTCATGTTGCTTATTGATAAGATTCGTGAGTTTTCTATTATCAATTGTCAAACAAGTAGATAAGTTGCGTTTTGCGATTTGTTTTTAGCGAGAATTGGATGATGGATGTGTGGGTAGAATCGATTGGTTTTTTTATAGGTGAAAATCTATTGAAATTGTTTATTTTTAGGGGTTTAAGTACTATATGTAATCGATGATTTATAGCGTATCAACTAATCGACTAATAAAGCTTCATGGTGTGTTAGGTTTGTTTATTTAATATATCGATATCGTAATATCGTTTTTCTTCGAATTCGATACAGGATATTTAATAATCAAATTTAATCCGACCCCTAGAAGCAATTGTAGCTATTTTCGTGAAATTCCATACAAATATATTACACGAGAAAACAAACAAGCGGGTGCCTTTTCTCGGATACCTTTTCGAAAACATAAATTTGATTTGCATTCTAATACGTGTCTACAACCAAACAGAGATTCATCCGACTGGTCGATTCTCGAGATTCCTAAAGTGAAACATTTTAAGTGGCTTCTCAAACGCGTCACCCACGCAACATTTGAGAAGTGTAGGAATATAGTGAATTTGGAACATGGTCGTGAAGCGAACACACTTAATAGCACGTTACCAAAAAAAGACGTTAACTTTCGGGCAATGGCTATGCAGGAAACGGTTACGGGCTGGCTAGCTACTCCACGATTTTTTTTTTCATTTTAGTCGGTGTATAATTTTTATTTTCGAGTTCAAATAAAAATATGTTATTATGTATGTAAAATTTGGAGCGAGAACGAGTTCACGTGTGCTCGGTTTATTGATCGTCCTACTATATGATACATGGGACCCAAAAGGTTAATTGACCTTTTATTCCTTAACAATATTTGTAAAGGCCATGTAAAATGTTCTTCATTGAACTTTGTGAATCACCCGATTTGCAAATTGGATAATAAACATCTTGAAATTCGTTTCGAGCGATAAAATTTTAATTAACTGGCGAATCGGATGCTTTTTTGACGCTATAATTGTCACAAAATACAGGTGTGTAAATTGAATTCGTCACTCGACCATATATAGTCAATATAAGAGAAATTGTAATAATTAATCATATTCGAGTTGTTTAGTACATATGTAGGCTCTTTCGTGTAGGTGTGTACATACCGGAGTTAATATTGTGCAAGTTTTGAACAAACATCTTTTTATACACCATAAAGTTTTACAATCAATTTCAAAACATATTCAGTTACGATTCATATAAATAGACAAGAGCAATGCTTCACGAAGGAATTCTAATTGTGACGAGCGTTTTGCACTTCGTCGATCTATTTTTGAATAACGATCGATAGTCATTCAATCATATACTTTAACCACCAAGTATCTAACCGAAAAAACAAAAACACACTTAACGAAAACATGAAATTTTTCACTAAACTCATACCTGATATACTCTCGAAACACTTCCTCGTAACGCAATAATTGCTATTAGATGTCATTTTTAAATGTTTTTTTTTTCCCCAACGAGTTTCAATCACTTCACTATTATCGAAGCGGGCACCTTTCGACAGGTGTTTTTTTCATAACCGTTTCGTTGTTTTCGTAAAGACGAATTCCCCATAGGAATCCTCGGAGTAAATTTACATTGTAATTACTATTTGTGGCGCGTTGTTAGGTAACAGCGAGTGTTGGAAAAAGCACCGCGCGTGTGGCCGGTCGTGAGACCACTGGACTAGCACTGTTGAGGGTTTGCTGACAGTTGCCGGCTGTTATCTAAGCCAGTGGTTTTCAAACTGTCCAAAATCAATGGCAAGTGTATGCTGGTGGAGATAGGTCGATGAATGATTGGGGTTTTGTGTGAAAATTGATCGATATCGGTGTGATTATTGGATGAAATTTTTTATTGTTTATATAGATTTTTTGATTCGTGTCGATGAGAATTTGCTTATAGTTCGTTGAAGTTTATGAATTTCAATATGATAATAGAATTGATTGAGATTCGCAGATGTAGAAGTTTATTTTTTAAAGTGTACGTGATAGACTAAAATGGTTGAAGAGAATCTCACGTACAGCACGTATTACAATCGTTTATTGTTTGATATGTACAAAGATTTTTTTTATAAATATACATTCTGAAGTACTTTCATAATTAAATTACAGTTTCATATTCAGATGTTTAAAAGCTATGTGATCAAACAAAATAAAAATTATATTTAAAAAAAATTCAGTCAAAAGCATTTTCTTAGATGGATTTTTTTCTAGCATAAAAAACTAAACTTACAATGATTGAATAGTGTACGAAAAGTCAATACTGTTTTACTAAAAATTCACAGAATTAATATTTTTTTCATATTTTCCATTAAGTTTGGCTTCCTTTGCTAGCATGTCGACCGTTTTGCGACATGCAAACTTTATCGAATTTTCTATAAAATTCGCCTTCGTGCCGATAATAGACGAAAGTTATGCGAAATTTATAACTATAACCTGGGTTTAGGTACTATACTTTTCCCACAAGAATTATGTAATTTGGCAGTCGGTTTGAATTTTCAAATTTCGCGCGCATTGCCCTCTTTCCTCACTTAAAGCGGTTAGCGTGCCAATAGAGCGCGATTCGCCAAAAACCAATCGAATTATTCGAATATGAAATTAATCAAAATACACCATGGACATGGAAAATATACAGTTATATTGTAAAATCGAAAATGTTCATGGTACAATTGGCATTTATCACGAATTTAATTAAAATAGGCATTGTTTCGAAAAACACAATAGCAAACGGGACGATTTATGAAAAATTCACTGTTTATTGCTTTCTGTGAAAATTATTGTACAGTAATCGCTCATATTTCCGTAAACGATCGAAATTGTCTCATTTCTCACGCCGAAATTAAATCTCGATTCTCACGGCCGATACGTAAAATTTGAATTGAAAACGGAGATATTGTAATGCTCGAAATCGCTTCTTAAACTTCGATGGTTGATTGTCTTGAATTGAGATGAAGCCAAGCGTGTGGCAAAAACGTGCAGATAGTTAAAGTACGTGAGAATATTTCGAATCGAACAATACAATCGATGATTCATTAAAGGACATTAATATTACGGTATGATTCTTTGAAAATACCGTTTTCGATTCGTGACATTTTTATTGTTTGGAAACGATCGAACTACAATATTATATAACTGTATTGAACTGCTTTTTTTATTTATTGTCGTCGAATTTTCGATAGTATTTCTAGTAAATAATTTATTCATGTTTATTAATAAAATAACTTTTGATTCAATTGAAAAACATAATAGATAAATCGAAAAAAAGTTAGACAATTCGTATAAATTCTCAATATAAAGCAATGCACAATTCTGTACATCGACACAAAAAATATCGATTTTTTTAATCCGAAATATTTTCATATTTCATAACAGCCATCATTCACGTCCACATAAATCCATACGACCACAATTTCCGAGCATTCACCTCAAATATTCATCACGCCCATAACTCACCTTCATTTTCCCATCAACATCTCCCCATAACCAACACCGACTACAAACTACAAACAGCGAAACTCGATTAAATTAGCGCGCCAATTCGGCAGTTCCGCCAACCGGAAAACGGCGTTGAAAAGCGCGCGAACTGTTTCCCGGTAGAAAAACCCATTAAATTTTGGACTTATGGGTCTGTTGATGGTCTGGATGGAAAATCAGAGGTTGATGCACCGCCTGCATTCGTAATAATCAACTTTGAGGCCCACAAAATGCGACGGCGACCGTTTAATTGGGGACGCCATTGTTGTCCGATTCGGCGCTAATCAGAATTGTGGGACGATCGTCGCGATGGAAATTCAAATGGTCAAGGAATGCATCGAAAAAATTATCAGTTAATATTTTTTTTTGTGTCATTCGGTTTACGAGTATGGTTTGTTATATTATATACAAAAAAATGTATAATATTGTTGAGCGTTTGTTGTTGAGTTGAGACGTTTCTGTGTTTGTTCGAGTTAGCGCGACACAAATACTAGAATGTCACAGAATGTTCCGGTTGAAAAGGAAAATCGTAAAATAAAGCAATAAACCTTATCATTTGGCTTTTTGTATGACGTTAATGCTGAAATTATGTAGAAAATCGATAGTTATGAAAAGGAAATGTTTATCAAAAGGTGACAAATTAAATGAAATTCGTGCCGTGCAATTAGTAAATATAAAAGATTTTTCATTTAGTTATATAATGCATAGTATGAAAATTTAATATTGTGTTTTATTTTTACTTTGAACAGGAAGATGAATTACATTTGAAATCTTGAATCCATTTAATATGATGACATCATCATAATTGTTTATTCAATCGTAGTCGTGTACGACTATCGAAAATCATTGATGATGTTTTTACACATGGAAAATGAATCAGTGGAAAATATGATTTTCTGTTGAATATTAGTTTCATATAAAATGAAAATATATTTAAAAGAATATATAAAAGCCATTTGTAAAATAATGTATGTAATAACTATTTAAAAAATATTCATGTTTAATATTTAATTTCAAATAAAATTAATAAAAAATGACATCTGCGATTTCATTAAAACTTATCAACAACTCGAACCACATCATAGAATGTTTTGATAGGAATTTAACATAGCGCACACGCGAGGCGCTGCAACAAATCAACGAACCATACAAAAAACCATAACAAACCAAACCATCCCAATCAAATCAAAACACAAAAAAAAACAAACCTCACAACCCAAAAAAAAATCCAATCGATCCCATCCACGAAAAGACGCCACACTACACAAAAAACACTCACCGATGGACATATTGCCGTATTTGCCGCCCCTGCCGCAGAACAAGACACTCGCTATATCATAAAGACACAGCTGGGGCACGGTCGACGATTGGAAGCATTCGATGGTTGAAGATCTGGTGGAACTCCTCGCAACTGGAGACGGCAACTTTTACTATGGCGCGGTCGCGATGGCCTCGAAAGTCCGCTTCAAAGCAGCCTTCCCGGGCTCATTCTGGGGCTGGTGAGACTCCGGGGTCTGCAGCAGACGATGGTGGTCGAAGGTGGTGGATTTGAGGGTTTTCTGAGGCTTTTAGACGTGGTTGAAGAGCGGTCCGCTCGGAGCCATTTCTATCCGGCGGCTGGTCCCGAGATATGGAGCTCTCGGGGGTGGATCGATATTGGGCGTTCACCCCGAGACAACTTTGCAGGGGCGCTGTTCGGGGTGTTTTGGGATTTATATATTTAATTTTGTACATGAATAATGTTTACGAAGTTTTATATTATGTTTTTGATTACTTTATAGTGGAAAATTTCCGTAGGATAAAGAAAAAAAAAATTTGTAATCAACATAAAACATTTTTATTTTCCAATAAACAAATTTAATTTTTTTGTAAATTTATCACATCATAATTATTCATAGATAAAAAATATTATATAAGTTCATATACTACGTCTTTATGAGACTAGATCAATAAGAAAACATAAACTGTTGTTTTATTTCGCCTACTAGAGAAAGTTGTTTCAAAAGATGCATTTTATGAAAATATATTCAAAGATACATTATTTTTTATAATAACCACTTTGTATTAACACTTTCTATTTTGCATTTTAGTATCAGAAAAACTTCGAAATTTATTTCTGAGAATTTCGCATAGAAACAAACATTATTTTATCATCATCATTGTATAACGTTTTATTAAACGACCACAATTAATTCCGATAGTAAACCCAATCCAAAATCAACATTCTAAGAACTCATCAATCAACAAATCAATCTTACAATAAAACAAAACGAAACTATCGACAAATACAAACTAAAAACACTCCTGAACGAACGCATATTGCAAGTTGTAGCACTTCGGGATTCAACAACCCCTACAGAGTACTTAGCTTGTGTGTATGCATACGTATACCTACACACCCCCAAAATTCCGAACATGTACTATAAATACGACCCTGTTTACTAAAAAAAAAAAAACTCCACGCTGGAATCAAACGATGGCGAATTAGAATTTAGGGGAAGCCGGGGAATCCCCCGTTCACTCCTAAAATGTATAATGTCAGGGGTGTAGCACTTGGGTATGAAACGGGGCGTAGATGTTAGGAAACTTTCGACCTTTCTTCCCTTTTGAATAAGAAACGAATTGTCTTTCGTGTTTGTATCGTTTAAGGGTGTTTGTCGGTTCTAATTTGTTTTGTCAGTTTCTTTGTTTTCGCAATTTCGATTCGTTTCATCTTACGTTTGTATTCAATTGTGATGATACCTTTTTTTTAATAAATTATTTAATGAATTTTAAAGTACGTATCTTATAAATTAAAATTTGCATAAAAAATGTATTCAAATTGAAATTTCATAGTCATTATGTAACAAAATATTATATCAGAGTTATAATTTTTATAAATCGTATTTATCAAATGTCATGGTATATCAACGTAAAAAAAAAAACTGTGATTGTCAACTAACTAGAAAAGTATTTAGATGATTTTGACAAATGATATTAAGATTTGATATTGATTTAATGATTGATTTGTATCATTAATAATTTCAATAGCCACTATACAATAGAATAATATAATTGGTTTTTAAACGATCGTTTAATTTTTTTAATATGTTTCAACTATAATGACATGTTTTTATATTACAAAAGAAAAAGTACTGTCAAACAAGAATGACAATTAACTAGAAAAACCTTTGCACTATTTAGAAATATTCGTAAAAAAATAATCAACAATCAAATTGAGATTATGATTTTAAAACGAGCTCGATTTGAGAGCGCACAAAAAACCAATTCACAAAACAATCAAAACTTTTCCTAAGCGATACATTTTTTAAACGAAAAATTTACACCGAAACGATTTTGTTCCGCTCGCTTTGCGTTCCTTACCATGTTTTTTTTACGATTTTCCTAAGTTTTCCAATGTCAACTTTTCGTGACATGATTATTTTTCGGAATTTTCGGAACAATGAGATTTCACTCACGCTTGTCGCCGGCGCGAGACGACTTTTGCACCGCAAACCGTCATCGGACAAGAACAAACTCGATGATGTCTACATTATAATACGTGATGACTTAAAAAAACTGACAGATCGCATTTTCGACGCAGAAAAGAGACATTTGCGGAAAAAATGGCGCAATTAAGACGCTCCGCGAAGGGAACGACGATGTCTTTTCACGGTCGCTTCGCATCTTCGGTTTTTTTTTTGTTTTTAAATGGATGTAATTTGAAAGTTTTCGAATCTGTGCCCTTATTGCTCATCGGATGACGATTCGTTCACGTTTTGTGGTTTCGTTTTCGATTGGCGTCGGAACGTGGCCTCTCGAAAGATCCGTTATGTTATAGTGTTGTGGTGAGTGTATTTCGGATTTGCTAATTTTGATGAAATGTCGTTGTGTGTTCGTGGTTTTATTTGGAATTTGATATTTTCGTTGTATTTGAAATAAAAAATTTTTTTTATATTGTTAAATATAATAATAATATTTTGATTTAATTTTATTGTGAAAAAATTCAATTAAAAATATGAATACAATTTTATTAGTGCGACATAAGTTCAAAATACAATGAAAATTATATATAAATATTTATGGTATATTTTATAGTATAATGAGATGTTTATAAATAAAATGTAAATAAGAAAAAAACGGGCATATTACACAAAGAAATTATGAAAATCAGATTTAATTGTTGTAATTGTTAATTATAAAAAATGATCGAAGTAAACTGTAATCGTTATCCGATATCGTTCAATTAACATATTTAGATCGAGATGCGTTTTACATAATTACATTTTAAATGCAAATCTAAGCATAACGCATTCCTTTCAAAACTAGCATTTCAGGTTAAATAAATAACTACTTAACGTATCAACGAGTTTTCTCACATTTATTCACAATTCTCAATTCGGCACGAAATATTAAATATCAAAAATCGACGAGGACAAACCTCACATTGTGTAATGAAATTTTCGAATAAATCCAAAGTTACAGGGTCGTCGAATTCGCCATATTTCAAACGATCAATTTGAAAAATTCCTAACTCTATTGAACTCTAGGACAATAGGGACGCACAATTTTCGAAAACAATGGAAAATTGCGTACACGTTCGAGTATTGTTCGTACGATTTTCTATTTAAACATTTGCCTTTTTTTTGCGTCGCTTCATCCGATCATTTTTCGTTCTCATTGTGAACGTTTACCGTAAGAGTAAAAGTTTAACGGTACTGATTATATATATGTATATATATATATATATATATATATTTTTTTTTTTTAAAGATTTATTTAAATGATAATTTTTCGTATTTGTAAATTTTGGTATTTTGTATTCCGGTAATTCGGTATTTCGTACGTTAAGTGTATGGATGTATATATGTATGTACATATATATTTTATTTATAATGATATGCCCTCCATGGCAACTGGTTAATTCAAGCTTTTTATTATATAATTATCGACGACGAGTTAAAAGTAACTAGAAAATCGCAATAAAAATTAACTGTTAAATGTGCCAGATATGGATGAGATACGTTTCCGATCCGTTTTATGATCCGTCATTATATATTTTTTTATAATGAAGAATCAAAGTTTGATGTGTCATGAATCAAATTGATCTGTCAACGAAATTTATGAAATAAATCAATTTCAGTTCAAAAAATATATGGTGTGAAAATCTGTAACAGCAATTGTACAATTATTCTGTCATATTTTAAATTATTGTAATTATAGTTTGAACTGATTGTTACGAAGAGGACAATTTTAATATTTATTTAATTGTAAAACCACAAATAATTATGATCGCATGAAATCTAAAATTATAATAAAATATTTTTAATAATTTAAATAAATTATATACATACTGCTTTTTCTAATAAAATTAAATGTATCATTATACATACCTGAACGGGAAAAACTAGTCGACTTTCACAATCAAGGGTTCACAATGTTTCTATCATCAGTGAGAGTTTCCTATTATTGAACCTATTATTTAAATTGTCACGGGTAATTTCAAGAAAATTGCGTTTAGATAATATCACTGAATATATTCTACGAAAGTTTGTATAGAATTATCACGATGGTAATCAATAATCATAATTATCTAGGATAATTATAAATGGCTGGAGTACGTCTGTGTTTCGAAGTACTGCGAAAAAGCAGATGGGCAATGAAAATTGAACTAGATTTTGTTATATGTGACTTCAATTTTGTTTACCTAATATGAGTCATAGGAAATGTATTGATAAGTGTCAATGTCGTGACTCGGGTCATGGAGAAAGTTCTTTCTGAACTTCATTCATTGCAATGACACTTCAACACTGATGTGTCCGAAATAATTGGAAAATAAAGGTTTTTTTTAATTGTATGTTATGATAGAAAATATTTAAAATTTGGGTACATATTTATTGATGTTATATGATAAAAAAATACTTGTGAATTAAATAGAAAAATATAATAATAAAAATATACACGATAACACATTGTACCTCTCGGAAAAAATTGAACACTCGACAATCTTTTATAATAATGGAAATATAAGAGTTTATCGTCGTATAGTAAAAACATAATATATAATTTGTATAGGTTTCGCAAAATATACATACTCGTATTAACATAAATCAATTTTTATAAATCGTATAAAAGCAATCAACTATATAAACTTCATATATCAACTATGAAATTATTAAAAAAATACTAACAATAATGATATCAATTTCCGAATCATTTTTACATCTCATTTTTACATTTTATCATACAATACAATATTATTATTTAACAGTCAAACACAATATTTCGTAGGGATTATATATTATGTCAACTCTATAATAAAACCAGATTTCCGCACGCAGTTGTCTGTGGTATCGACAAAATGTGGTATGATAAAAACGAAACCACTAACATTTCCCCATTTCTATTTTAAAACATTTTCCAAAACACGCATCCTTTAACACTCCCCGAGCTAATTGATAATTCAAAAAATTATCAAATTTTATCCACATAAACACAATTAACATAAAAAAAATCCAAAACCAATCATTAACAAAAGTCTATAAAGACAACTAACAATCACAAAGGAAAAACGGCCACCACAGGGTTAAAACCAGAGAAAGGTGGGGTGGGTGGTGGGTGTACTTGTGTAGCATCTCCCCGAGTCTCGCTAACGTCAGTTGGCTACGAGCCGCGCCGAAGAGTGCACGTTCCGCAGCAATTGTAATTGCAGCCTACACACCTCCTGTATGACAGGAGCGGGCACCAGCTGAAAGGACACGTCCCCGTCGAGGGATTTTCGGGAAGGGGTCTGCAGGGTCGGGTGCACTTTTCGGATGTCACACTGCACCGGTGTCGAGTGGGCAGCGTGACCTTTGCACTTTTTTGAATTTTGAAAATTTGTAAGTATTTTTTTTTTTTAGTTCAAGATAAGAGTTTGTCTAGAGTCGTTTGTAGTGTGGGGTGATTGGTTTTTAATTGTTGTGATATAATGGTGTGTTATGTGCGAGATGTTATTTTTTGATTTGATATGAGTTGTTTTATTTTATGTCGTTTATGGAATTGGTATGTCGATTCGTGTTGTTTTGGTGGTCGAAAGTTAATTAAAATGTACTTGTGTTATCTCGTTATAATATCTATTCTGATTTTTGAATTGTGGAAATATTTTTGGACATTTTCGATCATGATTTGATATGTATATTTCAAAGTTTTCAATGAATTTCAAAGAAAATATAAGTTTGTATTCAGAATAATGTTATGTAAGTGAATTCAAAATTGATACGGTAAATTTATATTGTTTAAACGTAAAAGTGTATTGAGAAATTTATTATTTATTTAAGCCTCAACTTTATGTTTGGAAATTATTTAATCAAACTTTTCCGATAACACAGAGAAAATTTCAAACGAGCAATTTAATTTATTGAAAGAAAATGGCAAATTTTCAATTTAGTTTATTTTTTTGTCATTTGATTTAACTGTACTCGCAAAAATCCATATTTCAGATTCCAATTATATCAGACAATCGACAACCATCATTACAAAATTCACAATACGATTTCGAATTCATTCAAACAAAACCAGATTTTACCATATCAAAAATCTCAACCTACTCATATACTACTACGATAATATGTACTACATTCCAACAGTAATTATTCTGATATTGAAACATTAAAAAAAAAACTTCCGTAAACAACAAAAAAAGCTTTCATTACTCAAATACAACTTACTAAACAAATTACTCGAACGATTTCGCGAAAACTCAAAATCTCGCAATTTTATCATTCACATTCAAGGCGAAATCATCCACATAAATTATTTAACACTTTTTTTTCCATCGAAGACACAAATCAGAGTCCTCGACATTCAAAAATCCATACATATACGCAAGCCATTTATTATAGAATCCCTGAGTGCGTTTTATGGCCGATGCCATCTGAATATTCCTCGGTCAAGGGTTTCTTCGTCCTTCAGCTTCAGACTGGTTTAATTTAAAATATTCGAATGTCGAGGCACGAATGGATTACCATAACGAGATATACGTGGCACAATAAACCTTTCGTCCCTTGCCTTTTGCATGGCAAAAACGAACAAAGGATCCGAAATATTATTGCGGGTCCCGATTCGATTATCGTCGATGGGCGTGTGCTCTGTTTGTGTTTCAAGATGGAAAAAATGTCCAGATCGACATACTGTCCTTCGAAAAAAGATAATCGAGGTTCAATGGGCCTAAAAGGAGCCGGAATGTGTTTTCGATCGAAATTATAAATTAAGTGTCGATTATGTAGGTGGTATGGAGAATGAACAAAGGATTCGTTGTGGTCAGAATGTTAAAAAGTAGAATGGGGATTGTCGCCGACCGGAATGTATTTTGAATTCGTTTAAATTTAAATCGAACGTATTTCTGTTGTATAAGTTAAACGAAATTTATTTTCAAATATAACCGCTTTGATTTTCTTGAATAAAAAATGGAAAAAGGGTCGAATACGGTACAAGGGTGAAATTGATGTAGTGGATTCTAAGGTATCCTTTTTTCAGAGAGTAAAAATGAACGAGAAAGGTTCAATATGCTGAAGTATGATTGCGGGACTTGAATTCGATTATATGCGAGTTTTTTTATCACCGAATCAAATTAAGAGTGACAATCTGTAATATATTTTCGATAACGCTGTATTTAATATTTATTTATTTTGTTGAACGAAAATATATAAATTAATATAGCACTATGTATTTTTGCGACGTTCGAATTCAATTATCATCTTTGGAGTGTGTGTGAAAAAAAAAGTAAATTTATATACGGACGAGGAAATTAAACAGTAAATAATTGATGTCACATTACAATGTGAAATGGAAATTCGGGATTTCATTCGAATTGTACGGATGTGAAAAATTTTATACTGCACATTGAAATTATATTTCAATAGTTGTGTTATGTGACCTAAAAAATATAATAATACTATTTCAAAAGCATATAACAGTTTCCATTTCATACAAAAGTTTTATATTATATTTCTACATAATGCGTACAATTACATAATAATGTACATATATTTATATCGAAACAGGTTATTGAAATATTAATAACAATTATTTATATATTATATATAATTATTCCAAAATAAGACAAACCGAACGAAAATTGATGAATAAACGATACGAAAAAATATCACACATACAAAAAAGTATCACGTATCAACAAAAAAAAAAAAAAACTCCGGAGGATCACACGAAATAAAATACGACAAATTCCCAAAGTGCCTTCGCCCTTTAAACGTGACGGCATGGCACAAAGTAAAGTTGGACCCAACTTCGGAACCTTCGTGTTCATAATTCACAATTCCCTCGGAAAAGCCCACACCCTGCGGAACTTCAAAGGTCCCAAAAGGTGGAAAGGGGAAGGGCCCGGTCGGTTATAATATAAAAAAACCACGGTAGGCTTTCGCGGTCGAAAAAGGCTTTTCATTACGTAAACTGGTAGTCGATATCGGCGGCTAATTTCGTTCTACCGTTGACCTTATGAACTCTGAGATTTTCGCGTATTCTGTGGGTTTTTCCTGTATGTTGTAGTGTTAATGTGGGGAAAACCTATGCAGTTCTGATTTATTTCTGTTTAAAATATTTGTTGTTTTGTAAATTGTGGTAATTCAGTTTTTTTTTATCAAAATGTGTGTGTTTATTATTTTATTAGATAAACTTTATGAACTTATATGATTTTAATTGGAATTTATATTTTTTCAAGTTTTATAGGTATTTTTAAGATTTAAAGACAATATAAATTGATAAGAACCAGTTTTTCACTGCTAAATTTATTAAATCAGATGAAGCCAAATCATTCATTAATTAATTTTAGATGATAATAATCTGTCGGTTGATTATTAATAATCGAAATATATATTATTCATTTCAAAGGTGTTTATATGAAACGATTACGTTATTTGTTTTTTTTTTTTAATTAAATTATACGTTATTGTCGAATTTTATGAGCTTTAATAATATGTTATTTTCATCAAAACCAGTATCTTATATAATACAATATTTGGCATAGAACAGCAAATTTTTAACATTCAAAATTGCAAAGAAATTACAACTTTTCAAATCGAATTTTCCATCTGCCCATAAACACACAAAACTACTATAACCCAGAAACAATCTTACATTTTCCAAATGTTGTTTTTGCCTACTTTTTCCCGAAACAAAAACACTCAAGTATAACACATCTTTCAAAAACCACAAATAGATTTTCTCGAAAATGATCGCACAGCATATGCGAAGAATTTCCAATTTGTCATTGATACGTGGGCATCGGATGACTATTCCACGACGATCATCACGGCAAAGTATACTCCGACAACCAGGATGCCAGATGACCTGCTTGCGGTAAATGCGAACGAATTTCCTACGACGAAATGACCGGGAATCGTCAACTGCAGGGTCGCATTTCCGCGATAAAGTGTCACAGTTCATAATGTTATATAGAAAATTATAATAATAAAATTTGGAGATGGTTTGTATGGTGAATTATGTTGTGTCTTGAATTTGTAATGATCCGTCTTAAACTTAAGCTGGGATCAGTGAAAATGTTTTTCGGATAAACTGTGACGGATGCGAGTGGATTAAAACTTTGCGTCGAAAGTTTCAAATAATAAATTATCAGCACGTGTGCTTTCTTTGTGTGAAATTGTGCGAAAATGAGATATATTTTTATTTAATAGGTATTTTGAAATTTTTGTGCTGAAAGGAAAATTTTATTTGTTCGGAAATTAAATATGATATATTCAATGTTTAAATATTTTGAAATAATTAATATGATGTAAGTATCGATTGAAATAAATCGCACATAAAATATAATATTTTCTCTGTATGAAATGTCAATTCATTAATCAAATATATTTATATTAATTATGACGTTGTCATATTAAATTTCTAACAACACGATGATTACGACACATTCCTACTAACAATCACGTAGTAGCAAAACGTTCATACTATTTATAACTTTTTATTGTACAGTACAATTTTCCACCAACAATTATTTTACAATTCCATTAATTTTACAATTCCATTAATTTTACAATTCCTTTAATTTCCGGTCTTTAACAAACGCCCCCATAGAATTTTCACATAAAAATCTCGTTTTAAAAACCATCACATCAAATATTCCAAAAGAACTTTTTTTCTTCATGATGCAACACGAAACTGTTCCCGATCCGTGCATCCTGACAAAGGAAAATGCAGAGACCGGTCGACTCCATTGAAAGCGCATAATAACTGTACAGTCCGCTTTAACAGTTACATTTTCAGCCGAGAGATAACAAAACGAACGGGTGTTTCGATCGGTTTCTCCTCAGGATTTCCTCGAGATCCATTGTTTGGATGGATTCGGTGCTCGATCGGGCAATTCGATTTTCCCTCGTGATAGTAGAAAGCGACAATGGATCTCGAAAGCAGTATTATCTCTTGTTTGAATGATTAGTATGGTTTCGATGGAGAAAATGGATATTCGCTGTTTTGTTTATTTTGTGGTTTGTTTGTTTGTATATTTTTGTTGATTTGAATTGATTTTGTGTCTTTTATATGTTGGGAGGATTTGATTGTTTTTTATCTGAAATCCAGATTCTGGGTGGTACTCAAAGGTCGTTTGTTTGGAAAGCTTGAAAGCTTAGTACACAATTTTTGAATAAATAAATATTGTACATCCATTTTCTTTAGCAATACATGTCGAATTTATTATAATTCATTTTCGAAAAGAATTTAGAATAATGAGAATATCGGAATAGTATAAATCGATAAAGTCTCATTAAAATTGTTGAATTTGATAAAAATAAATATTACTTCTAACAATAAGAGAATTCTTACTTCTACGGTAGAAATAGACCATGTGAAAAAAATGTAAAACAATTTTTTAATTAAAAAAAAAATGAAATTTCGCTATAAGGAATTACACTAGTGGTTGACCGTGTATAATTTCAGTAATTGCCCACTTCTCAGAATAACGTAAAGATTAAGGTTTTTAAAGACGATAATCTTTCGGAAAGGGTGCGATAGATTAGCTGTTTTTTTTTATATTTTATCGTCAAATGATTGTCGTCTTTAAAAACCTTAATTTTTAAGATTTTCTGAAATGTGGTCAACCACAGGTATCGTCAGCTTAAATCTAAAAAAATAGCAACAAAAAACTTTTTAATAAAAATTGGAAACAAACAATGTTGATAGCATTATTTTAATTTTGAATAATTTATCCCAATAATACAACCAAAAATAATATCGAGCAATGTTTAAATTTGTCGCACACATTTATTTTTTCATGAATATATTACCCCTTTCGAAAACGGCAACATTTCCATTCCGCCACACTGGCAACTCTGAATAAAAAAGCGCACCGAATTCAAAACAGAACAAAAGCACCATTGTCCCTCGAGCTGCACGTCATACCATTGTCAAGACAACAGTCGGGCCCCGGGAGACCAGATCAGGGTTACCTGGGACTCTATGGCGGATTTGATCGGGTGACATACTGACCTTGAATCATGCACGTACAGTCGACCCAAGCGAGAGCGCGAAACTTTCACGGACGACATGCTCGCTCCGGAGCCAGAACTTCGTCGGCATTGACCCATTTACGTTCAATGGCACGTCCCCATCCAGAAGCTGTCCCCGATGGAATCGAGATCTTCGGTGACGTTTGAGCGTTAAATTTGAATGTGGCGCGCGCGCGAAACGTAACAGCGCCGATTCCGGCCCGGTGTGTGTTGAATTTTAAAAATGTTTGCTTTCTAAATTGCCTTTATGGGTGCATTTCGGATTGTGATGGGCTTAATCCGATTACGTATCGCCTAGTTGTGCGTAATTAACGGTTATCTGAACTTGGACTAGATTTTGAAATCGATCATAACGCGATCTAGTAAGGTTGATCGTATAAACATTGTCTATTGTGTTTATTCTGTCCAAATTTATATGATGGTTAATGAAACGAAACATATTTTGTATTTATGGTTTTAACCATTGGTTACCGATGTATTATTTTTTTCTCGTTATGAATTCATGCTTTCTCTTATGTCTCATACGTTTATGACTCATAATAAATAATTATTTAATATTCATCGAAGTACGAAACTTACATAATTAAATTATGAATAATTTGACTTTTCACATTATTAAATCATCGCTTATTCGAAATTTTAAACAGAAAATCATGTAGTTGATCTGTATTGCATTTAATAAACACATTCGAGTTTAATGCGTTTTTTTCCGGTCCAAAACGACACTTTCTACGAACATTTCGATAAATAACCAAAATCCGAGAGAAAGGGGGTCATGCACTTATGAATTAATCCTGACAGACGACTGAATCATCGACCCAAAATTTTTCATTAAAACATATCAATTTCAATCCAATATCCATTTTTTTTTACAGATTCAACAATGGGGATTTCCGTGCGACTATCGTGGCTCGTTTGCATCTCAATCTTGGGCATCAGCGGCCAACAGTACCCGTTCCCTTCAGGATCGGATGCCTCTTCGAGAATAGGCTCTGGTGAGTATAAAACGAGTCCATTGCACTTGGACAACCTTCACCTTCATCGTCCAGTTGGTTTTTTGCCTCAAGTCCTCAGATACCGGTTTCATAACTGGTCTTGAAGAAAACTGTAACGACGCAACGCTCTATGTACACTCGACGTCTTTTGATGGATCGATCCGTATTATAAAACGTACTAGAACTGGTTGTATTGTGTAAATATCGTCTTCACAATATTGTACATTGTGTGGAAGGTTTTTTGTCGCCTTGTGTCTAGGTTTTTTGTGCGGTAATCGTGACATTTCCCGAATTTTCGTAACGCTTCTATTGTGTACGAATATCCGCGTGTGATTTAGTTCTATAAATTGCGAAATGTTTCATTTAATTTGGCAAATTCTTTTTGAATTACATAATATTGAAAGATTGTCTGAAGTGTGAAGAATATGCGAATAGTTTCATGTACAAATAAAATATTCTGATCGACTTATTAGAAAGAAAAATTGATCTAAATAATTTTCCACATTCGTATTCAATTGATATATCATTTTATAAAATTAATATTATTTAGTAAATTTTTACATAATACTACATCGATATAATACAATTTTTCAACCATTGATATTTATATAAATCAATTTTGGAAATCACATTGAAAGACATAAAAAAGAAAGAGGTTCGTAAGACAGTACATATAAGTCTTTGATGTGTTCAAACGTTAAAATGATTGAAGATGGCTATTGAATGAAGAAAATTTGTTAATTGTATTTCAAATACATTAAATTTTTACATAAAAAAAGTAGTTGAAATTCGCAAAATCGGATGAATAAAAATATATCGAATAGGTCATCATCCAGAAATGAGCACATGTATGCTGCAAATGATAAACATTTTTTTACTACGTTGTCATATTATTTCAAAAATTTATGTACATATATGAATATATGAATAGTAAAAATAATTTTCGTAGTGCTCATTCGCTATGCGAAAATTTCACGATCAAAGGACGCGAACTTGCCGAAATAAAAACGCGTCAACGACAAAGGTCATGATTACTTTATACCAAATTGAGTCACAATAATATTAAATTCAAGATCATTTTGTATGTATGTGTGCAAGGTTAACGGATTTTAAATAATTAATCTAACGTAGCGACCTTTGCGTGCTCAACGTGCAAATCAAGAAGCGTCGTGCTTCGGCGACAATTTTCACAATCGTTGTGCAAACAGTGAAAGTGGAGAAAATTTTCCATCATAATTGTTTGGTTGCAGTTTTCATCGTTTCTTATTTCCAGGATGATTGTTGACAGGTTCACTTGCGATGATATCTCGTCAATTGGACGAGAAAGTTTCATGAAACTAGTTACAGGAGTGAAATTTGCAAATATTGTTTTTCACGTTTTTCTTCTTTCAACTTGAACATTCATTCAGGATTCTTAGACAACAAGCTCATTAAAGTTAAATGTCTAGTACATTGATTTTTATACGATTTATAAATACAACTAATTAATAAAAGTAATTAAAAAAAATTGATCATCAACTACATAAACAGAACTGAAATACATATATGTACATTATATGAACCATAGCTTTATTACTTTTTTTTAATAATTACTAATAATTATTTTTTTATTTAGGTTCAGCTATACATTTCAATGATTACAAAGACAATGGATTAAATTTGGAATTCAAATATCACGATCATGACGAAATGACCAAGTATTTAAGAGCAACTAGTGCAAGATTTCCAAATTTGACTGCTTTGTATTCCATAGGAAAATCTGTTCAAGGTAATGCATAATTTTATTTTGATGCATTTAAAATTAAGCACTCTTATACTAATGAAAAACATTGAAATAAATAGGTCGTGATTTGTGGGTGATGGTTGTGTCTGCTTCGCCGTACGAGCATATGATTGGTAAACCTGATGTTAAATATATTGGAAATATTCATGGAAATGAGGCTGTGGGTAAAGAGTTGTTGTTGCACATGATTCAGGTGAATATTTTAAATAATAAAAATAATCAATAAAGCCTTTAATTAATTATGACTATTAACCTTCAGTATCTTGTAACATCGTATGAAACTGATCCGTACATCAAATGGTTGCTTGATAGTACCAGGATACATATTTTGCCATCACTTAATCCCGATGGTTATGCAGTGAGTAAAGAAGGACAGTGTGATGGTGGTCAGGGAAGGTAATGATTTTCAATTATTCAATTAGATGATAATGTAAAATTTAATTACATAATTAACAGTAGTTTTATATTTATTATAGGTATAATGCAAGGGGTTTCGATTTGAATAGAAACTTCCCAGATTATTTCAAGCAAAATAACAAACGGGCTCAACCCGAAACAGAAGCCGTCAAAGAATGGATCAGCAAAATTCAATTTGTCTTATCTGGTTCTCTTCATGGTGGAGCATTAGTGGCCAGTTACCCCTTCGACAATACCCCAAATTCTAGTATGATGCTTAAATTAATACTTATGTAGATATATTTTCTTAAATTCAATATATTTTAATTCATATATTACTTGTAATTTTAATGCTTGAACAAAGGAATATGTCGTTCCTCCGCACTGTGTTCGGGTGAGATGGTATTGTTAAAATTGTTCACGTGCAATTTTTACAATATTTATATTTATATGAAAAAAAATATTATTAAATACAGTAGCATCATTTTAATCGAAATTTTAGCACATATCATTCTGGCTAAACTTTATTTTATTTTTTATTACATATCTCCTTGGAACAGTTTTCCAAAGTTATTCATCGACACCTTCACTGACACCTGATGATGATATTTTCAAACATTTATCTTTGACCTATTCGAATAATCATGCTAAAATGTCAAGAGGTGTATCTTGTAAATCTGGAAGTAAAAACTTCGAAAATGGAATAACAAATGGTGCAGCTTGGTACCCTCTTACCGGTAAAAAAGTTAAATTAAAGCTTGTTGAAAATACTTAATATTGATATCTGTAATTTATGTGTTTAGGTGGCATGCAAGATTATAATTACGTATGGTATGGTTGTATGGAAATAACTTTAGAATTATCTTGTTGCAAGTTCCCACCAGCTCATGAGTTACCAAAATACTGGCAAGATAATAAAATGGTTTGTTTTTTAATTGAACCATTGTATTTTAAATAGAAAAAGAATTTTAATACTTTTAATTATTGTCTAGTCTCTAATCAAATTCTTGGCTGAAGCTCATAGAGGAGCACGCGGATTCGTTATGGATGAAAATGGCAATCCTATTGACAAAGCTTCAATGAAAATCAAAGGAAGAGATGTTGGCTTCCAAACTACAAAATATGGAGAGTTCTGGAGAATATTAATGCCTGGAATGTACAAATTAGAAGTAAATAATTGCGTTTTACCTATAGTTATAATTAATTTATAGATTATTTCACTGATGAGTCTTTTCTAGGTTTATGCTGATGGATTTGCGCCAAAAGAAATAGACTTTATTGTAGTGGATACTCAACCTACTTCGTTAAATGTTACTCTGCTTTCTGCTAAAGTAAGTATTTAATTTAAAATACTATAAATGAAATAATTTTTAATTTGATGTAATTGGTGAAGGTTAACTGTGTTAACTGTGCATGTTTGCTTTAAAATATGAATGTTCAATTGACTGTACAAATATAATGATCCAGTATGATATAGAGCGCACATTTAATTTTTAAGATTTTCAATTACATATTTGATTATATTGTATATATGTATGTGTATCAATTAGTTTTGTTTAATAATCTTCAGGGTTACTTCCCGAAACCGAGACCGAAAAAACCATATCAGCCAGTTAGAAAGGTTCATGCAGCATTACCTACTATAAGCGATTTTGTATTCCCTTCAGATTAATATGTCAATTAAAAACCAAAAATCAATACATACTCAATTTTAGAAAATTTCTCACAGTATTTTGTAAATTTTTTCTCTCTAAAATTTAGTATTTTTTGATCCAACATAATATTAAAACTTATATCCAAGTATTATCAATATTAAAAAAATATGTATATTATGTATTTTGAATTAACAATTTTTGTAATTGGGGTTGCGAATATAATTTTACACTCTCAGAAGAATTGTATTTTAATATGTGAATCACAAATGCAATTTTTCAGAGCAAATGCATAATAGACTAGTCACAAAAAAGTGATATTTCAAAGTTACATACGATATGTCTAAAATGCGTATAAATTATAGATTATATTTTGTATTTTAGATTAATATATAAAATTGTTCTTGTAGTTAAAAATATAATGTAATTACTTTTGAATAATTTAATAATATTAAGCATCGAGAAAAGAATGTGTAAAATAATGTTGGATTTGTAACGTAACACTTAGAAAATGGTGGCAGACTTTACTGAAAATTGATATTCTGTGAGTATACCTAACTTATAATATTTTATATATAATCTAATAAAATTCAATCAATGTTTCATATATAACGGCATGTAATTGGAAATGGTTTATATTGTAAATAATATGTCGCGGAGCTAATGTAAAATTCACAAAAATAACAATATTCTGCACAATAAGATTTCAGGTAATCATTGAAACATATATTTTTACAGAGAATTGATGGTGGACCGTATCATAGGCCCGTGATACCACCGCAATATCTCTCACGGCCGGTGCCACCGCCACAAGAAAATGGAATATTTTCATCTTTCACAAGCGGATTGAGCAGTTTCGTTAATAATATATTTGGTTGAGACAAATACAATTTAGTAGGTTTTTCATTGTGGCGAAATTTTTATTATATATGCATGTCGAAGTGATAGTTGTGTGAAGTATGGCATGTAAATAATTTTGAAGTTACATTGAAACGAATAAGTCCCTCATCTAAATTTTAAAGTGCAATATTTTTTGTAAAATTTTCAATTGTAATATCGATAGCACCTATGAAAAGAATATTTGATCATATTTTGTGATATTTTTTGAAAGATATACTTGATATTTCGTTGAAAATAATGTACAAGAATGTTTCTAGTGTTGATTAAAATTGATAAATTATGTCTTCCCATCATAACCTGCATATTCTTTTTCTTACAAAAATCTACTGTTTATAGGATATTTTGAATTTAAATATTTTAGGATTTAAATTATTAATGAGAGAAATGTATCGTAGTGAAAGTTCACAAAATAGATATTAGAAATATGTTTGTTCGCATGTTGAAGTTTTTTGTAAATAAACTTGACAAAAACTCAAAGGAGAGGTTTGTTGAGAAATTAAATTTTCCTTATTTATAAATATAATGTATTTACTTTTTGAAGCTGAATGAAAAAGACAATTTAGCTTTAAAATTCCTCTAGTTAACTATGTTTGTTAGAAAAAATGTTATAAGTAGATAAAAAATGAGTATAAAAACTGTTGAAAGCTGATCCAATTGTGTTAAATAATTAAAATATAAAGAACAATAGATAAAATTGATAGAAATAAAATAATTTATTTTAAAAATGGTATTTTATTTAAGAATTTAGTATAAAATGAGTAAATAAAACACAATCAATTACAGAGCGATCTTTGACATTCTTAATAAATAATTTTATAACAGAAATTAAACTTTTACAAGATCCCTGGCATCTATGAAGAAAGATATTAGTGATACGAGCTGAATATTTTCATTGCAGCCAACAGATAATCGTTGTTCTAAATCGCACATTTTAGTAAGTAACATTATTAAAACATCAGATGGCAACTCAGCTGCAAAAATAAATATTTTTTTAATTTAACAGCTGATAGAAAATTCAAAACAAAACAGAGATTTAACTTACTTCTGTGAATAAATGTATGAATTTCAGTAAGAATATCACTGAGAGCTAAACCTTTAGCGTTTTTCAAATCTTTGATTTCTGAATTATTGTAGTTATGGAATATATGTATTTGAATTACAATAATATTTGAATATATTTTTAAAAAGGATACTTTGATAAATAACTGTAAAGTCGTCTTCATTCAAAAGCCATTCCATTATATTGGCAATATCATTTCGTAGAGGATGTCCCACACAAGTGTAAACATTGTTTTCATTAACTTTTTTATATGCCAGCCAAGTACTCTGTAAAGTATTTAAGATTTTTCTCATATCTCCACCGGATAGGGCAAGTAAGGCTTTCATTCCATCATCTGACACATCTAAGCTGTAAAATTGATAAAAAGAAATATGTAATTAATGGATTTTTTTTTTCGAAAGAACTGTATTACGAAAAGAGAAACATACTTTTCTTTTTCGATGATTTCTTGTACACGAGGAATAATTTGGCTGTGTTGTAAAGGGGCAAATCGAAACCGGGTACATCTCGATTGGATTGCTGGAATTATTTTCCCTAGATAGTTGCAAATTATACAAAATCGAACATTTTCGGTATATTTTTCTATTACTGTAATAAAAAAAATTACAAAATCAATTTAATACAAAACGCAGAAATCTATTTTTATACAGTGAAAAAAACATCAAAACAACAATTATTTTTAAAATTTTGTTGTCGAAATGTGGACTAACATAAAAAATAGTAAATAATTACAGACAATTATGAAGTTAGCCTAAATTTGGAAAGGTTTTGTGTATTGCATAGATCTCAGATGAGCAATAAATAAATTATCGAGTATATCATGTAAACTAATCATGAAAAAAAATCCATTTTTTATTAATAAATATATAACAATTCAAAATCGATGAGGTCACCATATTTTGGGAATGTCCACTATCATTATCATTATGCTTACGAAATAATAAAAGAATATTTGTTTAATATTATATTTTAAGATAAAAATATACATCACAATATATCATAAACTGTTATTAATAACAAATATAAAACATTAGTGTGCAAAAGTAGAATTTAATTTATAATATAAAAAGTTTCAATCATTGCAAATTGCATACAGCAGAAGATCCTTTTTTTCTCAATTCTTTCAAAATTCTCTTGTTAGATTTTCTTTTAGTGTCATCTTTATTTTGCAAATTTTGGTCATCATCTATATGCTTTTTTTGTTTATTATTATTAGTCAATGTTTGCACATTAGAAACAGGATGCAACGACTTCTTTCTTTCTAAATTGTCATTTTTCCTGTGAGGAGCGAGTTCAGCTTTGACAACTGAATTGTTAAAAAGAGACCTATTCACAGATATCCCCAAAACACGAGACACCAGAATTATCACTGTTGAATTTATCTGAAAGTCAATTGGATAACAATAAACAAAACTCGCAAAACATTTCAGGTCGATAAAAATACATACATTTTCACCAGTTCGAGCAGATCCTGTAAAACTTATAAGATTATTTTCTTCAGAGAATGATTGAGTGCATCCTAATCTTACAGCTCTTTGGTGTTCTAAGTCACATTTGTTACCAAACATCGCTAACACCGGCTGTACATCGCTCTCATCAAAAATATTTTTAATATTATTCAACCAAACACCGAGGCGTTCAAAACTTTGCAGATTAGTAACATCATAAACGAAAATGATTATCTATAGATAATATGCAAAAAAATGATTATGCAGATAGATTTGAAATATTCTTTTAATCAGGATAATCTTACATCTGATGCATAGAGATAATTGACAAGCATGGATGTATTACAAGAATTTCCAGCAACGTCACACATTTTTAAAGGGACTGGAGGGCGAGCGGGGCGAACTGGACATTCCCCGAGCAAAATTTCAGCCCCTTGGGTGGGGACGCCTGTCCCCGACCATTGAAAGCCTAAGTAACGCGAGCATAACATACTCTGAAATATTAAAAAAATATTCAATAGAATCAAATCGATATTTAATTATGAAATTAATATAAACCTTCAAATTTAAGATAGTGATATGAACTGAACACCTGTTAATTTTTCTAAATACAGGTTTTGGTAATTGGTTATGTGATAAAAATGAATATTTATAAATTTGAAGGTTTATTTTGTAAAACTTACTTTTCCTGTGGACGGTTCACCAACCAACGAAATTTTAATTTGTCTCTCCAAAGAAGCATCTTCTTCCGAATCAGACATTGTCCATCATATTTTATCACTTTCTCAAGACTCATTTGAAAACGTTATTTTCAACTAAACGAACGCAACACACACTTTAAGATTTCGAACAAAAATAAAATAAAAAACAATTTCCCATATCGAATCGAAACAATATTTGTATTAAAAAAATAAATACCTAGATTTAATAGAACAAATATCGTATCAAGAACGATCTCTATATTATGAACAAACTGATACGAAATTCTAAAAAAAAAAACTTCTGCGATAGAACCTCAATCGAACAAGTCTCACAAACAACTGAACACCGAACACCTAACACGTTAACGACCGCTCGGCCGAGTCAACCCTTAAAAGCGCGGAGCCAAATAACACGCCAAAGCCGGACAAAGGAGCCGAATCTTAGCGAAATGGCCGAGGCTGAAAATCGGCGTGGGTCGATGCGAAAAAGGACATCGGTCCTCGGGACCGGTTTCAGAACGGCAAAGACAATTGCAATGGTGCAGCAGAGGCGAAAACGCGGACGAGTGTTGAC
Source organism: Hydropsyche tenuis (assembly GCA_009617725.1). NCBI lineage: Eukaryota > Metazoa > Arthropoda > Insecta > Trichoptera > Hydropsychidae > Hydropsyche > Hydropsyche tenuis. The sequence continues at coordinate 5,726,259 of VTON01000004.1, forward strand.
CTCGGCGAGCGGAAAACTTGGTGGTGATGGAGCCAAGGTTCGGGTTCGTCGCCGTGAAATTGGCCGAAATTTTGAGACGATGGGGGGTTTCAGGGTCGTTCGGTGATAGGTTTTGAGTTTGGAATACGGAATTGTGTTATGAGATGGTCGGTTGGTGAATGTGTGGATTTTTTGTTGTGGCTTTGTTGGGTGGGTTAGTTTTCTTTGATTTTTTGAAATTGTGGATTTGATCAGATTGTTGAATTGAGATCGTTTGAAAGATTGTCGTTTTTAGTACTTGAATTAATTTAAAATTCGTGTAATCGATACATAGATGTGAAAAATTGTTCAAATTTCAAATGGTATACTGAAAAAATCTTGCCTAGTAACATACATTGTAAAGATCGTATATTTTCAACATTTTTAAATCGTGACCCATTTTAAGTTCAAAATGTTAATTTTGAACTTAATGTGCCTCCTATTTAAAAAATAAATAAAACAACTAGAAAACGACCGACATATGACCTCATTATTCGCTTAAAGTATGAGCAAAAAAATTTCGACAACCCTATTGATCACACCACGTGAAACAGTTTAGTTTTAAAATTTCTTTATAAATTCATGATTGTTTTATTGATTTTTACTCTTAACACGGTCTCTCAAAATACAATTTTCGATATATAACCTTTTACAACAAGCTGTTGAAAAACATCAGCATGATTTCACAATTTTTCGAACAAAATATAAAAACCTCTTAAATTCTCGAAGAATCTATAGTAGATTCGATCGAAAATCGGTATGTATATCTATTCAAGAAACAAAGCCGACAACGGGTTGAATCTTTCCCTATATTTTCCCAGGATTTGTCTCCGTGCATAATTTAGCACATTTTCCTTATGCGGAACGTGCGCACGCACGATCGGACTTTATGAGAAATTCACAGTAACGGAAAAAGGTAAACACACTTATATAGGAAAAATTCGATACTTTCGAAATCGCCAGTTCGAGGGTTCAAGGCGAAATTCGATCGCGGTTCGAAATCTGCTGAAAAATGTATTAATTAGCACGCGAAGGCTCGCACGGAGGATTTTCACCTTTCGCCATTTGCATGATTGTGCACGGTATATGTATTTTTTTTATCACCGGTCATTTTATTAAGGCTGATTTAAATTTAGCCACAGAACGTGTTTCGCATAAGTTTATCAGCGTATGAAATTTACGACGGAACGATAAACGAAACCGAAAATATTGATGAGAAAACCGCGAATAATTGAAGTTCTCAGTATTGGCGGAAACTTCGAAGCCGATTGCGAATTTTCCCCGTAAAATTAACACGTCGACTTTCGGAAAATTTACCGCTCAGAATCTTATTATATTCGTGTCGTATTACATGAAATAACGCTTGTCGCAATTAAGCCTATTAAGCGTGAATTATTCAATGCTCTTGTGCGGCTTCCATTACGAAATTCGGAAAATTCGAGCGCCAATCAATCAATCAATCAATCAATCCGATGACTAATATCTGACGATCGATAACACTTACCACAACTATTAATACAATAATAGAAACACAGAACATATCCTAAATTATTCAGAGTTATCGAATTCTCGAAATAAGGCTGACGACAAGGTCGAATGCATCGAATAGCCAAAGTGAAAAGTGGTCTTTCGATTATGCAAGGTCGCATGAATAAATTTGCAAAGGTACTCGATGTCCTCAAAATCAAATCTAACCGATTCCAATATTGAGAAAATTCGCAATCAGCCCATGAACTATGATTTCATAATATCTAATTTTATATATAAACAATGATTTATTTGTTCGAATCCGGTTTTGCGCTATTGAATGTTTTTTTAATGTATCGGAGTGAAAGCCATGACCCACCCTCGATGGCCACCCCTTGTCCCAATGGCCTGAAAAATGGTGTCACAGTGGACCACATTAAGGCACGAGTCCTCTATCGATTGGCCGGTTTCCGTGGCGATTGAAAAATGTACACAAATGCTTTTATCGGCCCAAAACTGACCATCGGGTCGAAAATGGCACGCCATCTCTATGGCGTTGAAAAAAAGTGTTAAATGGAACTGTTTCGTCACGTTGGGTGCTTTGTGTGTGTGGCTTTTCAAACGGTAATTAATGTGGTTTGGAAATAGGTATTGAAGTCGTAAAATGTGTGGGGGTTTATGACAAAGTGAATCATTTTCGTTTTTGGTGGGAATGAATCGACAGAAATGAAGCAATCAATAAATTTTTATGCTTTAAATGTAACGGGGGATGTCTATGAACTTAATCATTTATCAATGACTCTTTTCTGTGTTAACTTGTGTTATGAAATTGGGAAATTTCGCAATAGTAAAAAGCACAATTAATAAAGTAAAAGCATTGTAAAGTTCAAATTGAAATAACCTTGGGGTTATTTCAACAATGGAGATAAATATTGATGTAATTTTTATTATTATGAAATGTGTGATATTTTTTATGTAAAATTATCATTCATTAGTCAAATTTTTTCACAATGGCATTTTCATTAAAATTTTAGATTCTATATGCATTTTCATACAAAATGGTTATAAATACTGACCAACTTTATCTCCATAAAACATGCAGCAGATACAGTTACATTACAAAAATTCAGATCAATATTATAAATACAGTGGAAATCCTTTTATGAAAGAGAGGGGACCGAAATATTTTTTGATGTTGAAAATCACATGCAAAAAATATTTGTTAATATTTTTTATGTAATTAATTCGATTTACAAAATAATTCAAAGACAAGCAGTACCTAGGAATTATTATCTGAAAATTGTAGATGTAATGAAAAAAAATCTGGATGATGAAGGGGTTTCTAATAATAGATATATTTTATACGTTTGATTATGAGATGGGAAATCTTCTCAAGTTAAGAGCAGAGCTGTAGCAATGTTTTTGGAGCTCTTGGCAAACATTAAATTTGGCGCCCCTCTATATTTTTTTTTTTATTAGATCGAAAGGGTTTATTACATTTAAAATTACCAGGAGTGCATGTGATTTAAGAAAGTAAATATTGTTTTGCCATTTATTTTTTTTTTTATTTTAAATCTTGCACCCTTGGCATTTGCTCATTTGCCAATAGATTGCTACGGTACTGATTAAGAGATTTCTTTACGTGTTAAAAGAAAAAATTTATGAAACTACATATATTTTAACGGGACTGTAGTATTATTTCATGTTAGCTGACTTTTTATGTTAAGGGTTTTAGTGTTAAACGGTGTCCACTGTATAAGAAAATTTTATAACTTACTTCTTCTCAAGGCATTTTGAGCATCGTTGGTCATAGCATCAGCTTCGTCAAGGATAATTAGTTTAAAACCGGCTTTAAAGATTGTCTTTGTGGAAGCGAAACTTAAAATCTGTTCACGTACAATCCCAATGCCTCTATCATCTGACGCATTCAATTCCAAAACCTTTGAATCAATAAGAATAATGATTTACATATATTTTTAAGAAATTTAATTAGAAAAAACATATTTCAGCAAACGTCGAGTGTTTTTTAAACTCACCATTGAATTAAATTGCTGAGGTGAATAAATTTGTTTCGCACAAGCTAAAATTGTAGAAGTTTTTCCAGTTCCAGGAGGACCATAGAACAACAAATGTGGTAGTTGATCCTCTTTGATAAATTTATTTACTGCAAGACAAAAGATTTTCAATATTTTCATTATTCGCATACACTAAATATATTGAAACAGTATGAATTCAAATTACTTGTTTTTATAATGTCTTCATGTGAAACGAGATCATCCAAAGTAGCCGGCCGATACTTCTCTACCCTAAATTGACAGCATATAGGTTAGGTTGTTTTATATTTACGATAATTTAATAAATTACTCAGAAAACTATTCGAAAATCAATTTTATGCTTTAATTATTTTATAATTACCATGGTAAATTACTCTTTTTATCCAACGTCATTGTAAAGGTTGTGTAAAATTATCGGAAAGACGAAACACCGGTCTTTGACAATTGGCGCCACAATTGACGTCAACTGACAGTAGATCGCGAACACGTATATGCTATGCACGTTCGCGAACTATATTTTATTATTATAAAATTAAATATTAATGTAATATAAAAATACACATATCTTTATTTTTTATTATTTATGACAACATCAAGTAATATAAAAATATAAATAATTTATTAATGGTATACTTAAACTTATATGTTATAAAATAAATAATTTGTATTGATAACTATAATAATTCAAAGTTTTTGCTATTCATAACTTCGAACAAATTTCTGTTTCTCTTATTTTCTTTTCTAAGCTTTTGTGAATTCCATAAGTGAAATAAAAAATGTAACCTTGAAAATAAAATTAGTCAGTAAAATAATTAATACTTATATGTTTTTGAAATCACATTTAAATATAGTATCACCTATCAAAAGCCAAACAAGATGTTTTATCCAAACTATGTATTGAAGTTGAATCATTAAATATATATTTGTTATACAAATGAAACAAACTAAAGTCGCAACGAACGGTATCTGTAAAAAATAAAAATAAAACTCAAAACACATTTTCATATTATTGCTTCGATAAAAATGAAATACAATTGACTATTGATTACCTTAATTGTGAGATGTTCAACACTATACGTAGGTTGTCTTGCAATTATTATCCATAAAAGTACACATAAAGCTGCGAATATTGTGGTTGCCAATATGTTAATGACTCCGTGTGGTATCCAAACGAAACTTACACAACATCCGATTGCCATTAAAACTACAATGCACCATAAATTATTTCTAACGAATGATAAGCCTGATGTTATTTAAAATGGTGCAAGTGTAACATTTTTCTTATCATAGACTAGGGGTGTCATTTCAAATTTTTCCAAGGGGGTCAGGCCAAAAATAATTTTTTTATTACATAATTTTAAATTTTTATAACACCTTTTAAAATTATTCGAACCATAAAAAAACTTCCCTAAAAAAGGTTTTTTCCCTAACACAAAAATCAACGCCTTTTTTTTCAAAGCTTTTTATTATTAAATTATTTAAAACATAAAGTTAAAATTCAAGGTCCATTTTTACCCCATAAAAATCAGAGGCCCTGAGCGGCCGCATATTGTAAGCTACCCAAAAGTAGCAAGAAATAAATGTAACATTCATCGATCCAAAGTATTTCATTAATCATCAAATTCATACAATTATATAAATTCATACTATTTTTAAATTTACGGAGGGGGGAAACTGCCCCCCATGACTTCCCCCTCCCAAATGACGTCCCTGTCATAGACTGACTATATTTGAAAGTTTTGTGTATTGTTAAAAAGTATTTGAATATTTACTCACCATATATGAATATAGAAGTTTTTGCGATTCGGCAGGACAAGTCTGTTGGATATTTAGCTCCATGAAGGTTGAATATAAATTTCAACATTGACCATGGGGTATATGTGCATTGATCCGGACAATCGAGATCAGTACTGATCGTATTATTGGATGAATCGTTTTTGTATCTATGACAGGTAGACGATATACATATATTAAAAAATCTAATAAAAAAAAATGTTCCAGTTGATTTAAAACTACCTTAAAACAAGGACGCATATTGGAGCTATAGTATAATTTAATAACCCTAAAGATGATGCCATATCCATCAATTGGTCCAGATTAAAAAGCATCGTAGAAATACCTTGTAAGTACATTGTGGCAATACCATACATTAATTTTAAATAAAAAAATAAATAGTAAATATATAAACGAATTGAGAACTACTTGCGATTGCGGCGATAATTAGAATGGCCCAAAGTGGAGTTTTAGTTTTCGAATTGACACTCGATAATCCATGAAATATGACACCATCACATCCCATCGAATATAATATTCTCGGTAATGAAAAAATCGAACCCATCAAACAAGAACTCATAGCGAAAACGGCTCCAATTGTGACTATCCATTTGACAATCGGCATTCCTAATTCTTCGAAAATGTATGGGTAAGGAGCATCGATGTCCTGAACGAAGCAATAAGTAAAATTAGTTTGCTTATCTATTATTCACAAAGAATCGTTTTATTGAAGAAATGCAAAACCTGAAGGTAGTAAGGCCAAACCAGGGTCGTGATGCAAGATAGGCTGATATATACACCCAAAGCTGTAAATATAGTCATCACGATGGCCAAAGGTATATTTCTTTTTGGGTTTTTGGCTTCATCTCCTGTTGCGGCGATTACTTCGAATCCGCTGAATGCGAAGAAGCATTTCGATGAGCCTTCTATGATTCCTTGGAGACCGAAAGGTATAAAACCACCTTTCCCAGCATCGCTTCTATATTCTTCGGTGATGTTCTCAACGGAAATTTTCCAATTCAACAAATTAACTATAATTAAAAACATTTGTTTTATTCGTTTTCCTTAAAATATAGAAATTTAACTCAATAAAAATTTATTACTTTTCGTTGCTCCAGCAATAACAACTGTGGCTATGGTAATTAGATTTAACACGGTAAATAAATTACTCAATCTCGTTGAATTTTTTACACCAAACGCTGCTATCACTAAAAACGAAATAAATCACATAACAAGAAAACATATCAGACCCGATATTGATTATTTATCGTTTAATTGAACACTTGCAACTTGCTGTTATAATTAAAGAAAAGGCAAAAAAGTCGGGGTATTCTGCTAAATATTTATGATTCATAGGCATAATTTCCATGAAATAGTCTCTTCTTACGTTTCCCATTAACGTATCTATGTAACTACTAATCCCTTTTGCTAAACTAGCAGTGCCTACAATTAAATTAGAAAATATATTATAATTTTAAATTACGAAAATGTCTGAAATTTTCTATGTTTACCTACGATTCCGCCAAAAAGACAATACCATCCTAAAGTGAATGCTGCTAGTTCTCCTAAACTAGCGTAAGTGTAAACATAAATAGAACCAGAGGTCGGAATCCTCGAGCCGAGTTCAGCAAAACACATAGCTAAACAATGAAAAAAATGACATAGTTTACATATAAAAAACGTTGTCAGTGAATGTATAATATTTATAATGAAATGGGAACAACCTGCGAGGACAACCACGATCGCAGCTATACAAAAAGACAAAATCACTGCTGGTCCAGCCGTAGTCTTAGCCACTAATCCAGAAACTATATACACCCCCAATCCAAAGGTACTCCCAACTCCTATACCGTACAGTTGTGGCAGGCCCAAAACCCTGGCCAGCTGGCTTTTTTCTGGCTCGGCCGGATTTATGGTCTTGCATCGGGTCAGAGAGCCCCATAAAGATGACCCGACCATTGTGAACTCGCGAATCGGTATAAGAGATGTCAGAGATGTTATTGGTTGAGATCTTCTTCTGTCGACGGTTCGAAATCGACTGATTTGAAGGCGTCTATCGAATTATTGTTATATCAATATCGGTAACCTTCTTGTTTGCTTTTCTGTGTGCTGCGTTCAAGGCAGGTGTTGTCATCAATGACGATCAAAAACTTCTAATTAACATATAATATAAATGATATATGGCAAAGACAATGAACTATTACAAGTCGTGAAAACTTGTTGTGTTTCCTGTTAGATAAAATTTCACGTGTGTAGTAATTAATGCGGTTTCGATTTTAGGGCGATTTCGATTTTCCGGATTTTATTTAAAAATAAATTGTCAACAGCGTGCGAATCTCGAATTTACAAGTCGTTAATATGTAAAGTGTTGGCCATGAATGTGAATTTTGCGAAGAAGTACAGGATATTCATTGAAAATAACAATATGATGCGTTTTACGTGTGCTCTATTCAACAGGTTGAGTGATGAAAAAAAAACGCAAATTGTATTTAATCGCCTTTTAGCAATTTACTACTGAAAATAGTCACCATTTTCCAAATATAATAGAGAACCTTGGAGTTCATTCAATTTTTCGTTTAAATCATCTGGATTGTGTATATTATATATTTTTTGAGTCATGCTGAAATTCATATTTAAAAATTGTTTGACTAACTAACGTATCGAGATTAACTAAATAATGTGTTTTCTGACGAGGAAAATTTTTATTTCAACTATTGCTAATGCTTTAAAATTATTTTATTATAATTTTGATTGCAAAACTAAATGTGGATTTACAAATAATCATTTAATTTCTGCTTATTTTTTCAAGCTTTTTATTAGCTTGCTCTGAGGCGTAGGTTTGGCTGTTTGTTATTATTTCTGCTGATGGTAAAAACTTGGTTAAATACTATATTAATTATTCTTTGTTATATTCTTTATACATTTATTTACAAAATTTCAGCACATTAAATTATCTAGATTATTAATTTTTAATAATGTTTTAATATTTTTTATTTTAGAATCACTTTTATTATTAAAATGATGTGTCATGTTATTGCGAGAAAAACTATTATCTTCGTTATACTGAATAAATCAAAAAAAAAAATTCTCCAAAAAATATTTAATGAATTATATTTAATTTTCATAATAATACACTAATATAAATATAATCTATGTATAAAATTTATTATTTACTCAATCAAATAGCTTTATTCGATTTCAACATATAATATTTAAATAAATATAAACGATAAAATAATTTTATCACAGTTCAAAACATATGTATATTTTATTTACTTACAATTAGTCCATAATTTACTCAAATAATTAAAAAAATCATGTGTCATGATATTATAACTACTATCACGTTTTTTAGACATTTTTCTGCATTTATTACGAGGTAATATAATATTTATTCTCTAACAATTATCTTACTATGAAAAAATATTTACAATTGTATGTTTCTGATCGTTAATTAAATAAAAAAAGTTATTTATTCTTAAAATTTTGTAGATATGTTATGGCCGTCATTATAATGACTTGAAATCACAATATCTCCTACATTTCGAGGATTTTTCTTATTCTTATAGGACTCAGATTCCGAGCTATGTCGAATTCCATATGAGAAATATATTAAATAACCTGAAATAAAAAAAAAGTATAACTAAATTTATTTTTTATTATCTATTAAAAAAAATTGAATTATTCCCATACCTATTATTAACCATACAATAAATCTAAACCATGTCTCTTTATCTAATTGAACCATTAAGTAAAGATTCATAAAAATACTAATACATGGCAACAAAGGAACAAATGGCACCTGCAACAGATTTTACATTTAGTAAAATAAATTATATTTATCAGATTTTAATAATCTTTTACATACCTTAAAAGATAATTCAGCATCTTGCATAGGCTGTCTTGTCATAACAACCCATAAAATAACCATAAGTACTCCAAAAATAGAAATGGTAATAGTCCAAACATTACCGTATGCCCATACGAGAGATGCACAAAATCCTAATGTTACCAAAACTAAAATTAAGAGTAAGTTAATATATTGTTGATTTTTTTTAGATTTGAATTAAGGTCTACTTACAGAATAAGAAAATAGAAAACTTCGTGATATTTGACGACAAACTGTATGGCTGTTTAATACCATTCAAATTGAACATTTGTCTAAAGACCATCCAAAACGAATTTTTGTATTGATTTGAATCATCATTCGATTTATTCAAGTCTGCTACATTTTCTTCATATCTGAAAATATTCATGAAACACAATAAGCATATTTATATTAAATAATAAAAAGCTTGAAAAAAAAAATTAATTAATTAATTTAGTACCTTAACACTAAAACGCTAATTGCAACAATTGTATATGCCATTAGAGTTCCAATAGACATCATGTCTATGAGTTGATTCAAATTGAACAACGACGCCATTATACCTAAAAATCCGACCTAATTAATACACAAATATATTTCTGTATAATTTCAATCAAAAGTATAATACCTGATAATAATCCAGATACGATAGTGGCTAAAATTGGAGTCATCGTTTTCGGGCTGATTTTTGCCAATGGTCTGTAAAGCACACCATCATTTCCCATAGCATATAAAACTCGAGGAAGAGGAAACATGGCTCCGAGCATACTGGTACACAATGCGAAAATTGCACCAATTGTGACAATCCATTTGATCACATCCATTCCAGTTTGTTCAAAAACATACGGAAAAGGGGCATCTGCATCCTGTAAAAAAATATATAAATGTGTGTCGTCAAACCATCACGTTGAAGTCTAATTATTTTTATGTAATTTAAAAAATAATTAAATATGCTCACTTGTAGATAATAAGGCCACATCATGGTCAAAACGGTGGAAATACTGAAGTACGATAAGAAGATGATAATTAAAGAAAGCACTATTGAAAGCGGTATATTTTTCTTTGGGTTTATTGCTTCTTCTCCTGTAGTGGCAACACAATCGAATCCAACAAATCCGAAAAAGCATTTAGCAGCACCAGCCATGACTCCAGAAAGACCAAAGGGCATGAAGCCTCCGGATCCAGCATGAGGACGATATTCTTCGGTGATGTTTTCGACTGAAATGTTCCAGTTGGCAATATCGGCTGAAAAATTTGTTAAAATTCAAAAAATGATTTGAAAATAGTATATATCTTAAGATATCGCACATAAAATACATCTTGATTTTAAAAATGTTATATTTTGTTTATGTTAAATAAGTTTTTTAGTGTATCCGGTAAATGACAATAAGTGATCGTTTTAATTATGTACATATAAATTGAATCAATAATATTGAAATTGAAAAACATCTGCTTTTCTGCAGATTGCCCCATTTTTCGCGACATTATGAATATGCATTTTTAATTATTACATGCACATTTTTTATATTCATGTAAAAATTACATTTGCAGAAATTCTTTAACAATTTATTGCGTAAATTATACAATGAGGGTCACATAATTGAACACTATTTGAATTATTTATGTTAGCCTGTAAACTAAATACCTTTAGTAGAGCCAGCAACAATCACAATGACAACAGTAAGCAGATTCAATACGGTAAATACATTGTTCATTCTAGTAGATTCTTTAACTCCGACAGCTAATAAAACTGTGGAAAAAATAATACATCGATTAAAATTTTATAATTTATAAAATATACGATGAATGAATAAATTCTATTTACGTACTAGTTATGACAATAACCAATACAAATGCGAAAAAATCAGGATAATCTGCCATGAAATCAACATTTATTGGCATATGTTGTACGAAGAATTTTTTCATACTATTGTCAGTTAGCGCATCTATGTAATTACTCATGCCTTTAGCAACACCTGCCGTACCTGAAAAAATAACGATCAATTAAAATAAAAATCCATAATTAATAAATGACCAAATTAATTTTAATATTCACCTATGACATATTCCAATACCAGATTCCACCCTATTGTAAATGCTATAAATTCTCCAACGCTTACATAACTATAAACGTAAGCAGAACCTGCTTTTGGAACCCTCGCAGCGAATTCAGCATAACAAAAACCTGGAAATAAAATTAGCTTCAGTTGACAATAAAAAAAATTATTTGAAAAAGATCGTGATTTTAATTTAGTGTGACCAAACCGTAAAACAATGCATTAAAATATATTGAAATAACAGATGTGCTAATAGATCACGTTCACGTGATAATTCGAATTATTGATTGTGAACACATTTTAAAACTGAATATATGTAAAAAAAAATATATCTTACCAGCGAAAGCTGAAGCAACAGCCGCTACCAAAAACGAAATACAAACAGCAGGACCAGCAATAGTCTTCGCCACAGAACCAGCCAAAACATACACCCCCAATCCAAGAGTGCTTCCAACACCCAAAGCAGTCAAATCCACAATATTCAACACCCTGGCCAACTTGTCTTTAGACTGGTCATCTTCTAACGTCTTGCACCTTTTCAGCGCCTTCCAAAACGACGATATCGACATCTCGACCAAAGAACCGCCTACGGAAACCAATACGATCTTAAATGATTGACCCCAATCTGTCGTTTGTCAAAAGCGAGTCGGTACGATTTTCACTTTCACCCGGTGCAAATAATCAGCAATTGAGATTCGAAAAAGTTTTGCCGCGTGTGTGTTGCGGTCGGGTGAAACTAATGGACTGTGAAGTCTTCTCGGTGTGTGTTCCATTTGTCGTTTTCTAATCCAGCCCTCCTCAAACATATGTCACGCCACATATGATGTGTAAGATGTTTGCAAATATGGCTTGTCGTAAAGGTGGCGATGTTTGGTTGAATTTAAAAAAAATCGTGAATATGATTGGTCGTTATAAATGGGAGACTTGAGATTGATGCAATAAAAAAATATTGCGATAATTAATGGTAGACATGCTTGTGTGTAGTTAGCGTTAAATGTCAATAAGATTTTTTTTCATTTCATTCGTTTGAAAGAAACTCAATTTTTTTGTTTACTGAGTTTTTTCGAGGATTACCAAATAATAAATCATAATAAAAAAAATTATAACAGTAAATGAACTGATTATCATTCGTCTATACCTAAAAATATATGCTTTATATTACTATGAGAAAATTTAGTATTTAGCTCATATGAAATATCAAATCACTCAAAATATAAAGTGATTATGTTAAATTGTAGTTGAATTTGTTATAAAGTACTCAAATCATAATATGTTTCTCACGAGATGTATGTTTTATCGTGTAACTAACTATTAAATTACTGATAGTAAATATTCAAGATTCTAAAGATCGAATGATAACAAATTATTATTCATTGAACGATCAATTATGGTTTGAAAAGTAAAATTTTAAATAAACTACTAATCGGATTCCTGAGTTCATTGTCAGATAAATGAAGGTTTAAGGAACAAGAATAGTTGAAGTTCCGGCTATCAAAAATTACCATAGAAGATTAATCGTTAGGACAGCATCACAAAAAAATTAACATCATAGCACCATATGATAAAAAAATTCTGATTAATAGTGATTATTACATTTTTAAATCGAATTACCAAACAAGGTAAGGGTTAAATAAACCAACTTTGAATCAGGAAGGTAATCCGCAGCTCAACAATTAAAATTTATTATTACATCGATTGGTTATACAAACTACATGAATGAGAAAGTCATATTTATGAAAAACTTTCTAAAAGGTGAATATAAATTTCTGAAGATAGTTAAATTAATTGATTAATCGAAGTTCCAAACGAAAATTAATACAAGATATTGATTATATAACATCACAAATTAATCAGTGCACTATAAAAACATCAGACAAGTCACATCTACAGTAATGTTTGAGCGATAAATTCAGATTTTATGGCTACATCTCAAATAAAGCATTAAAAAAAATACCAGACAAATCATATCTACAAGGTAAATTTACAATTAGACTTTTATAGTAATAGTTAAATTCAATAACTACATTTCGAATTAACCGATTTGCCACAACAACATGACGCAAACTGCATTCAAACATGCAAGTTCTGACCTTTAGGTCCAATGAATGTTTAAGGGTCGGGACAGCGCGTACGCAGTCCCGGCTATCAAAAATTACGCGTCCGAGTTACCCGCATTAGGGGTAATCGCAAGGGTCAGCCCAACCGAAGTGCAATGGAAGAGCCTCGCCCTGGGGGAACCGCCTTTATGATCACGGTATCCCCTACGCCAGGTAAGTATGCTTTGGGGTGGTGAAAATTGGGATATATTCGTGTAAGGGTTAGCAAAGCAAGGATATGTTTCGACGGTCTGGTCCCATCTAGCGGCGTATTTTAAATTAAATGTTTGTATGTAGTTAAAATTAGATATATTTTGTTAGATTTTTATCAGATTGTTTTGTATGCAAATTTTGATGTTGAAGAATAAAACAAGGAAAATGTTTATGAATATTTTTTGTTTATAAAAAAATATTGTGTTGTATAATATATTTTTTTAGACAAATAAAATTTTATTGAAGCATTTCATACTATTATTCTGCCAAATAAATACTATTTTTAAAATTATATAAAAAAACAAAAAAGATATTTGATTGAAGGTTAAAGTAAAAATTTCAATAGTAACTTCAAGCAAAATTATAACCATTACCCATAAATTACTAATATTTTTTTCCCACCATCTGACTATCATATATAAACGAACCGCCTATTTGTAATATCAATAATTATAATGGTTGTAATGCAACCACTTAACACTCACACGCGATTCGGTCTCAAACAGCGGCAGATTCGAAATGGGAAAACCACCGACCGCCTCGTCCGGCTCACAACTGGTATATGCTGAAAATTAGCATTCAAACGCGCATATAAGTAGGTTTTCCTCAATGAAGTCAACCGACAACTTGTACAGAAATTCCCAGATAAAGAAATTTCCTCGTTTGTTGAAATAGAACCGTAACCGTAATACAAATTGTCTCGCGATGACACTTTTTACCATGGTGTCACCCGCAAGGTAAATTCGCAGAAAAAAATGTTATTCAAATGCCTATTATTTATTATAAAACCTCGTATCGTAATTTATATATGTACATCTACCAGGGACGGATCCAGCGGGGGGGGGGAGCAATCGCCCCCCCCTGCGGATCATGGAAAATTTCTAAATTTGTGCGTTTTCGACTATAAAATGATTATCGACCATAAAAATATTCGAAAATATTTTTTTGATATTTTAACCCTGATTTTCCAAAAAAGGTAGAAAAACTGCTTTATTTTTATATTAGCTAATCCCGTAAGTAACGTCGTATTTATGATGGACTTTTTCGATCCTCAGTTGTGTCGTGTTCGTTGACTTTTCATCACACGTTTTGTATTATACTGATCACAGATATTCTCAAAAATGTATTTTATCGCATAATTTTTTTCATACTATTTTGCAAAGAGAGGTATTTATTTCGAGAGAAGAATTTATTCGCTTTTTTATGCTTTACTATTTCTAGTAGAAAAAGTGCAACTGTCGTGATTAACAATATTACTAGGTAATACTAGGCAATATTTTGGAGGTTGTGACTAGGGATCCTAATTTAATATTCGAATATCGATATTCGAGTTATTAGGCCTTTTTTCGTATACGCAAATTCACAAATTATTCGAATATGCATTATGTTACCATTTTTATATTCGATGTTGGTCGATTTTTTTTGCGATTTTGAATATTTGAGACTAGACAAATTTAATTAATTATATATTTAAATTATGATCGATTAAAATTGCACATAACCATACTAATTTATCTAAAAAGTCTTGAAAGTTTACATACTGATTTTGATGATTCATTCGTTTGAATTTTGTTGAGTTGAACTATTAAAATTAAATGCATTTGATATGCTAATGTGGTAGATAAAACGACTGTACTGAGTATGTATGTGTTTTGTTATTGTATACGATTAAATATTTCCTTCATAGATTCAATTTCATGATTAAAATAATTGGATTCGTCATTTCATCAAAAGGAAAATTGAACTCAATCATATTTATTTGAATCAAAACGAACACGGGATACATCAAAACAAAATTGAATCATAACATAACTTTTGAATCATCGAACACCATCATGCACTTAAACGCAATAATAGAATCAGTTACTTACCATCAGTTACTCGCCAATAATCAAACAATTTATATTCCAATTTTATAATTCAACCATAATTGAAAAAATATTTTTCTCAGCGAAATCAATTGAAACTACACTACGGACAAAATTAAAATTAAAATCAAAATATTTATTTCTCTCTTGTTTTTCAATTATAAATAATTATTGTTGTTACGAATACGCTCATTTTCTCATTTTGCTATTTTTTTTACCAACATTTGAAAATTTATAAAAATATTTGAATATCTAAATATGTTACCATTTTCATATTCGATATTCGAATATCTAATTTCACGAATATTTGGGATCCTTTGTTCAGACGTGTTAGAAATGGTTCCAGAAGTTTCGATTAGGAAGTTTTAACCTTAAAAATTGTTCTTGAAATGGAAGATAGATGATCGTAGATTAAGTTAATTTAAGAGCCGAATAGAACTATCTATGATATTATAGCTCAAATGTTCATGAACACATGAAAAAAATTGGCAAGATGTGAAAAGAAGCAAAATGGACGCCGCATACATTAAGCGAGGACAATATGGACGAACGCGCGTCCACATATTTCGAAAATCACAAAAAATAAAGTTATGGTGTTATCGGTAGGAGACAATTCGACATCTTCCATACTCTCCGGATCTTACTCTCAGACTACAATATTTTCAGGTCATTACAGAATTATTTAGATAGGAAAATTTAAAGAATACAGAAGTGGCGAAATAGGGACTTTGCGAATATTTTGATTCATAACCGACACACTTTTACAAAAAAAGTGATGGAAAATTTGATAGAAAGGTGGATAGAAATATTTAATAACGGTAGAAATTATATCTTAAATTAATAATTAATAAATAAAGTTTTTATTGAAAATTTCATTTATCATTCATAATGCGACATTACTTAAGGGATAACCTAATAACATAAGCAATTCTATTGACATAATAAAAGTGAAGTGACTAATTCAAGTGTACTTGTTATTTTGGATCTTTCGTTTTATATTTTTTTTCACAATCAGAATTTGTTAGGTAACTTGAATATTTTGATAAAGGGGGGGCAAAATACAAATAAAGTAGATAACACTGGGATAGATTTTATCACACAAAAAAATTTTTCGCCTGCGGCGCTAATAGTTAAAATATTGTTTCCAATAATATTAAATACATAATTTTTTTTTGTAATTAGCAAATAATAATTATTATATACATAGGTAGAATGTTCAAATGATCAATTTGAAACCAATCGGTTTTTTATTTTTCATTGAGGCCCATGAATCATTTAGAAATAGGAAAATTTTTGGCACATCAATCAAAAAGTTTATTAACCGCTGTTATAGATTTATAAAGATTTTGTATTTAACGAAAAAAATCTTTAAAATTTAACAAATAAAAAAAAATTAAAAATCGCCCCCCCTGTGAAAAATTCCTGGATCCGTCGCTGTCATCTTCCTAGTGCATCGTGTAGATTGTTTAGATAATAAATTCATATCAATTATCGATATGAATAGGTTCTCTTTTTATGCGGTTTTTTTTTATGCGAATTCAGAGTTATGCGGTTTTTTTTAAATACAATATATTTTTTTAATATTTTTTTTTGGACTATATGAACGTACAAATGTATGTACAATGTAATAAATTAACTAATTGTAAGAGTACATTGTTAATAGAAATACATTTTTTTTATGCGATTTTAGGTATATTTTATATAGCAGTTTCACTTTTTCATATATTTTTTTATGCGATTTTTTTTATGCGGAACGGAACACATCTACCGCATAAAAAGAGAACCTAGTGTACTCGAAAGAATTTCAGTGTTGATAAAATGTTATGGGTATTGTTAATTTTATAGGTCCTCGACCGGCCTTAAACTATTACAATAACATAATGTTTTTTTGACGGTCACAATTAAAATACCATGGTCGTTAAAATCGAATTTGTATACAGAAAATAAATGAAATTGTGTCAAAGAGTTGTGGTATACATTGCAGATTTCAAAATGCATATAAATTGAAGGCTGCATGTGAGAATGCGTTTAAATATAGCAGATTTAAATTTTGGGAGCAAGGATTTCGTTTTTTATATGCTGAGGTGTTTTAAAAATAACTTTATTTATTGAATGTCGCTATACAAAAAATTTTCCATCAATAATCGTCTTGTTTAAATGGTTGGATAAATGGGGCTATTTGGAAATTTTGAAAAGAAAAGTGACGTGTCAACATAATCGACAATCGCGTAAAATTGATTGATGCAATCGTAATTTTGTTATATTAAAATAAGTCGAAATGAATACGCGATACGTATTTGTAAATAAATAAATAAATAAATAAATAAATAAATAAATACATACATACAGTATGTTATGCGTGATTCTGAAGCTACTTGAATTGGATTAAAAAAAATTTATCATATATTTCCTGGAATTGTAAAGTATATAATTGCTTTCTAAATAATATTGATTTAATACATCCGGCATTTTGTGATTTGTTGTGATTTACACGTGTATTGAATTGTTCAAAAAAAGAGTCCTTCACGAATGAACTGCGGCCTCGCCCATGACAGTGATGGTCTGATTCTTTTCATCATTTAGGAATTGTAATCAGAACGTTAAATAATAATTTTTTCACTTAAATACTTCGTTTAGCATGAGTTTTTTTGTTCAGCTAAATTTAAAAGTGTTAATTTTTACATCACCTGACTGTGATAATTCAATTTTTTTCGCAATTTGACTATTCGAATAGAAATACATTTCAGGAAGTAGTTTTTATAATATCAAAGTACTTTTTTCTGATAAAAACCGTAACTAAATATACCAATTTTCATCATCTCACCACCATGACTGTGGTGATTCGATTCTCTTCACTATATATCCATACAAATCGGAATGTTACAATGTGAATTTTGTGTACTAAAATACCTCGGCCATTATACTCAAGCCTGTATTTTTTTTAGTTGAAAAAAAAAACTATAGCTAAATACAACAATTGTAATCATTTGCAACGTTCGAAATGCGTGTGGAGCTAAATTTTCAATGACTACAGATAAATCATCGTTAGTACGCGAGTTTTTCATAATTTTTCTCGCTCGAACGAATAGACATTATCGGCAAAAATATCTTTAGTTAATAAAAAACAATTAGCATTTGTTGATAAATCATTTTGACGTTAGAGACATTTTAATTGGATTGTAAGCAGTGTAATCGTAAATATAATTATTACTGCAAGTATATTATTTTATATTAATGATTGTGTAAAATATATTATTATTTGACGGATATCATAACTGAGAGTTGATTATGTTTTAATCGTTGTTTGATATGCATATCATAAAAATTATTATAGCTTTCATATTGTTGCAGATTATGTAATTCAATTTTTCAAGTCGTCTAGCATCGATAAATAAAAAAAAATATGCATTTGTACAACATTCTACTATATTTAAAAATTATAGTATAATTATTTTGAAATCGAGGCCAATTTGGAAAATAAATATATAGAACTTTAGCATCATTTGACGTTTGTTGACCGCATGACTTTGACACATCCTTGAAACGAAGGATTTATCTAAAAATCATGTTGAGATTATTCTTAGTATTTTATTTAGTATCGATTTTGTTAAACAAACTCAATACATAAAATAAACTGTTTTTCCTCGTAGTTCATTGAATCCGAATTCATTACACGCAAAGGTACTGACGAGCCAAGGTAAGCTACATTCGTATGCACATTCAGTTCTAATAAAAAGACGAGGAAAACCTTATATTAAAACACTGTTTTATTTTAAATGATAATATTATATTTTGTTTACAAAACTGGATTTTTTTTGTTCATCAACGATGCAATAAAATACCGCACTGGTTTTCCATCTAATCTATTATTATTGTTGATGTTTGTTTTAATAAACTAGAAATGGCAGCAATGTTAATGATTCACGACTATTGTTGAAAACGACTCGTTAAACACGATTTATTTAAACATAAGTTAAATTTTTCATTATTTTGTCACGTATATTATTAATAAATATAGATAATAAGCGATAAAGAAAATTAAAATTTGAAGGAATATCAGATAATACGATAATAGAATGTGAAGAAGTTTTTTAGATTTTCACCATCTCGATATCACGCGAATAAAAGTTTATAAATTTGATTATTTTGTTCAAAAACATGTTTTTGTATTAATAATATTTATAATGTGCGCTTTATTAACGTGTATATAGTTAATTTTTTAAGTTAAACTAGATTCAATTTTGTACGTTTTCCCAAAGTTATTACTCAACGACTACAAAATATCATATGCACTAACAATAAGACAATAAAAAATATGATTCAATGTCATTTGTCTTTTCTCGAAAAAAACGTAATAATTAGCACTTTTTTTATAAAGACACCATTAGCTATATATTTTTTCAGTAAACTCCACTTTCATTATCGCACAACGTGAACACATATAGCTAACATATAGGAAATTTAATACAATACGTTCAAGAATGCGACGAGTGAAAGTACCATGGATAGTATTTATAATATATAGAATGCATACTCGATAGAATAATATTATATTACTTACAAGATTATAAAGATAACACTCAACGAAGAGGGAAAACCCAGCATCCGAGGTCGAAAAATCCGACGATGAAAACGGCGCGAAACTTCAGCTTCAGGCCAGATTTCTATGTTTACTCTTTCAAAGTTGTCGAATGGATGATGATGATGATGGAGACACGA
This sequence comes from Hydropsyche tenuis, assembly GCA_009617725.1. Classification (NCBI taxonomy): domain Eukaryota; kingdom Metazoa; phylum Arthropoda; class Insecta; order Trichoptera; family Hydropsychidae; genus Hydropsyche; species Hydropsyche tenuis. The sequence continues at coordinate 5,746,392 of VTON01000004.1, forward strand.
GCGTCGTCAAGTGAGGCTCGCGTGCTACTGATGGCCAGGTGATTGTCGATAAAGGCATGGTACGCGGATAATTGTTGAGACTTGCAAATACGTGCGTTTCGCAATGTCGATTATCTGTTGGTGTTTTGTTGAACGATTGTTATTATTATAAAATAGTTAGGTTAGTTATGATTTTTGTTGGTTTGAGGATGTTTTTAATTATGAAAATGTGTGTCTGAAGATTGGTGAATCTTTGATCATTCATTTTGGGTTAGAACAAATAAACTTTAGTTAATCTTTTGATTGAAACGTAGTTAATAATATCTCTTTTGAAAAAAAAATTAAGGACATGTGATACAAAAATTAATGTGAAATAATTAGTAAAGTAGTTTTTGTGATTTTTCTGAAAAATATAAACTAAAATTTTTTGATAAAAAATTTATTATAAAATGCGCAAATAATAAATAATAATAGACTTAATAGGTTTCACTACTGATATCAAGAAAATTATTTTTGTTATGTAAAAATAATAATTAATTTCGTTGGGAAAACATAATAAATTATAGAAAAAAGAAACATGTATGACTTTATAAATTAAAAATAAATTAATTCGATGAATGAAGTTGTTATGGAAGTTTAATTTTAAAGATGAAGAATAAATTATTTAGGGTCAAATATGTATTTTATAAATTATTTCCTGCATACAATAATAAATATTAACCATTAGTTGGAAGTAATCATACATTTTTTATGGTTTTTCGAATTTTTTAAAATTAAATTAAAATTATTTTTTTTCATATAATGTATGTATTATTATACTTTATTATAGCTATAGGAATGAAAATGAAAAATAGATATAAGAAACGAATACTTTTTAGAAAAGTATTTTTAGTAGAAGTATTCCAATGTTTAATAATTTAACATATTATTATTTGAAAATATCTAGGTTTCCTTCAACTTCATATTAATACTGTAAACAATTTAACGAAAAACCACAACGCCCACACTTTTGACAAAGTGAATGAAGGTCTTTTAGTTCTTGTATATATAATACATACATGTATTTATGAGAACATTTCATATAATCGTTGTTATATTTTTTACCATCAAAATAAATTATAATATAAGGTAAAAGTATACATATATTATATGTTTTTTTTCCCAAATTAAATAACATTAAAGAGGTTTGCAAGCAAACTAAGAAAATATGAATTTTTATTAATAATTTATTTAATTATCTACACTATTTACAAATTAAGTTTTTGAGAAAAATAATAATAAGAAAGTATGAGAAAACAATTTATTTACTTAACATTGCAGCTGTTACGATATTTAACATAAGGAACTAAATAAAAGTGAATGTAACAATGATATGACAATTATGCACCAGTAAAGAACTTTGAAAGAAAATCTGTAGGTTGAGGTTCCTGTGTATCTTTCCAATAAGTCATAACATGACCTTTCTGTTTCCAGATATTCACAGTTTCTTTTAATTCCATTTGACCCTAGAATATTGGAAAGATGAAATGTAAAATTGTTATTATTGATTAAATTAAGTAGTGTAGGAAAAAATTCAAACATACCTTGATAACTAGCAAATCGATAACTCTTATGTCTTTAACATCTGAATGCTTCACGAACAATTCACGAAGTTTCTCTCTACATTGATCTTCATTTTTGGGGATGTCGAATTTGCGAACTGCAAAAAACAAAATTAACATAAAAATTATCATTCAAATCATTCTCATATATTGAGTTTTATACAAAAGGTTCTGAAATTTAAACACATCTAAATAAAATAATTACATCGTTTATACAAATGGTTATGATAATAATCCAAATCATAACAATAATTTGAATTGAAAACATAAGAACCGTTCCAATTAGAGATATTTTGAATTCAACTTCAAAACTATAGAATAAAATCAATATAACCTCAAAATCAATACAAAGAAAAAACACCAAACAAAACAATCACACAATCAAAAAGTACTACAACACACAATAAAAACCCGAACGAATCAAAACGGACGAACAGAAGATCCTGGAAGAGGACCACCGAGTTTTTCAGTGATGACATAAGCACCCACCAATGATGGGAATCTGCCGATACCAAGCCTTATAGAGGCTGATGACGCGACGCTTAGCCTCAGCAGGCTCAGAGGAAAGCAGAGGCTTCACGAGGCGTTGCGTCACGTTCGACATCTTGGGCCCCTGACGATAACAAACCAAGAAATATCTGACAGGAAGAGAGACGTTCGTTGAACTGTCATCCGAGTTGCGGTTTCGCGGACGCATGTAAATTATATAAAAATATCAATTTTTCAAATAAAAATGTGATTAATTATTAAATAAAACTCATTATAATTGATTATTTGATGTTTTTAAAATATATATGAATATTTTATTACACGTTCGTGAACGCATTTTTTACAATCCAAGAATATTTTAATGATGTTCGCGAACGTGATTAGAATGCGATATAGTTTTGTGAAAAGTTCAATAGGTGTCTCTGTCTGGTTATAAATATCTCTCTTCTTGGAGTATTTGAAGATTTTATATTGTAGACGCGGCAACGCCAAAGCATACTTACCTGGCGTAGGGGATACCGTGATCATAAAGGCGGTTCCCCCAGGGCGAGGCTCTTCCATTGCACTTCGGTTGGGCTGACCCTTGCGATTACCCCTAATGCGGGTAACTCGGACGCGTAATTTTTGATAGCCGGGACTGCGTACGCGCTGTCCCGACCCTTAAACTTTCATTGGCCTTAAAGGTCAGAGCTTGCATGATAGATTGCATCTAGCGTCATGTAATTATGGCACATCGATTAATTTGAGATGTTGTTATTATATAAAATCTTAGGGCTTTGATTTACCTTATTATTCTTTAGGGAAGTTTCTTGCTAGTTTTATGATAAATTTTCAATTTTCAATGTAGTACAAAATCAAATTTTAATTTATCTTTGTAGACGTTTCTGTAGAAGTGAATGATTAATTTAGGATGTTATATTATACATTAGTATTTTGTGTTAATTTTCAACTGGAACTTTGATTAATACAATACAATTGTCTTAAGATATTTGTTATCTTATAGAAAGTTTTACATTAAATATGTCTGTGTTTCTCAACAACGTATAGATTTGGTTGATATGATCAATCCGCCTAATTATAGTTTTTAACCCCTTAAGTAATCATAAAATAAAAAAAAAACGGAAAAAAACCACATTTTTTTATGAATGAATTTTATTTATTGAACATATATATCCTTCAAAAAAGTCATTTTGGGCCCAAATATATCAAAATTGTTCTTTGGTGTGGTATATCAAAAAAATATATAAACAAAACGAAAAAAAAATACTTTTTTTATGGATAAATTTTATTTATTAAACATATATATTCTTCAAAAAAGTCATTTTGGGCCCAAATATATCAAAATTGTTCTTTGGTGTGGTATATTAAAAAAATATATTAAAAAAAAAACTTTTTTTTATGGATGAATTTTATTTATGGAATATGTATATCCTTCATCTGCCCGAGATAACTCGGGCTTGGGATTTTTGGCACATAATAGCTGCCCGAGTATACTCGGGCTTGGTCCTTAAACGGTTTTAATGGTTAAAACTATGACTGGTTTTGTTCCTAATTTTAAGTTGCTTTACTTAATCCTTCACTTATCTGAATTCAGTATATCTTTTTCAAATATGTATTTGTACATTTATGCTATTCTTTAAAATGCCATATATGAATTTTTTGCATCATATCACAATACAGATTATTAAATTTTATTATGTGCAGAGCCATAGCAATCTTTTTGGCGCTCTGGGCAAATATTAGATTTGGTGCCCCTCTATTATTACTTTTTTTTATTAGATTGAAAGGGTTTATTTCATTTAAAATTACCAGGAATGCATGTGATTTAAAAAAGTAAAAACGGTTATGCAATTAATATTTTAATCTTAATTTCAAATTCTTGGATGGTGCAGTTTGAACGAAATTACCAGGAGTGCATGTGATTTAAGAAAGTAAATATTGTTTGGGTGTTTATTTTTTTAAAGATAAAATCTTGCGCCCTTGGCACTTGCCCATTTGCCAATAGATTGCTACGGTACTAATTAAGTGTATTATTATATAATACAGAATCTTGTTACCTGTGTAGTCAAAAATTACAAAACTACTGTTATTATTATAACTGTAATAGTTATGAAAAAAATGTTATATTTTTATTTTCCAATTTTGAATACAAATTTAAAATGATTTTGCTATTGTGAGTAAGTATCATGTTTTTGGATAGTTGATAATATATCAATTCTTATCAAATTATCTGTAATGGAATTTTAAGATGTAAAATAAACTAGAATCGGAATCATGTAAATAATTTGGTTGTCAGTGTTCAAAGATTATATATAATTTAAATAGTTGTATCAAAATTAGAATATTGAAACAAAATGCCGTTATAATATCTCCTACAGGACAATTTTGCTAGGCCTTTCCAATATAATTGAAAGTTCACACATTTTCTTTATTACATGTGTTTATTATATCATCACACATGTAATAGATAAAATGTATGAAATTGTATAGTGATATGAGGATAATTTTCAAAGATTTTGAATGTTAAAATCATCCCGTGTGCATCATTGAGCTGGTGATACACAATTACATCTATTTAACGATCTCACCATATGTCATTTAAGTACAGCTATCAATGGGAACTATTGAATATTATAATTTTAACATTATAATCATATTTCATCCACCATTCAATCTGAATGCGTTTAGTTAGACGACAGTTTACCTTTGATGAGTATACAAATTTTCTCCAATTATTGAGTTAAGTGACAAGCATAGTCAATAGATGGACATGATTATGTACGTGTTTATTATTTATTAAGTGTAAAATAAGTGTAATTATATTATGTTCAAATATTTGATGATATTAAGAGAATTTAATCAAGTTGAAATTAGCATATAGCAATATGACAGAAAGAATTGTTTACACTTTTTTAAAATAGCATTAAAAAAAAGTACAAGAAATTTAGAATTTGTGAGTATGTAGCTTTTACGAATTTTTTTTTAATAAGAAATATATTTTATCATTATATTAGTAGATACAAAAATGTATAATAATTTTGTTTTTCAATGTGTATTTCAGCAGTAATGATCAGGCAATGTGATTTTAATTGCCTGATTGCATGTGTAACTATATTTTTATATGCTGTTTTAAAAAAGCAAATGATAAATTATGAAGGTTTGGCTTGCAAAACATGAAAACTATTATGTAATTATCATATATGATTTCCGAATGGTAGACGGCATCGGAAAGCCTCTATTCTTCAGTGAGTATTATGATGAATTTCATCTATCAATTGTCCTTAAATATTTAATTTATTGATGAAATTCATTTTACGTTGGTGTGTTGTATATTAAAGGTTCATGACATATTTAAGGAATATTTTAACTAGCATCAATAATTTTACATTTTTTTTATTCAACAATTATTCTTTACAAACAATATTTTGAGTTAAAATAACATAACTTAAAAAAATAACATAACTGTATTATAAGTCACAATTTTATTGATCTTAATTTTAAAATATTAAATTTCATCTGTAATATATATAGTTTATTTTAAGTTTTTTACGAGTTTCATTTAAATAACTCTTATAATCTCTTTTTTTGACTAGTAATTTCCAAGAAGTATCGGTTAAAATGCAATTTACTTGCTAAAATTTTTAGATATTTTCAAACACTTTATCAACATTATGTAGATACGTTATAATTTATATAAATTGCATATGATCTTCTTTCCAAATATATTACATATTTAAAATATTTTATTTATTCTTACAATTAACAAACAATAACTATAATATAGCGATAATATTAAAACTTTATTATATACATTGATCTTTTAAACTATGATTTCGAAATGAATTTCAATGCAAACATATCAAAAAATAACACATACAAAATCTTCATAATCTATAAGGAATCCAAATATTATATATCATATAAACTATGTTATTTTATATAATTTTTTTTAAGAAACGGGAGACTTGAAAAGAATTGAAGCGATCGTTGATTCGAAAACCTGGATTTTCTTCATATAAATAAATTCCAATATTTCATATAAAAATATGTTTTCATCATTAGCGTTTCATTTCTCAAATATACTCAATAAAAATGTATATATATATATATATATTTTTTTTAAATTAATTATGCGCATTTTCAACAATTTGAAAAATTATCGATATTTTTAACATTATAATATATGTATAACGAATCAACGGGCAGACGTTTATGATCAAAATTACTTTCGCATTTTTTTAAAAAGAATTTTTATATTAATATAATAACACACATTATACGACTTTTTATTCAGCTGGAACTCGTCTGCTCAATCCTATTTGTTATGTAACACGACTCGCAAGGCCGAAATTACAAAAGTAACCTGACGAACTCTGAAAAGCCGAAATAAATCATATTATTATGACTTATTACACGAAACAAGAACAAAGTTGAAAAATTCGAATACCTTCGTAGTTGATTTTGCCGTCTTTGTCGACATCTCCTAGTGCCAAAACTTGGGTCAGTTGGGCATCAGTCACTGGTTCACCTATCATTTCTAAAGCACTACGAAGTTCGTCTTTTGTAATATATCCGTTACAATCACGATCAAATACTCTGGAATAATGGTGATTTATTTTAATATTGTAATTTTTTTGATATTAATTTTATATTTCATCAAAAGTACCTAAAGGCAGCGAGAAGGTCCCTTGTGATTTCGTCCTCGGAATCTGCAGATTCGCCGGATATGGCTCCTTGTAACGCTTGTATTTTACTGACCCATTGAAGAAACTCTGCTTCATCTATCAGTCCATTTCCTGAAAATAGACAATGAAACGTGTTCAGAGTTTAGTATTAAAAATTTAAACACAAAAGCTTTTATACAGAGTGTCGTTCGATTGAAAATCAGTACCCTGTACTTTCATTTCAATAAAACAAAAAAATGATCTATTAAATGAAACGTATAGATTTTCTAAAAAATATTAAGTAAATGGATAAAAAATAAAATAGTACGCCATAAAATCGCTTGTGTGCGATATCGTAAATATTTGAACCCTATCTTCTTCCAGTTCCGGCAAAATGAACATTTCAAAAGCATATTTTTATCGCGAGTACATATGAAGGCGTCGCTCGATCGCACAAAGTAGATTCAGATAGTTTTCAGCGCAGCGCAAACCTTTTAAAAGGTTTAATCGTGGTGAAGAAATAATAATGGCGAAAAGGAGAAAAATAATATCCGAATCGATTTGCGCTACTTTATACAACGGCGTCAGTGTGAATATTGCATTCAAAGGAATGTACAAAAGTACAAAGGAATCCTTTGACGAAGTTTTTCCTATTGACGTTGCACAATCCACGATAGCTTCAAAAGGTGATATATATTATATAAGTTCAGCAAGTAAATTCAATATTAAATTTTCAACTAATAACTTTCTCCAATACGATACAATTCGTACATAACGCGATCGAAGATTGCGACAGACCCAATCTCGAAGATTCGACCAATAAACGACCTCGTTCTGGGGGTTGCAGTAAATCTACCCTTTCGAGCTTTACAGGTTGGGTGGGTGGAATGCAGTTTTGTCCGAAATGCGAATGGAGCTTTGCCAAGTCGGCTTGATTTATTCCAGGGATGACCTTTTGTGCACGCGCCTCTTGCTTTTCACTCCCATATCGACCCAGAGCTTTTGTGTGAGTATGAGTGGGATTCTCGGGGGATGGAAATTGTGGTGTTGTGTGTTATAAATATGGTAATATGAGAGGTCGTACATTTTTTTTTTACTTTTTTATGGTAGGGTGGTTTGAATTTTGACAGTGAGAAATTTTTTTAAGGTTGTGTCTATTAGCTGTATTTTAATCATGTCTGAAAATAATGTATTTGAATAAAATATAAGGGTTTTTTGTTTATCTTTTTGAAAATGACGATCGTTTTCGAGGAAGGTGTGTCGATAAGACAAATATTGGGTATCTAGAAAAGCATAACGCATTTCAGGCAGTTTCTCACATGCGTGAAAAAAAAATTACGGTGTCGTTTTGCGACATCGTAAATCGCAAGTCGTTTTCTTATCTTCTCACATCGAAGTCCCATATACTAGTGTTACTGTAAAAGCCCTACACTTTATAAAGACAACCAAATATTTTCAATGACATCGTAAGATCAATAATATGAAAAATATATTTCAATATATCAAAAAAATCTAATATTTCACATTATTTTTATTAGAAGAATATACATATTTTATTTTATCAGTCTATAAAACATTCTTTAGTTCTTGGGACACAATTTAAAACAAAAATAAGATTGTATGAAAAAAGCTAGTTATGACCAAAAATATTGAAGGAAGTATAACATAATAGAAGAAGAGGCAGATCCCAACATGATGAATAGAACAGATCAAGACTGAAACAGGATTAACAGGTCTGCGATGTCTGGAGAGCAACAGTAATCCGCATTGTTGAGAAAATCAAAAGGTCACGACCCTCAAACGAAAAGAAGAAACCTTTACATAAGCTCAAACAAAAGAAAAACCGAAACATCAACAACCGTCAACATCCACCTCAACAGACCCACTCACCCAGACCGTATACAAATCGCGAAAATTACACGACAAGAAGCAGACATGTGAAAATCGAGGCTTTCGCGATGATTGCACGGCGCACCGAGGGATAATGGGCCAAAGGGCCACCCCTGAGCCTCCAACCCTTGACCTCCTCGGTGGAGGAATCCGAAATGAGGAAGACGCACAAAAGAAATGAGATTCCGATGGCCGCGTCGCGGAATATGGGGGGCCATTACGGCCCGGCCGAGTTCAAAGATATGGAAAATTGCCGCGGTCATTAAAGGCGAGGATGTGAGGGTTGGGAGGGTGTTTTGATTTTTTTTTTGTGGATGAATATGTATGATGAGGTGTTGATGAGTCCTGACGGATGCAATGGGGTTGTATTTATATTTTGCGGTGTTGAAATTTGTGTTGGAATATTCAGTTTCGAAAAAAAATTGGATGGATCAAAGTTTCACATTTTCAATAAAGTCGAAATTGGATTTTTGAAGTTGCACATATCCGATCTCTTCCATGAAATCGTGTGAGTATATTGCGCAGCACTTTGAGAAGAAATTTCCTGCAGTATATTTGAAATGTGGTGGAAAAATCGAAACGGACTTTGAACTTTTTTTAGTGCCATCTCAAAGCTGAATAATATTATGTAAATAACGGTTTCTAGTCGGCGTAAAAGTTTAATGTTGTATATATTTTTTAACGTTTTATTTCTTTATTAAGTCGGCTGAACTCATTCGGGGCAATTTCCGGTTAATTTTTCATTGCCGATTCGGCGTTTTTCATTACGCCGACGAGGAGAGAACACGAAAATGGCACGTTCAAGATGGCGGCCGCACGAAATTGGCGCGAAACTTTATTATTTTCGAACGCTATTGTTTTACGATTGGAACGGCGACTTTTTGCAGGTTTTACAACCTTCATTAAACCATGTACGATAAATATAATTCAAAATAAATCATTTACATAATCGTGTAATTTCTGACACAAATTTATCACGTGTCATTTCTTTTATAGTTTCTAGTAAAGAAATCATATAGAAAAGTGACACACCTGTCCTTTTCCATTAAATCATCTATCGATAAGAACGACCTAGAAGTGTTCACCCTTTGCGGATGATCAATAAACTTCCCCACTACGTGCAGATAGCGTCACGAAAATATTATACAGGGTCGATTTTTATAAAAATTCTGAAAAGCCCAAACTCGCACAAAGGACCAAGATTAGTTACTGAAAGCGACCATAGCTTCTATTCGGCTTTTGAAATTGTTGTTTCAATTAAAATTTGATTTATGTCCGGTGAACGGAAGGAGCCTGGCGCTAATTAAGGAGCCCAACCAACTAGACTCCCTTTCGGACAAAAGGTGGTTTCGATATTACAATTAAAGTTCTCAAATTTTCTGATTCCACAAATCTTGCGATTCGATACAAATAAACAAAAGATTCAAGTGAGTTTGAATCAATTTAAAGCAATTAAGCTATTAAATCTAAATATTTGATTATTCAAGGATCTGATTATAAACGGGCGTGAAGGCTTTCACGCCATCTCATTTCAGTCCAGTCTCCTCTTTCGTTTATGGTGAAATTTACGAGGCAAACAATCTTTCCGGAGAGGCGGTTCTTCGGTAACACGAATCCAATTTTCGTGTAGATTTTTAGCGACCGCGACGTGTCATCCATATATCAATCGTGGACGTCCCGGAGCTTGACGGTGGCTGAAATTTTGCAAGAGAAAAGGCAATAAAATTCCATGAAAATGTATAAAATGCGCGTCGGCGTTTATGAAAAGTCCGGCGAGTTATTTATTTATTTTTATTAGAAAAGAATTTTATTTGTTGAATTTGACCGAATTTTTTCGAAAAAATGAAATATGTACGTGTATTTTTGATCGAGATTATTTATATTTAATTTTTTGATCTATGTTATTTGCAGCAATTATTTATAAACATCATGATTCTTATCACACAAATAAAATATGACACACATAAAAAAATTAATATTTATATAAAATCTAAAATCTAGTTAAAATAAAAACGAGCACTAAAACGATATCCTTGAACGACACCCGACACTTTGATACGGACCGAATTGTCGTTAGCTTAGTTCCGACACTCGACGTTTATCTTGGACGACAATCTGCATATTTTTCAGCACACCATGTACTGAAAAACACTACACAGATTAGCATGAAGCTATAGCGAAGCTCGTATAAAGGCGATATCGAAAGTCACGGGCCCGGGCAATAAACAAGCGCACCGAACTGAACCACTGCACGCAACTCCTAATGGACTGATTAGAATCGACACGCAACTTCTTTTGCCAATGACCGAAGCAAATTTGCCATGTTGTGGTCAATGCATCTTTAAGGTGACCGCCGGAGTCGAGGGAAAATTTTCTGAGTTTCCCATAGAATTAATCGGGTTGGGATTTTTGGATGTTTTTATTGTTTGGAGGTTTAAATGTGGAAAATGTGATGGTATGATTAATTGAAATATTTTTGTATTTATTATGTGAAAATTGTTGTTTTATAAGTATTTAAGATGAAAATATTTGAGTTGTATTTTTCATTTAATTTGAATGAAAGTCTTTGATAAAATGATGATATAAATGAGAAAATTGATATATTCCAGATTTTAATCCTCCAGCGTGAAATTTTTGATTAAAATTCGCATCGAAATGTGAAAGGTTAAATTCTTTGATCTTTATCACGTAAAGAAATTTATGTGAAAAGTCTCAACGAGATTATCGTCGCGCGATCGTCTGAATACGAAATCATAATCGACGATCGCATATTTATAAAACGTATAACATTTAATAATTCTATACAATGCACATACACAGACGATCCCCTTTTGCGGAAACTATTCCTTCAACAGCGCCTTCAAACTCCATCAAATCCAGTGGAATTCCTCCGACAAAAAAATATAAAAAAATGAGATAACCGCCTCGGTCAAATTTTACTCTGTCTGAAAAACGGCGTCGCTCGAGCGGAAAATCGTAAAAGAAAATCCCGCTGAAAATTCGTCGCTGAAAATTTGCAGAGTACATATATACCACTGTTGTAGTACGCGCACGTGGAAAATTTTACTTCCGAGGACGTTCCGTGGATTCTTAGAGGGCCACTTTGCCCAATTTTTCGCATTTTTCGGATCGAGGATCGATATTTCTTTGTTTTATCGGTCCGAGGCCGAAAATTGCCAACGTTTCGGGGTTATTTCGCGCATCGCTTGAGAGAGATTTGGATTAAATTTAATACGTACGAGGACCGCGTCCCTAGATAAAAGGAGGTCTCTAATACGATTTGTTGTTATGTCGGAAACGTCTTGACCCTCGTGGTTCGGTTCAGGATGGCGAAATGTGTCGTTTGTTCGAGGATATTGCTTCCGAAGGGAGGCTGTGTTATTAGCAATATTGTCCGTGTATGAAATCTTTACGAAAAATTGGTTGTATATAAATTTGAGATATACTGTTTTGCTTTCAATTTTTTTAGGTGAAAATACTCATTTTCTGTGAAATTTGAATTGCATATTAAATTTGCATTTGTATATAGAGAAAAATTGTGACTTGCATATCTTAATTTGCATATGAATATATAAGCAAAATTTTCTTGTTTATTTTGTATATAAATACTTTCAAAAATTCTTTTGCTGAAATAGACAAACAAAAATACATTACCAATAACAATGATAATCATGACTAACAACATTTTCCATAGCAGCATTTTCCAAACATTTTTAATTCACCCAACCTCTTTTTGTACGGGGGATATGTTCCAAAGACAGTAAGTAAAAATAACTGCGTAAAAAAAATATGATGACTGTTTAAAAATAGGAGATAGGTTCCATTAGTATATTTGGATATATCTTATATCCAAATGTACTTTATAAAAAAATTTGCCATGTAAAACAAAAAAAAAAAGAATTTTTTTATTTAATTGTAATTACATGTAATTACAACAGTATACCGGCCTGCATTGAATCTTACCATTGTGGCATAATAATACATTTTTTATATACCGTGTTAAAGCGAAAAAACCGTGTAAAAAATAATCGGTTCTTCTTCCTTAAACAGTGTTATTTCGGAACCGTATAAAAAGAGGATATTTCTCTTAAGTTTTTCATAATATTTAAAACCACTATTAACATCAATTGCTTTCAACAGACCACTTATCTATTATCTACAGAATTCAACAAGCGCCAATCTAAAAAAAAATTCAGCAACGAAACCCACATTCCAAATCCTCTCAAACCTCCCTCAAACAATAAACACACATTCCTAAAAAAAAACGCGATACTCAATTAAGCACAGAAAGAGCATCGCAACCCGAAAGGTGACGTACGCAGTAATGACAGAAAGGTCAGCAGTCAGTTTTTACGATCAGCCCTCGACGACGATCTGTCCGCAGTTTTACGGCCGTAAAATCGGAACAATGCCGAAGGCTTTATCTTTTTACGAGAAGACAGCCTCGGGACGAGAGCGGGGTGCGGGGCGGGGGGCATAACGGGGTCCTTAACAATTTCGGACGATTTATCAACGCCGTTGGCCTTGTTGTCGGCGGATAAATACGATTTAACAGTCCGAATTAATCCCGTCTCCGTTTCGGCCGAAAATTAATTCGAGAGACGTTCGAATGTAATACGGGCAGCGCGGGAAATTCAATCTCTTTGTCTCCGAAGGCGCCTGGACGTCTTCGCTCGGTTGGAGTTCCGGTTTGGTGTTAATTGTTTATCGATTCGTATATGCAGTTGGAATTTTTAATGGTGTTTGTATGGTTGTAGAGGTCGATATGTCGAGTATATGGATATCCATATGCTTGATATAATAATTTAATAATGATAATTTCTATTACCATATGATGGTTATAGAAGTCGGAGTATGTAGATGGATGGAATTTAATGTCATCGTCGTAGTTAATTATTAACTGTTGGATCAAAAATTATATTTTTCCAATTTTATTGCATTTCTCTACATTACAATTTTTATGCAGCTAGGTTTTTTTATTCGTCTATTGTTCATTCAATTTTTTACATTTTTTTAAATACAACTGTAGAATTATTATTCTGGTTTTTCCGTTTCAATCTTTTTATTCCATTTATAATACCCGTCATTCTAATCTTTTAAAAAAATAAATCAAAATTTCACTTTTATGAATCATTTTTTGAATTGAACGTATATCTAATATTATAATTGAATTTTTTAAATATTATACATTTCCAATCAGTGTGATGAGTCTCAATAGCGAAAATCATGGCGATGGAGACCTTGAAGGTAATCCAACCTGTTAGTAATCCGATTATAAGAACCGAAGACATTGACCCGATTATGTTTCATTAACAATATCAATATGTCTTACGGTCGATTCAGCAAACGTCCTGACTTCTGAAGTAATTAAGAATTGTATACAATACTAGGACAAAATACACGATTATGTACATACTTCATTATCATTACAAGTATGTATGTATCAAATACGTTTCTTCGTTGAATAATTGTGATTGAGTAAAGTCCAAATATATGTATATACCTGCACGACTCGCATCTTTCATAAGGTCTTGCAATAATTCATCTTTGACTTCTATTCCAAGATTCCTCAACATGAACTGAAGTTCTGTAAGCGTGACGTGGCCATCACTGTCACGGTCCAACAAGCCGAACGCTGTCCTGAGATCTGAAAATATACAAAAACCAAAATAAATAACAATTCCATTTAAACAACATCAAAATAAATTATTATTATTACAGACGGAAGACAGTTAACACTAGTGGCAATACTAAAAATAAAAATTTTCTCTATTCATGCCAACTAGATTATCCGAAATAGAATAGACAATATGAATGGTAAATTTAAAATGCACGCAAAAAACGAACTCCCACTGATTTTTTTTTCGAATTCTTAGCACGAATGGCCGCAAAATACTTCTAAAAGACAACAATAAGTCGAAATCGCGTTTTCGAATATGAAAACCCACGCTTACTCCCTTCCCAAACTCAATTATATTAGACGCCCACGGGCCGGTTAATCGCGTCGAATCCTCCTGGACGAAATATTAATTACGTCCCGAACCCGCAATATGGGATGACAGTGCGAATCAAAGCTTGATTTATAACGGAATATATATTTTGTGATTGAATTTGTCGAGTGGTCGGTTGTATTCAGTAAAGTTTCAATGCAACGGATGCATTTATTCAGCGCACGCAAAGTCGGTAGACAAGGCGAGGATTTAATTAAATTTATAGCTGTTTGTGTTTAGATTGTGTAAAACTTGATCTAGATTTCATGTGAGATTTGTATTAGATTAAATATATATTTTTATTTTTATTATTTGCGGCTTATCCGGTGTTTGCTGTATTATTATTATAGATATTTTTGATATGATTGGAAATTTAAATATTTTCTTCATCGTATGATATAATACTTGTATATTAAAAATATTTCTCGATCTTAAGTTAATTTTATGTGATTAATTTCATCTATTAACTTCAATATATGATTAAGAAATAACTAAACTATTGATAAAGAAAATGTGCAAATATTTCAGAACTCAATATTAAATAAAATGTTTCTTTATTTGATGGGGTTATTCAAGATTTTTATGTTCATGTAAAAAACATGTTTTCTGATATATTGATTTTTATGAAAGCTAAATTTTTATAAATACATTTTTGCAACACACTGTACGCGCTTAATAGATACATTAGTTCGTACACGTGCCGAGTTTTATTTTCCCCACTTCAGCGCATATCGAAATTTCAAAACACGTCGATTAATTGGATGAACTGGATAAAAGGATTATGCCATCGTTTCACTGTCAAGTCTACATCGCAACATTCAGTGAATGTTACCTGTTTTTGTTTACGGACCTGTGTGAAAATTGAATTAATTCAATTAGTGCACAACGTCACTTTGCGAACGATGCGCTCCGTGCACTTTGTTCGGATGCAATACACAAGTATAACTGTAGGTTTATTTTAATACTTTTATATAAATATATTGAGTTTTTGAATTCGATGGGTCATATTATATAATTTTAAATTTATGAAAAAAGAAAGAAAAAAGAGGTTGAAGGCATAATATTATATTTACGATGTAAAATTATGTAAAATTATGTAAATTGATATATTATACATATGTACATATATAATATATTGGAAAAATATAAATATTTTTTAATAAATTATATTATTAGTATTAAAAATAATCATTTTATGATTAAATTGATCGGTTTATTCGTATTTATATAATGAATATAAATATTTTTATTGTACTAATCTAGTTGAATTTATCCGAAGCATTACGCATTTAATTAAAACTTCGTGGAAAGCCGCATCGGTTTATTACAAAATCAACGGATATTAAATCGCACAAATTTCACTGTTGTAATATAAAATCAATAAATAATATCCTAAATGTCAAACTACTACGCTTCAGAATCATTCGCTTATTAATCCGATCGCATCGCGCTGATTGCAATCAGTTTGCAGAGTGCAATTGCATTTGAAGGTTTCGTTGTCTATTGTACATCGATCGGATTTTTATTTATGCATATATGTATCGAAATCACTTACATTTGTCAACATACATACATCTGGTCGGCATTATGAAAAAAATCGTCGAGTATTCACTTGACGCTTGATGAAAAATTTTCAGTTTTCATACGAGTGGTCGACCTCGACACAACTGCGAGTTGAGAATGCAAATCGGGCGATTTCAATACGAAATGTGATGTCGATGTAGGAAATTATATGTTGTTTGGGTTAAAAAAAAATTAGGCGGAAAAGTGTTAATTTTCCTTGTACGTGTGTTGTGCGTTTCCGATAACGTACACGTGACGCGAAAAATTCAACCCGTTTTGCATATGGAATTATCGAAATTTCAATAATCGTTGTATATTTTTTTTAGTTTTGTATATTTAGTACGGCAAAATTAATTATTATTGTCGATCAATAAAAGGGGTGATTCTAATTACTCTGCTTTGACAGAGATTAATAGATTCATGCCTAAGCGGATCTTATTTTCTAATAAGTTTACCATATTTTTCTTCTTCAGATAACTTGTTTTCGGAAAATGTTCATTTTCTAAGCTTTCAGTATGTAGGATGCGAAAAATGTATCGTTCCATTTTTTCGTCAGAGTAATTCGTCAAACTTTTTCGATATTCTTACCCGTTTCCCATACACTTCATGTTGATTTTTCTGAGAGATTCATAACGTTGCATATATTATTCATATCACATACAACTTTTATTTTTAATATGAGTTGTATATTGAATTCAAATATAAAATCCGAATATCATATTAATATTCGATCTGAACGATGTAATACGAGTATTATAAATTTTGTTAACAAATATGACTTTTGGAATTAATTGAAATTAGATTTCGCATTACGATTACTCTCATATATATAAAATGATAAAACTCACTATGAATTAATTCAAATTGAACATAGAACGTAAAGTTTTACTTACAAAAATTATTGCTTTTCCTTCTTGTAGTTTGCTCTGGCGGCGCCATATTACGCTTATACGGATCGACTTTCAAACGATAAATTCGAATATTTCATTGCTTTTTGTGATAAGGTGACGATGTACAGTGGATTAAGTTGAATCTAGATTAAGTAAAGAATTCAAATTTCAGATTCACTTATAATTAAGCTGAAAATTTCAGCCGGATTCAAGTTGCAAATGACGCCGTTAAGCGCTCATAACGCAACGATCCGTCAGTCGTCCCCTACAGCATTTAATTACGAAAAAAATACAAAATATGTATAAAAAATATGTAATGTGCGCTTTAGCGTGCTAGCGAACGATTTTCAGCGAAAAAAACAACGAGCGATGAATAAATAACTTTCAACAATCGTACGATAAGATAAAGTGCGATATTGTCGAAAGGGCTTATACACAATAAAATACACCCGATGCGAACGACCCCAGCTAAAATTAAAAATGCACAAATCGAAGTTTTCCATATATTTTATTTTTCGAATGTTTTTCCAAGCGAAAAAAAGTGCTGAAAAATAAATGAAAATTGAAAAAAGGCGCTTGGCACGCTTTGGCCGTGCGGTGGAAATTTCAAAACGTCAACATCTAAAGAATTTTGACAACAATTAATTCCGAATATTATTCATACGTCCGAAATATGCGAATATACATCTATGCGGGCTTCGTTCGCGAATTTTCCGGATGTTATTTTAAATAATTGTATGTACAAAATAATAAGCAATTAGCGTATGCAATATTTACGATAGTTTGTCGCGCGTTAACTGACACAGACTGAATGATAACACGTCGTCGACGAGAATTAAAATCGCGTCGCTATGTAAATATTTGATTTTCAGAATAAATCTCCATAATTACAGGGCGACTGCGATGCGTTATGGCTACGTGCGTTTTCGTTAAACAAACATGTTGAAAAATAATTGAAAATGAAGAGAGATCTACGTGAATTATTAGCGACATTGTGAACATCCGAATTCTCGACTCATTAGATGTGTTATACGCGAATATGAAAAAAAATGTGACGTTTGAGTGATATACAAATGTCGTATCGTATTTTTCAGCTGTTAGCAAATAAAACAAGACGATTTCAGCGTTTGAACGAGCGAGAAGAGGGTTATCTGTATGCAAATAAATATAATGTGAAATGGAAAAAAAATGTTGATAAGAATAGAGTTTTGAGATTGTTTTATATGCATTTACTATTGAGATTGTTTGAACACTATTTTGTATCAAGAAAATTAAATATAATTAACCTGTTATTATGACTAATACCCTTTGAAAATACTTGTTATTACAAATATATTTTCGTAATCTCTTTCTATGATCATTCAAGCATAGATGCTTATCCAAAATTTAAACAAATGCATATTATATTTTTAGTCACATTAAGAAAAAACCGTTATAATTCAAGTTTTATAAATTAAGAAATAACTGTAATATATTTCAAAAACTTATCGATAAAATGTGTCAATCAAAAAAATTCAAATACAAGTTAGCAGCGTGCGACGTGTGCAAGAAAATTCTCAAGAACGGCAAAGTCAAAAAGGAAAATTTCAGATTTTACACAGAGATATACCAGTGACATTTTCACGCGAACGCGTATAATTTGTACGGCGAAAATTTCCCCGCACGAACACTTCACATAATAAAATAATAACACTATATAACAGATTTTCATCAACTTTAACCTTAGCGGAGAACTCGTCGCACATTACGGCAATACATTACGAATTAAAACGTGGTCAAATCGATCAATTAGTGCGGCCATTTCGCCGATTACGTTTCGGCGGGAATAAAACAACAGAGGAGGTGAGGACAAAAAAAAAGCATGAAAAAGCTCCTCCTCTTAGCGCAAAGTGGTCCTCCTGCGGAAAGTTTTATTGTTTGCGTGCCGTGTTATATTTTTCTTTCGCCCAACCATAAAAAGCGCTCGTAGAAAATGTCCCGAACAAAATAAAATCATATCGCAGAGGGTTGAGTTCAAAATAATCTGTCGCTTTATTATTCCAGAGTTTTTTTTATCGTCTGAGGATCCTTTGAAATCTTCGTATCGAACGAATTTCGATTCGGGACGAGGATTTGGAGCAATTTCGGCGATAAATGTTGCGGTTTTGAAGTATTTCAATCACATTCCTCCGATTGATTGAAATACCTAGGCTCGTCGAAATTTGCTCGGTACACAATTGTGCTCGGAGAGGAATTGTTTCCGTTTACTGAGGTATGTCTGCCGTTTCGTTAGGGCGTTTAAATTACATGTGTGTATGTGTATAAAAAGGTTTTTAGTTAAATGGAATCGGAATTGTGTAATGGAGGTTTGACAGAATTGCATTCTATCGAGTGTTTATCAGAAATATTAAAGCTTTGAACAGGGGATTAGCGAATGGATTATATTAAATATCAGATATAAATGATGGATGTTTGTTTGATTGAAATGTGTAATAAGTTAAAAACATAAATCATCAAAATCTATAAAACAAATATGATAGAACTACTAATTAAATAAAACAATTTCATCATATGATATTTCGATTGGGTACGAAAATTTTATCAAAAAAAAAATTATATACCCAATCGAACGTTTTGGATACATAAATCACACGTTGGTATCCGAAACGTCAATATTTCGCAGAAATTATTAAATCCTTTGAATGCGATAAAATCATGTTTCAATATTTGATGTGCAATGAATATTTTAACTACAATAGGATTGGAAAACTACTTTTCGCATTTCTATCAGTGTCATGAAATTTATTGTTCAGCGATAAACTTTTTGTGGTCAGAAAAATTTACGTGGAAGTGCATTGATAGATTTAACTTTGTTCAAAATGTAGGAATTCTCATATGCGTAAAATTGAGATAAAAACGATTCAGAGTTTTTCACGGTGGAATTGTATTCATATTTATATAAAAACCAACACATCAGACTCAAACATTGAAAAATAAACAATTCAGTTTTCAATTTTCATCCAATCACAAAAAAAGTAAATAAAGAATGCATCGTTTCCAACACAAAATTTTTAATTGCACCGAAGCCATAATATTCGCGTAAACAAATGGATATTAAATAAAAAATACGAATCGGAATATTTCGAAATACACACAACAAAAAACCCTTATTCAATTTTAAAAGGAAATAAATTCCCTTTTCTGACGAAGGATGACTTATAAACGAGACGTACAGAATACACTCTTTCTACTGCACAAAGAAAAAAAGCGAAACATTTGATTAAGATTTTCCGTCAGAGACCGACGCGGTCGTTTACGAAAAAAATTTAATAACAAAACGAATACAAAAATATGTAAAAAAAAAGAGACATACCATTCAAGCTAGCGTCTGAAGGATCCGGCACCCTGGCAAGTTCTTCCACTTCCGTCTGCGATGCGCTGCCTGCTTTTCTTTTCGACTTCTTGTCATCATCCTGCAACAGAAAAGAAGTGGATCGTTACTTTAATGGTGCACACAAACCGGCGGATCATCGAGTTCATCCAAGAGTTGCAATTCGCGAAAAGTGGGCCCGTTTTGAGCGCTTTTTTTCGTCTGAAATGCAAACACTTTAGGTGGCTTGGGTACGAAAAACGCGCTCCGAGTAATAATCTTTTCTCTAGCTTTGACGAGAAAATAAGCTCTGGTTCCATTGCGGGGAAAACCCTGCAAGGATATGTGTGCTTTGGGAAAAATATTGCCTGAATTTTGCGGAGGCGCTTTGTATTTTGTAAGTTGAAGGCGAAGGGAGGTGATCAACTTAAGTAAGGAAATACTAAGTAGAATGTAAATTGGTTCAATACGTTCCTTTTTAAGGGTCGAAAACCATTTCTAGACAATATACATAGAATGGTCGATTCAATATGGTAATGTGGTATTATTTCTATGAAAGCGAAGGTTTGTTTTTGTTGTGGTTATTCAAAATTTTATGCTTTTTTTTTCAAAAACTATCAATAAACGAAATTTATACTACGTGAGTTTATTCAATATTTTTCATTTAGTTTTGTGACATTATACATACGTAACAAAAACATACAGTCACGGTCATTGAAATTGCAGCACCTTGAAAAATTTACATTTTTATAAATTACGAACAGTTTTCTATATTAAAAAAATAAAAAATTATGTCAAATGTAAGAGGGAATAAAGTTCTATTAAATTAAAGAGATATCGATTTGAAAATTTATCATCATACAGTCAATAAACGGCTTTTTTCAAAATATAGAAAATCGGCCGATATACCATGACATGAAAAAAATCGTTTTGAAATGAAAAAAAAATTATACGTATTGTTTGAACTTTAATTCTTATTTAAATTTACTTATCCAACTTTTTTATTTATTTAATAAGTAAATTTGAATTTATTTTAAAAGTATTTTCGGAGTAATAATCTGCCTCGTCTTGTCATAGTACTTTTTACCGGTCTAGATCACCTACGAGGTTCTCAATTGCTAGATTTTTCCGAATTTTTAAAAAATCGCTCAAAAATTAAACGAACATAACTCATATTTTCAAAAATATCATGTGAAGATAGCCTATATTTTTTTAAAGCCGAAAAACGCTTCATTTTTTTCACTACAAATATCGCGTAATTTAAATTTTTTTTTGTTTTTCGCTGAAAACTTCTCTAAAAATCAACTTATCGTTTCGAAATTTTACACAATCTTAGATTATTTATTGGTTTAATGATTTTGATAAGTAAATTTGAAAAAATATGTAACATAATTCACATACAATGGATGGAATTGAAGGTTTCCAGGTGCTGCAATTTCAATGACCGTGACTGTATATATTAGCCATCAATGTTTTTGTAGTCATTTACTACAATCGGCACTCACCTACATATGTATATCGATTTACTGATGATACTGAATTTCGAATAGCATCAATGATAATTAGAAACACATTTAACAACAAAAACTTTAATATCTTCAGCAAAAAATCGAATATCAATTGAGTAGAAAAAAAATCTAGATTCGATAATCTAGATTCGACTTTACGTCGCGCACTGAAAAAATGATGCGCAAAAAGATTACGCATTCGCTGTTCGTCTCTTGAGTGTCGCGTTAGAGTTCTCTGAAAAATTCTGAAGTTCACACTAGATTAGATTACTCGTTCACGACGAGTGCTTAATTCGATTTCAACCCGACGACCGACCCGTTGAGAAATGCCGATCGAATTACTCTTTTCTCATGCGGGCAGAGCGGAAAAATTTTTCGAATAAAAGTATAAATCTCCGGGATGTATATTTTTTAAATTTTTTCAGAGTATGCTAGGTATAATTGTATGATTGTAGCGAATCAACGGAGCGGGCAATTCATTATTGAATGAAAGAAAAATCGTATTGACGTGTTTGAGTTGTTTAATTCTGTATTAGTTGCGTGGGGGCTTTGTGTGGTTGTGTGGAAGGAAAAATCGTTTGGACAGGCGTAAATTTTGCAGAAGATATTATATAACGCATTTTTGTTTGTTGTTTTGCACTAGTTTGCCGTTGTTTTTGTGGATGTTTTTTATGGCTTTTTCTGGAAAGCGACCGATTTTAATTCGTTGATAATTCGACACGTCCAACTGTCAAAAGCAGGGTTCGCCTTTCATCTCGGAACGCTTTGCGTGTTTTGTGCAAAAATTTCTTTTTGACTTTAGGAAATTGTGCGTATGAAAATTTTGCGAGAACTTCAAAAACACTCACAAAGAGAAGGTTTGATTCGAGCGTTTGTGGAAACGAAACCGGATTCGACAATTATTATAGAATGATTGCATTGTGATTCGTATTCAATAACACAAATTAATTATTATAATATAATTATTTATGTATATAGTTTATTAATAGTACATATAGATAAAATAATATATATTACCTTTTACCTAATTACTTTTTTAGAAGAGATAATAGAAATAATAGAATTTGGAAAGAAAATTAAACATGAATAATATAAAATTGAATTGAATGTATTGATTCGGCGTCATCATGGACCATTTTCCAGACAAAAGCCTCTCCAATACTTTTGTATTCGTTTCTAACTACATCTACACGTATCAACAACTAACACATTTCAATTCATCAATAGAGTAAAATAGAATTCAATATATTAAATATTGAACGATCAAACATTTCCACGACAAATAAGCACGCACATATAATAAAATATTATTAAGGAGCCTTCTGATTGAAGTTCTTTAAGCCTTGGACCACTCGAGCGCGTCCGTCTCCAAGACGACGACATCCTGAAAACCCGGCTGAAAGTCTAAAACGAAGGATTTTATTGACTCGAGGATAAGTTGGCGGATTTGCATTTTACGAGCTTGTGCGTGAGGGCAAACAGAACACTACCGCGGACAGATTTCGTTCGTGTTTGCCGATAAGCGTATGCAAATAAAGGATATTCGTACGTTTGATTTTATCGCCGATTCCAAATTATTGAATTTTGTTCGATGTCGTGCCGAAGAAATATACGCAATATACCTATGTTATTACTTTGAATATATGTAATATTATATATTATATAAAAAATCTCTACAAATACACCCAATCCTCTTTTTACATGGGGAATACGTTCTAGATACTACTGTGTAAAAAAATATGGTGACCATAAAAAAAATTGAGATAGGTTCCATTAGTATATTTGGATGGAATTTTCAACCAAATATACATACTTTATAAAAATAATTTGGAATAATTTCTCGATGTGAAATCATCAAAAAACATCGATTATTTTTATTTAATAACTATAAATGTATACTGACCATTATGGCATAATAATACATTTTTTATACCGTGTTAAAGTAAAAAAAAACAGTGTAAAAAAATTATTGCTTCATTTTCTTTGAACCGTGCTATTTTGAAACCGTGTAAAAAGAGGATTAGGTGTAATTTATA
The DNA here is from genome assembly GCA_009617725.1 of Hydropsyche tenuis. Classification (NCBI taxonomy): domain Eukaryota; kingdom Metazoa; phylum Arthropoda; class Insecta; order Trichoptera; family Hydropsychidae; genus Hydropsyche; species Hydropsyche tenuis. The sequence continues at coordinate 5,770,351 of VTON01000004.1, forward strand.
ATAAAAAAAATCTTCAAATATTGGATGAGGTTCAATTGCATTGTGTTGAATTTAAAATATAAAAGTTTAAATGTTATATATGAATTCAATTTGTACGTACAGCTGGAAATCAAATTGCGCAGCTTTGTTTGTCGTGTTAAAAATTGTTTTTCTATTGCTGCAGAATGGACGATGGGTCTTTGTGGAATTACCATTTATATCGGCGTTTTTCAAATTGTGCCGATCCGTTGGAATTGCCATCCGAACAACATAAATAATTCCGTTTGTTAACGGTAATAAATCGAAATGAATCCAATATGAATAATGGATATTTCGATCCGCAAAAATATTTCGCTTGTTTTAATGAAAAAATATACATATGTATGTATAGTGGAGAAAATTTCGACGTTTTTAATTTCGAAAATTTTTCGTTCAGCAAGAAGAAGAAGTTATAAATTACCTACCATTTTTTTTTAAAACAAATTCAAATTACATAATAATTACATTATGTATAATGAAATTTGAATCATGTTTCAATCAAATATTAAAAAAAATCATCAATTTCATATTATCTTGGAAAATATACGAGATAAATCCAAAATAATTTTCCTGCCAATTAGTGTTCTTAGCGAATTTTCTACTTATCTGAACATGAAGTGTTGAAGGTTCGTACGTTTTCTTTATCTTAATTTTTCTGTGCCAATTATTTCAATCTTATGAAAGAGATATAAATTCAGCCATATTAAATAATAGAAAATAAATCTTTTAGAAGTTCTTTTTCAATTAATGTCCATAGGGAATTTTCCGTTTGTCTAAACGCAACGCTTAACATGCGCATCTCACTTTTTCGATCAAATATAAACGCTAATTTCATATAGAAAAACAGACGCAGAACAAATCTGGGAGAAGTCTATTTCCAATTAGTGATCGTACCGTATTTTCCGCTTGTCCGAACGCGAAGTGTTAAATGTACAGACATTTTCCTTATCTTCACTTTTCCGTGTTTATAAGAGACAGATAGACAGACAGAATGTAAGGGAGTATTAGCATTTCTGGGAAATTCGAGACGAAACAGTCTATTATTCGGGTCACGTTCGCGAGTTTTCTCGCCTACGTTTACAGCATAGAAACCAAGACGAACTATAGAGTCACTTCCCTCAGGAGTCGAAGGACTTCGAATCGATAGCTTAGCCATTTGTCTAGAAAATCGGATTTTGTCTGTTCGCTGAATGCATTTATGTCTTTGAATGTGGTTTCCGAAGTTATTCTTACGAGATGTCAAGCTAAAATTTGATTTTTATCGGAAAAATGGTGTTCAATGGTATTCAGCTTCAAATTCTAATTGAAAATATGAGTACTGTTGAAGAAAGGGATGGTTGTTAAAGGTTCGCTTGGTTTGTTTCAGAGCTTACGAAATAACAGTGCTGAAATAATTTGTTTTGAAACATAATATTTAAATGGGTTTAATACCACTCAATTGGCTTATGTGAAAATCAAAATCTTATTTCGAAAGGCATAATACGAATTACGAATCGATATTTCGAAAACAATTCAGCATATTTCTAAATGAGGAAATTATGAAATTATTGAATTAAAAATTTTCCGAACAAAACAATTTGCTATCTTACGTAATATTTTACCAAATATCAATTAAAATATACACGATGGTATTTTTATAAATTTTATGACATTAATTTTTTTTGTATACATTTATTATTGCTCAGTAATTAGTAAATTAATCAAAATAAGAGTAACGTTTATGACGAAAGAATATTTATAGTTATTCAATATAAAATATAGATCATATAATACAAAATCAACTGAAATTTTGATTAAATAATTTATCACAGACGATTCACATTTCAAAATACTTCTCTTTAAAATATTCACACCGACACATTCCCTAAATAAACTGCACAAAATATCAAACATCGCTACAAAATTCCAATCCCGGACGTTTCGTATATAAATAATTAACATCCAACAAAGCAACAAAGTTGTACACCTTTATCATCCACATTTCCTCCAACCGCACAATCGAAGTAAATTCATTCGGCCAATTCTCCTAATGCAATTGCACTTTACGATCGTATTAAAAGATCCAATGTATGGTATGACTATTTTGTATTGGCACCGACATGCAATTTGAATTAGAGCCAATGTCACTAGCGAATATTCAAGATCGCTTTTAGCAAAGTGGGAATGCTAATATCACCAGTCCGACGATGATTACATGACGTGGCATCGATCAGCTCTCAATTGACTTGGCTATATTCATCATAGGACAGTATTTAAGTATCGAACAGGAATTTTATGTATTTATAAATTGTTATATTACAAATTAACTGATCGATGTATAATATGATATAGTTTTTTTAGTATGAATTTGTTACGTAAAGTTTGAAACATTGTATGGAATGAATTCAAATACACATTAGATTAACTGTGTACATTTAGCAGTTTAATGGTAAACATACAATAGTTTTATGATAAATTTACCGGCCGAATAATTTATAGTTAATTAAATATACGTGTGCGATGATTCTGAAGTTATAGCGTTATCTTACCGGCAGTTTAATGTGCAAACCGCTCAACTCCGTAAAATGTGTCTTCACATGGAGAGCGATTTCCAACTTTAATTAACATTAAATTCTAGCTTTAGTACGAAATGTCGCCCTATGTATATATGCATCAAAATTTTATTACGATGAATATAATATTAACAGATTTGAATGATAATAATAGTACAGTATGTATTAATAATGTATTATAATTATCTGATGTAATAATCAGTTTGATCTAATGATAGACAAAATCTAAAATTTTAAGTGAGTCAAATTGACGTTAGAAAAAATAATGATATGTAGAATTTGGCACATTTTCTATAATTATACAGATGAAATAAAGTTTTAAGGTTGGTAATTTTTCAAACAAATTAGTGTCTAAAGTTGTCATGTTACTGGTAAAGTACAAAATTAGTCAAGTTTTGGCAACCAACATAGACCAATGAGATGCGCTTAGAGAATTTATCAAAGTTCAAAATGTTATGAAAGATAATAATTCATAGGTAACCTTAAATCTTTCTTAGGTTATTTGAAAATATGAAAATTTCTATTTTGGAATATTATATACGTATTCATATAAATCTTGTTGTAAATGTTTTTAACGATACAGTTATAATCAAAATTGCTAATATACACTACTGATCATTGTATTTGTAAACGGTCCAATTAATTATATGTACACCGAAAATTTGATTTTCAACAATTATGTACCAGACGTTTATTAAGCGGAGGTGTAAAACAAAGCGAATATTGAAAATTCGTGAAACAACTCAGCTCCATTTTCGCCACTTAACAGAAGAATTTATATTAACGTAACTAAATTTTCAAGGAAAATAAATTTTTTCAACTATAATATATTAGATTTTTCTTTAATTTTCTAATTGAAATTTCAACTTATGCATAATGCCAATGAAACGTTCAATTATTTTAATTGTGTTGTGTTTTTCATTATAAGCGTCATCTGCAGTTTATCGCTTCAACTAACTAATTACAGGTGTGTCTTGTACGACATGAAAATTGAACCTAAAAAAATATTAATTTGAGATAGCATATATGTAAGTAATCAAACATGCACATATTCTAAAAAAAGATAAACTGATAAAAACAACAATTTACGATATCTTCGTATAATAAACAATCGTCCTGATGTAATTTCAAAACCATCGTCAAATACTGAATAGACGAATCTAAAACTATTCACAAAATTATCTTACAAATAAATCATACAATTTTTTTACAAAATTTGAAAGTTATGGTCAACGACCACACTTAAAAGTTGCACCATTAATAAAATAAAAAAAACCGAAAAGAACCAAATTTCTTTTACAAATTCAAACGCGTCAACGTTCAAGTGCGTCGACACTCGACATCGTCTCCGTGCGTCACGACCTAACCTGGCCCAACTGCAGCAATCGGGTCATCAAACGACAAGACCACGAGGGTGTGCGACCTTGAAGCTTCCCAGAGCGACCTTGAGGCTTCATGGATCGACCTTGAGCGGCCAGGTGTCGTCCAAAAACGGCCAGTCCGTTGATCCTCGATCTGCGGAAAATGTTTACGCGTCCGACTTGGCGCTCATGCTCCACTACAGAAATAAAACGGGTCACATGAGACGGACTTATCTATTATTATAATGTTTATAATTTCGCGCATTTTTTCTATGTTTTAGAATAAACACGCGAACGGAAGAGTCTTTTCAGCGGTGCGTTGATTGATGGGCGAGTTAGCACCGATTAGGATCTCGTAAATCCGAAATTGGCAGACGGTTCTGTTGGAATTTACGCTTCGACGCGACCCATTGGCGACTTCGGAACTCTGCTTTGTTGTGTCGATTCGAATCGGTATTATCGGTGATTGTCGATTGAAAATGGCGTTGTCGGTGCCAAAAGTGCTGCGGTTCGATTTTTTCACGGATCGTTTGCGCTTAATGGATTAGAATTGATTTAGGCGTGTCAATTATGATTATTTATCGCTTGGAAGTAATTCTAATAAATATCGTATGATGTAATTATTTAGGATCGATTGCACCTCTAACATTAAAGGCATTACGATGAAAGCTAATAAATAACGACTAAACTATTCCGATGTCCGCAATTTATCTAATTCAAAACTGGCACGCATTGCTTAGGATCAAATATCGAAAATTATTCATTTATATTCTTCACTTAAGATTTTTACGACAAAATTTCCAATTGGGGCACCGTCACATTTGGATACACGTGCGACATTATTTTCATGCAACATTGAATTCCATCAACGAAAAATAGATGCGTTATTCAGGTGAGAATATATCAGAGTGTGTCTTTGCGGAATTTCAGTTTTGAAACTAATGACTTGGCATGAGAATATATCTTTCGGCAAACTAGCTAGAATGTGCCTCCGCCTCTGATCAACTATTTAGGAATCGTATAAATTCAATGAATTTTGAAAAAAAGACGATCCAACATCCTTGATGATTGTGTACGTTCGCGAAAATCTCTCTTTCATTCGAAATTATAAATATGTCTTTGCGCGGTGGAGGTGATTTACAATTTTTGTGTAAATTCGCAAACAATCCGGTCGAAATGACAGGCTGATGGACGACTTTAACAATCGTATTGGAATGTGTCAAAAATAAATCAAGTTTAGTTTACAAATTATTTTTTGCAGTTTTTTTATGTAAATAAAATCATCAAGGGATTTAGAATTGTTTATGGAGAGCTGACAAACGTGTTCGTGTGAATCGAGAAAAAGATCAAATGTGAATGTTTTGAAAATCATAAACTTCTTTATACACTTCAATAAATTCAAATGAGATTGAGTAAAAAATCATACTTATTTTCATATTATTTTAAATAGATGTTAACAATTATCATTTATGGCTTATATTTGATTCGTACGAAGACTTCCTGGTTTATAGAATACATTTTTGATCCATTCTGTGAACTCGCGAAAGGAAGCAATTTCATCTGATTATTAAACAAGATAAATATTGAAAAGTTACTCTGTAAATATTTAACGTTAAGCCCAAGAGTGAAAATTTTCTGTACAAACATCTCTGAAAAACCACGCGTAATTTATCAAGTACTTGTATATTTATATAATTATACGAGTACTCTCACGTCTTAACAACGTTTCTAATTGGTATTCACATTATTATATTTAATTGTTGCTATTTTTTAAAGAAACAAAATGAAAATAACAATTTATTGTAAATAGGAAGGTGTAATTTTTAAGGAAACAAAGAATAAAGACAAATTGATAATAAAAAGAAATTCTAACATATTCTGATGAACATGCAACAGTTAAATCATTTTGGAGCGAACACTTGAATCACCTACTCCTACATTTTTACAGTAAAATTTAGAAAGATCTGCTTGTTTCGAAAATAGTCCATGTTTATTTTTAAGAAAAATATTTTGTTCCATTTTGATCAATTAAATTATTAATCAGTTTCATTTTACTTAACCTAATTATGTATATCTGGTAAATCCGCCATAATTTCAACAATTTCCATAACAAGATTAAAAAATTTTTCATCAATATTTAAATATTAAATTTTCAATCTTAATACATTATCACTTATCAATCGAACGTTATCAATTTAAAACAATACATTTTATAAAAAAATAGAAATTAAAACATAAAAACATCAGATTATACAAACTTTTATACGATATCTAATTACATTTCAAACTGAGAAATCTACGGGATACCATTAATATTTTACACTAGCGGTAGTTCCGATGTTAATAACATCGCACGTGTGATTTGAGGAAAAATTTTGAAAATACAATATAATGACAGTATATTTACCCGTTGAATATATAATAGTTGAAAATGTGAAATGTTTATTTAATTTATTATATAAATTATTAATATTAATTTATCTAATAAAGTATAGATTTCCACATCACCCAAGAGGTACTTAATGCAAGATGATTTATATTTTTTTTAGAAAAATTTGTAAAAATATTTTCTGCCACATCTGATCTTGTTTATTTATCTAAATATATTTAAAGTGATATCATCCATTATTTAAAAGTTATTTTAAGTTCGTTAATAAATATTATATATGATATTGGAAAAATATATGGGCAAGCAAATACATTTTATTATTGGTAGTGTAACTCGAGCGACATTAATACAACGTTTACAAACGAAACTTCATATAAATCAAATTACATAATAGTGAAAACATCCAAACATTCACACATCAAACAACCAAAAAAAAAACTTAAACGCACCAAAGTCAATCAGCAACAAACCCGACCACTCCTCTCAACCCTGAAAGTCCCACCAGACGCGCGGACGCCATCGAGTCCATTTCCACCCCATGTCCTGGGTCGTCCTCGGTCACGGCCAATGTCGACCGCGGTGGGCGGGGGGTGGGCGGGGGCGGCGAGTGGGCGGTTGCGCAACGGGGGTCGCTTTTGACCCACTTCTCTCGGTTTCGGGCCGAATCGATCGAAGCAGCCGGATGCCAAATGGCCAACGGTCCAATTGGCCGCGGTCGCCGAACTGACTCCTCCGAGTCTGCGGTTGGCGTTTCAAGGTTCGTTACGGGGCCCAAGGTCGCGATTTGGCGAATGATGGACGCTTTTGATTGGATTGGATCGTGAGGGTTTTGTTTGGGATGATTTGGTTTTGTGTGGGTTGGTGGAGATGGTTGCTGTTATGGGGTGCTGGTTTGTTTTTGTAATGTTTAATGGTTTTGGGTGGAAGTTTCTATGTGAGGTTTAGTGTGAAATTGTCAATTTAATTTTTTTGTAGGGGTAGTTTAGAAAATATCGGAGGATTTAGAAAGAGTTTGTGAACGTTTCGATCGAATAAAAGTTGATTGATGGTAAGTTATAGAGAGCTTTTATACAAGGTCTCTGTGGGTATAAATTTTCTGTTGTTTTGATCGGATGTTAAGAACTTATGTACGTAAGCTTGTTATTCGAAACGTGGATTGGACATAAAGGAATAGATAGAAAGTACTTTGGACAAATTGCCGAAATTTTAGGATTATATGGTATGATTAAAAGACATATAGAAAATACTATTACAGAATCTTTCAAGAAGAAAAAAATATTTAAAATTCAATCATATACTATAGAACAAATATAATCGCCAAATTAATTTTTCAACAGAAAGGCGTGTTTACTTTTTCTTCAACATGAAATAAAGAACGACGTATTTTCAATTGATAAACATTTTATACGATTTTTTTTTCAGTCTTTCGGACCGCTGAAATGTAATGAACGGAAAATATTGAAAAAAGATGTAACAATAACACGTTTGGCGAAAGATATCTGAGCGAACGTCGATATACAAAAGCCATTGTTGTCGAAGCGTCGTCGTAAGACGTCCCCATAAATCATCAAAGAGGACGCTTTGGATACTTTACATACGTTATCGCAAACGGCCATAAAAACCTTATATTGTATTTTATTGTGGAAAATTTCTCGTGTTTATTGTAAACGCGCGAAAGCGCTTTCCGTTTGGGGAAATTCAAAATTTCGCCAAAAGGTCGACCCTATTATGTAAATCTTTGGGTGTAAGTAAAGCTTTGTACTTTGGAGCGAAAAAACTTACCGAACTGAGTGTTGAGTAAGTTTGATGCATAATCAGATGACCCTTTCAGCCTTATATTGCTTACAAAAGACAAAGAAAGCAACAGTTAATTGAAAAGATGTAGAATGTGTACTCAGATTATTCAGCAAATGATGATTATTTATAATTCATCAAAATGAAAATCTAAATTATATTAATCTGCGAGATGAATCGTTCATTTTCATAGAAAAATATAAAAAAAACAACTCGTGAAGAAAAGAAACTGATGAAAGATTGATAGATTTATAATACCCAACAAATCATCACTGATCTAAAAATATTCTTGAATATACGAGTATATATATATTACACTTCGAAAAAATTTGAAAAATTAATTTACAAAAATTAGTATGAGATATTACTTTGCGCATTTTTCAAAACTAACGACAAAATTAAACCGCCACCTCCGCGTACGTATTTATTCTAATTATTTCGAACACGTAGGAGCAAAGAGCCGTTCATTGTCCTTAGCCTATTTACCACATAAAAAAAATATCAATTTTTGCGCTCGTAAATTCGGCTGGCAACAAACGTGTCTGGCTGTCAACGGCGTTTGATCTGCTTCTAAATGGTGGCCAGAATTGCGCTAACAGTTTACACAAATTCGTAACGAATACGATATGCATCCGAAACGAAGAGAAAAAAATCATCGTATAATAATATTATCATTATAGGCGAGAGAGCTCGTATAAATAGTTCGCTTTTTTATTGTTTTTATTGGCCACTTTGAAGTACTCCTTTGCGAAATCGTTGTCTTCATCAATCAAACGCCCACCGACGCGTATAAAATTCGAGATTTCATTAGCGAAACGGAGTTTTCACCGTTGACGATTTTCCGGTGGGAGAATTCTACGAGATTTTTCCAATGGGTTTTCCCTTGGAGACTCTCTTGCCGAAGGGTTAAGGACGTGGGAAATCGCCGTTTTGTCGCTTTGTGTTTTGACTGCGTCGCGTTTTGTTTTCGTACATAAACACTTCAGCGCAATTATCAAAGTGTCGCGAAATCGTATTTCAGGAATGCACCGGTTGTGCCAGGAATGTGTCTGGCTCTTTTATCTCTGAAAAATAAGGTGAGTTTCTGGTGATCTGTTTCGCCGTCTAATCGTGTTGGAATTTGACAATTTTCATTGAAGATCGATCTTATTTTTTTGTTCGAAGTGAGAATGTGTTGTAATGATGGTAGATTGTTTCTAAGAAATAAAAACGTTCGAGTTGTTAAGATTGAAAGGTGCCAAAATTGCAAAAGTACATACAAAGAAAAATTATAATAAAAAAAAAATAAATTGGAAAAGTATTTTCGTATTAGTGAGACAGTTTAATGTTTATATAAAATATTTCTATAAATTTGCGACAAATCATGTCAAAATAAACGGATATAATAATAAAAATGGTCGTGAATAATATTATTATATATAGATGCATTAGAAAAGTAGACTGTTAAAAGAATCATATTTAAAAATAAATTTTATTTTACCAAAGCGATACGTTTTATATCAGTTTGATAAAAATCGACAATTTAACGTTCAACCGTTTACAAAAGCGAATAAATATGCCGTGCTTACTGCTGTTTTTTATTTAGAAATATTGTCCATAAAAAATAAAAACATTAAAAGGAAAAAGGAAAAAGGCAAAGAATTATTATAATATTGTATTATACTATTACTACATATTATTACTTTGAAAATATTAATATTTCCATGCTAAGTCGAATTTTCTGAATTACTAAATCATATCACTTCTTTTCACAGAATTCGCGGATAAAAATATTTCATTATATTTTCAATGGATTTCAATTAAATTTAAAACCATATATTTACACAAAAAATAAAAATAAAAACGAACGCGTTTAATTTTGTAATTGATCAAATTGGCACAGACAGCACCACAAAGCCGTACGTTAATATTATTGTGCGCGAAATGCATATTGCACTTAATATCTCAATGCCAATTACCTACGACTCTCAAACTCCGGGTCGCGACCTTCACCGGTATGTATGGACAAAGTATCGATTTTGGTGCACCGACTTCCGAACGAAATTTACGAAAAATTTATCGCACAGAGATACGAATATTATCGGTTATTATGCATAGCATCGCGATGTTATTATTATGTTTCTCGCGTGATTAATCCGGTTTATTGGTAGTGCGGGTAATCTCATAAATCGTATTTCATTTGACAGGCGTTTTATGGTTCTCGGTTTATCAAATATTCCGACGATTAACTTACGTAGGAATAAAATATGACAGAAATGTATATAAATCTGATACGCTGTTTGAAGTTTTAGTAATTGAATGTGTCACGTGGAATAAATTGTATTCAAATTCAACTTTGAGTTTTTACAATTCGAACGAATATTTGAATATTTTACGATAGGTTTATATTATATAAATATAAAGTACAATATAAGTGTCATCGACGTCTTAATATTGAATTTCAGATGTCGAAAAAATATTGAAAATTTTTTGAACATTTAATGGTTTTATTTTTTCATTGCATCGATTCAAAGTCAAGCAAGAAGATTATTGAATCAGTTGGATTAAGGAATAATTTTAGTATAATATGTAACTTTTTGAATAATAATTTCTTCTTATTACTTAAGGAAAAACATAAAATTCTAAATAATATTTGGAATGTTTTTCTACAAAAACATACAAAATACATTCTAATTTTCACCACGTATACAATTTAACCAATACCCACTGCAGAACTCCCCGTTCCGGAATTTTCCAAAATTAAACGGAATTTTGGTAATTTTACCCATATTTACCCATTACGTAGTGATACGAAAAAAAAACAGGAATAAATTTTAATACAAAAAACCATCTTTTAATAAATGGTCCCATATGGTATTCATATACAAACCGCTCTACTTATTACTTAACTAACATACGTATAACATCCAATTCAACTATACAAAAACCACAATTTAATAAAACCATTACACTCAATTGGATATTCAAACAAAAAATCACCAAATTCACACCGAAAGACACGTACCGAACATAAATACAACTCACCCTTAACACTGATTGAATAATTCACGGCAAAGGCTGAATCTTTCGGCCTCGATACGAAAATTATAATGCCATCGCATAAACACCGCATAGATCCTCGATCCATATAGATCGGAAGGGGAATCGGTGTAAATTTCGAAGCTGTAACGAGCTCGTTTATATTCAGCGCGCGTTTTTCAGCCGAACGTTTCATCGGTCGTACGTTAAGCGAGCGGTGCCCGCATAACATAAGGGATATGCGTATATAAGGATATATTATAAAAATCCACAAGCTATAATTAAAAATGTATGTAGATATATCTTTGACGAAAATGGGTGTATATTGTGGTTGATTAGTTGACGGTCCGAAAATTTTAATATGATATGATGAAAATTATTGTTTATTTTTATATAATAGTAATATGCGGCTTTGGAAATGTTTGAGAGTGTTTTTTTAAATAAAAGTTTGATAATGGACTGTTCATTTTTATTATGTCGTTTTATTAGAAATCGTTATAAAACTATAATATGTATTATACTATTATACAATATAAAATGTGAAGATATTTTGAAAATAATGTGTTGAAAAGTTGATGGTTTAAAACTTTCAATAGCGTTGATGAAAACAATTTTTTTTTATGTGCAATATATCGGAATTTGAAAAAGCTCGAGTTTTAAACCAGGGTTTGGAAAATGAATCGATCACTTATATACTTCTATGAAAATATGAAATAATTTTTGAGAAATTTTTTTATATATGTATGTATGTATGTATACCTATATATTGAAGAATTTCCATAATAATATTCCGACATGTATGATACTAAAAGAAAATTAGTATTGGGAATAAGGATGCTCTGAACAAGTCTGAAGCTTTAAGGTTAAGGACGATACGTCGAGGTGTGGTGTGGTTAAGTTGAACGTTTAACTGTCGGGTTAACGTTAACCGCGGTTAGTGTTATAGAACATTCGCCTGTATAATACTCGAGTTAAACGTTTGGTTTGCATGTAATATAACGTTATGTCTCAGAACAATGATTAAAAGTATGTAGAAACCGTAATTTTACAAAGACCGAAACATTAAAATTTGAAACACGAATAAAGAAAAACATTTAAAATTTCCACCACTATATTATTACAAATTCAACATCAACACCTCCTCAACAATCACCACCGAACCATCTCGATATCCAAAACATCACAAATTCGAAACATGCGAAAGAAACATTTTAATACACTGCACATAACGCGCGATAATAACGTTTTATTTTCGAAAAATTCTTCCGCCATTATTCGCGATAGTATGCGTGGATGTACGCCCCCGCAATAATAACGTGCACGTATATTTAGAGTGTGTTATGGCTTGTTTTTGCCAAACTTCAAAACGATGCGATCATTAAACATTATTTGCAACGAGCGGGTCACTCTACGTCGCTAATGCAACGCTAAATCATCGTATATGGGTGGCTCGTGATCCAATAGGTATTTCGATTTGAAAAAATAATATTGAAATCGTATAAGTGCTCGGTTTATGTAAGAACGATTTCATTGGAATTGCATATTATTTTATGATGATTATTGCATGTGGATTGTATAAAAATGAGGTCTGTTCAGTGTGATTCAAGTGTTTTTCTTATTAAGTAATTGTTAAGGAGGAAAATATTGAAATTATTTTTTGATCATGTCGAATTCGTATGATGACTTTGCCTAATTTCGTATAACTTCGGTTATTGAATTTTTGATAATTTGGAAACAATGATGTTATTTTAAATGAAAAAAGTATATTTATTATTGTAAGAAATCCTTTCAATATTATCTCAAAGCATTTTTATAAAGTTATATAAATAATGTCTTTAACATTGGTTAGTTGTGTTTTCGGTCAAACTTAAACGACCAACTCGGTGAGAAACCGAAACTGCTTGAACGTGTATAACAGTTGCAAACTAACTTATTCATAAAACACCATATTTCGTATACCGAAAGTAATAACTATGAATAAAATATGCTTGAAACAAAGTTATTCTCCTCGTGATTGCGTTTGAAGCTTTACAAGTTTGATTATAGAGCCATTTGGTTAGAAATCCTCATTTCAAAAGAAAACTCGGCCGTAAAATTTGATGAATTACCTATACACAAACCTAATAATTTTTATATTCATCAAAAAACTGTGAGTCACATTGTGTTTACGCGCTAAGCACATATATTATTTTTATTACTCAACATTATATTTGGCGAGCTCATTCAAATAAAAAATAAATAGTTCATCGGTCCGCTTTCATACGATTTTTTATTTTATTTATTTATTTATTTAGCATTTCACGTGCATCGCGAAGATAATTTATGAGGACGCGATTGAAAAACTCGCATCCGCTATATTGTTATTGCCCGTCAGATATTTTTATTTTGGAACGTGAAAAGAGAAACTATTACTAGGAAAACGGACCATTAAGACGAGCGAGAAAATACGACATTAACCTTGGTGGATTTTCCGCCGGAAATATTTACATACACATCGAAAAGGCGGGGGAAAAAAAAAGTCGAAATTCGAAAACGAAAAAAAGCTCTATCGAATTCCCGAAACGTGACATGTGCGCTGTTTTATTCACCTGTGAAGTTGTCGCGTGTTTCTCATCGCGCATAATGAAATTCGACATGTCATACTGAAAAGTCATTATGCGAATGCTTTTCGTCGTCTATTGCGAGGTGGATTTTTCTTTAAAATATTTCGAAATCGTTATTTATTAGTTGGAGAGCGTTTGAGTTTTTTGGAACGTTTTTTTCTTGGAAAAGTATGCGAGCGATTCCGAGAAAATCTAGGCGCCAGTTTCTCACAAATCGGTTTCGAGTGTTTTATCTCAGATCGGCAATGAATATTTATTTTTCACAAATGAAACAATGAGTTATATGACTTCTGAATAAATTATCAAAAAATTATTCATGTAAAAATGTTTTAAACAAAATGAAAACCAAAGATCGCACACGAAAATTTCCACATAAAAGCTCTCCGAATTCTCAGCTTGAACGCGGAACACAGACCATACACTAGCTAAAATTTAACGCGAAAATTATACGAAAGTAAAAAAGCATTGATCTCATTCAAAAAGAGAAATAATCTTCGAAAACGCGAACGATTTCCACCGGGAAATTCGCTCGAACGCGAATCGAATTGGCGGAGTTACGACGCGCACACGCTCGAATTTGCAGACATTCACGCATGGGGAGCGAATATGTGTGCTCGGATAATGGCTTGTGTATATTTATAGGGGTACGTGTTTATTATGTATAAAATAACATATGGGGGTCGGGGAAGTTCGGCTGATTCGGCGACCGTTTATATAAATCTGATTAGGCTGCCGTGGCGCGGCGTTTTGTAATATGTAGTTGTGTAATGTGGATTGATTGATATGTGCTAATGAAGTTGTGTATAGAAATCTAGTTGGATCATATTGGGATTTTGGTTGGGGTTTTTGCGATGGTTTTTTGAGAATGTGTCAGAAATTTTATAGTGCGTGGAGTTTTTGGATGTTCGAAGTGAAAGTTCATATCAATTGATAATTAGTAGTAAATTTCGTTTTCAATTAATTGGTGAAATGTATAAAAAAAAACGAACTTCATTGATTCTTCATCGCACATTTGTATTAATAAAAACTATCGTCAGAAACAATTACCATTCTAGTGGGAAAAAAAATCTTTCATATCCTGCTCGTATTAACATCTGAATAGATGTTTTACTATTATAATAACTCAAACAAATCGTTCGTATGAATCTATGAAAATTTTTTGTATGAATAATTAATTCGTTCAAATTTTAATTTTTTATTGACTGTACGTGTATCCTACTTATAATACGAATTACTTAAAAAATACATTTAAATTCATCAACGTTCATATATTAATCTATAAAAAATTCGAGAACAATTCTTATTAAAACAAAGGATATTTTATAATTGCAACTTCAACTGACAAATGAGTCGTAAAATTTCATTGCTGTCACATATATTACACAAAAACGCAACAATAAATAACAGACGTGTAGTAATTTTCATTTAACTATCAATCAGTTCAACATATTAATCACAGCATCCGATATACATTGATATTTATTTAAAAAAATCATATCATTCCGAACAACACATCATACATAATTTTCATCATACAAATCATATTCGTCATCGGTTCGACCATCTTCATCACATACGCATATTAAAATTATTTTAAATATCATAAATTTTCACACAAAAAATTCTCATAAAACCACGAAATCACCTAAAATCCTCTCACATGTAACACATTCGTGTTTTATGGAGGTTTCTGTGCGATTTAGCAAAAAGCGACGGCGAATCCTTCGGCGCGTCGTGAGGGAACATTATCGATTTGCCTGGCGAGGTGTCCGTTTGGCAACAAGTGTGATGAGATAGATCGTTCCATAAATTCTGTAGGCACACGACATTAATTCTATGCCGGAATTATGTGTGAATTGTGAGAAATTTGTTTTGAACGCTTAAATCTAGATGTTTCTCGGCTGCGAAACGCGCGCCATTGACATTTTCAAGTTCGAGTTGTATAGTTTGGTACAAGTTAAAAGATACGTGTTTCGAAAATGAGTTTGAAAAAAGTACACAAAATATGATGAAAGTTCATTCGTAATAAATTTTAATTTTAGTTGATCAACGTGATGCAAATCAACCGAACAACATCGGTATTTTTTTTTTCAATTTCTCAAATAAATTAATGATTTTAAAATTAATCGCTTAAGTTTGATTGATGGTTTATTTTAATAAAAAACGACCTCGATTTAGGTGTTTTTCAATAAAAAACATGTTTCAAGTAAAAAAACTATAACAAGGAAAATGTATACATACAATAACATGTCTTAAAATTATGTTATTGATATTTCAGCTGAAAACATGTCGTGTACGCGATCACATAGAAAAAAATATATGATTTTTTTTGAAAAAAAAACATGTCGCATGAAGGTCAAGAAATTGAGTTCGTAAACGAAAAAAAAGCATCGTAAGTAACTGAGATATATGAAATGTTTGCTCGTAAATACTACATACGATTTCCGCTTTCCACGGTTACTCCGCTGCGCAGAATCCAAGTGTAAACAACAAAATGTGAAAAATTCATGAAATATTTTAATATAATACGCAAGTATTGAACGTAAAAAAAAACGATTTTCAATTAAAATTCCCGACATACGTCGAAAACCATCGGGAAAACTGCTTAACAGTACGGAAAAGCGCAAAGTTAGCGATCGCCGGAAAAGGTCGCAAAATTTTCGACATTCTTCGATCGCAGGACACGCTTATAACGACAATCGTATCGGTAAAATACTCTTACGTATAAAAAAGGGAAACATTTCCCATTCGACACGAAACCTTACCGAAACAAAAAAGAGAAACATGGATCGGTAAAATAAACAATACGAGTTTTCTACCGAAAGCCACGTTTTTGCGCAAAATATTTTAATGCGTAATATATTTATTGTTTTTGAAGTTAACAATAAGTCCGATTTGGGAAAAGTCTCACAATCATTATGTGAAAAAACGACAAATTTTTTTTATTTATAAAAAAAAGGTTTTGTACCATGACAGCGGATTTTGGCGGCTAGTTTTCCGGTCACGCGATTTTGTGAAAAATTTTCTTAAACAACCTTTTCAAATGTCAGTTGAGTTTGACCTCAATATCAAATGACTTACGGCTTGTTTACATATTTTCACATACGCCCGAAGCTCTTTTCGTGAATTTCCATTTTAAATTTTCTCAAAATACCGGAGTACAGTCTGGTGCCGATATATTGTGTAAAAGTATCAGAGTGTCGTCGTAATAAATCAGATCAAAAGGACGTCTTTGATGGCTGCTGTTTTGGCTTGGATGTGCGGAAGCTTTAATTCACTTTGCATGTACTGCATCGGCGGCGAGTTGTTAAAAAAATACAAGAACAAGATTATTCAATCAGTGCAACCTACTTATAAAGTTCACGACTTGTGAGTTCCTCGAAAGTTCTTGGTATAATGAATCGAAAGTTATGCCCTGATTATATGTTCAATATTGAACGAAAGTCATTTTTTAAAATTTATGTAAATATTCAGTAAAAAAATAGTTATAAAACTATTATATTTATGATGAGAAGCACAGAATAATATATTATAATATATGTATAAGAAAGCATATTCTTAAATTTTAAGCATAAATATTTTTCTTTAAATTTTCTATTAAATTTATAAATTTGTTTTATATTGCAAAATCAATTTCCTCATAGTAATAAACCTTATTATATTATAGTTCAATACAGCTTCGATTGTAAAAGCGTTGTTTGAATTGAATTAATTCGATCGAATGAATGTTAATAAAGAGAAGTGGGAACAATAGAGAGAATATAATTCATTAATTTAAAACCACACAACCATTTTTAATTAACGACCATTTTTACAACCATAACATCACAAATTAAAAAAAAATCAAACCACCAATACAACATATTATAAAACCACACGAATAATAACCAAATTATAATCGGTCAGTTGCCCAATTTTCAAGCCACAATCCCACACACACATACATACATGTATTATATAAAGACCGTCGTTTCTTTACCATTTTCCACGTTATACATATATTCGCCATATGTATTATATATTTACCATTGCCGCTTTTGTGTAAGAGATTCGACCCAAAAGAAAATGTCGCAAACGAAAATTGAAGTTGTTCTGAATGCCGCCGTTCAACCGACGAAACTTCCACGCTAGATTTCGTTTTGCGTAATGGTCGAACTAAGGTTTTGTGTGTATGTATGTGTGTTATAGGGAAATTCGCAAAAGCCTGAATATTTACATTTGATCTGTTTCGCTTTGAAAGAATGGAAATTTTGTGTGTCGTACGGCATACGTGTTGCAAATGAGCCTCTTTTCGTATTGTTGATCATTTATATTAATTTTCGTTTATAATCATTTTGTTTTTATTTATGTCAATAAATGTGCGAAAAAGGTAGAAATTACATTCAAATCATAATATTATGAATATGAACAGTCGTATTTTATGCAAAAATTTAAATTCATATGGATTCGTCCATTAAAACTTTGTCTTCAAAATATTAAGAAAATATTCGGAGATGTTGAATTGAAATAGCTACCGAAAAGGACTTAAGTATTCCGAGTGTCATCCGCAATTTTGGATTTCAGGATCCGCAATTCGGAACGTTAATTGGGCAACGAGACGAAGTCTTCGTATTCGTGTGAACTTCCATCTAGATAAAATCAAAACGGGTTTTCATAATCTGAATATTTTCTCTGGCTCCCGAAGACTTTCCGTTTTATTGTGATTGGACGAAGTCCTGGTGAAATTCTTATTATCTATCTATCTATACTATTATAAAACTGAAAGTCCCCCTGTCTGTCTGTCTGAGACGCTTTTTTTTTAATTAAAGTTTGTCCTTTATACAAACTGTGACGAAACCACCTAGAACGTCGAAACCTTCTCAAATACCTTAAAAAATAATCCTTTAGTGACTGGCGTACTTTAGAATCTCGAAAAGGCCGAATTAAATTACGCAAAAAAATGAATTAATTGAAAATTTTTCGGAAATTAGTAGGCGCCCCTTTTGATTTTTTTTCCGATATTTTTTTTTTCACTATTGGGGTTATTTCAATGGCGGAATATCTTGCTATGGATCCCTAAGCGACGATCTATTTCGTATTTCGGACGGGAATGCGATATTCATCGAAATATTTGAGATCCAATGAAATGAAATACGCGAAAAATTCGTTTTGTACGCCAAAAAAAACGGTCTTTCGGCCAAATCTGCCAAATAAGGCCCGACGCCATTTAATTTTGTTCAAATATAAATTAGTATGGAAAAATATGGTGAGCGAAAAATGTATCTATCGACATATAAATAAGTCATAGAATCCTAACCAATAGTTTTTTCACATTAATTTATCGCGTCGATTTATCGATTTACCGAATCATACGAATGTCAAACTGTGTAGTTGATTTTTTTTATTTATTTTTTTTCAATTTTTTTCAAACTTTTTTTATAAAGTTTTAATGATTTTTTTTTCAATATTACTATATTTAAGCGTGCGGTTCTCAAACTTTTTTATAAAGTTTTAATGATTTTTTTTTATTTCAATATTTTCGCAATACGAAGTCAAATATCGATTTCTTTTTTAGATTTCGATTAAATAAATAATAAATATTTTCAAATTACGTTTTTTTCGATAAATAATTTTTTTTCGTTTTAACAAAAGCCTGCGATCCTCAAACTTTTTTTTTTATGAAGTTTACTGGATTTGAGTGTGTAGCCAGGGCGAGCCGGTACGCCCGAAGGGCTTACCCACTAGCGTTGAGGTATAATATAAAATCGTGCAATCCTCAAACTTTTTATAAAGTTATAATGATTTTTTTTCATTTCTATATTTAAGCGTGCGGTTCTCAAACTTTTTTATAAATTTTTATTATTTTTTTTTTAGATTTCGTTTCAATAAATGATAATAAAATAATAAATGTTTTCAAAATACGTTTTTTTCGATAAATCATTTTTTTCAAATTTTAAATCGATATTAATTTCTACAACTCAATATTAGTGGGTGTGGAGTGTAGCCAGGGGGGCCAAGGTCCTAGCGTGAGGACTGGCGCAGCCAGTCCGAATACGCTAGTTATTTATAAAAAAACTACCTATAGTTGTTTCGGGTTTATTTTTGCTTAAGCAGCTCGAGCTTTAAGTGTTGTGTTGTAATAAAGTCTATAAATACTAATAGCAGCTGTAATAATTTCAACGATACGATTTAAAAATTATGAAACTTTGCCACAAATACTTTTTTCAACCGTACGAAATTTATTTTCAACGTACCATTAACATTCATAATGAAATCCGGTTAAATTAAACGTGATTCATTCATACATGACAATTCGACACATCTAATACAACCTTAATATAATAAAATTCTTGACATTTTTTACATGAATTCGAACCGGTTCATGTACAATCAATCAGACCTTCGTACATTTTTCACTGTACAATCGATAAAGATGATCTCATGGGTCATATTGACACGAATCACGGTCGCTTGAAGCCTCACGCTTTATTAACACATGTTATTTGGCCGAAAAAAGCCTTGAACCTAAACGGACGATAGTGATTTATCAAAAAATCTTCAAAAACTAATCACAAATTCGCCTGAATAGATTTGGACATATATTTTGGCACTTAAAAGTAAAGCGATGCCAAAGCGACCGAAAATAGACGATAGCTCGTTAAACAACGCGAGTTCCATAAGAAAATGTGCCGCTTCGATATGCTCCGAAGTGTCGCAATATCTCCGGTTATTTATACTTATAAAATATATATGAAGTTGACTATCTCGGTCGTTCACTAACTTTTTAAAGTTGGGAAAGAGGACAGAGTCCATGAGCTTCCTAAATTCCCGTGATGGTTGCTGTTCGATGGAGCCATCAAGCGAACCTACCTAAAACAGTCTTGAATTGATAATGGATAAATTGCGAAATTTTAACATTTATATAAAAAATTTCATTTTATATATTGTGAAATTGTTAATGGACATTATTTTTTTTACATAATTGAATTAAAACGAAAACTAATCACCAACAAATTAAACAACTCAAACATTTCCGCCTACGGACGTAACAATCGAATTACACCTAAACGTGGGCGATAAGTGATCGACCTCCAATGGCACCTTTTCTCAACGGCCCTTTCTTTCAAAGCCTCTGCGGACCCACCCCCGATTAAGTTTTACTTCGTACCTTTTTACGGGGCAGATGTTCCCAACCGGCGAGTTTCTTTGCAATAAGATACGGCCTGGAGGAACGTGCACTCAAACCCAAACTTAATTATCGGGCCGCAAGTGTCTTGTTTCCACTTTTCCCGTTATGTGTATACATTGTAGGTGTTTCCGAGTCGATTCGATAGTTTCGGCGAATGTTGCTCGGATAAGTTTTGACGTGTGTCTTTGGCAGGCTCCGGATGCGCGATCGCTTCGGGATTATGGCGGAGTTTGATGTGAATACGATTCGATTGTGTTGGGTTGATGTCGAATCAGGGTTGACCGAATTTTCTCAATTTAAGAGACGTGGTGGAATAAATATTGGATGTGTGAGTGTTCATGAATGCACATTAATAAAAATGATAAAATATTTTTGAAAAGGAACTCGAATCATGTGTGTCAAGGAGTTGTATACACCTAATACTCTTTTTATACGGTTTCGAAATAACGTGGTTCAAAAAAATTACCGATTATTTTTTATACTGTTTTTTTCACCTTGAAACGGTGTAAAAAATGTATTATTATGCCATAATGGCTAGATCTGGAGCAGATCTGATACAATTATAGTTATCAAATTAAAATTTTCGATGTTTTTTAATGATTTGACATAGTGAATTTTTTCTACATTACACATTTTTCATAAAAAATATTCGGATGAGAGTTCCATTCAAATATACTGATGGATTCTATTTCCAATTTTTATAAGGTCACCATCAGAACGTATCCCCCGTATAAATAAAGGGTTGGGTGTATTGTAAAAATTACAAGCATTTTTCTTTGTGTTTATATATAAATTATCAAACTTACAATTAGTATAGAAACTCAAATGCCAATAGAATCTTAATCTAAATCGTTTATCATAATTTTTGATACATAAAATCTATAAATATAAAGAAGAAACTACATTGAAACAACACTCAAAAAATAAAAAAAATCACTTGACAAAGGAAACGAAACCTTCAATACCACTCACCAAATCATCGACATTGAATTAAAGATCGATTTCCAACACCCAACAACAACAGCCTCAAGGAAACGGGCGGTCGATTTCGCCTGCGAAACTTGCGTACTGTTCACAAGACGCACAAACAGGCCAACGGCAGTAGACTCCCAAGATATATAAACGGCCAAGATGCGTATAAACACACTAGCGTGTATAATGTAGAATTTTGATTAGAAGCGTGTCGCAAGCGTGGTCGCGGCTAATTTTCCGCGAGAGTGTGAGGACAGTGGAATTTTGCGCTGTCGGTGAGGGCTACGTCGACCGGAAATTCTCAAACTTTTAGACGACCCGAAATGATTAACTAATACACAAAGCAGTCGCCCTCAAATTTGTGGGGGTTGGAGTTATCGTTTTAGGGGTTTTTTCCGGGCGAAATTTGAATGTGCGGTTGTGGAGTTGTGGTTTGAAGAAATATTGCAGCGTTTTTAATTAGCACGCTTGCGGACACTTTATATTTTACTGTTGGTAATTCTATACTCTTTTACACGAGGAAAAATGTGTATTTTATAATATTTTCTTATTTTAAAAATATAAATTAAATAAATACACGAACAAATTGAGAACGCAAACTAATTAGGAAAGACTCAGTAGAATTTGTACTCGTCACCAGCACATCGCAGGCTCGATATATAAAATAAAGATATGAGAGTGGGTCGATGATAATCAACCGGCCTAGTTTAATTTGCAACTCAAACTTTGCGAGTTCGTCCTCAAAAGCCTCGGCGACGCCTCCGAATTGCTTTGAAGACCCTCGCCTAAGGAATTTCGTAGAAGAAATTCTCCGAATGCGAGGCTTTCACGGAAAAATATATATTTTTCCCGTTTTATTTTATTTCGCTTCAACTTCTGCTGGTCGGTTTCAAGGTTGGAGAATTGGATCGAATTTTTATAGTGGAATCATAAAGGGACGAGCTTTTCTTGGTTTTATTTTTAATTTTTAATTCTGGCTCATTGTCAGATTGTTTGTTTTGTGTAAAGTCAGATCACTGGAAAACTTAATCGAAATTTTTCCAATAAAAACGTTAGTTTTCGTAATAGATTTTTCTATTATATTTGCAATCAAGAATTTATATTACATTTTCAAACTTCTGATTGAAACTAAATACCCATTTCAAAACTGATACAACTTCTAATTAAACAATAAATGAAAAGCTCAATATTTAAAAGAAAAGATTACATAACTCGTATTTTCTCAGCACTACTTAATTCGAAGAATTCGTAATAAAATACGATCATTATTAATAGCTTCATAAATCATTTTAAAATTGAACGCAATCATCTTGGCTCGTTAAAATTATAGAGGAAATTTCGTTTTAGGTGAAAATTTGAAATTTTCAAGATAAATTCAATTTTTCGCGATTGACGCAGGGAACAGAATATTATATTCGAAATTTATATCACACGCCAATGAGGCTCCGTGGTGTCGACACAAATTTATAATTAATTTGAATTAAACGATGATTTACGTTCGTTTGATGTTAATTTTGAGGAATTCGGGAATATGGGCTTCTGCTGGCCAAATTATTATACGTCTTTCGAGATAATTTACGACGAAAACGTCTTACAACTCGTTATAATGTGATGAAACTATATTTTGACGATATGCTATTTGATTTTTTTTGTAATTTTGATGATTTCTATAATTTTATCATAGTCGAATTTATAACATGAATATTATATTGGGAAATGTTTCGGCCTCAATATTTAGGTATGAACTGAAATGGAATTTATATACGGAAATCCTGCATAATTTTAGGCAAAGTTTAATTATTCTTGAAACTTTTTGAACATTATTCACAAATAAAAATCTACAGTTTTAATTTATAATTTCAGAAAAAAAAATTCGTTTATATATCAATAAAATAATTCATTTTAGTGATCGTATTTTTTGAAACGTTATTGCTTCGATAAAAATTAAAGAGGTTGGAGGAAAATCGTGAAAATTTTCTTCTCGACAATAAGAAAACATCATAACTTAACCGCAACAGCTCTTTGGGTTTGATAATAAAACATTGTATCTAATCGAATAATATAATTTCAGTAGCTTATATAAAAATATAGTACATAAAAATAATTGCTAAATACTAAAGCCCCTGAAAAAAAAAACAATACAAATTTCGAACACTAAATAAATTTTTCTTCGGATTCATTATATGTAATTAATTATTTTGTTTCGTTACGATTCAACTACGAAACTCAACTGCGTATTAAAACGAATTTTCTCACATGGCCGTAACAGTTACGCAAATGATTACGAAACTTCTATAATTATTGAAAATTATGTTATTCTTCTTCCAGTTTAAGTCGAGGGCAAAAAAAATTTGTTTCAATGTGACCATTGTTGAAAGTTTCAGACCTCAACTGAATCAATTTAAATTATTAGCAATTAAAGAAGGGTAGAATGAAAAACGACTCAATTTAGGGTACAACAACGAAATTTTAACGGACGGTTGAATCTAAAAACATTTTAATGAGATTGCGAAAATTTAAATTCAGTTCGTCAGAGCTTTTTTGACCGAATAATTTCGCCCGAGTAAAAAAATAAATTGAAATAAAGGATCGAGACTTTCTTCAGATATCGACTACATGCTAAATAATAATAAATTTGACTGACCTTCCGCCTACTCCTCGATGTTGTGGCCATCCCCTGAAATCATCACACTTTTTAAAATACATTTCCCATTAGTAAAAAAACATTTTATAGTGGGCGAAGCTTCGGGCGTCCGAACCATCGACCAACAAATCCAAGCGATTTTTCACACATTCTACTCTCACGCATGCCAAACTTTACAAAATTACACGTGCTTTATTATGCACATTATTTAAATTCGAAAAACATAAAAATAAAGTAAATTATTTACGGACGAATCAAAACGAAAATACGCGTAGGAATTAAATAAAAAAACAGTAGATTAAATTATTTTTTTTATAATGAGTTAGAAAATTTGTTTTATAATATTTTAATGAGTTAATTGAAAATAAACCTTTTATATATACGATAAATAGGGTTCAATTTATTGGAAATATCCGTGATTAATGTTACAAGCAATCGTATCAAGGTAACCGTAAACAAAATGAGGATTTTGTATTAATTAGCGAATTTTATACGCACGTTCGTGAGCTTTGGTAGTCAAAACGAACCTATTTTAACGAGGCTCCATCACTCAGTATTACATGAGGCATACAGATCCAAAACCCACAATGAAAAAATTTACATAAAACACATACAACGTATCTATCGACTTGATATTTTCAATTTCAGAATTGACTGTAAAATTTTTCACCAATTGCATGTTTCGAATCTATTGTCCCCATAAAGCAGGAATGGTGACCTTTCATCGCTAGGTTTATCGAAAATTTACATTACACAGTAACGATGCCGTCCATTAAAACTGGCTTAATTGATTCGACCAGGGTGTGTGCGATTGACGTGCTTTCTCTGTTCATTTTTGAATTCGATATTTACACTTTGATTTTTTTTCTGCGGCGGAGAAATACGATTTTCGAAGGCGGAATCTTTCTGTTCGTATGCCAAAATTGTGTGTGTGTGCGTGCGCGTTCGTCCGCGAAAAATAAAACAAACAATGGTGATTTTACGAAGACGCCTCTCCGCATTATATTTTGCGAAGACAAGTGATTTGTGGTAAAATGAAAAGGATTTCGAATGTTTGCGCGGTTCGATTTGAATTTGACGCTTGAGCGATGTGAAAAATTTCGGCAGCTTGTTATGTTTATTGTCTACTTCTTAGAGACGGAATGATTGACGTGGAGTTGGCGAAACTTGAATGGTTTTCGAAAGAAGTTGAGAGTTTTTTTTCCCGATTGAGAATTCGATGAGTTAAGTTCAATGCTTAATGTATAAACATAGTTTTGCATATACATAGATTAAACGGAATATTTTACTTTGAAAATTTGATATATACATATGTTAATTTTTAATTCAAAATATTTATGATTAAAGTTGTCTCTATAAAGCTTATTTCATACACCTTTCATCTATAATAATAATTAAAATAATGAAAAACCTCATAATTTCCAGAAAAATTGAAAATAATAAAGTTTTATTATACATTAAAAACAAAAATTTCATTTTTTATTTAAAAAAAAAAAAAAAAAAACATACTAAACAACTTAAAAAGATGTATTTTCATAAATTCGTTATGAAAAATCTAAAAATATTTCTAAAAATTCAAAAAAATAACTTCGACATATGTTTTTTTTATAACATTATAGTTAAAACATGAAATATTGGCTACGACAAATTGCAAATTTATACACAATAAATCATAGTGTGGCGTAATTGCAAAGCGTCAACCAAAGCGAGGGTGACTTAACTACAAAGTCTAACCAAGTGTGCTTTGGCTCATTGACGCACAAATAATAATTAGTTTCGCATTGTTCGTGGACCGTGAGCATTAATCAAACATTTTCGCTTTTAGTGACTAATATACAATATTATCATGGTAGAGGGAATTAGGCAAAATTCTGATCCAGACATAGATAAATAAAAAAAATATATTTCGAAAACATGAAGATTCTGACATTTTTTCATAATCAAAAAATGATAAAATAAAAGTGAAACATGAAATTAAAAACAGAAACCATATTGATTGCATTACACGTCGCTTAATTTAGATAATTACGTAAAAGTCACATTCGTTTATATAAATATCATAAAATGTTATGAAATTGTTCTAATTTCCCCCCGAATTACAAAAATGATTAGAAACATTTGTCGCCATATCGAAAGAACGGTCAACATAATGGCGCCTTTCCCGTTCGTAATGCGATTACGCGAAATCACATTTTCCGCGTGGCTTTTCATGAAATTCGCCAATTATATCGAAGCCCGATAATGACAGACGTATGTAACAGGAGATGGTGCAGAAAAAATACAATCTTCGAGGTGGTGCTTATTGTTGGGCGGTGACTAATGTCAGAGAGATGTCGCAGAATCGTTGATTTCCTGTTGAATTATTTTCGAGAGTGAAAATTTTATTATAGCCTATCGCACGATATTATAAATTATGGCGGATTGGAAAAAAATGAGCATGGCGCCAATTTGTTTCAATTTAAATGATAAATTCTTAATATTATGTCCGAACAGACGGTATGAATTTCTTTGAAATTGAAAATATCTATCGACTCTTTTTATTTTTATAAAAATACATGTATGATTGTATTATAATATTTGAAAATATGAAAGTTGTATATGCTAATGTGAAAACGCCAATTTGTTTCCATTGATTGCACAATTGGTAATTTCTAAGAAAAGCAATTTGTATCTTATTTTCTCTGCGTGCATTCACAATATTGAGGCTTCAATTGCGAACAGGCTATATATTCAGCAATATTATTTTTTATAAGGGAAATATAAAAAGTCCAAAACTAATTCAATTATCGCTTAAATATCATCAAGATAATTTCCGGAATTTAGACAATAAAGATATTAAAATTGTTTGATATTCTGAAATAAATTGCAATATGCGTGTTCTCACAGAATCGAGCCATTTATCAAAATTTAACCAATTGAAATTCCGAATATAATAATTCTCGAAGTTGAAACAGAAAAAATAATTTGCACTAATTGAAGAATGTTTAATGAGAATTTCACCTGTATATAAATTATAATATTATCTATATTTACACAATTTATTTCATTATATTTATGGCTTAATAATATTAATATCAGTTAAGCGAAAACAAAATGATAAACATACTAATTGAAATACGAATATTTAAACAAGCAAATTTTCTCAATAAAAACAATTTGTTTTCTACCTTATCAAGAAGTCACGACCTATAAGATCAAATAATAAGATTCAGCGTGATTTAAGAGATTATTCAGATAAAATCTGACATAATTATTATCTAAAATTATACTACATTTAATTGTAGGAACACGAACCGCCGTTTCGTCTACTCGTTAGCAGCAAGTCGATTTTGTATATCCGGCAAGGCATCCGGATAAGGAGAACTTATCGAAACGACTTAGAGACTACGAAATGCATGTATTTGATCTTATTTGCTCAATACGGAAATATCAAGGAACTTCTCTTTGATCTACACAGACTTGCGTACGCTTAAAGATTTACGTTTGGTTAAATTTAGAATTTTAAATAAGAATCATAAATGAAAAAATATGTATGTATTCAGATATATCATAATCAATAATCCTGGTAAATTCATTTGCATGTTTTTAATTGCATTGATAATGCAAACCTCCCACGATTTCGTTCAAAAAAATAAATAAAATGCACTCAAGAGCACTCTGTTTACTTATATTATATTACCATTTGTGTTGTATGTTGGTTGCATTCTAAGTGGCTTAAATGGAAACTGAATGTATTTTATTGAGTTATGTGTATGAGTTTTGAATTTTATGTAGGATTTTTTGAAAAAGTAAAATATTATATTATACATTCGCGTTTAAAATATTTGAAATTAATGAATAAGAACCCAAGAGAGGAATTTTATTCATTGCAAAACTATAATATTTCAATGTTTTTTTGGATTATTATTTCTTTAAAATAAACCGGTTGAAAATTAAGCTGTAAAATCTGTATATTCTACTATAATATTTTATAATACAACAACCATGACACACAAGCACTACGAATATCTGGAACGGAACACGACGAATAATCCAAATATTCACCTTGAAAAATTCCGATTTTTTACAAAAAAAAAACTATTTTTTCATCCGAATTTAAAATCAAAACATACAAAAAAACTATACACATTGCTTCTATATATAAAAAAAAACTCAATTTTCGCAGTGATATTAACACCATAGGCTTCAGTAGAATGCGAGCGCGTTTTAAGCCAGGCGATATCACCCCGCACTAAGCAGAGGCTGTAAACGTTTTACGAGCGAGGCCCGAATCGAGAAAACCGGGATATGTGCGGTTCTTTAATACACACACATACTTTCGTATATAAAATTTCGAAATATGTTGAATATATAAATTATACTGTTTGTTTTTAATATTTTTCAGCGACGGCCACGTGATGAGTTTATTGCGCCCGAAACTATCGCGACACGCTCATTAAAAATAATGAGGCGTGGTGGTAGAAAATTCGCAAAAGGATTCGCTTGAATGTTGCCAAATGATATTAAAAATGTCTGATATTAAGATTAAATATAAGATATTTAAAAAAAAATATTGAAAAGATCATGCATTTCGAAGTAAATATATTATTATATGACATGTGTTTACATAAGATAAGATCGCCCATTCATTATAATAATAGTGGCAAAAAATGGCTTAAAATTATTTTTTAATGATATCAACTACGGATATGATTAAGCTATTTAATTTTTTGTTGATGGATAATTTAAGAAAAATTATCTTTATTATATAATCCGGTCGATGACAGGTCACGAGAAAAACCTTCGGATCGTTCAAAGCCATTACCTTGGGTGATCAAACGCTATTATCGCAATGTTTTTTTTCTGTTTCATTTTTCGGGCTATCAGTAAATCATAAAAAAAGATAACGAGTCCGTTAACTCGCAAAACGTACGTGTAAATCGATAGATAGTGGATGGATGTGCGTTCAAGTGTCAAAAATATTAATGCGCTTCCGGATTTATGAAAATTCCTCACGAAAACATGTCGTTTGAAAATATCATGGTGTGATTATCAGACCATAAGTACATATGTATATAAAATTTTATATTTATTCAAATTAAGTTGTTTATTTTTATAATTTTAGTCTCGAATCAAAAAATATTATCAATGGGAAGATTTTCGATTTTTTATCCTATCGAAAATATAACATCAAACGATCTAATTACGATATGAAACTTTGATCAAACATATTTTTCACGTATACGTTTTAACTTTCATGTTTTGAAATTTCGATATCAGTCAAATAATCTTTTAGGATCTCGATCTAATACGACATTGACCTATTTCGAAACAAACGAAAAAGCGAAGTTACATAAAAGCGCACTCTCCCAACAACACACACCACAAAGCAATAGTTTGTGAAAAATAATTCTTGAAAAACACAAAAAACTAAAACCCCGAAAAGAGTCTTTTTCAGTTTTGGATTTCAAACGTCGAGACACTTGCTTTATTGTAAAATGAAACGTCCTCAAAATGTTCACATTTCAAACGGAACTAATTTTTTATTAACATGTAAATATACTTTTTTTTTTTAATTTATTGTATTCGAGAAAAATATGTCACTTATAATTTGGATATATGAAAATGAAAATATTGATGAACACGTCGGTATTGGGTTGTGGATAGCCGCAGCGGTCAGAAATAGTGGTCGGCTCGAAGCCGAGACACCAGAAATAGATTGGATATCGCGAAAATATGAATATACG
Organism: Hydropsyche tenuis; assembly: GCA_009617725.1. Classification (NCBI taxonomy): domain Eukaryota; kingdom Metazoa; phylum Arthropoda; class Insecta; order Trichoptera; family Hydropsychidae; genus Hydropsyche; species Hydropsyche tenuis. The sequence continues at coordinate 5,800,596 of VTON01000004.1, forward strand.
AAAATACGTCCCATTGAAGACAGGAAAAGTGTTCGAAAACAATGAAAAAAGATTTTTTTTCCCGCGTCCAAGTCGATTTCGGCCTATTAGTCAGCGGAGAACTGTGCTACGCGGATGTTAGTCTCTCGCGATCAGCTGATTTGATTTTTTTTGCACATATTCGTATTTATCTTTTTCCTGTTAAATGTTTCGAGTTTAAATTCAATATAAACTAATATGTAGATTTGTATATATGATAAAATCGATATTGTAAATCGTTAAATTATTTGTAAGGTCGGAAAATTGATAAATGTTTGAAGAAAATTCGGGCGGATCGACTGCGATCGGATCGGTGTAAATTCGAATGTCACGTGGAAAATTTTTAACGTTCACGCTTGAAAATTAGTATCGTTTATCGCTGTTTTTATTCGTACTTGTTTTTGAAAGGCGCGTGCTTAAGAAATGATTTGTAAATGTTAGGTGAAATGTTTGAAAATATCTACAAGGAGAAATAAAAAAGACCAACACGTATATTCAACATAATGAAAATGAATGAGTGAAAATAATCATCAATAATATATATTTTGTGAAAATTCGAATTCGAAAATAAAAATATGAATCATCTGCTATGTATGATATAAGTGTGATTTGATATTTTTTTTATATCACGAATTACAATTCGAATAAGACATGAAATATATTCTAATATAGAATATATAGTGAGTCGTGAATTGAATTTCCGATGGAAATCTCGAAACGGTCATTTGCATATGAAGAGGGACGCGATCTTGAGTTTGACAACAATAAGTCCCGTGGAAATTTACGAAGCGAACGAGAAAGCGATTTTCTCCCATGGCGCATGAAATTTGCCGATTTTTCACCAAAAACATGCACAGATTCAAATCCAAATACTAAACGATTCGCACAAAGAAAACTTCATATGATAATTTTCAAAAAATTGCGATGCAAACCATATCAGATACCCGAACAAGCAAGGTCAAACACATTCAAATTTTCATTCAAAAACGACCACTCATAATTGCGGTTTTTCATTTGATTCTCACTCAATCGAAACAATTCACAGATATATCAAAAAAATCGAACTTTTCGCGACGCAAAATCACATCGCGGAAAAACGCGAACGGGATTTTATGCACACGAGATAAAAAGGCACCTATTCTGAAGGCTTTCATGGACTTTTCCGAGTGTGACTTACTTTTATTCGATTGTAAACACGCCGGGGAAAACAAAGTGACTAGGTTAGGGTGCGCGCGGACCGCGGCTGAAGCAAGCGCTGTTTGAACGAGAGAACGCGCGCTATATCCCCACCACCGCTCACCAGGGGTATTCAACCTTTTATTTATACAATAAAATTTTATGTTTTGAGTATAAGGTTTATATAAATATTAATACATTTTCAAATAACGCATAATTGATCGTTACATTTTATATACTTAGCAAGAGTTTATTGTACATATTTTAAACATTCATTTTGGATGATGTTTTTGTGAAAAATAATAAAAAATATATTATTTAATAATAACTTAAAAAATATATAATGATTCAAAAAGGTTAGAACCTTAAGATAATTTCAAATTATCGAAAAAAATGTTAAATACCGAACAAAAATTTAAATTATTTGTTAAAAGGGCATTTTATAATATGATGTGTGTGATTTTAATCAACAATATAAAATGGATTTATGCTTTGAGTGCCTATTAAAGATAAACGATAAGATTGTTCGGTTTGTGACATTTAACTGGTGTACTTTTATTTGATTCTGGTTAATTTCTATGGAAACATTAAATGCGATATATAATACGAGTACTTGTATAATAAATTGTGATAAAAATGTTGAAATCATACGATGTTTTTATCAAATAGCAAATATTAATATCGGAATAGAATTGTGCGTGTTGTTTATATTCAAAATTTAATTCAATAAAAAATTATTCATATAAATTAAATTAAAATAATAACTTATCATATCTAATGAAATGCAAAACCTTTGAAACATCTGCAATAATTATATAATAATCACAAAAAAAGTTCAAACCAAAGACATCATCATTAAAATAACGTACATTTTTTTCTAAACGGAAAACACCACAATTTAAAATATCAGGCGCGATGAATCATACACTTAACGACCGCAAACAACAACGCAATTTCAAAATACAAAAATGTCCCAACTATCAAACCATTTCATGACCCTATACGAGCTCCACGAAAAAAAGTTTCTCGACGCCTGCACGTAAACAAAGACGCCTCTGAAAACGACGCCCTCGCTTCAGAGCGGCGCCCATTAGAGGGGCGCTAATTTTCAGACGCGCAAAATGCGGGACCTCAATTAATGTACACAGCGGTGTAACGAGTGAATACGTAATAGAAGCGCACAAGTAGTGTACAACAATTGCGTAAGGATTCGTCCTTGGGATGGTGTTCGTCCTTGAACTTTTCGCGCGTTTTTCTCCGGGTCGTTGGGTTTTCGTATTGCGCATCTTATGTGTGCTTTTGTGTTTGTTTTGGTTTTTGGATTTGGTTCTGAAATGGTTTTTCGGTGCTTTTTGCAAGCTTTTTCAGATGTTGAAGTTTTGAGTTGGAGATGTAGATGGCAGTGTAAATTTTGTGGCGCGGACTTATTTGAATATATTTTTTTAAATAATAATTATATATAAAAAAACATTTTTGAAAATAAGATTTAAATATTGCATATATTATACATTTAAAAAATTAAAATTAGGAATAGCAGCATATTTTAAAATTATAACCAATTGTGAGTATTTTTTTTAATTTTATATTTTGACTTCATATCAAAACAAAAATAAATAAAAAAAGTTTATATTAATAATTTACAATTTCTGAAATAAAAAAAAAACTATTTACAATCAGAACGATAAAAAAATCAGTTTCACTGAAAAGCAATTGCATATTTCAAACGCGTCCATTTTCCAGCGAAATATTTACAAACAGATTTGTTTCTCATATACGCAATATTGCGTATAAAATTTTATATATATGAGCGTAATCAAAACAACATTACCATCAATTTTCTAAAATTATAGCGGCACATCAACATCAAACGAATCATTTACTGAATATGATCCAACTGCGATGACAATCCTAAACGATATTCGCGCATAAATCCCTCGACGGGCTAATTCCGCAAACCCACCGAGAAAAACACCGAAATTACACAAACCGACTAATATTTATACCATGTCCTCGATTTTCAATGATTATTTACAAACTTGCTATGAAAATTAGCAACAACAACGAAGGCGTGCATGTTGCGTGCGCGACAAAAGTGGTTACTATTGGCAAGCGCGTGCGGTTACTACTATACACCGTCTATTTGCGGTGTCGGCTTATTTCGAGACTTGCTTTTATTTCAGACGATCGTAAATATAAATATTGGCCTGTCTGTGAGCAAAAGGTTCGTATCTATCTATACGCATGTGCATAAAATCAACCCGGACGAAGATGGCCATGCTCTCAGTCTAATTCTGGTCTAATTGCACGAAATCGTTGAAGTAATCCATCAATAGAGAAGATTGAGAAAAATATGATTTTTTGCAGTTTGTTTTAATCATGGTTTATTATCAAAAGCATCAATGGTAGGTGTTAATGTATCGAAAACACTAAAAGTGGTGAGCCCACAAATCGGGATCTTTTGTTCGGCGAACGCGTTCGTCCGCAAATAGATTTCAGTGAAAAGCTTTCGAGAGTTTAAAATCGGACTCTCAGGCCGAAGCTCGAAAGATTTTTGAGACTCGAGCTTGTGGTTCGGGATGTTTCGCAATGAAAGTTTCTTTTTATTTTTTTACGAAAAGAGCTGTATATTTGTGTTAGATGTAAACGAAGACGACGTATTTCAAAATGAAAGATGTAATATAAAGATAATATACACCGTATTGAAAAAGATGTTCAAAAAGAATTTCACTGACGAGAAAACTTCAATCAAACACACACAAATGAAAATTTCAACTACTGGATAGATATAAATTATTACACGAATGTGCTAAATTATTCATATTATTATCATCAAATTGCATTGGCGCGATTTCCATTCAGATGAACGAAAACAGGAAATGAAATTTATTTAGATACACCTATATTATTAATAGTCCATCATCGTAGAGGAATATCCACACAGTTTATATGAATAATGTCACTTGTATTTTTCGTTAAAAAAAATCAGAAAATGAGCCAGAGCCGAAAAGAAAAACATTAGGAAATTGCCAAACGATTTAATCGGACTATTCTGAATTACAATAATCATTTAGAACTGAAACATTATACGGTTTCTATAACGTATCGCACAAACATGAAGCTCTGCTTTCGATCGAGCATTTGATTGTTTTAGCAGCGTTCGATCTTTTTATTTGTTTCTTGACTTTTCCAAATATACTCTCTATCACTCGTATACGAACTCGAAACGTTTTGGTAACAATCGACAAATACACTCCGATTATTTTACTTAAACAATCGGGGTTAACTCAAACTCGAAATTGAGAAATGGATACGAAAATAAATCGGATGCGTTCCATATTTCGCCTGCATGTGTAATAACGGACAGTGCAAGTGTGAAATTCGTGCTTACTGTTGGTTTTGGAAGGAAATTGTATTTTTTAATTCGAAATTTTCGTAAATATTAACTTGTGGGAGAAGGTTTGATATGTTAATATAAACGTATTTATTTATAGATCAAAATTTGAATAAGATTGATTGAATTTAAACAAAGTATAAAATAGAAGCTTGTTTTGATTATTCTTTAAGTTAACTCTTTATTAAGATATATTACAAATTCTGTAAGCTATTTCAATCCAAATAAAACAACATTGTATTATATATTATAATACAATGTGTCAATATTGGCTCAAAAATAAATTCTATTGAAAATATTGTTTATCGAATCAATTAAATAATAATATAATATATCAATTCTATATGTATCTGTTTAATATAATTTTAACAATATCAATAAAAATCACAAAAAACAGTTAAGTATAAAAACATATGATCAGTGGGTTGGATTACGCAAAAAAATTTAAAAGTACACAAACAAGCAAAGGATATTAACGGATAAAGGATATTAAAGGATAACGGATTAAAGGATATTCAAAGTCAACATGAAATAAAAAACCACTAGAACCTAAGTTAAGATTCAAACTAGACCCGGAAATAGATAATGGCGCGCTTTTAGCCCAGGTCGTCCCGCATTATGACAGTGCAGCCACCTCGGTTATAAATAAACCTTCTCGGTTGGTACGATTGTTGTTGCGCAGGCGCATTCGCTAATCGACACGTGTTCCGATACTATTTTAGCGAAGTTATTTAGAACTAATACGACACCGACATTTAATACACAATCGGACAAACGTTTCCCCGACCGACGCGGATACTCGGAACGGTCTCAGCGTTCTTTCTCCCTTCGAAATTAGCGGGAAAAACTCGGAAAAACCAGTGCGAAAATATGGAACAGTGGCGACTCACCGAGAAGCACGAGTATCGAGCCCCCATCGAACGGCCGAAAGTGTTCAACAATGATAAAGTTATTGTGAAAATAAACAAGAAGCGACAATAAACTCGCGGACGGCGGGACATGTGTTCGTACGAAACGGCGCACAATAAAAACGTCGGGAGTGTTGCCAGCTTGTGCACAAACCCCGAAAAATAAAAATAATATAATACAATAAAATGTATAAAAAAATATATACGTATGAACGAAAGTGTGTGTGTGTGTTAAACAAAAGGAAAACGGTACGTGGGCGCGAAAATTTACCGCTTTCTTTTTCTTAAAACAAAGACCGTTTGATTCAGCCGCCGTATATATTTTATTTTGAATTTTTTTTTAATCGACGTATTTGCGTTTTCCATCTCGTTATTTATGCGATGTCGCTTTATATTATTGTACGGGCTGGAAAAGCTTCGATTATTTAAATCGTGTCGAGGTTTTTCATGATTCGAATCCGATAATGACGAATTGTTAATGTTTTGGTTTCTAGGATGACTTGGAGTTCGCTTATCGGATTGTTTGGAACGTCTGTGGGAATTTAGCGAGAGTAGAAAACAACATGCCAAAAAATAAAATGAAAAACAATTTTCGAAATGGACCCCGCAAGGGCCATTTTAGCTTTCCTTTTTTATGTGAGTGTTGTATTATCTCTAACGGAAACAAAACCCGACGCTCTCAATTTAATTAAGAAGAACGTTGGATATTGCCTTTGGCCGAGTGAAAATCTAATACGAAAGCTGAAAAAGGCGGTCACTTTAATAAAGTAAAAATAATCCAACAACACTATTGAACAACAAAAAGGAAACGAATTGGAATTTTCGCTAATTTGATAGCGAAGTTAGTAAACTTCTAAGTGTACGTAGAAACTAAAAATGAACGTGATGTACATCAAAATCGATTCAAACATCAGTTAATTAATCGTTATATTTTTAAATACACTTTGCATGAAATATTTCAGTTATTTCAAAACAATATTTGATGTACATATACGAAGCAATTTAATGATATCACACAACTGGCAGCACAACTAATAGTGTTACATCAATTACTGAGACACTTGTATTAAATCAACATTACGAAATAATGATACACTGCGGAAAGGTTTCTCATTGCGAATATTTTTCGAATATTACAAAGTTTCCCGATTAAAAAAATCACTTTAAACGTTTTTATACACGACGATCACACTTGAAATATTGAATTTAATAAAAAAAAACCTAATCACACAGGACGATGTTTCCAAGAGTAACAGTAACATTTTTAATTGCACATAATCTTAATTAGACGGTTAAAAGCACTGATTTTCGCAACAATCTGAAAGATAAAATTTATTAGAGACACGTTTCACACAACGGCGCGAATATAATAGAATGATGTCATGTAAACGTTAGCTCGTTTGAAATTCGCGGGCACAGTGATGCCAAGACGGTCCCAAAACGAGTTTCGACGACCAGACACAATGGTCAATTAAATAATTTAATATTAGAACGGTGATAAGATATAATTTTTTTTCTTGATTAACTAATAATTGATGATTTAATATAATAATTTTTTGTGCTTGTGTTTGCTAATGTATAGATTGGATTCGTTTGAAAAAAATATAGCTAATGTGTAACGAAATGTCAGTGTCGTCTGAAAAAAAGCGTCCGTGTAATATTTTCAGCCGTCAGTCATGCGAGTCGCAAACTTCTTTGCATTCTTTCCATTAATAAACAAGGTAAAAAAAACTCAAGAATATAATTTTATAGATACCGTAAAACACGATTTATATTCAAAATTTTTCAACAACCACAACAAAGACGTTTTTTCAATAAAACGATTCAATTTCAAACAGCATCAATTAAAATATATAATATATTTTTTGATCTTTTGAGAACATATAATGAAAAAACAAATTTTACTATAAATAAAAATACACTCGAAAGAATTCCGTTTCAAAAATTTTAGTCAAAAATATGTCTCATTTTGAGGACCATATAAATCGAGACATTACTTTATTTCCATACTTAATAAAGCATCGTCTGAGGTATCGACCTTGACATTTCCCACTAGAAAGCAATGCAAAATAAACAGCATAAAAAATCTAGTTTCAAAAATAAAATTGTGTGTTCAATTGGCGGCAAGAGGCGCCATTAGTATTAATTATGTTTCACCATGCTTTGAGTAAATAATACCATAAAAATTTTAAACTTTAAGTTCAACTGCATTTTTTCTAGTCACGCAAAACGTTTAATTTTTCTCAATTAAGAAAATATTTATGAAATCTTGTGCAAATAAAAAATATGAACGGAGAAATCGTTGAATAAATATATATTTATAATATTATGCAAATATGTATACAGATCACATTTATTTTTATATGAGATTGACAAAAATAATGACAAACAAATCGAATGCGGTTATTAGATAATGTTTCCCATACCAAATGATAACGGAACTCAATATAGCATGATCAACCGAGATAACAACACATACAATTTCAAAATATATAATCATATTAAATATGAGGTTATTCATTGTCATTGTAATACAATTCCAACACCTTTTTTTATAAACCTGACAGCCGATGTCAAGGAAAAACAATTTCAGACGAAAACACAAAAAAATACATCATTATACATCCGCATATGATAAATAACCGAAATTTACAATACAAACACACCGTTTCATCAAATTCAATCTGAACACCGATATAAAAAAAATAAAACGAAACGCTAAACAAATTGGATTTCGGAAAATTTCGCATCTCGTACACAATACGATTCGGATTGACTGTTGTGTAATAGACGCAGAGGATTTGATTTATTTCATGTCATTTTTATGGCGGTTGCCAAAAGCGCGAATTTTCCGCTTCGGAATGTCAATATTTATGACAAGCGCGTGTATGTGCATTGTAATATATCGGAGTAATCTCCCGTCACCCTTTCCCAATACGGCCGTTTTATATTCGCGAAAATATTTATTCAGTCTGCTTCGAGGATAGGTAATACGAAATGTTCTGTGTGAGCGATGGGCGCCGAAATGGCTACGGTCCGTTCAAATTTTGGGAAATTTTCGCGCTGAATACAAATGAAGTTGGTGGCTTTTCAAAGGGCGTTTTAAAATTTTCCTTCATCGCATTACGAGCTCATTTCCACGCCGCTTTTCGGCGCGAATTTCCGTTCGCTTTTCGTAATTTTGCGTTAACGATGTTTTTAAAATAACAATTTCTAAAGCAATTCCGAGTCATCAACAATGTAATGAAATTTTAGATGAAAATCCTATTCGTATTTTATTATACAAACTAATTTTTGTTGTGATGAAATCTTATTATACTACCAACATGCAAAAAAACAAATCGAGTAATTTTTTCCAATACAAACGAAACTACGACTTTCACAACCTTTCGCCCTTCAAACGCAAACAAAACAAACATCAAAAAAGACCAATCTAACCACAACTAAAAATGCAAAATAACCACAAAAACAATGCATATATAAAAAAAGCGAAAGCGACACGCAACGTCTCCGCCGCCGACGTTTTGGCGCCAACTTTTCAAAAAGCATTCTCTAACGAAGCATCTTACTCTAAGCTTGGACAGGTGGAAACACCACGAGACGCACATGCCTCCAGCGACAATTCCCTTTCTACTCGCAAGCCAACACGGAACACACACACTGCGCAAACGTCGGGCTTCCGGCAAGCGTCACTCGGTCACAAGCTGGACTGGTTAGGGACGCACTTCGAGCGCGTTGCACAGGGCCGAGAACAACATGGCAAGGAGCGCGAGACGGTGTTGCCAGTGCGACGCCGCGGGGAGCAATAAGCGGGCGCCGGCCACGGTGAGGGCCGGCGCCCCTCCAGGACGGGCCCCCGCTCTGGGGGCCCCACCTGGGGGCTCCGATTGGAGCTGGTGTTGGGTGCGTTTTGGTGCTTGACAGGCGTTTCGATGCTGGGATGTTGTTGGTGGTCAGGGATCCGCAATTGGGGTCCGCAAGTTGTGAGGAATTTTGTTAAATCGGATGATTTGGGTTTTTGGTAAAGGTGATGATTAGCTTAAGACAATTTATGTGGGTGAATCTGAAACTCATACATACAAATCGGATAATTCTGTCAACGTCACCCTGCATCAAATTATATAAGCGACATCTAGACGTGTTTCCCTTCCACTTTCCTTTTAGAAAAACTGAACGTGGGGGTTGGTTGGGCAAACCCGTATTTCTCTGTCAGTAAAATTAAACACATTTATTTAATACCACATAATGTGTTAGTCGGTCAAAAGTCTGAACGTATTTATTACTGAATACATTGATGGGTGAAGCTAAACGTATCTTATTCAATCAGGTATACAGATCAAGGTTGTTTTATAGTTGTCGCTATATTGACATGGTGCTGGGTGATAGCATATTGGTCCCCAAGTCCGCCCACATAAACACTGTTCGTAAGCTAATTGTCAACTTTAGCGGTTTTTTTTTATAAAAAAAATATTTTGTAAATGGGCTTTTTTAGTTGATATCGGGAGTTCTTTTTGAGGTTTCGATTGATGTATCTTTAGAGTTTATTTTCACTGCGTCCTTCAATCTAATCTTGTTTATAATTGGAGGTCTGCAAATTGACTAGTCGAACCAAAAAGTATTCAACATTTAATTAATTCAAATTTTTTATACACCGGACATCAGATGTCCCATATAAAGGTGTTTGTTGATAATCTAAGCTTCATATCGGCGATTTATTGTTGTTCTCATTCTGTTCTCTCTTCAATGATTTGAACCAAGGAACAAGTGTTTGATCAAGTTTTGAATAAGTTTGCGTTTTGAACAAGTTTTTTGATCTTTTAACCAATTATCCACCTGATAAATATCATTATATGAGAGAACTTCTTTATTGTTTAATAGTCTAGTTAATATATTTTTTTAAAGCAAAAATTGAGAACTGATAAGAAAAAGTTATTTTTAAATAGCTGAATAATGAATGTATGTATTTTATGATTTGACATCTAACTATAATATCTCATCATTTAACCAGATTTAGTGCAATTCATATATTACTAAGGTTTATAATGATAAAGAATTTTTTTCATTCAATATTTGGTTACCCTAATACCCAAAACAGAATTGGCCTATTTATTTTTAGGATAGGGTTCATCGGAATATAATATCGTTAATTTAGTTTTACCAGAATTGATTTTTGATTACAATGTTCCTAAAACTTCTCGTTAAAATATAAATATAGAGATTTTCATAGAAATGGCTATTTGCACAACAGTTACGTACGAAAACCGTATTATTTTTACTTATATTACTCATTTTTATAATCTAACGATTCATTGTCAGTTAAGTATTCATTATCATCAGTAAGTTATTAAAAAAAATCATTTAACTATACAAAAAGAAAAAAAAATGAAGAACGTATTGAAAATGTTTATATGTATATCATATTGACATATTTGATTTCGTTACATATCCGTGCCGACGAACATTATTTTGAATTCGTATTACTATTCGGGAAAAAATCATGAATATTACATAAATTATTAGTCCTTGAAACGACTTTTGAATTACGAAAATATTATATATAATACAGACTGGACCTGACAAATCGAAAATTATTCGGTTTGTCGAGCATGTATTATAGGGTTCACGTTACATAGCTTAATTAACTCATTTACGGATGTAGCTTGTTTAACTTATTTGTTAACCTAATCCCGTACAGAATTTCAATGTCATTATAATTTTGATGCGTAGAAACTATTTTGCCACGACACGTTAGTAAAAGTACTAAAAATAAATTATTATTACATAAAAAACAATTATTTAATAATATTTTTGAAACAGCAATTCTTGAACTTTTAGATCTATTTTTGAAAGTTATAAATTTGGCAACACTGAATAGTAGGAAGTAATTATCTGAAATATCAATCTTTTCTTTATTCACATATATAGAGATGAGTGTCTAATTCTTCGTATAATCAAATTAATTTTGTAAGTTCAAAAAGATATTTGAACTTTACGAATTCATCAAAATCTATTGATTTATTTTATAGAATCACAAAAAATTCTAATTCATTGCCAATAAAACGCCCGCTGAAAGCGATTTTATCGATTACGCATACATTTATTCACGTCTTAATAATTAAAGGATGAACATCAAAAACATTCTACATAGAATCATCACCGAGAAAAATTCATTGACTAAAACCCACCGAAAGATAAAAGACCATTTACAATATCGATATTCGTAAATAGAGTTATAAATATTTCTGAAACCACCGTCATATAAATAAAAGAGAGAAAATGTTTTTGTTTGTCTGTCCGCCTGTTTGTTTGTCTGTCCATCGTGTTCCTTTATAACCAAGAAAATCAAAGTAAACCGAGACTTCATACACGTCTATCAGCTATAAAAAGAAACCTATATATGAATTATTTTAATTCATTGATATTCCAACGACCGATATTAAGCGGCTCAAAGCAATTAAGACTGTTTCTGATGGTGCGACATCGTCCAAGATTCCTCATCGACCGAATATGATATTTGCTTTAGACTTAATTAATTGTGTTTGACATAAATGTGTCTTTGGTGCTTGGCACATCGTTATCACTTGTCAGTGGAATTATATATTGTCGATCGATGTTGTACTTAAGGGTATATGCTGCTTAAACTTTTGGTATTGGTGAGAAGGTTCAAAATAAATTATAAATAATTGATTTCATGTTTTGGAAATATGATAAAAAAAATATGATTCACAATTCAGGGTTTTTATTTTTTTATTAAACAGATAAAATTTTTAGATAGATATAACATATTGTAGTTGATGGTTAATTATTATTTTCTTAATCTTGTTTAATATGTTGTAAAAAAAATATTGATTGATAGCTAATTTGTATAGCGTAATAAATCTGTTTTATGATGGCTTCATTTTGTTGCTCATAATAAACTTGTTTTCAATTTAATAACACATAAAATAATCGTATTTTTAACATATTAATAAATTCATTTCACATCTACCTAATAAGCATTTCAATAGAATGCACGGTCCTACTTTCAAACATGAAAAATTTGAATTTCGCGAAAAGAATTCACATTAATAGCGAACAAAAAGACATCATTAACAATAGAAAAGATGCATTTAAAAAATGAAAAAAACAATTTGAGAAACGTTCATCTCGCATAACTCCCGTGCCAAGCAAACGTAATACCAGCACATAATCCACCTTCGATTTTCTAGAAGATCTCGCAATAATTCGACGGCGCATTTTCATTTGTCAAGACTGTCTGTCTGACGTCTCCGACCATCTCTGATGGTCTCGAAGAAGTGTCTTCGGAGACGGAGCCAAGTCGAACGAGCTCGTGACTTGCAATATGCGAAATAGTTTCTAAATAGGATAGAAAGTTCGCGCTCGGATCGCCGTCTATTCGAAGTTTTCGTTTGAAAAAAATATGTTTTTCTCAGCCCAAAAATGCTGAAATTTTTTTACGCGTTTCTATGTGTTTTGTATGATAAAGTATTTTTTATGGTGTGCTCTTATTGTTGGAGACGATTTTCATTCAAATAAACAGCAGACATATACAAAAATAATTAGGTGTTTCTTAAATGAAATTTAATCTACGACTTAATTTTTATATCAACTAAAATTAATGGAAGAAAACTTTTAGAGATAACGAATTTCAAAAAATTTATATAGAACACAAAAAATAACATTTATTTAGTGAAAACAGCTATATTTGTTTATGTTTCAATCGTATTGATTCGACGAAATGCGGTTTCACCGAAATTCTGTTGTTGTTCTTTTTTCCCACACAATACGTCCATTTTGAAAATTTGCCAATTGTTGTTTTCGCTACTTGCACATTTACGACGTCGATTTCTCAAATGCACATTCTCGTACTATAAAAATATTATTATGGGTATATGCGCTCACTATATATTTTTTCTAATCTCACAAAGTTAATGGAAGGAAAATTGGCAACGGTTATGTTGCCCACTTACGATTAGAACTGAACGCTGAACTAAACTCATTATTTAATATGAATATGTTTATCTTATGTTAAACAAAAAAAATCGTTCTAATATTTTTAATGAATTTTCAGATATTTTTAATTTTATTGTAATTAAATTTATCATGTTTTTAAATCTATTTGATTGTAATATTATTTTATACAAATATTTGAAAAAAATCTTACACTAGAAATGTGAACAACCTAAGCTTGCATTCAATAAACTCTAGTTTGTATTTAGTCTTTTCCATCATCACAATGATACAGTTTTAATTTTAAAGCATTGCAATACAACACTGTGCCAACTGAAGATATAAATACAACTTGAGTGAAAAACAAACGTAAAAAAGACAAATAAATTTGAAATCTTCCGAAAAATGTCACATGCAAACAAAAAAAAATTATATGTTTGAAAATTACGATTTTTATGTTTCGATGTGAAATATAATATGTTTAACAATAAGTTTAAATTTTATCGACGTAAAACATAACTTTTTTTTTATTTTTAAAACATAAAACTATTTAATTGTTTTAACATGCTCACAATTTACATGTTTTAAAGTTTAATTAAATCTATTTGATAAGAACAATATGAGTGGGCGTTTTCCGGTAAATAAAAGCCGATATGAATCATTTCGGTCATGAAATCAGTCATTCTTTATACGTTCCATTATAAACTACCGTTTATTCCAATATGTCGATTTTCAAGAAAAGCAGTACTAATCGTAAAATGTGAGACATTTCGATTCATGAACTTTATCTCTTGTAAATAAAGTTTCATCTTACTCAAAAGACGATTTAGTGATATTTCGTAGCATTATTTTGCATCATATCTATTTTTATTTTATTTTATCTGAAGTTTCTTAATAAAAGGCGTATTAAATAATATTTCTCCTATTTCAGCGATGAAAATAAGGTGACCAACGATCTCGAAATGCAAGTAAATAAATCCGACGAAACAACTTCTTTGCACCAAGATGACAGTGAACCAAAAACCTATCAAGATCAACTTTTATCAGCTTTATTCAATAAAGATATAGATCATTTCAAATACATACTGTCGTCTGGAAAAGTCAATGCTGATTATTACTATACTGATCCAAAGGATGGCATTCAAAAAACGTGCGTCGATATGGCTTGTTCTGAACCAGGATACAGTGAATATGTTGAATTATTATTGATCCATGGTGCAAACGTCAATAAGTTTAACCCATTTTTGAAGAAAGTTCCATTATTTTTTGCCACTGAAACTGGAGACATTGGTACTCTAAGGGCTTTATTGAGCCATTCTAAATTGAGAGTAAACAATGCGATTAATAAAAAAACTGCATTAAATTTGGCTTATGATAAATTGAATACAATCAAAGATTTTCCGTGTGAAACTTTCGAAATTCAAAAATACAAGAAAATAATAGAAATGCTTACCAAAGCCAAAGCAAAAGTATTCAATGAAAATATGAATAACTTGATTCTTGAAATGGGAATAGTTAACGCGATGGTTACTACTAATCTTACCCAACGTGTTCAAATAGATATGCTCTCATTAAAACCATCTGTCGAACGTGATGACTTGATTTTCCTTTTAGAAAATAATGAAAAAGCGTTTGTAAATAGGTTTGGAGAATATGTGAAAAGTGAAAATTTAGCAAAAAAGTTTTCTTTGCCGGAGGAAAAATATGTACTTTTAGAAAAGGCATGTGAAAAAGGTTTAGCTCAAGCAGTAAATATTATTATAAAACATGAATGCAGTGGTAAATCAACATTACTCGTCAAGAATGATCATAAAAACATCGGGGACTTGGCTGCAGTTGCTTGTCGTAAAGGTAATCATGAAATTTTGAAAATATTTTTAGAAACTAATACTAAATTCACAGTAAAGAGTGAATCTTTACTACAAATAACGATTAAAGCAAAGCATCAGAGTAATAACATCAATGAAAGTAACTACAACGAATGCATTAAACTATTATTGAGTGATGAACAGGAACTTTTGAATATTAATTATTTAGATTTCTTACACGATACTGCTTTGCATCATGCCATAAGATATGGAGATGAAGAAACAGCAATGATGCTTTTAAGAAAAGGAGCAACGATAAATATTCTCAATGTATTCGATGAATTTCCAATATCTAAAATATCATCTGAATTGCTTCATGAGTTTTTTGATGAGTGCATAAAATTGAAGACAAATAATCGACTCTTTCAGGAAGAAGATGAAGAGATTGTATTTGATTACAGATTTTTAGTACCATTAAATAGGACGAAGAGTGAAAATTTCATAGAAAAGCCTAGAAAAATTAATGATATTTCACAAGAATTTTTTGTACCAGAAACAGAAGTTTTACTATATATGTCGGAACAACCGAGATTGAGAAAACTCTTGGAACATCCGTTGATAACATGTTTCTTATTTTTAAAATGGCAACGTATACGATATTTTCATTGGTTAAATACTGTTTTTTTTGTAATGTTTTATTTATCGATTATGTCGCAAGCAATACTCGGTACTCAAAGTGAGCATATATATTGGGTTCATATCTCAACTCAAATTTTATTAGGAGTTTTAACATTCCGAGAAATAATTCAATTTCTCATTTCTCCGAGATCTTATTTTTTCGAAAAAGAAAATTGGTTGGAGATTTTTTTGATTATAACATCATGGACAGCAATTTATGGAACAGAAGACCACAAGCGACAACTCCTATCCGTAGCTATAATGCTTTCATCAATAGAACTCTTTTTTATGGTGGGAAGATATCCACGATGGTCATTATATGTGGAAATACTGCGTACGGTTACAGTAAACTTTTTGAAATTTTTTCTTTGGTACAGTTTGGTTATAATAGCATTTGCTTTATGTTTCTACATCTTGTTCAAAAGTGATGAATATAAGAAAAATATAACAAACATAGCATTCAATATCAGTCAAGATGATAACACAACTCGTCCGTTTTTCAGTATAGTACTTCAAATTAAAAAAGCAGAAGACGAAGATCCAGATTTGTTTAGTGGTCCAGGACTAGCCATCTTCAAAACTATAGTGATGCTAACATCCGAATATGATGCCAGTTCTATTAATTTTGATCAATACCCTTTAGTCAGCTATTCGATGTTTGTTATTTTCATATTCACGATATCGATAGTTTTGTTGAATTTATTAAACGGTTTGGCTGTCAGCGACATACAAAAGATAACTGCTGAAGCTCAACTGTGGAGTTATATTTACCAAATTCAAATGATTTCGTATTTTGAACGTTGTTTTTTGGGAAAAAACAGACTAAAGTTGCGAGTACCCAGATCTCCGGAATGGATACATCACAAAATTCGCGTTATTATCGGGAAATTATTTTTTAAGCGTGTTCAAAGCACTATATGTCGATTTCCAGGATATGAACCGAATTTGTTAATTTCTGTGAAGTCGGATGGTTCTATCGACATCGTTATGAGTAAAATTATGATAAATAAAAATAATAAACCTAAATGCATTTGTTGCAATAAATTGAGAATGTATTTTAGTTCCCGATTTAAGAAAATATTCAAGTCATCCACAAAACAGAATATATTGAATTCGGCAAGAGCTATAATAGATGAGAAATTGAAAGAAGTGGATGTTCAAGACAGAATTAAAAACAAATTGAATGTTTTAGAAGAAAATTACAATAATATGAATAAAAAAATTGAAACTATCAGCATTATATCGAAAAAATTAGAACACGTCTTAAATTTTACTAGTAATAAGCTGGAGGCATTAGAAGATCGAGCGATAATTTGTGAAGATAAATTAAGTGATACATGTCGGCATATGAAAGAATTGATTTATAAATTTGACAATTCTTTAAACATCATTAAAACTGTTAAGTCAAGGAGGCGATCATTATCTGAATAAATTACGGCCGTAGCCAGGACTTTTTTTAGGGAGAGGTGGCAAAACACAACTTTTATAGGTATGTATGTACAAAAATGCCGTTTTTCTTTCAACTGAAGTGTAACACGTGTGTAAATTCAAGGCGTTCAAAAATTTATTCTGACAAATCGCGGTTGTGTGATACATCCTGAAATAATTCTTATAATTAAGTAAAATTTGTAATTATTTTTTTAATTTATGGAGAGGGAACGGCCCCCATAGATCTTACCCTAACTAGGTACGGCTGTAGAATGAATGTATTGACACGACTCCATTGTATTAAAAATCATATTATTTCAAATAATTGATCAAAAATGTTACATTTATTTTGATAAACAATAAAAACTCATGAAAACAATTCGAATTTTTGTTTATTTACAATAAAATGTACTGGCAACACACAATATTTTTAAGCCGGTTAACACCATTCATCGTGGACGAAATTGACAGCTGTGGCGTTTACCGGGGAACCCTACACCATTTTTTTTTTAAAACGTATCGCAATGCTGTTAAACTAAGCCTTCAGTCAAAAAATTGTCATTTTTCATAATGCTCGAGACGTTCACCGATTTTGGTTAAATGGAAGCGATGCGGTCATCTGCATTTGATGTTCAGTGAAAGTAATCTTGTTCACTGGTGTTGCACAATCCATTCGTTTCATCACATATTATAAAATTGGTGAGTCCATTTTCTCTTCTTTTTACGCAGTCATCCCATTTTGCTTACGGTCAGTGTTTTGTTTAAGGGTTACGATGAGATTTCCGATAGCATGTTATGGTAAATGGAAGAGCAGACGAACATTATTCATTTGCACTTGTTTTCTCACGATTGTTGTGTTGTGGATTAATGTTTTTCATTCATCTCATTCCACTCACAAAGATACATCTTGGGGTGTTAACTTAAAGTATTTATATATTCTCATTTGTATTTGTATAAATGTTTAATTATTTTAAAATACTAATTGAAATTAATTTCAGATTGACTGCAGATCAAAAAGAATGGCAAGATTCAAGAGGTATGCGTGTAGTTGTCGGTCATTACATTGGTCCTTCTGTCGATAATGCTACTAAAGGTTCTGATTTGTGATTTCAATTTATTATTTAAAAGAAAAAATAAATGATTCTTATTTTTTTCCTTTGCAGAAATGATAAATAAAAATTATTTTTCTCCTGACAAAGACGCTGGGCATGATGGCCGACCTGTAGAAATAGCTCCAAGAGAATTGCATTTAATGCGTCGTTTATTTCCTTTACATAGATTCAACTTGCTAGCTAGTGATCGTATTCCTCTAAATCGCACATTGCCAGATGTTCGAAGGCCAGTGTGAGTTGATAAAAATATTAATAGATTTATTTTTATAATATCCTTTGCCTATTTTAATTATTTTTATATATAGATGTAAAACAAAAGTGTATCCTGATCTTGAAACACTTCCCAAAGTCAGTGTTATAATAGTTTTTCATAACGAAGCTTGGTCTACATTGTTAAGAACTGCCTGGAGTGTTGCGATTCGATCTCCTAATTCGTTACTTTCTGAAATTATTCTCGTTGATGATGCCAGTGATAGAGGTAAATATTTCAAATGAAAATTATAAATATATTTTCGTGGATAAAAACCCGAATTATACAATAAATCTGTTTTTATTTCAGATTACTTAAAAAATGAGCTTGAGAAGGCAGTACTAGAATTGCCAGTTACTGTACATATCATACGAATGAAAACAAGAATTGGATTAGTTGGAGCTAGGCTTGCAGGAGCAAAAATAGCAATTGCACCTGTATTATTATTTCTGGATGCTCATTGTGAAGCTGCACCTGGATTTTTGGAACCTTTATTAGCACATCTTCAAATTAGTCCTCACAGTGCTGTGTGCCCTATTATAGGTTTATATTTTGCTAATGAAAAATATTGTATTCAATCAATGAAATATTGTTTCAAATTTCCAAATTAATTTTAGATATTATAAGTGATGAAACCTTAGCATACATCAAGAGTTTTGAATTGCATTGGGGTGCTTTTAATTGGAATCTACATTTTCGATGGTATACTTTGGGAAATAATGAACTACAAATCAGAAAAAAGGATATGACAGCTCCTTTTCCATCACCTGCTATGGCTGGAGGACTTTTTGCTATCATGAAGGATTACTTCTTTGAGATTGGTTCTTACGATGAAGAAATGAAAATATGGGGTGGAGAAAATTTAGAATTATCTTTTCGGTTGTGGCAATGTGGAGGAAAAGTAGAAATAGTGCCTTGTTCACATATCGGTCATATATTTAGAAAATCTAGCCCATATTCATTTCCAGGAGGTATGCGAGAAATTTTATCTTCAAATTTAGCACGAATGTCAATGGTTTGGATGGATACATGGGTTGATTTTTTTTTTAAGTTCAATCCTGAAGTTGGAGCTCAAGCCAAAGGTCAAAATATAACTCAACGTTTAATACTTAGAGAAAAACTAAAATGCCAAAATTTTGAATGGTATCTAAATAATGTGTGGCCCCAAAATTTTTTTCCCAGTGAGAAAAGGTTTTTCGGTAGAATTAAACATATGTCAACTGATAAATGTATGAAAAAACCTATAAATAAAGGTGTTCTGGGACAACCAATGGGTTCTGCCACTCTTGGCATTTGTTTAAAAGATGATGATTTGAATGGTATGTTTGTAATGACTGAAGATGGCATTATAATGACTGATGAATCTATTTGTCTTGATGCCCCACAAAAGGGTGAATTTGAAGGTGAAAGTAAGGGGAATGTTAAAGTAATGGGATGTAGTGGATATCCTCGTCAAAAATGGGTTTACAAAAAGAATACGTATCAATTAAAACATTTTTCTACTGGTCAATGTTTAAGTGTATCGTCTGTATCTTCGGAATCGACACCACTTATACTGCAACCATGTTCATCTTCAAAGAATCAAAATTGGGAATTAGACCCTGTATCATGGAAGTAATTTTAAATCGTCAATTATAAGAGTTCGTATTTCTAATATTAATTGTTTTTCACGTTATATATTTAGATCTGACTTATTTTATTTATTCAAAGATGCATTTTTTTTTAAACATTTATAGAATTTTCAAGTTTGACTTGCAATACTGTGATATAGAATTAAGTGACTTTGTGATACTATACAAGAATTTTTAAAAATTATCATATCAATACTCTTTCTATATGTCTTCTTTATTATGATCAACTTTTAATGTGTATTTTATATTGTTTTTAATGAATACTCTTTTATTTTATTTTTTGTAACAAATTGTTTTTTTGTGTATCAAAATTTTCATCTATGTATGTATTTAATTTTGATTTTAACATGAATTTCACTTATATGTATAATATATACATTTACTAGTCTCATAAGAATAATATAAAAAATTAGATTTTCGTGGTTGTGGGCCTTTGTGAATTATTTCGAATATCTTTGTAATTAATACAAATAATTCATTATTCAGTGTTTTCAAATTGTGTAATTTATGATTATTATTCGCACAAAAATATATGTTTTTTTTCTTAATTAGATAATTTTTATTTTCACCTTGCTTTATAATTATTTATTTCAAAAATCATATTATTTAAATAGCTATTTTTTTTATTAAATTTTTATTTATTTAAGCATATCAATAATAAACTTACTAGAACGTACGGAAAATGTATAAATATTGGGGTAGATCCGTTACAGTTATCACTATAACAATAATCGCATTTGGCATTTTTTTTGCCCCTTGAAACTTCTATACCTCCTAATATTTGACATTGATAATCCGCGCTAATGTAAACAGAACAACCCTTTATTATATCTGTTGAATCACCAACTACAAAAATAAACGATAAGAGCAACTACCATCATTTTACGTTAATATATTATTTAAAAGTTTTACTTACGAACATCTGGGTTTGAAGCTGTCATCTTGAGACAAGCGTATTCTGGCCGTACATTGGGTGGGCTTGGCAAAGGGGATATTGGGCTGCCGAGCCAATCAGTTGTAATGAGATTTTCTAAATTACAAGTGACTTCTCTTGTCATTCCATTTAGTTCTCTTTCATTGCATTCTCTGCAGCGTTGTTCTTGACATTTTAGCGAATCGCCATATTCTATCGATCATATTTTGATTAATAAATTATAGTTTTTGATTAATATTTTAATATTTAAAAAATATATTTAATACCACAAATAAGTAAGAAGAATAAAACTGAAAAATAAATTTGTACGTATTTCATTGTGATTTGTACAAGTAATTCTTTTTCACTAAAATGAACAGTATATTTCCTTACTGCATGTAGAGTGGTTTTATCTTTAGATAACTTAAGATAAGGATGTGTAAATATTGATAAAGAGAATAATCACAAACCTGAAATGATGGATGTTATTCGGATAATACTATTTTGAAAATCGATGAAAAAGTAACTACAATGAGCACACTTGTATCGTTTATTGATTTTAGTTAATTTCAACAGTCACCCAACATGTTTTTTTTTAATTAAAGAAATACATATGCTGAAAATAATTATAAATTATATTTATACAAAATTCTTTAATGAAAATTCAATAGCCTTCAAAATTGAAAAGCACTTATGTAGAAGGTAAAAATATTTACAATTGCAGTGATAAGCATTCAATGTGTCAATTTTTTTAACAATTTATATAACAGCTCACATTCAGAATTGTTTAAAGTGTAAAGTAATTTAAAAACAACAGGTGTAACTAGTTAAAATTATTACAATGAAAATTTTCAGTTGTAGTTTGTAATTTTTTATTATAAATTTTATAATACTTTAATTATAGAAATATTTTAAGATAGAGAATATGGTCAAAATAGATAAAGATAATGTTGCTGTATGACCAACAGCGCCATTACACATATCTTTTTCGCAAACATCACAGGAAACTTGTTCTTTATTGTTACTTTGTGATGTGATTTTTAATGATGCACACATGGCGCTGGCTTCTGATTTCAATGAGCACCCCCTGATATAATCCATAGAATTTCCAACTAAAATCGAAAAATTGTTTTGTTTATTAACATAATAAAATTTATATTGCCTATGTATATAGGTGGATTTGAAAAAAATACACTATTGATTATACTTAATATGCAAATATACAAAATTGAATTTCATAAACATTTTGAAATCAAATAACTAACCTATATTTGAACTTGATGCTTCCAATCTCAGGCAAGAAAATTCTGGGTCTTTTATGTCATAATTTTTCGGTTCATTATGTCTTGATTTGTCTAACCAATCAATAGCAACTAAATTTCTGAATTGACACTCGACTTCTCTTAATTCTTCTTGCGAATCCTTTGCACATTCTCGACATATCTGTTGCCAACATCGGAGACTGTATGCCCCTAATAAAAATATGAAAGTTTAAATAGAATGAAGAACAAAAATATATTGAGAATTTATATTGCATATCAAATGTGATATAATACATTACATACATATCACTTTTATTTTTTTTTAATTAAAGGAAATTATCACCTTGTATAGCAAACAAAATGAGGATTGAAGTTGCAATAATTTGTCTCATGTTTGATTTTTGGCTTCACAAGAAGGAAAAACAAAATATTTGAAAGACGTGCACTAGCAGCAACTGCCTCGCCTAAACTGATAAGGAAAAATTATCAGCCTACCATATAAATCTTCAGGAAAAACGTTATCGAAATTTTATCTATATACATATTATACAATTCTATAAATCGATGAGTATACCTATATTTTCTAAATTAATAGTAAATCGTCGAATTTTAAATTCCATTAAAAATATTGGATTAAACAAAAAAAACTCGTGAAAATGTATTCTTACTGATCGTGAAATCTGAAAAAATTCTATAGAATATAGAATATATTATAAATTATAGAAAATAATATTATATATACTTATTATATAGAATATTATTAATTTTATAGATAATTATAATTTTCAATATGACCATTTCGAAAGTTCAATAAGCATTGTTTTGAATGTTGTTTAATCATTTTTTTCTAATATTTTTTTTTTCATCAACAATTTTAAACTAAATAATTAAAATTATGTACTATATTGACTTTCTTACTTAAAAAAAAACTACTTCCATATTAATAAATTACAAATATAAAAAACTTGACGACATTCTAGAAATTATTATTATATTAACACTTTGACGACCGCAGACGCAGCATTGGCGTCTTTTTTTTGTTCAAACGACCGCAGACGTCACATTGGCGTCCTCAAATGCGCACAAATTTGCTATTCGAAAAAAACGATGATTTTCTACTTACAATTAGGTACCGAAACTTTTAAAATCTAATTGATGAATTAATCGTGAATTAAAACTATTTGAAGTTCTTATGTTTGTGAATTGTAATAATTATACAATGTAATAAAAATAAAAATATGTCAATGGTGCGACCCATAGGTGTTTATGCTCTTGATTCGTGTGTGTTTTATTGTTGGTCCTAAAACGAATATGAGTGGTCAGTGATTCTAAACATTTTTTGTTTAATTATTTGAACGTATTTCTAGATTAAATTAATTTAAAAAAAAATTGCTTTTTATTTACACGTAAACACATTCACAATGAATAATTTCTGAAAGTTTCGTTAAAATCAATAAATTGATAATAAAGTTACAACAATTTAAGTAAATTGCGCAAAAAAGGATATTTTTTGTAAAAACGTGCGGTCGTTAAGGTAAATCCAGCAGCCATTATTTCCGGTCGGTAAAGTGTTAAGTATCATCGAACTTTAAAGTTTTTCTTTGAATTATTTGTAATGATAAATAATGTGCAATATTCCACGAAAACCTTTTGAATTATTTTGAAACCAAATAATATAGTGATTTTTAGTATTTATAGATTAATTTTATCTAGGTAAATAATATTTTCCGACATTGATAAATGTCTTGTATATCGCTTATTTACATTAACTAGCTAGTGAGTTTCTCCATTATTCGAAGGGTTATAGACGATTCGTTTGTTTACTTTAGATATACTATTTCGAATGACGACTTGAATTTTATAAGTTATACAGCAAGGGTTTATAAAACTTTAATATTTTTCAAAATTACAATGACGTTTCAAACTTGACCTTACCAGTTAACCCATATGCAATTGATTTTATTGATGATTTTTTGACTCACGAGGCAGATAAACTTTCTGCTTTGCAATAGCATAGATGTTTCCCGATCACAGTGACGAACTATTAAGTCTTCATATATTCGTCTATTTTATTTTCATCATAATATTCCGATTCCATTCTTTCTGACGATGAGTTTAATTATTATATTAAAAACAATCTCGTTATTACATTTTTAATTTAAAAAATAATTAACACGTCAAATAATTATACACAAAGTTTCTTTCGTAGTATGTTAGAACTATCTAGTTGAAACATTGAAAAAAGAAACTACTATTATTTGAATCTATCTAATGCATCGGCTTCTATCATTACTAGATAGATATGATTTAGAATAAAAAAATAATGGTTTCATTGTCAGTGTTAAGCTTCTCGAAAATTGAATTTTGCCTTTTCGCTGCCAACTCCGCACCCATGCGTCCAATACAACCGAGCCTAGTGTGCCAACAACGCACGGGTGCGTTTCGTCGAATTTCCGTACTAAATACGAAAAATTCTATGTTTTCTTAACGACATCTCTTCAAGGAACATCCTTATTAAAAAAAAGGTTGAATAAAAATGACTATACTTCAAGCTTTTTTTATTTTTATTCCTTTTTAAGCTTTGTAAACTTCATATTGTGTGAGTCAAGTATTTATTTTTACATGTTTTAATATCTTGAAAATCTCTGGCCTACAGAGCACGATCGTAAAAAATACGGCTGGCAGCGAATGTCCAAGTAATCGATAATAATAGAAACGTTTTGTTCTTTTGATGACGATCATGATGATGATAATGATGATGAAAAATTAAAATTGTTAAAAAAATACGTGTTTTGAACCCTGGGTTGGTGACCAGGTGTCCTCCTTTTGGAAATATTGTCCTCCTCTTGGAAAAATTGTCATCCTTGTCCTCCTTCAAATCAAATCTGGTTAAAGGGAAAAGAACACAAAAGTACACCGATGCTGAATGTTTTGAATATGCTATTGTTTTTTTTTGAAAAGTTTGTTTTCGTAAGCGTATTTTTTTTTAAAATATATGAAGTGAATCTATAGAAACACGGGAAAGAAAGTGCTTGTTTGAAATGGTTGTATTAGTATCCTCCCTCCCGTTTCACAGAAAAAAATTGAAAGGGCCTTTTTGTGAGAGAGGGGCCCGACTATGTTCATTTTTACCAGTGTCCTCCATTGATATTTTCAAAACTGGTCACCTTACATGTTTGAACATAAATACGTAAAAAGGCGATCGTAAGAATTACCTTGTTTAAACAGTGCAAAAGCGGATATGAACTTTGTACCGTTGCGTACAAGTTATTATCGTTTTTTGAGTCAATTGCGCACCGTTGGTTTAAAACCATTTCGAAGAAATAGTGACAAGTAATAATATTAACAATTACATGATTAGTTAAATATGATATACGATTATGCTTTTTAAAAATCGATGTAGAGGTAAACGTTCGGATTCTTATCGAGTAATTTGTGCACATGACGGATAGGTTTATACACCGATGATAATAACGTCGATTACAAACAAATGTACCAGGGTAGGGACAGCATGGGCAATGATAGAATTAAGGTCCCACCTAAAGGTGGGAATCAAAAAATTGTCTTTAGACTCATTAGAGTGTTCCCCTCCACGGAAATCTTTAGTAAAAGGCGAAAGATTTATACGTTTTGAAGGGAAACCAGAGTACTGTTGACTAGCATTTCAAATGCTCTTATAAAGTTTCAAGGACTCAAAAGGATATTATTTTCAAATCACTTAGTGACATCTACTAAAATTAACTATAAGCTGGTAAATAAATATTTTTCGAAATTCGATGAAATAACTAGTAATATATTATTAAAACAAAATTTTATGAAAATTAACTTAACTTTTTAATAATAATAAAGTCATATATAATTTTTTTTAAATATATAAACATACAAAAAACAATAATATGTAAATATAAAAGTACAAATACAAAGTGTTGAACCCGCTTCTGTAAGTTTACCAATAATAGTTTGTCAAAATTTTTATAGATGTCGCATTTTTCTAAATTCAAATATTTTCAGTCATTTTATTTTGAAAAGTACCTTATGTATTTGATAACTCTTTACTCAATTGTGGAAAAAAATATCTTATTGACATTTAATTCAAAATTTTACATAAATGAAAAATTTATTTTATTTATTTCATATCGGAGAAAAGAACAGAGTACAAAAAAATGGATATGTATGTATGTATATGAAAACAAGAAAATGAAACATAGCCAGATTAAAATTAATCAATATTCAGATGAAACAGAAAAGCAAAGGGAAAATAAACCAAATTATTTTTTACAAACATTTTCAATCACATCAAATGATCCATCAATTCATATTGAATACTACTAGGTACACGATACTTTCTCACGTCCTTCATTGTCATTTTAACAGAATAAACCGGAAGGAAATTCAAAAGAAAAAGAGACGAAATAAAAAAAAAACCACAAATGAATAAAGAAAATCAAAAGATCGAAAACTCAGTTCGAAAGCTTTACGAGGGCATTTTCGATAGCGACCATTTTTTTATCACCTCGAACCAAGCCGTCAAGGAATTCGTTAACGATGCCTTGTGGACACGAGAAAATCGACGGAAAATTTACGTAGACGCGTGTACTTTCCGAATAAAAATAAATAAAGGAGATAATTAAGCGACGAACGAGATGAAAATGAAAAAAAAATAGCCATTCGTTGCGGATAAAAGGGTTTTCGGACACGAAACGACCTCACTTTCTCGCCCGCTCCAGATTGTTTCAATTAAACGCGTCAATAATATACTGTGTTGTACAGCTGATGGAAAAAAAGTGGAGGTGTAATGTAACATGTTAGCGCGAAAGTGCAAAATGGACCAACGATAAGTGGTTGATTTTT
Organism: Hydropsyche tenuis; assembly: GCA_009617725.1. NCBI lineage: Eukaryota > Metazoa > Arthropoda > Insecta > Trichoptera > Hydropsychidae > Hydropsyche > Hydropsyche tenuis. The sequence continues at coordinate 5,827,972 of VTON01000004.1, forward strand.
TTTATTAAGTTCGTTTAATTTTTAATTGTATGTGAATCAATTGTTCTTTTTAATTTTCGTATCATGTTTTGCGAGAAAAAGTTTAATTCATAGTATTTGAAGATGAAATTTTGAAATGCGATTTTTTTCATCTTTGACATAAATTCGAATGAAATTTTTGCATTTTTCGAACAAGAGATGATGTTGAAAATAAGCGTCCTGTAACACGTTTATGAACCCAAGCGAAAGTAGTAATGTTTAAATTGCAATAATTATGAATGATAATACAAGTTTATTTACAAGTCATTAAAAAAAATTGCGTACATTTAACATGTAACTTAAAATAATTTTTATTTTTTAATTTGATTTAATATTTTTTTTTAAATAAAATTTATCATTATTGTAGAAACTCAAATAATATTTTTTTATTTAAAAATCCGTTGAAGTTTTAGAAACGAAGAGGAAATTTACTTAAATTCCATACAACAATACGGCACAATTACCCGTGACGAAAAATAGCCATGCAAATTCGTAGCTGTATATAATCGAGTTTTCGACTATTAATATGCATCCTAATATTTTTTCAAGTATCCAAATATACCAATTAGTACTTCCAGTATTTTTTTAAATTAATGAAACCCATAATATTCCTTATACATATTTTTAAAACGACGGTGACTACAGACTACACTACAGACTACTCGGCTATTACTACTATAGCGATCATCCGCTTCGAAAGGATTTTAACCCTTTCCCCTTTAGGAGTTAACCCTGCCCCTTTCGAAGCAACCACAACTTTCAAATAACAAAAAACTTCATCGATTCACTTCAAAAACACCAATCCCATCCCGAAACAATCCGCAACGATTCCACTGCCGCAACACCCGACAACAAGCACCCGAAGACGACAATGCCGCCCACGCCCGTTTGTTGTGCGCAATCAGGAGGGATATACCATCGTGGACACGGCTATATCTGGATTCGCCGATTCCGAATGCGAGATTGGCGATTCTAAATGCGACGATAACAGTCGCCATCGTTGACCGCTCTAGTAACGAACGATTGTGCGGGAGAGCGCGTGGCCAATCTTGCACCTCTGATTGCACTTTATGGCGACAAGGCTCTATTTCGAATGCTTGTCCTAGTCGAGGGTGATGTTATGGTGTGTTTGTGTGTTTATGGTGTGAGGTGGTCCGTTTGAGGCTGGGATGTGTTTGAAATTCGAACGAGAGGAAACTGATTGAATGAAGAATGAGGCGTTTTTTAAGTTATCATTATTATTGTATGTTGTAAGGTTTTTATAAAATTTTCCATTATGGAGGGAGATAATTCTTATAATTTTTATAAATACTGAAAGTACTTTTACCCCAATGTTCAGGTTATTCGAGCATTTATGCTATCCATTAATTTAATAAATGAGCCATAAGTTATTTACTTGTAAGTTTGATATGTGTGTTTGAAGTACATATATAAACTATTAAAATATGAACATAAAGATGATTATAAAAATTAAGATATTTTAATGCTTAATGTCAAATTTGATTGGATGCTTGAAAATGCGAATTAATTATTATTTATATGCATAAACTGTTATTGGAAATTCGGATGTAATAAACAACCGTTATTATGAGTGAAATTAAAGTGCTCTGGTTTTTGTATAAAAATAATATTTTGACAAGTCGCTGAAGGCGATAAGGAAAATAAATTTTAAATTCACCACTGAACAAAATTAAAATATCGATTTCCAAAACGAAAATTAAATTGCTGATGATTTAATAAATGTATGTATTATGTAGTATTCTGGAACATCAAATATTTTTTGTCTTTGTTCCGATATAAAAAAAAAATCAAAATTAGACTAAATTCAGTCTATAAATTATTGATATGAACTATTGCATCATTCGGTAAGAAATAACTTCAATAAATGAAAAATTTCATAAGCACATGAACGAATTCGTCAAAAAAACCCGCATTATATCAAATCACTAATCCTAATGAATAATTCAAGCATACCAAGATTGTCACGAGCCAGGAAATAATCGATTATGCAAAAAACGCATCGTCACATCCGTCGCAGTGTATCGAAACCGTCATTTATTGTATAACGTCCTCAATTAAAATAAAATGTTACATTAAAAAAAAAAATTAGCATATCGCGCGCGCAATTTCCTTTCTTCTGCTGCACACATGTGTGCGTTGCTTTGTCGACAAATGGATAGCTGATGGTCTGCGGTTGTTTTAAATGGACGCAGGTGCGATGTATATGCAGAAAAAAATGCACTTTGATGGCTGTTTTAGCACGTGTTCTTTGCAGTTATGTCGTTGTTGACACCTGGGGACGACATCATCTTGTGCGTCGGTGTTGAACGCCTTTGGTTTGCGTGTCGGATGATTTGAGGTCATTTTGTTTATTTCTATTTATATGTTATAAGTTTGTTTTGTTTATTTTTTTGCAGGATTTTTGAAATATTAATTTTATTAATTGAATCTTTGAGATATTATGGATTGGAGTTCGTTGAGAATTTTTAGTGATTGAAATTGCATAAATATTTTTACTGTATTCAAGTTGAATCAAAATTTGAGTATTTCAAAATTGATTGATAAAATTTTTATAAGTATAATTTTATGTTGGGTAAATCTTGATTTGGAAAGATTTACGAATTTGTATAACAAAATTTCCTTAATAGTTTATAATCATGATAAGGTTCATAATTCTCCCATAAAAGATAATAAACTATTTTCTCAAGGAATTCGTCTGAAAATGGCCAAACAGCACCCCGCTTGATAGGTTATCGCCATGAAAAAAGTACAACTTAGAATTAGTATGCGATCGATTAAAAAGAAAGGAATTCTTTGTAGCGAACGACCAATGATGACCTGGATTATTAATTGATCAATTAACCATTTAAGGCTAATGTGGCAGGCTTCTGTTGAGACATGTTGAAACGTTAACCCTTCAAGTACAGCTCATTTTTTTCTAATATTTATGATTACTTGCTAGATTTGTAGCATGGGAAAATACTTAAGATTTTATTCTGAAATAAGCCTAGCTGCTTGAATACTGAAATGGATTTATCGAGCTTTTGGATTTGTAAAAATGCGTGAGTTGAATCCATATAGTATCGAAAAAGAATCATGTTTTTTACTCGAAACTGTTTCGAAAGTTTCAATGGGCCTTTTTATATCTACTTTTAAGTTAACGAGAGCAAAGTGTACATATTGTTTCTGAAAATACATACATACATATATATATATATATTCAGCCGAAAACTTTTACTTTTCGCATTGAGGATATAACAAGCTGGATGTTCCGTCCCAATTATTTGTAAAATTGTTCACGATATTTTTTTATTTAATCCCATTACAGCTTAAAAGATCCGAAAAGCTCGATATCATATTCTTTCTTCTTTATATTATTTGCATATACAAATAAGAAATGAATTGGAATATAAATAAATTGATTCAGATATACATACAATGTATGCATTTATTTGGCGATAAATTTAATATTTTATCTACATTGTTTCTTCTTCTTTTTAGAGAGAATAATAAATTTATAATGGAATATACTATACTATACATAACAAAATAACAAAAAAAAAATGGAAGAGCTTATATACATATGTATATATTTTTTTATCTTTCAAATAAATCAGTCAATTAAATTTTATTTTTCTTTTAATTCGAATGAATTTTGAAATAAGCTTTTAATATTTTGAAATACTTTTTTTTAAATTTTAACTACGTTAAATAAAAAAAACACAAATTATATAATTTTCACATTGTAAATGTGCTTATATTTTCAGTCACAAAATTCGATCATTGAGATCGGTACAAAACTTGTTCGAATACATTTTACCGATCTCGTTTTTTTTCGATCAATTATACAATGAACTCGTTCAATAAAAACAAATGGCCAAGTAAATATTGCAGACGAAAGCTCAAAAATACCTTTGTGAAACATGTCTCTTTGTATGTAGACCGTTTCGAAAAATTACAAGATTTACAGACGGATCTTATAATTGTCGATATTGTGATACTTTTTTTCGCTGAAATATAACATGCCTTATGTCCGGCAATCTAATAAATCAACGATATCGGGAAGGTAAGAGCGGTTCGCGATATTTTTTTGAACTTCTGTACAGTTAAGAGTTATTATCGACTCGTAACTCACTGTTAATTTTCCAGTGAGGTCGTAATTTGAAATGAAAGTTAAAAAAAAAAGATATGATAAGAGACGATCGCCCTTTTGCCCAAAGAGAAAAGGTCTGGAAGACATTTTGAATTGCAATCAATTATCGATGTAAAAACGCGTTCGGCTTTTAAGCGTAAAACCGAATGATAATTTTATCAATATGACATAAGTGTGTCGACAATTGTTTTTTCACAAATTTAATTCTCGTTGAAATTATTCGACAAAAAAATATAAATTTTTTTGGTTGTAAAAAATATGCAATGTAATAGAAAAATTTGTAAGTTTTCCTCAAACGGTAACAAAGTTACCGCAATTTCCCATTATACTGAATTACAATATTGCGTGATAAAATTGCCGATCGGGAGCTTTCACGGAAATGCAAATGGGAATATGTTTCGGAAATGCTTTCATAAACAATTTTTTAATGCCTTTTTAATTATACAATTCAAAAATATTCAATGGAGGTTTTGCATAATTGCGTCCACGTATATACATATAATACACACTGTATTTTATCTGTGTTTTTTATATAGTTTTTCGCGGTCTGAATGTTTATACGTGACACGACTACCGAACGCGATATTCAATACAAATTCCAGAAAATTCAATGAATTTCCACCAGTTTTTTTATTGTCACATAACCAATCAATTTTTTACAATTTAACATTTCAAAATCGACAACCCTACCACAGACCCTTCGACAACCTTCATCCGCGTTCCTCAGGCCACGGGGCACTCATAACACTTTGATAAACTCACTTTGCCGCAATTCGTATATCATTACGATATTGCGAATGTGTTTCGTTACAACAATATAATATATGCACTGAAACCTAGTGCTCTTTGTCATAGTGCACTAGCTGAAATAGGAGCGGGAACATCTAACGATATCTGCAAATCTTGCACATGCCCGTTTCTCTTTATTTGGTATGTTGTTTCTCACGTGTGCGTGCGTCCATTATTCTGAACGTGTGCGTTGTTTATGCCCGTATGTGTTAAAAATCCACAATAGTAATCGGAATTGTTTCAAATATCAAATCCATTATAATTCACGTTTTTTTTTTATTTTTGTAAAAATTATAGAAATGATGCAATATGTGCAAAACCTTGACATATGACTCCCCGAAAACGCATTGCGATCGAACCGTATCATAAATCAAGCCATTTGTTTTATATTCATTTTTATTTCAAACACAAAACGACCAAACTTTCAGCACATATCACCTACTTACGAAATTCACCCGCAACATGAAAACCCCATAAACATTTCGATATGATTTTCGTACTTTATCGTTCTGTTATGTGAGCCATTGCGATCGTGCAGCTCGACGCCCCGCTATCGCGACGTCCGTACATCAAACTTACGCCCGAGAGGGAAAAGCACGTTGAAAAGTGGACGTCGATGGCGTAGAAAAACGAAAACGGACATAACGGAAAATCCTCGGGTTAATAGAAACGTATCGACGTCCGAAGGCCCGGCAGCGGTTCGTGACGCAAACGGAACGTCCCATAAACTATGGTGGTGCTCTATTGACGTACTTTGGATTGTTTTGTAAAAAATGCATTTTTGTTTGTGTGTGTGTTGAATGTTGATTTGATATTGATTTTGAGTATTTTATAGATGGGTTTTGTTTCGAGTTTTGGTGTGAAGTTGTATGACGAATATGAATAATGGATTTATTTGAATCAAGTTTCTTTTTACACAAGGGATATTTTTATAGACTTCCGTGTAAAAAAATGTAGGGTGATCATTAAGGGAAGTCAGATTTACCGTCATTTTCATTTACCGATATTTTTTTACTAATTACTGGTTTACCGGAAATTTAAGTTTTAAATAAAAACCAGAAAAAAATAACGAAAAGCTGGAAAAACCGTAAAACCAATTACTTTCCCGAATAAAAAAAACAACAACACTTTTCAAAAATATTTGAACACATAATTTTTTTTAATTATTGGTAAATATTAAAAATATACCAGTAAATTACCGAAAAGTTTTTTGGGTTATTTGCCGTTAAAGATATCCCTAATAACCATATAAAAATTGGAGATAGGTTTCATTAGTATATTTGGATGGAATTTCCATCCAAGTATACTTTATAATGAATGTCTAACGTAGAGTAATTTTGTTTATCTTCAAAAAAGTCGAAAATTTTCATTTAATATAATTGTATATAGGTCTGTTCTAGATATTACCATTGTGAAAAAATAATACATTTATTTTTATTTTCACACCGTGTTAATGCGAAAAACAGCGTAAAAAAATAATCAATTCTTTATTTGAACCGAGTAAAAAGAGTTTTGGGTGTATATGTTGGATTTTTTTTCATTTTATTTGATTTTATGTTCTGGTTTATGATTTTATTGGCACATTTAATATCATTCCATTTATAAACACTTAATAATACGAGCCATCCATAAATAATTTACTGCGCAAAATTCACACTGGAGCGAGCTTAACATAATTGACTTCTAAGCTTTTAACGTTCTAACACCGCGGGCCTGCAACGCGTCCTCCAATAATTGTCCGTAATTGAGAGCGGTGTCCTCTCAAGACCTCCCAGATATGATCTAATGCAAATATGTATTCCATATCGCTGTCGGGAATAAACTGGTTTAACGGTGGATGGTAACTCCTTGCGGGGCGACGGGCGCTATAATTGGCCACCCACCGACGTCAACTGTTTTATATTATATAATGGCTGGTACAAGGTGAGAGAAAAATTCACCCGTGGCTTGAGTTTTGCGGTTGTTTTAATTTAAAAGAATACTTGTGGACGTTTACTGTAATTTCGGTGGGCATGGAATTTGAAAACGTATAGTTTTGTATAAAAAAGAGTTAAATTAAGTGAGATTTTCGAAAATTTATAAATGCTTTATATGGATAAAATTGTCCACATCTATATTAAAAAATGGTGTTGCTGTTTTTTTGTGTAAGGCAAGTTATTAAATGCGTTAATTTAATATTCAAATTTTGATTAGTTCCTTTGGTATTTACGATATTAATCAGTGAAGAATGAGATTCAATTTTCGCGAGCCTCGTATGCAATTCACGATGCATCGTAAAATTTATTCGTTTAATGAATTTTAGTTTTATTGCATACGAGTCATTAAATCGATGCTTAAATTTGAATATAATTTAAAATCGAAAATAGTTCTGATATACAGTGAACTTAATCTGAATAATTTCATAAATTTAAACAAACTTATTATTCACGATCATTCGATTAAGTTATTTTTTTTTTTTCGTTATCAACGATTAATAATATTTGAAACGAACAAATGTAATGATTTACTTCTATTTATTCATTGTTATGCAAATAAAATCAATATTATATTTATCAAAAATTTAAAAAATCATATTTTTAAAAAACATGCAATCAAAATGTTTCCAAAATTATGATGGAACAGATAACAGGTACCTTTTCCATCTATATTAATTATAATTGTGAAAACACCATAAATTGAATCTTTTACAAAAATTTTTGATATTCTATTACAATTAAACAATACACGAATACAGTTTCTTGCCTTTTATTGTCAGAGGATTTTCCAAGCCCTTTTTTAGGAGCGAACTCCTTTTATTTTTATGAAATCGAAACCGAACGATCCCGTTGCACAACATTTAACACCCATAACCGACCTTGAGAACCCGTTTCTCGAGAGAGTGGTCTTTGGCATCCTGGCCGATGATCGATGGCCGAGATCTACACACGAAAAAAGGAACGACAAACGCGAAAACGTAACAAAAAAAAATCTATTCGGTTTCGCAAGACGTTTGACATTCAACAAAAAAGACAATGGCAGTCAGTAGGAGGAGCGGGAAAAAAATGTCGCCCAGATTCATCATTCCTCGCGCCATTATGAATGCGATCTTCGCGTCGCACCGTGTTGTTTATTGTTTTTTTTTTTTCGTTTCGTTATTTATTATTTATTTATTGTTCGTTTACGCAACGTCCCACGTCGCGGTCGAATTTGAATATGGTTCGAATCGGACGAAAACGAAAGTTATTATTGAAATTATGCAACGAGAGCGTAACGGATTCTTTTGCTAGTAGCCGATAGTGTAACACTGCGTTAATGATAAATTAAACTGTTTTGAATTGATAAAATGGTGCGATGTTTATGACGGAAAGGATGGTGGTTTTTTTCTCAATATGGTATCTATCGAGAATTTATTCGCGTTTGTAAATTTGAATGTGATCATAAATACGTTTTACACCGTTTTAAATATCATTCTGTGAAGAGTATTTTCGTAAAAAAAAACCATTTCATTTGAATAATATGGACATAATTTTTGTAAAATGTTTTTTTTTATTGATTTTTCAAATTGACATAATTTGTTTGCATGTCCATGTTTCAAAAAAACAACGGAAGTCAGAAAATATGATGGTAAAAATGAAAAAAAAATCTTAATTTTTTGCATAACATTTGCATTTTGCATTTTGTAGAATTTGAATTTATTGACTCAATTCTTAGTATACGACTGAACAAATTTTCTTTCGATCTCCAAATTAAGACAATACATATCTCTTCAAGTCATATTTTTATTTAATAAAAATCTCATATATTTTATTCTAAAATTACATTATCAAAAAACAGCAAGAGAGTACCTTTCGACCATCGCGAAAAGGGTTACGCTACCATCGAACGGTGAGTTGCCAGAATAGCGGCATACAATCGCGTCCGACCGATTGGAGGCTTTTGTATTATTAGATTGTGGTCCAAATTGAAAAACGGTGAACGGCATTTTGGCAATCTTGGGCATGTCGCTTTTGTGTCTTGTACAAGAATACGGTGTCCGTTTTGATATAGGAATTCGAATGCGGACGATCTGGGTCAAAGATGATCATCTCGCGGATTGGTGTTGCCCAATCCTTTGTCGGATGTTGAGGTCGAATATTAATTGACCATGCTGGTCTTTATAATTGATTATTATTGAATGGTATAAGTGAAGATTTCTTTATTTTATCGCAAAATAACAATTGAAACTTGCAATTGTGTGTACGTAGGGTCTTTGCGCAATCGGTTCTGCATTTCGATCGATCAAAAAATTTATAAACGTCGATGGACAAGAGATTGTGGACGCTGCGTCTACGATTGCATTATTATAATTCGAGCTTTAATCCACCGAGTCGTACTTGCGGTTGATTTATTATGTAAAATCGATTTCGCAACGCTCTCTCATACGTATCAATTTGCGATCGCTCTCTGTCCCCTCTGCGTTATTAAGCATTCTGTATTTTTTTTATTCAATAATATTTAATTCAGATCATTTCTATGTGGCAGACACCGAAACGAATCCTGCGTTTGTTTATAACGAAACAACTTTTTATTCGAGTTTGACGAAATCGATGTGCCAGTGCGTGACAAATCGGTTTCGATTGGTTCATTTCATTTGCGTACGCTTTTAAATTCTTTATATTTTTTTCAGCATACTTTGACTTCGTGATTCAATATGTCATCGTCGAAATTATAAATAGTTTGAATAATAATAATTTTTATTTAATGAACCTCGATGAAAATATAATTTAACACGATTTAACTCTTATCTTCATGTCAAGATATATTCTTAAAATATATTTTTATGTTCCTTCGTCCCTCCGACGAACTTTTGGGTCACAAAGCTCGTTTATCTTTTCACGGACAGCTTACTGCTTTTGCGATATCTTAATTGGATAAAGTGCGTTACCTCTTATACTCGTTGTTCTTACAAATGTATGCCGCCATTGTAAATTAACGCACTACCTTGTATACTAAATTTGAGCTTTTGTAGATGGTAAATTATTTGCGAGAAAATAAAAATGGCGTATCCAAAAGAGTAAATCAATGATAAATATAAAATGATGTTTAAATTTAATTTAATAAATCTGATATCTTTCATCAATCTTTTCGATACCAGCCATTAACTTTCAATTTATCTCTTAATAACTCAAGTGTTTACTTTATTAGAGTCCCCTTATATGGGTAATACAATTACAATGCGTATGTAACATAAAATCAGATATTATATATCAGAACTTAATCAATCACATGTGAACGTAATCAATCGCATAACTTCACATAAACTCCAAATTGCGTAAACACATAAAATTATCATTTACATACGAAATTTTCTAAAAATTTCATACAAAAAAAATAAACTACAAAATCTAGTTTTAGATGTAACCATACATCTGACCACATTATAAATATATGCGGCCGGCAAATAATTACTAGTATTGTACACTCGTTATGCGGACGGGGGGGATTTTTTAATAACTTCTTAGTGCGCACGTCAAAACCAATTTCGCGTTGCTCAATATCATCGATTTTAGATCGAAGGCAGTTTCGTCACGATCCCAGCCCACTGTGAGCAATTATTGTTGTGTGTATTCGATTCTGGCGGATGCTGTTGCTAGATCGGATCGCAACATTGATGATCTGGACGTAAATCATCGCAGGATGTTGCGCCGAACCGGCAATTATGTATCGTTGCATTTTTGCTATGTGCGTATTTTTTTGTAAGATTCTCCGTATTGATCGGTGATTCGATCTCGATTTGATTCGAATGATTTTTGAAAATTGATTACGAACAGATTGTATCGGTTTGCCATTTAAGTGAAGAAAACTGTTGTGTTTTTTTGGAATTTAAATGTTATAGATAGTCAATACTCGTTAGTTGAGTTCCTATTGGTCATCGAAGCTTAATGATTTTTGGCACGACATGATTTTGTTGTTAATATCTTCAGGAACTATCATGTTTTTATCATTTCGTAAATGGAAAAGTTCAAGAAGAAAAAATACTTGTATTTCTAAAGCCAATATCGAAAAGGCTTTTTTTCTTTGAAGAGGACGTCATTTATCTCCAATGATTTATTTTCAGGGTATTATATTTGTAATTAATGTATCAAATTCAACACGTTTTTTAATCTTTATTCTATTAAATACCCAATCCTCTTTTTACGCGTTTTTTTACATGGTTTTTTTACACGGTTTTTAAACTTTAAAACGGTGTAAAAAAGTATTTTTATGCCAAAATAGTAAGATTCAGTGCAGGCCATACTATTATAATTATATGTATGTATGAAATTATAGTTACTAAATGAAAATTTTCTATTTTTTTTTGATGATTTTACATAGCGAAATTTTTTCACATTACACATTTTTAATTATATAAATTTGGTTGGAAGTTAAATTCAAATACATATACTGATGGAACCTAACTTCAATTTTTATATGGTCGCCATACATTTTTTTTACACGATAGTCTCTGGAAATTATCCCCCATGTAAAAAGAGGATGTATATTTTTACGCTGAAAACAGGATAAACATACTCATGATAACTATCGACACCATATTTTTTATCAGTATAGTACATTTATTATTTTTATAAATTTTCTACACTAGTATACTAATTTTCTAAATTTTAATCAAATAAACTACATTTAACAAAAAAAAAACAAAAATCATAAACAGATCAAAAATAAAATTAATTTCACAATCAAACGAAAAAACAGCTTTATATAATCCGAGCCCGAACACACAGCCCCAACAATTTAACCACAGGATTTAACACGTGTAATTTACTGTAATTCACAACAGTTACTTTCACATATTCGAACATGAATTGTTCGACTTCGCAAGGACTATGGTCTTTTTTGCAAAAAACCAGTCGCGATGCATCAACCGAATGAAGAGCGTGCATAATGCGCGAAACCTGTCGCCACTCGATCTCGAACCGTTATCGATTGTATCGAAATCGTTTGCCTGTGCCATGATGGTCAGGGTTTGTCCAATTAAAGCACCTGTTAAATAGTGTCCTTGTCCGTGTTGGGGAGATTTTCGCTTTTAAGGCGTTTAATTGGATCATGCAACGCGTCGTTGAACGTGTCGAAAATGCGTTGAAGAGTCGAGATTCGTTTCAGATTTGCATAGTTGAGATGATTAAAAGTGATTGAGTTTTTCGGAATTTGGAGAGAAAAAATTATGATTCTGAAAATTTTTATTTGTGTTAGAATGATTTGTGTCTACTAAAAGTTTGAGTAGTTAGAAATATGTTTAGGTAGTGTTTTATTTTATAATACTTGTATTAGATATATCAAATTATATGATCACATGTTTTTTTTTTTGATTAATTTTGAAGTCAATTAAAACCGGTATTCAAATCAGTATTTAAATTTTCAGTTCAGTCAACGAAAATTAATCATCATTGGCGAAGTCAATTAAGCAATGATCATAGCTTTATTTGTGATATCACAATTATTCTACTTACTGAAAAGCTTCGTATTTCTTTACCTACATATTAGTTCTTTTACGAAATTAATTCAATTACATGTTAATTACACCCACGTTTATTCCACTTAAGATAATAAGCCCCGAAGAACTTTATATAATTGACAATGTTTTTTTTTCGAGTTATCTTTTAATTTTTACCGATCACATACGTCATACACCATCATACAAGCAAAAATATATTGTATATGATTCGACAATTAAAAATTGAATTATATAGTCCTTGGATCGTTATATAAAAAAACGGATGTCACGATTGACGAAATATGTTTAAGAAGGCTCAAAAATCGCTCGATTTTCTCCTTTAATGTAAACTGGCTTTAATATCCTCCGGAAAAACTTTTTTTTACGATTCGTACAAGAAGACGCATGTCTTTTGATGATTGTGATTGATCACCTCAACTTGTCGGCATCCGATTGATCGGATCGATGTTCTGAATTCGTTTGCGTGAATAATAAAGCGAACACATTGTGCAAATGGAGGCTTTCTTTTCTTGCACTACTATCGAAGATCGAAGCTTTCTTTTTTCTCGTGCTTTACTTTAGAAAAAGATAAAAATTCTTCAGATAAATATAAATTGTGTTGAATTATATAACAAATTGAGATATATTATACTCAATAAATATTAAAAGTTGCGAGATTGAAATCAATTCAAATGTATATTTCCCTGATCTTTTATCGAAATATTCACAAACTGATTATGTTTCTTTGAAATTAATTAATAAAACGCAAATTTGCGTCAAACATGTCAAATTAATATTCAATTTACTTGAACGGTAACGTAATTATATAAAAGTAACCCGTTTGTATCCAACAGCACTGTTAACGAAATATTGCTCATAATTGAATTTCAGGCAGTTGTTTAATTCGATTAAGAAAATTTCAATTTTAATGTTAAAATCACATAAACGCTTGGAAAATAACTTGCAATTTTACGTCTTGTACGAGTTGAAAAAAGACCACTGTAAAGTATTTTAAGTGCGTAAGTAATTACGAATTACATTTATTGTTGAATGCTTTCTTTCAAGTTCCAATATGTTTGTTGGGCCCTAATTATGTTTTTTTTTGTTAATGTAGTATTTTTGTAAAAATAATAAAGTTGATGTTCGGATTTAGGAATACATACTTTTACAAATAAAATATAAATGAACAAATTTGACTTATATACTCGTAATATTATAGTATTAATTCTTGATTTGGAAAATATGGAATTGTCTATGTAAACTAATATCAATTACTAACGATTTCAAAACTTCGAAATTATAGCCAAGTACCCTACACTTGCCGTTTTATAACCCATCTGCAACGCTTCAATAAAGTTGTAAATGTAACGCGAATTACACGACTTGCGAATAATCAATTTTATATTGTACACACAATATAACACGGATTGCACCCGAGTAATATCATAAATTATAATTTAGTTCTAAAGCGATATGCTCAATTTATCGTCATGATGCCGATTAGCCGAAAAGGTTCTAAATTTCGCAAGGAAAGTTCGAAAATCGCATAAATTTGCCAGCGTTAAATTGTGTAAGCAGTTAAAAATATAGGGAAAAAAATGGATGAGTCGAATGAGCGTTTAAAATCCTTTTACTTTTTGAACGGAATTGTCTTTCACTTTTCAATCAATCTCTAATTGCAGATGACGAAAAGAAACATTGATGTAATCGAAAGATTGTTTCGCATGACAAATTTGTGGTCTAACCACAAAATTACAAGTAAAACGCATATGTTATTATATAATTTATATTGTACAGGATATTTGTAAATGTATTTTTTACATGTTTTAAATAATCATACATTTATTGGCATATAATTTTTAATTATAAATTTTTTAACGAAAATTAATGGAATTTTAATTGATACTTAAAGAACCTGAAAAATCTTTTGAATTTTTTAGTAATTTTAAAGAGTTTCATATTTTTTTACGTTTGGTATTCTGCTGGTACTTTGAGTAGCCTTTTTTTTTTCGAGAAAACGCTGCAATTTTGAGTCATAATAAATCAAAGTCCTGATTGAATTTAAATTTTATTCATTATCGAGAATTTTTGATCGCACGTAAATTTTTCTGAGATCTTAATCGCTATATGGAAATTGGTGAACAAAAAACGATTAATGATATTGCGATCCAATTATAGAGTACCACATAATAAATATTTTGAATGAAAAGTAAAGCATTTCATTTTTTAAAGGGAAAAAGATTCAATCAAGTGAAATTAAGCCATATTAGATCATTTTCAAATGGTAATTGTGCTCTATTAGATAATGATATTATTAAAAAAAAATCAACAAAGCAATAAATTAATATTAATGTGAAATATTTTTCAAAAATGTATCATAAATTTAATAAATATACAAATTTAAATCTTTATAAATTATTTATTAGCATTGCATCAACGGCACATGTACAAATTTGAAACATTCGGATGATTTATAAACTATTGTCACACGATCGCGAAAGGAGATCATAGAATGTCCAAAATCATTACAAATAAAAAATATATAACAATGACATCATTTGTGAAAGTACCATAAAATTAAAAAAAAAACACAACATATTGGTAATACAAGATATTATATGACCGATTAGTCACACTCGTAATGGATGAGCGGCGAAGAGTTATGTCACGCCGAATATTGGTCATCAAGAGCTTATCAAGAAATCGTCCAACGAGATATACGGTCTGACATGAAGACCAGATCAGCGATCAGGAAGTCCATATATCATATACTCGAAGAGCGTGTGGGGTATCTGGATCGGAACCTGAACGAAGATACGATATCTTCGCGGAACAAGGTATTTAATTAAATGCGGATTCGTTTTGCGTGGGCGTAGTGAAATTAGATTCGATTTAAAAACCGGAGAATTAATTTTGAATTATTGCTTATTGTGTGTGGATGTCGATTTGTTAATGGTGGTCGCATATTTTCGATTCGAGTGAATGAAATGTTTGTCGTGTGATTTAAAGAATGAAAATTTCGCAAGAATTGTCTCGTGATAATTTTATGGTCGATAATTTTGCCGATTATCGAACATGCCGGTTTTGAGAAGTGTCATGTAGAGTGGTTAGTAAATGTATGAGTTCAACCTTCATTAAACTGACACTAGTTTAAATTTTTTTAAGCTTCTCTCGGTTTCAGATTAACTTTATTCCGCAATAAAAATTTGCATAAGTTACTTTTGATAATATTTTTTTACACACAAGATGATCCATACATAAATATTGTTTTTCGTACTATACAAAAACTGTAAATTACCACAGCACATACATTAGATGAACCGCGCGCAAATCATAGTAAGATTTCGAAATCTTCCCGCACAAATTGAGCTACAAATATCGCATAATGAAAGCTATCGGAAAAAAAGTGAAAAGATATAATGTACGGCATGCAAGAGCGGCACTTTGTATACGAGTTAATTGTAGTTTATTTATAATAACACACACCTGATAGAACATTTATCATAGAATCCGACACATTAAGCGCTAAATAACCCCAAATCAAGCGGGGTCACGATTGAGAGGTCGAAATTCGCGTTTCCGCTCGATGACCAATGTTTAAGATGACTTATTGCAATGTTTATTGGTAATTTTTATGCAATTTATAGTCGCATAAATATGTTGCGTTCCGTACGAAAAGCCGTGTACTTTATATATTTTGATAAACGGTAATGACTTCATTTGTGTATCCATAAACAATGCAGAAAAAAACTGTTAATTTAAAAAAGAACAGAATCGACCTTCGAAAGGTTTTACCATCTCAAATAATTTACACGGGGAGTGAAAGTATCGATGCTCTAAATATATTCGAATCGAATTATATTGATTTATTCAGTAGACTGATAAATAAATAAATTAAAAAAAAATCTAAACGTCCGACCGACTATAGAAATCGATTTAGTATAGTTTATTAGGCGGGTTGGTCGTATCGACCTTGACGATTCAACGGAGTCAACCGGACAACCGTGACGTTCAGATTCCACTTAATCATTCTAATTATTGGTACTTTGACAAAAACTACGATCTAGAAGGTTGTACGAATCGATATGAATAACCCCTTGTTGTATATGTAGCTGTTTTGATCTTTAATTGCTATTTTGTCGAATTGAAATTGGCACGAAAGTTTGTTCGGGTATTTCATGTATGTCAATGCGTATTGTGCAGAATGATGCAAAAAAGTTAACTTTTCAAATATATAAAGTATATGATTTGTTTATTTAATGAAAATATATATACTTTTTTACAATTCAATTCAAACGATTTAACCCAATCTTTCTTCTAAGATGTTATATAAGAAGTTATAAAAGTAGAAGAATTATAATCGATATTTGTATATAGATTAACTTGAAAAAATATTCAATAACGAAATTTGTTTTTAGGAGTTAAACAAACCGATGATGTTGTCTAGTCATGAATTCTAGGATTTTGATGACTATTGGGATATTTCGTAAACGTCTAGTGCGTTTTCAAGGTTCGAAACTATTATTGTTTTTTGTACAAAGTCATCTCAATATTTGATCCGTTTGTCCTTAACAATAGCCTGAAAAAAAATGGAAAAAAAATGTTGACGTAGTCATGGAAAACCGCATGGAAAATTTTATGAGACTGTTCTTGTTTCGATTGTTAACTATGAATAATTCGAAATATTTTTGATTGCTTTATTTTTTCATGTAGTTTTACAGAAATTGTACGTATACAAAAAATAGTGGAGCAAAAAATATGCAAAAATATCGACATCACGAATTATTAAATTTAATTATAATGGCATATTTATTTATTTTTTTATAAATATTATTCAATATACATACTAAATATAGAATTCCTCAATATGTTCGACTTTGTGTAATGTAAACGACTTCGATCTATTAAAGATGAAAATCCGCAAAAATCGTCATGAACACGAAACGAAACTGGTACGAATTCCATCGCTATTACCATGAATCGTTAATTACATCTGCAATATAAATTACGACAAATAAGGATTAACGGATACGGCAAATCCGCATTATTTCACCGCACACAACTCAATAACACTTCGACGACATAATTCATACGACAATAGGCAAAGTGCGTCCGCAATAAACGACATCTAGCATTCTTCGTAAAGGGACATAGAACTGAAACTCACAGACTTCGATGTATAAATTCGAATTGATCTAATTTTTCATTCAAACCAAAAGAAGATATCTGAAAATCGAATATCGAAGAAAATCCGTGTGTAACAGCAATAAGTGAACTTTACTACGTGGCTATGTTTAATCGAATATTCTTTAATCCAGATCAAATCAGCGACCATTGGTCCTAAACACCCAACACCACAACAATATGAAATACCGAGAACGTCGAACCGGATCGCGCAATAATTCAAGAAACGCTCTGACTTTTAATTAATGGCCCATGGCTACTATGCCAACTACCATGGTCCGAGTTCGTTCCGATTTTCGACCGTTTCAGAGGAAATTTACGCCTTCCTACATTACGTATGCGTAATATTGGAATATGTCGTTAATATATTACTGTGGAAGAGACAAAAAGGCGATTTACGAGCTCGCATCTCTCGCCATTATGCGCGACAATTTACGCGAATCGATTCCGCAATGATATACGAGCTGCGGCTGCCGCTTCGTATTTATCATTTTGAGTTCGACAATAACGACTTTATTCGATTTATTTGATTTTTTATTATTATTTTGTTTTAATTTGTTTTTTTTTTATTCGGATTTTCTATCGTTCGTTAGTAAGTGACATTGAACCGGTCGTTGATTAACGCACTCGATCTAGAAGTTGGGTCATTCAAATGGAGTTGATGTTGTGATTTTGACAGAATTGTACAGATGTAGTGTTAATTTATAAATTTTCGAATTGTATGATATGTGAAGTGAAAATAATATTATATTTAAAAAAATTTTAGATATTAATTGAAAAATTAAGAAAATAAATATTGATAAATTGATCTTTATAAAAAACGTATTAGACATAGCCAAGTAGTAGATCTCACTTAGGCTTTCATTAATATTCGATTTTCAGATATCTTTTTTTGGTTTGAATAAAAAATTAGATCATTTTTATTGATGAATTAATACGTCATAGTCTTTGAGTTTATTAGACGTTAAAAAATACTAAAATATTTATTGAAAAAGAAAATAAATATTAATTTCTAACATATCAAATGATTTTTTTGTAAAAATCAAATTTTAAAACATCGAATGTGTATTGCGAGCAATGCACATGTCATTTTCTCCAATTTTCACCATATAAAAACACACATCTTAATATTTTTTTCGAAAAAATATTCATTTGAATCACGCCGCTCTCATAAATGATCAACACGTTGATCGATTTCCAACAAAACGAAATTAAAACCTAAGACGATTACCGATTCGTATCGAGAGGACGTGTGTATGGGATTCGCCCACGCGGTCGTTTGTCTGGCCGCTGGACTCAGCGTGGGCGTCCTTTTTACTATTTATATATTACTTTTCGTATTATATTGTTATATTAGTTACATATTACGTTTTTAATAGTCGAAATGCGAAAATGCCAAGGCGCTCTTTTCCTACTGGACCCGTAAATCATGCGTGCGAATGCGCCGTACGAGATCGATGATCCCATAAAATTGCCATTAGATGTTCCGACTTTGTGCAATATACGCATATAAAATGTTTTCGCAAAATTGATAATTGAGTTATGCAAGGTGATTGATTTGTGATCAATTTCCATATCGAACCATTGTGATGAAAAATGTAATTATTTGAAATTTGATTCTTTAAACATGACATCGATAAGTTTGTATTTTGGCTGTTTAAAATTTATGTAAATTTTTATTGGAAATGTTAAAAAAATATGTACGGATTACAAAAAAAAAAAAAGGATTTGAAATACTAGTATGATTTAACAATTTTTATTTTCTTCCGTTTCCATTGTAGCAATAATTCATTCGAAAAAAATCGACAGACAAACGTTACAGTTTTTAAAAGGAGACGCGTTTCCCACACTACCGCATTATCGACTGGCAAAAAAAGGATTAATTCAATTTTTGCATACACACGTTAACGGGATAAATTAAATTTATTACCAGCAGCAACGATTAATGGCTGACTGTGTGCAAAACGAAATATTGAACATAATAGATCATATAATTTTTTTCAATAACTCTGAAAATAAATGATCAAGCATTCGTGTGTGATACCGTTTGATTTATTGGTGATAAGTTTATTAAAAAACAATTTGGTCCACGAAAGTTCATTATTTCCATTCGTTTGATGCATATATTCTAATAGTGTTTCGGACGTTGAACATTTTAATACAAAGGCGTAAAAATTTGTTTAATTTCAGTCGACAAAATATAATTTATAAAGCTGTCTTGAAATATATCGAATAAGTGCTCCACGCATGATAAATCGACAACACGATCAATATCAAATAATAGTAGTAAATAACATTTTTTTCATCAAGAAAAATGTCAGATAATTGATTACATTACAGATGTGACAATTTATTGCAAGCCTTCAAATTTGTATAAATGTGGGAAATAACGCATTAAATTTGCCAAAACAAATTTATATGAATTTTATTCTACGCATTATGTAAATTTGATTATACGTTCCAAACACTACTAATAACACTTATTACCGATAAAATAGGAAAAATCCCCCAATAAATATTTATTCTGAATCGAATAATTGATGACTCGTCGATTGATTGAATCCGATGTCTGAAAGGTGTCCGCTGTCAACAAAACCACAAGGTTGGTCAACGATGATCAATCATGCAGACCTCGCTCTTGACGATTCGAAAAAAATGCACCATTCCATTTTTTTCGCGGCAAATCATTGTCAATAGGTTGGTCACTGAATCAAGACGATGACGAACGAAACGCGATTATTTTTCATCAATCAAAGACGGACTTCGTCATGCGTGGTCTGCAATATGAAAAAACCTATTTGGCTAAGCCTTCAACGTACTCAGGGTCTGATAAATTATGCGTCCATATAAATGTACCATTTGACGCAAAGAAGACGTGTTGTGTAAAGAGATTTGCATTGAAACAAGGCCATTTCGGTGGTAGCCACACGGGAAGTTATTTGTCAATCGTATTTCAATTTTTTTCTAATTAGCGGCACTCGTTCGAGAAAATTTATTCAATTTTTTTTTCGTCGGTACGATCGCAGCATGTCGCTCACTTTCAACAGACACTCTTGGTTGTTTTGAAAGTTTTTCTAATCTGTTGGATGCATAATACGTTTTTTTCGGGTTGCTTTTCCATAAAAGGTTCGCGAAGTTCGATTAAGTCTCCGGCACGCGATCGAAGCTTTTACTTATTATCGTCGACGTAATTTTTAATCCGTGACATATCGTATTTGTTTTATATGGAGTAGTTCGAAATTTTATACAACTATCTATTTTTTTTAAATATTTACAAAAATAGCAAGATTAATGCGTCGGGAGATTTAAATTTTTCATTAGGACATTTTCGTGTAGATAACAAATAAATAATTAACAAAAATATTGAATATGGATATGGGTTTTATTGATAAAAAAATAATATCTTCATTACATACTTTTAGATATTTCAGGGTCAAATTAATAAATAAAAATCGGCACGATCTTCAAAGAAGCGGCATGTTAAAAAAAAGACAACAATCACTAATCATTAACAATTTGCAGCATGCACGTATTAAAATAGCAATAAATTCGTTGAAAAAAAACCATCGAAATCGATACGAGCAGACGAAAATTCGCCATTGGAAAACGGCCTTCGTTGTCGTCGTCAATTTGTCTTGGACCGGTGCAGCACTCGTCCAAGATATATAACGGATAAAGGAGGACCGTTCCCAATAAATTAAACAGCTCGAAGATACCGACACTCTCGAGGAAGATG
The DNA here is from genome assembly GCA_009617725.1 of Hydropsyche tenuis. NCBI lineage: Eukaryota > Metazoa > Arthropoda > Insecta > Trichoptera > Hydropsychidae > Hydropsyche > Hydropsyche tenuis. The sequence continues at coordinate 5,849,302 of VTON01000004.1, forward strand.
GGAATGGCCCTCTGTGGTGGGCCACGACGTGTCTCCGATGTGATAAATCACTCGTTTAAATTATTAATGAATTCCGTAAGTGACTTCGGTCGACTTCTTCGGTAGCCGATGATAATTATTGCTTTGATATTTCGATAAACTTTTTCGAGTGTGCTCTTGGGAAATGTTGATTCATTTCATACAAATGGTCGGTTTCTTGCATGGAATACTTTTAATTATATTAAATATCGGCTGGATATTCATTGTAAGTTTTTTATGTTTAACCTTAAAAAAAATTATATCCTTGGTAAAATATATTTAGTAATCTTTATACCGAACAAAAATTTATTTCGGTTCGAAAGAGAAAATACTTTTATGCAAAATTATTTCCATTCAATTCCAATATTTTAATAACGGAATAATTCACAATATTGTTGCTTTGTATTCATTTAAAAAAAAAGAAATCTGTTATTTTATAAAGTCGAAAATATTAATCACAAGATGTCAATTAACTGGGTGAAAAATTTAATTGCGTACTCGATAAAGTACGTTTTACTGTGTCGTATAGAAAGCAACGTTTACGCGATTTTATTTATGGTCACTTAAAAGGCAAAATTCCAGAGTGAAAATAACGGAAAGTGCATCGAAGAACCTCCGTTAATTGTTGACGACAATAAAAGAGGATCTTATGGTGATCGGTCATTTGGGCTTTGGCGCTGATAAATTAAATTCGCTAATAGGAAGTCCATATTTCGAAGTAATAATAATATAATTCAATGCGAAGCAATTGTATCGAGTTCATTAACGTCGGTTAAATTAATTGTTACGACATCGGTAACACTTTTCGAACGCAAACATCACACCGCCAATAAAAATCTTCAGTCGGAAACTAGTTATGTGATGTAAGGCTAACTAGAAAAAATGCGATAAAACAAAATGTCATTAATAAAATATGTAAACTTAATTTTTTCTCAGGCGACTACTATTGTTTGCTATAAATCCGCTGATCCATTTCGAGACGCACATAATGTAAATTAACAATTTTTTTTTATACTCACATATTGTAAATCTTCCATATCTTTGACGTTACGTAACTTCGAGGTTATCTTGTTGTCGGACGAACAAAAAAGTTCGACTGGACACCTTCCTTCATTAAAAATTTCACAAGACTTGCCTTATTAATTTCGATCTGATTTCAACACACCAGAAGCGATCTTATATTAGCGGACCGTTGCAGAATTTACAATCCGAAAATTATATGTTTACATTACAAATTCCGTCACATTTAGTTAAAGCACATTCCAATCCTTCATTTGCAGAACTTTTCAAAGCGGTTTAATTGAATCATTTATTTAAGAAAATATTAAGAACTACCATTCTGAACACATTCCATCAAAAAGCGATACCTTGCAGCTATACAGAGCAGATTCAAATTACGACACATAACGATGTTACCATACGTGTCCAGTTGATAATCTACGAGCACCTGCCCAACAAACGGAGCTGATAGAAGTATCTTCTAATCAACGCCGCCGGCTAATTAATTATCACACGTATAAATTACACAAGGAAACGTCGCTCGTTTTGGAAATATGCTCTTTTCGCAACCGACAGCCTCCTAATGGGGGCCTCCGTTCGCCTATGGGACTTCTTTTTTTGACGTCTTTCGGAATCGTAAAAAAATGTTAACTACGTGTTTTTTTCCGCGTCTAATGTGGATCATCTGGTTTTCTCGGCCTTTGAGGGAAAAAAATCGTCCTCGCGTGTGCGCGCGTTCTGCCCGACATTCGCACGTATCATTTTGTCTGTGAAAAAAATGAACAAGTTTCATAAATCGTAATCATATCATGTCTTGAGAGTAACTTTTTGAGTTTATTGTAAATTAAAGTTGTGTGATGAATTGTGACAGAAGTCTTTTACGCAGTTCAATCCGTGTGATAGATTTATAATATTATATTATAGTTTCCACAAAAAATCTTCTGAATTAAAAAATGTTTCAGTTACGTATAAAATAAATTATAAAACAATATTTTTATTGTTTGCATATTTATATTTTTTTCTATGCGTGATTTAAATAGTTCAACGAGCTAATAGCGGAAAAAGAAACTAGCTCGAAGGCATAAAAGTATCTTTCCTATTTATTTCTCTTCCTCTTGTTTTTCCTGAGGGTAGATATCGGAAAATTGCTATAGTACAATTTTTCTCCAGTATCATTATCTCGTTTAATGTAATCAAAGCTCTATTAAATATCTTGATTTATCGATGTGAAAATTCACTGTAGCGCGTTAAGATAAAGAGAAACTTTCTTCTTTGATAATAAAATAACTGATCCAATTTCAAGAATTTTCTAACTTTTAAATGAATATAATTTATTCGCATATGTCAAAATAATAATTTTTCACGAATAAATAAACATAAAAGTAACAAATTTTAAAGGTTATTTTAGAGTTCAAATAAATAAAAGAAAAATCTCTACTTTTCAAGTAATGCAACAATCTCAAGTGGGTGTGAACGGGTCAGAATAATTGGCAATAAAATCGATAGCCGTACGCATATTTTAACAGTTTTATTGTTGAAATAACATCCTGAATCGCTTTATTAGATACGAAAGTTGAAATTTGGATTTTCACCGAATCGCCGAATACACGACAACCAAACAAACAATCGAATTGTGAATTACACATATCGAATTAAAATATTATTATTGAATCAAAATACACGCATAGGGAACGTGGGTGTTGTTCGCGTTTCTTCTTCGATAATGGCGATCGATTGCCTGTCAATGAATCCACCACTTTATTGCTGCTTCACGGACAATCAATTACCGAAAAGATAAATCTGTAGACGATTTTTCTGGTCGCCATGTGTATGTTTTCGTATGTACAGTAGAGTTCCGATTATGTGTTAAGATATTTTTGTTGTTTCTATCTTCATATACTGAAAAATTATAATTTGAATTATTGAAACTTCTATAATATAAAATCAATTTTTGCTTTAAATATTTTTTCAGAAAATGATGTTTGAATCAGAAAACAAATTTGTGAATTAATCATAACAATCATCTAAATTATTTATTAATTTTTATTATTTTGCATTAAAATATTTTACGTTACAAAGAGTTTCAGATAATCATAGTTTCAGTGTATTTAAGTGAAATAAAAGTGTGCCTAGTGACGATTTCGCAAACGGCTTTTTGATCGATGCTATCGCTCGTTGAGCTATGTTTTGTGATTTTTTTTATGTGTGCATTTTACGTTTTGGTCGAATTATGTAATATGCGGACAAAGTCGATCTCGCGTTCTTATTTGGAATTCTTGTGATTTTTTTCGGTTTTGATAATTTTTTTGTCGTTTATTTAGAAAGGAGAATGCGTTTTGTTCAGAGCATATTTGCTCGGTTGGATTTCGATCACAAAATGGTTTATTTTTTTTTATTTGAAAAATCAACGAATTGATTAACTAGAAAATATTTTGTTGGGTTATAAATTCTAAAAATAGAACCTTTTTCCTGTCTGCAGGTCGGTAAGAAATAAAACCAAGAAACGCTTTAATTAAAAAAGTTAATAAAAGTCTAATTTGTAAATTCGTACTTAATAGAAGTACGAATTTTAATTGATATGATATGATGCATCTATAATATTTTGTTGCTTTATTTGTTTATTATCTCAAATATCGAATTACTACCATTACGAAGCAGGCTATTTTACGAGACTAAAATAATAACCTACATTAAATGAAAGATTTATCGAAATAACCCACCGATTCGAATAAATTACAGAAGATTCGAAAGATACAAGAATGATGAAGCTTTCTTTGCAATAACGACGAGCCGCTACCGTCTGTGCTCGTACATTTTTATACGAACCCGTGATCTACGGTTACGGCTTCTGATTTCGACAAAAAAAAACTTAAAACAGACGATAAGCCAGCTTATAAATTAGTAAAAGCATTCAAAATGGGTCCGCAGAGTCCGATTATAGATACGTTTTGATCGTCTAAGAGCGGTCCGGTTTATTTTTTTCACCGTTTTCGATACATAGTTATTGGGACCATGCGTTTCTTAAGACGACAGATAACTTTCAGCGATGATATTATTAATATTTATTTCGATAAAAAATAAAGAAGTTCTGAAATGTTGGTAATCTATTCAGAATATGTATATAATAGTTGAATACTACAGACTTGTATATAATACTAGTTAAGATTTTACGCAAATGTAGTTATGAACAAAAAAAGTTTAATTTTAATTAATTATTTGCAGACATTATTTTTTTCTCATATAATTTTTTAAATAATTTTTATTTTTTTTTAAGAAAATGTATGGTAACTGTATAAATAGTTAAAACGAAAGGCGTGTGATAGATGTGCACTCCCGGTGTTGACGCTACGTTGTGATTTATACTGTAAGTCCGATGCGAAAACCGTTTTTATTCGTTCATCGATGTATTTTTTATTATATCGATCGTTCCTTTTCGAAATTAGAAACTTAATGAACTTGAGAGCAGCTCGACTGAGAACCGTATATTTTACGACGTCGTTATTTATCGTAATAGAACGTCGTAGGTGAGGAATTAAAATTTTCTCGGTGTATCCAAAGTGATATGCGACATAAGCACGAACACCTTAAAGCGGCTATATAAAATGAGTGGTTAAAAAAATGTGTACATATTAATCTTTTACAAAGTATCTGCAAGCATGGTTTTACTTTTTCAATAATCTGATTTGATTTTATGTATGTATTATATATGTTATAATGTATATTATACATCGAAGTTCAATCATTCGACTTATGTTCAAATAATTTTTCAAGAAATGATTATGTATGATCTTATGAATTGAAAAGTAATCAGGAAATTTAATACATATGAGGATAATTTAAGTAACTTAACGATTGGTAGAGTAATTGATGATAAAATATAGGTATATACAATACATTTTGATGTATAATAATTATTTTTATTAATTTTTATAAAACCTTTCTAAAAGAAATTACGTATGTATCCATGACAATACGATGAATAGTAAATATAAGTGTCATTAAAATGAAAATAAAATAGTTTCAACATTATTATCGCATAAATAAAACTCTCAATAGCAATTTACGATCAATTTATTTCCTAACAATAAATGCCATGCCCATATTTAAACAAATCAACTGTACCAGCGGCTGGGTATATAAAACTCATACACCAAGTATTATAATTATTTATGACCAATATCGAAATTAACGAATTAAGATTGATTACCTATTGTTTAAAAGAGATAACTCTATATGAGAAAAAGCTGAGTAAAAGTAATTCCTTCTGATATTTACCCTTCATTGCATCGAAAGTTTAAAGAAAATAATGATTCATGTTTCATTCTCGTAAGAAAATAATATTCAGAGAGAATAAGATGATGAATTAAAAAATATATGTATGTATTAAGAATCAATATTGAAATTATTTTGAATGATTTAAATAATTCTGTATATACGTTTTTTAAAATAAATCAGTTTTAATTGTAAAGTTTTCCAAAACGGGATTTTTTTAGAACATAAAAAATTAAAGAATGTAGAATCATGATAAAATACATATGTACATCGATTGAGAAGCTTCATAAGGTAACGACCCTAGCGGTGGACCACTTTTGTTTGTTTGTTTTTTGCAATAATTACGGAAGTGAAAGATTCAGAGATAAAAAGTTGAAAATCGAGGAACTTCTCAACGTGAACCAGTTCTTAGCGAAAACTTTAAGAAAATCAATCGTCTATCGTTTCAATAAAAAAATAAATTCGAGTAAAGTTGAATTAAAGACGGTCAACTACAAATGCAGGGAAGGAAACTGGTGTTACACTACAGGTGTCGACGAGTGAAAGAAATTTATTATTCATTTAATTTATTTGCAACATTCAATTAATTTGACAAACTAAATTTCATAAGATTGGATTATTCAGTGAGTTGTGCTTGTTTTATTATTATCAATTTTATTTTTTATTACCATGTAAGTGGTCAAATTATTCACTGAATTGAGATATAATAAATCAAGCATAAATATGGGAAAATTTCAACGATCGATCAAGAAAAAAAAACCGTAATATAAAAGTTTCACCCTACATCGAGTAAAACATATTATATAAAAAAAGCACATAAAGATTCAGATCATGTACTGAATGTATCGAAATTTTCGAAGGACTTTCATATGGACTTCTCGTAAGCTTTTTACGTGCTAAAATATTTTCACTATTATATAATATTTTTTATATTGAAAAAGACATATAAATACAAATATCTACAGCTTTTATATTTCAAATTCAGCATTGTACAAATCAAATTTAATCTTTTAAACTTCAAATTAGGTCTTTTACAAATCAATTTCAACTTTATGATTATTTTTTATGTAAAATTCATAAAAAGTAAAATAAACATGTGTGCAATTTGTCATAATTAATGAAATACAATATATTTTTCAATTTGACTTTGATAATCTGAATTTGTTAATGAATCTAATGTTTTTTTAATATTTTTTTTAAGAGATTTAATTTGAAGTTTAAAAGCTGTATTACAACAAATTTGAAACACTCTGACTTCAATTAAATTATATCAAAACCCGACAAAGGCTCGATTTTGAATTTATTCAATTCGCATCCAAACCGACAGGAAGATATATGCGCCTTCATTAAATATGCATTCTCAAATAGTTGATTTACGAGCGCGACACCTGAGAAAACACACATTAACACTCAACATCGATCTCGGGACGACATCGCCATTAAAACCGCCATGATCGTTAAGAAGATCGAGCCGATAAATCTGTTGGATTGATTTACAAGGAAACTAGTGGAAAACTCGGAAAATCTCGTCGTAAATGGTATCGTCTCGGCAGCAGCTAATTGGCGACCATCGGATCCGAAACTGTCGCACCGGAGGACAGTGAAAGTGACTCGGTTCGAATTCCAGTGGGTAATTTGCGGGAATTTGTAAAATTATATATAAGAAGCTTGTAATTACGACGATTATTTTGGTGTTTTCGTTATTGACGAGCGACGTCTTTTCTGATACACCAAATTGCTGTTGAGCAAATGTTGCAGTAAATACACAGTGTTCTCATCTTATTTTTTTCAATATTTTTTAATACAAAAAAAATATTTCAAAATCAGTTTTACAACCAAAAATTTCTAGTACTAATAATTTGAATTAATATTGTTATTATTCATATCATAATACTAAAAGAATGTTTTTTGTAAATAAAAAAATATTATGTATATTTCATTTAATATTCAACGTCGTAAGATTTATCTTCCCATTATCATTATGAAATAAGGAAAAATACCTAATTTTTCGATAAATTCACAAAGACCTCGTATAGTAATGAAAAATTTATAAAATACTAGCGGTAGTACCCGGCGTTGCCCGGGTTTCTTTGGATTTTTTCAGTTGTTTTTTTCCTGAAAAGTCATGATAACAGATAAATGTAAACTGAAAAAGCGAAACCAATCGATATTTTTATGAAGAATAGGCTGGTAGGCTCTTCGGACCTACCGACTCGGCCCTCCTGATAGGCTGACCATACGTCCCGTTTTCGCCTAGACAGTCCCGTTTTTGTCGTGTCTTGCGTTTGTCCCGTCGTTTTTGTAAAATTTTTTGATTTGTCCCGGTGGGCAAATATATTTTATCAGTAGTGTATTTTCTTAACGATATTAATCGAGGGAAATTTTTTGAACGTGTAACAATTTTTTTTTTATATAGGGGAGGGGCATTTTTTTCTGAGCGTCCCGTTTTGGGTCCTGGGAAATATGGTCACCCTATGCAAAAACCTTTCTGGGTGCATAACCAATATATTTATAAAATTTCATCGGGATCGGATAAGCGGTAAAGGCGTGCATAGGACGCATACGGACATCCATACATACATACATACATACATACATTCATTTTTTTTTATATAGATTCCGCAATTCAACATAAAATTGAAAATTAATCAGTCGTGTTCAAAAATATATTTCGTTGTGATTAGGCATGTCTCAACACGTGTCAATTTACATATAATTTGAAAAAAAATATTTTCAATTAACCGTTAAATTGGTCAGATTTTTTTTCTATTTCAATGTCAAACGATACATTATTTATAGATAATATATTCAATTATTTTTTCATTAAATCAATAAAAAATATTTGCAGTCGCCATTATTTCGCGCGGTTTTTTGTGCACAATGACGTTATGTAATTAATAGCGAACGTTCATAAATCAATGCGTCGAAATGAACGTATTTATTCGACAACTGTCAATCATAAAAACGGTATTCAGCCATGTTTTATAGCGAACATGTTGCATATTATATAAAATTTATGAATAACTTGAGGTACATATATTATATATAAAAAAAAATGTTGGTATACATTTCGCTACATTGAATGCGTTTTATGTTCGGAGCTGATTTATATAAGTACGGGATTTTTAATGACATTTCATTTGACGACTTCATCAACTGATAATTTGCCATAAAATGATCGATAAAAAATTTATGCATAATACGATAAGTGTATGTGATAATTATTATGTATTGATGGATAACTCAAAAAGATTTACTCACTGAAAATATTATAGATTAATGTCATGATTTTGACATTATTTATATTAGTCTTTTTTTAAATTACCTATGCTATAGATTTCATCATAAGTAAAATGCAACGTCCACTGCAGGAATTCTTCCTGAAATTTATCGGAAGGTCAGATATTTTATTCCTTTTCATCTACCTAGTATTAAGGGATCGAATTCTAGACAAGCTTGAATGAAATGGCCTCAGGACGACGACTAACTTTGATAATCTGTTCGTTTAAAAAGGTTATGACCGTAAATGTTATTGATTTATTATAGTGAAAATTAAAAAATGGATATATTGAAAAGAATATTGAAAATAATTTATAAATCATATAGAAATTTTAATGAAAAATTATTAACAGCACATTTAGGGATTTCATTTAGCAGTTTGCCGGTAAACGACCTAAATAATAGTTCGGTAATTTACAGGTAAATATAAAAAAATTGCGTTTCGAATATTTTTGAAGTTTTGATGTTTTTTTTGGAAAATTCGAAATGTTGTTTTTTTTTTTCGGAAAAATATTATTGGTTTTAAGGTTTTCCGGATTTTCGTTATTTTTTTCCTGGTTTTCCCGGTTTTTTTATAATAAATTTATAAAATTTGTCCCATTTTGACCAATTTTTCTCCCAAACTCCACCCTATTAAACAAAAATAATTCAAAAACTTTACTCATACATCACACCGATAAAATTTATACAATTCCATAATTTCCATTAACAACTTCAACTCTACAAACTCTCCAATCCCCGCGCGAAAATCCATCCCACCAAACCACACTCACACCGAAACATACACACACACACACACACACACACACACACACACACACACACACACATACACACACCTAAATCCAACACCACCAACCCAAATCCAAATCACATTTCGACTTTTGCGAACGGACGTTACTCAAACGTCGCGTGCTCCGTCCACCGATAAGATCGGTCTCCACCCCCGGCGGGCGGCCGACAGATGTTTCGCAGATCGAAGAGCGATCTATGCGCGTTACGAAATACTGATCTAGTTTCTTGTAGATCCACGCACACACACCGACGCTTTTTTTCCCCGTCGAACCAGTCTCGTTGCGGTCATTTCTTTTTTAATGAGCGTCGGCGCGCGCGGCCCGGCGGGCGGGCGGGTCTCTCTTGCGCAACACTGTCGTCTGCTCCGGTTCTCGACATCTTGCACACTATGATTGATCTCGTGTCGGACGAGGTGGTGGTTGTCGTGTGTGGTGAGGTGGTGGTTGTCGTGTGTGGTGTGGTGGTTGTCGTGCGTAGTGAGGTGGTGTGCGAGAAGGCTTCGTCGTCGGTTGGACGCTAGGAACGATGCAAATCTGGCGATGGTAGATTGCAAAGATCCGGTGATAAGGTTGTCTGGTTTATGGCGATTTGAGATTGTGATCGGTTTTTGTTTTATTTGGGTTGATCGGTTAATGCGTTTTTAATGTCGATTGGTTTTTGGGTAAAGGACTTTTTTTAAATTTGTATGGGTTTGGTGGATTTTTAATGTTTTGTTAGTTTATCGGATTTATTCGTGTTGGGAAAATATTTTTATTTTACTGTTACTTATTATTCATAATATAGTTCTTCAATATATAATGTAACGGATGATTGATTAATTTAAAAAATAAATTTATATTCAACCTTGTATTTTTTATTACCACCAAATTTATTATTATTGATTGAAATTCTTTTAAGATTTTGGCAGCAAATTTCATAATAATAATATACATTATACTCTCATATTCTTATTTAAAAAAGTACGTATCTGGATATTTATATTGTAATCAATATTTTTATAATTCAACATGCGAAAATTTTATACATACTGAAGCAAGTTATAGCCGAAACTGGGCAATTTAACATTATTATTTTGAGAAACAGCTTACTCTGAATATTCTCTGAAATATGACCGAACAAGATCACATTTTCAAGTGAAACGGTAGCGATTATCATTATTCTTCAGAGATATAATCAAAAATATTTGAGAAATAAATCACGAATATTGACCAATAAAATTGAACTTTCAGAATTTCGTGTGAAATCGTTAAGATCGCTTTATAATTTTTGAAAATAAAAAATGTCTTTCAGTTATCTTGAAAATGTATAAATGCAAAATTGAAAAAGTTAAATATTATTTATTAAAAAAACAATTTCAAAATTATTTCAGCAGAGTCAATATACGTTTTTATCAAATGCATAATCACCCAATTCTTACTAAGCTGAATGTATTTATAATCTGATTATTAAAAAAAAACTATCAAGTAATTAAATGTCAAAATAAAATTAAGCTTCCCCATTTAAATAAACATAATTTGTTTTATTCGTTTTTACTTAATTAAAATAACTATAACATCACAGCTATATATAGACGCCTTTTTTCAATTCTTCCTCATTTTCAATAACTCTCCTCCACCACGCAACAAACTAAAAACCACAAACCCACAAAGAAAGCACACCGGCATCCATAAAGAGGCCAGCGGAGGCGCAACCTGCCGGAAAACTCGTCTATCGAAAACGCCTTCAACACACCATTTACCACTCTCGGGAAACGTACGAGTATTGCCGTTCGCGTGCCACCACACACTCTAAATAAGTCACGAGCGAATTCATTGAGCCGTTAGCAGGGGCTCGGATATCGGCCATCGGCCATCGACAGTGCCGATAATTAAAATGGGCGAAATCCGTGGGCAAACGGGTCCATCGTTGTCGGCTAGAGCAGATCTATACGGCTTGTATCGTGATCTAGACGAGAAAGAGCTCGTTATCCTTACGTTAGGGGATCATCAATCCTCTGAAGCTTAATCGAATTATTTTTTTTTCGGAGCATTAAAGTGTTCGTTAGTTTAATTAACGATATGCGATTTGGAATCGTTCCGTTATAAAGAATGGTGCATGGAACTCGTTCGTTTCCTCTGCGTAAATTCTTCGTTTATTATTAAGTGCGATTGTGATGAAAGGTCTCCCGCTAAGATTTTCCATTTTGATGTTGTTGGTAATTGAAATTGTCTGTGTTGTTTTTCGGATTAATGTGTGAGTAAATCGTTGTGTTTGTTTTATTTGTGGTTGTTTATTGATAAAATATGCAATCAGAATATATTTGAAGTTGTTCCAATAAAATTGGAATTAAATCAAATTAATTAATGGTTATTGTAATCTGAATATACATGAGCATCGTTTTTTAAAATATTCCCACGTACAAAATTTATATTTATTAGATCCACTATAACAAACAATTTATATAAGCATTATTTTTTTTAACAGAGCATCAACTGTTATATTTCAGCTCAATAATTTCGTTATATTTTTTAATTAAAAATTGTGCGTAATAAATTTATGATATCGATCGTTCTAAATTCGTAAATTCGTTTTCACAAATCACTACTTTATCAAACGTATCACGATCACATAACGGATAATCTCAATGGTTGAATCGTTACATAATTCACTATTACAATGTATGCACAATGGTATTAAAGATCGAGTTTCTCCAAGTCCTTCGCTAAAATCGATCATACAAGACGTACATCTATTCGCTACGTCGAGCTTAAATCTTCACTAAATCAAACTAAGAGGATACGAAATGGATTTTGTAATTCACTGCCTAAGGGTCTCTGTTTTACTTCAAGTCTATTCAAATTTGTATATCTAGGTAATATAAATTGCGAATGCTGGAGAGCTTATGGAAAAATTTAAATGTGTTACGTATGACCGTATGATTTTCTATTAATAATATTTTTCTTTTGATATTCTGATATTTATTTAGAGTTGTAAATAAAAAATATTTTATAAATACAGATTTTTACAGAATTTTTATCAGAAAAAATATTATTAATATAAATTTTTTAATAAAAATAGTGTAAATTTTCAAAAAATTGTCTCAAATTTTTTGATCAGATTCATCATAATATCACAAGCTTAAAGCTATTTCGAAAAATCCCATATCGAACACAAACCCATCTGAAACCCTTTAACACTCAAATTCACTGCCTCTGATCCATCTCGCAACATAGGAAGAGACACAGGAAATCCATTGGCGATCGGCCCTAGTTTATAGAGCGGTCCTCGGGGCGGTGGGCCGCCATGATGAATATGCGCCGTACGAAATCGACGTTCGCCATATCGCGTTACACTCGCGAGCCACAACTCAATGGACGATAATTCAGAATTATCCCGGTCGTTATTCAAGGAGATCGTGACATTTGTCAGGTATCCCCGACCGGTCATTACATGCCCGGTTATGAGTGCCGTGCGCCATTGTTGGTCTGGCGATTCAATTGCGCCGCGTGAAACTAATCGAAGATGATTGTGTGGTCGTCGTTTTGTTTGGTTTTAATTTGATGAAACATAATAAATGCTTTCGAATGAGAGCTGATTTTTCAAACGCGTCCCCTTATCCGATGCGAGATCGCAATGGCGAAAGCGGTCGGACGATTGCCTCACGAGCGATACGACTTTATATTGATTTTTAAGCAAATCGATACAATCGGATCGTGATGTCGTCTGAGCCGATATTGAAACGATAACGACAGCAACAATTATGGCGATTGTGTATGTGTGTTACGCGCAGCGTCCGCGTATTAGGTAATTATTATACACGGTGCAATTATAGCTTATTTTGACGATGAACTTTTGTATAATATTTGTGTTGATGCTATTAATTTTTTTGTAGTTCGCCTTCATTATTTCAATATAATTTTATATTTTTTATTGAAAATAATATTAATATTTAAAAAGAAAAATCTATCGATCTATCTAAAACAAATTTATCACGAATCAAAATTTGTTTGAAAAGTTTACATATAAAACTTTATAAAGTGAAATCTAATACAATATTATATACAGTATTTCTTGAAAACATCGTTGAACAGTAACTGATAAGATATCTGCACAACCAGAGATGGCAAAGTAATTTTGACGCCAATGGGCGTTGGCGAACTACCATGCACATTACATTACAGTTTGTAGTTTATGAACACCGAACAAGTATTGTGCTCCAATTACGCGAAATAGCTTTACGCGTTCACCGGTTGTGATAACGTCTGTTGCGCAACTCTTCTTCGGCTTTTCATATAATAAACACGTAAGAGGTCGGTGTAATGGCGATTTTATTGTCGACGAGACCACCTATTATTATTTCGCAGCGATAAAGTGTGTGGTCGTTGCGATTTCAGAGCTCGTTATATTATCGTTATCAAGGTGATGTGGGATCGCGATTTGCATTCTTTAAATTATTTTTCGCAATTATCCAAAGAAGAACGATTTGGGAAAATTTGCAACTGGTTCTTGGAAATTTAATCGATAATAATATGTGGAATGTAGTGCATTTTCGTGTTGGGGTTATGTCAGTAAGGAGGTACCTTGTCATTATGTGTGAAAATCAAGGTATGTGGTAAACCAACAAATGATTATGGTAATTTGATAGTTGTCTGACATCGCAGTTATTGTTGTTTTCAATATAGAATTTTATCGAAAATATTATGTAATATTATATTATAAATAATTTTAAAAGGGCTTAAATAAAAATTGTGGGTTTTGATGTTGCAACATTTATTGGTTTATATAAATTTCTCTCTATATTTTGTATAAATGATCTATATTTAATTACTTACAAATTAATAGTAGTTGGTAACAAACGTTTCACTTTTTAAGGCTTCATCTTATATTTACATAAGGTATAAAAAATATCTATCTATGATAATTTCTCTTTTTACAAATAAAAAAAACTTACATATTTAAATAGGTAGGATTATTGTATAATACACTTAACAGTTATTTGTTACGTACATTTTTGTCGTTTCCGGTCTTGGCAGGAATTCGCTACTAGGTAGTGAGTAAGAGACATATTTTTTAATGATCATGAAGACATAATTACAACTTATTTACTACGGTGCTCTCAAATAGGAAAATTGTTTCTAACGCTACAGACGCGCAGGTTTTTCATTCGATTCATGCAAGGATTCGGTTATCTACGAATAGTCAGAATCACACTATAATTTTTAACTTACATGAAAATTATATACAAATGACTGACTATGAGCATTCAATAATTTTTGTAATGCACATATGTTTGTTATTTTAAGCTATCATAACAAAATTAAATACACTTCAAAAGTTAAGCCATCAGCTTCTATAAAATAGTTATTTTAAGATTTCTGTAAGCAATTGGTACGCGATTATTTTGAATTTTGGTAAATGATTTTAATCAACAAAATCAAAAAAAAACTTAAAAATAAAATAACAAAATTGGAATTCGAAATTGCTCATTCAAGCTTTTTGATTTTATCGTTCAACGATTTACGATGAACTCACATTTTATATTAAACATACAATCCGCGATGCGTTCCGTTTTTTTTTTAAATATGTCACTTTCATTGATGAGATCAAATAAGGAAAGTACATTTACAGAAAGCGTAAATAAATACATTCTTATTTTTAACAATTGTTAATAGTATATTTATTTATACAAAAGGTAACTTTCTTAAAATTCGTTCATATATCCGCAATTTTTCGTCACGAGTAAATTTTATGTGTTTCGATGAAATATTTAATATTTTTTTTTAATTTGATGGCACATTGAAACTGATACATACGAATCTAAAATGCATAATAATTAATGATTTTTTTTTAGATTATATTGCTTCAAAATTCATATTACATCGAAAATTCTAATTATAATAGTTTGCTCTTTGTGAACGAAGTCATGCATCAAAGCGATAAACGATTTTGGTAGTATACGTAGAACACAATTTTAGTTAATAAATTCATTTTCATATCATCGAATGAAAAATCCATATGCACATATCAGGAAAATAAATCTGGTGGTGGGCTAAGACTAAACTGCGCGTGAAAGCCGCTAAGTATTGTCCGGCGGACTCGCCGAAGGACGTGCCATCCTAGCTGCCGTCACCTTGCCCATAAAAGAACGAATTTCTTCGAAATAACACTCATCTGGAGGCAATCTTGTAGTCCTAGACGAGGCCTGTCCGATAGCCGCGCCTTCGGCCTCGTGTTTCCTCAGATGCCTGTCCAAGTTAGTCTGTTGGCCAAAGCACCGTTCGCACAGAGCGCATTTGAACGGCTTCTCCTTGTTGTGTATGTTGCGCACGTGACGCTGGAGATTGCTCGATATCGAAAAGGATCGTTCGCAATACTTGCACCTATAAGGCTGCTCCCCAGTATGCGTCCGTAGATGCCTCGTCAGATTGGCGCTCCTCGGGAACACTTTTCCACAGAACTTGCACGCGTACCTGTCCCTAGGCCGGTTGGGCAACTGCTGGGCAGGTTGAGCTGGCGGCGTGGGAGGAGCGCCTATGGGACAAAACGGATATCTAGGAGGAAACGGTGGATATAAGGACACGGGGAGCCTTCTGACAGCCTCGAGCACGGCAGGATGCAGGGGCGGAGGCACGAATAACCCTCTGGGCGGCGTGATTATGGGTGAATCATCGTCCGGTTTATTATCCGGCGACGGCGACCTCAATATGAGATTTTGGTTCTCGTCTTCAAGCCTTCGCCTGATGAGGAGGAGGGAAAGTTTTTTGCGGTCCACACGTAAGTCTAAGGGTTCATCCGGTGGGGGCGCATGGGCCGGGGACACGGCAGGCGAGATGACGGGGGTCGGTTCACAGTTGTTGATATCGCGTGGGCGGCGCACCATGAGGGCGCAGGCTGCGGCCGCGGGGGCGGCGGCTCTCGGGGACGTACGCCCTGACACCATCTTGCGCGGGGAGTGGTCCTTCTCTCGCATGGCGGGCAGCGCGCTGGCCGCCTGGCTCATGGGAACAGCTCCTGTTGACAATGCAAAAAAATAATAATTAATATTATTCGTACATAAAATAATTACCAATGACGTTCCGATGGCATAAGCAAATAATGCAATGCGCAATGGTGGCAAAATAAATTTAGAATCGATTTTAAATATATTGTGTTTGTTCGGTTTAAATATTGTATACTCTGATGTAAGATGACGATCTAAATAGTATAATATGTTTTGTTGGCACGCTTAAAATATTGGTAGCGGCTGTAAGCGTTTGATGAAAGTAACATGGTCATACAAAATTAACAATATCAACAAATTGCATTTTGAATTGCAGATTTTCCATAGGCGTTACGATTTTTGCAAAGTGACACCGCGTTCAGATCGAGATCGGGCCGCGCTTGTATGAATGAAACCATATTTAACGCCTTTATTGCGACATTTCCCGATTTCCATCGTAAGTTTAACACTTTACACTCGAGACACGGGCGGTTCAGCGAGGTCCAATCTTTAGCACATTTGTATACGACAACGAATGCACAAATCGCGCTAGCGGCCAACGGTTAACACCGTAAAAAGAGAGAAAGGAGAAACCGTCCAAGAGCCGAGCTTAAACCGTCTAACGAAGCTTAAATAGTGCACTTTCGTTTCTTGCGCTCCATTTGTGCCTCGGTCTAATCTCATTATTATAAACATTCGAATATAAAAAACGATTACGCATTATTATTGCTATCGAAGTGTTAAGGATCGGTCGGAACGTTTCGTTCGAAAGTCGAGACCGCGTGGCGTATTAGAGTGGATTCGGCACGCATGATTTGACACGCGTCAAAAACTGTTAATTCAAATCTGAACAACTTTTTATGCGCATCGAATAAAAGCGATGGAAATATCTTGTTGGTGAAGTTTTTGCACGGAGGCTAATTATCGTGAAATTGCGATATTTCTTGTCGTTTTCGATAAGTGTTCGTTTAACGGGAAGGTTCTTCTCTTCCTAGCATGCAAAGAACAAAGCAACTTCGCTCTAAAATGGTTTGCGCAGCACGTCGGCGAAATTGACTACGCCAACAATGACCACTTTGGAGCAAAGTGCTAAAAACGCGGACAAGGTGATCCGTTGTTGTTGTTGTTGTCCATCCAAGGCAAATAACAGTAGTCTTTTTTGATGTTAAGTACTCGAATGTGCGCCAGAAACGTCTTCGTCTGTCAAAACGGTCGCTCTTGTATACTTGAGGAAGAATTTACAAAACGGTACCCGACATATTTTTATAACACACCAAAAGAATAAAGTCTCGCACCGACACTAAACGGAACATCGTGCGTTTTCCATGTTTATAGTTCAAAATTTCCATATTAAAATAAATTAAAATTCCGTATGACTTGACAGCAACGGGATGACATGCTACAAGGGGACTCTTCGTGTTGCATTCAAAAGACGCAGCACAAAAGAGTTTTAAATCTTCCGGTGCTGAGATCCGATCTCAATGTGTCCGTTTTGCAACTTTCATTTTATTACCCCACTAGTAAACGCTGACAATTTATATGAAGCATTACAATTTTTTTAATTTGTTCACATTGTATGGCGTAAGATTAAAAGAAAAGTTTCAACTACATAATGTTCGGTAAATACAAAAACTTTCGTGTATTAACTCTTGAAAAAAAAAAAAAACATCCTTTTACGTCAATGTTTTACACGCCCCAAGACGTATGCACTGACGCTTCCTGCAAAATGCTGTTCTGGTAATTCTTAGTAATAAATATACCGTAAATGCGTATTATCCATCCCACCACCTTGTGCCTCCCAGCACTGGAAGTGCTAACTCTTAAATTACAGCAGTAAACAGTAATAAACGAAAATCGCTTCTTTAGAGGTTTTAACATTCGCAAGAAGAATCATCATCATCATCATCAACGCCAACTCGATTATATAGCGGATTAAAAAAAAAACCACATCGATTAAAAATTGTAACGGTTCTTCAGGACATGTACACTTCATAAATTGGCGAACAATGCAAATGTACCAAAGTTGCAAAATTTACAAGAAAAATTAGCATGCGTTCACACGGAGAACCGTAAACTAGCGAACAACACCACAAGAGAAATGTGTTTGAATAATGCACTGTTGTGCAATTGCGCGTATGCGCATTCATTGATAAAAAGTCATACATTTTTCAATTGTATTATCGAATCGTCATGAGAACTGCGTCGTGAGACAAGTCGCGCAGATATATCGATTATGACACGTTTGCATGAGACAAATTGATATATGCAATTATGCGAGCAAGAAGCGATTTCGAGACGAATGTTCGAGATTGTATGGGAACGATCAATGGTAATGTGATCTTTTGAAGTCATGCAGTTTTAATGCGACATTCGATATCAAGTGTCATAACGACGCTTCTTGGACGCGTTAAAAGATCACACTCCATTGAAAAATATAATGGTATGTCATCCATATGTTTTTATGATTCTAAAATATCAAAAGGATCCGATAACTAATTGAATAATTCAATGAATAGACTATAGTAGTAATCGAAAAAAAATTGAGTCGTATTAATTGACATGCATTGAATATTGATTCTATGTATGTATTATTTTGTATTTATTTTTAGACGGCTAAAATTGACATAATTTTCATTTAATTTAAAACGGAGCTTTATAATTTAACGTTGTGGCGTAGAATTGGCTAGGTGAATGAAATTAATCGAAACTCGAATGGTTTACCTTTTATATGAGTGTTTTACGACCGACCTTAATTTCTGAAGACTGAATTAATTCATTGATTTATAGTGTTCAGAAATTTTTGCGATGGATTAGAAAAATGCCGTTTTCGTATTTACATCATAGATTTTATTAACTAAAATGGCAGTACGGCGACGTCGACGCTAATCAAAATTTTTGAATCGTATCAGCGCAGACCATATATCAGTTATATAGAGCGAAAAATATTTGAAATTGTCAAGCTGCGCATACATTTCTTTGCGTTATGTAAAAGTGTTCACTTTTTACGCTGAGAAAACATCAATTAATTGCCGGTGCAAGAGTTTTAAATTGATAGCAGCCGCTCCGAGAAAGGGAAGAGCACCACTCGCCTCGCTGGAAGCGTTTGCAAGAAAAAAGTCGTCATTGCATTCTAACCACGCTCAGTTGAGACATGAAAAGCTCAGCCAATTCATTAAAAAAATTGTAAAAGAGTTGGTATGTGGTACATAGCCATATTCCCACAATGCGCGCGAAAACTTGTCGTCGCGCTTCACTAGGCCACTCACAATCGGTTCCGACGTGCCGATAAAGATATATAATATGAGAAAGAAGTCTGAAATTATCGTTGTTTTAAGTTTTGTTCGTTGTGAAGTGTAGGATTCGAATCGATCTAGATCGTCGACGATCGATAGATCGATCGAAAGCGGAAATGTGTGCGAATTTCTGATGGGTGGGAGAGTTGATATATTTTTTGGCGTTGCCATTTGAAAAAGAATGATTGCCTAGCGTCATTTCAAAAATAAATAAATGTTATTTAAACCAGTTTATTTGGTAACCAGATAAAATTAGATTCACTCATGTATTGTGTCGACTCGATGCCTAGATGCGAATTTCGTACAAAATAAACGAACATCCTTTAGAAAACGTTTTAATGTCGTAAATATGCATTCCGATGGATGCAATGTTGATATTTCGTTCACACATTGCTTAGTCTGAACTTTAATATACACTTTAAAACGACATATGATAAATATGATAAACAATAGTAATTACTTTGTTTATTACAAATCAAAGCTTGAATGAGGCTTAAATGCATTTACGACCAGTGTGTTAAATAAATCTTATTGATTCACTCTTTATGCGATGCCTTACAATAAAACACATTGGAAATAGCACCGATTGTGTTTTACAATATGTATTTTTATTATATCTAAATCTTTGAATGGCTCTATTGAAACGATATTAGACAACATTCATTCGAGATTCCACTCTTTACGGCCTCGCGGTGTGCGCAAATCTCGGAAATCGATTTTCAATAACATAGACCGTGGTCTTTCGCTATATTGTAACGGGATGGGTTTTCTTCGTCTTTTCAACACGGCAACTGTATCGACGACAACACAACAACCGAGAACCACAGCGATTATTCACCGGATCGACTTTGGCATTTCGCTCGCAGCTTCCTTATCATATTAAACGGCAATAAACGCGCACTGCAGCTTTATCATTAATAAAACAATTTTTATACTTTGTGTCGGTGACGATTTTCTCCGTTGCCGAGGAAAATGCCGATTAGCCGATCCGCTTCGAAGTTTCTTCCGTTTACCGTTTAATTTATTTCATCTGCTTGTTTTTTCTTCGTCGAATCGAATGAGATCAGCGGAAGATATGCTTTTAATAGTTACAAGAACTTGCGTATAACATGGTGATGCTACTACAACATTTATTTTCAATTCGAAACGCGTTAAAATTTTAGATTCTTCATGAAAAATAGCTTTCGAAAAAAAAACGTATTAAACGAATAAATTAAATAAATTAAATTCAAATTATTTTAAGGTTTCAATTTACGAAACATAATATGTGTTTTAAATTGTCATTTTGTCATTGACGACAAGACAAATTTGACTTTTTACCAGAAGGTTACATGAAAAGCTGGTCAACCTTGGATCTTTCGATACATCATGATTTAGCAACATTAGCAAAAAATTGTTACACAAAATAGCCTTGAATATCGACGCGTTTACGATGCATTAATCGAATCTATTAAATTCTGTATAAAAAATTACAATAAAAAACTCATTCAATGGAAACCCTTCATGAAATTTTATACGAAATTCAACATAACTGTTCTCTGTCAAAAAATCTCATTTCAGATTAATTTGTCGCAGTCGATTTTCCAAAAGACGTTTCCGAATCAAACCAGGACATAATGAAATTCTAAAATTGCCAACAGCTTGACGCCTCGAAAAACCTCTAAATGCCTTCGATTGTACACGCCAACGTACCATTAAATAACGCAAATAAATCTCAAGCACACGTTTAGAAACGCTCGATCTGGCTGCTATATTAAATTTGATTCGAAAAAACGCGATACGCATAACTGTCAAACCTCTTCTCAAAACGGATCGAATTTTCCGCCTATGTACAATGTGTGAGTGCTATCATCGTTTTTTTCCGATGATCTCGATTAAAATTCCCACCTTGAACTTGTTACAGATGAGGCGAGGATGATCATCCGTAACTCGAAGCTAATGAGTCCTCAACTCTGGGACGTCCGGCGTAATTCATACAATTATTCTCAATAACACTCAACCAAGGTTTCGAATGAGGCGTCGAAACGATACACAGGAGCATGAAATGATAATAATAAATATATATGTAAAAAACATCAATCGTGATCGCTCGTCAATGCATGCTTTGTCGTTTGAATGACACTGATGAAAACATACGTGTCAATCAAAAAACTGACTAATAGCCGTATACATCAGAAACGTTTTCATAGCTAATTGCCTCCGTTAGAGAATCAAATATACGATTTTGAATATATTTTTTCATTAGAAATATCAGTATATGAATATTATTATGGAGACATCAACTAGCGGACCCACGGCAAACCTTGTTCCAATTTGATGACGCTATGCGTGATGTCTGTCGCATGCACGTCAATAATAATAGATCGATATATAGAAGATCTAGTTTTATTTGCGCAACAAAAAAAATCGAAATAATTCGACGTATCGGTCTCGGTACAGCAATATCGTATAGAACAAGGTCGACGGGAAATCAATATCTCGTATGCAAAACGACAGATGATCCGATGTCCGTTACGGTCCCGGTTTACTATGGACAAATCTTCATGATGTATAAGACGTTAAGATTCAAAATCAACAATGTAAGCATCATTTTTTCAATCAAATATTTAAATTGAACTTATCTACATATACATAGATATTCTGTAGAAAAATTCAAATTCAGTTTATTCACCGATTATACTGATAAAAATTGTTTCGAATCTATATAGCAATATATTATGGACCTCATAAAAACAGATGTATTCAATCATAACAATATTCGCTGTTTCAACGTGTCTATCCATATAGTGGAAACAATCGTACAACATGGACACATGGAAGTATCGTTGCATGCAAACACACCGGGTCGTAAAATTATAAATTATTCGTATTGATTTATTGATACATTTAAAATCGAATTGCTGTCGAATCAAACGAGCACATAGCGGCCGAGAATTTATTCGCGCAATAAAAACACGAAAATCGCACTGTTAATCGGCGCCACGTATATATTTTATGTGTAAGTTTTATTTCTGATTCAATTAGACGGGATAGGTTCGGTTAGTTTTGTTTGACTTTCACTCGATTTTGTGCGCGTCCGATTTTATTAACTCAATTACAAAAGTGCGCTTAGATTATTTATGATTTTTGCGCCGAGAGTTGCGATTGATTTATCGTCGAACGTTTTTGTACGAAAACTGTACGATGTTAAGGCTGATTCACACTACAGTTATATAAAGAATTGTCTAGATTTATTTCGTATATTTTACGATGAATATGATTATCCAATTTTCACTCGTTATATTATATTAATATTCTTAATAATATGGAAACTGTTCATTATAAACAAAACTTGTCGTTATAAAATGATAATAAATATCAGGCAAATACTATGATTGATGTATTGAAGATATTAATAAATCTTTGTGGTATCAGCTCGTTATAGAAACATTAATTAATTCCTAAGGGACAATGAGCCATTTTCACCATATTGCGTTCCTGACATATATGTATAATATAATATAATACAAATCATCCAATATAGAGACAATTGAAATTAACTACTGAAAAATTCATTAAAATATCATGTTTAGCTCTATTAATACTAATCAAACTAGATTAATTTTGATTTTAACACCGAAAAACTTACTCATAAACTAAAACCCAACCTTAAAAAAATCATTCCAATCACTAAAATTTCTGCTTAATACCATACAAACTTGTGTGTGCGTCGGGCTCAACGCGCGAGATGATTTATGAATTTTAAATGCGGCGTATTATAAACAACCGCGTCGGCGAATTAGTTTTGACCTCACGTAGCCATCTTAGAAGAAAAGATGGCTCGGTGCTCGAGCGTGACAGCCTCACGTTCTGGACGCCATGCTCCAAGAGTGCTACCGCCGACCGTGATCATGATCAGCGGGGTTGCTCGAAGACACATCGCTCTAATTAGAGCTGTGATTTTCAAACTGTGGACTTATAGGCTATTGGATTTTGATAAATTTGTTTGGACTAGTGACAAATTGAATGATTAATGAAATTGAGGGTTATTCTAAGAAAAATTTTCATATATTTTTATACAATAATATTTTTGAAGCTAACAATAAGTGAAGTGAAATATCTTTTGTGTATGAGATCAAATAAAATTTGAAATTTTTTAAAGAAACTTTGTAACTGATATAACTAAAGTCGTTCGAATGGGTTTGATTGCTTCAATCGTAAAGTTTGAAAAGCTTAGATTTATGTTCGAAAATAGCGTGCAGTGGAATTCAATGTTTTGATTTGTGGCATTCGTTCAGAACAACGATAATTCACTGATGCGCTACGGAAGGACAAGACGTTTAGATCTATTATTTTTTTATAAGATCGTGAACAAACAATCAAATAAACAGAAACCTCATCACGAACATTTCCTGTCTGTTCATCATTTCGTTCCGTTGCCAAAATGATTAAGTGAAATGAGCAAAATTACTTTTATACTAATATGAAAATTGTCTCGAATGAAATTATGAACGTAATCAGCATTGATTTAATTTCTTCAAATAATTGAGTTTGAGTAATAGTGCGTCGACAGTAAAAAATAAATACAGCATTTATTCTTACACACACGCACATCAAGGCATACGTGCTGAGGTAATTAAAATTCTAATCAGTCTTAAGAGAACGGGTCAAAAGATTAACTATTTTGACAGCCACCGAATTGAGTTTTTTGATACAGCCGTGTGTCGAAATTACTCAGTTCGCCTCCGTTGTTTGAACAATGATGAACCGAAAACCTATTAAATAATCAACAATTATTTCACAGCAGGGTTTTTCGATATATATAAAATTCAGCAATATAAAGATCCTTCGGAAAAGGATGACTAAATGTTCATGCGTCCGTCCGCTCATCAAAAACCATTTCGTATAAAAAGACTCTCGACATTGCATTTGTATGCACGATGCTTTTTTTTTGACACCTTTGAATATTTTTTAGGCTAAAGCTTATAACGTGTCCAATTCGATTAAGTATGTTCTGAACACGGTAAATTTACAATTATTTACGAATGATTTATTGTATGACGTCCCTTATTTTTTGTTAAGAGAAATATTTATATTTTTTTAGCAATAATCATTAATCACAAGCTTTATCGCAATTATATCATTACATTTGGAATATGAATATATACGAAATTAATTAAATATGATCAAAACATGAGCGGCTCTACGAAAAAAGTCAATTTTTTAGTACGTGCAACCGCATTTGAAATGCGAGTAAAAAATCTTTGAAGGAAACGTTACGCTACTTATTGAAAAATAATTGAAATATTTATAGCGAAGCTATTAATTATGTCTACTTATATTAAGATATATTACTTATTTGGATTTAAAATTCGCTCGATAAAATGAATAGCGGAAACGTTTTAGATTATACATTATAATAATTTAGTGAATGCTTCAATACCGACATTACAATATACTGAAATATTAAACTTGAATCACATTGATGGCTTCAACGTCTTGGAATTTTATTGAATTTCACAATATACCGCAAATGTAATGCCTCTGCGAACATTGACTCGATATGTTTACGAACTTTTTCCATTGTAACCGGCACTAAAATGTTGTTTATTGTCGATCTGTGTGCGTCTAGATTTAGAAGTATCGTTTAAATTTCAAAATATCAAAACGGCCTATCTGCTACATTATCGACATGCCGTTTCTATTGGATCGGATCAATAATAATCGAAGAAAGTTGTCGCGTCCGGTCTCTTCGTGCACATCGATTAAAAGGCGAGTGGTCACAAAATAGGCCTTATCACGAATAGCGCATTTCGAAGTTAATCTCCTGTTGAATTTATTAAACTTCAATACGAAACTAATCGAAAAATATAGTGATTTTTATATTTTCCGACATTCAAATGGTTGATAAACATAAAATTGTATTATAAAATTTCTGAATTGTACAAATATACATTTTATAAACTACCAAACAAAGAAATATCTAGATACATTATACATTCAAAATACATGCCCTCAAGTGAGATAATATTACAGCTGTCTTTTTTTATTCAATTTCGCGCGTATAATTGATGCGTTTAGAGCGATTTCCGCATGTGTATTATTCATATGGCTTAACATACATACGAACACAAGAATTCTTGTATACATATGCATCAAACGCATTCAAACTCTCGTTAATGGAAGGAAGTGCGTGTTACATGTTGCGACCACTCGCCCAGAGGCGAACTCGCGCTTCGGAGAAACCGCGGTATGAAAATGAAGACCGACCACTCGTGTAGGCCAATCAATGGACAGGGACTTTCAAATATTCAGATCACAGGTCGTGGTCTTGATTGGACAGTGATTGGGATTTGGTGTACGGCCGTTTCATGAAAAATCATATCGTATAGTTGGTGATTTTATATGGATGATCAGTAGATTTGTATAGCGATTTTGATGTTTTGTTTGATAATAGTATTATATTTTATCAGTAACACTATTAGTTTATATCTATACGTATACTTTTGATGAGATATTACTAATCTAAAATCTACGAAATTGAAAGCGTCTGCGATAGTGGCGATCGGCGTACGTAGCACATCTGTTTCGATGTCGAAGGAATTGCCAGGAAGAGATCTCTTTGATTATTTTGTTATATGGAGAAACGGAATCCGTAAGCGAACGGACGCCTCACCTATTAGTTGGAAAATTTATTACGTATACACATGCACACACGTTTCCCGCCTCGTCGATTATTAACGCCCTTTTTCGCCTCAGGCCTAACAAAGGGTCGACCTCCTCGGCCCCGGAGTTGACCGCATAATTCAAACAATCACGCCAAATCATTACAATTCACCTTGCACCTTATCCGACTATCTCTTGTCTATTGCGCAGGAGAAAACTTTATTTTTTTTCTGCAAATTATGACGTATTTTCGTCCAAAAGCGGAAGCGACTGCGCTCTTCTAGATCAGGTTGGGGCTACAGGTGGCTCTTGTATGAATCCAATAAATCATTGTTGAGCCGATCCGCGCAAACGAGAGCAAAACGTACACTCTTGCAGGAATAGAAAGTTAAGCCGTCGTATAAATATGTATTATATGTATGGACGTAATGTATAGTATATATAAAGTGTATCGGACAAGTGTGGTCAACAACAAAAACAAAACAGCCAGGTCCGTTCTTGGCAATAAATGCGATCAATTAAATCGGGGATGAACTAACGCGATTCGAATTAACTGTTAGATCGTAACGTGCGATCATTCGTAATATGAATTCAACGTGTCGGTTTCGCGATTCGTATTATCCGATTAAATTTTAATGGCTATAATTCGATAGAGCTTTAATGTGAATTTTCTTCACTCAGATCTGCCGTTAATCACACTTGGAAGTACGTTTCCTTAGTCGTACTAATTGAATCGTTTTATTCTAATTAGTTTGATTTTTTATTTCGGAAAATTAGATATCGTAGATTTGTAAATTAATCTTTTCGTCAAATGAATACATTTTATCGGCCTACAAAATATAAATCGAAATCAAACTGAATGCGTGTGAAAAACACACTTTTGGTTAGCACTTAAATTAAAAATCGGAAGCACGTAAATTGAATATAAAGCTTCCAAGATAAACTCAATAAAGAAACAACGTCCGTTAAGATATTATCGAAAGAAAAAAAAAGAAAATCAACCCAATGCAGAGGCGAGTCGAGCACATTGCACTGCCATAATTGCGTGAAGATCGAACATGTCGATTCTGTAAAAAAACAACATTATTAAATGTTTATGTTTATGACATGCCGAAGTGCCATCGGTGAATATTAAAAAAAAATCGTGTATCGAAAACGCATTGAAAACTAGTAGTCATCTATATAATGATGACGCGCGAATTTATGGACTTTTAAATACGTGAAAATGCTACAAAAAACTTCACTCGGTATCCGCTCTATTAAAAATGTTACTGGTTTAAAAGGAAGTTGTACGTGCGTAGTGTATGTGGATTTTTTTCGTCGCTCATTCAAGCGGTCGTATAAGTTCTAAGCCGTTAGTCTGTTATGTAGAACAGTGTATGAAAATGCAGTAAATTTATTCATTATAAATTTATGACGTTTCGAAAATGCAGGAAGTCGCTTTACGATCTCAATGAAAATTCGACATAATCGTAAAACGTATGTCGAGTGTTTATTGTAACGAATCTGATCGACGTTAAAACAACCGCAGAGGAGAAATCGCGCATTTTGGTCACAATACGCTTTTTTGCTCTCGATTCCGACTTTTACTCGAATATTTCGAATATATCAATCTGTACTTAAAAAATGTTTCGGCGAAGAGGAAAAAAAATCGACTTATCAGCGAAATCGGATCAAAACTCAAATTAATGAAATTCAATTTCTTCAAGTTATTTCAATGCTTTATTTAAAACGTATCGAAGTCAAGACTTCAAGTTATTTTCAACCAATTAAGAAATAATTTTACAATTATAATTTGTGATCCAGTTATATACAAGATAATTTCTGAACATTAGTAAAATACCGCCGTCCAATTATTTCTCATTAAATTGATTTCATCCAATATTTTTATTGCGAGAAATGACTGTGATCCAGATCAGCCATATGCAAAAAAATGAATAAGACAACGTATCACTCTGGAAAGAAAGTTGTCAAAATTATGTTCGTCCAGAGAGCCGAACATTACGGTGGTCATCATCATCATCGTCATCGTTGTCCATCCTCGTTGCTTAAAAACCGGTATGCGGTCCTCTTGATAAAAGTTTTCAATACAGGACCGACCCTTTTGCAGACATGACGATAATTACTGACGACTTCTTAATGCGTCCAAGAATGGATAATGGGTTTTCCCGAATCGAAAATGATTCAGCATCTTTTCAATAAATACATTGTTATATTATATAATGTACTAAAATGAACTTCTTTAAATAACATGAATTTTTAATTTTTTTAATAATAAATACCAAATCATAGAATATCAAATTATCATCATATCTTCATTTAAATTTTCTTTTTAATATAAAAATCATTCACAAAATTGATTTAATTTTATATGCGTCATTATACAAATATTAATTAGGTAGTCGTTGTGCAAAAAAGGTGCGTCCTCCGAAATAATATTACAGTATCAAGATCGTTAAATAACATAATAAAATATACCAATAGGCGTATTTTTATTTAATTAAAGCGATATTAAAAGGAAGTGGCATAATATTTATTTTCGTATACGTGTATCGTAAATTCGCGCGGCGCAATCGTTTCTCATGCTAGTGCCGAAACGTCTGACATTAAAAGCAAATACAGCCTTATCGGATTTAAATCAAGCTAATCCTTTTATTTAAGCGATGTGTATGGTCGGTATTATAAATCAAGCAGGAAAAACTAACCGAATTGAGTTAACATATGCAAATAAGGACGTGATTTACGTCCGAAGAGTGCCGCATTGTCATATTTTTATTTATAAAGGCCATTATCGCTAATTCATAACTCGAACTCATTATGCAATACTGCATAATATTCAGATCTGCAATCCATCAATTTAATTTCAAACCAAAGCTCTTTTAGAAGCAAAATGGAATATGTAACGAAATTTTTAAGCCCGAGCCTCTAATTGATTCTAGCTATTATATGTAAATGGCTCTATGGGATTTTCATTGATTATCCCACATGTTCATCTCGAGGTAACTTCTACGCACCATCTATGGTATGGGATGATAGATACGGATTTAAGTCATCCCATGACATAATTACCATCCGAGACCACTTGCCATTTTTGCACAAGATGCTCTCAAGTTCACATGTTCTTCGCATTTGAGATTCCGAGAGATTATACTCGTATACGTTCACAGCGAGGAAATAGAACTGACAATTAATTATGGAAAATCTCACTTTTTAGCAACTTACCCTATTTTGGGAGCTTTATTTATTGCCGATAGAATGAACAATGATTGTGCATAGGTAATGAGATCACCGGTTTGATCTTTAGAGTGTCGTCCATGTGCACGCGAGCGTAGGATAAACGAAACAAAATGTGGGTGACACACACCGCGGATTATGTATTGAATTCAAAAAAGCGGATCGTGAGAAATCTCGTTTTAAATGTTATTTATCGTATCGAATCCACGAAATCGATAAATTATGAAGGCGAACGAATTTCAATTTTTTCTCTACGCATTGCTTATTTTGCATATAAGCGCGAAAAACCAGATCGGCAAGACTTTGATGAATTTATCGCCGCATTGGAACATCGTCAATTCAAGTCCAAGGCTTTCCGCAAACTTGAATAACCAGACTGATTTGTTAGATTTGAATAAATATCTCGATTGTATAATGAAATATGAAGAATTGTTTGGATTGTCACATGAAAAGCTCACTAAAGCTTTCTAATCCGATCTGATTAGTTGCACAATCATTTTTTATCCAGTAATTGATTTCGACTACCGCATTTTTTGCGCTTGTTTTATAAATTGAATTTTGATATCGGATCGACTATTGAAAATTGAATATCGTTTTAACAGCACAGCGTTGACGCAACGCATTTCCGTTCAAGAGCCGATCGACAATAACATGCATTCGATTAATATTCGCAGTTTATATTGCAAAACAAAAATGAGTAAATAAATATGAATCAAAATATCAAATCGACAGGCTGACTATCCCTACCGAGATTTATACATTATTAAAAAACATCGGTTTAATTAAAAATTGCGAATCGACCTTCGCGTATTACTGCCGAAAACTTTTGCTTTCAAATTAATATATGGAAAAAATTCTTCCACGGTGAGTTCGCACGTAAATCAACGGCTTTTAGCCGGTTCCTCGCAAGAATCCGATGGGAAAAAAGGTTAATTTTAACCAGTATCGATTAGAGCTCGTACGAATTTACGATAGATTGATCGACGAGTACTACGCACAATCCGAACGTTCCATCCACAAAACACAATCGCAGAACGCCCACGGTGGACTTCGGAGAGAGATATGAAGACCGGTGAGTTCGATAACCGTCGACGACGTCTTATAAGAAAATTCGTCGATAAATAAATAAATCAGAGGCGTGTGAAAAGGTTGAGAGTAGCCGCGGCCGAGAAGAAGCCTTCGCCGGCTGATTTATGCGACCGGATTTTTTTCACGAAAAGAAGATAAATAGATGTATCTGTTCCACGTTGGTTTGCCTCTTATGCGGGAAACGGATCCATCACCTGCCACATTACCAATATCGGATTGATGTTGAAAAATTATTGGGCGCGTTCGCAGATAACAGTCACCCGAAATGCCACAAGAACCAGTCGATGTCGTTTCCATATAATCGAAGATGTGACCGTATATGGGACGGGTGCGGGCGACCCTTAGAAAGGAATACTGTTAAGAATTAACATTTAAGTGAAAGGTAAACAGAATTATTTTGGGCGTATTGCAAACGATATGAATAAATTTTAAAATATTAACATTATACATTGTAGTAATGAAATGAAAATTCAGTTTATGGGTCATGTTCAAAAGTTGTTCGAATCATCTCACTATTTCAGTGACATTTGTTCATGGAGGCGAACTGCTATCCGCATTGTCGATTTTTCAAACGGTATAAGAGAGGGCCATTATACGGTGATAAATTTTCCACGATGAGATATCATAATCTCGACGCAGTGAAAAGATTTCGTTAAATCCCCATTGTTGAGGACAATAACTCGCAGTGCGCCTCCGCACATCGGCAAGAAGACGCGCACGAGTGACTCAAGGCATACTCGTCGCTTCGGAATACGTCCTCAAAAGATTTTCTAAGGCGATATACATAGGTTTTCGTGTTAAGTTTCTGTGCTCGGGATGATCTAATAATGCAAAGGCGAGCCGGTCTACAATGCTTCTGCCACGGTAGGCAGAAAAACTAGATTCGCGCGGCAAAGGTCAGTTCACTTTTTCTTGTGTTCGGATAGGACCAGACCAAATGTCAAGTTTCACAACTTAGGACTTCTAACATTTCGGAACGTCTGTTTTTTTTTTTTAGATCCTACTCTCAATTCGGTAGAGACGATCGAGGTCTAACACGAAGAAACTGTATCTTGACCAGTTGTGCGAAATGCATCTTGTCACAGCAAGACGACAATCAATTAAATTTGAACTTTATGGTTTGAAACTGCATATAATTTATAGCTGAGAAAGGTAATGGCTTATAAAAGTTCCTTTTTTATATAAAAAACACTCATGAAGTAATTCTTATTTGCTTATTTTTCGATTATAAAGTTTTCGTATAAGAATCGATGTTTTTTTTTCTCATCTTATAATTGAAATTATAAAACCACAGTGAAAAACTAATCTATGTGTTTATAAAAAAAATAAGTAATCAAAAAATAATCATATAAATATATTTTTTTTAAATTCTTATTTATAATTATCATTTAAATAAATAAAATTACCTGATGATAAGAGTAGAGCCATGTTCTCGCAAACCATGAATGCCACCGTTTAGCGAACCATCACTATTTCAAGCACTCCATCGCACAACGAAACACAAATAAACAAAAACTGTCTTTTGATAGCTCATTAGCGTTTAAAAATCGCGTTTTCCATCATCGAATGTCCCAATGAAAAAAACTCCGCGTGGCATTTCAAAACCGCATTCTGCAAATATTTACTTTCCGACTCAGTCAATCGTTATGATATATTTTTTACCCGTTCCACGAGCGATACGTCAAACGACCCACAGAAAAACTTCAAATAAACAAAAAAATGCTCATCTATCCGTGAAGGAGCTTTTGAAACGAATTTACGACCCGTGAACCGACCGCAGAAAACTCGCGAAAAACGCTTTTCGGTCACGACGTCCTATCAAACAATGAATCAACAACACACATGAACACGCAATATAAAAGCTTCGCCGAAACAAAGTGCAGGATACGTCATCGAGCATTGAACACACATTATTTTTTCCGAATCGATTGCCGTGATCTTGATATTAGCAGTTCCTGCAATGAATGAGTCAAACCCGCGGTTTTTTTACGCGCTGCAATGTTAACGATCGTACGAACATTACGGCATGAAAAATGACCGGCGTAATTGAAAACGTATACACACACGTGTGATGATACCCCGGCGAAAGGTCAATTTCATACTTCGTAACGGAGTGAAAAAAATAAATATTGTATGTATGAAAAGCGTAACGATCTAAGTAGCCGTAATTGCGGGCCCGCGTTCGTAATCGGTGTACCTCTAATACTGCTCGTAAGCGGCATTCCGTTGAAATATCACATTATAACCGTGACGTTGTTATACACCGCGATATATTATATTGTATTATGCCCGGCAATTTAGCGGTTCACAAAAGAATGCAGATAGTTTTTTGAATGCGTTAGCGAAATCGTCGTAAATATGGCCGGTCGGCTCAATAGAGAAATAGGACGCTCTTTATTATATTGTAAAATTCTAAAACACGCATAATCGTGCTCATTATATTATAAAATCGGAATTATAATAAATAGTTGTGTTTTCGATTCGAACATTTGCATAAATGTCCATATTCATTGATTATTTACGTAAATTCGATAATTCCTAAAATGCAAATATGTTATTATTAATCTTATTTTTTTAGTGAAACTCGCGAAAATTTAATCAAATATTTTTATATTTCGATTAAATAAAAGTATACAATGCTCAAAGAATATACAAAAAAAAAAATTTATATACTATTCGAATTCAAAAGAAAACCGACAGTAAAAACACTTGATCGATAAACGAATTGAAATCCTTGAATGTCCTCAACAACGGTGTTGAGGACATCTATAGCGAATTCGACACGGACAGCTGTATGGAACTTCCACTTCCGCGGAACTCAACAGTGCAACTGGAGCAGCCTTAACGGTTGTCGCTCGACTGCCGGCCACTGTGGCAATGGAGCAGGGGGCCGCTGCGGCTTGATTTCGAAACGAAATAAAAACCACCTCGACAATCCGATACCTCTTGGTGGTGTATGAGAATGTACGTGTATGTCCCAAGAATAGACCTAGTAAAAAAAAGTAGCGAAATCGGTTGATTGTGAAGGAAATTTGAATCGAATTGGAGATGTGTGATGTACGTATTAGGTTTGATAAATTTGTATACGCTTTATATTATTAATAGAATTTTTAAGTAATATTGAAACATATTTAATGAATTTTCATGTCAAAAATATTCGTATAATCAATTTTAGATAATCGTATTTTAAATCCGAAGCGATCCAACATATGGCTTTGAAGAACACCGCGTTTGCGATTTAAATGAAGTAAGACAAATTTAATCACAAACGAACACCTTTTGCAATATTTAAAAAAAGGTTGTCGCACGCAATCGACGTCTTATATAAGGACTGGTTCACACAAGAGCATACACCAGTTCCCTTCGCGTGATCTCGTTCAATAATTTTAAATTTTCTTTCACAAATCTCCGAGAACGATAAATTAACCAGAGCTTTCGTCGAAGACCTACCGAAAAATCACACCGTGAGATTTTCCGGTGAATCGGCCTTATTCGTTAATACGAAATATTTAGTACGGTAATTAAATACAAATATACAGCCTACGCTTAAAACCAACCGTGACAGTCAATAATTGCATTCATGCGGATCTATAAAAAAAATCTAGAACTAATATGGAAAAGAAATACGTAAATTAAATCAAAATTTGGACTGCGAGTTTCAAATTTAAATTCGATCACTTTCGATCAGGTTTTTCGAGTTTTTCCGATCGGCGAAGCTCATTTTCGTGTTTTAATTTCCCTCCCTGTTATTTTGCCCAATTATCATTTCCTTAACTCAGATCGGAATCTCCACTTTCGGATAAGCGTGATTTACCCAAAATACCCACGCATATTAAATAGCACGATCTGAATCCTCTGAATTATAAAGATCACATTTTATGCGCAATCGCAAGAAAAATTATGCAAAATTTGCCATGCATAATAATATCGCGTTATATACGATGCGCCCGTTTTGTAAAAAAACAAATAACGTATTACGAAAGTCATCGATGATGATACAATAAATCAAGTCGATACGCCTAGCCATAAATCCAAGAGATGATATTTAGCTAGGCCGTTTTAGGTGTCGTCCAATTTCAAATTGACGCGACAGTTGATCGATGTTGTACCCTATAAAATTTATTTTACTCTTTCGGTAAATAAGAATAACTGCCGCAATTAAAACGATTCTAACCTTGGCACGAATGAGTCGATAAATCACCACGGTGGTGCGACTTGGAGCTTTTCGAATCGGCAGTTACGATTACGACGCCTTTTTGCGAAATTTTTGAAAGAAAGTTGTCCGAATTTATGTGGATGAACTACAATGTATGCCAATGATAAAGTGTGATTTGTTGCGGGCGCGCGCTCACAAATTAACATATTTCGCCGTTAAAGAAATATATATGATTTATTAGGAACGAAACGACATAAATATTTTTATATCGGACTTATAGCGTCGTTTTGTCTCTGAGGCGAAATTGAGAGAAATTTCCCTATTTATAATTTATATGAACGGCCGACACAAATGTTAGCCGTCGTAACTCAAACGATAACGCGATCGTTTCTCGCTCTAAGCGTTGATATTGGATAACGTATTTTCATTCGTGAATTCGAAAAAATTTACGTATTTAATATAAAATTCGAAATGTTCGCAATGCGGATTGCTTTCGTATCGTGTTTTCGACGTGTGCAAACATCGCAGAAATTTTAAAGAAATTTTAGCGCGTTAATTGATTCGACGACGTTTCGACGTTCAATGAGTTAAATTGACTGTTTTAAGCGTAAACGAGGAAAATAGATTAGCCTCGTTCAATCATGAGCTTCGTCTCAATGTTTAGCAGCTCATTGGAATGTTGTTCAATCAATGTTGTTCACCGAGAGCGGTGCTTGTTAACTGACGATTTACGACTGTTTATATGCAGACGAAAATTTATGTAATTATCTGGATTATTGTATCAAATCCGTAAAACTATCTTATAAACTATTCAAATTTTATATACGACCAATAAATATGTCGAGCATTACCGAAAAACATATGATATAAAATCATCATTCGGCAACCTATACAGAGAATTTTTTGGACTCAATATCGTTGTACACCACCTAAATGTTAATTTTATAAAATTATAATGTTTCTGTACATTTAAATTTAATCCGATATCATTAGCATTTACACGTTTCCCAAATTAACGATGCTGATTATGGGGTAGTCGTGATTTAATCATGTATGCCCTTACGTTTTCGAAAGTCTCGTTACCGTAAATATATTTAAAAGATGCCATTAATTTACATACTTGCTTTCAAAAGCAATCGTTTATTCGACTCGAATTCCGCTCGAATTCACGTGTTTCGTTTACCGACATTGCACCGATATGCTGCCGAACTCGAGAACTTTTCACATTTTTTTCTTTTGAAAATGTTCGAGTTACTAAAGGACTGCACTACATAAGATCGCAAAAACGCGATAAGGTATTTTTCGTTATATATTTTTTAAACGAATTTACTTTGATTTATGGGTATGTTCAATTTCAGTGTTACGCTGTAAGCACATTGATACGACGGACCTGTAATCATGTTTGTGATCGATCATGATCCATCCGCTGAAATTCGAGATTTTTCATGCTAAATTATTTTTTTATATTGATCGATGAACATCCATTTTTATGTTGGATAAAATGTATATATGTACGTGATACTCTTGCATTGGAAATAAGTCTATTAAAATTTTGATTAAAAAGTTTGGCTTTAGATGGATAAGTTTATTATTTTTTTCAGAAAATGAAAATCGCTTTTTTTTATTAATATAAATAATATTAAGTATATTCGGATAATGAAAAACGCTACGTAGTCTAAATTAATTAATTTGTAGTAGTATATTAACATATATACTTTGATAACTGATACAATTTACCATCAATCAATCCGCATTATATTCGTATATTTTTTTTAGACACATAATTAATGAAGCACTAAACTATAACTGCATATACGATAAAACAGTACTTAAACACCCATTAATTAACAAATCTAAAAACGACAAACACGAACACACCCGGGAGCGATCTAGCTCGAATATCGGTACATCCTCGTGAAATACGCACCGTACACGGCGCATAATGAAAATGTGAACACATAAACGACACATACACACAAAAACAATATAATACATACACACATGTACAGGCCAAAGCCCACGCAGAGGCACGAAGTCTTTAACGGCACAGCAGTTCTGATTTAAATTGCCCGTTGCACTTTCATATCGGCGTTGTGCGGGCGAAACGAAGAGCGTTGGTCCACGCCGCTCGGACCGCAATCATAATAAAATTATATTATAATATAATATAATATAGCAGCGCGGATATGTCGGGATTTGCATCTGGGATCGTATCGGGCGTTATTATGTGACAGAAGTGGCCGCGATCGAGATGTTTGCGTGTTTATCGCTCTTAGATGCTAATCCACGGTCGTTCCGAGATGCGTTTCTCGATTTGATGATGATCCGATATATTTTCATTAAGAAGAAGTTGAGAGTTCGTTTTGGATAAGATTTGACTATGCGTTGAAAAAGTATAGATTGTGCCTTAAAACGAATTACTTCTGCATTAGAATGATATTCGATGTGCATTAAACAATCTCAGATTGAGCATCATTATATTGGTAGTGTGCAATGATAAAAAAATTATCCATTATGAAGTGAGCATTAAAAAATATGAAATTAAAAATAGAAAAAATAGTTTGTGCATTGAAATGATCGAGAGGTGGCAACGTCTCTAGTGTAGAGTCTTCCTCCATAGACAATACAACTGTCAACTGTCAACGTTTCCTTTTATTAAAATTTTAATTTTATTTTATTCTAATCACATTTTAACAATTTAATCCATTTTAATTAATTATAAAAGTTGTGAATTATGATCGTGTGGTTGGTATTTTACAGTATTGTGGCATTGCCGATCCTTTATTCATTCTAATGCACGTTTTATTCGTTTTATAGATATTTTTTTCAATGATCAAAATATTTTTTCAAATTCACATAATTTTATTTTAATGCACACTGATTTTATTAAATGCACGTTTGAATTGTCCCCTTTAATTTTTGTATATTCAAGATTAAATCGTATATGAAAATTTGTATTCGTCGGATGTGGACGAGAAGAAAGCACTTGTACCCGAGAGATTCCGCGGCGAAACACATTTATTATGTATCAATGAGGCTTTATCTCTTCTCTATATGGATAACAGGATCTCGCGGCGTTGTTTCTAAATGAAACAATGATAACAATATCGCCACGTACCATCGCGAAGACTGCGCCGCATGCAAATCGGGCCACTTTTCACCGCTTTTCCCGCAAAAAATGGAGCACACGGAGAGAATTTCAATTCATGTGGGATTCGGATTAGAGAAAATCGCCGACTTCGGTCGTTCATTATTCATCGACCGGTTAACGGCGAGGGCCCCGGGGCGGGCCGCTTAGTCGTCGGGCCAAAACGAGAGTTTCGTTTGTTTTCGCCGATGAGGATTCCGGATGAAATAGAAAGGTGGATGGAGACGATGGAGCGGGGAACATCAGTCATCCGGTCTTCTTCGGATCGAATCGGAGATATGTCGGAAAAAATGGTGCCCGAGGCGTGTACGAATTCCGTGTTTCGTGTTATAAATCGACGGATTGCTTCAATAACGATCCGTAAGTATGTACAAGTTTATTTTCAATAGGACCGAAACGGATAATGGAATTGTAGTTTTGAAAATGGAGGCAATTATTGCTTCCATTGTTCGATGGTGAATAATAATTGCATTACCAGGAAATTATTTAAATATATTGAAAACAAATGTAATTACGAATCCAACAATGAAACATTGATCGTTCAATCCTATGATTGACATTATACAATATTTTAAAACATAATCGTTTTTGCAACAATATATAAGTCTTTTATCAGGTTCAACAGGTATGAAAAAAATTAAAGCAATATTTCATGTCATTTTGAAAGAGTCCAAATACAGATCGACCGCTGATCGCATAATCGTGTCCACAATTCATATAATTAAAACGGCCATATTTCGTCCATAATCATAATAAATTGCAACAATGTATCAGGATAATCATCGACGAAAGTTGCCTTCACTGCATCTCACAAAAAAGCTAAAATAAAAATGTGAGAACCGATAAATCAAGCTGTCGCCAAAGCTGACTCGATCGAAATTATAGATCGCTCGCCTCGGAAGATTCACCGCTTCACAGCACCAATTTGATAAGCATTACGAAATTTTGTAACGACCCGATAGCTAAAATACATTTTTGGCATATGTATTCGTTAGGAGAGGTTTCGAATTAATTGTTTTTCCTCCGGACGAGCGCAAAATGGGTGCGGCCGCGATTGACTAGCAATAATGGACTACCGATCGCCGCCAGGGAGCAAACTGACAGACAGCAAATATAGAAAGAGTTAAATGCTAACCGCCGTAAAAAATATCGGCAGCGAATGCGGGTGTTAAATTAACAATTTGTTTACCGAGCGGATTTCGACCTCTTGAGCCGGCCGCGTTGTGTTCGTGTTAATTTCAAATTGACCGCGTGCTGTATGTCGGGCGCAAATGGCTATTACGTTAATTTAATGGGTTTCTATATAATAATGGGCAACGTTCTCTATACGATCTCAAAATAACGTATATCTAACACGAGCGAATAAGAATTTAAATTAAATCCGTCGTAAAAGGTCACTGTCGCTAATTACTTTTCACATAAACAAAAACGTATAAAATCTTATTAAAATATGAATTGTTCTTTAATTTTTAGAACCAATTTATTTTTTCAATGTAACAAATTATCGAATATACTACTGATTTATGAATAACACTATATTACCGCATAATTGGACAAATAAAATGGGCACCCTTTGTTCGGAAGACGTCGCGATTATGCACAGCGGTGTGCACGTTCGCGGAAAGTCACCGTCGCAAAATACACGGCCACGCTTTGTCGTCATCGTCATCGGCATGATTTATCGACGGCGGCAGGCCATCGGAATCGGTCACTTTCCATCCTCGGACAGCGTATCATTTGCTCTCTCGCCCGATTGCTACAGATTGTCGGCTCTCGAAAGCGAATTCGACGGGATTCTTTATCGCGCGAATCGCTAATTCGAATCTCCGTCCGTTTGCGAAACGGAGACGATTTTCGCCATCTCGTCACGATTTCGGCCCATTATTGCGTCGTATGAGCAAATTCGTCGCTCCAGGGTTGGGTTTATGCAAATCGCGTAACGCGAGGAAGCAGTTAGCTCGAAAGGGACTGGCCCTCGGGCTATGCGGAGGCTCTTGCGTGAGGTCAGTGAATTAAAACGGGACAAAGGGTCGTATTGGTGTACGTTTACTATACTTTACTTCGTATCGTTCTGAAGTACGTGGGCTAGAAGTAAGGCCACCGGTACACAAATCAAACGAGGAAAATCTAACGAC
Organism: Hydropsyche tenuis; assembly: GCA_009617725.1. Lineage (NCBI taxonomy): Eukaryota > Metazoa > Arthropoda > Insecta > Trichoptera > Hydropsychidae > Hydropsyche > Hydropsyche tenuis. The sequence goes on from VTON01000004.1 coordinate 5,889,323, forward strand.
CGGCTTGAATAACGCTCGGCTGTATTGAAGAGGCGCTAATGATTTAACGATTCCGTTTCATCGCTAGCCGTATGCATAAATTATTGTGCTTCGAGTGTTATGAAATATTTAGACGTAGTCCTGAATCGAGTTGTTCGAAATTATATCCACATGCAATACTTCACTTGCTGAATACAATATTTCCATTGTGTCTAAAATTTTAACATTGTACTATTTTATAAAAGTTATTATATAACCAGTACAGTCAATATGACGATAAATCATCCACGATTTGATATAACTTAAAAACCAAAACATGACAATCTTTCGACGATAAGAATCATCTAGTAACGAAACGGGACAGAGTTTCAAAACTGTCTCGTTTGAGAACCATCGCCTCACCACGAGAGCAGTATGCAAAAGAAAAACTTGCGCAACAGAAATCTAACGAGCATCATCAAAAGCACGAAACGGTTATTCTCGTTCAGTCGATACAACACATCGATTATATTTTTGCAATAGACGCGGCAGATAAGTCCCCGGGGTGAGAGTCGGTCGCAAGATGTGATCTTCACGCGAACAGTAAAAGTTTTGCATAATGTGGTCGGCTGGCCGCGCAAAAGCGCCAGATATGTATATAATAATAATATATTTATTAGACGTCCGATACGGAGAGATGATCGGATAAAAACGTGGCGAATAATTTCGCAAGTATAAGAAAGTCCGAGATATGGAATATATCTGATACAGAAGATGCCGCATATTAGACGGTTCGAAAATTTTAAAACGCTCACTTCGACGACTTAATATTTTGAATATGAATTGTCAAAATATGATATGATCTATTGAATATTAATCATTTTCATTTGACACCGAAAGTGTTCCGCTAACATAATTATAATACGATCGAACACGTAACGGACGCATTTACTTTTTTGAGGCGTCCGATGCCCGCGAAGGAAAAAAAAATTATCTGCACTTTCTACGTTTTGATTTACGGCGGTCAGATTTTTCCTAAACGGACCGTTGCGACACGACAGTGAAATCTATACAATGCCGTCTCTTTTTTCATCATCTTATTATTTCGCCGTCGTTTTTTCGCCGACCGTTATTGTCGGCCACCGCAGAGGAGATGTGTACACCCGCCATCGTACGCAATTGTGGCCGATCGAGTGGAAAATGGAGAAATCGGAGGTGTTTCGCCGGAATGGCACGCAGCGAGAGTTTCATCTGCAAGAAGAGCAGAAGCGGCAGAATACGAGAAGTGACGATGATCCAGTTCGAAGCTAGGTGAAATTGCTTCTAAAACTGCTCCGGATGACACATATCGTCCATATCGGATGATTGGCCGCCGCAGCGGAAAATTCCGCTTTCACCGGCTGTATGTGCGGTCGCCGCTCGCGTGGACAATGACAATTACGATACTAATATAGAAGGAGTGACCCGAGAAGCGCAATTTGTTAAAATTATGTGTTTGACGAGGCCGTGGGCGAAGCAGTGATCGAATCTCGAAGAAATTTGTCGAAAGGCGGAGGGCGGGGACGCTCTAAATCTAAAACGCTTGATTTGTTCTATGAATTTGTTTGATGTTCATTATAAACGTTTCTGAGAAAATTTGAAAGTTATTTAATATTTAAAAAATACATATTCACTATTTTGTATTTATATGACTAACTTAAAAAGAGATCATTAATATGTATCAAGAAAAAAATTTTTTTTTAATGAAAATGACTACGTTTCGTAACTGATGTATGAAAATTCGCGATATTATGGCATAATTATATCTGCACCTGAACGTGTACATTAAGAGCTTCAAGTTGTGAGATAAATCGACGATTTCTTGCGTGACCATGTATATCGTCATTTAAATCAATAAGTGCAGTCGTATGGGCGTCACGTGTTGCTTTTTTGATGACTGGTTCAAAATTTCAAAACGAGTATTCGAAATACTTATAAACAAATACGCAACCCAATATAATTTCATATTTGCGTATGTGATACCGCATTACGATGCGGTTCGCGGCCGCTTTCAATAGTGTTAAGCAACGCCTAATCAAACAGAGAACGGCACCAAATTATACACTAGAAGCACCGAAATATTTCATATTGAAGCTAGCTTCTCAAATTATAATCAACACATTATTATATCAAAAGCTCATGTATCACCCGATAACATCAAACATTTCAAATACAATCGAACGATCCAAGAGCTTTCCAAGCTCGAATGCGTAAACGTTTGAGAAGCCTCACCGGTGTACGTCGCCTTCGACAACGACGTCGAAGAATGGTAATGGCGATCTGAATACAACGGTAAAGTAACATTTTGGCCCGTCGGGGCCGCGGGGTGATTCGAACGAAGCACACAAGTCGATATTAGAAACGCGCCGGACACGAAACGGCCATTATGTGCTCCAAGTAAAATATTGCACTGCGACGCATTTTTGCATATGCAACTAACACTGCGCACGCAAAGCCAGATGGAGTATCCGACGTCTCGCGATGGCCACGCCCGCAACGGTGTCCGTTTTGATTGTGTAATGATCCGTAGTTATGTGGTGGGTGGTTGGAGCGGTAAGATGGGTGATTCGAAGCTTGTCGATGGTGTTTTTATGATTCTGCGGTGGATGTTTTGAATTTTTAACCGGTGGTGAAATTTTCGTTTTGTGAGAAATTGAAAAAAAAATATATATTATATGTAACATATATGGAAATATATGATTTGATTAAATTTAAAGTACACCCAAAACTCTTTTTACACGGTTCTGAAATAGCGTGGTTCAAAAAAATAACCGATAATTTTTTTGCAATGTTTTTTCATTTTAGGACGGTATTAAAAAATATTATTATTATACCATAATTGTAAGATACAGAGCAGGCCAGTATATAATTATAGTTATTAAATTAAAATTTTCGATGATTTTACTTGGAAAATTTTTCCATATTACACATTTTTTATAAAGTAATTTGGATAGAAATTCCGTTCAAATATACTGATGGAAATAATCTTCATTTTTTATATGGTCACCAATCACCATACTTTTTACACGGTAGTCTCTGGAAAGTATCTTTCGCGTAATAAAAAGAGACTTGGGTGTATTTGAAATTTACATGTAATCTAAATATACAAAATGAACCATTATACTATTGAGATATTATATTAGTTTATAATGGTTCATTTTGAGAATATAATGATCTTTCACATTTATGGTAACGCATAGAACATTATACGTCATTATAACATTATTATGCGAAAATTTGCACAATAATTTTAAATTAGATTATATTTTATACACCTAGAGACATAAAATAAAATAATTATAATTTCACATTCAATCATCAATTAAAAAAAAAAACTACATCTTCTAATTATCAAACATACTTTGAATCAATCGAACCTCTCGACCGCATTGCCACATAACAAAAAAAAAACACAATATCTCCATAACAAAGTGTTATTGACGCGAAAGAAGACCGACGCGAATACGTTCGCGGCTTTATTGCGACCCCGTAAAACTGTCTATGGTGCTCTTTGTGCGCCATGGTTTTCATTGTTGCCGACCACGACTCGCAGCACGGATGCCTCGAACGAAGATAATTGATGGTGTTGACTCAGCGCGTGCCGACCGCGAGCGTCTTCGAGACCATCGGCGACCAAAGGCTTCGCCAAGTACGGTTATGGGGGAAATGGTCGATGGACGTTTTCGCGAGCGCCGTAGGAAAATTGGCTCGGCTTATTTATGTATAAGGAGCGGTCGAGTTTGTGTTGGGTTTTGTTGTTTTGTTGGGCGGGTTGAATGATTTTGGTAGGTGGTTGATGTTTGGTTGCGGCTCTAATGTATTATGTGATAAAAATATGAGGAAAATTGGTTTGAGAAAGTTTTTTCATTATAAAATAAATATGAAAAAAATTACACTCTATAAAAAAATTTTCTACCTTTATTTAAAAATTTATAGTACAAGTCTTCTTCAAAAATTTATAGATTTTACATAATAATTTAATAATTTAAATTAATTTGATAATTAATTGATTTAATTTCATAATTTTCATTATAATTATCGGAAAATTTCTAATGTTAAATATTTTTTGTTATAAAAAAATTTGTTGATAAACATAATTGTTATATTATCATTTACATAGCAATAGCGAAGTTTAGTCAATCGCACTTTTTTTTTTAAATCGGTCGTGTTGTGAATAAATTTATAAGCACACCCTTTTACGTGATACGTTTAAATAATTATTCTTTGCTTTTTTTAATTTCTCGATTTATTTATTATAAAGGATTTCATATGAATAAGTAAATAAAAAAAATATAGTTTTTCTTGCATTCATCAATAGACGGGCTAAATGGGGATAAATTAAAAAATTTATAAAAACGACAGGATGAACGCAAAGCACGGAAAAATAGGACGTATGGTCATCCTAACTATAAAGAAATATATTTCGAGCGAACTCAATTACATCGAACGACTGTCACGTATACGCCTCACAAGCATCAATCCATGTCGTCAATGCTTTCGTCGTCATTTTTGGCCTTCGAAGCATTTTTATTACGCATATGAATCATCAGGCCGTTATTGAGCCGTGATATACTTAACCTTTGGGTTTTAATGTATGTGGGCAATACTTTTCGCTACTGAGATACGATCTGCGCAACCACCTTAATTACAGCGTGCGATTTAGAGGCGAAATTTATTATTGAACAATGAACGAAAAAAAAAAGAAAATTATAACGTATAAAATATGTATAAGAATTAAATTACGTACGTGCACAGCGAGTGATATTTCATAAAACCGTTTTTGATTATTTTAAATTTCCTTAGTGGCACACAATTAGAGCCAGATCGGATTTTTAATAAATGTTCGCTTTTGAACTTCGACGGTAATTTAAAATTGGATAAGGTTCATTTAGTGTAATGTGTAAATGTAGTTTTTTTTATAGATTCAATTTTTGATGTTGATAAAAAGGCTCTTAAATTAGATCGAATCAAGGTTTTCATCAGATGACTCATAATAACTTTCAATAATCGCGTTAAAACAACTAATGATATTTGGAATTGTATTTCGACTTTTATGATTTTTTATGTATTTTTTAATTAAAAATAATTTATCTTATATCGATTTTTAAATACAAAACTAGATTTATTATGAAAAAATATTATTAATGAATCTGAATAGTTTAATATATATTTTGGGTTTCTCAGAAACGTTTCCCTTTAATATATTTATTTTTTTAATATCATATTAATCATTTAAATAGCAAAACATTAGAGTATTTCTGCTTATAAACGGAACAACCTTGACCTAATCAACTCTACAACCGATCTTCCGTAAACCATCTCAAGCCATCTCACTTTTCAACCACTCACATACAATAAATCAGACCACACACACCATCGCAATAATTTCACCTGATTTATCAACCATCGAACATTAACAAACATAATTCTTCCGAACGTGTAAAATCGGATAATTTATCCAGACCGAGCATATTTACACGCACGGTAACACGACATCTTTTACAATCGCGTATATTACCATAACTCCGAATAAATCATATGCCCTTTTGGCGAAATGGTGAATAAATTAACGTCGGTTTGCCGCTTTCTTCGTTTCGTACGGCACTCGCCAATAACGAGACCGTATTTTATAGCAGCCTCCGGAGAGGCGAGTGAAGCAATAAAACTGTTTTATTTGCAAAGCTCACCGTGACACTCATTGCTTTACGAGTTCGCTATGTGTAAATTAATTTATAACGCGGAATACGCCCTCGGCGGTCACTATCCGTCGAATGCACGACCGCTTCTTCTTTGGTGTTGAGCTTTCAATGCGAACCCTTTGGTTTGTTATAGAAAGCTATTGGACAATGGGTGTAATAATGTAAGATAAGTAATATAATTTTATTGGTTATTTTTGATAGACTTTTCTTGAAAGTTGATAGATTTGATAGTGATAAGCGCATTCTACGATTGTAAATTGCTACAATAGTTCGAGTTCTTAGACGTATACAAGATTGTCTGAAAAGTACACAATATCTATAATATATTATAAAATTATGTAAATATAACATTTGAAACTTAAATAAAATAATATTGTATAATTATATTGTTCTGATTAGTCATTTATTGAATCGAACGAAAAATTGAAAGAGTTAAATACGAATGATAGCAGTAAAAGTCTTTTTGTAAAACATAAAAGTTCTCTGGATACTTGTGTGTCGTTATAAAAAATAAAATATTCGTTGGGAGAAAATTTCGTATTAATTTAACATCCACGTAATTTACGGTGGGACATCGCCTCGTTTGACTTTTAGAACGAACTGACATTACTTATGCAAATTCGAACATTTTCGCATAAAGCGCTCGTTCACATTTGTCTAATTTAAATTCTATGCGATCTGTCACAAAAAGATTAATCCGTTTACTCTGGATATTGTCCTTTAAAAAAACATATTTATTTCGCAATGATTTCTATAAATTTTAATAGCAGACGACAATTTGCAGATACGACATCCGTGTGCATAAACTAATTTTTTTCTTAGACTCAAATTTATAACATTTGGAAGGTTTGAGCGAAAGGTCGTCTGCATGTAATTCAATACAGCAACAGCGTCATACTTATTCATCCAAAAAATCCTGAATTCCATTCGAAGATAATTTGAATAACATTAAAAAGTTTAATAAAAAATTGGCATATCGTAAACGATAACAATTTAGTTATGATTCCACATTCTTATCACTCGACGCCTACACAGTCGATTCTGGGTCACGATAAGAATATTAAATCTGTTTCGATTCGAATATTGAGATACATATGAATCAAAATCTTCCACCTGTTACTTGCAAATTTTATTACGTCCGAAATATAAAACCGAAACTCTCGAAAGCTCCACCACCATGAAGTGAACAAAAGCTCTTCGTTCCTCGATCGTAATTTTTGGTAAACGTCCCTTTCACTGTGTACGTGTAACGAGTTTCTTTATTGTCGAGTCGAAAACTGACCATAAATTAACAACTTATTGATCTGTCGTCTGAAGTATTGACCATAATTATTATATGAAAAATAAATATATATGTAAGTATATGTTCAAAATCAAATAAAAGTATTCGGAAAACTTCCATCTTTTTTATATGTAAATGAAACTTTTTTGTCAAAACACTGTATGTTCGATTTTTTCGGGACTCGATGCCAAATTTCTACTCAACAATTTGCATAGTACGAAAAATTTAATTGGACTTTATATAACTACGTCGTTATGGTAGCACATAAATTTTTAATCTGCGTTCCACTCGCACTAATTGAAATAACTGGTAATCTCCATAAATAAGCATGGCCCGTACGAGGAAGAAATAATTTCGATTGTAAAAATGAAATGCATCGTTTGGAACACACAAATATCAGCCTACATAACGTATTATTTGCGCGTTTAAGTTTCGAACACGGTCGTTAAAATGAATTTAATTAGTATTCAACTCAGAAGTGGATCAGATAAGATCTAGATCGAGGAATGCTGTGATGATTTTCAAGTGAGACCGTTTTGCATCGGAAGGCGAACTACTACTTTGTCAACACTTCAAGATGTGTTTTCGCTTTTGACATTTCATATTTATATCTAACGAGATAGGCCATTAGAGCCAAATTAATGAGATAATTCTAACATTTTAATTACACTTAATAGTTTAAATAGCTCTTGCATTCGTATTTGAACGTACTAAATCCGGATTTCGAACGGTATGTTTATTCGTGCACATACAATATGCAGTCCAAAGCTCACTTAGCGAGTATCGAATCGAAAAAGTGGTAATAAAATTTTATTGAACGATAAGAACTATAAAGCTTGTAGCGTATCTATATAGAGATATGTTTTGTTGAAAAAATATGCTTATTGATTTTATTTTGTGGACGGTTAAATCGAATATTAAGTTGGTATTCAAATTGAAAGTATGCAATTTTGAAACGTTTAAAAATCGCGCGTTTCGATTATTTTTTACCTTTCAATTTCTTCCAAGACGGAAGATTGATCTCATTCGAATTTTTTTGCACTGGCGAAAAACGTGTAAAAATGTTGTAATTTTGAAAACGGATGATTCTTCAGAACGCTATTATAATTTTAATGATCAAAAAGCACGCACGATAATTTTGATTCAGAGAAAATTGCGTGTTATTTTTAACAAGTCTCACCGGATTTTCATGACTTATAATCATTTCTTCGATGAATTGAATATTTCAATATAATAATTGCAATAATATTGAGCTTTGATCCGATTAAGATCTTGAAATTGAATCGAATTTTTTATAAGTGCATGAATTCGAATAAAGAAACCGAGCAGTAGTGCTTCATCGATTTGTCTTTTCCAGAAGGTAGACGTATATGGTAATGCAAGTTAACAAAAAAAGTTCGATTAATCAACGTCAATTGAAACGAATGACAACGAGAAGTTTCGCATTGGATTGCCCGACATCCAATTTTTATTTGCCGAATTTCCAAATTTGACTTTAAAATGTTGAATTTTATGAGCTTTTCGATAAAATATTTAATGAACCATTTTTCTTTCATGGTCTATCTTTAATGATAATTTAATATCATCCTTGACATTTAATTAAAATTTATGATAATGGAAGAAGTAAAATTTTTATATAATAAGGTAATCAATCATTTACTTTTGTTTTGACATAAAAGGATATAACTTTAACGAACGGTGAAGAAACAAACCCATTTCCGCAACCAAGCAAATTGGTTAATAACTTGTTTGAAGGATTTGATTGAAACGAAACCAATAATTGTTGAAAAAAATCGTACATACGTAAATGAATTTTCATTATATGAGTGGTAAATTATTATCAGAAAAAATTGCAATATCCTTTTCACTATATCAGAAGTTTGGACATAAAATCTCAACCTTCTCATTCATAAAAGTAATTTTCGACGATGTTGAAGCGCATGTCGCGAGTGGGCTGAATGATTTTTTCGAAATTTATTAAATCTAATTCGATATCCGAGATGTGAATCTCAAGATGTTTCGCAACATGCATTTTATAAATCAATTTCTCCCACGGAGTGTCATCACCACCTATCTCATCTTATGCCTTATCTCATATTCGAAGGCAACGGTTACATTACAAAATGTCGAACCATATCAACATTTACATTATAAAGTATATAAATCAAATATATATTGGTTTCCAAAACAGCAATTAAATTGGTTATTTTGCTTAAAAAGTAATAGGATATACCGTATTTTTAAGGAAGCAATACTTTACGAAACCCTTATAATATGATAAACTCTTAATTGATACTTCATTAATCGACAATGAGTTGGAATTATTAATGAGTGACGAAACGATAGCAACAATGCGTTTTGAACGTGTCGCTCGCTTGAAATTGGACCAGTTTTTTCCGAACTTTATAAACGGCGAACGTTATCGGACAATCGATACGGACGCGTGCAATAAAAATTTAAAGCGGAACTTTTAATAACAGGTTTGCAATAAATTGCTGTAAATATTTAACTTCGAGACATACCTATATTTCTGGTCGAGAAACTTTCAGGTGCTGCTTCATCTGAGCAAGGCGCGTGTCAGCTAGGGTAGCTCGATCTGCAAATAAAAGAAAGGAGATCAAAATTAATCAACGTGGTGATAAAAATCTAATTCAAACTTTTATCTAATCTAGATTTTCGAATTTGGCATTGAGAGTGAAAGCGATTGGAATGTATTTGTGATAGAAGTTGATGAAGTTACGGTCGATCTACGATTTATATGACTTTCAATTTGTTTTGCCAAATAGATACGATGAAAATATTAAATCAATATAATAAAATGTACACATTTATTTTTAAAAATTATTAAAGAACCCTCAAGATTATATTGATTTAAATCAACATAATCTTCAACAAACGATTACATTTATTAGCTCCGATCCACGCAAAAACCTACATAAGAAAACGACCGTATAAATCGAAGTCTTTAACCATTACGTGCAAAAGTATAAAACGACCACCATTAACTTTTTCTTAACTATGGATCCATTTCACATATCTTTAATTGTCGTAAACCCTTAAGAACTGGAAAACCCAAGTTTTCACAAAAACTGCCTTAAACGTCAAAGATGCAATAATTATAGTCCTGTCCGACCGTTCCAGTTAACCTTATTTGTAAAGTGCTACATGAGGCGCGAGAGAGTCGAAATATTTTGTAACATCCATTTGCCGAAGTGATTTCGCCGCCATCTGCGACCGTTGCACAACACTCGACAACGACAGCGGAAACTTTATTGTACTCCCCTAAAAGAGATGGTGTCGGAGATAAAGACCGGTCGAATTTCGAATCGGATTCGGGAGTTGTCGACGCGGAGTGTTGATGATGCGATGGAAATTCGATTGGAAAAGTAGTTGTTAGCTGAGAGAATCGAATCGATTGGTTTGTCAATCAAATTGACCGTCTATTTTGACGTTGTTGGATTGAAAGTTTGTTTTAATCAGTTGGGCGATTGTTGATGGTCGTGATGCTTTGATAGAATTTATATCGATTTTTATCTGACCGTTGGTTGTTAGAAATGTTTCGTATTCCGTTAAATTTAATGATTTATTATTGTTGTGCTGCGCAACAGGGAAATCGGATTCGTTTTCAATTACAAAGATTATTTATTAATCTTAATAAAATGTATCGCTTTCAATTACGAATGGAAATTGATGGATAATAAACTCTACATTAAGGAAAATCATTCAAACGACATCTTCACCAAAATCCATAACAATAGACTGAAAAACGGTCGATCCACAAAGCGTCTCCGACATAATTGAATAAATATGAGTTGTGACACGTCGTTTCGCATTGCACGAGAGAGGAACGGAGTCGATGAGCAAAGTCGATAAGAGATCATTAACCATAACTGCGAGTCCACGACCTGGACTTTGATTTGCAACCACCGTCGATACACACGATACTATTTTTCGTCGTTATTGGCATGACTCAATAAAATATTGCAATAGAGTGCTTTTTATTGTGGCGAGCGTTTCAATAATCGCAACAGATTCCAACATCATTCAATTAAACGTTAAACCATTGCTGAAGAGTAAAGCAAACGCACTTTTTGAATGGTGTCACTTTTGTATGAATTTGTTGCGTTTTATAATATAAATGTGATGACTTTTATTTTTGTTATAAATATGTGCTTGAATATAAACTATTCAATGTATAAGGATATATTACTTTATTCTAACCGATTTATAATGATCATAAAATTTGAGTTACTTGAATACAGTCAGAATCAAAATTAATAAAATGGGATATAATATTCATCCCATATGGGATGGGATGTCAGATTTACCGTAATTCTCATTTACTGCTAATCTGTTTTTTTTGGCTAATTACCGGTTAGTTAAATTTTAAGTAAAAACTGGGAAAAATCGGAAAAAATAACGACAAACCGAAAAAAAATAAACAAAAAAACATCAGAAACAAACGCAATTTTTTTTAATTTACCGGCAGTGACATCTCTAGTAAATACTATTTGATAAAGATGGTTCTAGTATTCAATTTTTTAAAGGTTATAATACAATACATTTTCTTCATTATCATTCAGCGCTTATGTACAAAAAGGAAAATTATCTTATATTGAAAATGTATTTATGTTACAAATGGCGTTACATGATCTTGATAATTATACGAAAGTATGTACATATTTCAGAAAACTGCTCTGATTTCGCACTTAAGAGACAGCCTACCGTTGCATTACAGAGGCCATCGACGGATAAGACAATATCGATACACAATCACGTGTCGCAAGCCGTGGAACGAATTACGCCCGCGCTTTGCACAATTGGCTCTTTTTGAATTCGCGTTGACCAACGCGTTTCGGATGTTTGCCAATCGAGGCGGTCCATTGTTGGTTGTCACCGGTTTGTGTTGCTTAACCGACGTCCGTCGCTCTCGTTCGTGTCCATGATCGATCGATCCTCTGACGATCTACCGACGTGGAAAAATCGCATTGCAAAAGTCCACCGTCTAGGGTTTTCGTAAATTTTCAAAATAAAATATTAACAATACAATAAAATCCATAGCATCGTATTAAAACGCGTTATTATACTTGGACGGCGACATATATAAATACGAATCAAACAACAATTTGTGAATCAAATCAATGTCATAACCTTTCTCAATCGAATCCAAATCGAATCGAATCTGATAACGATCGACCTTCAATTGCAAAACCCAGCCATTAAACATCGACAATGATACGCACACGAGATCACGACACACGATCTATCATCGACGCATTTCGTCGCCCCTTATCTAAAACGGGTCTGAGCTTCAATTGTGTTCTAACGAGTCACGAAAGTGCACCGGGACCGCCGTAGAAGTCGAATCACGAGTCATCCGAGTTGGAATTGTAAAAGTGGAGGCACGTGCTCGCGATGACACGGTGTCAGATGACGACACTGTTATGTTAAACGCGCCACCATCGACAATGTCAGTGACGGTGCAGTATGCTAATTGTGACGCGAGTTTTGCGTCACTGAGAGACGAGCTTTCTTTAATGATCGCCTACGATTTTTATGGGGCTTCGAGGTTTGTGGGAAATTTGCAGGATATTGCGTTGTATTTTTTTGGTTGTTATAAAATTAGCGTTTTTAATTAAAATTATTTGTAAATATGTGAATCATTGAGTGAAAGTGATTTATGTGAATTTTTGAATATAATAAGAATGCGTGTATTTTTGTCATTAATTTGTGCATTATATAATATTATGCACATATTCAACTAACTTTAATGTGCTTAATATCAATTAAAATTCAATTAAAGTTTAGTTAGTTTTAATTTATTATAGTTGAATTTAAATTAAACATCAACGCACTAGGAATTTTCCTCAAATGAAAACAGGAAATCTAAAATCTGCATTAAAACATGCCAAATTTCTAATTTTTTTTTCTCATTTTATTTTTGTTATTAAAATCTAATTTATTTTTTTTTTCGAATCATAACTTTCACAATTTGCATATTTGTAAAGCAGAAACTATTTAATTAAAAAAATCGAATAATAATTCTTATAAATCATATTTCTGCTTAAAGTGCAACGAAAACAATTTTGAAAAAAAAAATCGAAAGTTAATTAATTTTATTTGAAAATTTGCTTAAAGATTTATGTTTAATATGAAAATATATCGAGAACCAATCTGAAAAAATATTATTATTGAAATTTTAATGATATCCTAATAAGTAAATGCAAATCGACTAAAATATAAGTGATTTATGCCGAAGTTCATTAACGACACAATACCGTTTTTCACAGAATTATTATGTCGTTTAAATTAGGTTGATTTTACAATACTACAACCTATCCAAATATTGTATAATCGGATATTTATTACGACCGAACATTTTTCATAAATCTATTAAATATTGTAATGTGACATAATCCGCTCTAAAAATGAGCATAATGCTCCATAAGAATGAATGATGAATGGCGAAATTTATGCATGCGAATGCGTCAAAGAATTTCGCGTTGTATTTTACCGATTAATTTATTAAATTTCACACGTTCAAATAACGAAAGATTTATACCAGCTACGAGCATTAGCTGATTTATAGTTTGGCATTTTAGACTACCGGTTTTAACGCGTATCGATCCCAAAATGGGAATATGCATGTGAAATATTGATATATTCGATACGAATCCATATCAATATTAAAACGAATGTAGATCGATTGTGGGTTTATATATTTTAATATAATTTAAATTAATTCGTAAATTTGAATTTTAAAATGCAATAATTTTAAAGCATGTTGAGTTTGTATGAATGACTATATTAAAAATAGCAGTACCTATTTATATCCGATATGAGGCATACTTAGTACTTCTAAATGGGTCACCCATAGAAAAATTGATATAGAGGTCTCGTATTTAACTTTTTTTATATTCGTATACGTTTTATTAGCTCACGATGCAAATGTCACATGCGTTACGAAACACCATCTCAAACAATGCTCCCATCCCCCGCCTATGCAATGTAAATCAAAGTGTCAACGGCGTTTGAATATAATTCTTCATTCATAACTTATTGTCACTTTCACGCTAGTGTTTCAGGGTTGACACGTATTTTTTCGCGTGAGAAAAATCATATCGAGCATATTTGATGTATTCAACCTTGATAATGCAAATCGGTTCATATGTGTCATTTTTCATTTAAAATATCCGCGACAATTTTTATCGTTTAGAATGGAATGCAATATGTATATCTCTAGATTCACATTTTCACTAAATATAAATTATTCATGAATGAAAAAATATTTTAAATTATGATCTGTAATCCAAAAACATGGAAAATTTATTCAAAATTTATATATCGAAAATGCATCACCCTGCATTGTAAATTTGACTATTTCAGCAACTGGTGACCCTGTTGAACTATAAGAATTTACGTATGTCTCTCACAATGGGATGTGTCTGTTCATTGTAAGCAAATTTGTCGTCTAAATATTGTTGCGGGGTCACGTCGGCCCGCCTCACCTTGTCGACGTTTCACGTGTATATAATATGAAATATTACAATACTTCTATATTATATACAACCTTTTATCGAGTCGTCCTTATTACGTTGTATATTGTCGTATCGTTGACATTTGACGCATGCGAGGATCGCATTCATGGACCGATGATTGATTTCTTCGGCGTGCCGTAATAATGTTGATATAAAGTATTCATTGTGTGTTCTTTAATAGTATTCGCTGTCGTTTCAAGGACATGTTTCAATTATGTGTCGTAGTCGTGCTGAAGTGAGCTTTCAGCTGTTTTTTCATTTTTTTTATATTAAAAATTTTGTTGAGTTTAAATGGAAAATTATACATATTATAGATTAAACTTGGATTTTGTATAAATATTTAACATATTCGAAAATGTTTTGTTGTATTAATATTCATACGTTCGATTAAAAATCTAGATGTAAAAAATGTCAATTGATAAAAAACATTGCTTCCGCGTTATAGAAGAGTCAAATCAAAAGACAATGCGTTGATTGAATTATAGGAAGTACCCAAATGTGTTTGCTCTTACAAATATCTGTTACAGATTATAATTATCATAGCAGAACAATAGGAGTCTAGTTTCTACGCCTACTGTGATCGGAGAACCTACGTTTTTTTGCGCCGTTGGTCCTATTTCGAACAAAAAAAAATCTTCAAACAACAATGGCGTTATCGGCGCGCCTAGTTGAAAAATCGCACTCATCCATTTTATTACCAACCATCTCTTGCGTTGCAGTCTCGCCTTGAAAAACGAACACTTTAATGTTTTCTTATTAATCACAACATCAATAATAATGGTCGAAACGAAAAACCGACTCCAAATAGGAAACCGCCGAGCCTTGACTCCGTGTAACAATCTCTGTTCAACCTTATGAAAGATCACATTCTCCTTCGACCGCTGGGCGCTTTATCACAATTCAGCTGACGATAATGGTTGCAACGGTAATTTTCCGGAGAAAATTCGATTTGAATTTTCTTCGGTCTATATACAGTATGTAATTGTTGAGAGCTTTCGAAAACGTATGTTATGTCTCAATCGGAAATCGCACTTAGGTTTAGTACCTTAAAATCATTGATCAAGGAATGAAAGTTCAAGAGAGCCATCGATTCAAAATGGTTATACTTGTTTTTTAACTAGTAGATATATTTGAATTCATGGAGAATTGAAATTGTGTTATATTATACGATTTCGGTTTGTTTGAATTTGTTTAATTTTAAAACAAAATTATTATAATATTGAAATATATTTTGTGATAAGTTTTAGGTACAATATTATTTCAATAATCCAATTAGTACCATCCAAACATATATAAATCAATGAAAATTATCTAATTTAAAATAAAATTCATTATAAATCAGACATATAAATTATAAACACATCGTTTCGCAATAAGTATATCAAAACTCAATAAATTATACACATCAGAGTTGCATATCAACACATTGTTCGCTATTAATCAAGTGACCCAGATCAATACGAATCCATTGAACTTTTAACACTAAGCCCCGCAACGAAATTAGTTGATAAACTTATGCAACGAAGCCGCCAAAGTTCTCAACATAGTCACTATCGTCCTGCGCTTATTCCCCGTAAGGAATTTCCCATTGCTTGCATGTATAGAAAATGAGCATGCACATCGCCCGGGGGCCTTCATCGCATAATACCGGAGAAGGTAAAGCTGGTGGCAGTTGCTGTGTTGGGTCAGAAGCCACCGACAATGCATTAGCGGCGGAGGCTAGCCGACCACGCCCAACCACGGCCACGCAAGAATGAACCATCACCATCGTTGCTGCTGGTACTGCATGGAAGACGTTGTAATAACCACGAAGCTTTCTTGTATCCGTTTAAGAATATGATTTTATATATAAAATATCCAAAATAAATTAATATTAAAAAAAAAAACAATTGAGAATTGTACTTTAAAAGTCATTCAAATAATGACTAAATTTTTTGCATCAATATAATTCGCACATATTATAAAATCACAACACGAACAAAACCACCAACACCGCCTCCGACAACGTGCCCATACAACAAACCCATCAGCGGAATGTGTGCCGTTCGCCGAACAGAAAAAAAACCGCACAATGTATCAGAGCAAAGGTCAAACCAATATTCGAGCTTTTCCCCTCGACGGCGCAACACGGAGCGAGAGAGAGCTTTTCCATCCGACGAAGGCGTCCGCGGAAGCCGTTTAATTTGACGCGGCCGTTACGGACGCCGATTACTCTAAATAACACGCCGGCTAACACCGAGGGTCAAACAACATGCGAGCCGACTGCTTGGCTGATGATGGCCGTCATTACCGCGGACTGGCCCCTTTTCGTATCGTCCTCGACTTCCGAGTTCGAGGATTGAAGATTCGCGGTGGGACGCTCGAAATGGAATCGCGTAGTTCGTATTGTATTGAATAGAAGTCTATTGAAATGATTTTGTGTTTGCAAATAGTTCTCGACTTACAATGGTTCGCACTTATAACCGAAAATAATTATATAATTTTTTTTTTAATTTATTATTTTTCAAAAATTGTCTATTAAATCACGAACCGTCATTATCTACGGGTCAATGTTTCGGAAAAAAATATGGACTCGTTAGAATTATTGTGTTAACCCATTATATTGGGAAAACATATAACCCATTAAGGACTTACTGAAAAATAAATCTGCTAAAATATTTTTTACATTATTATTACATTAAACATGACAGGATTCGGATTATAAATAAAAATTTTGATATAAATAAAATTGATTGATTTTTTTTTGTATGGATTCAACTTATGACTGATTTGACTTATGACTAAGGTTCAAGAACTTAACATAATTGTTAACCCAAAAACTATCTGTAACCTGTTGCATATACGTAAATATTATGGAATTTTTCAATGAACCTGAAAAATCGAAATCGACATTCGCATATTGTTTCCGATAGAAAATTAATTTACTAGTCGGACAAGTTTTAAATACCGATAAGGCGAAGAACATCTTCTATAATCTTAATCACGCAATACTACAAGAACGATGAGTGATTAACGATTTTACGAGAAATTTGTTGTACATTTATTGGGCTCACCGTTAAAATCCATAATTACAAACGCACAAGCAAACGCACGTAGGCATTTTCCTTCCGTTGCTCAATCATAACGATATCGAACGCGGCTCATACATTCGACACGATGGAATGCGAGTGAAACGGCTCCGATAAAACACAGCCTTTATATTTGCTCGTAATTATACAGTCCATAAGGTCAAGCGACAGACGTACGCTTAATTCCACAGAGGAGTGTTGTCTGCGAACGGTACAATATATAATGTGCTGGGATTGCAATAAAGCTCGAAAGTTCCGCGATGGATGTGGCCGCTGAAACAATCTGTTTCCTGTAATTTCGATCGTTATTAACGCTTGGAATTATTCGATGTGATACAAAATTGTTGTTTCTGTTGTGTTTTATATACTGTAGACTTCTATTTGTTATAAATTAATATAGTAAAAAATTCTGAGTGTTTGTGGGGTATCATAAATAGGGATCAAATGTAAAATCGTTCATAATGTATAATATATCGCAAAGAAAAACCTTTAATTTTTCATTTTTGCTCGTTTAATTTTCGAAAAGCTTTTATGAATAAGATTTTTTTCTAATTCATCTTTGGTGACAAATTTTTTTTGTTAGTTTTGATTAATTGAGTGATTTCTAAAAATTTTAATCAATATGATTTGCAACTAATCAATTAAATGAAGTTATTTTTGCTGTTATTGAGGTATATAAAATATCATTTAAAATATTCAGACGTTTTTCTTTTTTTTCATGATTGCATTTGTATTGATTATGACATCAAATGTATACTTATTTTAACAATTTAAGAAAAGTATATTAAATTTTATTAATACCAATATCTTGAAAAAAATCAAT
Organism: Hydropsyche tenuis; assembly: GCA_009617725.1. Taxonomy (NCBI): domain Eukaryota; kingdom Metazoa; phylum Arthropoda; class Insecta; order Trichoptera; family Hydropsychidae; genus Hydropsyche; species Hydropsyche tenuis. Next base: position 5,907,730 of record VTON01000004.1, read on the forward strand.
CGACATTAATTCGATACTCGCAACAAAATAAATTACGAAAATAACGCACAGTTGTTCCGAACTTCAACATTTCAAATATGGTCATCCTAAATACAGTGCTACATGGTATTTTGAATTGGACCTTGGAGTACAATGCTTGCAACTCTGATTGCCTATTAAAATTTTTAATTATCATTGCGCAGTAGGGAGGCTCCCGCGAAAGTGGCAGAGTCATACCCACTGACCGACCCAAGAATGAAAATGCATAAAGAAAAAAAAGCTCGTAAAAAGCGATGACTGCACACTGTCGAAGGTTTCGATCTAAGGCGAGTACTACACCACTTTTTTTCGTTATGATACGTACAATGCCAATATCGCGAACAATAAACTTTGTTTACGATCGGTGCTGATTCGAAAGCGCCATTTTATTTAATGTATGCGTTTTTTTTATTGTACATTATTCTTAATCGCGTTGCGTAAAATTGTCTTCATGCAAGTGCGTGATCTGCATATTGATAAGTTATAGGTATTAAATTAAGTTTTATGTTCAGGGTTTTCATTAATATTCATATAAAAATTATTTGTTCTTTTTTATACAATTGCTTATTCAGCCGAATTTCACGTGATATATGACGAATAAATTGTGTTTTTAACGATCTTAATGATTTATAAATATTAACAAACCCATTAAAATTACATAAAAGAACGACCAAAACATCAGAAAACGTTTCAAAATCGAAAGTGATTTAATAAGAATTAACTTAATTAACCATAAAATACTTCATACATTCCAATGTCCGCGCAGCTTTACATGCTTACTTAGCAAAAACACGATTCTTTCGTTCACGATCGATATAAATCACACCACGAAAGCGTTCGAACTACGTTTCGTTTATGAATGAGAGCACCAACTCTCGTTTCGGACCTAATGAATTAAACGATCGCACATTATACAATGCACACACCGTCGGTATTGGCTCGCGAGCCATTCATTTTTTGCACGTCCGCGTTTAACTTTGGCGCAATTATTCAATATGTAATAATTACGTGTGCGAGCAAAAAGTGCTTTAGCGAAATGTCGACCTTGTGTCCAATTAAATTTCAAAGTGCTTTCGTCCGCCGAATACTTGACCTGGATTAAAGGTTATGATACGTCAAGCATTATTGTTCTAAAAGTTGGGTTATAGAGATCGAGAGCATCTTTAAAAATCTTATATAAATCCGTGTCAATTCACCGAACAATGTTCGAGTCGTGACTGTTTCAATTGGAAATACAGAAGTGCATCGAATATTGCATCTTACCAGATGTTCAAAAAAAACGAGGCTTCGAACGCAATGAATCGAATTCTCCGCCCGACAATGGACCGTTCAATATAATAATACATATAATAATAACGCGTTTAGAAACAATTTCGTAAACTTTTTGATAAATGCTCGCATCGGGGGTCAGGTGCTGTGATGCAATCCGCTATCGAACAAAATAAAATGAATAGAATATATATTATGAAAAAAAAACTCGAATGAAAAACAATCGGTTTCGTCTAATAAACAATGCCCTCAGGCATCGAGAGGTTCTTCATTGAATTTGACCGATGTCCGTTCGGAATATTTTCAACATTTGCAGAGAGAGCGAATTGTTAAGTTTTTGCTTAGACGTGTGGCCGTTGTATTGTATTATGATTAAGTAAGTGTAACAACGAATATGTCGATGATCGACATACATCAACCGGTTGATGTTTCAATGCCAACACGGTATTATTGTACAATGATTACTTTTTGTATTGTAATTCGTATCGAACGATTGTGTCGTAATATTTGCCTACATTATATATTAATTTATCTTTAATGATATCTTGGCATTGATTCGCTCGTGAATAAAAATTGAATGAAGCTTTATACATCGCATCGGTGTTCCACTTTAATTAATTATCTGATATAAATCATGTGTGTGTAAATTATTATTAAAGTTGTCAAAATATTGAATGGATCAAGGAAATGTATTATTTTGAAAATAAAACAGTTAATTAACATTCATATTTCAATTATTGTTCGAAAGAACATTCATAATTTTATTTTAAATATATTTGTTTAGGAAATCAGCTTATTATATTTTTTTGAAATATCTTGCTTCTGTTGAATTTTACGTAATAACTCGAAGAAGATTTATTTTTCAAATACAGGCTATTCCTTCACGTCAAAATGATGAAAGTCTTATTTATATTATGATTCAAACAGACAACGTCTATACAAAATAATTGAGCAATAGTCATAAATTAAAATGGAAAATTCTGCCGATGAAAAAAGAACACTAACAAAGATAACAGATGAGCGTCTATCAACGCCGAATAAAAAATAAGTATTCCTTTGGTACTTAAACGTGCCCGGCTCAAATAAGAAAAAAAAGCGAACGATTTTTCAATGGAACGTATCAAAAATATCAATCATATCCATCATGGAAAAATTAAAAAAATATTATTCAAACGGCGCATTGCACCATATTAAGATATATCTGCGGCGAGCGCAAATTGTTATTCGATCGCCGTATCTCTTTTTCCATACACTCTCTCTATTCCTCATCGGCACTAAACGTTGCTTGATTTATGGTGTTTAGATTGTATAAATTAAAGCCGAAGATAATATGGCCGAGTGTAGCGGCGAGGCGAAACGAGGGAGATATTATTTATACACAACGGAATACCGGAGAGAAAAAAAAATGAATCGGACCGTTCGTGTTGGTGTAGGCCCGTTCTGCGACGGGGATTCCAAAGAAAAAGGTCGTGAAAGGTTGTCTACCAATGTGCAGTTGGTGAGGTAAGTTGGCGGTGAGTGGTGTTAAAGTTGGCACGCGCCTCGGGCCCTCTGCAGAGGCACGGGCAACCAGCTCGTGCTCCATTATCTAAGCGAGATGGTTCTCAAACTTTGTAGTCTTCTAATATTTTCGTTTTAGTACGTTCATCAATATTTTATTCATCATATAAATTAATAATAGATATTACATATTTTAATGCATACTTATTTAATAAATAATTAGCCCAAATTATATAAAAAAAATTGTAATAGAATAATATGATTTTCGACATAAATAATTTTTATTAAGAAAAATAAATTATTACTGATATTAAAATGTAATTGATTTTCGAAAACGTTGAACGAATTTTGCATTTTACGTTACGTGTTTGATAATCTAAAACGATTAATTATACTTTGATAAAGCTATCAATTAAAATTCGGAGCAAAAATAATTAAGCTTCCGCGACGAGATACGCACGTGAAAGTTGTCCGTTTTGATCGGACGCCGCTTCGCATTGCTCATTTGCGAACGCATTGATTAATATAAAAGTTTTACGACGCGTTTTTTACACCGTTCGATAACGACTGCATTGAAACGAAGCAAAAACAAATAAATTAAAACAATCAAAAAAATCGACCGTATAAATCACGACGCCTCTGCTGAAAGCGACGCGTACGTAACGCCGCAAAAATTTGTCGCGGTCTCGCCGTTTTTAATTGGCTTTTATGTTTCGCTCATTTTATTATCCGTTTAATAGTTTCACGTAGGTGCTAAAAACACGGCCGATCTCTCTCTTTCGATTCAATTTATTTTTTTGGACGGATTTCGCTCGGACGGGTCGCACAGTTTGATGATCTCAGGGGCACATAACTGTTCCAATATAAACGTGATGCCCCGGCCGGCCCCGTACACTTCAATATCACCTTCTAACACAATACAGAAACAACAAGGTGGGCCGATACAACATCCATTAAAGCACGATCTCCTCCTCGGTTTAATAAACAGAGTTTTCGCGCACGCGAACCCGAGGAAAATCCGATGCTTCGAGCCGAGAAAATCCGACGCTTTTCCCCATCGTCAACGAAGATCAAAGGCTCGAATCATCACGAAAAGAAATCGCAGTGAGAATCGTGTCGCATGATGTTTTAACAAATAAGTGAGGTAGTCCGCAGAACGAAATCCGCGCCGCGATTTGACATGCGTTTCACTTCCTCGGTCGTGTACCGCCTTCTCTCCCCGATTTTCTTTAGGTTTCTTTTGATTTTTTTGCGTTCGTGTCGAGCTGCTTTCGTCTCTATCCGGAGCTCAAGAGACACAATAGACTCTGTAAAAGAACCTCCGTAATAAAAGAAGACAAGTGCGGAAAAAATATATTGAAAAAAAGAACGATAGCCGAAAGAAAACAACAGCGAGACGTCTGAACAATCGCGAATCGGTTTTAGACACTTTTACTGGGACGTTTGTTATTGGTGCTGAGTCATCGTCGAAAGAAATTAGTCAATTTTCTATGTACACACAATCATTAAATGGCGTCTAAATTGTGGTTAAATTCGTTTACTGGTCCAATGACATTCAATAAAACTAAATTACTTGACAATATCGTTCATAGATTCAAGTTATGTAATATTATATTATATATGAGCAAAGAAAATATCAAATTATAAATAATTTGAAAGTTTGCAATGATTTTTTACAATTATAAGATAATATTTTTTGGGTGCAGCTTAGAAATTGAGAGATCTAAAGTAGCACTCGAAAAAAAAAGAAAAACAATTTACCGAAAAAGCTATAATAATTGGTCGGAAAAAGACAATACCGTGAAATCTTCATTTAATCGCTTTAATATCGAAGCGGATCAAAAAATTGAAAGTCACTTGGAGAGACATTTTCCATCAGAGAGAAAATTTTTGATGAGACAAAAGTCATTAGCGGTTCCCATAAAAACCGAAGCGAGTCGTTTTTGGACGAGGACCGCGAAAAAAACGTTTACAAAGCGAGCGGACACAAAAAGAAAGCCAAATATTCTAGATCGATTTAACGAGCTTTGCAATAGCTGATTGAGACATAAAAAGCTATGGGTGCTGGCGATTTTCACATTTTCGTCTATTTACATGCATTTTATACGGCGTGTCCCATTTCCTAATACACAGAACATAAAGTTCAAAATTCCGATGCGTGCCGATGAAAAAGTCTATGCATTGTCGCAACTTGCCTTTTATGTATACAGAGCGTACGAGAGCATTTTATTTATAAATTTTCCGTTTTTCGTACGCCGACCATTGTCGAATAAAAATTTAATTTCACGGTTGCTCCGTTGCGATTTGCACCGAAAAGTTTCGACACGAGCGTTGCATATTTTTTTCATAGAGATACTCATTTTTTCAAGCTGATCACATTTAAAATCGATATGATTGTTATTTTGTTGCGAAGTTTTGTAACAGTTCGTAACATTCGGTTCGAATCATGAAGTGGATACTCGAAAGAAGTGCATGGATCTTTTTTTAGAAAAAATTGTTTAGAAGGAAAGGAATTCGACTCACCGTTGAAACATTGCTATTGTTCGTCGCCGAAATCTAGGTTGATTAAAGTCGAAGATTTGCAATATCGTCAGCGGATTTCTCGTGTGGAAATTCAGGAACTGAAAAATATAAATAACTGTTTATTAGTTTGAAGTGTACACGAAAAATGCATTCACAACTCGATAATGTGCGAATTATTTAATCGGATTCATAACAGTGAAAACGTTTCGAAAACTTTTCTTTTCGGTGTTTCTTATTTTTATATATTTCATTGTGAAAACTGGTTCGTGTCACACAAACAAAAGACAACAACGATTCCTCGTGTTTGGCTCGTGATGGTTTCACTATTTCACGGTTATAATTTATACATAACACGTGTTAACAGGACGTGCGAAGAAAGCTCACGGGAAACGGAAACACGAGCCGCCAAGAACGAAAACAAAAGTTCAATCCTATTGTTGAACGATACTAAAAAATGTTCTCACGTTTGTATATATACAAGAAAATATTTAAATCGTTGGCGGGACATTGCCGTAAATAATTCGGAATGAACACGTCGTTTCGTATATTATAATTGTGGTTATACGCAATAAATGCTTATAAGTTTATTTGTATTTTTTATTTAAAATGAAATTATATTCAAAATGTAAATACTAAATGTGAAGATATCAGTTAATCTCACAAATCACTTATAAATATACATTCAGGGTAAATTTATTGATATAAATTTTAAACATTCATTAAATAAATCACTTAAACCTCCAATGTCTTTTAACACAACGATTTGGTGCTCGCATAATATATAAGTAATTGTGATATAAAATGGCTAAGTGAACGAAAACAGAACCGGTTGACCGATATGAATCGTTATTATAATTTTACACTTTTATAATATCATAATATGCAATTCAAAAAAAAAAATTATCGGATGTGAAGCGCCTGTTGAAATATTTTTGCATGCGTAAACAATGCGTTTTCTATTGCAAATTAACGCATTACAATGCGTTTAGATATGAAGTGATTAACGTCTATGCAAATGCATTATTCAACTTCTGTTCAAACAATAATATAAAAAAAATATAACGACAAATGTTTACTCAATTTCACTTGTGCGAAACGTAGAACAATGCTATCTCGTGGAAAAATCGGATAAATTCGATACTCAAATGAGCTTTTAGTGTAATTTAATTTTTATTAACACACATGTTCTCATTATTCAAAAGATGACAGGCTAATTAATGACCATTATAAACTTTAAATAGATTGTTATTGTCTTCCAATAAAAAATCCATTTTATTGTTGAAATTTATATGAAAAATATGACTTTGAAATCGTAAAATATTATATAGATGAACCATTTTTTTATTAATAATTTCTCACAATAACTAAAGAAAATGTAAAAAAAATTAACAGATTATATTTTAATTAATTCGGTAAATGATAAATCATATTATGTAACAAGTATTAATAAAAAAAAAATGGCATTAAAATCTCATGCAATCAATCGATATCGACAAAACCATGAAAAATGTCACACACGACAATTCCCATGCGGAAAACTCGCATTTTCACATAAAAACCAACATTCTTCGAACACGCAAAGCACCCTTCATAAGAAAGAAACAATCCGCAAAAGCACACCAGAAAAAAAACCATCTTACCCACGATCCAATTGCCGCACCAGTAAGGCGCATAACACTCCGTCGGCAATAGAGCATCGGCGATTATCGCCTATTGTCGAATTATACACGGCCCATTGTCCGCGGGTTTCTCGTAATTTTTTCGTACGTATGTTCATTTTTGAAAAGTCACTTTTGTTTTCGTTTATGATCGATCGCGGCCGAGTCGCATTGTTCCATTGCGAGGTGGTGCAATTCGAGCGCCATTATCGGAGCAATCTTTGAATATAATCGGCGACGGATGACATTGACGCAATTGCGCATTCCGGCGATAAGTGGTCGCTCGTCGGCTGTTAAAAGCCTCAATTAAATGTTGGGGTTTCAAAAAAATTAATGTCTCAAGTGGTAATTAAGGTTTGTCCTTATGCGAGCATGTCAAGTGTTTTTCGGCTTTTTGAAATGTAGGCCGATTTACTCGCCCGAATTAATGTTTTTTTGGCTAAAGAAAAAAATCAAATTAACTCGGAATTATTTTTCAAATTATCTATAAGTAAACAGAAAATATTCTTCATTAAAATTAAATTAATTTTCACTTTCTAACTATGTATTATAATTTACGAAAAATTTTCGAATCTTTGAGAAAGATTTTTATAATATGTATAGATAAAATAAGTACGTTTATTTATTAACCACATTATTTTATATATTTTGAATTCGTTTAAAGATTTGTGTCATAAAAAATGAAACGTGTCAAAATGTTATTATATTTTTAAATGGAGCAATCAAAAGTCACCTTGAACTGCGAAATTATGCAAAGACACGTGTCCGCTGCGAATACATTGTGAATTTGCATTTAATTGGGGTTTCGAAAAACTATTTTCTCATCTTCGTTCGCAGCCTGAACAATGAAAACGTTGCGTACGTCGCGAATATCATCAACGTTGTGCAAAAAGGTGAATTTTTTTCACGTTGTGAAAAAAAGGTCGTAGGGGTTACGCATACGCCTCACGTTCCGAGCTCATCGTTTTGAAATTCATATAAAATTAATTAAAAAGTTTCATATTTTTAACGATAAAGAATCCCATAACTTCTCGAGTTAATCATATAAAAATATTTTTCATATTGAATTCCGTTTTTTATTGGACCAATTTTTCACTGAAACGAGCTTGCAATCTGGTATCATGTTTTCAGATACTTTCATGGTATATTCTTACACAATTTAAATTAAAAACGAGTACAGAACATTTTTAAAAGAAAGTTTTTTTAATCAAAGCTTCAGAATTAAGACATCAATCACAAGATCCGAAAACTCAACCGCGCCAATTTCCCAATTATCAACGATCGATATCGAAGCATCGAAACAATGTACCGATTTCCCAATACCACCCATTCCAACATATCACATGGGCCAATTAGCCGACGTCCATCTCGCCAAGACAAGAATGCGCAACCGTCGTTATCTAGGTGCCATTCTTGTGGCATATCTGCTTGTCCTGCTGTCGCAAGTGCAACACACTCGAGGCCTTGGTCCTATTGTCTTCATTTCCCGCGCCCGTCGCTCCGCTTCCCACAACTTATGACTTTTGATTTCGAATATGATCGTTTTTCTTCGTTCACGCGAAATTCCGCAACGCGTTGCGACATCCTAATTACGCTCGCTTTTCGCAAAAGAACTGAAAAAATTAACCGCCGCAGACAATGTGCCACCCGCTTGGTGCCTTGTTCTCTCTCTCGCAGGACGATTAATCGCTTGTCGTCGGCTAGATGGTTTACGATTGCGAAATGGGTTTGTCTGAATCGTATTGCATTGTGCGCTTTGAATAGTAATTATTTAGAAATTTTATCGGGGATTTATTGTGATGGCTGATATTAATCTTGAGAGAGGTGCCCCATTTCAGTCGCGATTCGCGATAAAATGTTTTCTTGGAATTTTCAATTGAATTTTCATGGGATGAATTTGTTATTAAGATGTTTCGTATATGATTTAATCGAGATACGTTTTTGATTTTCAGATTGGATTAAAAAAACACGAAAGTACTCCGTAATAAGTTTGCGTAATAAAAATGAAAAACATAAAAAGCACGAGATGTGTTATATAAATTATGTGAGTTTTTCTCTAACAAAGTGTCGCACGTAAACTTACATTTCGAGATTGTATCGCTTACGATTGCCTTATTTACGTGTTAGAATGCGAGGCAAAATTAAAATGTTTCACCATTTTTATTTTGCTGTGAAATAAACTAAATTCATCTGAATCGAAATTCCAAACTTTACATATTGCTTACAAAATAAAAAAGCGTAAATACATTTATTGGTTACATTAAAATCGTTGCAGAACATTTACGAAAAGGCTTTAAAACAATTCGAAGCATCTGTCATTTAACCATCTTTACGCACTAGAACTAGGTCGCATTACATACCGTTCGCCTTTTAGTATCGTTCCGATTTCTCAAAATTTTTATTAAGATGCAAAAAAAAATACGCAATTGAACAAACTATTAATGGCTTTCGTTTGGTCTAAATTGTCGGTCTAGATCTTGCAATACACACAACTTCCCCATTATGTCCACGTCCATTGTAATGTAAATATTGTCACAGGCAATGTTGGGAAATTGAAGAATGGGAATCGGACGATTATACGACGGATCGCATTGAAATTAGACGCATACATCAAAAAATGCCATCATTATATACATTTTAGTTTCGGAGACGAATTTGTCGCGTTGTGAAACGATGGGAACAATGCGAGATGGCTTCTATAAGAAAACGCCAGCGGAGTCGTCATCAATCAAAACAATACGAAAGTGAAAAGAATTGTATACATCGCATTGCAAAATAGTTCAGAATTCGCATTGTCTATCCCTTAGTAATTAGGCAGAACACATGTTCACCTTTTTTTCATTATAATATTATTTATAGTTGAGAAATAACGCGGCGCGTGTCTGAGATCGCCCATTCATCGATGACGAAACGTGTTCGACGCACAACGGGAAGATGGATTGACTTTGAAAAGATGAATGATTCGGCGTTATGTAAAATCGTAACAAGAACAAAGCGTCGAATATCGAATAATATCGATATGCAGCCGCCGCAAGAAAAGCACACTTGTGTGACCTCACGCATTGTAATCGTTCGGTGGAGCTTTTGAAATTCGCGCATGACGTGTGTATGTAGCGGATTCGTAAAAGATCAATTGAGAAAGTGTCTGATTGATATTTTATATATCACTGATTTTTTAGTCTATAATAATTTGTGAGAAGAAAGTTTAAGAAAAATGCCGATACATAATGCAATTTTTTTACATTCTCATCGCAAAATGGTACAATTACTCGAAAAGTTCTCATCGAATTTTCATATCCGATACACGTTATCTAATAAAATTACATGTCAAACACACAGGTCAAGCACGGAAGACACAATATAATACCGTTAACAAGCCGTATAAACGACACTCGATCATTGTTGAAAAACGTATCACACACGTACACAATGAGAACGAGCTTGCGGAAAAATTTGAATATCAAACAAAGGCGAGCCATGGGAAAAAAGAAGCCGTATCGTTTTCGCTAATTCGTAACATTATGTCGTTTGTCGACTTTCGATGATGACGAGGCGTATGTGTCCATAATAATGTAGCGTAATGTGATGGACGCCTTTTCTGCGGAGTACGCACAATACAATTGTTGAGAAAACCAGATACGTACGCGACCCAATTATCATTGATTGCACAGGCATACAATAATAATGTATTCGCTGTCGATTTTCATCGATGGCACTTGTCGGTCGAGTCATTCATATCGATGACTGGGCTCGTTTTATCTAAGCAAATCATCTCAGATGAGTCTGTGATAGCCGTGTTGTAATCCATTTCGCTCTCTGTTGAGGTGAACTGTTAATAATAATATTTAATTGATTTGGTATTCTTTTTTGTTGAAAAAACTTATTTGATTTTCTCTAGAATTTTTGTGTTCGTGGAAAATTGTATCGAGGAAAATTACAAGTAAGTGTTCGATTTTTCGCAATTCTTATCACACCATCTGTCACATGTTCTTATGTATTGTTATGATATACTAGATTAATTATATTTTACATTAATTTATTGCAATTATATTGTTGTTGTACATTTATGTAACTTTTCCTAATGACGAATCGTAGGTTGGCAGTATACATATGTACATATATGTTATGTATCTCGATTAATGATTGTATTTTTTTTTTAGATAATTAGCTCGTAATATTATATTTAAAGAGGACGTAAACAAAACACATATTTTTAATATAATATCACAATTCGAAATTTAAAAATAAAAGAAAATTACTCAATATTGCTCCCGTAGAATAATCTCTTAGTACCAAACATAAAACTCGTGCACGAATACATTTAAAAAAATAGAAACGCACACACTTCTAAAATACACACACTTTAGAATATTTGTATTACACACAGTTTCACACTCGATAATGGCACGTTATTTTTGCGTTTACGTATTGTTAAGTATATCTCATTTATCCGTGGGAGACGATTGCGCAACGTCCCCACGGGACCCGCAGTTGCATCACGAAAACGCAACTTATTTCTTACTACCCTGCACAAAATTTAATATTAATGATATAGCACAGAATTTATAAACTCAATTATTAATTATTTTTTGTTTTCAGTAAAAAATTAGTCAATATTATCTAATATGTGTAGGAAAACTTCCGTGTGTAGGGTGATTTCTTGTTTATCATATTCATTTCTAATCGTTCTCTATGTTTCTTATATATAATTTTATACTTTTAATTACAAAATATTTGAGCAAATACATTCAAGTACAATCAAGAATCGACGATGATCATCATTCATGATCGGTTCAATGAATAGTCCCGTCGATTTGTCCGATTTCTTCGTTTTATCCGCGGCCATTCGGTTGCGACACCGGCCAAAGGCGAGCCGGATGCCCGCCTTTGTATATAGGTTGGCCTCATTGTGCATTTCATTATTTCGTATCGTATTTTATACGTATTTAATGTACATGCTTTAAGTCTTTGCAAAGATCGATCGCTGTTCCGGGAAATTGACCCCGAAGTCATTTTAATTATTCACCCAGTCACTGATGGAAGATCGATTATTTTACATGCGTTGATTGATTCGGCGCTGCAACTGAAATGTGCACGTCTTATATACATATAATATATATTTATAATCAAAGTTTAAATTATTTCATAAAACGATTATATTACATAAATACTTTGCGTGGTTTATTCAAAATTAATATATTGCATTAGTCAAAGTTTAGAGCCATGTAGGAATTTTTTTAAACTGGAAAATGTTTTTTATTCTCGTAAAATCGTTTCAAAAATATCTTTATAGTCTAGTTGTCAAGGTTTTGAATAACAAATTTTAACAATAAGCGTTGCCGTGCATCACAGCTACGGGGATGTCAATGTTGCGATGCCATTTTATGCATGCGTCGCGGAAGAGCATAGCGAAAAAAAATGCATACAAATGTAGTAGAATCGACGATGACCCCGATGACGATGGTTATCAATCCCCATCTGGGGAGTCAGTAGACGCTCTTTTCACGAGTCGAAGTCAACTATGGGGTCAGACGCCACCGTTTGCTCTCATCTCCCCCATTGAAAATTCGAAAATTGCACGCCGGTATCCGGTGGAAATTGCAACGTACAGCCGGGTTAATGACCTCAAACAGATGAGTTTCTTCAACACAATTTGAAAATTTGTAAAAATGTTAAGAGTTAATAAAGATACGATCGATCCGAGCCGGAGAAGATTGGTTCGGTGGAAAAAGCTCTCTGTTTAATATCGAAGCAGTGGAGAGTTCGCAGGGTCACGTGTGAGGCGAAAGCTAATTTTGTGTAATTGCACCCTAATAGAGCATACGGTGCACGCTTTGAGCTCGAATGCTATTTTTTGAAGGATTCAATGTCTACTCTATTCATAACGGTGAATAATTTCTGAGTTTTCGGAGAAGATTTCATATTTACTAAATTAAATTTCATTAAAATATTCCAAAGAAAATTTGTTTTTTGAAAATTATTTTTAACTCTTATTATTTTTATGTGAGAAAATAAATTATAAATAAAATCATATGAAGAATCATTGTTTTACCGGAAAAATATTGTCGTGTCCTTGTTGGTGCGTTCGTTGTTGTGCAACAATGCTCTTCGTACCCGATATGACACGCGGCTGGATATATAATATGCAGATGGGTCAGCATCCGCGCCAAAATAAACATGCATTCGCCTACTGAATTATTGATGAATGCATTGAATTTAAAAGTGCGAAACTGAACCTTGACAGCAGTTAGTGACATGAGTTATGCACATAGGCAACGGCCACGGCCATTGCAACGCCACATCCGCGAAAAATGTTAACACCTTTTCTTTCGAAAACGTCAATCTTTAAATCAGTGCCGACACGTTGATTGCACATAATTCGCAAACTCTCCGCGTCGATTACATATAAAAAATAACTTTCAATGTTTCATTAAAGTCCGAAGGGGCGTCTGATACTCCACATATTTACAACAATGAGAGCTCGCTGCATCTGGTTGGTATGTATGATATGCTAATTCAGTACACGACGTTGCAAAGAGGAGGATCGCATCTCTTGGCACTCTGAGAGGCCCCGACCTGTTATGACATGCAATTATAAGAAGTGTCGCAATTGCAAAAACGGCGGCGCTGTGTTTCAGTTTCGTATTTATTTGACGGAAAATTGCATATTTACTGACTATAAATGTCTTCAAAATCGATACGAGTATTGCACGTATAGTTTTTTTTATGATAATCATTCCATATAATTTTATTCTGATTGTATAATAACTTGTATATTGAACGTAAATACAATTGTAATGAATCGTATGTAAATTTCGGTATTTAAATTTTAACATTTAAGAAATTTAACTAATGAATATTTATCGATTAGTATTCGGTTCAAAATATTCTCCGAGTGATAGTATGACATTATGACATATTGTCATCTGAATTTTTTTTTTTATATAGCATTTAATTATATTTTGCTAATAAATTATAATGAACTAACCTAAAAAATATTTTTTTGCAACGCCTTATCTAAAATTATAATAGATCATTACAGCAAAGCTTTCATCACGTTATTTCGGCAGTATTCAAAAATAAATAAATTTTTACGATGATTCCGATAGCGTGTTGAGCAACATCATCAACGAGAAGCTCCTCGTAGAATTTCGTCGGATGTGTGAACTGTTATCATTGTTGCACCATGTGAACAAGAGACGCAATCGAACCGAGAGAAAGAAAAAAAACCGGCGTAATAATACGTATGATCGCACTTCGATATCGACGCTTCGTTTCGAGAAATATTTATTGTTATGGAGAAATTGACGAAACATACAAGGGGGGCACCTCGATGGCGCAACAAAGCCCGACAATGGGATGAGGAACGACGTATAATACATACAACACAGCAGCACCATGGGAAAACCGCAGAAGGCGACTGTTATGAAACCGTAGAAGACACATCTAGCGTAATTAGAGGCGTTTAAAACACAATCTTCGTTCGCGTAACCCAAAAACGGCCGAACTACATTCCGCGCTGCAGATTCGTAAGTCACCGGGCACTGGCACAGTCATTTTCACACGATTACAAATCTACTAAAAATACATTTAAAAAATTTCAAAAAAATATTCACAATAACGAAAAACATTTTATAATCATATGTAATCATTAAAATTGTGTCATTAATAAAATAAATCATTTTAAATGCGATGCGCGACTCTACAGCGCTCCACTTGGGAAAAATTCAATTATCCGAGAGTAGTCGGCGTTGCGCATGAATAATTCACAGCGAACGCCACAAAAGGTGTTGTTCGCTTTCCTTATACTTGTTATCTCACGTCTTTTTTTTAAATACATATTACTCTGTATGAAGAGCGATCATTCGCAAGTTGCACACCGCTATGCTAAAAATTAATGGCGTTTTCGAGCGCATCCATCGTTCACTCGGCAACGTTTTATATATGGACGGCGCGCGCGGAATTTGCATTTTCTAAGATCGTTATTCAAATGAGCACTTTTCCGAAGTTTCCACCGCGTTCGCCCACGACGAGATCATGACTTTGAATTAGTACGCGTCCGCAATGGAGATGATTGAGTTGTACAGTTTGACACCGGGGCAGAATTTAATAAATCTAATATTGTTTCACTCTGTAATGTGAGTTAGCGGTTTCTAAAGAAATTTTTCATCATAATATTGACGTATTTGAAGTGTGAAATATTTCAATGTTACAAAGGTAACATTTATATTATACTGATAGAAACATCTTAAAGTTTAAATTGAGGACATTACAAATTAATCAATTGAATCTTTAATATGATTAAATGATCAATCGAATCGCCAACATACATAATGGCTCGATTGATAGATTGTGATTCGATAGCGGAACCGAACGGACCTCTTGCCTATGCGAATCGAAATCGAAATGATACAATAATAAATATAATAATGAGAAGTCGACAGAGAGACGTAAGCCTGACATTATTCAGACGAGAGAGAACTTGAGTGAGCATTAATAATTCATAAGTGAGATGTAGGCTTCAGGCACCGGGGCCAGACACTCTCCGAGGAGGTCGTCATGACACATTAGCTCACATTGCTCAAACCAACACAGAGAGTTCAGCGCTGCACCGGGTACGATTATATATATCGAATAACAATGACATTATTGTATTATAAAACGCATCGATCTATTGTCGTGCACTTTTCGAAGGCCTCTACAGCCGGCTGTTATGTATCGAAGGAGATTAACACGTAATAGAGAGCAATGAGTCGCCGTTGAATTTATAAGACAAATTGATCCGCACGTGCTTCCATACAAATGAGTCGATGATTCTCATATTGATTTCATTGAATTTTTATGGAAGCTTTTGATTTTTTTATTGCGTTGATAATTTAAAATTATTAATTATTTATAAAATGAAAATTTCGCAGTGATGTTTCGTAAATTCGCTACATATTTTATGCATTCGACGCAAATTTTATGCGTCGCCGCTCCAAATACTATCGATGAATTCGATCAGATAATATTCGAGAAAGCGCCGCATTTACAAAGGTATATTTATTCACTGTTCTTAAAAGCTTTTTTTTTTATTTTGTATCATATCACAGATCGATTCTTACGATATTTTATTTAATTTACATAGTATAATTGCCATTAATTAAGCAGTTTTTTTTCTGTCAGTGTCAGTGAAATTCGATGACTATCTTTATTTAACGATGCCCGTCGTTGCGCCATCCGAACGTTTTACCGCTCAATTGAAATTGAACCGCTTAAACACACAATCATCATTATTATTGGGAGCAATTAATTTTTTTTTTTATTGAAACAGTTAATTTTACTCGATTGTATTTCTACCAGTTCAGTAGTGATTTTTTTTAATCAATACTGTTACTGTCTTGAGGCGGTATTACGCCCCCTACGGTTGATGTATGATCTCGATGTTTCGGCGCCTCTTTTGCTCCCATTATTTTCTATTAATAAACGCGTGCATGTAGCCAATCATTGTCCGAGTAATTACAGTGAAGTTGCTCTAAGAATAAATTAGTGTCAAACGCAACAGAGAATAGAAAAAAAACTCGCCGGACAAACGCCGATGATAAAAGTAAAAGTTGTTGATTTTGAAGCGCATACGGCCCCTCCCACTCAACAATTTTTTTCTGATAAGAAAAAGAGTCGAAATCCTTGAAAACCGCGCACTCGCACGATTGAGCCGATTATCTAAGGTTAATTATAAATAAAAAAGTACGAAAATCTCAAAAGAGTTTTTGTACATATGAGATTGGTTTCACGTCGCAGCGAGGCGTTCGCTCGATAACGATACAGCAAATGGCTTCACTTTTATCCTGTCAAAGATACACTCCGATAAAAGAATCTTTTGAAGAAACAATTAAATGTCTTGCATGAAAGCTTTTTCTCCTCGGACATAATCGGACATCAGATCTGAGCAACGGTAATCAGATCGCATAAAAGCACAAGTATGCATATCGCATTTTTCCTACGGACGGTCAATTTATGTAAGTCACTCCGTGCAATTTGTATTATGAATTATGAGCAAGATTAAAAGTGATAAAGTGGGCGTTGAGGTCATAAAAATATTTTGAGGTCTTTGTAAACACTCTTACTCTTAATATGACGCCCTCACATCAATTCCTTTGCGAGATGTACGCGCGTGTGTAAGTAAATATAACGGTGTTTTTTTCTCATAATTTCATAGAAAATTTGTGTGCGAAATTCGTAAACGATGTATTATTTTTATTTTTATTTGTAATTGCAATTTATTGCGATGAGCGAATTTATTGCCAATTCACAAATAACAAATTTGCATGAACAAATACAGACGTGTGAAAGTTTTTTCCGCCTCAGTACGTTTTTACGATGATTTAAATGTTATTTTTATTAAAAAATAAAATGTGATATTTAATTTCATCTTTGAATTTTTTTATAAAATTAGTTCAAAATTGAAAATTTAAATGAATTAATCTCATTAAAAAAATGTGTTTGAAATTTGATACTATTTTGCAATTCATCGAATATTTTAATGTACATATATATAATATTATAGCTATTATAATACATAAAGTACTTAAAATTGTAATAAAAAAACAATAAAATAACGGATAAGAATTCGATTAAGATTCACAATGTTTTTTGTGACTTTTCATTCTAGCAACAGTAAAATTAAATAAGTGTTTCAATTTATTCCGGTTAAAAGTAAGACTTAAAATTGAATATATATTCAAGTAGCATTAATATCTGTAATATTATTCCGAACGTCGCCGCAAGCTTTTGTCCAAATTGGAAGCTTTCTTGGCACACAAGTAAGAAAACACGCCTAAGGCAACATTCAAAAATCGCATGAAATTATATTGCATCGAAAATGATCCAGCCAACTTTTCTATACGTAATATCTTTCGAGAAAAACATCACGTTCTTAGAATATTATTCATACTAATAAAACGAACATTCCCAATACAAAAACTTATACCGAATCGATTAAATTCAAAATAGAAATTTAATATTAATAACACCTCTATGAATATTTAAAATGATGCAACTATTGAAATTTAACGCTATAAGCAACCATTAAATTAAATCTTATATATAATAATATAACGCAAAATATAACAAAAAAATACTAAAACATCTCCCATGTCGACTTTCCTTCAACAATTTTTCATCATGCCCATAATATATACGACCCAGGTGGCCACTGTCGTTCTTGACAACGGACAACCGAAGAGTGAGTGACCAGAGCATGGCCGGTGGCCACTTTTACCCGGCCCCACCCCGAGACGGGTTGTCACTAACTGGACCACTTTCCATGTCATAAACACAATATATGTATAAAATAAGAATGATACGAGACGTGTGTGTGATGTTCGCCGTGCGATGGTAACGGTCTCGGACCGCTGTAGGCTGCCGAGTTTGAAACCCGATAACTGATGATTCACAGTTATCACTTTCGTCTCTTTGTGGTCGGTTGTTTTGTTAATTTTTGTTTAAGAGTCGATTGATCGGTTTAATGGTATTGTCGGACCAGTTTTATGAGGAAAAATGTGCGGGTTTTTTTTACATATGTTATGTGTAATGCGATTTTTTATGCATCGTTAAAAAAATGAGTAGCGAATCATTATGTTTTGTTGGAAATCAATCATTTTTTTAATATTGAATATTTATGAATGTTAGATAACTTAATAATTCTACAACTTTTGTATGGATGATTTTTTTATTGTTTTTTAACCATACGGTAAATTTCGTATCAAAATTTTAATATAATATTATTCGATATTCAATTCAACTATAATTGCTCATTTCGATACAAAATTGCTTACACTGTTTATAATTTTAACTATAACATGATATTTATATATTTTTTTTATAAAAATGAAAAGGATTATAATAATTTTTAAAATATTACTTTATATTAGAATAAAATTTTGTTTTATTTTTATGAATAATAATAATTTCTTAGCTTAATTTTTATTAATTGTACATTTACGTTTTTTAAATATAATCTATTATATTTAATTAATAATGTTACAGCGCATACGGTTAAAAATTCAGTAAATCCTTAAGCAATTTATTTACGCAACATTGTTGAGAATCAAAAACCAGATCATTACAATGACCAGTTTTCCAACGTGCAAAACTTTCTTTTCGAAGTCGATAAACTGCTCTTCCTAAATATATTTTAAGAGCAATTTTATAAATCACAATAATTGGATAGATATTGAATGTTGCAGAGAAGTGCTTTAGTATACATAGTTATTCTTAACTATTTTTATAAATTTATAAAGATAGTAATTCAACTTTTCCTACTATAATTTTTCACAATCTTATCAGATGAAATATTGTACATTCACAATAATTCAAATGTGAAAAATTTTATATACACAATCCAATTGATATTTATAAAAAAAATGTTTCCTTCTTATTTATTAACGGCTTATTTTCTCAAGCACGTAGTTCAAAATGTGCGTGTGGTTGTCCCGTTATTCTTTGTATATTACTTGACAAGAATATAATAAAGCAACATCTCCTTACAAGTATCAAATTGTAACAAGAATTTCTATTAAGTGATTGTTTAGATTCACCGTTTTTAGTGTCGCATGACTTTTCGTCAATCACAATAGTCTGGCAATTCAAACAATCAATTGTCACGAAAGTTTGTCGGTCTATTGTTTCGAAAAATATTCTCCTAATTTTCAAAAGCTTTTCTTTGAATGTTTAAAAGATGATTCGTCTAAATCGGCATTTTAATTAATTACAACATTAATAATTTAAATATATAATGATTTCACTGAATAAAAGTCGGTCGACTCAATGGCGGTAGCCCACAAAGACGACACATGTAATAAATCTCTTGGTTCACAGGCTCGATTTGCAATATTAAATAAATTTACAAATAAATATATGCCTACGAGGATGTTGTGCAAGAAAAACGAAGTGGTTTTAAATTATTATCAAAGATATATTCTATCTCAATCTCAAAACGGATGTTACATGCTTAAATGATGCAAGTATGTCTTACACCGTTTTGCCGCCAAGTTTTATCGACGGGAAATAGTGAGACTTTAAATACGTCACTTTTCTCTTATCCTTTGATTTAATTGCCCATCAATTAATGAATCCAAAAAAAATTAATGAAAAAATTAATTAAAAAAAACTATATGTCAAGAAGTAACTATTCTTTTTTTTTTTTTTGGAAAAAAATATCTTTAGATTGGTTAAGTAGTAAAAATAAATACAAAATGAATAACTTAATAATTTTAAAATTTATAATAATTTCCCATCATAATAACAAACATTGATATTGGTTTATGAGTTATGTTTCCCGGAAGTATTAAACGATTTGAAATTGGTTGTTTATAGAAACTATAAACTTTCGATTAATTAATTGAATATCAATAAAAGACATAACAGGCATTTAACATCTCAAAAATTAAATACAATAGATAAAATAAAAAAAGTACATACCTATGAAATCAGGAACGAATCGATGATCTATTTTCTCGGTGAGAATATTTAAAATCCATACAATTAAACTAACACCTTCGATTATTACGCACTATTGTATAATATATGCACATGAAAAAAGAACAGTAAAATCAAAAGTGTTCACACACTCGTCGACCGACGTATTGTCTCAACACGGCATAACAACGAAAGAGCAAAGGTTAAAAACTGTGTCATAATTAACGAAAATGAAACCGAACGTCCAAGAGGAAACCCTCGTCCGAAAATTCAGCACCGTATCTGAAGAGCGCGCAAAAAGGACGAAGAATGGCATCCACACATTATACCGTTAAAAGCACTTCGTATACCGCAAGCAACGGGTACGTAATAAAAGAGAAGCACACATCCGCCGGAAACGAAACCTGAAATGCTCTCGGGAAATCTACCGAAGCATCCTCGTACACTTATACATATACTGGTTCTGTCATCCGACTATTGCCGTATACGACTAAAATGTGAAATTGTATCACTGTCGGGTTTAGCGTCGCACCGTTCGTCCATATCTTTTCAGTTTCGTAAAACCCAGTTCATCGATGTCTTTCACTATAATGAATATTATCACTGCAGTCACTTCAGAGGGATCCGTCGCAGCAGGGGCGACGTCTTCCCAACAACCGAATCCATCTCAGCGTACGGAAGGCTCTATTTGTCGCCGATGGTGAGAGTGTGTCCGCGGACCGTCCAGTGTGTTTGGCGAGTGTTTGCCGAGTGAGCCGGCTACACCTACTGGACCAATTTCGAGCCGAGCCTCGCACTCCCGGAAGAGTGAGCGGCCGCCGCCGCTCTGAGGTTAACTGGAGCGACGTCTCTCTGTGGCTTGTGTTGCCGAGATTGTGGTGTTGCTGGCTCGCTCGCACCACGCAGATTCAATGAAACCGATAGTACGAGTGGTGTTGTCGGCTGCTGGAGAGGCATTAGGCGCCGCGACGCCGCTTGAGGTACACGTCCGAGCACCGTTCGTGGTCGGTTGCTACTGAGGTGTGTTATCATGCCGATGCGTTCGATACGGATATCGATTTGAATTGGTTTTGCGGATTTGATGTTGAGATATATAATGTTGTATTGTGATGAAATTGATCTTTGAATGTGTCTTGTATGTGTGTCGATATGGTTTTAATTTTTAATGATATTTAGACTATACGAAATGGATGTTTAGTTATTACGTTAATGAGTTTTTATTTGAATTAGTTATTAAAATATTATTAAAAGAATAAATCTATGAATCTATTCATAAATATGAAAAAATCTAATAATACTTTTGAAGATACATACATACATACCGAATTTTATAGTTTTGATACATATTGTTGATATAAATTTTTATTTCAACTGGTTGTGCAATTTGCTTATTGAGATATTTCATAAAAATTAAATAAATTTTAAGATGCATATGATACTATCGTATTATTGCGATTATATTTTTACAGATACTAAATATTTTGAAATATCTAGCTGTGAAAATAATTTATAGAGATCTTGTGCGAAAAAAAAATTAAGTATACAACATAAATATAAGTATATTTTTATTATATTTTAGATAATACTTTCTATATATACATAATATACATACATATATTGGCGATATCTTAGAATATATAATAATTAATGAATACTAATGTCATATATTATCATGTTTTGACTATATGAATATCGATTTGATCTAGTCATGCAAGTTATTCTGGAAAAATTTCATAATTTTTTTCAAGCTAATAAAATTATTAAAATCTCATAGCACAAAATGAAACATTATCTTGTCTATTTATATTATTTATTACATTTGTGTTTATGTTGTATTCATTATCCTTCAACACAAAAACTGTAACTTTTATTTATTATCATTTTCTAAATAATGGTAATTTATAATATTAAAAATAATATTAAAAGTTTCAGTGTTTTAGTTTTATATATTTTTTTCTAACTATAACGCGAATCAAGGAAAATATTTTAAGTTGACTCACAAAATATCCACCGAATAAAAATTCCCATAAAATCAACATGTGTGATCATTTCATTTGAGATAAGTATTGAATAACCTTTGCATACTGAATGATAATATCACATCATATAAATTTTCATTACCGTGCACAGAAAGCCACTTTCAATGTCGAAACAATAAATTTTCGACTCCTCTTCTTGACATTTTCAATGCATAAAGATGACAACGTATCAATTGCGGTTGAATCCTCCGGTAGGACCCGTCATCATCATCATCATCATCATCATCACCACAACCATCATCAAGAACAACAACGGGGAACCTTTTATTTTTAATTTACGATCCGAGAGCCCCGTTCTCTCTTTCCGTTACGTGCGTGTCGCAACTAATGACTCATACAATGGAAATGACTTTTTTGCCGAACAACAAACAAGAAAGGTCACCGATGGACCGCATCAATAATTTCTTAATGCGTGGTACTTTATGTATTTTTAATGATGCGGAGGGCTTAATTACTTATCTGAATCGTTTTGTAGATATTTTAAATTATATTTGTGTTTCGTATTTTGAAGCGAGAATGAAAATTAATAAAAACTAAAAATAAATTTAATGCCATGGAATCTGGCCCAGTTTTTTCAATCGACCGAACTTGAATCCTCGAGTTTATTTATTTACAAAAAAATACCTGCTTGAATCAATGCTCGCTTAATTACGAGTGATGTATAAAAATCGAATATCTTCCATGTATTAAATATTAAAAATGCATGATCAACTTGAAAAACCGATTCATATAAAGATCACTTGCTTATATGTCATTGTGAACATTGTGGAAGTTGCACAACATGAGTGAAAAACGACAGACTGCTTTTCGGAAAAAAGGTCGAGGATGTTCATCCTGCTGACCTTAACTTTAAACTTGTATGTCTGGTATCGAGAAGATGACCCTTATCTGAATCTTTATAGCTTTTAAAGTGTGCTTTTAAAGTTCTTCGCGAAGATTCGTTGGATTGTGTCAATCGTAAACGTGGACAATGGATTTACCGTTCATTGCGCAATTCACGAAAATGACGCGCATCTGCATTATGAACTTTTTATTTAATTGTTATTTTAAAAGCTGTATGCACTTGAATATTTCGATGCGACATCAAAAGAAAACCTTTTACTTTTAATCTTTCATTCAATCAATAAGAAAATTTTTTAAAGAGTTTAATAATAAAGAAAATTTATATAGAACATCAAGTGGATTTATATATTAAAATAAAAAGGAAATAATATATTTTTAGTGGATAAATTTGATTAAAAGTATATATTATGTATGTATCAAATATTTTAAATAAAATGGAATCAATAGAACTATGTAAAATCTCATCGATCGTCATTGGCAGTATCGCGTGCGCGATTTATATGCGAAGAAGACTTCTTCAGTCGGCTAGACAAGCCGATTGCCTCTCTACCTTCTTAACACGAGCAGATCCCACTCCGACATCGGAGAGGCCAGCCTACCGCACATTCCTCACCAGTTTGCGACCAATCATATCGGCGACGAGGCCTCCGAGTGGTGGTCGACGCATTCAGTGCCAGAACGTCGCATCTCTCATACCTCGATGTTTAGAATACGCATTTTCCCATCGTAAAGTATATATATTATCAAATTTTCATATTTCGGCTGTGTTTCATATAATATTTTAATTGTATTTATATAATTTTCATGGAATAAATTGCGATTTATGATGAAAATCGATTGGAAATTCCATATGAAGTAGTCGCTTAGCGCTGTTCGGTACTGTGTTGGTGATCGTTAGAAAGTTTGACGATGCATCGAAGTGGACGATGGGTAGGAGAAGCCACCAATGAGATTCTAAATCGTGCGTTATAGGCGTATGTTTATAATATAATATATGATATACGATATATTTTGAGAAAAGTCATAATTTTCCTCGGAAAAACTAAATTTCAGTGCTACTTAAAGTAATAACAATTTACAAATTTTCGTGCAATATTTTTCAAATTGTTATGTACTATAATATTATATATGTTAAATAATTTTTTTCGAGACCACTACCTGAAAAAACCGCATCTATAACAGATAATATAAAATTATTATAATTAAGTCATAGTCGTGTTTCGAATCACCGCAATCAAAACATCGAACCCAAATCAATTTAATCCGCATCGGAAAACCGCAAATCCGATAACGAACAAACAAACGGCGAGATCGCTTGCGCAACAATCGAATCCGTCCAGTGGCAAACGGAACGGTCGAAAGTGGACACTTCGCCGACAATGGTCAACAATGGTCATCGAAAGAAAGCAAGCAAACGCCCTATTACGCGATCGTCGCTTTCGAACGGCCGACGGCGGCTAATTCGAAACGATCGTCTGTTTACATATTGAGCAGTTTAGAGTCATGAAATTGTTTAATGTAATTATATAGTTTGTTGTTGCACGACGAGCGCGTGCTGGACGCCGTTTGCCCGAGCCCGCCCACAGCACGACATTTACTACTTACTTTATGATGTTGAGGTTTATCTGGTACCCGAAGATACGGAGTAGGTCCACTTTGAACATCATCCTGCTTAGGCTAAATCTGATTTGTAAATCTTGGCGAATTTTGACGTCGTCGAAGCCAAGTAAATGGTCCTGTTGAATGATTGCAGCCATCGATTTTGTCTCACAATCAGTTGAAATTTTATAGGCGATGCAGTAGGTAATGCATTGGATATTTGGATAATAAAATATTTTCGATTGAAAAAATTATATCAAACATTGATAATGAGATCAATAAAATATGAATTTTTTGTAACTAAATTGTAATATTTTATTTTAATACACGTATCTTACGAAAATGATTTTATATTTTCAAAAAATATAACACATACATATGACCCGATTCGGTTGATAAATGCGTAGAAAAAACGCCCGTTCCGATGGCGCAATGTCTGTTGATTCTATTAAAATTGTTATTAATATTTTATGCTGAGGTCGTCTTATAAATCGTTATTTATTGTTATATCGTAAATTATAATGCGATATAAAAAATAAGCACGCCAGATCCATATTGCACTTTGAAAAAATCCATGACGAATTTTCGCATTAATAATGAATGTAAGGAGGCTTTCGGTAATTATTTGCCTTCTGGCTCTAATATGTATGAACGGCGATTTGTATTTTAGATACGTCTAATAAGAGCGACCATATATTTCATCTCAAAAACATTTTCATAAAATATTACAACACAGTATAAATTGCTCACATCATATTTTGAACAATTTTCTTACATCGATGAGAACGAACCACATAAATAACGAGGGCGCTTTATAAGCCCAATCCAATAACAAACATCGAATTAGACCACCGTTAAACGGTATTAATTTCCAGAATCTTTCTCGGGATCGTTTTCAATCCGCAATTTATTTCAGCACGACTCCGTTGACAATCTTCTAGAGCGGTGTACGAGGCGTGCGCCGTCCACTTGAATTCGTGCTCCAACGCTAAGCAGTGCCATTTGAGATTACCCGTACTGATAACACATACACACACACGCAAATCGAATATATAAATACGTACAAATCCAACGCACACTTCTGCTTAATGTTACGCTCACATTCGAATGGTGTATACAACGCAAGAGAGTAAGGAGTATGAAAAAAAGTGGCGGTGGACGAGGTAGCGAGTAGCGGACACCGAGAGAAAGTGATCTGGTTCTAAGAGACTGTATTTGTTATTGGAGCAGGTAAGTACGGTGACCAGTTGGTCGTCGATGTGGACGTAGTACCTTAACTGTAACACTCGATTCGTCGTCTATAATATAATATGAGAGCACGCACCTCGGTCGACCGCATCGCAGTGAAATCGAAAGATCGCTTCGAATTTAGGAAGAGTCACTTTCGTCGAGCTCGATTCGTTGCTGTGTTGAAAATATCAATTTTGATTCGAAATTGGGTTTAATCAGAGAAAATTTTCCGTTTACGATGGAAAGAAGCCATATCAAATTGATAAATTGTTTCGAAATTCGGAATTTTTTTTTATTTTATTTGGTGAAAAGAAATTATTCGATATCGAAATATTATATTTATATAGGAGATATTTTAATCAAATTAAAAAAGAAAGGTTGATAATCACATTAAAAACATATTCATATGTAGTTTTTTTCTATAAAACAAACCATTGAAATGAAAATGCACATTAAATCAATAATGTGCATTTTTTTTTTAATTTAACAATGGTTCAACGTGTTAAAGAAAAACATTACGCATGAATGTGTTTTTACAAAAAAATATATATGTACATATATATATAAAAGTTATGGAAATTTATTTATTATTTTAATTACAATTTAACTTCTAAAATTTTAATGTCTATTTTTAACAAAAACGATTTTCAAAATTTCGTGTCCACTAAAAAAGTTTCAATCATATTCATTTTGTTATATCACAAAACGGATTCGAACACTTTCAGAGCACGTCACAAACTCCATATGAACGGAGACGCTTTTTAGCCAGAGATATTTTGTCCACTGTTATTTCACAGTGATTATATATTTGGACCGCGACGCAATTTTCTACCGTGAACGATGGTTATATAAAAACGTATATAAAAGCATCTCGAACGTACACCTGCCTCTTTGGTGGGGACTACTAGATCATAATTGTCTCGTTAATCTATGACATTAATCTGAAATTGGTGAAGATCGACGCTGTGCGTTTCGAAACCCAATCAATACAGTTTCACTTTCTAATCATATTGGGAAGCTATCGAAAAACTGGCGGCCATTCATAATTACAAATCGCGTGCGATGTCGGATTTTTGGTATAACATATTTCACGTCTTGGGGAAAATTGAATTCAATTATTATTGCTGTGTGCTGAATGGGTTCGTGATATATAGGAAATTTCGAAACGCACATCTGAATCGAGTTAATCTAACATCATAATATTGAAATGGTTTCTGTGCATGTTCTGGGTTTGTCAAACAAATGTATCGATTAAATATTTTTGAATTACAATGAATTGATGTAATTACAGTTATGATTACGATTATTATTCAATAAGTACAAATTGAATAGTATTAATGAAATCATCAATTAATGCGATAGCTTTATTAACGTTTTTCTTAATATTAGGTTTAGTTCTCAACAATTATCTTTTATCGGCATTAACATAAGCTGTGATCATTTTCTTTTCATCGATTATGATTTCCAAATAAGGATCGAATTTTATTATACCCATTAACAGTTTCGAGCATAAAACTAGTCTGCAATCTAGGAAAAGCGCAAAGCATTTTCGATAAAGCTCTTGGATAAGTCTGGAAATTTCTTGTTTACATTGAAATCTATTTACAATAAAGATAAGTTTCGAACGTGGAGATGTTTGAAAATCGCCGACTCCATCGCGATGAAAACATTTTCATATTTTACGACCAGTACAGATAAGTGAAACGCAGTGTTTATGTTGCGATAATCGAGCGTCACGCACACACGGGGAGCCTTTTTCTTTTCACAACACCGTAGAATACATCGGAAAATGTATCTCGCGCACGTAATCTATATTAATAAATTAATAATAAGTCGGTTGAATTACCCAACATTACACGCTTTATCAAAATAGTTTCCTAATGAAAATTATAACATGATAATTTATTTTATTATGAAAAAAATATACAAAAGGAAAATATGAATTTTCATCGGAAAATTTTCTCTCAGGACAAAATATTTTAAACTTTTTTTATACAAGCGAGTCATTTGCTACGTTCGGTCCAACCTACCTATGAAACATCCGCAAATATGACAGCAAATATGCGAATCGAGAGCGGCAAACTCTGAATATGACAATGGCGGCCGATGGAGAGCAGGTTTTCAGGAATGTGTGTGCTAACGAGTAATTGTAGCGCCAAGCCACCAGGGAACCTCTGTTAACTGCCGGGTCGTGACGCTCTCGCAAGTCGAGTAGCGAAACCGGCAACTGTTATAACTTCAAATACTTTATGCCTTCCTATGTTTAATTAATTGAGTTCAAGTGGAAAGCCGAGCGTGGCTGCTGGAGTTTTTTAGGGTTTTTTTTATGGCCGCTATCGCCGTTTTCATGGAAGGTTGGTTTGTTTGTTTGTTTGTTCACGGCTGTGGTGGAGAGGATCTCTGGGTAATTTATCGGGTAGGTGTTTTAATTGGGCTTGTGATATAGTATTATACATAGCTGACTAAGATTTTATTTTCTTTCTAAGGTTGCAGATTGATTTTTTATCTGAAATAATTTACAGCTTCTTCACACTTTTTTTCATCACATTTAATTAAAATCGTTATCAAATTATTTGCTAAATTAGATGAAGAATTTTCATTTCTTAAAAGCTTTAGTGAATGTCAAAAGCTTAAAAACGTATTAAGAATATTACATTATTAACGTTATCAGCATATTTGGTATACATCGATGACAATTATGATGTTCATGTATATATTTATATTATGTCATAATTTTAACAACATAATCCCATTGATATCGGAAAATTTATTTGTTAAAATATCATAAATTGTGTTAATTTTTTTCTGAAATATTCCGTACAAAGGGTGACAAAGAATCTTGAATTTATGAGTCACACGAAATCGATATAATGCGAATAATCTTTAAATTTGTTTCAATGTTTATGCAAAACGAGACCCCAATATGCACTATATTTGCATATAAGACCGCAAATTTCTTCATTTCAATATGAAAGGCCACAATACATAAAATGCCTTATTTGCACAGAGAGATTTACATAATTTCACATCGAAAAACAATCATCCGTTCCAACAAAACAGACACCATCCATAACACAATAACGAGACACAAAATCTGGCCTAAACACCAATTTAACGCGCACACCATTCAATAAAATTCAAGCCTAGTCTTTTTTACTGCCGGTTAAGTGAGCGTGTATAACCAGAGGACTTCCGAGGATTACAAGAAGTAGTCCAGCAGTTGAAAACCACAAGCCAGACAAAGAGAGGAGATCGTGCTTTCGAAGGCGTCATTACCGATTCGTCACATGTTCGTATCTCGCAACACCCTCTGGCTACTTAGCCTCTTTACTGTTCTATGGCAAAGTTGTGGCCGTTTTAAGCCGATGGTGCCATCGGTGCTAATTCGACGGCCAATTTGGCGAGTGCAGCTGCGCCGAACCTTTCGTCCAGCTTTTGATTTATGCGGTTTGGACACGCGAAAAAAGCGTACCGTTTAATATAGCGATCATGCAAAAGCGTGACCAATTAACAAATTGGGCGGTGTAAATTACATATGACGAAGTGCAGCATTGAACTGTTTTATCGGCGAGCTAGTGCATAACCCATTTCTGCATATAACATAAAGTTAATTTAATTTTTTATATGATTCTATTGATTTTATTTTTAATAATAGGTACATTGCAAATAAATATTACAATTTATTATTCATGTCAATTACTAATCCTTATTTTAAAATACAAATCCTAATTAATTCGAAGGCGTTCTGCGTTTATTAATAAATATAACAAAAATATAAAATCATATTAAAACAATTCTCATTCATTTTAGTTTTCATTGTAGTTCTAACATTTTCGATATTCTTCAGTAAACACGCATACCATTATCAAAATATTACTATGTCAAAAATGATTTATTCGCGCGATCATTCATATTTGTATCGAATTACAAAACAGAACAATTAATTGCATGGTAGAAAAATTGGATCAATTTTTCGAATTAAAGCTCACTACGAAAAAAATAGATTTGCAAGCTCTCCATAATAGAGTATAATAACAACGCTTTGTATTCTATCGAATCGACAAGCAATAACTATAAAGTGTGAACATACGCAATGAAAATCGACCTGCTCCAAATACTAAAACGAATTTTATAACAAAAACAATCATCAACCATACAATTTAGCACACTCACACACACTCCCAAGTTGAAATTGATGCTTTCGTTCTGCAACAAATCTGTTGCAACCGTTGCAGAGACGCCTTCAGCGTTTATGCAAATCCTCGGTGCAATGTTGAGTTTCTAATTGCGCTATTTAATAAAATCGTAGATGTTTGCGATACAGATGAGATGTTCTGACTCTCGATAGCTCAGAAGACGGATTGCGCTTTTAACGCTGTCCAATTTGAATAAAATTTCAACCGGTCGATAATGAAATGTATCGCGTCGCATTAATGGTAATAAAATTAACGAGTACGGCCGCTTTAAGTTATAAAGTGTTCTCGCGGACGTATTAGTTGCAGAGTTATCAATCGTTTCGATCATAGGTCAAGAGATCAGAGAACACGCGCCTATATTCTAGTGTGATGCGAATATTTTAGTGGGTTGCTATATTCGATTATTGTTTTTTGTATTATTTTTAATTATCATAATTTTCATATTTTAATTTTCATATCTTAATTTTTTTTAACTAATGACCTTTGCAAACTTTACAGAAATATCAACGAGCGGCTAGAAACGAAACCCGCACGCAAAATGTCTGTATGTATCAATTTTTCTTCTATTAAATCTCAATCAATGATTAAAGACAATTTATTTTCATTTATCACATATTTTTGAATCATTAAAACTCGATCAATTTTCACACGTAAATTGAATTTGTATTTGCACCACTTATCATTACGGGTATAGAATATCGCAATTCATCGCCAATTCTGTCAGTAATTAATCGTGTTAGTTTTTCCACTGTTATTTAGCATTTAACAAGAGGACGATGACGCAACGACCCGCAGTCCGGTATTCACTAAGAGGTCATCTAGCCTGCCCAACGAAGGTCTACATCTGATCTATATATGTTGGAAGCGTAATTGCACCTAGATTTTTCGATGGCTCATTGTCGCGTGTCATAACATGCTCTTTATATACAATAATAACACGTGCAATTACGACTTAACACCTCACTCTAGTAATAACATATTTACATATGAATAACATGCAGTATGGTCTCTACAGCATATTGCATACGTGTATTGATTTATTCTAGTTTTATTATGATAAAGTTTCAATGAATTATTTTACTTATATGTACTTAATTCTTGTTACATTTTTATATGTACTGTTTTGTGAACGTATTACATTCGAATCGAAGGGATGATGGCGTGACAAAGTACCGCTCGTATAAACTTCGGTCGCTTACACGATTTTGCTATGCCACAGTCACTGTTAAACGGCAACTTAACATTTGACAACAATCTAGCAACACCTAGCCGTGTCCCCGGGCTTCCTGTTGCCGTGTATTTATAATGCTCGTCCATTTGTCCGCGACTTTGCGGACAAAACAGACTCGTTCGCCGTCACAAGATAACAACAAAATCGTCTGTTTTTACGTCGTTCACGCCCGCCTTGTACAATTTATGCTCGCAGATCTTCCGATTGAAACGTTTGAGCGCTTTCAAGTTCACCTTTTACGCCATTTACGTGTACGTATGATAAGTTCCGTTGGGTGTATTATAAAAATGGACGTGCATATGTTACAAGGAGAGCGGCAAATGGCGCAGACGCTGTGTCAATAGCTGAAGAACGACTCGATATATTAATCTTAGAGGTCTTTAACTGCCGAGAGTTCCAATTACAGCCATCAACGCCGTATCTCCGCGATGTGTAAATACCATTAATTATACGTCGCTGTTATGATAAACGCCCTGCGAGATCGATAAAGAAAAAAGTTGAGGTGAGTTGATCGAAATTCCACTACAGCAAAAACTTATCTGTTGCAGTTGAAACATTTTATCATGATTTCACATTTAGTTTCCATTTTAAATTTATATGATAGATTAGTTGCATCTGAAAAAAATAACTATTACTTAGTACATTTATTAAACTAATACAAGTCAAATATATGTAATATCAATAGAAATTTTTAAGACAATCAAGACGATCATATATTTTTAATATTCATATTAGTATCTGAATTTCAAATCGTTTACTGACCTAGTTCAGTATTGATCTATTGGAAAATTCACAAAATACAAAATCGAAGAGTATCAAAATTGTAGCAATAGTCGACATTCAAGAAAGCGTTCGGAATGTTTAAACGCCTAGGAAAGGACATCATATTTTACTCCCACTCTTAAATGTCAACCTTATATCAAGAGAAATCTCCAACGAAAACGGTACGAGAAGAAAAGACAACATTAGAAGTGGATGGCACGCGTGTGAAGCACGCGCGAACGCGGCCATTAGCGCCGCGCTGACATTTGAATTGTCCGCGCAACACAACTCAACGACAACACCGTTCCGCTTCATTGTACGTATATCTGGAGGAATTTATCTGAACCATATGACCCGTATTCTTAGAGAACACTTTAGATACAAAGTTATAATCTACCTTTTCTTGCATCACATTCTGGTAATACCAAATCGCAAAATATTCGTTCGAATTGTTCCGTTTATGAATTTTTTGAATTGAATATTATCCAATTTTTTTTTTCCAGTTTTTTTTAAAAAACGTATTTTTTCTCATATTAGTAGTTTATTGGTATATGTTTTTAGTAGAGTAATCCAATTAATATATTTGTAGATTAAATATTATATTATAGATGTTAGATACTCATTAAAATATTTTTTATTGCGTCAAGATTTGACCCTGCAACCTTATGGTAATTAATGAAGTACATATTGCTTTACTGAAGCACGAACTATTTTAAATACAAATAACATTAATTAACTTTTTGTAATTGCACTACAATCTTTTTGAAATATCTAAATCAAACTAATAAAAGATGAGTTTATTATCTCCACGTCTCCAATTATAATTTATAATACCAACTATTAATATGGGCTCATTTTATACGTTCAATTACGATATATTCTCTCGTTTTGTCAGCGCGAAAGAGGTTTTGCACGTGCAGCAAAGGGCGAGGCGGCGGCCGTCGACCGTTGTCGCGCTTTCACATTTTATTTTTGTACAAATCTAATTCCATAACGCTATTTTGATTTTTTTTCACGAAAACGATCCGCTATCTACACGCTTCTGCGTGCCGGTCCAATTTCAAAAAGTGGCCACTCGGAATTTGTCAACTTCTTATCTTCGCTGGCGACGCTTTTACTTGTACCGACTAAGCCGACGATTGTCATGCAAATGAGCGCCCGATTAAGCCGAGATTTTATCGAAAATTATATATGTATAAAACGCTTTGAAGTGTTAATCCTTGACAGTCGTATTGAGGCTGTTCATGACTGAAAAATTAATATTAAAAAAGTGACACATGATTTGTGTAGTATAATAGAAACGACGTATATTCAATAATGATCTTTTAGTTAAACTATAGGATTATGCTTCACAATAGGTCTCTATTATTATAGAATAGAGCGACATCCGGAAAGTCGAAACTCAATTACATAAGTGCGATT
The DNA here is from genome assembly GCA_009617725.1 of Hydropsyche tenuis. NCBI lineage: Eukaryota > Metazoa > Arthropoda > Insecta > Trichoptera > Hydropsychidae > Hydropsyche > Hydropsyche tenuis. Next base: position 5,941,478 of record VTON01000004.1, read on the forward strand.
ATCAATAATGGTGATAAACGGTTTCCGATGTGTACTTTCAAACGGGCGCAACGATAATATTTTAACATAGCTCGGAGCGTGGATCGTGGCTCGTGCCCGCGTTTTTTACGATCCTTCCTACTCTTTCGTACAAAATTTCACAATGCGACGAGTATATCTGCATATCTCGTATCTCGATCTAGTCACAAATAAATAATTTCCGAATCCGAAACGTCAATTTTGACGCACGCGAGCGCGTGAAGGCAAATCCCCCGCCCACGACGGCGGCGAAAGTCTCGTTTCTTTGTCGCACGATTGCCGATAAAAATCTCGTTAAAGAGACCGCTAATGATGTAACGAGAACGGTGGTCCGGAAGGTGCTCATGATCGGTTTCGAATTCGGACGATTTTGCGAAACGTCTGTCCGCAGGATGGGATAACCTCGAATCGATTTATAGCGGCGGATTTACTAATTTCCTACGACTTGCTCAACTGTTGAGTAAAAAAAACAGGAAACGTCGTATAAAAGTCTATGATTTTACGATGATAGTAAAATAGCTTAATAAGACACTTATGGAATGACGCATCGTTTGTTGAAAATTGTGAAATTTTTTTATTAAAAATAACCATTTTTATGGGTCATTTCATATTGAATTCAATCATTGTATAAGAATGAATAAAATTATCATGAATTTAAAAAATATTGTCTATAAATACCTGTATTTATGCTATAATAGTTTTAATCGTTCCATTGGGTAATCGGACTGTTCGAATTGGGTTATTACCATTGTTATAATTTTTTTTGCGTCTTTCGGCAATCGCACACTGACCGCAAAAGCGGGTCGATCATTACGACAACAACAATGTGAGAGTTCGACGAAGACAAATAATGATTGATTGAATGAAATCTCTGCGGCGATGACGTAAATCGATGAATACGTTTGCCGACCGATCGTGTAATGATCGTCGGCTAATAGCCGTTAAACTTATCAATCAATTACATCTTTTTGTGCAGTCGTTGTTGCAATTAAACGCGGATTAGACTCGAGCACGATTTGTACGTATGGTATGACAGATCATTTTCGAATTTATTGAATGAGATTTGCATTTGAACTAGCGTATAAATGCGGTGTGATAGAAAGCAAATGATTTCAAAAGACGTCGAAATTTATTACACTATAATTAAAATATTCACCGATAGGAGTAAATTGAATGATTTTCGATGATTTTGAAGATGTGTTTAATTATTGTCTTTACAATTTTAAATACTGTTGTTGTGATGAGTTCAAAAATGGGTTTGATAGTCGTCATGTAATATCGAAATCGACATATGTACTAGAAATGAACATTTGAAAAATTCCCTCATCCACTCGAGGAATTCGCACATGTGCAATCGAAATTTACATGTAATGGGCAAGAGCTGTTTTGCTTGCCCACGCACCACTCTCGCACAGCCTCAGTGCAAGCAAAGCAAGCAAGCAGCAGCCTTCAATCCAGTGATTTTCAATATTTTTATCACTGATTTACTACTAAAACTATCAAATATAACAAAAAAGGTGTTTAAAATGACTAATTAATTGGTGCCCATAGTGTATATTTCATTCGAATATTTACTAATGAATCTTCTTGAGCGAGTTTTTTCGAAGATCCATAACGATCCACCGATCGAGAATCACTGAATTTAACGAACAACGAATAAATGTTCAGGCGGGGCCCGTCTAATCGCAACAATCGTCGCGAGAGGGGCGCGCCATCGCCATTGTCTGCCATTTCTGCGGGGGTGTCCGAGGACCGCTTCCTGTCCGACGAGACCGGCTCCTTGCAGACTTTATTGCCCTCAACCTCCCGTGCCCAAAAGGCTTAACTCGCCCATGCATAGAAGGCTCCGGGGCCGTTTAACACACCGGCGCTGCAGCGGTGGCAGAAGCAGTGGCTTTGTAGACGAGAGATGAGATAAAGGTTGGTTTGGATTGACGCGCGGGAGCTCTCTCAGGCTTAGGGAAATGCTGCGTGATGAATGGTCGCAGAGAATGGTTTTAGAGAGACAAGAGCGTGCAGATTATGCTCATAAATAATGCATGCTGAAAACGGAGCTTTTTTGCCGTTGTCGGAGCGGACATAAAGCACGAGCGAGCTTTCGCTTCGGCGGAGTAATGTATGTGTGTGGCGTCGCCGCTGTTGTTGATTAATGTTTAATGGGCGCTTTTATTAATTGTGTTAATTTGTTGCTTTAATGTATGAATATGGTTTTGTTTAAAGTGGTATATGATGAATTGCTCTCTATGTTTTTTATTGAGAAAGTTGTGTCAATATATTTTCATAATGAAAATAGTACGAATTTTTTTAAATGATTATTTTATGATAGCAATCAAAGTATTTAAAATGATTATATGTTTTGCTTCATTGATCAAGATAAATTTAAGAATATATTAAATGTAAAGAAAATATTGAAACCTTATGTCTCGAAGTATATATTATATATATGAAAGATAATTAGTCCTAATGTGACCAACAATTAATCATATGCGATAAAAACTTTTGAAGGGTATGATTTTGAATTTAGTTATTATAAAAAAATGATAATTATCTTGTCGAAATCAATTAATCATATTAATATAATTGAAACATAATATTCAACAAAACATGCGTAATCACATCTATTGTGACAAATCAATCTTTTTTATAAAGTCATTCATTACAAAACCAATCACTATTGTCCAAACTAGAGAGGCCAAATTTACTGTAATTTTCATTTATCGGTAATCCGGTGATTTTTTTTTTATTAATTACCTGTTTACCGGTAAATTTTATTTGGTAAAAAAACCGTTAACCGAAAATATTTTCTAAAAAAAACAAAATTTTTCAAAAATATTAAAAACCCAAAAAAAATTATTAACCAATAAAATTTAAAAAATTACCTATAAACTACAGAACCATTATTTATCAAATTTACCGGTAAACCTAATTACCACCAATACCCTTACGACCAACCCTAAAAACCCACCGACAAAAAAACAAAACGGGAAACCTCTTTGCGACTCAACGACGCCAATAAAATCGGCACAGACCGTGTTATAGTTATTGGGCCACTTTTGTGGTTTGCGATCTCTCGACGAGTGGTGTGCTGCGTTGTCGCGAGTCAAGGAGACCCGCCACGCCCTGCCGGATGTTAGAGAGAGGCACGACCGCGGCACAGCCGACTAAACATCTCGATGCCATATATCAAACTGAACTAATTTTAATTAACGCGCAAAATGGCCGGTCGGTTGAGCGGTGTTGAGGTGCCGAGTCGTGCGAGTGGATGGAGGATGATGGGCGATGGAGGATGGTGTGTTGGTTTTTTAGATGTTGGAGTTTGTGTTGTATGGGAGTTGAGGATTTGTGCGTTGGTTTTTTAGGAGAGTTGGAAATGTTGAAGTTTATATTGTATGAGAGTGCATTTTTTGGTTGATGATCGGATTGGGTTGAAAAAGAGAATGAAAGGTTTGTAATGATATTACGTTCGGGGTTCATGTAATACCATTTTGATATGACACGGTTAATGAATTGTGACTTATTTTTGTACAAGTTTTATATAACACGGTTTTAGAAAAACAGAATAATTGGATAATGCTTTACTTAATACATAATTTATTGACAAGTTTGTATTTAAATATGAATAAAAATGCATACATAAGTGCTTAAATTGAGATTCTCAACGTAATTCATATATTATAAGTGCGTAAATTTTTTTTTATCGAATTTCGCGTGTAGTTTGGATGTTTTATTTTTCAATTTTTAACTGTATCTTAACAAGTTTCGGGTTTACGTGTTGTTCAGTAGCACCTTTTGCCATCCAAACTGTTAGCATGTGCAAATTTAGACGATCTAATTGAAAATGATTTGTAAAAACTGTCAAATATAATCTCCCACAATACGCACAAGTAAAAACTACGTGCGAAATTCGTTAAGAAAGTGTGAAACACATTAAGAAATTTAATATGCACACCTATAATACATTTTATTTTAATACGTAAATGTATATTTTCTGTATAATTTTAATTGTTCGTATCAACTTCAAACCTCGTATAACACAGATTTGTACTATACAACGTTTTCGTGGTACCTTAGAACCATGTTAAACGAGGCCCACATACATATATGTATATATTGTAAATGAATAGTTTTGCATTTTAAGTAAGATTCCAAGTAAAATCATATTTATGAGTCTTATCTCAAATAGAGTATTTGAATATTTATGTGACGGAAAAAAACGAGATCTTTATTAGACTTAATTATAAGAAAATGTGGTTTCACTGCAACATTTAATTAACGCACAACTTAATTAATCAGTTTAACTCGTTTTGAAAATAAAATAATTTTTCCGCTACGATAAAAAAATATAAACAAAAATTTTGTCATCAACATCACAACCTGACATCGCTTGACCGACGACATCGTTTCATCTAATTTTCCCCATCATTGTGCATTGTTACGGATTCGTTCAATAAACCATCATCGTCGCATTGTGACTTTGATTTTTTTAGCGGCTCGAACCGGTCCGATGTAGAGAGCTGGTTCTGTCCGATATGCCCGCACACATTGGCGACGAGTTGAAATCTAACGTAACTAGAGTATTGCAAAATGTGCAACGATAATAATGGCATCGTAAAACTGCACGGCGTGGCATGTGACCGCGTGTCACATTCGTGGCATTATTATTATGTCGCGTCTACACCATTTCGCAACTTTTGCCGATTTCAAGGATGATGTTCTTAGTGCCCGATTGAGTTCAGAATGAATATAATGAATTTTTCGAATGTAAAAAACTATTTTTGGGTTGTACTGTAAAATAAATTCATTGTAATGCTTGTGAACTGTTTGTCCATTTCTTGTTTTTCCAAGCGAGTTTTTTTCCGTGATCATAAACGCCGGCTTATCTTTTTCGTATAAATAACAATATAAACGTTTAATGGGCGAATTTGTATCTAATTATCATTTATTTAAAATGTGCACGATCTATCTTGGCGTGCGACAGTGTTATCAGCTGGCAATTTGCTACAGACATTTTTTCACGTGGAGTGGTGAACCGCGACGCATTCATGCGCATTTATCACATCTGAAAAAAATTTGTACGAAGTCGCATATATAAATAATGACTGATTTAAGCTTGACGATACACATAAATAACCTATAACTTTTACTACAATAGTGATTTATTTTAGTTTTTTCTATTCAGATCAGGGCCGCGTAGAGAACAGGACAACATGGACATGAAAAGTGAGCCAATTTTTTTTATAGGAATATTAGGAATATAAATTATCCAAATACTATGATTTATTCGAAATGATCCAGTCATGTAATTAGATTAACAGATTTCGTAACTTTCGTCCGAGTAAATCCCAATTTACTGTTATCTCTTGAAACGTTTCAGCAATCTGTGAGTTATGCGATTTAAATTTCATTTATTTTTTGATATAATCAAATATTTTTAAATTATGAAAGCTTTTATTGTACACACAATCCTCTTTTTACACAGGGGATATTTTACAGAGACTACCGTGTAAAAATAATGTATGGTAACTATATAAAAATTAGAGATATGTTTCATCAGTATATTTGGATAGAACTTCAAACCAAATAAAAAAATTATAATATGGAAAAATTTCGCCATGTGAAATCATAAAAAAACATCGATTTTTTTTTAAATTTAATAACTATAATTGTAACTGACGTGCACCGAATCTTACCATTGTGGCATAATAATATTTTTTTTATACCATATTGAAGTGAAAAACATAATCGATTCTTCTTCTTTGAACTGTGTTATTTCGGAACTGTATAAAAAGAGGATTAGGTGTAGGAAATATTTTATTTTCAATCAACATGATGAAATTTTATATGAACTTGCGGTATGTTTTATTAACTAAAATCTCTTCACAAGATTTTCAACACAACTTCTTAATACAAATATAAATCGAAAACACTCTAATTAAGATACGAACTATCAAACAGAATCGACAATACAGAACAAGCGATCTTCAAAACACGCAAATCCCTTCAAACCATCAACAAATCGACAACCGACTCCAACAACCTCAACTTCCACGCATTGACGTTTCCAGCCAGCACGTCGATCGGCAAAGACACGACGATCGAGACACGTAAAAGCGTATGTAACCCGACCGCGCCTAACGAACGATATCGCATTACCAGAGATCGGTCGTGATTTATGGAACATAATACGCGCCATCAAGGCGCTCGACGACGAGAACGTGTGCGGAATGCCAGCCGTCTTCGAGGGGCTTCTCCGACGATGGATGGTGCAAAAAATGTTGGTGGAGTGGAAAAAATCGGCAACACCTCATCACTCATCGGCTGCGAAAGCCTGATGACTGCGGAGGCTTCTTCGCGTTGGTGAAGTGCGACGTTGAATACCAAGTGGGTAATCGCGCGATTGTAATGTTGGTGGGTGCTACGGTGACAGTCGATGGGATGTTGTCGGTTTTTCTTGATGTTTTATTTTTTTTATTGATTTTAATTTTAAAAAAAGAATTGATTTCTATTACTTACAAGAAACATGAAAGTTATTTTCTTGAAGAAATTTGATGTATTTTAAAAAGTATTTATATTTTTTTTGGACCAGCCCGTTAACACTTGATTTCCGTTTTTGGTACATTTTTTTTAATCATTGCTTATTTATATAATTTAATTATATTCTGTATTTATATTATATACTGAATGGAAAATGCAAATTATTTAATCTTTTTCGATTAAATGAGATAATAAATATAAATACGAATGTTAATTTTAGTATTCAATGTGAAAAACATAACTTTACAAGTTGGAATCTTTAAAAAAAATTGTATTATATGGATGTCGTAAGTATTTAAATCTGTTAGATATTAATGTCAATACATCACATGAATGTCTCGTTAAATACACCATCCATATTCATATTCAACGTCTTAGAACTGTTAACGACAAACGCTTAAAATCAATTTCATATGCATTTATTTTTTTGCATTATAAATCATGCGTGTCTATAAAAATGAGCATAAATGCTCGTTCGAAATGCATACATACGAAATGCAAGCAAAATTTATACCTATTTTCATTTAGCCATTTTATGTTGAAATTATTAACGTATTGATCGGTAATAAATTTCGAAATATTGTACGAATCACTATAATTTGCCATCGTTATGTGTAACTTTTATACGACCATTGTGACTTACACGCTACATAACTTCTTTTGAACGGAACTCAGAGGTTTTTAATGTAACCGATGAAGTGTACTAGAAATTGATAAAAATACATATACGAGTACACTTACAGAAATTTACGATCTAGTACTATTTCTAAATTAATAATCAAATTTACTATTTAAAATTTATGTCGTATGTGTCAATATTATAAGTAATTAAATTTTAATTATACAAACGAAAGGCACATTACTGCTTCAGTGAATAATTTCAAAATACCATAAAAAAATTATTTGTCCTGTAATAATGTATAATATAATACAATGCTTTTACCATAAAAGAAATATCTGACTTTAGTTCGACACTATCTACATTTGTTATCACAACAATGTGTTATATGAAATATTTAATTACGAAATCGCCTATCATTCTTTACTATCTAAACAATTTACATTAACGCAATAACGCACTATAATAATATAGATCAGATTCACTTGAAAATCTATGCAACTAGCGAACTAGCGAGCTCACTTTTATAATAATTCTCAATAACAATCACCCAGTTATAAGCCATAAACTATTCCTCGAGGCAATGTCGAACCCTAGATAACGTGAACTGGTAAAAAGAAGAGGATCTACGTCACGATTAACGGCACGATTAACGGCAGTTATCATTAGATTTCAATTAACGACTCCGTTTAATAGTGGTCGTTGTTGTAAAACACTTGGCGAGAAACCAATCGTTACCACCAATGTCTACCATTGCACTTTTTACTACACGATCGTATTTTTACAATATAATCGCCGTTAAAAACGTCAATTTTCAGCACGTTATTACGTTTCGGAAAGTCGCAAAACAAACATTGCAGGTGTTTTATTCGCATTCCTTGGATTTTTTTGGTTGTATTAACCGATTCGAAAACGGTTATACGTGAAAGTGCTGCGCGTAATAGGACCGTTATATTATTATAATATAATACGGTTTCGTATTATTTCAAAAGCTCACCAAAAAATTAACAATAAAAAGTGAACGCCTGCCAAAACGGTCGTTTTCACTTGCATCACGCGTCTACTTTTGTTCAATAAGGAGGCATCTAAATCACTATAATCTGTGGATTGTTTCGTAGAAAATACGTTTTTGAACGGACGATGTTACTAAAATAATGCCCATTTTTTGCCCGTGTCGATAGATTGCTTTTTTACATGTAAATATCAAGCGTATGATAAAAATGAAAGTATATAGACACAATTATTTGAAATCGATTTTTTGCTCATATTACGAAGAAAAATTAATTTTAATTTTTCCTTGTAAACTTGTAATTAGATTTCATACGCAACACGTGTACGATACCGTATTTAATTAACTTATTTATTTCAGAAAAAAAGAATTAATCGAACCGGCGTAAAAAAGTTTTTATGTGTTGGCTGAAGTTGTTTATCGCGCAATCATCGTGCTATTAGAATAAACAACAACTTTGTACACATTTGCAGAGAGACAGATACAATAGAAAGCAAATGGCCACAATCAGATTACGGCCGGAATATGTAACTTCAGTTTCACGATGATAATCTCGTAAAAATAATTTTCATTGTGGTTTCACGAAACCAATATGCAATCATGCGGCGATAGAAAGCCCGATATGATAAAAGCTCGCATCGAAACCGTTCGAGATCGTCGTCAGCACAATTGTTTTCTTTTCTTTTCTTTTTTCACCTCCGGATCGTCGCTGTATTGAAATCTCCACGTTAAGTTTGTACGGAAAAATATACGAAGTGGTAGTGAAAAGTTTATCGAAATTTCAACTATGAGAAGTCGCATACTTTCTAGTTATTTAACATTTTTTACATTAAAAAATCAAACATTGGATCTGCGAAATAATTACATTGAAAAAAATTCCACGTTGAGTTCTGCAATCAAATAAAAAAAGAAGATAGAATTTTTTATGTAAAAATAGATGCAAGAACAGAAAGTTTACAAATACGTATCATGAAATTGCAACAATAATTATTTTATTTGCAATAAGAGTCTAATATTTTAAAATTAATTATAAAATTTATAGAATAATTTTACATTAGAATAAGATAGGTAAAAAAATACTAAAATATATCAATCATATCAGAATTTAAATTAACAGTCTGTTTTGAAGATATTAAAGTATTTTGTAGATTATAAGAATTTGAAACAGGAACGATATAAAAACGTTTTAGATACCTAATACATCAGTTATGCAATAATTCATTCACGTTCATTTTTTGTCATTTGTATCGTCTCAAATACAAAATAAATAAAGTTCTGCGATAGCTTTCATCCACAAAGCTAAATGAATTATTAAAAAAAACTGCATATTTTATATTATATATCTGAAGTACTAAGCTTTTTTCGATGTATAGTTCTTCCGGAAAAAAATGGGGAAACTTTATGACTCAATACATATTCTCCAACCAATACCAACATTATCTTCACACTCTTCCAAGAGATCTTTCAACCCTTAATCCCAAACACCAATTCAACTCCTAAGCTAAACTCACCCAACAGATAACACACACACAACACACAATAAATATGAGATCGGCACTAGAAAAAAAAAATGATGCATGCGGTATGGGCGGGTGCCGTGACCTCGCAGCTTCAGGCGGAAGCGAAGAGCGGCAGATCGCATCTCTATATACTTCTACTTCTTCTCGGAGCAAAATGAACTAATAAACTTGATCCATAAACTGGATCTGGATCAATGATCTACGCTTCCACATAACTGGTCGCCGTCGGATGATGCGCACGCCGCAGCTGATACTGGCGGGCTTCTTTATTTCGTTTTGCTCCTATTAAGGTTTCGCGTTTTCTTCTTGTTGTTTATTATGTATGGGTAAGGCTTTTTTGCTTTGTTTGTTTTGTGTTGGGAGCGAAACCTGTTGCGCGCTTATAATGTACGGGATGGTTATGAAACAGTTTTCCGTGTTGGAAAAAAGCGGGATTTCGATTTTTTTATGAAGATTGCATTGTATTGACAATATATTGTAACGAAAAATTAAGGAAGTGTTTTATTAAAGTTGAGGATTCTATATCATGTCATGCGTATTAATTGTTTTTGATTTATGATCTTATAAATAAAAGCTGCATGTATATAAATATATTTAATCATACACATCATTAATTGAATTTATTCAAATTGCAATCAAGTCCATCAACATAGTCATAACAAATTCATTGATCAAGTTCTCATTATTTATATCCGACTTTTTTTCTGTTATCGTAAAATTGGAAGATTAATCGTTAATAACAATTAAAGCGCCATTGCTTTACATACAATGCAAATACGACCAGTAATCGGAAGCCATTCTTCGGTGGGTAAATTTGCATTTTTTGATTGAGCCAACATTAAAATGTATTAAATTCAATTATTCAATTACACCAATTGTACGCAATCTATCATATCGAATTATGCATTAAAAAAACCGAGCACCGAACCGCAATTAATCATATCGAGAGAGCGACCGCGTCGATTTACATATTGCGAAACTAGACGGCTTTTCCCGGTTTTCCATATAAGACGGCGGTCATCTTCGGCCTCTGAAAGCGGCAAAAAACCTTATACATTTTCACGTATTTATATACTTGCAAAAGACGAGATCGTCCTTCATTATATCAATGGACGTCGGTCCGCATTCCGTCACGCGTCGCGACGCTCGTTAGCCGTTAAGCTGTGTCGTTATTGCCGCTACTGTTATGCCGTATTCGTAAGAGTCGTCTTCATCGATCGATTTGGAAGATTTATATTCTGTTTCTTTTTTTTCCATCTTGTAAATTCGAATATGGAACTTGAGTGAGTTAATTGGTCTAAATTTATCGGAAAAATCTTTTTCTAATAACGTTTTTTTATATTATATAAAGAATTTTCACAAATATTTTAATAACAACAAATTAGTAGAATGCTATAAATAGCTAATATTATTTTTTTAATAGTATTAAAATATTTAGAACGAATTGCTTTTAGCATTCATATGCTAGAAAAATAATAATCTTTCAATTTTTATCTTCATAGAATTTAGTAACATACATAATGATACGGTCAATTATACTATCAAAAATTTCATTATATTATACAATAATATTTAACGAAACAATTAGAATATAATTTGATATCAATCCATTATATTATGTGAAAGGATTTGATTGAATCTGTTCCTTTACAGAATATAAATTGAACCTGTTCAAAAAGTTAATGTTTTCCTTTTAGTACAATCACGAAAATGTTCTTTCTTTCTCAATACAAAATATATACGAGAATCATGATCTTCGTCTCAAACAAAAGAATGATTGAATCCTCTACATTCAATATACATATATAATCTATTTTATGCTAAAATGATCGACGGGCTCAAAACGCAAGTCCGATTTCGGTTCTGACGCGCCGACCGGACGCTGCTCGTCGGAAAAGAAAGCGCGATAAAGATCAAAACTTTTAGTTTAATTTATTCAACGCATTCGACAAATTATCAAGACGAGTTTTTATTGAATGTGTATAATGTAATTCGGATCGTGATGAGCGTTTTATTCTTGCCGTTTCGAATATTTAACGGTGTTAATGCGACGAATCGTGAGGCGTCTCCGATTCTTTTTATTGGACGTTATTTATGTGCCGTTATACAAATATTCAAATCGATCCATAATTATGATGAATTTATTGGATAATAAATCAAAGTCATAAATTTTTCTGCTGATATTTCGATATTTTAATGAGTAATTTTATGGTCGTTGAATAAATTTCATTTATTGATATGAATTGAAAAATTAAGCTTTATTCGATTAGTTGAATATAAAGAAAAATTTGCAATTATAATTACTTCAGAGAAAAATAGATTGAGAATTTTCTAATTCGGAACATTTAGAAGTTTTCATATCGTTTATTGATAATATCAAAATGAATTTTTCAAAGAATATTTTGAATCAGATTTTTCTCAACAATTTCCTGATACCTCTCGAGGTTCTGAAAATCTAAAACACTGTCATCTAAAATGCTTCAAAATTAATCACAAATATTTCCATTTTTCAAAATATCCTCTAAAACAACTCCCATCCACCAAATCAAAAACATTTCCATAATTTCCAAATCACAAGCGACAAACTAACACGATCCCATAAATTGTCACCGGGCACGAAACCGCGCAAACTTTTGCACACTTTCCACCCGTATTTCGCCACGTGGACTACAGCCTCACGATTGCGACGACTTTTTTCGATATTAGAATCGGAGATAAATCATTGAAATGCTTCGATTTGCATCACAAAGCGGAACATAATCGCGGCCTGGCCTGCGGGCGTGCACCGAACATGCCTACTTGTCAACGCGCACCGAGATTAATGCACTCGACGATTCGTCACAGTGTTAATTTATAACACCCGCGTGTCTTCAGTCCCGATTCGACTTCTTGAATAACTAGTTGCGAGTGTTGGGTGTTTGGAGTCGGTTTTTATCTGGGATCGCTGGTCGTAATTCGGGTTTTCTCATTAGGCGTCTGTGTTTTGATGTTTTCGAAGTATTTTGGTTGGTTGAATAATTTTCGCATTTTTGTATGTAATTTATTTATTTATAAACATATATGAATATAAATACAAACATACCACCACGGTACAATAGGTCACCCCATATCACCATGGTGGCTAAAAATTAAAGTATTATTTGTTGCATAAAATGTTCTTGAATTTGTTTCATTGAAATGATGATACAATTTTTTTATTATATTCACAAAGAATATACGTAATTTATTCTACGTATTTCATTACGATTCATATATTTATTGAATGTATAATAAGATTTTTTTTAATATAAATTATGACTTGTTGAGAATCAAATTATACAATTGATAGTTTTGATTCATGTTTCATATATAATATTTCAAACCTATTGATTTTATACTGAAGTATGTATAATGAATATACTTAAATATTTTTTCTGTCTTGACATACTGATTTTTAGGTTTTTCCTGAACATAACTATAATTTCTTCATAAACTGTATCGTGATTTACGTGGTTTTTCGTAAAAATAATTAACCATTTATAATAGTTTTACCATATTGGAAATTTCCTTAATTTTCCTTAATACTTTGTCAAATATTTACCCTGAAACCTTTCTAATCTAAAATTTCAATTAAATATTGAAACATAATTGTGAGACATACAATATTTAATTATTTATTTATTGAATAATGCTTATTACACATAATTTTATGAAGACCATGAACGGATCCATCCGACGATGGGTGTGGTGTCAGTGTCCGGTGACATTAAACGATCACCGGTTAACATTGGCCGAATGGTAACATCCGATGGATGTGCATGCATGATGGTGAATTGACCTATTTTGATCACGGACACCACCATAATGTCACGGCTGCATCTCCGAAAAGGTTCAATTACCCTTTTCACGTCACATATCTCGAAATGGGGACGTAAGATGCGGACATTTGGGCTTTATGTAATCCACGTACGTTCGTGAGCCTCATACGTGCAAACGATCCATAGATTGGATCCTGATATGCTTTAATTATATACGAATCGATCGAAAACTTAATTGAAAAATAAAAGTCGAGTATTACGAGCCGGTAAGGCGTTCTAGATTGCGCGCGAGATAATTCGATTCAATATTTCTATGCCTAACTCAATAATCGTTCACGATTTAATGTTTCCTGTATACTGCATTAAATTTCTCAGCTGCAATTTATATATATTGTATATTTTTATGAACGTCAAATATTTAAAGTTAATAAACGATTCGTCTATAGGTTACGCATTATTCCGCGGGCGTCGTAAAAAATCTCTCGCATTTCGATTTAATTGGTGTAACTCTTAATGCGCCGATGATGCAAATTTCACGTTCAATATAATAATAGTGTAATAAAAAAAGCGTAGCCTTCGTTTATGAATGGTCCGAATAATAATGTCGAACCTTTTTCGATATCTGCACTTAGTTTTTTCGATAAAAGAACCGATCGAGATGTGCAAATGTTAATAATCGAGAGGAAACCGTCAATGGTAATCGTAAAAAAAATCGATTTATAAATTGACTTTGCGAAGATTACGTTAATGATTTCCTCCATAAATTCGCTTCAAAATATTTTTCCATATAATTCACTCGAAATTATATCGATATTGTGATTACGTGTAGTTTAGTTCTTCTCTCTGATATACAATTTTGTGAGTTATTCCAATAATTCCAAGGTGAACTTGCCGAATACGTGGATATGCTTTTTTTTTGTGAGCGCGTCGAGATTTATCAACATTTTGTTAGATATATCAAATATTGCCCGATAATATCTGCAAGTGTTCAAATTACAATATCGTATTTCTGGTGAAACCATAAAATATACTCCGATCGCCGAAGATAATGTAAATCATCGTTTTTATGTAATGACTTGCAAATTTTCATCGTAATTTTAAATCGAAGCAGTACAAAAAATAACTATATCAACACAATACACATATATTACAAGTTCGTGCTCATTTAATTACTTTTAATAAATAGCTTTGGGCGGTTTCTGAGAAAAAAATCATCAGTTTTGATTCGCCCTAGTAGTAATACAAATACATATTTTTTATTATAAAAAAATCTTGATTTAATACATAAATCTTAAATTTCGCATTCCAAAAACATTAATCTCAAAAATAGATCGTCGAAAGATCTCGATAAATAATAAGGGTATTTAATTAAAAATTTAGAAAAGTATTAGATAATTTTATCAATGTCAATTTTAGTCAATACATTTTTTTATTAATATAATAACATAAAAAAAATACTTCAAACAACAGTTTCATACGTATAAATATTGTAAATTTTCGACAACAAATCGATCAAATTAAACGTGCCTATTAAATTTACACACCATTGAAAAATTCCTTACATTAATTCAATTTTCAATTCATTTTTTTTTCCTTTGCATTAGTACAATTGTCAACAATCGACTGTCCATTATATACTGAAACATTCAATCAATGATAAAACAATCATTCGCAACTGCCTCCATCGAAAATAATCGATTAATCTCGGACAACGCACAAAACTGCGGATATATTTCCAATGAACGATTACCTCGAAGAACGAACTTGGCAGATAGGGTCGCGTTAAATACGTTTTCGACAGTGCGTTACGCATTTCGTAATCCAAAATTTTAATCAACCGAATAACAAAAAGACCATTACAACATAAACATAAGGAACTTGGATTCAAAAGTCGCAATCGCGTATCAAATTAATATCAACTGCAGACGAAAACCCATCGCTTCGAGTCCATAACGTTCGGCCATCATCAAAGAGCATTGTAACTTTTGAATCCACACCCCTCGCATACGATATTTTATACACGCACAGACGTCAAATTTGTTATTTTTGCCGGCCTTGTCAGTACTGTCTTATTAGATGTTATCAGAAAGACGGCGCGCGGTTCACCAATGATCGTGTGGTTGGACGTTCACTTACGCCCGCGGCCACGTAACCAACCTTATTGATAAGACCATCTCTTTGCGCGGAGAGCGTACCAGATTACCATCTCGAATGGTACTTATTCTAATTCTTTTTTTCGTCGTGTTTCGTCTTGTTCTAAAATATGTGAGCGTCTATGCGCCATGCGTTGGGTTATGAGAATTGACGTGTCCTTAGTGTCACGCGCTCGTATTGAAAAAATGATCCTTAGCTTGTGACAGTCGTGACAAGTTAGATTCAAATTTTCGATTAGGTGAATGTCTTCTTTTAAATGTAAAGCTTTTTTTTATTTGGGTAGTTTTATTTTTTTATGGTGTAGATTTTTCATTGAAAAAAATAAAGTTTTTGAAACAATAATATAATAAAATAAAGTGTGGAATTAAAATGTCGTAGCTATGTACAAATTTGCGTAATTGACAGTGCAATGGGATGCTCTCGGCTAATTATTGTGAAGTTGGAAGATGTCCGGTTTCGCATTTCGTGCAAGAAAAGTGGTCCCATTAATCCATATTAAAGGGAAGTCGTCTTACTTTACGATTTGCACATGCTTTTTCTTTTGTAACCCATCATCAAGTGTCGTAAAAACATTCAATTGATACGTCAATTTCTCGCAATGTTCATTGCTCTCACCGTACAAAAGTTACTGTCGATAATGCTGATCGTATCGTCCGATCATCAGATAAATCAGATCGACTCCAGCGTTGGCCCATATTTTGAAACTTTTCACCGAAAAACCAGTTAAAATATAATACCCACTGTGCACCAAGATTGCGTATGGGCGCACAGAATGAAGTCTTCTTCAACAGATAAATAATTCTAATCAGAATCAATCTACGTCACAAGCGACATTCGATCCCAGAGATCTTCGTACGACCATCATTCCTTCAACAATGGCGGCATTAGCATTTTCGCGATACGCCATTATATACGGAGACCCACCGGTGGCTGGCAATCGTCCATCAATCCAGCAGACCCAGATAGAGATAGATCGACCCGTTCGAGATCTAGCACTGTTACCATTGCCTCGGCTATTGCCTAAGCCTCCAAGAGCAACAGCAACCGAGTCAAAGGTCACCGTGGCTAATCGCCCGTTGCGGAATCGGCCACCCGCTACTGCCATCGGACAAAAGGGTTACCGTGCTTTTCTTAGTGGCAAATGTCGACCTTTGCTTGGACCATTACGAGGCCAATGTTAGTGGGCAAACGCTCCCGTTTCGGCGTTTCGTAAACGGTCGTCGTTGTGTCTCAACGGACGACGCACGATTGCCCAATTTTCGGTTCATTGTTGGAAAAGCATCGATCGACTGACCCGGTTAGTGTTTCGGATCGAGTCTAATGTTGTTGTTTTAATTGCCACGTTAGTTCGTTCGAAATTATTTTCGAATCTGATGCATCGAAGTCATCCAGTATAGTACTGTGAATAATGAAATGGCTTCCTGCAGTCCAAGGAGCTCAACATTTCCTCCCCTACCTGCGGCAATCACGAGGCTCCTTTGACTTCCTTACTTTGATGTTAAACTGTGCGCCATTACAGCTTAACTTATACAAAAACATGCAATCACGACTTTCTAATTATGATAATGCACTCCCTAAGGAATGATGATCGAAAAAATCGCAACCACTTTGCATATACGGATAAATAACGCCACCGATCTCAAGCACGATAAATAATTCCACAATTGCGATAAATAATCCAAAACAATAATCGTATAAAACAATCAAAAAATTGTTTTAAAATGCTACGTATTCGGTTCGGTAGAATTTCTTGTACAAAAAAATTCGGTGAATTATTAAAATATTAAAAGTATTTATTGACGGTCAAATTACTATGATTCGATTCGGCGTTAATCGTTTAATGGCCGGCTTTGACTTCCTCGACACAATACGTACGCTTTAATACTTATTGTATCGATTCGACGATTTATTGCCGCATAATTCGAAATCGGTTCGTGTGCGTTGGGCAATATTTTAATCAAAAAATTTTATATCACCCAAAATTGCTTTTGAATCAATTAAAGCGTTTTCGTGATACGTACAATATATTCTTGTGCGTATTAAGAACAGGTGTTCGAAAATTAAACCGATCGATAAACGTGATTTATAGAAAATTATCCTTTTTATAATGCGATGATTGAATACGTGGACATTCAACGTTTTCAATAGTTTCGTCATTTTTTCCAAGAATAAAAACGTATTTTATATAATTGCTGTAACGAAAATTCGGCTCGAAATGCGTAAGAAATATGTATAGGTATGTATTTTTATCAAATTTTCTAAAAAGTCAACCGCCATAAAAACCGCAATATTGAATCATTTAGTAACGATTCAAACGGACCGTTTCGATCCATAGACGGTTTCATAACGATTGTCGTCAAAATTTCACTATCAAAACGATCGCGTCATTTTTGTTTGCGCAAACGAACACTGTTAACAGTGCAAAACTGGCAATGCCGTTAACGCGTCGATAATGAAGCGATAACTTTTTTGAAAAAATCAAACACAGAAATCGTATCGGAAAAAAAAATCGACACTATTAAATTTAATAGTTTTTAACCGTTCGAGATTTTATCGCGTCGAAATTACTTACGCTCGTTGCATCGAACGACCGATACGTGGTATGGGTAACGTTACGTTTCTTTTTGCCGTGTCGTAAATTGGCCATTATGAAACGCAATATTTATTTATGTACTTCCTTAAGATTTAAAATTGAGTTTTTCAACGGCAAAATATGACATCCGTGTAGATTCTAATCTGATCCGCTTCGAGTGGCGAAAAAAACAACAATGATAATATTTTCAACGTGAGGACCGTTCGTCATATGTTGAAACGCTATATATGAACGTTTTAATGTGATCCAATTTCAACAAATTGAAGTTTCAAGGTCGTCACTTTTGATCTTCATTAGATAATGTCGTCAAAGTCTAGAGTGTAACGGATGTATACGTGCTACGTTTTAAATGGATTTTCCGAGACACGTAATGAATTATGACCATTTTTTTTCCGATAAATAAAAGTGTAAATGAGTTTTACAATAAAAAAAGGTTAAATTAAACGCACGTGCAATATTTCGTTCCGCCTAATCAATATGAGTCGATTCCAATTTTTATTGATCGCTTCAATCGTTTATCGAGCGCATATTCGGGCCCAAATCTGAGGTAGCGTTGTGTAAACTAAAAGGCAACAAAACATTCATTTGTCAAGATATAAAGATAAGAATAGAAGGGGATAAACATTCGTCTCGAGTTCAGTTGCATTTTTTTTTCAAAGTAAGCACGAAGCAAGCACCTAGAAAATGAACGGCCATGAAAAACGAATATCGCTCAGATTTTAACACACTCCAATCGCACCATCAATACAAACACATCAAAGATAAGCGATCGGAGTGTGACTCGAGTGCATTGTACTAGCCGTAAATTCGACCAGGATTTCTGCGGTCATTTTTCATTAGAACCAATAGCTTTTCCTCATTTATTTATTTTTATCACTGATGTATGGCTACTGTGTCCTTGCGCACTTAACAATATCGCATAATTTCGCCGTCCGACCGCATAAATTTCAGTATCGGACATATAAATCAGAGGTTTCTATCTAAATGTGACGTTGACGGATCGTATCGACGTATACATTTGATGCGCCCAATTTAGCCATTCGACGGTCCATTTCAAACAGTGGAAGCCTTTAGTGGTAAAATGTTGTGAAACTCTGGCCCAGTTGAGCCGGTAAGTCAGTCGGCACGCGCAAAGTTGAATAGGTTAAGGATAAACATCCATCTGTCAGTCGAAGAACCGTTCGTTCATTTTCGCCCACGAAAGATAAATAGTTTATTTAGATTGGCCCAAGTCTAAGTATCCGCGTTATTTGTTACGCTTCGGTTATTATTCACGATCGATTTGCCGCCGGATCGATCTAGATCTAGATCCATCGAGACACGACCGAAAACATCAGAAAAAAGCACATCCATAACGTCATTGAATCACACAACGTTGGCACATACGAATTGTGAGCGCGTGCTATCGCTTTTTATTCTGAAAATAAAATTACGTAAATTTGAAAAAAAACACAAATAGTACATGCAATCGCTCATGCGTCTGCAAAAAATTAAATTAGATTTCGCGTACATAATATAGTTTCAA
This sequence comes from Hydropsyche tenuis, assembly GCA_009617725.1. Taxonomy (NCBI): domain Eukaryota; kingdom Metazoa; phylum Arthropoda; class Insecta; order Trichoptera; family Hydropsychidae; genus Hydropsyche; species Hydropsyche tenuis. Next base: position 5,961,247 of record VTON01000004.1, read on the forward strand.
TAATAAATCATACAAAGACACGGGGTCCAGCCGCGATACGACAATCAATAAATTTCAATTATGATTTTCCGCTGAATAAACAGGCGATTTACGACCACTTTTTTAGTGATCGTTTTAAAAACTCAACATGTATTTAATATTAATATGATTTAAAATTTATGCGACGTGCGAAAGGGCTATTAATTATTTTATCGAGCTCGGACGTACGTATCTGCATTGTGACCGTATTTTTTCGCGGGTCCTTCCGCGTACTGCGAAAATACGAAAAAATCCGTGACCCATTAAAACGGCCTTGAGGCGTTAGATGGTGTATTTTTTCATGTCTAGAGAAAAAATCACCTTTTAGTCGGTCGCTCAGATAAATTTTGCTTTATAAAAGGTTTCCGCGTAAGAAAACCATTAACGTGTATTTCAGACAGTGTCGTAATAAATAAATACTAAAAAAAATTGTATCAAAGACCGATCCGACGGTGCTTTTTCAATCCGTAAATTTGATATTTATTAGTCGCAGTTGTGCCTGAAATTGCCCAATTGTATGATTTATAAATGACTTATTCTTATTACGCCCATTCGAATTTGAAAAATGCGTGAAATTAAACTATACAAGTAATGGATTCTTTCGAGAGAGCTTTGTCTAATTGCTCTCACTTGCCAATGTGTGATTAGATCGCAGTTGTAAAAATAATGACATGCTTTTTACACTTAAACGTTACGAATGAGCACTAATGAGACCTTGTTCTGTGATAGATACAAATAGGCTACCTAACAGTTTTATATTAACTTTTTAGAGGCTCTTTTTATCTGATGCTAATTAAGCGAACTCGCCGGAAACACGTGAGATTCTTTCCTCTATAAAAATGCACGAAAACATACCATATAAAGCTCAGATTCTTTTGTGCTTTAACATAAATCGTATTTATTTCGTAATCGTAAATGTTATTATAGATTCAAAAAAATCAATTGTTTGTTTTTAAATTAAATAAATCATAATAGTCTACTTCCATGAAATTATTATTGGAAATTCGATATTAATGTCACAATAAAAAAAAATCCATAAAGGAAAATGTATTCAAGATTTAGTCATCAGGTCAAAGTTCGTACTGAATATAGCCTTATAAAAAAATTACATGTTTTACGCTCTCTTAACATAAAGAAGATGATAGACTGTTGCAAAATTTCAACCTTCGTAACACATGGACTATTATAGTTTTTTCTTCTTATTATACCATTCACAAATGTTAACAGATATCTATTGATTGGTTTTGATGGGCGATAGTTCAAGGTGTTTCTTAATATTATTAATAGAGTTTTCCGAATCGATCATTATATTAACCGATAAATATACCAATGTTCTTTAAATTACAATGGAATTAGTATCGAAAGGCTCTCATTTATTTCAATTCCGAACATAAATTACTTTTAATATAGCAAATTGAAAGATTTGCGCAATAACATCTAAAAAAATTAAATACATAATAGCAAAACCATAAAATTTATTATTGTATCAGATCGAAATATTGTTCATTATTTGAATTTTATTATAGAAAGTCAGTTCATTAATCTTTTCAATGAAAACCGAAACACATCGCGACCGAAAGCTTAAAAAACTTCGTAACGCAAAATCCGTCACTTGTTTTTCACAAAAGTTTCCAAAGCAGCAAAGGCTTTCGTTATCTGTCACAGAATCGAATGGCGAAACCGGTCAGTGAAAATTCGTTCGAGACGAATTATTTCGAATCAATCACGCATGTCGACCGTTCGATTTCATCTCGATCCACGCAAACACAAACATCTCCGACGCGCGACCTAACCGCTACAGAGAGACCACTTTCGCTTTTTTTTTCCCTACCGTTATGCCTCCTCTTGTCGTTTGTTTTTCGACGACGACAACTTTCAATGACGAAAAATAATGGTCTGTAATCTACGTGAAGGCACCGTCAGAGCCACAAGACCGGTCCTAGGATAATCCGTCGAAATCTCGTACGAAGTGGATGATGGAAATCTGGTCCGGGTAGGAAGTGGATGTTGAAACTGAGATGATTCTAGATATCGCAGAAATGTCTCCATTCTGTTTTTTTGTTTTGCTGTTTAATATTTGTTATCTGGCTGGCAATATGTTATGGACAATGGGAGGTTAACGTGGCGCTTTTATTGGTATATTGTTTTTGTGGTTATAATCAGTGATCATTATCGAATTTTGTATGCTTCAGATAATAATTTTCGCTTTCGAGATAAGCGTATGGTATATTACGTGTTCAAATTATAATTTGAAGTATGGAAATAATGTTATTAGCTGTTTTTTTAATGCCTCGTAATCGAGTACGTGACCTCAGTATAATCTTGGACGTTTAAGCAAAATACTTTTTTTGATAGTTAAAATATGGGTGTTACATCTGATTTGCATATGACACGTGTATGTAAAAATGCGTTGTAAATACTTTATATGACTAGGAATGATTTTACATATACCGTTATATATTTTTTTAACAATTAAAATATACATATATTTTTTTAATTAATTATGTATCATATAATTGAATGCAAATTTTCCCATAAATGATCTCGAATAGAAAATACTACGATATCTTATAACGTTCATTATATGAAACACTCCAAAAAGAACATATCGATTTAATTGAAACTGGTTCAATTATAAGCAACGACTTAATAATATACAAAGAACAAATAAAAAACATAATAATCAATTGTTCTGAAATTAATTATTTGAAAATTAATTTAAAATAAATTAATCATTTTTTAGAACTTTGTAACATACAACCAATACCAATTATGTATAATTTGTTTATGCATTTAAAATATACATAAATACATTTTCTTTATACCTAAAAAATTACCCTAATACCAATAATATCAAAATATCACCTTATCTTTGTATAGAGTTCGAAATCATACAACGATGTTCATTTTGTTAGTTATAAATCGATTCATACCAAAATTATAATATTTGGGCAACAATTAATTTGTAAGATAATTAATCGAATTATACAGATTTTCCTCTACTTACAATGGAGATACGTTCCCGAATCTCGGTCTTAAGTCGAATCGGTCGTAAGTCGAATCCATAAAAAAAATCAATCAATTTTAGTTAAAATATATCAAATTTCCATTTTCGATAAAATAATCCATATTTTATTTCGAAATGAATAATCCGTAGTTAACGATAACTCGCGATTTCGTAAGTATTTTTTGGAAAATAATTAATTAAAAATCATCTTTCTTGGGTCGTATATGCGAACCATCGTAAATCTAGCCGTCGTAAGTCGGGATTAAAATGAATTTCGACAACACAAAATCGCAAATAATCCTATTTTCTATCATAACGACGCCAACCGACTCCGTCCGAGCGAATTCGATCGGAAAGAATGTCGATCCGGCGGTCATCGGTTGCGGGCGTGTCCGGCTGCGGCCACCACTTTCTACAATGCGGTCGGCTGTGACACGCAAAAACGCCGGCTCCATTGTGCGACTTCGATTGGCTCTGCTGCTGCTGCTGCTGCTGCTGCTGCCATTGCCGCGAATGCTGCTGCCGTGGACGTCGCCGAGATGACGGTGAGTCGACGAAATCGGAGCGGACTCTTTGAGAACGTTGAAAAAAGGCGAGGAGTTCGTGTCCACGGCGGACGTGCGTCGATCTGGTGTTGTGGATGTTGATGGTTTTTTGGTGTAGGGCTGGGAAAGGGATGGAGAAGTTATGTGGCGAAAGATGAGATGTATGGAAATTTGGTTGGATGCGACGAATTTGTTTTTTTTTATAATTTTTAGTTTGATTTGATAGCAGATTAAGTGGTTGGAAATTTTTAGAATGATTAAATGAAGCGAATTTGGAGAATAATTTTTTTATGTACTATTGTACAGTAGTGGTTGCCAGGGATGTTAGATTTGCCGAGTATTTCATTTACAGGTAATCCAGTGAAAAAATCTAATTAACGGTTTACCGGAAATTTAAATTTTGTAAAAAAAAAAAAAACTGGAAAAAAGTAACGGAAAGTCGAAAAACTGTAAGACTAAAAATACTTTCCTAAAAACAACATTTTTTTCCGGTAAATATTAAAAATTTACCGGTAAATTACCGAACTGTTATTTGGATCATTTACCGGTAATGACATCCCTAGTTTTTGCAATAGCTAAGTTGTGGAAAAGTTTTTCAAGCATTTGATTGTTATTGATGAAATTAGGCTATTTCCAAATAATATGAAGACGTTATTGAAAAATAGTCAGTTTAAAATGCAACTGAACTCAAGACAAATGTTTATCCCCTTCTATTCTTATCTTTATATCTTGATATCAATGACATCAAGATTTCTAAGACAGTGATAATACAGTAAGAAGAGAAATCAATTGCATCCAAAAAAAATTTGAAGCTTTTTCTGTTTTTAAAATATCCTTGATCCGCTAGATACTCACAATCAGCCATCTTACTAGAAAATATTCCAGTATTAATTAATTACCCAAACTTTTAATGTAATTACCATCAAATCTACTGGTTATTGCGCTCTGATATTTTGAAATATTATTACCATAAGGGTAAACTATCATTACGCCAAATTTCATCAAAATCTGTGATTTACACGTTGCGCCTTCCCTTTGTAAGTAAAAAACATTTGGAAATTTTAGCATTGAAGCAAAAAAAGGTTCGTCACCACTGGGCTAAGAAATGGAAAAGTTTTTTTGTTCATCCATTGTTTCCTTCAGAATATTCATGATAAAATAAAAAGAAATTGTTCATGTATCGGTGAGATGTATGTATTAAAAATACGTAATAAACTGTTGCAAATAAGAAAACTTGTACAAAAAAAAATCAAAATGAATATAACAAATTAATCAATCAGTGATATTTGTAACGATTTGAAATTGTGAATGAAAATAATTTTGAAATATCAATCGTAAAAGGATTGAATGAGCGTTGGTTTTTCGTTGCACAATCTTCGAATGTCATTTAGGCCTTTTACTGAAATTTAACAGTCGATCGATCGAGTTCAAGTATGCACTTCATCCGTGGATCGAACGATTCGCTTAAGCAATAAACGGTGTCAAATCGCGAAAATAGGATTCGAACGATTTCGACGTAAATCCGGCAGACCAAATCGACACTCTGAAAATGAGTAAATAACGAAACAAAAAAGCACGTTTAGCGAAAAAATTAAACAAAAATCGCCGAGCGATCGTTTGATCCATGACCGTGATTTACACAGATGATCGATCGGTTTTTGCATCAAGACAGATGAGAGCCGAAATAAAACGAACGATGAAAAAAAAACGGTAGTTTGTCGATATTAATCAATTAACTTCTGTTGGTAACCGCTCGTTTCGTAAACGAACGATCACGATTTGCATATCATAAACGGCTTCTCCTAAGTGACGGCTCCGTTTGGGGAATTTGGCCAGTTTTTTTTTCAGCATATTACATATTTATTATTCAATTATGACTAATCGGTCGTGAGAAGTGAGAAATATTCTTTTAATATGTTCTGCGCGATGTTTCTAGATCGTTTGGCGTAGACGAATCATAGTATCATTTTTATATAGACATATTTTTGTCAGAGAAAATGAAAGTAAACACTATTATATTTTTTGTGGGCCTTTATTACAAGTTACTGATTACACCTTTCAGCATCTCTAGGCGTATTATATTTATATTATGGATGAAAAAAATCGAATTAAAACTACAATTTCATCGATGTATTGAAAATACAAATTGTATTCAGAACCACTCCTTTGACCGTGGCGGTATTTAACACGTTGATCAACTGTATAATTTCCCATGAAGATTAAATTGGTAGTAATTAATAATATCGTTATTTTCGTTCCAAATTGACACCTTTTTTCGCTGTAGAATTTTCTCTCGGAAATTAATAAAAGCCTTCTTTGCAAGATCGGTAACCTCGATACGGCAATTTGATTTACAGCCGCGTATCCGATTCCGGTCACAGTTTCGACTTCGTGACCAATGAAGATGCTTTGATGTTTCGATTGTAATGCGTTTTCAATTTTTTTTTTTTTTTTTTAAATAAATCATGACAATTTTGTGTCGTGCTTTTCGCATGTTTTTCGCCGCAAGTCGATCTTTTGACGGACAGTATTCAATCAATGCAATAAATGCGCATGTCGATTTGACTAGCAAAGTCAATATTCAAAAAATATAAGATTGAAAAACTTTTCATAATATGTAAATTAATATATTTTAATTTAACCATAAAAATATTATTTTATTAACATCAAAAACATTGATTTTTCAGAAATATTCATAAAAATTGCAATTATGTTTATATTATATTAAATTTCTCCGAGTATTTTAATTTTTTCAATCTTTTTAATGCATCATCATATTTTTCTTGTAAATCTTTGTATGCATACAAAAGTAATTTAACATGTTTTCTAGTTCTTGTTATTTGTTTCATGTGCTTATTCATCTGTAAATAACAATAAAGATAACATAAAAATAAATAAAAAATATTCAATGGGTTCATATCACTCACATGCATAGATAATTCGTTACTGCAACATGTACATTTTTCATTTTGGGATTTTGAGTATGTTTGAAAAGAAGTTATATCTTTCGATGTGTCATTATCTGAAACACTGTTTTTTTCGGATGATCTGTAACCATATAAAATTTTCATTTAATTTAGAATCAATTTATTAAATATCATTCTTATGATAATAATATACGTCGGAAGTTTATGTTCAGAAAAAATATTTCCGGAATTTATCTGCCGGTAATTCTGCTGAAGCATATTTCGAATTAGAAAGACTTCATTTAAAATTTTTTGGTTTTCATTGACAATTAAATTCATTATTTTTTCCGGTTCAATCGAAATTCTTTCTGTATTTTCATTAATATTTGAATTTTTCACCCCACATTTATAGTCGATCATTGTCTATGAGTTTGTTAACGATTAATCGAAAAATAAATTTTAGACCATTAAAAAAATAATTATCAAATATTTATTATTGAGTATGAATACTAAGAACATTCTTATTATACTAACCTGAAATGTAGAACTATTTGAAAATCCACCACTCATTTCAGAATGCATCTTTTCCAGATGAAAACTGTTATATTTTATACTGATCAGATTGCTTTCATCAGAAGCAACACTATTCATTTATGCACGGAAATAAGTACGGAATAATAAATGAATATCGTTTTCAAGAAAAAAATATATTGAATTAAAATTTAAAAATATTAATATATTTTGTTTTATCTACTTTAATATTTTAATGTTTATTATTTTCAGTGTATTGTTTATATTTATCGTAAAATTATGTAAATTCTTGCCACATTCATAACTATTGCGTCAATTATTTGATATTTATACAGCACTTAGATACTCAATAAACTTTATGTATGAAGTTGTACAGATCTTTTACAATAATATCAATTTATAATCCATTTGCAAATTAAATACGAAATCATTTGCACTATGAGCGATGCTAGGATGAAAATTCGACTTGCATCACAACTACCAATTATCACAACCGTTTCATTTAATTTAAAGCATTTAATTTTTGAATAAACACTCGACGGTCGAATTATGCGAATATTCATTACATACAATGCGAAACGAGCCAATTACCCAGTTCAAGTTTGCGGTTTCGCTCGCCAATTCATCCGCGAAACGGCTTCAAATAAAAATAACGATACCGTATCAAAGTCAACCTGTGCAATTATGCATTCGAGCTGAAAACGACATAAAATGATTGACCTAATCCAGAAGTAGAGAACCTTTCAAAAAAATTATTCAAAAAGCCGCAGATTTCCAACCCCTGACCCGAACGGTGTTAAGAATTCGCGGATTCGAGAGGCGTCATAATTAAAGCACCCAGTTTTAGAGTAATTGAAAAAATTCGAAGCGTTTAGTTTTAATGATAAAGTCGTGATGGTAAAATCGTTAAATTACATTACACGGCCGAGTCGTCAAAGGCTTTGGCTCCCAGTAGTTGTGCGCTCTGGTTGATCTTAATTTAGATAAGTAACAACAAATAGACATGCTGCAACAACGCAACGAAAATCTGAAGTGTTTGAAAATAAGAAAAAATGGACACAACGAAATTAGCCGTGAGGCTAGAGATCTTGATCCATTTTAGGCTAGATCCTTTGCGCAACGCGGGTCATGTGTGCTACTAAGATATTAGTGCGAACTACAACAACAACGCAGCACACTTCTTTTCGATCGAGCCGAGATACGTTTGTTTTTAATTTGGCTCTGGATTGTGCAACGGATAATGGTAGTCTTGTTTTTTTTTTAGTTGCTTATACGTATTGGCTTCTTGATTATTTTTCGCCCACGTTGAGTCTGAGACGGAAGATGGTAACCAGAAGTAGCCTGTCTGTATTTAAAATCTATTATGGTTGCCATATGAATTTTAAAATATTTTTTATGTATCGTACTTTATTAGTTCTATTACACACATCCATTGTTGCACTAATAAATTTCGACTAAACCCAACAGGCTCGATTACGATAATTTAGATGGAAATAATTATGTTATAAATCAGATTCGGTCTTTTTGGTTTTGTCATTGTAATGAACAACCGTCGTGTTCTGAGCGGTGATCGATTAAAAGTTTATTTAACACACGTTAAAAGTCTTTTAATTCAAAACGCCGTAATTAATGGCGTCGTCGTGTTCCTATATTACAAAACAAGCTTATTTATTTATTTATCATTTTTTGTCAAGGCTCGGTGCAACCAATGAACCGCCAAATTGCTTGCAAATAAAGCGCTCGGTTCGCAAAAAAAAAATTAAACGTGACGATTGCTTCGATAAAAAAAAGAATAAATAGCGTTCTTACGGCAGCCTTGAAACGATAGTGAAATAGTCTGCCGATTTCAGCGACAAATTTTCCCCTTTTTGAAATTCGATTCGATGTTTTTACGAGAGAAACCGATTTTGTATGCATTTAATTCTTGCTCGTGAAGATTGCCGAACCGGATATCGTACATTGGATCGAAAAAAACATGAATATTTTCGAAACTGGAGCATTCCTCTCGAAATTCTTACAATTCTTTTACGGTATCTTTGTACAATTAAATCCCAAATATTCCACTGGGTTTCAACGAAAGCTCCACATTACCCAACACATTAAATTCCTCATCAGTCAAGCTTTCTTCCGCCTACGCAAATATTATTATAATTGCTGGGCGTCCTACGCAAAATGACTTCTGCTTGACGTAACATTTTCTAATTGACTCACGTACAGAACGCACATAAATTAGCTGCACCTAGTCGAAAAGTTATATTTTTTTGAGACGATGAAAAACAAATAAAGATCGCTGGATGCTGAACAAGCCGATAAACATGTCTATCACTTTAATGTATTATGTATTAAAATATGTAATTTTTTATTCGTGCAAGTGCAACTTGTCAAATTTCGTATGCACTTTCGTTTATGCTATATCCGTTATAAATTTATACGCCCACGCGACACACACGTATGTTAATCGTTATCTTTATGCTCTCTTTTTACTGCGAATAACCATTGACGATTATTTGAATTGAATCTGTATTTAAAATGTTAATGAACGCTTTTTAATTTATTGAGTTGCGTAAAAAAAAAATGGTTCATTCAGCGAATAGAATGTCACACTTGCAGTATTTCAAGCATTCAACATTAATATATCATACAATTAATAGTCGTTCAATTAAGACGCTTGAGGCGCAGCGCTAATGCGATAAAATATTAATTCGTAAATTCAATATTTCATATTAAATTGATTTTTCTGCTTACGTACATGCATAAAATATTTCAATTTATTAACTGTTAGAATAAATTTACGATTGCATAATTTTCTGATTCTTATATCATCGACGTTTAATGGATATTAATTGGTTCAAATGAGAAGTTTTGTTTATTTGATTATTCATTCGACATACAATAGATTGTTCATTTCCTGAACGATGATTCAGAAGATAGCACGACCTATCAGCTGCAAACACAAGCAATTACAAATTTGAATCGACGACCATTAATCACCGATTTCAGACAATCAAACAAGCCTACATCGAACCACATCAACCGCACAAAATCGCATTAGAATTTCGCAGAATCCGACACGAAGGCCAAGACAAGACACGACCTCCTCACAAGACAATAGCAAAGGGGTTGGCGCTCACCAAAAACACAACATCGGCAATGCACTTCGCCATTTTCGGTGCACCGATGCAGTTCCAGAACTCGATCGACGCCTTCTAGTTGTTGATTTATCGATCGAGGTTGTTTGATCGTCTATCTGAGCGAAGAGTGCCACTTTGCTGCGAAAAAGTTGCAAATCACTCCGGCCTACGGTTTGGCCATCCCACTTGGGTGTCGAGCCGAATTGTCGGCCGGTGTTCGAATGATTATATCCTATATTGTAAATCTATAATGGATTGGAAAATTCATCAAGGCCGACGAAGAAAAAATTCTGTGTGTGGAAGCGTATTTCGAATTCGAAAACCGTCTCGTTTAGTGTGCGTGTGATATTTTAATTGACGCTCTAATGATGATTTATCGACGAGTTTCTTCTTATATGGTTCTGCGTTGATTGTTGGATTTTGTTTGTGTGAAATTTTTGATATATTTGTCGAACTAGATTCCTTATCTAGGGTTGTATGAAATCTTGTTTTGGATATATGAATGTGTCTAATAATTGCATATATAATATATTTGAAGTCATAGCAATCAGTTTTATTGAATCGTTAAAATCCATAAATATTCCAGAAAAAAAAGATAAAACCTATAATTTTTTATACCGAATTACATTTGTATAATATAATATTTTTTTCCATTAAATATTTTAATAATGAAAATATTTAGAATAATTTTTCTTAACGAACGACAATAAATAAAAATATGTAAATATTGAACATATGTGTATGCAAATCCTTTTATAAACATATATTAACATATGTATATGAATAAAAAAATGCAAATGAATCATGTACATAATTGATTAACCACATTTTCTCTATATAAATTACAATGATTGATTTCGTTTTCGTCACTTGTTTGATGATACATTATCTAATAACGGAATCAACGGATATATTCTATACAATAATAAAACTAATTTTATATTCGAAAAAAATATTTGGGTACCTTGTTTAAATTAAATCAACTTTTTATCTATTGAGATTTAAAAGAACTTTCAAGAGACCCAAACGTGTTAAAACAAGGTCCTAAAAAATTGATTTTACATAATTGGTGCACATTGGTGGTTAGATAACATTTTTTCACTCGTTCTTCCTACATAGATCGCAAATAATAAATACCCTGTTTATCGATCTGCTACAAACATCGACACATAATACGGCTAGTGATTATCAAGTAGCCTTGATGCCAACGTATAATCAATCGAATGAAAAATGTACACTTTGAAGATATTTATTTGCTGCCAAAACGAATACGTACACTTTTATATAATATATAATGCTACCGAGAATTTTTCAACGTTCGGATGCAATTTGTTCACGTGCGAACGCCTTCGACTTTATTATTACTCAATTTGTATAAATTTATTGTAAATCAAGAGCGTAGTCGAACAAAACGATACAATAAATCGTCCAAAAGAAAAATTAAAATACTTTGTATATGCTTGTATATATTTAGTGTTTTTTTTTTCATTAAAATACCTATTGAAGACCATAACATAATTCATACAGTCGCAATATATTAAATAAAACATATTCATATGTATCGTATATTAGAAGTGTGTCCGTGAAAGTTTTGTTTTCCGAACAAAAAATAAGGAATCAGATCGAGTAAACACCTGAGTATATATTATAAATTTTCATCTAGAGAACATTTTTTTCTATAAATTATTGTATCACAATGAAGGCGATTTTTAAAGTTTGCCGCCCGACGGGTTACAACAGTACCTACCATTGTCGAGCGTTTATAGGCGTGAAAATTACACAGTAGTTTTTCTGATTCATTTTTTTCCTTACTTGTCCCACTGCTGCTTTTCATAGTAAATTATTGGCAAATATGAAACGGTCGTGCATGAACAATCCCAAACGACGAGCGAATAAGGAAGTTTCGCCACAAAACGTGAGGATCTATACAAGGTCGAATATCAGTTTCATCGATTTTTTTCCATTTATCAACAATTTGTTCCCTTCTATATAGATCGAGGAGATCTATATAGATCTATATAAATCTATATAGATCGAGTCACACCCGATCCGAGCTAATGTGCCGATACACTGTCGATATTAATTTCGAACGCATTTGATTGATGTTTGCAGTTTTTGCACGGTGACTTTGCACAGATAACATTATCACGTTTCAACCACCCGTTGATAATTAGAGACTAATGCTCCGCTAATTGTCCCTAGTGTGTGTTTCGTGCCCAATAAATCGGCCGATAAATAAACTATGCTAATCCAAATTAAACAATGCCGATTTAAATCACCGTCAATACGTCAAATTAGTATCGATCTCAATTTATAATAATTAGAACGCGCCGTTTGTGTTCCAAAGCGCTAACTTATCGAGTTAATTATTATCGATTCGTACGATCGAGCTTTTCCGACGTTGATAAATTAATTCATATCTGCGAAGCATGGCCGTTGTCTCGAACTGTGAAATTTGTGTTAATGTATCGAATATAATGACAGTGTCTCGTTTGGTTCATTAGCTAAATTGCTTGCGAATATAAAATTAACTTAAGATGCATTATGATACAAAAAAAACTGCGAATTTGAACAAAATCTATAGAAATTATTGACCTAATACTAATTCGAACAAAACAGCGAACGATACGATAAGCGTGAAGTCTACAACGTCAAACACAGGTAATCGAACGATCGCCGGAGCCATTCAGAATTGTTTCGCTTCGATTTTATGGGGTGTGTACGATAGCGGTGTAATTGGTGTGCCAGAGAGGTCGGGCATATAATGTCCGTCGAGTTGGCAGCTGATAAGGCGCCTCTCTGTTGAAATTGGTGCTGCTGAAACCTTGGACCATCGCCGCGGGCTAAAGGCTCGTTGCTGTCTCTGCCACCTTCGGCACACGTCTCGGTGTGGGGTGACCACGCCTTGATTGTTGAATGAAACTGTGAAATCGTTTTTGATCTGTTCTTTCTGATGTACTGAGCGATGGATTTATATGAGTTGCTATTGACGGTCGATGTTTAAAATGTGTGCAGAGTGTATACATCCTCGATTATTTGATATGGTAGTAAATATATTTTGATTTTCTGATTTTCCGCAATCAGTCAGAAATATCATATATCAGAAAATTATCATAGTTTTTTTGAAAATAATTGAAAATTTAACTAAAAATATGTAAGTATGGTATTAATAAAAATGTATCAACATGGCTAAAAGGTTAGGCGCGACGCCACCCTTCTCTTATCGTCTTCTGTCTGTCGCCACAACAGCCTCTACAGCAGCCTCAACTGTTGAGCAACGGCTATTGTTGACAACGCAACAAAAACGAAAACCTTCTTTGCGTGTATTGAAATCGTGGAGGTAATAACAACTTTCAATCAATTCTAATCACAGTATTAAGAAGCCTAACCTCAAAGATTTTTATTTTGTTACAATATTTAATCGGATTTTTTTTTCTATACGCTCATCTAATTTTTTAATTACCTAATATTTAGATTTTTAAAGTTGAAATTTAATAACTCATTTCTAAAAAAAATTAGTGTAAAATGTATATCGAATTAAATTTAATATTTTTTTACAAAAACACAATTTATTTGAGCGAGTTATAGTTACGTTTTTTTTTAAGATATCTCTTTAATTTTTCGGATTGAAAAATTGATTATTTATTTAAATTTTATTCAAAATATCTTTGCATATTCTCAACTGCGTCAAAATAATACAGTATCATAAATTATTCGATAACCATGGTTCCTAATGATTTTCAGATGATTGTAAAATTCTTACACGTTGTACATGTCATGAGCAAATTAGTTTATCAACACGTAATAAAATAAACACATTATATTATAAATTAAATATTTATATACTGAGGCCAATTAAACGAGTTATGTATATTTTTATTGCTTTGTATGTATATTTCAATTTCTTATTCGAGTTTTTGTACGGTGCGAGACGAGTTTAGTTTTATCTCGTACGAATTGACTATTTAAAGACACGCAGATCGACTGTAAGTTTATAACTCTAAATTTCAACACATCATGCAAATATGTGATTGAGATTATGTCAAATAATATACTAACATGTTCCATGCAATTTAACGATTATTAAACACGTGATATTTGTACAGCCATCGAAGAAAATGAGAAAACTTCAATGCTTTTTCTTTGAACGTATAATTAACATCATCGAAAACACACAAGATATAAAAAGAGCATAATATGCATAATCTCCCACGAAGTATATTTTATAATGTTCAAGTAGCCACATAATTTATATGTAAATTTTTATGACCGTCGCCGATCGAATTATGTTTTAAGTGCATACAAGCATTTTTTTCTCAACTTAAAGCTCGCCTTTTAATATGATTTTTTTATTAATTCGAAACATTCAATTATCCAGCCACTAAAGCTGGTCGTAAAAGAATCCGCGGTACAATATATCATTCGACCCATGTACACAAACAATAAACGGAGTGTCGCCATAATTTATTTATTCGCATTAAACATGTGTTATTTCACGTACGGATTATTCAACTTTTTGCAACGGAATTTCAACTATCAATGCAAAAGTGCATAATCAACCGCACGTAATTTATTCGTCGCATGCGTGATTTATAGTCTCGAAAGTCTCACTTCCTTCATAGTTTTGTTTACGTGATAAAATTACTTTTTTTTTAATTTTATCAACTCACATTTATTACATCTTTAAATGAATAAATATTGAAAATCTAAACAAACAAACTCATATATAACACATAGGCAAAGCGCTACATATTCTATACGCATTGCAAAACGCCTAATGGCGGCAGCGTGAAAATCGGCATTTCGAAAAGCGTCCGAGACGAATGGTAAGGAAACATTTTCATTGTTTCGTCGGGTGGTGGCTGGCGATTCTTTTGCGTCAGATCCGATCTCGGCAATGAGTTTTCTTGGTTTCGGTTTCGCAACCCGGCTCGATTATAGTTTTAATCACACCGCGCTTTATAATTGGTTCTGTATCACTCGAAGCGCCCGTTCCGTTCGGCATTTGGCATTTCGCATTGTCTATCTATCTCGGACAGGTATGGTCAACCGTTCTATATGTTGAGATGTGTTAGATTTTGAAATTTTGGCGTTTTATATTCGATTTTTAGTTGTAAGATCGGTTTAGTTTTTTTATGGTTCGATCTATGATAGAATGCTTTTTAATTGTGATAAATGGGCTTTCAGGTGCAGCTGAATCAGTGTATCTATCGATAAGGAAACTCACTATCATGCCTAATACATCCACCCTTTCTCTGTGCATTACTAAGCTTGCCTATTTTGGTATCTGTGACATTAAGAAAAACTCCTTGTATTACAATTACACTTTATGTAGAACTCGTGTTTTCATTTTATCACAACCGATTCATGCGTAATAGAAAACCAATGATTATTTGTCAAGAACAATTGCGTATAATTTCCAGCTCATTTGGTCAATTCAAAATATCTAAAAGATTTAACAAAACAGACAGATTTGACTCTCTAAACTGATAAACTGGATTCGCTGTATACCAGTAGTCAATTCATCATTCACAACAAGTTATATGAGTATATTAAAAAAATTCAATCATAACATCCGCGGGGATCTAATGAATTTTATCTATATTCTTATCTGTAAATATAATACTTAAAAAACATTTAAAAAAACTTTATTATTTCATGAAAACTGTTGACCATCCGTGCAACTTTGCTCTCAAGATAGAGAAGTTTTTTTATCCATAATCCATTTCGTCGATTATTGTATCGCAGCAGTGGCCTTCTAGGGCAATGATGATGGCGAGTAACAGTTTCGTTTGCCGGAGTCGCCCTTCCCTCGGGGCAACAACGGAGGCCCATTGTTAATAGCGGACAAGGACGAACGGACAATTCATTTGCGGGTATGCCGCACTATGTGTCCGCGTTGTTGTTATTTTTATATTTGCACGATGAATAAAAATTCGCCGTATCATTTTTGTCCGGTAAACGGTGAGTTACTTGTCAATGACGCTGACGTATTGACTTGCGGTCTGGCAGATCGGAGGGTCGATAAATGTTTTGGCTTCTTAATTGAGTGTTCTCGATGCGGTTGTATTTAAAATGCAAATTTGCAATCGTATAAATGTTGAGAGAAAATTCTATTTTTCAAATTGTTTTTTTGTGTGATAGTTTGTCTAATATTACGTGTGTTGCTTTTTTTTCAAAAAATACGCAAATTAGATAATAAATTATTCACGATTTTTACTGAATATTATTATCGAAAAGGCATAGAAACAAACTCGTTGCATGAAATATTTTAAAAATAGATTGACGTAAAAAAAATTGTTGACGTGTTTTGATTAAAAACTTAAATTTGAGACGAGTGAACATTTTGCATTAATTTAATGATCACTAATTTTATTTATGTAATGTTTTTATCAATATTTTTTCTATACTTACTACTTTAATTGAATTCGATCACTACGAAAACACGCACGAAAACATTTCACGAATATGAATATTTATACGATAAATCAAGGTTCACCCATGCGAGCATAACATATTGGTGCCGTAATCGACATAAGTGACACTTTTTTGATAATTTTTTTTCACGAGATTTATTTAGCTACTAAAATTAGTTTAAAGTAATTAAAAATTTATTGATTTTCATAATATTATGAAAAGTTGCCATTCACTTACTAGCGTTTATGTTTGTTATTGATACTAATTACTATCATTAGCGAAATTTTTCAAATAAAAAAAATTATGAATTTAGAAACACATTTTAAGATTATAGACAATAACCAATAAACTCATTTAATCAATATAATCTTCGCCATTTTCATTTTTTCTTTCTACTAATAAAACGTTTTATATTTTCTTACATAAATAGTTTAAAGAATATATGGAAAAACACTTATCTTATCACTTGTCAGACTTAATAATCCCGTCTAATTTTTATGAATATTTTTTTCATCCATACTCCTCGTATATGCGTCAAACAAACGTCATCCTCGTCGGCTAACTGTGCAAAATCGCGTTTCGCACTCAAGAGTCCATAGCGGGACGTGGTCCGCCCACAGTTCGTTAGCATATTAAGAATACCCGGCCATCTCTGATTAGGGTCGGAACGACAATTGCGCAACTCTCACTCACTTTCCGATCGAACGGGACCGCAAAACGAGAAATCAGATATGCAAAATATCGACCGAGATCGTAGCGAGCGCTTTAGCCTGCTCTTTCTCGTTCTGGATGTCGACAAAGAGCTCTTTCTCTGTGCAATTCTGCTTTGCGGTGTTTGTTGTGCTTTGTGTGTGGCGCAAGCCTCCTCTATTTGGACATCGTCGTTTCGGCGAATGTTCTGTTCTAATGCGCCGCAATTTCCTTTTAGAAGATATCGGTTATTATGAGAAGCTAGACCAGGTGGCCATTGAGGTTGACAATTAAACGTGCTTCCTGCAAGTGCTATATGGAAATGCGATTCGTATGGTCTGACGCGTATTATTGCACATTCATAACGGCATAATTTTCTCAATCTCAATTTAAAAACAGGGAACTATTCTGAAATATATTTTTTCATGATATGAAATTATTTTTAAAATAAAACAAAATTAGAACGCACACTTTTGTAATCTTTCACAGTGAATTTAGATACGCAACCAAATAGCGATAATAATTGCAATCAATCGATGACTTTCCCGGACAATTCTCCAATACTGACCTATTAAATATTAAAGTAATCGACCGATCATTATAAATATTACGGCGACTTATCGAACCCGATCATTTAACACAGTGTTGATCGCCAACTGTCAAGGTTAGGAGCGCGGATTACAAAAGAATGCACTTTTCATTCGCCCCCCGGTCATGAAATTCAAACGATCCGATGCCTTACGTGGGCGTAGACGTCGTATAGCTTTGTTTTGTTTTTCAATTTTACAAATCGCCAATCGAAAAAATAACAACGCGGACTATTAAACGTAAATTGGCCAATAATTGATTCTAATTTCGGCTCCGCGTAAAAAGAGCGTCGGGTTTTCGTCTTACCCGCTCGTCTACGTTTCCTTCCTAGTTTGAAAATTTGTATGAAAAAAATTGAGTATGTACATATTTTGCGTACATGATAAATATCAAAGGTATAACGGGTATTTTTTATAATTATATATTATATTATTTTTTCAATATCGATCAAATATTTTTATATTAAGCCTTCAAAAGTTTTTCAAATCAATATTTTGACCTGACAATGACGTTTTAATTATGAAATATGATTTTTTTTTATCAGAAAATATACCAAAAAATAAACATTTTTCCTCCACATAAACAAAATTGAACATGGCAAAAAATACGAAATAAATCAGCAACCAGAAGATAGACCCGGCCCATATACAGACACGATCCAAGCACGCCTCTGTTCGATATTCTAATTTTCTCTCGCCGAGACGATTTAGGATCTAGAATTTGAATAGGTCGACTGTTTTACAGTGTATATGCAATGTACGTGGTATCTGGATGGGCGGTACCACGAGCCGCTCGCGTGCCGTACCGGCGCACCGCTGCCCGGTCACGACTCACTAAACGATCGTTCCAACGCTGGATACTTCGAAACCGGTGTTCAATAAACAGCATTAGCCAAACACTGTGTTTATTAACGTTGCACTTACTCCTCCGCTCGCTGATTGCATTAAAATTAATTTTAATTGGAGAAAAGATCAGCGGTTGGGTCGAAGTGGTGCGCGCGCGATGAAACAAAAAAAATCTGCATAAGTGACAATAATTAGGATCACGTTTTGATTAATTTTTATTTTTTTTTCAAATTAATTATGATTGTCTTACAATTATATTATTAAAATCTAAAAGTCTATTTTAATCCGAGGTGTTAAAACACAGAATTTTCATTTCCGTACATAAAAAATACCTATATATTTTTAAAATACGGAAAATATCTTTTTTTTCAAATTTGACATTTTGTGAAATCATAGGTGTATGATTTTGTTATAAAGTCATTTTGTATTCGAGTAAATTTAAACGTAATTACGGATAAACGCTTCCCTTCTAAAGCGAACTTTAAAATATGCCCCGATAATAGGTGTCTAAGTTCAAATTAAACCAAGCTCTTAAATCATATGATTAACTGATTCAAAGGTCAACATTTATATTTTTAGTATCTTATTCGATTTTAGATAATACATCTATCTTACCAGTTGTTTTTTATTGTTTATTTATTTTTTTATTCAATTTCAAAAACTTCACTGTTATTATTTGACGCATGCGCTCGTTCACAAATCGTACATAATAATTAAATAATTTTATTTCACTGATAGATAATATCAGATTTTAGAATGTATAAATGATCAATTATTTTTTAAGGCGTTCCGCTATTCAGATTATTCCTTTTATTTAATACATTTATTGTTTTTAATGAGCAAAACATATAAAAAATCTTAGAATGGATATGATTACATTGAACATTTAATTAAACGCAAATCAGAGTACAGATGTGTAAAGTTCCATAGTTTCACACAAAGAAAAACCCATTTTTTTCGCTACATGCTTTTAACACTACGCTACAATATAACGATAAGATTTTTTTCGTTAATGTATGCATTTTTTTGCAGCCTCGTGCGTATTTCGGACTCTGTGTAAATGTCATAGTTCATCAATGCTATATCACCTTTCGATTCATTAATCGTTTACACATGTTCCGTTCTTATTATTTTTAATTGAAACTGTTTGATTGATCTATGGGAAGGGATCTAGATATAAAAGTAACAAGAAACTACCGTTAAGTATATATCATTTAAGACGGAATAGAACTGGCGTTAAGTGATTTATATGAGTGCATTGATGAATAATAATACGCATACAATACGAAAAGGTTTATTGATAAAAAAATTCATGTATAAATAAAAATCATTAGCACATTCCTTACATGACTCACAAATTGAAACGTAAATTTGAATCTAATTAAAATAAATGAATAAAACACATATCGACTTTTTATACTATGAAATTAAAAAATCTTCTATGAATCAATACTAAAAACCATTCGTATAAATTTATCAATTAAAAAAAATAAATAATCCAAAGCTTAACTAAAAACCATAAGCAACATTTTCCCGTAATTTTTTCCAAAAATCTCAAAACAATACGAAACTAGAGCGAAACAAAGCACGACCCGCAAAACGTGTAGGTCGGCACGCGCGCCTCACGTTCGGCGCCAAAGCTCACACGTTAGCAACACCAACACCCGACCAGAAACGTTCTCTAATTTGAATAACAGCGGTATTCTATTAAAACGTCATAGCACAATGGTGGTGAAATTGCATCGTCCGACGACGGACACGAACCGCCCGCGTATCGGCCTCTCGAATCTCCTGAGGACGAGGTGCATTGTTGCTCTTGGTGTTGTGGTTGTCGGTGCATTGTCGGTGCTGTTCTTGCTTGGCTCTCCTAAACTAATTCAATTGACAAGTGACCTTTTGCCGAGGATCGAACAATACGAGACGCAAGATCGATGAGCTTTTGCGAATTATGTGGAAATTGAATACAGGCGTGACATTCTCTTCATATGGCTCGAATTTATCAAAAGTCTCGGGTAAATAAGAACACTACTTATTCTTATCACTTGTTTTGAATAAATGTTAAATATTTAAACAGTTTAAAATATTATATACTTGTGTATTATTTATATATTCTCAATTATTTGTACTTCATGTAATTGATCCTGGAAAGCACTTGCTACTTCGTATTCGTGTTCATTATTCAAGTACAGAAATATATCTATGGTCCATATGCCTGTGTGTCTTGATTTATTCAGCTAGTGTTAAGTAAGATAAAATCTAATGAATACGTCATTAAAAGCATATCTCAATCGACTGGTAATAATTAAATTACTATTGCACATATGGACCGTTGTGATTTTACTGAAGAAACCATACGGTATACGATATTTTATCAGTTGATATTGTATACTTAAGGATAATGCAATTCAGTAACATCTTAATATTCTGTTTGACATATTTATAACATTGAACAGAAAGTATATTATTATTATATATACTATAGATATTTATCATTTTCAACATTTTATACAAAAAAATAATTTGTACGTCCAAATAAATCTATATTATAACAATTTCCAAAAAATTACCTTAATATGTTTTATTTATTCATCAACCACAAAAATTAACTATTCAAACAATGTTTTGTAAACAAAATTAAAAATCGCTGGGCCTTCAGTCCCATCAGCTTCACGCCGTTAATTGACAGTGTAAATCACGAGCTTTCGGAAAGCTCCTCGTACTTCAGGCCGTCGAATAAAACGACATCATTACGGGATATAAACATCGAGCCCGAGGCCCGGTGATGTAGTCATGATAAGCTTTTTCGAATTAAAAGCCTGTGGTGGGCTTGCGTCCGGTGGCCCTCGCCACCTCGTTATCTTAATAGAATCGCAAGCTTTCGCGGACGCGACGATACATCTGTTCGTTCTTCATGGTGTTTTATATGAGACATACGGTGTAATTTTTGTCATCACTTTGTTTTATATTACCGTAACGTATATTTGAGTAACGGGGTCTGAAAATTATCAGATTTCTGCTTGAATTTATTATCAATTTGCTTTTGATTTTTATAATAGTTTTTAATTAATTTTGGTTAACAATAAATTTCTATTATATTATAAATATAACATAATATTATAAATATAACATAATATTATAAATATAACAGTAATCATAATTTTATAATTTAAAAAAGAAAATCAACGCCTGAAACCAATACAAACCCACCTCATCAACGTCAACAATACCAGCGAATCTGCAGCGCTTTTCAGCGAAATGAAAAGGGACTTTTCCCACTTAGCCAGGTCATCATGATGTCTCGATGATTTATAACCATTTACAGGGCTATAATAATGGCTATATACAATAATACAATAATAACAGACGACCGTAGAGCCTTCGCAGGCAGAGTGCGCGTGTGCCGACAACCGCCCACGTATCATCGTTCCGCACTCCGGGACAATAAGAACAACAAAAACAACAGGGTGACCATGCTGCTACTTCACTATATTTATTGCTGGCGATTGAACACACCCCTTTCAGGTGATTAGCCGTTCGCAACAACCAACCGTTTCGCGTGTGACGTATAAATCTATCGTGATTGTAGATAGGATTGTTGGGAAGCGTTTTGTCTAAAATTCAAATTACTTATTTAAATATTATTTTAACAATTAAAAAGTTTGTATGAATTATATAAAAAGCAGACTTATTTTATAGTTTATTAATCAGATAATTTAATCATTAGTACTCTTGTAGTTAATTTTCAATTAAGTACGCATATAATATAGGCGATCACATGAATATTCTAATGAAATGTTACTAATCCTAACCATAGTATTACTATTCATAAAATTTGTTGAGCATCAAACCAATTTGAATTCGATATAAATAATTCAGTACTATAAAATCTAATTATTGCGTGAATTCTAAAAAAAATAACAAACTTCACTATTCATCAAACATAGATACAAACCTGACGTCGTATTTCATAGTGCCCCTATTAAATAATCAATAATGACAACTTGGACGTTTCAGAGAGTGCGCAATAGATTACATACACATCGAATTCTTACGGTCGTTCGTTAGATATAATATAATAGATCATAACGACCGGTTCGCAAACTATCCACCAGAATCTGAGTTCGTTCTCAATGGCCGTGTTGAGAGGGCAATGCTGCTTTGCAGATGCATAAATAAACCAACGGATCGAGATTAGTGATAGCTCTTGTGCCATAGAAAGCATTACAAATGTAATTGTTTATTTGCATAGTCGACAATTATAAATTAATAAGGTGGTCAGCTGCCGAGATACGCTCGACTTTAATTAATTATTATTAAACTTTCACGGTGCGCTTTTGTAATACATTTTAAATCAATGTTACGTAGATTTATTACGCTCGATATTAGAAAATTTCTTTTAAAACACGAAATTTTAAAGTAAAATATTATGTTTTTTTTTCAATTTATTAACTGTGAACGGCATCAATCACTACATATAATATAGCAGCGACATAAACGGACAACGCACGTAAATCTGATACTGTTTGTTTGCGCGTACACTGAAATTTTGAACAGCACCGGGACGACCTATCATTTTCAATGTCTCTGCATTCATATGTCAGCATCGACGTATATATATTTTATTGCATTAAAGTACGAGATAAAAGTTAATAATGTGTATTGTCGCGGTGGCCGGGGTACTTGCAACCGCCGCCGGACGGTAAGCACTCCTCTGCATTACTATGCATCTAGATAAGGCAGTGCAGATGTCAATAATGTCCTGCACAGCCGTTACCTCAAGAAGGTCATCTCTGTGCTTTTGCCTAAGCTGGGCCTCCTACGGAGAGGTGCTGTCTGAAACTCTTGTTGTTGCGGTAAAAATCGGTTTCAGGCTATTTTCAGTACGGGGATTTAGTGTCGGTGCTCGTCGTGAATGGATGGAGTTTCAATTGAAATTCAATCGAAACTGCGGTCATAAATCGCGGGGTGTGGGGCATGCAAATAGTTCCTCACCCACAGGATCGGCTAATGCCACAGGGCTGTCAGTTAAACTGACAAAAATTTTCATATAAATATTTTCAATTCGTTTGCATTAAATTAAAAAAAAATTATCAATTTGAAATACATGCACAAATCGATTAATCTTCTTAATTTTCTAGAATTTATATCGTTAAAAATTACATAAATAAAATAAAATAAAAATCTAAACATAATATTTATCGATTATTATTTACTTAAAACCTATTATATTTCATTAAATTCATAACGGTTCAAAACCAAGTCACTATCAACCGATAACCCTTACGAGGTCTCGACGTTGTAGGCGCTCGCTGTCCCAATAAATAAATATTCGTCGAAGAAGAGGAGTATCAGGAACGAGCCCATTATATCGGACCGGTGCATAAAGCAAAAGTCGCATATTGAAAAGCCGTTATTGTGACACGCGCTCGCCGCATCCGCAACACACGGAGATATGCAGAAATATTCATCGCGATATGCGACAGGGATGCACCACGATAGGAATGGCCCAAACTGAAAAATAAGAAATAACTAGAGCCTTCACGACAGTATCGGAAGATGGTAATCGCCAATGCAGGGTTGCCTCTAGGCGTCGTTCGTGGTCTCGGCTATAAATGGTTTTCGGTACGAGAGCCACTATCGGATGATTGCCGGTGTCGTGGGGTCAACCGAACCCCATTAGCCTATGGTTACCGTTAAAATTAATCTGATTTTGCTATGAAAAGGCACGGTAATGGCATCGGATGCATGCAGCTCGGAAGCAGATACGTTCGCTGAGATTGTGTACGAGGGAACTCCCTTTGTTGATTGTGTTGTGTACTGTCGATGGATAGTACGAGTCTTATCTTTCGATTGCGGATTAATTGCGTTTAAATATATAGATGTTTCATTACAAATTCATCAATACGCTTGGGCCTCATATAACATGGTTGTATGGTTCCACAAAAATGTCGTATAATACAAATCCGTGTTACACGAGGTTCGAAGTTCATACAAAATTAGGGTTGTCGTTCCGAAAAAATATCGAAGTTTGTTAATTTTTTTTTTTTTTTTAATAAAAAATATTGAAAATATATAATTACGTATTTAGATAAAATGCATTAAAATGCAGGTACTTAAATTAAATTTCGTAATGTATTTCACGTGTAATTTATGCATTTTAAGTCTGCAAATTATGTAGGTTTCTTAACGAATTTCGCATAGTTTTACATGCGCTTGTTGTGGGAAAGTTATGTTTGACAGTTTTTAGAAATTATTTTCCCTTAAATCATCTAAATTTACACATGCCCAAAGTTCGGACGGCAAAAGATGCTACTGGACAACGCATAACGTGAAAATTGTTAAAATATGGTTAAAAATTGATAAATATAACTTCCAAACTACAAGTGAAATTCGTTTAGAAAAAATAATAATTTACGCACTTTAATGCATTTTTATTCATATTAAAATGCAAATTTTTCCATAAATAATTTATGTACCTAAGTAAAACATTATGAAATTAATTTGTAATTTTTTTTTTCTAAAACTGTATTGTACAAAAATAGGTCACAATTAACTAACCGTGTTATATCAAAATCATGTTATACCAAAATCGTGTTATACGAGGCCCGAGTAATCACGCTACTAAACCATTAAGTACAAACTTTGTTTTTATATTTTCTTACTCTACCTTTATTCAAAAACCTCAATCGATCATTCCCGAAATCCAGCATGCGAAGTAACCCTGATCGCCAGAACAGCACACCAGGGGCACTCCCGAGGGCGATGCCGAAGAACGGGTTCCACCACCACCTTGGCACGCCATCGTCACCATCTAACGTCCTCGGTGAATGGGTGTCGTCCCACGTGCTGCGTCGTCGCGACCCACGTGCCCGGGACGACCCCGGCCAAGGGACGACCCGTCTGATTAATGTCGCCATAAAGCAAGCCCACGCGAATAATTGCATGAGTTATGGCCGAGATCGCTGCCCCGACGATCGCTCGAATCTCCCTTTCGACGACCTTTCCAAGATCGATACGCTTGAGATCTATAAATCCTGTTGCGTCGGGGAAAATGATCGATTTGGGTTTTATTCAATGATAGACTCCTTGATCGCTGTTGTAGAAAAAAATCGAAATTGTTAGTTGATTGTCTTGATAAAAATTATCGTTATCATTCAAATTCGTATAATATCACACGCTTAATTTGCAATTGAAATTGTTTGTATAAATTTTCTATGCGTGATTATTTTTGATTTATATATAGTGTATATTTATGTTGAATGGTTGACCAATCATCAGTGTTTATCAGTTTATCGAAAACACTACCGCGTTCGAGCCTTATAGTGAAAAAATAATGCGCCTTAAAACTCGGTGTAATTTTAATGGCCTTTACTTGTTCGAAAATTAAAAGTAAAGTGAACCGAGCTCGTGACATGTCAGTAATTAAATAATGAATTATCTCGTAATTTCTTGGATTCGTTCGTCGTTTTTGCAAAAAAATGTTTCTGCAATTATGACGATTACGCACCAATTTATCCATCGATGCTCGATTAAATTTCCGTAATTTTTTGTCCAGATAATTTCTCGTAGGCAGTCCGAATACTACACGTTAAAAATCGAAATTTAATTAAGAATCAACTGTTCGGAAATACATTTATCGGCAATTAAAATGAAAGAAAAAAATCACTCGTTCGATCTTGATGAAGAACAAGAATTGAAAATATTGAAAGTTGTCGAACTGAAAATTTTCTGTAAATTTCAATTAAAACATTACTCCGCTTCACTTTTGGACAAATTATATCAATTTTTGCAATTGCTTTTTTAATGAAAATTACTTTGAAGAGACGGCTCAGTTCATGCAATACGGCATTTTAAGTAATGCCATTATATCGACGAAAACCTCATTATGCGTACGTTTAAGAATTTCTCATACTCAAAAAAACATTTTTCTCAAATGATAATTCTCAGAAAACGAACAGTGACTACTTCTTTAACCTACAAACATACACAACTGTGGCTAGAACCTAAAATATCAACGTATTGAATCATCACATAATAGCAAACACACCAGAAACAGTATTTGATGTTGCGGAATATTATAAATTGTAACAATCGAACGACATAGGACCAGTTTTGATTCCGGGATCCGCTCAACAACGTACACGTAAATTATTAACGTCTCGAAGCAGAATTGTTTACGGCGAAACATCGACATAAATTCAAATGCGTTTGAACAAACCATTAATGTTAAGACGGTTTTCGCGTTTCAGTTTTCACCCGAACTTATGTGCTAACTCGTGTGCTCTCCATTTTATACAATGTTATTTAGTTAGTTGATGTTTTCTCAATATTTAACTAGACATTTATTAACGAAAATATTTTCTTTATAAAGACTGAAATTAGTATTCAAAACTATACAAAGTTATGCATTAATTTAAAAATAATTTGTTTGAAATTTTATTTTCTATTTAGGTCAATTAATTTGAGGTAATCTACCTTTTTTTATTATACAATAAATTTCAAATGTATCTAGAAAAATCTAATTCTATGAATTCACTAGTAATTAAATTAGCATATACAATTTATCAACACAAACAGAGAATTCAAATTAAATAAATAAATATAAACGTGTACAAGAAATGTTGATTCGTTTGGCTTTTTTGCCGCGACTTTGACTCAAATAAATTATAATCGTTTATCAGCGCGAACGACTCGCACTAAAAATGTGAATCGACCGAAAGAAGCTGAGAAGCCTTTATAAGTGAATAAAATAAAATCGAAACGAGATCGAACAAACACTGTCGAAATAAATGTTGTTCGGTGGTTTCGGTGGTTAGCGATAACTATTTGTCAGACGGGATTTCGTCTCGCAACATCGACCGGTTCTCTTTGGCGAAAAGCCGATCCGATTTAACGCTAAATACATGCGATATTCTCCTTCAACCATATAAATTTGTAAAAACATCGAAATTAATCAATCCAAAACGAAAAATGTACACAAAGAACGAAACACTTTCGGTTTTCGGCGGCTACGAAAATTCGAATTGAAATCGCAATATATTTCTTCTCGTGCGCGACATGTTCCGTGAAATAGAATCGGATTATTTGTGTGGTGTGTTTCACCTGTGGCTGTGTATAAATTAAATAGGGCTTGTGTGGTTACGTGAGTGTTTTTAGTGCTAGGTTTAGTCTTCATTTGAAATTTATAAGTTCAAAGTGCATTAATGAATGCAACTCGAACACGGAGCTCAATAATTAGGCACGAGATGCACGCAGAAGCAGTGGTACAAAAACATTGGATACTTGAAATTCTACCTTGCAATAAACTTGAATAATATCTAAAATCTGATAGAAATAATATTTATAATTCATTTTATTACTTTTAAAATATATTTAATGAAAATATACATCACTAAATATTTATTCTATAAATTAATCAAAAGGGATTTGATTCTAATCAAATACTTTCATTTTAATTCAAATAATCATTGTCGACAATGTTCGTAATTATTTGCAACTAATCCAGGTTGCTGACAACTGTTAGATAGTATTAATGTCGGAGGTATGCAGTCTCGGAGTCATGTTGGATGGTGTCAAGTGTTGCGGTTAAATTTGTCTCGTGCTCAGCATGCCCAATAAAGCTCAACTGCTCAGGATCGTGAAGATGTTCGTTTAACATTCATTAGTATAATATGTCGACATATCAGAGTATTTCATTGGAATTCTAAAACGCAATACATTGTCGCCTATAAACATCCGACACCTAAACGGGACCATTTATATCGCGATAAAATTCTGCAAGAACTCCTCTACTTTTTCGTCGTCTCGAACTGAATTAATTGCTTCGGAATTTAATGACGAGCGGCAACTCGTTCAATACATTATATAACGAACAATGAAACGGCTCACGAGGTTTCTAACGCTTAAAGGATACCTCTTAAGAGGGTAAATTAACGAGCGCGTGTTTTGTTAAACAGGCTCATGCTAAACGCGGTCCTCTGTTCTCAAGAGTTATGGAAGCACGCCGATCTTGTAGCTTCCAACACTATAAACAAAGACCGAACGAAGCTTTAGAAAGCTTAAAAATTGATCTCGGAACACTTCTGCGTTCCTCAACAATGCGGAACTCAAGCAAAATTGCGTTCTTTTCACATTACCGAGAACGCAACACGGTCGGACGAGCGATTTATCATGTTATCGCGAGGAGCGGACCGTTATTGATTTCGTCCAGAAGTAAGGTTCTTGTACGCAATCAGTCTTCCTTGGCTTATCTATTGTGAATAAAATGTATGAAGTGCTTTATCGGGGATACTTTAGCTTCCGAATGTTGCTTGCGAGAATCGAAATGACTTCGGAGATGATTGAAAAATGATACGCAAAAAGGGCGCAGCGTGGATTGTTGTCAATTACATGTTTTTTTGATCAGCCTCAATGTAATAAATCCAATTTTCATATAAGTTTAAAGCTACTTATTACATTAAAAATTCTCTATAATTATGATTTAATTTTCAATTTATATTTTTCATTATTTTTCGCTCTTGTTCGAAACAAATTAGTTTGAAAAATTAAACTTGATATTATAAAAAAATTCTTTCAATTTTAGTATTGAAAAATAATTCATTTTCTTACACATTTTTCATTGAACACATTTTCTTAAATTTACAATAAGAATTTCATAAGAATTACGGTAGTTATTCAATATTCAGCAATAAAATTGATATGCACTAAAGTAATCAAATGTAATTTTATGGTAATTCGAAATACATGATAATAGCATAAACCACATTTCTGAAAAAAATATTACATGGATTGGACTTGAAAAAATGATTTTTAAAACCACTACGTGACAATATTCGTTAAAAAAGCGAGTGAAAGCTCATCTTAAATATAGTTGAATTCTCCGATGAGGGCGTACCGAGCGGCCATCGTTCGCCGGCGCAAAAGCAATTACGCGTATTTATTGCGAACGTTTAATCGAAACTGGAGCGGACTTACCACCCGCGGTTTGCTACCCGCTGTTAATCGGAAAATATCAATTTGAGTCTCTGAAATTCGCGTATTTATAAATACGCATATGCAGGTCCGCAATAGAACATCTTCAAACGTATGTTTTTTTATGAAAACTAACTAATAATTGGAAAATTAAATTTATATATGAGTCCATTTCAAACACTTTGGATATCATTGATTATTCAAATTAATATAAGTGACATTGAATTTAATCGTATTTGAATGGATGAAAACATGATCTAATAAACTGATATTATTTGTTTAAAAAAACGGTTTCTATATCAAACTTTTCAAATGACACATTTTTTAAATTAACAAAGAAAAAACATAAACTTCTGGCAATACTTTTTTCTTTTTTCCGAAAAATCTAGTTCGATAATTGTTGTTTACATATTCTCTATAATGTAATAACTATCCAAACTCTCGATTAGTTTGAATGGACTTAATTTATATCCTAAGTACGGTTCTGCAAATGTTGCTCAAAAATTTTTTCACAGTTCTGATTATACGTATGATAATATTAATTTCTTGACGATGTGTTTTCGATTAAATTGTCAAGTAAGGAACGGAACGACGTCGTTGAGGCAAATATATAATACAATTTGGGCTTGATTGATCTTAAAAACGGTTGGTCTTAATGGAACATTTCAGTCGCACCGAACATCTTATTTTGGGTAATATTTCGATGAAATATGGTATGAATGTCAATTTAAGTGAGATTGTTTCACGCGTGGGTTTCATGTTGTAAGTTCGTTCAAACTTTGCGTGAATTTTCATACATATAAATAATAAATGTTTAAATTAAGTAATTTTTGCAATTATTTACAGTCGTAATATTGGTAAATTTTAATTTAATCAATAATACTTATTAACACTTCACCGTTACGTAAATTGCTACATTATGTTCGAAGATTTATAGTTTTCATTCTCACCAGACAATAAAAGTAAGAAATTAATTAATTGTTGTACTGTTACATTTATATAAAGTTTTCAATTAACTATTATAATAACAAATAGATTCTGTATATTTACGACACTGTAAAGAAACCGCAAGGAAAGTTTTTTATTTAAATATTTAAGTTCAAATCGAAATTATTAGAGATTATAATGCAACAATTGCAATTCGCGTGACATTAAACGAAATTTACACATAATATCACTTTACAATAACATGAATGCAGAGTCATAATGAGTCAAGAACATTTAATGGCCAAAGGTGAATAGAAATA
The DNA here is from genome assembly GCA_009617725.1 of Hydropsyche tenuis. Lineage (NCBI taxonomy): Eukaryota > Metazoa > Arthropoda > Insecta > Trichoptera > Hydropsychidae > Hydropsyche > Hydropsyche tenuis. Next base: position 5,992,143 of record VTON01000004.1, read on the forward strand.
AATTAGCAATGGCTTCCGTCTCAGTAGCAGTTTCAAAGAGTTGTTGATGTACAACTGGTTGACTTGAACTCAAAATGCATCGTCATGTATTCGTAGTTAAATCACTTGTATTTTACATACAAGTATAATATCTAAATCATATTTTGTTCGAAATGAAAATTGATAAATAAATAAATATCGATATTGTCGAAAATATGAAAATGGAAAAAGTTCTAGAAAAATCTTTGTTCTGCAGAACTGGGTTCCGTTTTTCAAATCCGCTCCAAAATCTTGCTTCTAATGATATCTAGATCATTTTAATTTTACAAACTCGATTCATTTCACAATAAACCAATAAACCAAATGCTTTTCGAAATGGATCGAACGATATTTTTCCATCGGAAAAATATCCTAACAATAAATCAGCCAAACGATGACCGGCTCGCGTGAATCATTTTCACGCAAAGAGCGAGAAACAATAAAATAGCAACAATTGACAGTGCAATTTCGATTACCATCTTTCCACCTTTAACGACAAACCTTTCTTGTACGCGGTTGGTGATTTACGGCCACCGCAAATGACTCAATAATAACTCGACTTTTCGTTATCCTATCGTACAAATAAACGCGTATCTATTACGAATAAATCACGAGGCAATAAGCCACGAGAATCTTGTAAAAGCTTCTCGATAACGAATCAATATGTAGCTTAGTTTGCGTTTTTTCAGTTATTTTTTACTCGAGAATAATGCAACTGGATCTTGAGCCAATTTCGACATGTGCATAATATTGCCGAGTTGATTTATTCGCGTTGCCGAATGGAAGCTATCATTTTGTATAATACCGTCGTTTCGGCTTTTGAAATTAACAACGGACACCTCCAGTCCGTATCGGCTGTCACGATACGAAATAATAATGTATCTGTCTACGATATTTATTGGTTTCTAAGCTCAATGATAGCGGAGTGAAAATCGATTTTTTTTTGGACCGAACTCGATCTAGATTATTCGTTGGAAGCAGTAAATTACACTTTTTATCCAAGGAAAAAAGGGTATTTAAAAAAGAGAGCGAAATTGTTACCGATCGATCTTTACTTTTCCGAATAATATAATTCTGTATAATCGGACGTATGACGTCTGATACATATCTCAAAACGCGTGGTCGATGTTTAAACTTTCATATTTGATACGATTGCGAAGCTTTATTGAAATATCGTATGTTTTAACCGTTAACCACAATACCCCACTCAAAAGTAATCGTTTCGAAATTAATCTTCGTACACTTCGATCTGTTTGAGTATTAAGATTTTCCGATATAATTTATTCTACCGAATCTGTTCATTCACAATATTTATGATTCATTCAAAAATTGATTTTTCCATACAATTTTGAATTTCGGTACGCTTTCAAAAGTGAAATTCTACAACGGTTTCCACTGCCAACATCATATTTTTCTCAAAATGCACTTCTGGAAATTAAAATCCAAAGCAGCAACAACCAAATTTTTACATCGAACAATAAAATGATCCATCAACGTGGCACAGATTTGAATAATCGATGTTTTAATTGGCGATCGCATAATGAACGCTTGCGTTAATTGACCGCGACTAAACATAATAAGAAATGGCGCGTGCTCGACCGTCAATGAAAAAAAATTGAAACACTGATTGAGGTGCGAAATAATTATCGTTCAATCAACACAAACGTGTACACATGTTCTCGAGTGTGCTGTGTGTGCATTATTATATCTCATTCGAAGTACAAATCGATTAGACGTGCATTCGTTTTGCCAATGCAACATTGATCGACTGCCAATGACGGTGTTATTTATCTTGATAATTAAGAGATTGCGTCGACTGACGTACTCCTCTTAACTAATTATCGTTAATTTAATGATTAAGGTCGATTGAATTAGGTGCATAATATATTTTTTAACGCGTGACGTTTGAAAAGTGGACGTGTTATGTTGAAAATTTATTTCAATTATCTCGTGACTTGAATTCTTTTGCATCAACAAAATTGTTTTTATTTTCATAAACTCCGCTGCTTTTTCAATCCAAAAAGAGATGTTAAAACATTGTTTTTAAATAAAGTGGTTGTGGAAAACGCTTTCGCATACATTCCGCGGACAGCTTTGGCACGCCGCGTTTGCAAATGGACTCCATATTAGTTCTGGAAATAAATAGGAGACTCACTAATTTGTATTCCAACCGAAGAGAATGTGCATCCCCATTACGGTCAGAGACGTAACAAGTAAATTATTGCCGCTCGAGAACATCGCTAATATTTACGAGGTTGGGTATGTCGGCGACTTTGTGTCTATTGTCTTTTATGGAACATTGGGAAGCTTCTTTTGGCATCTATTTTTGATATTCTAAATTTTCTAGATTATTATCATACATAATCATTTTGATTACAAACGATATTAGTTATTATAGATACTATTATATATTAAAATATTCTTACACTCTAAACGTAGGAGTCGGCAAACTTTTTGGAAAAGGGCCAAATCATTGAAAAATTTGAAACTCTGTGAGCCGGATAGTAAATTCAAAGATATAATATTTACTTATATAGGTAATTCTTCTCAAAGAACATCAAAAAACAGGCTCAAAATAATAAAAAAATAAAGCTAATCAATCTCAAAATAGTTATTTGAATTCAAGTGCTAGTTCAAAAAAATACTTTTATATGCAAGTTTATTTCAATAAAATAAGTATCAATGAATAGAGACGAGAGAAATTTTTAATTGATTAAGTCTATGCTATCTATAATATAATATAACAACGAAATTTTCTGAAATTCATAATTTTGGAGAACAATAATTTCCAATTGGGGGTCAGACAGAAGCTCCTCAATTGTATAGTTAAATGGATTTGAAATTTGGAAATGTTTCTTATATCAAAACCTGAAAAACACTTTTGCCACTGTGTTTAAAAAATAAGTTCAGAAAATATATCTCCTGTGATTTTTTTATTAGTTAAAACAATATTAACTAGCGGGCCGGATTGAAACAAGCAGCGGACCGGATTTGGCCTGCGTGCCGGAGTTTGCCGATACCTGCTCTAAAGTCACTAGAAACAATACGAAATTTCTTAGCTTGTACAAAATTAGACATAACTGTTCAAGTACAAGAAGATAAAAGCAAACTAAGAAAGAGACGTAACACAATACAATCCGCACAATCGCCACTACGTGCGCGCTCACAAAAAAGGAAAACTCGGAAAAGCGGCAACAAAGGGAAAATATGGGTCTTCCATAACGGTACCGGACACACACAAAATACCGCAAAAACACCAAAAATCCCAAAACGACAACGACACTACAATAATAAATACGTCGCATAACGGGTAGCGGACGCGTCTTTGCCAGCCGAGCACGTTTCCAATCAGCGCGGCAAAAAAGCGCGTAAATCGACAAAGATCGAGATCGATCGATCGATCGATCCGCATATTGTCCAGCTTCGCCGCGATTTTTTGTCGGATTTTTTTTATGTTCGGTATGACCGGCGCATTGAAATGAGCTGCTCGCTTTGCTCATTGTGCGAGTGAAAGTTGCATTGTCGTCGCACGAAAGTGGCTGCATACTTACACGCGTCCGATGGCCATTGTGGGGACGAAGGTTCGATCGGCTTGTCGGAACCGTTCATATTCGACTGATTTCCGTTTGTATGATTATATATCTTGTTGTTAGTGAAGAGTCGATTTTGTAAATGTTGGTGGCTGTTAAGGTCGTTGACAAATGTAAATGAGCTTTATTGCAATATGAAAGCTGACAAAGTATCTTACACAATATTTACAAAGATGGAAAATCATATTTGCGCAATTTTACATACGCACATAATATGTTAATTGTACATATTAATTTAAAGAGAAGCTAAAACACGGAGTATATTATATGGAGTAGAGAATTTAGAAAATTACACAAATAAGACATCAACGCCCAGAATTTTCTTTAAAATAAAGCACGAAACCTAAAACCAAATTTCACACTTGAACAAAAACTCGTTGAATTTTTCAAATCAACTTTTTCACTTAAATTTTATATTTGAAATCTGATAAATTATCCATTTTAAACTGAAATTTTCATCATCTGTATAATGAAATAATTTGAGCAAATATTTTAAGATTTAAGCAAACAAAATTTGGTCTACTTCAAAGCCGTGTTTTAAACCAGTAGTCTATTGGTACATGAGCTTATTTATGCATCTAGCTTCTGCCGACCGCGGATCAAAATAAAATTAACGGTTTTGTTTATATGCGATTTCATATATTAGCATCGGCTAATGCAAACCTATAATTTGAAGCAGTATCGTGCGGCTCATGCACGATTGTCGACGATGGAAAAAATTTAAGAAGCTTAATTTATATTTATGCGTTTTGCATTGAACAGGAGTCAAGTTGGTGAGCAACGAAATTGTGTCATTAACTTGATCTTCGGCGCGAAGGTCGGCAAGAAATGAGCGTGGGATACGAATTGGTAATGAATGATTTCGATGATTTTTTTTATACGTTCGACCAAATAACCGGGCTGGACACTCTTACTTTTAAAATTTGCACACTGTGTTTTCCTCGTGAAAAAATCTCGTGTTGCTATATAATTAATTTTGCATACCTTTTTTCGTATTTCGTTATGCACTATTGCACTTGAACTCGCAAAAAAACTATCGCCATTTTTCCATATGGCAAATTAACCCTGGTTTTTATCAATTTGTTAAGGTTAATAGGTAAGATAATAATCAAATAGTTTTGATATGTATCTCGATAGGTACAAACATTAATTGACCGTTTTTTGATAAATTTACATAATTTAAATTTTCCGAAAGTACTTATAGGTATTTTTTTTTAATTATTTTCATTATGCATAACCTGTAAAATTTCCACCGAAGAAATAATACATAATTCAACATAATTTCATGAAAATTTACTCATATAACAACATCCAATTAAAATTAAACTCAAATAATCATATTTTTTATTCAACAGTAAAAAGACAGCAATTTATCCACTCGGGAACTCATCTACTATTAATAAAATCTTATAAAAAACACCACACTTTTAATGACATGTCATAGCATGCGCGTGTTGAAACTGTAAATCGAATAAATCGATTTCTTTCACACGACGACATCTCAATCACCAGTCGAACCTGAAATAATATATGAAAAAATATACTTAAAATCGTCATAGTATAAAGAAGCGGAGCGGCATCCTTACATGGTGTTTGACAACCATCTCTATGCGTGTTCTTGCGATAACATTTGCAGCACTATTGCATTTTCGATCGCGTTAAATATTCCCGATAAGGAAGTGCGTGCGGAATTTTAATTCGGCTCGAACTCAGCAGAACCATCTACGTAAGACGTTCTCTCGTTACGACTGCTTTATTGCTTCTTTTTGAGTCAATCACAGTCGATCCAGTAATACCGAGAACCGGAGGATTCCTCAAGGAGTGACCCATGATGATGTCGGGACGATCCTCATTATCTACGTTGAATGGACAACGTTCGTTTGTTCAATTTCGTGTCACGTTTACGATCCATCCACTTCGGATGGCTTATGTACGATTGCAACACATATGGCTTAATCTCAGACGATGGGAAACGACGACAATGGCGGTTTTTTCGCAGGAGCATTGTTCTGCGTTTTTATGTGCGTAATTCGCTATTTGTTTTAAAATTTTCGACCTATTTTAATTTTAATTTGCGAGTTTTTTGTTTGCAATTTTTTTAAATTACATCTGATTCACTTTATTTTTATGTGTCGTTAAAATAATATCGCTTTAATTTATATTTTATATTTTTCTTGCTGTTTCTTAAATCAATCATTTACTAGTGATTAATAGGAGAGATTGAACTTAAATTATAGATGCTTATTTCATAATCTTATCAAAAAATATATAAATCTCTACTTGTCCATAGAATTTTTTACATCATTCATAAACCACTACAGTTTTTACACTTCAGATTGAACGTTTTAAACGTCAAATTCAACGTTTCACACTTCAAATTGGAAGTTTTACATTTCGAATTAATTGATTCAATTCATAGTAACCCAATCATTCATATTAGTTAATTTCATTGATTACTATAACAATGGTCTGATAATACTTACCTATAGTTGAATTTGATGTGTAAAACGTCCAATTTGAAGTACAAAATGTCCAATTTGAAATAAAAAACGTTGAATTTGAAGTTTAAAACATCCAATTTGAATTCTAAAAACTGTATCGACTAATAACACATATTTAAATCATTCGAACAAATCCATTGACATATCGACGCATTCTTTCGAACCCACCACCGCAAAATAACGTCGAATTACGAAACATACAACAAATCAACCACGTCGAGACCCACCTCACATAACACTTCAGACACTATCGAAGCCCCTTCGACGACCTCTGACTTATCTAACAGACGACAACCGACACGACCATTCCGCAACACTTGGCATTTTGGGGGCGAGCGCCGCGTCACAACAGTCCACCGTCCAGACATGTGACGCCTCGAGATTTACGGCCTTTTGTATGCAAAGGCCCGTGTGACGGCCATCGGCCCTCGACAGTCCTCGACGACGACGAGGACCGTGTAAACGTCATATTAATGGCCTCTGGGACGTCGTTTATGGCCGTGCCGCATGCTAATCTTTCTTAGACGGACGCGGATCGATCCACTACTGTCCATAGCTCGAGGACGCTTTCATATTTATTTATTTATTTATTCGCTTATGAAATGCGCACAATGCGGTCGATGGTGGTTGTTATGGATGTTTGTGGATGGTTAGCGTTTTTGTGATACTTTGTATCGGTGTGGGAATTTTCACGATGTGAAAAATTATTTATTTGACGTTTTGAAAATGTGAAACTCTTTTTAAGAAAAAAGCCGATTTTTTTTGCAGTTTTTTTTTTTACTTTTGCACGGTATAAAAAAATTATTATTATGCCACAATGGTAAGATCCGAAGTAGGCCAGTATACAATTATATAATATAATAGTTATTAAATGAAAATTTTCGATGTTTTTTGATAATTTTACATAGCGAAGTTTTTCCACATTACATTTTTTTTATGGAGTTCGCCCAATCCTCTTTTTACACGGTTCAAGAAAGAAGAACCGATAAATTTTTTACACGATTATTTCACTTTAACACAGTATAAAAATAAATGTATTTATTGTATTATTGTGACACAATGGTAAAATTCGTTATAGGCCAGTATACTGTTATACATATGTATGTAATTATAGTTATTAAATAAAAAATTTCGATGTTTTTTTATGATTTTACAAGGCGAAATTTTTTCACATTACAAATTTTTTATAAAGTTCATTTAGATGGAAGTTCCATCCAAATATACTAATGGAACCTATCTCCAAATTTTATATGGTCACCATATTTATAAACAGCAGTAAAAATAAAAAGAGTAAAAATAAAATTATGTATATTTCATAAATACATGTTCACGAAAATATTATATTTTGACATAAAACACGGTAAATAATTTTTTTTTAAATTACCATTATTATAGACATATTCTCATACATGAAATTTAAAACTACACATTTGATTTCAGGCACGTTCAACAATTAACTATACAAACCCCGATCTTCCCCGATCGAACCCACCGGCGCTCTCAAACAATCTAATCCATACGAGATCGCAGAGATAATTCAACCAGCAACATTATTCAAATAATCGATTACTGTCCTCTTCCTGTTACATAGAAGACCGTATGAGTCGTGGCCCTCGAGTGAGCACCGCGCGAATGGTAATACAGCACTATGGGTGGTCCGCGACTACCTCCGGAGTACATAGAGCACACACACGTCCAGGACCCTCGGCACGGACGATCCAGAAGAGTGGTTCTTCTGATAATCCGGATGACGATGCGGAATTGTCACCGCGTCCAGAGTCGCCGATACATCAGCCGTGCGGATAAATAATTCATGGCCGGCTCCCGTCCAACAATGGTTGCGTGCCCATATAGAGAGGGCCGTCACGCCGCCGGTAACGTCTGTATTAAAAGCCTATCTTCTAGGCGAAAATGTTAAATGGGGGGTTTGTGTGTGCCGACCGTGCGTGCTTGGCGGAATTGCAGATTCGGACCGATCGGGGAAAGCTTGGGAGAGTTTGTTGTCTCGGGTTGTTCGGTGTTGTGTGGTTTTTTTTTGTTGTGTGCGAAAAGTTCGATGTTGTGAATGAAGTGAATGGAAAAGTTTGGGGATGTGTGGTGCTTTTATAGGTTTAAACTTTTGTTGATTTTTCGGAAATTTTTGGAAAAGTTTTTGATGTGAAATCGTTTGATTTGATATAAAATTGTATAGTTAATAAAAATGTTTTGAAAAAAAACGAAGTAAAAATAAAACAACAATGTAAACATGTATAGAAAGTTTGGCATTGATAAATTGAAAAGAAATGAAAAATGAAATTGAACTAGGCGCACAGAATTTTTATAATAATAGATATATTCGATTACCTTCACCTTTATACATTTCTAAATAAAATATACAAGAAATGATTCGAACATAGGCTCAATAAAAAGTAATTTCATTCCTTGCCTTTAATTGCTGTATCTGATTTTAAATTCGAGCATTAACCAACACGGAAATCTACAAACACCGAACCTTCAACATTGATCGTTTAATTATCGATAAAAGCGCGCCAACTTAATTCGTATACGCTAAACCGCAACGAAACACAAATATCATTGCAGACAATTATTATCTCGAACACGCAAGATCAAACAGCATAAACGCTCCGGAGACATCGAAAAATAAAAGAAATCAAAATTTCCCTTTCTATTCTCGGCGATAACGCAATTTGATTTCACAGTTTATTATCGGCGAATGGTGCAACCGCTCCTTATCAGCCGAACACGTCAATTAACACAGCGCACACTGATATATGGAAAAACCTTAACACACATACACTCGCATGGAACAAAACGCGTTGCGTACACATTCAAAATCGTAAATTTTTGCGTACAAACGCCGCCTCATACCCCACTACAGTTTTGCCTTGATTTGTGTGATAGATCGGCTTCTTCTGTATTTCAGATCAATCTAGATTTAGCATATGAAAAAAAACTATATTATTTTTATAAGTGTTTCATATTAGTTCATAAGTGTTTCCTCGTTTTAATTGAATATTTTAATAGGTGGAGATATATGAAGTAAAAATTTAAATAAATATGGTTTGAAATATGTATAATAAAAAAAATTTGAATGTTAAAATTTAACAGAGGAATTATTGATAATTCTTTAATGGAATTGGATATGTATTACGTTTATTTTTTTTTTGTGATAGTAAACTATGATAAATAAAAAAATATTAAATTAACAGTCTGATATAAAACCATAAGCTTGTATAAAATATAATTTAATTACAAACCCTTTAAATATAATAAGAATAATATTAAATATATTTAAAAAAAAAAACGATCTTATTACACCAAACGTATAAATACAGGGATTACTGTAAATGGAGTCAAACTGTCGCAAATCTCCATTTCCATCAAATACACATCGATACGGAGTTATTCGACTTTAAATCGAGATCGTTTTAAAATAAACTAAAACCACATAAATGGAAGCACTACTGTATATACACCAATAATATCGAACCGAGAGTGAACGTCGGTTGCATCATGTAGAGCGGCCACGCCCTGGCCGCGAGCCGACCAATTCGTCCTCCACATCGGCCGGACAATCTCGGACGTCGCAAAAACGGCTCGAAGACCGTCGATGGATTCGAAAAAAATCTTACGTATCAAAAAAAAAAAGTATATCACCTTGTGGAGAAACGCGGCGGCAATAGAACGGCGGCAGAGTATCGAATTTTCCTTGAGACGGCGGCCTTTAACACTTCTCGGTTCTTCGCCGGCAAGAATGTGCACGCCTCGATATTCGATCGTCCGATCGGTTTCGCAATGTTGATTGTCTATTAAGAAGTTGCTGCAAATTCCTGAAACGAGGCTTTTACCCGCAATCGGTCATGGTTCATTATGAAAATTTTCCATTGATTTTTCAGATGTTTTGTGCTATAAATATTATTTTTTTTCTATATATTGCGAGATCGAATTATATTATATAAAAAAATAAGTTGACGTTTTAAATTTTGATGGTAAAAACTATAATAAATAATTTAACAAAAATTTTAAAAATCTATAAACTCATATAAATAGTCGACAATAATGAACATAGATGGCGTTGTTACATTTTCCGAATTTTCAATATCATATCAAATCAACAAAAATGTTTCGATGGTTTTATCGATACTATCATAGAAAATCGAAACTTGTGACCTCCCCAAACGAATTGCACCCTACAAAAACCATCTAAACTCTTTCCCCGAAACGTGACCCTACCGGCACAATGGCACATATACAAAAACAGAAACGATGACCAATAAATCGGTGGTAGGTTGGTCGTTAGCGCTATGCGGTCCAGCGCTGACATTTGCCCGATCGTGCGCCATAAATCCGAGTTGCGCCACCAACGAGCACCATTGAGGAAAGACGGTTGTTGCTACCACCTGTGCCCGTGTCCAAGTTTCAGATGGCTTTCAGCCGAAGCCGATCTCTATGAAATTGACGGTGGAGCTTTCTCTTATGAGGTTACTGTCGTTCGTTTTCAAAAATGTTCGTCTCGTGAGAAATGACTGTCTTCATGATTGTGCTTTGCGTTTTTTATTGATTTTTTTTTTCAAAATTGAATGAGTTATTGGAAAATTTGATATTTGGAATATTGAACTAATATAATAAGAATATTTTTTTTAAGTTTCATTATATCAACATCGTCTTAATTAGTTGTATCTAAACTATTTACTAATTAAGTATTAATAGTAAAAGGTATTGGTTAATTAAGTATAAAATATTTAACTAATTAGTTGTTCTAAACTAAATATTTTCATTATGACTTCAACAAATCAAACGCATAAAGTATTAAACAAATTTTCAAACATTCCACAAACGACAATTGAACTATTGCAACTATGTAGATGACACAAATTTTGTATACGAAACCATTCTCATCTGTCAATAACGAAACAAATAAATACCCGAATGACACAATCATTTTTTTTTTCAATAAATGTAGACATCTACAACAAATCTAACCGAATACGAAGCAGCGCTCTCAATAGGTAGCCGCGTTCAAATTTCGTCAACGAATGCGATGTCACAATAATGCTGCGTGGTGATCGGGGGCACAACACCGGTCACGATTGTGGTCCGATTGCAGTGCGCATTATTGCTTAATTAAAAATATTATTATCTTATATTTTATATAGTATACACGGTGAGTAGATCGGCGGCAGCAACAATGGATCGCACGACAATTTATTAATTAAATGCCAAATTGCGTCGTCGACGTCCGCGCTGCGATATCCATCTCCGATCGACAACGGTCACGATTCTGTGACGAAACCGATGACGGCGACAAGAAGTAACTTCGATCCGATGATCTACTAGTTTATCTGTGGTCAGTTAAAATGGTCAAGTCAATAATTAAGTTCTTATAAAATACCGGTTTCGTGAAATGCGTTGTGACACTGAAAAATAGTTTCAAGCTAATATGAATATTTGATATTTGATTATTCAAATTTTCTTCAATAGTCCCGGGAATAAAAACAAAATAAAGCCCTATCTAAAAAAAATCAATGACTAGTCAAATTTCGTTATGAGGTTTGATATTGAGGTTCTTAACAAAATGGTAAAACCTCCCAGTTGTTTAGAGATCAGTATAAAATTTTACGTGAGGTCAAAGGTTACTGAAAACGGTTTTTCGTAAATATCTCACTATGAGATATATCTCTCAATATGTCACTTTTACAAAAAAATAATTACAATCAAATTTATAGTTTAGAAAATTTTCTACAAAAAAATATTATAATATTTATTCATAAGAGTAACTGTTTTGGAGATAATTCGATTAATAGTATTGTTACTATTTTGTATGCAGCCCTCAGTGATATGTACGTAGAGAGCTCAAAAAATTCTAATGAAATATTTTTAATTCGTAAACAGAATATCTTATTAAAAATAAACATTACAATTATAAACCTTTCGATACCTAGTTTATGTATTATTATTATCAGTGCTGTGAAATATCTACTCATGATTTTATAACAATTTGAAAATTCAAGAATTCAAAATTCATAGATTTCATTCAATACAAAATTAGTCTTTATTCCCCAAACTACTATTGTAACATTTATCTAATTCAATTGAATCCAAAATTAAACATCAATATTCCAAACAGTTTCCTACGAAGACATCAAACCGCAACTATAACTTCAAAACACGTATAGGAACACGGACATTCGAGTCGATTCGGCCAGCATCTTATCGGACCACTTCTTCCCTCAACACCACAATCATCTGACCATTCTATATAAGGGGCCATTGAATAGATACGTTCTTACCATGACCGACACGCCGGCCCGAAGGAAGACCGGAGCGTGCTCGTGCTACGGGCACGACGAGCACGCGCGTGCCCGCCGCTCGCCCACCTGACCGGCAAATAAATATTCCGACAAAGAGGACACACTCGCCGACTGGCCTGAAACGTCACTGTTAATTGAAATCTACGATTGCTACAAATTTATACGGAATCCGCCGCAGAGGCCCACCCGTGCTGTGAGATGATAGGGCGACTTTTGCATCGTGTATTTAATCGATTTTTATTTGGATCTTTTCTGAAGCGCGAATTACAGAAATTGAAATGAATAACGAGTGCGTACACAATCAATCGGTCACGAGTTTTCGAGGCGAGTTAATTGGTGTGTCGCCGCTGCTCGTTCGACTCTTAAATCTTAATGTCTTCATAAAGAAATTGACTCTAATCGAGTTCTAAACTAACGACCTCTCCTCCTCCCGATGTTGTGAAACATTTTCGTTTTCGTTTCAAAATCGTCGCGACCCCGTTACCGTTGTTTACTGTCTTCGGCGTTGCGTGTTCTTGGACTTTTGACGTCTCCGGAACACTCGGTCCTAGCAGTTTATTGTCTTCAAACGACCCGACTGGTTGTGGGTTGTACGATTGCTTCGACGTTTTAATAGTTTTGCAATTTCAGTCTCGACCGTTATCAACATGTTCTTAAATACCAGCAATTGTATCATTCGTTCCGATTAAACAATCGACGAAAGTTCAGAAGTTATGTGCATTACGAATGTGAATTGCTGAATCAAAATGAATTCAAGGCAGTTTAATTGATATATACATTTTAAATGTCATATATTTTTTTGATAAATTTATATTTCAATACTTAGAAATTATTCAATCACATTATTCTGTACATCTTTCTTCTGCCATTGTCTCCGACTAACTGACCATCAGATGACCATTGTGTCTCAGACCCATAGCGTAGCACAGGCATAGAAAGGATGAAAATTACCATCATAAATAAGGAGTACCATAACAAGATTTCACTGTACGGCATTTCAGCGCAGTAAAGGGTGCGCACGCACGTTCTGCGTTCGATTCCGTACCGAGATTATCGTTATAAATTATCGATAAACGTCGTCCACTACTACCGGGTGCCTTTTTTTCGATTTGGATTACAAACGAGCTACTGCAACGGAAGTCGCCGATTACGTTGCGTATTACATCATGTGTATGGGATATCGTGGATTAATCGGCGAGCACATCCAATTGACCGGCGATATCGAGTGCGTGTGGTCTTGGCTCTCGTAATCGATTATATGTACATCTCTGAAATTAACTTTTTTTTATTGTTATTTTGGATCAATTAAACCTTTTGTATTTTTTTGTATTAAAATCTACTTAATTTAATATATAATATATAATAGGATTACCATATGATATCTAAAAGAAAAACATTACCTTATTCTTTTTTTTTGATCCACCTTTGTGACTATATTCCCAGGACTCGAAAAGGACCATCGTACCGATGACAAAAACAGGAATTTCTCACATCAGCCAAAATGAGACGTATATTTACCCTGATAGAAACGTCCCTTTTCAATTGTTTCAGTGTAGTACAAATTTAAAGATTTTAATAGCTATTTTTTTTAATTTTCTACTTTTGTCTTCAATAGGTTTTTCTAAATAAATATTTTCTACATACTGTGTTATGAGAATTTTCCACATTTATGTTATTGTTATTTTTTGGTGTTAACATTTCAATTTTCCGATATTGGTTTTTCACAATAAAAAACGTGTATTTGATTCATTTAAAAACGTCGTAATTTCACAAGAAAAAATCCTCTTTCCTTCAACTACAACAATATGTCCTCCTTTGACGATTTTTCATTCCGCAACATAGACCAACGTTTTCCCTTCGTCCCATCAAATTTTCGGCAATCTTCAACCGGCGAACCTTCGAACCGACAACACACCTCCTTTCTACGGACCATTCCAATCGCCTCCGACGGCACTTAGATCCAATTTTCATAAACAATTCAGCCGGGACAAGTAGCGGCCATTGCGAAAGGCGTGCGCGCGCGCGTGCTGCATCGCTCGCGTGCGCTCTGCACTTCTCCGAGCCGGCGGACGTCTCCGCGGTCGTGTAGTCCCGTCGATACAATGCACACACCGACATGTATATCCCACATAGATAATGTGGACGAAACGAGCGTGTGTATGGCCGTTTGCGGTTGTGTGTTTTATTGCGGCGAGTCGTGACCCGCCACCGGACAGCTGCCGTGGCGCGGACACGCCCTGAGCACGCGCGCGCGCTCCACTTTCAACACTGCATTTTCAACGCATTCGCTACCGCTATTGCGTCTAGTGCACTTTCGGCGATGCATTCGACTACTGTTGGTATGGTGAGGTGCTTGGATTGGATGTGTGCCAAATTTATTGGCAGGATTCGTGGTATTTATTGTTGAAATCGGATTAGAAATTAGATTAGTTTTAGTCATTTGATAACGAAATCATTTTTACTTTTATGGGTTTTTATTGAATATACTTAGTGTTCAATACACTTTCATTACATTCGCTACCGCTGTTTCATCTAGTGCACTTTCGGCGATGTATCCGACTACTGTTGGTATGGTGAGGTGCTTGGATTGGATGTGTGTTGGATTGATTGGGGAGACTCATAGTGTTTATTGTCAAAATCGGGTTAGAAATAAGATTAGTTTGTATCTTTTTTTATCATGTGCTGTCATTTGGTAATGGTATATCATTTTTTATGGGTTTTTATTGAATATAGTGTTCAATGCACTTTCAATACATTCGCTACCACTGTTGCATCTAGTGCACTTTTGGCGATGTATCCGACTACTGTTAGTATGGTGATGTGCTTGGATTGGATGTGTGTCGAATTGATCCGCAGAATTCGTGGTGTTTATTGTTGAAATCGGGTTAGAAATTAGATTAGTTTGAGTTATTTGTTATAGAGGTATTTTAAGTATTGTTTTAAGCCCTGCTTATTACGTACAAGACTCAGTAGAGGTATTATTGTCATTTTAACTTTTATGAGTTTTTATTGAATATCGTGTTGAATACACTTTCGATGAAATGTTCGAATATTATTGATGTGATTTCTCGTTTATTTTATTATTTATAAAACTATTTTTTTAATTAATTATAAACCCGGCCCTAGCTTCCTTAAATGATTTTGAAAAATGTTTGATAATATGGTTTTTATTTTAAGTCTTGATGAGAACTTAAATGAATATATCGAAAGAAAAAAAATATATAATAGAATAAATAAATATATACATACAGCAGTATTTATTTCGAATATATATATTTTTTATTGACATTGATCAATTACGTGTAATTAAACTCTAGCCAATTAGGTTTCCGAAAATTGGCATCAAAACAGTTTTCCCAAGCATCGATCCTGAAGTTTTTTGCTATAACATAATTTAGTGAACTACTCATACACACGATTTAACGTAATAAGCTTAAACACATGGTAAATTGGATACTGACGGATTTATAGCTTCAGTAGTGAACGGCAATAAACCATTAATTAGTGATTTCGTACGTATTAATCTTTTTGAAAAATGGATGAAAAATTTAGAACACCTGACACGGTAGGTACGTATTAACACAGTAGTTGCTATGGAAACTTATGAGTCTTAAGAATAATATATGGAAAATATGTCCGGTTATAATAATGTGTTCTAACGGACACTAGAATAAATCAAATTTATTATTGTAATTACGCTATTGTACGATATATATACAAAGTTCGTTCTCTATATCAGATTAATAGAGTTAAAAATTCAGATTTTTCTTGCTGAAGAATTTATTTTCGTAATACGATGACTTGCTAAATTATATTGCGATAAGAAATGTCTTAATTGATAGCGTCATGGTGATACAAACTACACAAAACATTTTTATTATTTTTCAAAACAAACTCAACTTTTTTAACCTTGGTATAATTCCTGGCTGTAGGATGTAAATCGACAGTTCAATGTCAAAATTTAGTTCATACTTTAAAAAGACAGATTGATCGTCATTACTCGTTTTGGTCAGTGACCTGCTCACCTTCAATGTGACCATCGTAAATCGTTATTTCATTTAAGATTATGTCTCGTTAACTCAAATCTAAATTTTTAATACAAATCACTGCTTTTTGCTTTTTTTTTACTTTTAGAAATCCAATAAGTTTATGAATAATATGAAAACTACAGTACGCGCGTTTGAGTAATTTCTTTACTGATGTTTTTGCAATATCTTTTAACCGCAGCATCACACTATAAAATTTTAATGATCTCGTTATATATTTTATTTCAAAACGAAAGCGGTAAAATTGCATCACATAAGTGAAATTTTACGATCGATCACGCGTTTACCGATAAAAGTATTCAAACATATAATCAATTGGAAAATTTTTTTCAACAGTACATCAAACCTGATTTGAATTTAAATATTTTTTTTATCTAATTAAAATTTGAAATCATATAAATAATAAATCATTAAATTATGAATTCACCAATCAAATTTATAATCGATCATTTTAAAGGGTAATTGTACAATGTTGTGTCGATCACGTGCCATATTTGGAGATGTTAATCTTTTCCACTCATTCTTGTCTGGATCGTATAATTCCATTAAATTTACTGTATCGCCACCTATATTCAAAAAAATAGTTATAATTTATTCGTAAATAATTAGTATACAA
This sequence comes from Hydropsyche tenuis, assembly GCA_009617725.1. NCBI lineage: Eukaryota > Metazoa > Arthropoda > Insecta > Trichoptera > Hydropsychidae > Hydropsyche > Hydropsyche tenuis. The sequence goes on from VTON01000004.1 coordinate 6,009,225, forward strand.
ATTTATTAAAATTTACTCACCGACATATAAAGGACTATTTCCTAAAGAACCCACCCCTAAAATTCCAGATGAAGATATATTCGCAATAAATTTCCATGTATCACTTTTTGGATCATATCTTTCAACATTACTTAACGCTGAATCCGGGTATAAAACACTTCTACCGCCTATAGCATAAAGAAAATTTCCAGCTGCCGTCATCTAAAATTATTCAAAGTATAATTATAAGTATTCTTTGATTGTGCAAGTCGTATCACTTATGTATCAATTTCAATACTTACACGACAAATTGATCTTTGTTGTGCCATAGATGCCTTAATTTCCCATCTATCAGCTTTAATATTATACATTTCAAGACTTTTATAATATTCCGTGTATGGACCATCATTGCCTCCCGCTACATATATTTTTCCATCTAGTACTGCAACTCCAGGATTATTACGAGCTGTAATCATCGGTGTTACAAAAGTCCATTGGCGATTTATAGGATCCCATCTGGAAATTTTTCGACAAATATTATTGAACAATTTTTAAAAATAAAAATATCGAATATTTTAATACCTTTCAACAGTTCTCAGAACTTTTCCAATTCCATACCCACCGATAATGTATAACGATGACGACTTTCCTTCTCCTATAACAGCCACACCTACATTGTGTCTTTCTTCTTGCATTGGATTTTCAGACGTGACATTTCCATTCAACATATCTACTCTTTCGACCTTATTCAGTGAAAAATTAAAATTTATTAGATATTTTCAAATTTGTATGTATAATATTTTCAAAACTTACAGATTTTTGAGATTCCTCATTTTTGTATCCTCCAATTATCATTAAATTATCATCTACCATTGCAGCAGCAATGTTTCGTTTGTCAATATTTAAATCTTTCAATCTAGTCCATTTATCAACTGCAGAATCGTACAACTCTATTATTTTTGATGTCTAAAAAATATTTTGCATTACACATACGTGAAAAATATTTATTTTAATTATCATTCTTACCACTTACTTCATAAAATCCACTACCAACCGAAATTAGTTTGCTATATATTTTTCTTGCAATGGTTCTAATGCTAAATAGATTTGACCTCTCATTCGGATAAATATGCCACCTCAAAGCTTCCAAAATAAAACGTCGACATTTTTCAATAGGATACGCATATGGTAAGACTTCAGTTAGTAAATACTTAAAAAATAAAATAAAACTAAAAACACTTTCTAATTAAAGTTATAAAAAAATATATAAATTAAAATTTACTTCAGCCGGTAAAAGTGGCAACCGAACAATCTCTATTAATAAATCCAACGCGTCTTGGGGTAGTACATGATTATAAGCAAGCCACCTTTTCACCGCTTCAAAAACAATTTGCTCAGAACATACATTAAGATCATCTGATCTCAACAAATCCATAAATTTGTCAATGTCCAATGATAGAAAATCATCTTTGTTTACTATCTGAGGAAATGACATGAATTAAATAAACCGCTTTTTCATATACTCACTACTAGTATTATCTATACTAAACATAAACATAAACCAATTATGTTATATATATATATATATATCTATTTTCTTATAAATATACATCTATTTTCTTACAAATTTCTACGACTTCCGGGAAATTATTTTTTAAAAGAATAAAATTATAACACATGAATTTTTTGAACGATCAAAAAGTTCTTTTTAATTTTATAATAATATTGTCCTGATTTTTGTTTTGTCAAAATCTTGTAAGTAAATATAAAAATTAAAAATGTTATTGATACATACCTCCATGAAATGACGACGTGCATAATTTAATGCTTCTCGCGTTTCTGATATTGACTGAATATTTTTCAAAACATACAGCCAAGCTAATTCTTGATTATTTCTATCACTGTTATTAATCATTTTGAACAATACAACGAAACCGAACTATTCTTTCAATAAGTCCATGTATCACAAAACTCAAAACTGTACTGAGAAAATCAATAAATAATATATTTATGTAGAATCAAAAAGCAAACATTAGAAGACCACATCCTGTTTTGTAGGTAAATCGTAATCAGTCTACATAATATTTTTTCTTAATCTTAAATATACACAGCAAACTTGTTTTGAAATTTAAAATAAACATCTATATTAAAAAAAAAAAGATGATAATTTATCGAAATTTCTAAAGCATGTTCCTTTATACCAATTCGCCTCTTTTCATGAACATATTCCTACGACTGGTCAAATCACTATTATCTTTCTTATAGCGGAAGCAAAAACCCTAATTGAGAGATAGCTCTAGGTATGACCTTTGCAACCAAGTGTTAAACGGCTCTCGGAACCCGAGCCGAGTTGAGGTCACGACTTTTCTGCATAACTGACATAAATCAGAGCGGGCACTGCACTCGGCGAATATCGATAAAACGCGACATTATAATGTGGCCATTTCGAAAATTCCCCATCGTCCGTCTTCCGATGTCCACCCGGCATTATGGCCGGAGGAATAGGAAGCGAAAAGTCGAGCAACAGAATGGCGAGCCGCTAATTAACGGCGACCGACAATCGCAGTATCGTTACTCACCCAGGAGGTGGTAAACATTGAGTTAACCGCCAATTACCGGGTCGGTTGCGGTTACTGAGATGATCTAAATTCTGAATTCTGCAAAGGTCGAATCTATCATGTTTGTGTGGTTGGAGAATAATTGTTGTTGCAGAGACGAGGACTTTATCATTTTTGTGGTGATAGATAAAAAGTTTCGAACAGTCGATGTAAACAAAATGTTCGTTCAATTCGTAAAACACCTGCATTTACGGCTGTGTTAACGATCTATAAATTTTAGAACATATGCGGCCAACGATAGGCATATTTCATTTTAGCCGAATATTGTAGTAAACAAGGAATAACGATCGCATAATAAAAGTCATCGTATCGGCTAGTAGGAAATACTGAACAGTGTACAGAGTCGTAGACCACAGATAAAACTGTCAAGATTCGTCGTTATCAAATGACTTAAAACCTGTCGGATTTCGATAGAAATCAACTGCCATTTTGTACAATCAACTTTATTCGGCAATATATCTTTGTTCGACTGTTTTATGGAAATTCTTCTCTTTTAATTCCTAATGTTGGTAAATACAATGACACTAATTAATTTTGAACGCAATAACGGTACATGAAATTTTCTATTTTCGATTACTTAAAATTAAAATTTTATATTAAAATATTTAAAAAAATTTAAAGATAAGATTAATTATTCAAACATTTTTCGATTTGAACACTACTTTAAAAACTCATAAAGCATTGATTAATTTTTGGCAATTTCGGCTTCATTAGAGATTTAGTCATTCGATAAAACTAGAATTAAAGAAAAAAACCCGACTTTAATTACTCACGTTATCTATTAACATGTCATATAAAGTTGATGACAAAGTTATAATTTTTTACATACGCGTTATTATGCAATAATATTTTTTTGCTACTGAGGAAAAAATAATGTACAAGCTATCAAAGGATTTCATTGTCACTACGTGACAGTTGCATTTTGATGGTCAATCAAAAATTATTACCAAAAATGACCGCTTGTAAAATACAAAATAATAATAAAAAAAACAGTCGAACTCGATACGCCCACTCTCTTTCGAGACAAGGTTATTTGATGTGAGTCAGTGATCGCCAACAATCTGGTCCGTCTTTAAAGACCGCATCACATAATGAGGTCGACTTATCAAAGGATTTTAAGACTGGATCACACGTATCAATCAACATGATATTTTTCACACAAATACGTGACACGAATTAGAAAAATCATCGTGAGAACGCATAAGTTCACGGGCGTACAACGCAATGTTTATATGTGAGACTATTCCTAGCTTGGGCAACTTCATTGTTGGCGTTTCGTTTTCTTATTGTTTCATCTTCGGTCTTCATTTAGTTTCTTTTTAATAATGATCGACCTCGCGCTACATCTCATGCTTACCAATCGGCTGTTGCGATCTTAAATCGGTCCTGAAATCGAACAGCGAAAAGAAACAATGACCTGCAAATGCTCGGCTTACGTCAACCTATTGACGAGAATGATGCAACGCAACAGTGCAAATTCCAACAGCCCTATGAAGCGAAAATTTTATTTACGTCAAATGTTTCATAGTGCCGATTTGAAATTCTTGTCCATAAAATGTCTAATTGTGCAATTTATGATGCTTGAAGTTTTCATTGATACATTGAATATAATATTTTAAAAATAAATATGCTAAAATATATTTCAATATATTATCGTGCAGTTTTATTCTTATTTTTAAATTAGTTTTATTTTGAATTTCAAAAAATGGCTTTTTTATAAATTACATATGGTTTTTTTGGATAAGAAGGAAATAAGATGCACTAAAATTAGATCATATTTGTACTATTGATAAATATCATTTAATACGAAGTTAATAATTAATAATTTACATATTTATTTTTTTTAATTTCTAATTTATCCCATTCTATTGCAATTACTGTCAATTATCTAATTATACCATAAACACTTTTCTGATTAATATTCAAGGCCTCAATGATTTTTTCGAACTCGTACACAAACGATAAAAACATAGATATCATAGCTTTAATCTGTGCTTTATCTATATTCATCTGTATTTTCCCTGAATTTCCATCGGAAAAACAAATAGCTAATCACGATACAACAAATCACAACCATTATAAAATCAAATCGCAAACCATCACCGAACGTCTAATGAGCGTTTTCCTAAAATAAATAAAACCCACTTTACGACCACGATGAATCAATCACAAACACACGAGGAAGCAAGCAGCGCCAACCGACAGCGATAAATCCAAGTTTTCGCGCCGTTCGAGAGGCTTTCGAAAACAAGACAAAAGAGCCAAAAAAACGACACGACTTTTCGAACTGATAAATCAATCGCCGTACGACTGACCGATTGGCCGAAATAAATAACGTCGTCGGGACCCCATTGATCGACTAATAAACTTTGATCGATCGATCGACAATTTTATTTCGGTTTTTTTACGGGCCGTAACGAGCGGACGCGTGTCTTACCGGCTAGGTTCATTTTTCTTAACTGTTAACGCTGTACAATTGTTCGATTATGAATTATTATAGTGGACCGAAAATTTACATGTTTTTTTCAATGTATTGATATCTTACTGCGTTTTCTGCGACTATGAATGTCGATGACTATTATTTTTCAGATTGGTTGGAAGCGGCATATCGGTCTTCCATTGCTCATTGCTGGTACTGTTACTCGATTTGACCACAAGGTCGCTATGTAAGGTCGAATCAAAGAATTTATTATGCGTATTTTTTGTTACGATTTTCTTGTTTTGCATTTATTTATTATTTTTTTTCAGAGAATACAGTCGATAGACATCTGCGAATTTGGTACGTGATCAACGGCTTATTTGCTGCGATGTCCAATCACGTCAACCCTATGATGTTCGGATAATATAAGAGTTATTTTTTTTGTTAAATCATTTTGCTCGACATTTAATTAAAATAAATATTTGTATTACATTATCACAGTTAATGGGAAAATTCTTAACTTTCACGCTCAATTACAAGTACCATAATAGCTTAGTAGCAATTATCTCATTCAACTTGTCTTTAGATTAAACTGTTCGTTTATAATCTTTAGACTATTTTTAGTACATACAATTTTCTATTTATATTCATTTATATATATAATAACTGGGATCTTTTCAAAATTAAAATATCAAATTGAACTCAACTATTTAAAAAATATATCTGTATAATTTGAAACAATTCATCCATAGATAATCTGTATATGCATCAAAATGAATTTTCATTATGCAGAAAAAGCCGATGCATACGTAATACGTAATGAGTCAACAACTTCATCCACCGTTAATGATCGTCGTTACTCCTACGTCTCGGCCACGCCTCGTTCAAAACGTCTTGTTTTAATCATGAGGCTTTCTCTCAGACATTCGTAAATCGTGTGTAAAAATCCGATTTTATTTAATTTCACACTGAACTCCGCCAAATGACGGGTTAACAATTATTGAGAGTCCCTTTGAGCGCGGCCGAGTTAACAATTTGACTTTCACTGTCGTTCTTGATGTATGAATAATCGCTGGCACGCGTCGTCGTCGCAAACGACCGTTCATTTTTACTTTTCGCATTTTTATTATATTTATCATTACGTTTATGCGCTCCGGATAAAAAATTATATAAAAATAAAATGCTCGCGTTCTCTTCCTATACAAAAACTCGCAGTTTTTCTTCCAACTATCCCGCCCATTTGCGGCCTTCGAATTCGCAGATGATGTGGAAAAAAATCGCGATAATCAGAACTGAAAACGTTCGACCTATCTCCACGGAGAGCCTTCCTTCCATTTACTACGAAATATGAAATCTGGTTTGCCTTGCGAAAAAAATGGCACCGTGTGGTATGTCGCTGCAAAAAATATTTTTCGATTTTTTTACCCTATTAAATAATCGGAAAAAATAACAACGAGTGCGTATGCGCATTTTTTTCTATGAGTTTTTGTTTTTCGTGACTTGCATTCAACGATGACGATGATTAATCGCTCTATTGTTAACATCGTCGTACATTTTAATTAATTGTTTTAACGCATTTAATTAAACATTCATTTTTTTTAAATTCGTTTATAATTATCGATAACCGACTATCCGAGGCGAATGCATTCAATCATCGTGAGTGATAAAATGTAACTGAAATTATCGTGAAAGACGTTTAATTATTTTGCGTAACTATATAGACCGATTATATAGGCTCCGGGCAAACTTTTTCATTTTCAAAATGCAATTACGAAAAAGTCATGTGAAATTTACCCTAATAAGTGTCATGTATTTCATATGTCAGATAATTGATGCTTTTAATGTTTAAAATATTTTTTTATATCGTTTCAATAATTGGATATTATAAATACATATGTATGATCCATAAATCTTTTTTTTTAATATTGATGAAAAGTATTAATATAACGTAACAATAATCAATCTATATTTCAAATATAATCTTACATCCTACATTAAATTTTAAATATAATATCTCCAATTTAAAATATTCTTACCGTTTCGATTAAAAAATCAAACGAGTTTTAAATATAAAAGCCTTCCTTAAAATAAAATATATATTTGATAATAATCAGCTCGTGTAAAAAAAACTCATATTCAATTTCATATAAACAAACAAGCAGCCGTCTCTCGCGCACCGAATGAACAACTCTTCGGAAGCTGACCCAAATAAATCCAACTTTTGACACATCAAAGGCCTCTCTTGCCACCTAACTAACCTTCGCTCGACGAGATCAAAGCCGAAGCCCACGAAACCGCCATCGAACGAAAAAAGAGTACGGATCGAATCTCGCAAACAAATGGGTAGCGACAATGGTGGCCATTGATGCGTCAAACAACTCGCCGTTTCTCTTTCGTCGAATACGAAAGGTACACAATATAATAATAAAAATATTATATGTTAATCGGCCCCGTATCGTCGCCTTTTATATTGCGTGGTTTTTTCGGAACAAAGACTTGTATATCGGGATGTTGCGTGCCGATAATCTGGATCGTTCCTTTTTATATTTATTCACTATGGCACGTTCGCTGATTAATGATGGCGAGCGACCCGGCAATAATTTACGACCAAATGGCGTGATAGTGGAGATTTTGTCGGCGAGTGAAATTATTACGTACTCGAAAATTCTGCGCGCATTCAATAGTAGAAAAAAAAATAATAATTAAACGTGATTGCGAGAAAGACGACTACGGTGGCTCGTGCTTCTTTTTTCGTGGTCGCTTTGTTGGATTTTTTTGGTTTCTTTTAATCATTTTTTATTAATCTTTGCATATTATTAAAATTTGGACTGATTTGTATCGTTTGCGGTTGGATTTTCGCGGAAAAATGTCAGGAAATTTTCGAACCATAAATCTTAATTTTACCGTATCATTTTTTTTCTTTCTAACGACAGTTTGGTTTTGTAATTTGTCATATTAAATATAATACAAATTAAGTGATCACATTGTAATGTGTTCATATTATATTTTGGATGATTTTACAAAAAAAATAATATTGAAATAAAACTTTATATGTTCATTTTGAGCATATTTTTTTATATAATATATTTCACTCGAAAGATAAAGAAATTTATCCAGCAAAATAATTCATCAACATCACCCTAACTTGAGTTCATAAAATACCGAGATGTGCATCAAAACCATATTATTATCTCAATGGAATGAACGTGATCACTAAAGTGAAAGTGGCGGGTTGGTCACACACCAAGCATTGAATTATCGCGAAATACACACGTCGTTCAACGTCCGATCCAGTCCATTATTCGGTTGATTCGCGAATTTCAAACCATCTTGTGGTTTTAAATATTCAAAGCTTACATCGAAAAAAGATTTTTCTGAAAGCATCTGCTTTTTTATGCCAGCTCGAAACAAGGAGAAATTTTTGAAGATTTTCGGACGTCAAAAGTCCCACGTGATTCCAAGAAACTGTCAGCGATCTTCTTCGCATCGCCTCTTTTACCTCACGAAGCTGACAGCGAAATTACCCTCGTCATTTGTGTCCGAGTTTTATTTTTCGCTTATTCCATCTTGCGGCCAAAGCGAAGCCTTCATTATGCGTCGTAAATGAGACCGGAATGCACTCGCGTTGCATAAGATTTTTCGGTTGTTCAAACATACAGGTGTCCGGCTTTATATGATTTTGCTATAAATTAATCGCAAGTAATTACTTATTTAAACACTCAAAATTAAATTTATATTATAACGTGCCGAAACCATATCAGTATTAGAAGTATTATACTTGTATTGCGATATTTTTTCTCGATTTATGTTTTAGCGATCGTTTGGCTCGTTCCAAGTCTTCCTTTGTTTGCATAGACAATTTTTTTGTATACGAAAGAGATGTCGTAATAGAAACAAACGAACTGCTCATACAAACGTAGTAGAACGGCAGAATGGATCGATCTCAATATCGTCGGCATTAATCATTCAAGACATTTGATAATTCGCCGACGATGATTTTTCGACTACGCCCACGCAAGCCTCGTTTGGAAATTCGTCTAGTTAAGTTCCAAGGTTGATACTTTTGCCGATCGACCATTTTAGACAGTGGTGGATGTCGCGGTGTAATTTTGCCTAAGATAATAAGCCCAAATCGAGACGTTGAATAATTGCGCGTAACGGCCGCGACCAGTTCTCAAAACACCTACTTTGCCGACGTATTAAATATTTTTTCAACAATTATCCAGAAAATAACAAATTGAAAAAAACTGAAACGGCGCTTCGAAATGTATTACATTCTCTTCGTTATTTATTTACACGCCTTGTAATTTGCTCTCGTAGTGTAATCGTCTGTTTTTGCAATTTAATAGGCGAGTCCTTGAAATTTCAACACTTCGAACGGTTTTGTTGCAACGAAGGGTGCTTCTGTTTGATGAGATTTTTTTCGTCTGTTTGCATGCAATTTATCGATGCATAATAATTGTTGTGGGTCGAATACGTGGCACTTTGAAAACCACAAGCACTTCCTATACGGCAACAAATTCTAATAATTTTTATTGCTATATAGAGGGTAATAAAAACTGTTTTGGTCAATTAAATATCACGCCTGTGCAAATAACGACTGTTTATTGTCACAGAAAAAAATATTAGTAATTTTTAAAAACATTTAGACATTATCCGATCATTAAACATTGAATTTTCATTTACACGAGTAACATAACACTTTTTTGTTGAAGTCTGTTTGATTTATGCTTTTTTGAAATCTAAATTTAATGTGCATTAAATTGGCATTAGAGTATCTTGTTGGAAATTTGAGTTTTTTTTGTTATTGCACATAAATATATTGCATAAAATTACGCGCTAATTTTGATTTAAGATTTTTTTCAATTTCCATCAAAGCACAAAAAAACGAATTCCACTTGATTACTTCAACTCATAAATTCATACGTACATTGAAATTTCATTACATAGGTTAAATTTTTTTCGACGTTCGAAATTTCGCTTTCGTACAAACCAGCATTTCATGAGCAACCTCAGACAAGATCGAAGAATTTATCTTCGAAGCAGACGTATTTTTAATTTGTACTTTCAGGTTGAAAAACAAGAAAAATCCTTGCGAGAATGTAAAGCACTCCTTTTTAAAAAGCACTCACAGTTTCGAAATTCGCTCGACTTCAGACAAAACTAACACTTTCACATTGAAATTTATATAAGGAACTTTGATACAGATTTTCGCAATTCACCTTTTTAAATTTCACGTATATTTTTTCAGTACAAGGCATTTTTCATTAAAAAATCTGTCAGACAATGAGTTGACGTCAAAAATTTCGAATCCTCCTCAATCTTTTCTGTCCCAAGAGGCAAAACGCTGTCTCAATTACCACCAATTACCCAGTACATGAACTGTTGAGATCCGTCGATATTGGGGTACGAATTTTCGCCTTTCACATGTCGGGCTGTTGTCAAAATGTTATCGTCTTCACGAAAGGATTTGGGTTTCACAGCTCGATGGTTATTTCTTCGACAGTTCAGTTCGTTTATTCATTTCGACATGCATGCTACTGTAAAAATGTATAATTTTTTTTTGTGATCTTGATTAATAATAATTTTTATTTTTAATTAAATATTTTGACTCTAATCAAACGTTGAATATATTCATTCTATAATATTTAAAATCGTAATCAATATTAATTTAAGAAAGTTTTTACCATCGTACTTACATTTTTTATAATAGACACATCAAATTACAGTTTATTGAATCTCAACTTTCATCATCCACTAGTAAAAAAATATATAATAAGAATGATTGATTTCCATTTGAATGAGGTGATTATCAACGCGTAACCGTGCATTACCGATAAATTAGAAAGGGCTTTTATCGTATCGTAAAAGATTATCAACATCATGTGTCAAACACACTCGACTATCTATTGTGCTCGGCTCCATCACGTATTAACACTCAATCGGATACCGATACCATAATCATAATCAATACGGTGAGACGTGAATGCGGGCATTCCGTAGGACTTTATGTTTCAAAACGATGATTTGGAACAAATAGACCGTGAATGGATCAGAGGTGGTGTTATTGACGTGACCTTTGATCATACACTTTGTTTAATATCGTGATACGAAAGTCGCAAGAATGCGTCTATTTATATATTCATGTTCCATATTGCGTTATTAAATGATGTGGCGAATATTCGCACTATCGAATCGGTCGTGCCATGGGCGGTTTGTAAGGGCGGACACAACCTTCGAAATTGAAAATTAATGATTGATGTAATCGTCATAATTTCGAGCGAACAAACACACACTTCATTTCTATGAATATATTAAGCGTTGAGTCAAAATCGAAAACTAAAACCAGTTAACGCCCATTTTAACGGAGATTACCTCAATAGCGACGTAATTACAATTTTTTCCATTTCGTTTACGACGCGCACCCTAATTATTTTATTGTATGCAATAATACACTTGTGAGCACGTACGAAAATACAATAATAAAAAATATCGTATTAAGGTCGAGCCGTCAAAACGATTTTCTCCTATGAGTGCACTACTGTTTTGCCCGTAGGCTACTCTCCTCTGGATGGACCGCCATTATTGCAATCGTAATAGAAGAGTGTCGGAAAAAATTATGTTACATATCGTATATTTCGAGCGTACGACGTACGGAATTTTATAATGGCGCATAATTATCGTTGCATGTATGCGATACGCGTTGTTTCGGTATAATTGTGATTGCCCAGAAATCTCGTGCCACACTTTTCAAATTGCGGTCCGAAAAAAATCGTAACAAATCATCGCTACAATAATTCAATTTAGAAATGAACGTTTGCTGTCGACGTCGTCTCTTAGCACGTGAAAATTTGACGTTTTTGCCATGGGTTCATTTCTAATATATTTGTATGAAAAAAAATTATATTCAATTAATTTGTTATGCTCATATCGCTATATGATCTAAATAAATTGAACTCTTGCATAAGACTGTCTTATTTTCTAATAATTTTAAATTCGTTAGTAAAATTATCTTTTTTTTATCACGCTAGTGTGTTAAAAAGCTTATTTGCACAATTATTTGTTATATGGCATGAGCGAAATCTTTTATGACGCTTATTTAACTGGAACGATATGTCATAACATCGAAGAACAAATACTCTTTGTATATAATACGTTTTCGTACATGTCGCAATACTGAAACGACATATCTATCGATCGACAATCAATACAATAAAAAAACCACGAAATAAAATAGTCAAACAATCGCAGTCACGTAACTAATACGAATCTTCGACTTGCGAAAGCCCGGTAAAAAGTAGCGAAACACTAACAAACCGTTGTTGCAAAAACTTTGTATGAAAAATTTATTAGGTAATAAAATAAATTATATGAAAACTGACCGATACATACCTGCTCAAAATATACGACTTTTTAATTTTTAATAAGCAGTCACATATTTGATTGCTTTCATTTTTTTTAGTCAGATCCGTTTATATATGAGTGTACGATTTATTTGTTTTGCATGATTGTCGTTGTTATTTATGTTGATTCCTTTTTTTAGTTGATCGGGATCTTTCGGTCACGGTACATTGGCACGTAAAAAGAGTGAAAGGGCAGAAACTTCAGCGCACCGCCTTCGAATGTCCTCTATCATTACAGTCGTCGTTATTATATTGTGTTGCCGTTGCGCCAGTGCAAACACAGTTATGATATGGTCCAATGTCTCTTGGGTGTTGTTCGCTTACTGTTTTATACTACGTAGCGTATTTATTATACAAATAATACATAGACTGTTTCGAAAACATTGATCAATTTTTTCTTAGACATTATTAATTTCATCAACATTTTTCGAATATGTAAAACAAGGTTTTTTTTATTAAAATAACTAGATATTGATTCAGATCACTTCTTGAACGTATTTTTATAATAGAATCTTGGGTCAGTCCAAGGTTTTATAGATTTTATTAAACAGAATTTTAATAAATTCACAGAAACTTTTGGAACAGCATACACGTGAAAATAAAATAAATGAAAAACAATGCGCAACTGCATTGTGCGGGTTTCGCGCTTCACCGCTAGTTTACGTTTCCTGATCAACGAAAAAAAATTCGATTAGTTTGCAGTTACGCCTTCGCTTTGATATTTCGACGCCGCAAATTCACACATAGATATAAAATGATTTAATTTTTTCTATCAATAACATATCTATACGTTCTTATTTTCATAATAGTTTTTTTTTATGCGAAACACATTGGTTAATAAATTGAGCCACTCGCTATGGATGAAACGTACGAATAAATAGCAACTACATAATTTCATACAATTTCAGGTATTACAATACAAGCTCGGCATGCTAATTTTATGAAATAGATACATGTTCAGTGATACAATATAACATATCAATTAAGTTTGAATTACTTTTTTCTTTTATTGTTCAATCAAAAATAAATTCATATATGTATGTGATTTCATTGTTTGATGATTTGAGGTCAAAGTTTAAAATCAGTCCAATGGAAAATAAACGGCTCATATGAATCGAATCAACTATTTGATCAAGGAGATTAAATCTTATATTGGTTTATCGATAAATTCATGTCGAAAGAAATCAAATGTCACTCTTCCGCAACATTAAGATAACCTACACATAAAGAATCGTGATGCTCGTATAAAAACCCTAAATGTATACAACACAAAACGAATTATAACCGTTTATTACACGCATGAGCTTCAAAATTGACCTTAGATATTCTGTATAGCCACTGAAACAGAGAGCAAGTTTTTATAATATTGCATTGTGAAAAAATAGATGATTCAGACTTGTTTAATTTACAACAGTTTTATATTGTAAATAAAGAATTACGTAAAACAGTTTTATTTCATAATTATAAATCTACATGCATAATATTTATTTCTCTCAATGGAAGTTGAAATTGGACATTTGACTACAATCTTTTAATATTCGAAATGTATTAATCTACTATGGACGTTATGTAAGGATATACATATTATCGCCAATTATTATTTATTATAAATTAGATATTTTTCAAATTAAATTATAATATGAAAAGTAAAAAAGGCTCATAAATAAAATCTATAAAGTAAACACGATCGTCGATGAATCAGCAACATCTGTCTTATCCATCTTCAATGCGCGCACTCTCGTGCACTTTCTGCCCTCGCTTCCACCACTTTTCCACCATTGCTTAACACCGAATGGCCAGTTAGTCGGTCGGATGTTCTGGTTGTTGTCCGTTTTATGAATAGCCAGAAGAATGCGGTCCGCGATTGTTATCTAGCCAACAAGAGGACTCGTGACCGGCCAGCCCCGCTACCGGCCTCGACCCTCGACCCTTGCTAACGTTTTGTTTTTCGGTTGATTTAGCTTTGGACGTCTCTGAGACTTACGACTAGTGTTACCTGACAAAATATAACTAAGGACACTGTTGTAAAATTAAGTCATTTCAAAATAAAAAATATATATTTTATAGATGCTTTAATAAAAAAAAAATTAAATATGCTCTCATCATCAATAACAACACTATTTTTTTCAAATCACTTTATACATGCAATCAAGTTTTCAAATTGGTATTATTTCATAGTCAAAACCTATCATTTTTTCGTTTAAGAAAGAGGAAATTTTAATATCAATAGAGGTCGTTGAATTTTAGTGGAAAAAAGAGGAAAAATTTTCTTTTAAATATCATATGGTAACCCTAAATTGTACGGCCGGTGGTCTCTGAAGAAGCTAGTGATCTTTTCGGAGGCAATTTTGTGGAGAAACAAAAGCTAAATTGGGCGACCTTCGAATTTGCGAAAGTTTGAATGATGTGAGTTATACCGTCGTCGGGTCGAATGTGGGTCACGATATCGTAACCCTTGCGTCTTATGATTTTTATTGGGTTAGGTCAGCTTTTTGTAATTTATCTATTAAAGTAATCGATATATTTTATATAATACTTACTTTATACTGAAATAAATATAAATTAAAAGTAAAAAAAAATTGTCTAACACAATAATGTATTATATTATATGTTTTGACTATGAAAATCAACAAAATTTCATTAAATTTGCTCGAAATTTTCTATCATGTTACCAATAGTAATAATTTATATTATTACTATTTTGTATTATGATATATTCAAATTTGCATTTATTAATTTAAATTAATTTAAACATAATTAAAAATCTGTAAAAAATAGTTGAAAGCCATAATGTAAATAATTTTTTTATTTAAATATTTATTAGTATTTCAAGTATAAAACGACGGAAGCCTTGAAGCGTTATTTATATTTATTTTTTCAAAACTTCACCCTAATTAAAAAATATAACGGTAAATCACTCGAAACAACTTTTCACATTAAATAAAAACAATCGCATAATCAACGTTGTGCGTAAACAAATTGCAGCGCTAAAAAAATATTTTTATGATACTACTCCGCTGCATTGTTGTCAAACAAAACGTATACGTTGTGTGATGTAATAAATTTTGAAAACGTGGTTCATCTCAACGTATATATTTTTTTTAACAATGAAAATTATGTAAATTCGCCAATTATCTAGATTGAAAGCTATCGTCAATTGTTCATACAATAGCACAATATCGTCCATCATCGTTCGCATAAATAGGCACCTGACCTTTTCGATGTAACAAGACGATCCACAAATTACGTATAAAATACGCACGCATACATCATATCGAAAATTCAGATTTTATTAACAGCGGTTAAAAACGATGATTTTATAAAGTATCATAAAATTTGATTTGCAACTCAATCTATCGCACTATAATGATGGATTATCGTAAACGTTTACGTTTTCATTTATGCAATGCCAATTTTTCAATTTTCAAAACCTCGAGTGTTTCCAACAGACGAAGCGATTTCGAAACAATTCAAAATTAATTATCAGAATTACACATTTCGGCCAGATAGCTCGACAGATCGATTAAGCCCCTCGCGCGCGTTTTTCGATCACAAACACAAATAGAGCAATAAATCGCGCCGGGTTTTTGTTTTAGCACGAAAATGAAAATATACGAGTGTTGTGAAAATACCCGGCAGCACTTTTTGCGCAATAAAAATCGGTATAATATAAAATAGAAACTCGTGCATGTGTGTGCGCCGAAACGCGAAGCCTTCCACGCCGCATACCCTATAAGCTTCGGCTATAAGTGGAGAATGAATGGATTCGGTTGTGTTTGAGATAAGATCGCACATCCCCATTAGTTATAGCGGCCGGCTCTGTAATGAGCGGAGAAACACAATAACTCATAAAAATGGATTTACCGTATAGCCGGGCCGCGAGAAGCGATTAAACCACATCTGAGCTTGCTGTTCAAGTGGAAGCGCTCTAAACGTTTTTAGGGAAAATGTTTTTGAAATTTCACATTTATTTTATGATACATTTTGTATAATCTACTTACTTTGTGTATCGAATATGTTAGATATTGTTTTAATTAAAAGTTTAGAATAGTAAAGGAAAATATTTTCTAAAGAAACAAAATTTGAAATTTCGAACGCAAATAAAATTTTATATTTTCGAAAAATCAAAAAACAAATTATCAATACTGATGTTCGCAAAGTTATTTCTAGAAAATATTATTAGTTAAAAGTAAAATTTTGTCTTCGAGCTTTATATTATCATCATCATCATCATCATTAACAACCTTAATTATCCATTGCAGGACAAGATTTTATCAACTAATATGACAACTTATCACGCTAACCCAAATTATATTGATAAGGGACAGAGAACATAAGAGCCAACCCGTCCCATGCCAATGGAGGAGGCCCTCAGGCCAACGCTACGCATGGGTTCGTGCTAGATCCTGTAGTCGCTGTCTACTATTGTATGTAAGTAATATGCATATATCGCAATGTCAATCAGTGCGGCAAACGAGGTATCGGTTGAGCAGACTGCACCCTTGCTGACCACTTTACGATCGCAATGACCACCAATTTGACAGACAAGACCCTACATGGCACAGATCTGGGAATAATACACATCATCGGCCCTTTATATTATAATATTACAAAACTTTTTTGCAGTCTACTATTATTTCTAAAATGTCAAAAGAACATCTTTTTTTTTTTTTAATCCATATCTACAAATTTACTATTTTATCTATCTTATCTATCATATCTATTTAATCTTATATTTATATAATAATTTTCGCTCAAAAAACCATTCGCTTTGTTTAATTTATAAAAAAAAACAATGTTTTCAAAACATTGATAATAAAATCGTCAAATTCCACTATATACGATATGCACTCAATAAAACAATTTATCAGTATATTATAGGTTGCATCCGTCGCTTTCTCGACAGTGTTGTGTTGTCGTGAGAGGCTCTGGGTGTGGCCGCCGGAGGCTTCCGCAGCAAGGCCGCTCTCTGCTCGATGGCAATTTAGTGCGCGCACGCGCATTCCCCGACCTCTCTTTTTCTCTAACGCCTCGTCTTCCGCCAACTATGTATCCTATTATATTATAAATATTCCGCGTGTTTATATATCATTATATTATTACTTATAAATATGGCGATATATTCGCGGGATCGGAGAGAAGAAAGCGCCTCAGATTGTGCGAAACACGCAACTCTCGCAACTTGATAGCATGTCTCTTTTGACGGGGTCGTATCGTGCAAATTGTTTTTTTTTTCAATATTAAAACATAAATCATTTATTTGAATTTAAATATAAATAATCATCGTAATTGCACTTCCATTTTTTTTCAATTTAGAACTCGAGCAATCTTCAACAACGATCTATACAACCTATTAACCTCGCCAACGTTAAAAAGCGCATAACGGCTCCACAAAAACTGTTGCTGAGTAAAAGCTGGGTCGCATCTGAGAATTGAAAAAATCTATAAACGATCAAACAAACACCGCCCCATCTGAAACGAGAGCCTCAGCTTCCCTATAGGTCAACGGTCGTTATTGCTGTTATGGCATCGGCAATTGGCCTGGACAGCCAGCAGATAATATTTATGACTTACCGGTATTTGTTTGTTCGTCATCCGTTTATTATAATATAATATTGTATTTGTGAAACGGACGCAATAAGGGCGCCGCAGATTTACAAGCAGGCCAGGTGTCCGGTTCGAATCCTTGTCTATAAACTATGTGGTGCATTAATCATTACATTGATGATTTGGAGTTTGAACTGAAATATTTTAATTAATATGAATCTGATGAAAATTTATGTTAATATATTGGTATTTATCAAGGCGATTAATCATCGTCATTACTTTTCTGCTTAATGCTGATATGTTGTGAACAGAGAAAATTATTTAATATTACGAAAACCAAATAGTTCAATCATCGATTGGTGTCCTTTTAAGAGTTTCTTGTATCTATCACAAATATCTAATAATTATTTTCTATAAAATTTCCTGATAATAAAACGAATTTGTAAATGAAAAAAAAATTATATTGGATCCATTATTCGAATGATTTACAATTGGCATAAACTAGCTCTTTAAAAGCATAGATGAGCCGCCAGCTACTATTGTAATTTTCCACAGTGCTAAGACAACCGAATTGGATCCTGATTAAATTTATGATATGTCTATAAAATATGTAAGAATATTCGAAATTATTTTTTTCTTTTAAGGATGTAAAAAATCAAATCGATAAATTTTTAAATATTTTAACTAAATCAATTTCCCAACAAAAACAATTCTTGAATATCCAATAAAGAATAATTTACAAATTAATTACACAAAATATATATTGAATGAAAATTAGGTCCAATAATAATTTAATGGATTGTTTCGAATTTGTGTTAATATTTTACAACATTCAATAACCTAATAGCGAAATTAAATCAATCGTTAAAAATGGCATCATAAAAAAATGATTTCTTGGATTTATTACATCTCTAAATAAACACGCATGTACCTACAGCGTGTTCTTTATAAATATCAAATTATCGCTAATATAACAGTAATCTTATAAAAAGAAATAAATATGCTTTTCCTCTGCGTACAGGTTCCACAATAAAATAATAAAAGTCTCGTACGTCAAACAATCGCTCGGGTCAATTTCTCTTATGGCATCGCGTATTATGAATCGAATGATTGATACGAAACTCGGATTACATTAGTTCGATGCAAAAAAAGCTGTTATGAAATACATCTGCTTTTTTGTCGCTATTAAAACCAAATTAGGTAACGATATAATTGGTAACATCGGTGCGCCATTGTATTGAAATCAAGCCAATTGAGAGTCGATCCGGAGTGGAAAGAAATCAATTGATCAAGCGCGGCACAATCGTTCTTAATTGTGATCTTGATTGATCGAAGATGATTTTCTGGCTTTGTTCAATCCTTTGTCTCAAAAATACTCAATCAACATCGATTCATGCTAAACAAAAAAGATTTCTAGTTCTATCCACTTAACACTCATAATACCCGGCATTATGACCGAAAAGCTTCTCGATAAAAATCCATACCATACAAACGATTTAAATTGGAACACCATAAATAAAACACATACAAAGGATTGGAGGTGGTCATGAGGCTCGTAAAAGCAATCATCAGTGAAAGTGTTCTCGATTTTGACGATTTTTTTTTTCAGAATGCAAAGACACGGAGTTTATTGTTTTACCGTGCCGTCATTAAGGTGGTCATAAAAAGCGAATCGAGTTCAAAAACCCCCGGGGTTTTAACATTCACATACATTTATTCGATACCTATGTATATTATTATGATTTCGTTGTGTGCTTAAATTAATTTTTAATTAGAGCTTCATTACATGCAAAAGAAAATGCCGCTTGCAGGATGTTCGAAAATCGATCGAAGCCTTAATTGATTTTTGATGTTGAAATACATCAATTCGAATTAAGCACGTAGTTAAAATTTAAAGGAAATTTATAGTTCATTAATATTATTTAAGAGCTACTTATTAATTATCTTTACATTGCTAAAATATGGTTATGAACGATAAATATAATTCAATATTCAATTTGAGAAGATTATCGAAAATATTTTTAAGACCCATCATGAAGTAAATCAATATCGCATTTATCTTTTGATTACAATTCGATAATTTCCAACCGGTCTCCCAATCAGACTCACTCAATCGATGGTTTCATACATCAAATCCGGAATATGAAAACTTTCAAAAAAATCTTATGAAAGCGCCGATTTTCACCACATCCAAGTTTACACAGCGCAACTCGTAAAACTAACGAGAAACAAACGAGACACCGAAGACCAACGTTGGCCAACATTGGCCCGTGGTCAACGTTGCGTCACTCAGCACGCGCTACGTTTTCGACCACCACGAATAGCAACAGCACTATGAATAATATATAATGCGATGCGAGCCTCAGCCGCGAATTTACGACCCATTGTGCCATCAGCCACCTTGACTTCAATGATTCGAGCATAGCCCGAGTGCATGGGTTTCGTTTGTGCGCCGTTTTTATTCCCCGGCGGTGTAAATTATTGCCGAAACCGGTCAACTGTGTTATCTGCGCTCTTTATCAATTCCTCCGGTCAATACGCGTGTTGTAAAAGCGTGGTGGAGAGAAATTTTACGATGTGCTCGAAAGCCGTTAATACACTTTTAATACGGCCCATATCGCCGTAAATTAGATAACGAGGAAATTTCGGAACCTCCCGGCGGCAAGGATAGGCGTGAAATTCGTCTCGGTTGACTATTGAGTTTGAGTTTTATCGATTTTTGTTGGGAAGAGATCTTGTTCGTAGGTGCGGTTTTCGCTATTTTGTATTCGAAGTGTTCATTTGTATGTGATTTTGATATGTTTAGGTTGTGATTGTTTTCTCACGCGTGAATCCTATTATAAAATAAAGTAATAGTTTTTTAAATATCTTAAAAATAATCGTATTGAAATTTTGAAGATAATCGAATTGAGATTTTGTGTTCTCAAAGTGGTTGGTTCCGACGTTTTCAAAATCCCTACCAATTTTCAAGAAGTTGATAACTGTCAAGAACACTAAATAAATATAATTTTTGAAACTGAATGTTAAAATAATTAACGTATTGATGTTTTAAAAATATATATGAACCATCTAAGAAAATTGATTATGTAATTTGACGATTTCCAAAATACGAAACTTCTCCATCAAATTGTATTTCCTCTTGCCTTTTAAAGAGTACTACAAAAAAATAGGAAATTTCTAGTAAATTAATCGACATATCCATAAACCTTAAAGCACAAACTTTAGAGAGAGCTTTAAAAAGCTTTAACTTTCGCGACAAAAAGTTAACTAATAAGCTGGATACCAACACTATTGGACAAAACTATGGACCCATATTTATGTTTACAAGGAACTTTACATTTAACTTATAGATAAATCATCTGGAAACTACACATGAAAACACCATTTGTAAAAAGATCCGCGGTTTACATATACGTATGTACGAGTATGTTATATATGTATGTAGAATACGCATATACACTATGTGTGTATACTCTTGCCCTTGCCATATATTGACATGGTAAGGGCGAGAGTGAAAGTAATCCTTTACATAATAACAAAAAAATATGTAGCTCCTTCGATCGTAAAATCCATTAATGTACGATTTCACGTGAATTGTTACCTTAACGATATGTTTGTTAATTTTGTGCCGGTTGTTATGCGCTCAAAACGGCAGACGGAAAAGTCGAGCGATATTACGCATTGTGTGCCATTGAATTATTAATTAATACTCTGAAACGACACTTAATAAATCTCATTGACGGAACGGATAACGTGTATTCTTGAATCGACTTATTTTTCCCGATATCAATTAGTCATTTTATCTATTCGAATTGCTGATTGATTGTTGGTGTAATTAATTTGAATCGTAACTCTGTTAATGAATATCAAAATGCTGTCCTATTTAAGTTCACAATCTCAATATACAGCATGTATAGGTATAATTTTCACTATAGGACGAGTTATTTCTATCATTTTGAGCAATAAAATAAAGAAAAGAATCCTAAAAACCTGATTTTAGAAACTAACAATTATCAAATTATTCAAATTAATATTACTCATTCATTTACTGATCACACCACAAGTCGCTTAACTTTGATGATCACTAAAAACTAAAGCCTTTAATATGAGTAAATCGTTCAGTAATATTTATGTATAATGAAAATAAACTCACATGTAAGAATACTAAGTAGTGATAACTTAAATTTTCTTCACCGAGAAAATTATCACTTTGTAAATCAAATATACTGGAAAAAAACACTAAACAAGGAACTCACAAAGAATTTTCCGTGAAAATTTATACATGTGTCGACATTATATATCAAATTTACTGTCGAAACTGTCAAATTCAACACCGCTAACGCGTTCGACGAAACAGTAAAAAAAACCATATCGCCAGCCAATTTGCATTGTAAAAACAAACCTGAATGACAATATTATACAAATTGCCGTCTAATAAACACACGGATTCGATTATTTTAATGGATACGCCCTCCGAGTGTACCACTATAATAATCCGCTATCATATCCGCTTACATTATTATACACTGTGTAATAAACGCACATTGTGACTTACTAATTATCGTTATCTTACCGTTAATCAGATCTCCTTGTTTGAATAGCCGATTTTTGTTAATTGATTTATTCGCAGATACGTTCATGTGTAATTGATTTCTTAAAATCGATAACGTTCCCAAAATGATTATAATAAATCTTAGAACGCGGATGTAGTTGTGAGTTTCGCTGAAAATTTTATGTCTCCATTTTCTTCCATATGTGAAAACCTCTTGAAGATAAAGCGGAAAACAGTCGGAAGCTCGACGGGGTTTCTCAATCTTGTTTGAAATCGTTTTAGGGCAACTTTAGTTTCAATTTTGTGTAGTAATTCGTAATAGTTTGGATATTAATTACAACATGGTCGACACAATAAAGCAGTGGGTGGTACGAAGCAAGACAATGAGTAGCGCAATATGGACTTAAGTAGCACATTACCTTCCCGCTCGTATATTATCCTAGAAAACGTTCCAAATATATTGGCAGCTTAAATTCATTTGATTCCTATGAAAAAATTGAAATTTTATTATTTTTCAGAAATAATTTTAAAATAAAAATAATTTTGATTTTGCTTAATAGTGATTAAACAGTGTTTATTGAACTATTAAATAAAACTTCTTCATTGAATCTTATCACAAAATTGTGAACGCACTACTAGCGACCGTAGCATCAATACGAAAGTAGAACAACTGTACTGAGTTATGGGCACACTTTTGTGCTGAAGCTATTTACTAGATATATTGCGCAATATACTTTTATAAATTAAAGCACCAATAAAACCTTGTGTTCTCTTAATACCAAGTACGTAATTATTTTTATTGAATTTAGTATCAGACGCGCGTATTTGTTATAACAACAGGATTTTCCGGGCCAGATTTATTCGGACCACCCGTTGGAGTTTTAACAACCGTAATCGAGCTCGTTGCACAAATTAATATTTTCATATCGATACGTTGTGACATTGGATTATTCTAGGAAAAATCTGGTCACGATCTGCCTAGAATCAGTTGCTAAATTTCTTCGCAACTGATTCAATGTCGCTATATTTGTATATAATTTAAGCCAAGTTTCAACAATACGTTTGTGCACTTAATTTTGCTTAACATCTGATTTCCGTTTTCTAACAAAGCATAAAGCTTTTCTCACCTTTGACACGATTTCGAATACACAAAGAAAACACCAGCATTCGTTCAATGATGTATTAACCACGTTAACTTTATTACCAAAGCTCTGAAAGATAACTTTATAATGGCTTCGTAACAAATAGCCTGGACGGATTTATTTGCTTTGTGCGCACGTGAATTCAATTCCTTTCATCGATTGCATTATGTAAAGTCAACAATGTATATGTGAAAATAATTTTGAAATGTCACAGATTCATTCCAGCCGAATTAATTACTTATATTTTTGAGTCTATAATGGTTTTGTCGAAAAAAATTACTTCTAATCGTTTTGTTTTCACGGAACGTTATTACTTTCTTTTATTGAAGTGCCTCCGATAAGTAATGATGATATCGCGTGTCCAGAACATCTAGAGCTGATGCTCCCATCTGTCGATAGGGCTATTCATCATCGTCTCCATCATCATCATCATCATCATTATGAAGCCTAAGTCTTCAGAAGCGAACGACCAAATATGTATACGTAAGATTTTCCTAATAAAGATATTAACTGGTTGTTGGTTTTTTATAACAAATTCTTCGGGTTAAAATGAAATTTATATTGCAATTGCAACGATGATTTATTGTATTTACGAAGTAAATTTACATGAAGTTCATCTAATACGATGCATCAATTGAGAAAAAAAATTGTAAGGTTAGTTGAGATAATATTGTCAATGAAGATCGTTCGTATTTTGTCAATATTTTCGTAATAAAACTATAATATTGTATATTGTAAACATTACTGACATACATATAATTTTTCTGACATAAGTACTGAAGAAAATTTCGTTCATGCCTATATAGTGGAAAAGTTAAATTTTGTTTGAATTTTATTATAGTTGCTTAATTGAAGTAAGATCGTCATATCATAAAAAAATGTGATAATCCGATATACGAACTAAATAAATTTAGTACTAAAAATATATACGTTGTTTATCTTTTTCTAATTTAAATATTATTTTCAATTTTCAGATTGGTTTTTATATATTTTTACTAGCAAATTAGTTTATCATTCATATATAATATTAAAACACTATGATACGAATATGAGAAGTAACTCCGTACCAAACAAAAAGATTAAAAGTGTTCATTTATAACAGTTTTTCGAAAGTATGACTATCAATAAAACTATAGAAAGTAAGAAAAAAATCAATTTCAAAACTTGATTTTCTATCCAGCACTGTATTGATCCATCTTGTGCAGTATCCAACTGAAGTTATTATCGAAGTTATGAAACCACATTCGCTTTTTATTGGCGGCCATTAGATGAGGAATACTCGTGGGTGGTTCAATGGAAGCGATCGTCCAATTATGAAAAAATTGAGTCCGTTTGACCCGCAATCGGCCATCTTCCGCAATTCGGACCGACCTTAGTTAGTACTTTCTTGGCTTTGAGATGAATAGACCGCGGATCGAGTGGGCTTTATTGCTTGGCACTCACATTGTGTCTTGTATTATAATATTGTTATTATCGAGTAATCTTCGCCTCGTGACCGACATAGCTCACAATGTGAAGACGCCAATCTGGTATCATTAGTTGAAGATCGATTGTTTCAACACGCATCATCGGTAGGTGGGCGAGTTGCCTTTAGTGACTTATTAGTTTTATGTAATGTGATCATTGAAAATTGTGAATTTATATTGAAAATTTACAAACGCGTTTTCAAAAATATAGGTTTTATTTTGTTTGTACAATATGATCATCAATTATCATCTGATATGTGCTTTGTTTCATGTAACAAATATCTTTCAAATACAATTTACGAAAATCTTCCGCTTCCTTGACCGATCAATGAAGATATAAATGTCAAATGACAATGAACAATGACCAAAAGTCAATCAATACCCATCAAAATTCATAGAAGACTCACTGAAGAAAAACCTCGCGTATGAACAACAAAATTTTCGCCTTGTTCCAAATTGAATCATCGGTGATAATGAACTCTACTGAACACGTAATTTCTTTAATGAACACATATGAGGAAATATTTTGATTGTTATTGTATCTGTTGGCAGAACACAGAATGAACCGAAATGAAAAAATCAAATAGAATAAAATTAAACGAAAATAAATCGGTAATAAAAAACAGATAGCCATTGACTGACACATCAATCCGAATTTGACACGTTAAAAGCTTCTGACGCGGCCTTAAAAAATTGATTGGATAATTGCCGAGCTATTAACTGGCTGGTCTTGCAAGAGCTTCTCGCAAATGCGAAGCCTTCGAATGACGCGAAACAAATTTAATTATCATCGAGCCAAACATGGAATTTAAATGCTCAAATCGTTATCGACCGATCATCGTTACAACTTTAAAAGCTCAAAAATATTATTTGGAATGGTCTTCATATTTGCATGAAATTAAACAATAGTTGCATATGTTATTTTTTTTATTATTTTACTATATTCATAAAAATCAAATGTCTTGTGTATGTGTATGTGATTAATTGTGAACTGTTTTGAACATTATATTGACGAAAAATTAAAATAATAATGATACATAATGTCTTTTCGCACACGTATCTCTTTTTTTTCAACAGTAAATAAATGATGCTTATATGCTATTTTTAAATTTACTAGAATTTGAAAATTGCATTTATATAATTATTTTATCTTAGAAGTAATTCAATTATTATATCTTATTTTATTGATATGATTTTGCAGATAAAGAATCACTTAACTACAGTTCACCATGTGATTTTCTCTAGTGAGAAAACATTCACATTTTTAATTTCAAAGAAATAAAAATAAATGTATTAATATTGTCATAATGAAAATGGTAATATAATCAAAATTAAATTTATTATTGTAATGAACAAGTCAATTAATAATGAATGTACTTAATATTTGTCAAAATGCATATTAAAAAATACGTAAAAATGTTTTCAACATAAAAGCTCAAAATATTTGATAAGTATTCTGGATAAGTTTCAATGTAAAAATTCGCAAAAAAATTGAATATATTGAAAATTTTTGATAGGAAACTTTATGTTACTTCAATGTGTTTGCACTAAAAACTACATTACAAAAAGAGAAAAAGTTTCAGTGAAATAATGCATTTAAAAAAAATTCAAATATCGTGAATGGATATGTTTTCTACATTAATTTCAAAAAAGGTGAAATTTGAAATTATACATATAACTTTTTTTATTTAACCCTAAAACATTATACTTTGTACATAAAAATGTAATAATATCTACAAAAAATTCTTAACCTTTGTGACAAATCTACATTATAATTGCCTATGTAAATAATCATACATATTGAAATGCAATCAAAGCAGAATTCAAAAATTTTTATCATAGCAACAATACATCAGTGGGAAATATAAATTCAAAAAATACACCTAAAAGATTTTTCTATTTTATATGTACAATATTTGCATAGACTGACTCTTAAATTTATAAAAACTTTAAAATTCAAACTCATATTGAGAATTTCGTAAGAAACAAAAAAAAAAGAAAACATAAATGATTTTTCCTAACTTTGGTTATAATGACTATCACGAAAACAATATCCATCTAATGGGCAGCAATTGAGAAAATTTTACAAACTAGAAATATGTATTTGAAAATTCGATACACACATAAGTTAACATTAAAAATCAACAATCACCTTGATATTTTAAATATTAAGTACGAATGACCATTTTACATAAGTTTCATCAACATTACATTATATAATCAAGATAATATACATTAAGATCGTTTGGTTGCTCCTATTGAACGTTGCATAGGTCGTGCACACAAGATTTATCAATTATGATTTAGGAACTTCAATACTTAAAATTTATAATTAAATTTACATATGAGAAACGTGATTTGTAAACTGTGTAATAACTTTTCATTTCAGTTCAATAGTTCAATATTTTTTCCGCTAAGTAGAAACTTCAATCACCGCTTCGTTATTATTCAGCATTTCTTCTTTTTCTTGTTTGATCTTGATGCCTTCATAACGATTTAAAGAGCCCCTCCCAATAACGTCAGCATTTAAATCTTCACTAGCATAACTTTCAGAATCTTCATCATGCTCTTTCTGAGATAAATCAGGCGTCGGGTGTAGATTATACAAATGAAGAGGAATCGCTGAAGACAGATAAGGATCCTGACCACCATATGTAACTTTACCCATGAAAGAACGAATTTCGTCAAAGCAAGCGTCTTCCCTTTCTGTTTCATTCGAGCTTCCTGGTGAATCAGCAATGGGACCGACTCCAGACTCGTCTGCCTCGTGTTTCTTCAAATGCCGGTCTAGGTTGGTCTGTTGACCGAAGCATCTGTCACACAGAGTACACTTGAATGGTTTTTCTTTGTTGTGAATGTTTCTCACGTGACGTTGTAGATTGCTCGATATCGAAAACGATCGTTCGCAATACTTACACTTGTATGGTTGCTCACCTGTATGTGTCCTTAGATGCCTTGTCAGGTTGGCACTCCTCGGGAACACTTTTCCGCAAAATTTGCAAGCATAACGATCTTTCAATTTTCCTCCATGATTGGCACCCATCAAGACATCTTGAAACTTGCTTGAACCAAAGTTAGGCAAAGGAGCTCGAAGTAAATCGAAATTAGCCCTACTGCCTCCATTTGCTCCTAGAAGTGGCTCTAAAAAAGGAAAGGCTCTCGGAGGGCCGAATGGAGATGGAGGAGGGCCTAAAAGTCTCCCTCCTGGACCACTAAACCCTGTGAATCCTCCTGGTCTGTACATGGCTTCGAGAAACATGGGATGTATTGGTCTTGGGTATGCCATTGGTGGATTTGCATTAATCTTTTCCAATAAAGTCGATTTGGGGGATGCGCTTGATTTTACTTCTTCAACATCTATATCCAAAGTTTCATTTTCAATACTTTTTGAATCGTCTATATCATCTTTATCATTTCTCAATAATTCAGGAGTAGTGAGGCGACGCGATTTTGATGCTATGTCTTGTGCTTCTTCTTCGTCTTCGTATTTTTCGGAACTTTGGCTCCTACGCCTTTTTCTATCCATTCTCAAATCCAATGGCTGTTCTCCATTAGATTCTTCTTTCTTGTTAGTATCTCCCTGTTTCATTGAATCTGAGTCATTCACCGTTTTAGAACTCTTAGATAAATCTTTTGGAGTTGATACATAATCAACACTATTCTCAGATGAATTAGCATCTCCATTAGGATTTTTGTATTCTTTCACACTCAAATGAGACGAGATTGAATCTCTGGGATTATTAAAAATTCCACTTGACGAATTACGAAGAGTTGGTCTCGCAGGCGAAGGGCGCAATTGGGAACTCGCTTCTTCGGCAGTTGGAGGTGAAACTTTATTCATTAACGACTGTTGTCTAGGTGGAGTAAATCTATCCCTAGATTGAGTCAATTTTTCTAATTGACTGCGCAAACTACGTTCATTCATTAAATCTCCACCTCCATCAGATAATCGACGTTGACTATCTAAATCTGATTTGTCGGATGCATTACCATTTTTGTGGTTGTCAAGACCGATCTGAGCTCGATCAGCATGTGGATTGAACAACAAATGATTAGTGAGAAAACCAGGAGGAGCTGACGGATGAAACAAACCAGGATATGGTCCGAAATTTGGCGGGAACGGAAACGCCAGTCCTCCAGGTGGTCTATACATTGCGAATGGATTTTGTCCTGAAGGGTTATTGACAGTCATATTAGGCAGTTGAGGCAACTGTGGCAGCTGAGGAAGCTGATGGACTTGATTCGGGAGATTTTGCGACGCAGACCCAGTCGAGTCGCAGAATCTTTTATGTTTCGTGAGAGACGTGACTGTTGAAAAAGACTGTCCACATTTGGCGCATTTGATCTGCATACGGCAATCAGCATGCATCCGCTTATGACGACACAAATTCGAGAACTGTGTGTACGACTGAAAAAAAAATATTTGTTCATCATCTTTTTTTTATAAAAACTTATACTACAAATTCATACGCATACTGTGTATAAATTCTATATAAACTCTTCCCGATCTCATTTATCATAATCTTTATATTATTCTTACAAGCTTTTTTTGTTTCAAAACAGACTTTCATAACAGACAATTAATAACCAATAAAGTTTACAGTCATACGAAATGAAGCTATTAATACATGCGCTCGCACACATTCAGAAAAACTAGTCTTATCAAAATGCGTCGTTATGAGCGATTAATTACCAACCCACCGAGTGCCGTTAAAATTTATTTTATGACGTACGATTCGAGCGGACCAATTACTCAATTAATCTACGCATACGCACGGGAGACATAGATTGGAATCGTCGAAAGCACAATTAGCAAATGACAAATGCTCGTTGCGTAAACTGGTAAAAATTTGTGACATAATGATGTGACACGCGGCGCATGCGCACCTAAAAAATCATCGACCAATAGCGCACGAGCGATGAGCAAATCGGCATATCAAACCACTCCCCCTACTTTGGACCACTCCTATTTTTATTCAAATCCACTCTCGTATGTTATTGTCAGATTTTCGATTTACCTTGAAGCACACCTCGCATTGGAACGGCTTAATGCTGGAGTGAATGTGCGTATGCTGCTTCAGGCCACTCGAAGTCGCGAACGTCTTTCCGCATTCTGGACAAGCGTGTGATCTGGCCCCGACGTGGTGGGTGCGAATGTGACGCTGAAGATTCGAAGGATCGGTGAAGACCTGAAACAGATGGTATAACGTGTCGATTAATTGTTCCCGATTGACGTTTTGGTTCATAGACGGATGTGAAATGACCCAAGCTCAGGTATAGTTTGAGGATCCACATACCTACCGTAGCG
This sequence comes from Hydropsyche tenuis, assembly GCA_009617725.1. Classification (NCBI taxonomy): domain Eukaryota; kingdom Metazoa; phylum Arthropoda; class Insecta; order Trichoptera; family Hydropsychidae; genus Hydropsyche; species Hydropsyche tenuis. The sequence goes on from VTON01000004.1 coordinate 6,039,659, forward strand.
CGGGATTCCGTAAGAAAAGACATGATTGACATAAAAAGACTATAGTATATCGGTCCTCTCTAAACGTTTATAGATTTTAGGGTTGTGTTAAATGGATTTTGGTTACCTTTGAGCAATTTTCACAGGAGTATCGCTTGAGATCTGGATGCGCTGTGATCCTGTGTCTCAATAATCCGGGTCGCGAGCAGTAAGCTCTTGGACAAACTTCGCAACGATGTTGGGCTGCTGGATATCTGTGAGCTGTCACCAAGTGGTCGTCCAATCTGAAATGTTGATTTGATATTATGAATAATTGTGTCCGTTTGAGCCGGAAATCCGGCCGAATAGAAAACTGATCCTCCCAAGCAAAAAGAAATCACACTAGACTGTTTGCCATGTTATATTTACTTTTAACATCGATGATATTAATCATACAACAGAGTCGATGTCGATTACATTAAAACATTTTGAAAAAAAAACATTAACATATTACTAAAATGATACAAAACAAAATTAAACATCGAACTTCTATACCTGAAAATTTTATAACTAGATTTTGAAAACATTCGTTCGATCTATAATCAAATTCGATGATAGAAACGCATTACCATAATTCATTTCTTGTACTATTTTTCTGTTGTCTACTGAAACACGTATATATAAATCTTCAAACGAAAACTAATAGGCACGTTCCACAAGTATGCTAATTGTATTCGATCTTGATGTACTGAGACGATTCGATAATATGTCCCAAGTAAAATGGACTGGTCAAATCTTCATGAATATTCATTAAAAAGTGAAATCTCACAAAACAGATCACACACTGACATCACCAAAAAAAAAAACTGGATCGATATATACGTATTTGGCGACTAGCCGATATACACAGAATAATATAATGCGTAATGTAAATTCATAAGTTGCAGACGCCAAAAAAAACTTGACCGATGGCTGAACACCATAACTTTTTTTTTTGCATCCGCCATAATGAGTTGAGTAAAGGGAAGGTGGTTTTTCTCAGTTCAATTGGGCAATTATTTGGATGTCCAAGCTATCGAATATGTACGTGAGAGTAATTGCTCTTAATACGCTAGGAACTTATAAAATAAAACGAACGCGAATTTACAAGTTGGAAAATCCGTATGACAACTCGTGCATTTTTATTATATTTGCTCTTATAAGTTCATTTCGTATTTTTGTTGATTGTAAGTTGAATACTGAATTTAAGTTTTTTTTCGATAAAGGAAGTATGAACTATCGTAGTTATAATGATTAAACTAAAACCAGCCAGAGACCAATCATGTATGATTAACTAGATCCCTATAATTACGCTGAAAATTAAAATTAAAATATAATTTCACAAGATCTGGCAACCATTTTATTAATGTCAATTTGAATCTGCAAAGTCCCTCCCCGAAATCAGATTGATGAACCGTTTCTCTTAATGAGCCCAGGTCTCAAGATCGCAATCAATGCAATCGATCAATGATGGTTCGATGTTATTTGAAGGGTTTTACCATCCAAACCCAAATATTTATCTATATCAGAATGCTTTTATGCATTTAAATCTATCTAATCAATGAATTATGTCGAAATTATGCTCGGAAGCACTTTTCTTACCGGTTTTTCGGTGGTGCGTTTGCTCTGACGCAATAATGTCTTTAGACAGTGATCGATGAGCGGTGTTAATTTCTTTCATCAATTATTGTCCAAGAGTTCATTAGTTGTTGTTTTCTTTTTAATTAATTAATGAAAACCCTCGTCGCTCATCAAACACAAAAACAGAAGCGTTTAAATTTCTCCAATTGGATACTTTATTATCAAATCACCAATAGAAAGTCACGCATTATACAAAAGTTCATAGTTAATTAACGGCTGGAATGGAGTGCAAATTTTTGTTAGCAATCGAAAACAATATTTCTCAACGTATTTTTTATCTAATGGGTGTGTTTTGAGACGTATTACAAAATCCTAGTATGTAATTACACATCACATATATCAAATCAGTTTGATATCGACGTCAAACGAGTCAACGCTAGGCGTTGCTTGACAAGTAATCGTATGAAAGATATAATCACATGACATATCCAAATGAATCTTTCATGATGTGAAGGAAATATTTTGCTTAGAAAGTATTTTTATATTACTGAATAATACAGGATAATACTGATATCAGATATTTCACAAATAATCGTGATTATCCCTCGCAAAAATACCTTTATACGTAGGGTGACCATACGTCCCATTTTCACCGGGAAAGTCCGTTTTCTTCGCGTCTTGCGTTCGTCCCGTCGTTTTCGTAAAATAGTTTGATTTATCCCGTTTTGCCGGTTCACATATTTTGATGGACATAAGATGACTGAATTTTTATTATATTTATCAAAATTATATTTTTTAATCCGTTTTTCTTGGATCTTTTTTTCTCAATAATTTAATCTAAGTCGTATTTTTATGTTTTGATTTGTATTATTGCTAGATTTTTTCGATTTTTTAAAGAATCGCTCAAAAATTCAACCGAAATAATTAATATTTTCAAAAATGTCATTTGTAGATAGCCTACATTTTTTTAAAACCGAAAAACGCATTATATTTTTCACTACTAATATCGTGTAAGTGTAATTAAAAAAATTCACCGTTTTTTGCTAAAAACTTTTCCAAAGATAAAAGTTATAGATAAAGACATGATGCAAAAAGTGCGAAACTCGGACGCTGTTTTTTTTCATAAAAACTAAAAGTAAAATAAATATTCAAAACATTTTTGAATTAAGCATTATTTCGTCAATAGAAAATAATAAAAGAATGAAAAAATTCAATTAACTGAAACGAAAAATATAGCACGAAAATAAAAGATGGATTTTTCTGTAAGTTCTATTCTTATTAGAAAAAAATCGTTAAATATTTTTTGTCACTTCTGATTGTGGTTATTTCTCTAAATATATTTAAAATGATATTATCTATAGTTTCAAAGTTATTTTGAGTAATAAATTCGTTAATAAATGTATGATATTGGAAAAAATATGGGTGAGAAAATAAATTTCATCGGTAGTGTACTTCCTTAACAATATTAATTGAGGAAAAATTTTTGAACCTACAACACTTTTTTTAATATAGGGGGGGGGCATTTCTTTGGGGAGCGTCCCGTTTTGGGTCCTGGGAAATATGGTCACCCTATTTATACGGCATAAAAATTTGAGAACATTCATTTTTTTTTTAATTCAAATGAAAATTAATTTTCTGTTATGTTATGTTAAAATAACAACCTACTATATATGTTTTTATTTTACCGTATTGAACAGAATTTTATTATAGGAACACGTAACACCGAGATGGTGTCATCCGTTCGATATTCCGGATGTCATCAGGATTTCATCCCGATTTTCATACGTTTACATATTTTAGCATGCCGTCAGCGGTATGCGAGAGATAGGCAATTATTCTAATCATTCCGGACGGCATTTTCAATAATTTATTCGCGGTCGTCTTGAGATTTATCTGTTGGCGGAATCGAGTCCGGAGCGTATCTTGTTAAAGTGCGGTTGCATCACCGACGTCCGTTGGCTACCGACTTTGCATATCGAGCGGTTTTCTTTCTTGAACTTCTGCTATCCGTCTGATAAATTAAATTGGATTTATTAATTTACAGCATACAGAAATGGCTACCGTACAAGTCTATGATGTTCGATTTTAGAAAAACCAATTAAAAGATTGAAAAAAGTGGATCGCACAGATTTAGGAAATAAATAGAAAAATTATCGAACATTAAATCTTCCATGTATTCTTTATCTAGATTAAAATCAAAAATTTAATTTTCTGTACGATACAAAATCGTTTTATTCGATATACTGAACATTCTATCCAACTTTCTGCAAGGAAAAAATTAAGCAGTTGATCACCTCAATTTCGTGATTTATAAAGACGACTCTTCGAAAGCCGACAATTTTGTCGTTGTGTAAGCGAAAATGATTTACGGCGCGAAAATTCGTGTGTAAATTGATTGCAGAGCACAGATAAAAAGTCCAGTGCGGAATTCGGTTTCTCGACAGAGAAGCAGCAACATGGGTCTCGAGGGGTCACCATATATATCAAGTGGTAGTCTGAGAATCTTTTTAATTAAACTAAAAAAAAAAGATCGGAACCGTGTAACTTACATTTAAAAAATATACGTTATGAAATCGAAAGAAAAGGCAACGCCAGGTGTTGTCATGAAAGAAACTTGTACGAAATTGAACATAATCCAGATTTAATTCAAAATTTATTCCGAAATTTTAACAAGAAAGCTACCGGAACACCTGACATAAACGTCATGCCATATAAATAATCATAATTAAATTTAACATAATAAATTTACAAGAGATAAAGAGATTTTTGAAACGAGTTACATTTCGGCACGTATCAGCACGACTTTATCGAATATCCAAAAAGGACATCGATCACATTCTCCAACAAGCACAGAAAAAGTGCTTTCCATCCGTGCGTGACGTTGCATCTTAACATTGCAGAGTGTTTAACACGCTCATACGTTTTTTACAATTGTGTGAACACAGAAGTGCGAACACATCGTCAATCAAGCGATATGCGCGAATCGAAGGCTCGGGACAGATTTCTGTTCGTATTCATATTCAAATTTATCCTTTTTTTCTGCTCGTGTGCGTGTAAGGCATCGGCGAACGAAACAGGTTGGACTGGTAAAAACGACAAACGAGAAAAAGACAGACACTTCCGATCCGGTACGTACAAACTGGAGCGTCCTTACGCAACAGTACCGTTGTATCGTTTATTGTGACAGGGATGAATGGTACTTTCTTTTCCATAAATATATATATACTCGTATATTTTTATGTTATAATATTCAGCCATTTAAAAAATTATTTTCAAAACTGAAATTAAATACGTTATAAATTTTAATAAATTGTTTTGGATATGTATGATTGCACTCCTATCTTTTTTCAAAAATTAAAACTAGATAATAATTAATAAATAATAAACTTGTTAAAAATATATAATGTATGATGCAAAACAGGAACGTCAAACAGCGACATTAATTAAACATAATTGACTTCAATACAATAATTCACATTTTACTGTCGTATATCCGTTTGATTATGCAAATGTGCGTCTTAATGTATCTTTCGTCGAATAATACTAAACCTGACACGCTTACATACATTATGCCGATCATTAGCATACATCAACGCTGCGCCGAAAATATTTATAAAATAAAATTTATAATGTTACCACCGAGAAAAATTCATTTATTTCGAATCGAGCAGAATCATTATGGCGCGACCCTGACGGAATTGCTCCAGTATGCATTTATGTAGATTAGCGATATACATACGTCAATATACAGAGAAAAACGGATGTCTCTTTGGAAAGTGATAAAAGATTTATATTCTCGTCTAATGACACAGCACCGATCGAATATCGAAACGATCGAAATAACTCCTCGGATCTTTCGTATAACGAATTGATACACAGAAATGGCACAATCGCAGTATTCACTGCCGCATTATTTTAACGAAAAAAAAATATCGATTTCAACGAGTGATAATCATTCAATATCTCAAGAAGTCATTACGAGTATGGATTATTATCATTTTTTTTTCTTTTTAGCAATTAATAATCCATTTGCACGTCTACCACAATGCGGAGCGAAACGGTAGTGATTATATTAAGCGTTCGCATAAATGCCGCAACTTCCATGAATTTGCAGCTCATTTGAATATCAACATATCATCGATTCGTCTAACAAACATATCTTAACTCAACTATTCAATTTAAGAAGAAAATGCAACCGATATCGTATCATAACCAGGATTGAATACCTACCAATACCAATCAATCAAAAATTGCATATTGCATATTTACCCAATATCCGTTTCGTTACGATCGAAAATGCAATACGAATCATTTATAATATTTATTCATACAAATTTGATCGATGTATCGATCATAATACAACTTTTCTACGAATCCGTTATTTTTTCTCCGAAATTTGAAATCGTACAAGTCAGACACTCAATCCACTGGTCTACCGAGCATCCATTAACCGGTCGAGTTTAGCAGAGGTGATCAATATTCAAAGCGCGCTCTTAGAAATGACTACCAAAATAAGCTTCCGTGTGTGCCCACGCCGAGCCCGCAAGTACACCTCTCACCGCTTCGTATCGGAATTTTTCAAACGGATTCGGACCATCTTTGAAACACCGATGGGCACACCCACCGCTTGTTGTACGCCAACAAAGAATATATATGTATCGATCGTAATTATTTATCGGCGTGGCTTTTTTCAGTGGTTCGCGGTAGGAAATTAACATTTTCGCTGACGGGCGCCGTACTGGTGCGGCCCGAATATTACCCTCCCACTGTGTTCTCTTCGTATACATCGTGTCGTCTATTAATATTCAAATGTGCTGGAAATATGAGTCCGATGCTTTTAGCATGCGAACAATAAAGATATTGTGGTAATTAAGCGGGCTGGACCAGAATCGATCCGGCGGTAAATCAAAATGTTAAATTAATAGTGCACACGTTGAACGTATCGAACGATCGTTTTGTGCGAGCTTAAATCAAAATAATTAACTTTCTTGAAAGAAATTAATTTTGCGTGTTCAATGCGTATGAAATAATGCATTCGTCTCAAGGTAAGTAAATACAATAAATTTCTTTCGTGAATATTAATGTTCTGATCCTAAAACTTATTTGAAAAAAAACGGCATTGATACAAATAGTTTACATGTTCGAAATAAATCAATTTTGGATATGTATGATTTATACAAAACGCTCATTGGCAAGGAACATTATTTTTAAAATGTATATGCCAATGAGTTACGACCTCGCATTATTTTAATTAGTTTAAAAACTAGAAATATCAAAACGTATTCGTTTCAACGGACCATAAAAATGTAACATTATGCTCGTCCACAGTTCGATTTGTTTCCCGTCCATCCGCTTCCATATACGACCAGCCACAATGGAAAAACTTACAAATTGATCGCTGGTAAAGCTAAATGAAAGAAAAAAATACGTATAATGAAACCACGCATCAGAGTGGCGACCCCGACTCATCGACGATTTTCCGATGGAAAATAGCTAAAGGGAAAAATCACAGGTGCCACTAATGTTGAAACAAACATTAGTTATGAACGCGAGCTGTATCGTTTCCAGTGATTTTCAACATATCAACACATGAAATCAGAATTCTAATAATATTCAATATCAACCATTATGTATGAATATAGTCAGCGGTTTTTTGAATGCATTAATGATCGTTTTCGTTTAAGTTTAGCAACATATGATGTGGTCAGTATAAAGATCATTTAGTGACAACACATAACTTACACTATTTGTATTTAAAAGATAAAAAATGTCTATGTTTCAAATTATATCGGAAAAATTACTCTGTATTCGACGTTATATAAACTGCATATGATAATTATGATGTATTATAAATTATATTCTCAAACGAGTTTCACAAATTTTCGAACTGATCAAATGATTATATTTGAAAACGACACAAATTTCAATATGGTATTTTTCGACAAATAGAAAAACACTCGTCGCCCCTTCACTTATCGATGACCCTAAAGCGCTAGGGCACTTATCCATAATTTCAGGCTTCGGGTGGCGACTAACACCGAATCGACAATTTACGCGAAACAAAACAGATTATCGACGATGGCTCTCAATATTAAACCATCTAACCGTGGAACTCATTAAAAATCGCATCTACGAATCGGTCATTATCACGCCATAATTCCTATTGCCGATGGAACTATAGCAAACGATTCTCCGTTCGAAATGTGAAAATCAAGTGCGTGACGGATGCGATTTGAATTTGTTAGAAAATCGACTACCGTTTTATGCGCTTCCAGATTTTATGCGTTGCCATTTGAATTTTTGAAGCAGGTTCGATTTCAATGGGTGTTTTGTTCTTTGTGCAAGTGCATAATGCGGATCCAAATGAAGGAAATGTGCTTATTTTCTTTAGTCGTAAAAATATTTCGAATTCAAGCCGATATTAAAAAGGTAACGCGAGGCCGCTTCCTCTTTTAGTTTTTTCTAATGTTACTCTAATTGTTTGGCTGTGTACAAAAAGTAGTTTAACCTTTGGTAGGTTGTTATCAAATCATTAACCAAAACCTACTCTCGATTTTGATTTAACCGACCTCGTTAAAACAACACATGAAATACTTTTTTCGATCGATAAAAAGTGAATCAATCTGCGTACCAAATCCATCGAACGCATTACACATTATAATAACAGCACGATGATTGTACAATCTGACAGACATCGCAACATTGTGCAAAAAAATTTAAATATCAATCATTTGAAGTTTCCAACTTGAGTTACTTGTATTTTTGATCATTGTCTTAAAAAGTACATGTATTCGATATTGTAAAAAAAATGTGTAGATAAAAACTATAACTTTTAATCAAATGAAACTAAATCAATTTTGCCTTTTGATATTCGATTACAAAACATCATAGATCATTTTAGGCGTGTTTAATGTAAATTAACAAAACTATAAATCATTTGTATCGATAATAGAAATGATCTGATTTGTAGACAATAATGAACTTTTCTGCGAACTGTTTGGGTCAAGGATGCTTTAGTGAAATTTCAGTAATGAAATTACCATAGACACATTCTTACATGAACATGATGCAACTTTCGCAGCGTGCACTCATTTTTTTCAGATTAAACTTGATACGATTTTGATATATTGTATTCGGTTCAAGTTAAGTAGCGCTGTGTCGAACAATATCTTGGTATGTAAATCATACCAGTCAAAAATTTGGCCCACTAATATTTATCTTAAATGTTTAATGTAGCGTGTTAGTATATCACTGCAATATATTTAAAAATATTTATTTGATTCATATGAATAGATGATAGCGTAATAATATTGTTTTGAGATTTCTAACACTGATTATTTCGGTACACGATCGTGTCGCATTTCCATTTATAATAATAGGGATGTTTTTCTCGATAATTGTTGGTTTTGTTTTGATTTCGTGACGATCAATTTAAATAAAAAATACAGTTCTAAATGAAAGCGATCAATCAGATATTAAAAATTAATAATGCCTACGGTAACATTGAATATCATTAACACAAGAATTGAATTTTCGGAAATGTATCAATATGTACGTATGTATGTAGTATGTGTTATTTTTTACTTTTTTCAGAAAAGTGATAAACAAAATTACAAATTGAGAAAAGAAAAATTTGTAGTAATACAAAAAATCGCACGCACTTTTTACTTTAACTTTGTAAAATATTTGTATTGTAAATATCAATCGATAAATATAAAATGCAATTTATATTAAACAATCCTTAAGCGCTTACATAAAATTATATTTAATGCAATAAATAAAATTCTATGAAATGATCGCACGTATAACTGAAAATATGGTATGAAAACAAAGTAAACAAAATTTAATAAACCATATTGCCACTTTTCCCACAACATATGTTAGATACAAAACACAACACGGACTCGTATTTTGCATCGACATATTAAAAAAGCCTCGACAAGTTCGTGCCGTCCGATGAAGTGTCCATCGCATGTTCATCAAATCAGAGTGTCCATCGTCGTTCGAAAGCACAGAACGGCACATACATATATGTGTATTTTAATAATAAATGCGAAAGGTCCACATTTTTATCCTTATCGCATGGAATGCACCCGTTTGTATCGCACACATCATCTCCATCCACCACTCGAATATTCAACTGATTGCCGACGGGGAGCGATGTTAAATGCGTTGTTGGACTCATTTTTGTATGACGTTCAGTTTTTTATATTTTTTTTATGCATGGTAAGGTCGTTAGGATTTGTAGGTAATTAAAGTTGGTATTTACCCATCTAAGTCCTGGAAAAGGAGGTCGCAAACGGCGCAACGAAGCTCGCCGTTTTCTTCAGGTTCGTCTTCTTCGCGATCGTCTTCGACGGTGCCGCTGTGTTGAGATCCTGAAATTGATAAAAAAATATTACATACATTATTAGGTGTTTAAATTGATTCATTACATGATGTGTTGTATAATAAAAAAAAACAATCGATAATATAAAGTTCAGAAGAAAAAATTGTAAGGTAAATAAGGAAGGTATTTTGTATTCATAAAAATTATAATACTAAATTTATTATTTTTCAATATAAAAAAAAGATAAATAATAAATTTCTGAAAATTAAAATAAAAAAATTTAAATACACATATAAAGCTTAATTGTATAAAAACAAAATTAATCTTTACTATATAAAAATATTAATTCTATTTTACTATTATAAAAAGAAATGTTTGAAACTTGATCATGACTCACAATTAATTGAATTAAAATTACATGAAATGCAAAATCGTCCCGAAAACACATAAATCGTGTACGACACACGAATCAGTCACACGCTAGAATCAATTACAGAATCGATAAGCACCTTAAGCGAAGCTCACCTGAGAAATCACTTCCTTATTGTGAAAACGGAAAACATTCAAACGAACCGCTTCCGAGTGGCCGTAGCGGCCGGAGGGCAGGACACAACTTTAATGCGCCATAAAGTGGAGTGATACTGAAGAACAAAAGCCGTGTCAAATTGACATTAACCCCCCTACCTGCCGTTATTATACACCGGGTAGGTTTTTCAGGGGTGCTGAATACATGGACAGGTGAACTGACCGTGCGTAATGCGCGGCTCGGGGTGAGTGAGGTCCGCTTTGAAAAGTTGCCGCGAATGTCAACTAATTATTCGGGTTTTCTTTTCAATTGTTCATTTTTTTCTTAGAGAAGGGCTTTGTTTCTGTGTGCGCAGTGTTTTTTTACGTAACTTGTTTACCAATTAGCCTTTTTTTTCAGCACCGCATTGAGCATGTGCAAGGGGCGCATAATTAAATAAAGCGCTGTGACATTGTTGCGAAAAAATAATATCAATGACGCGCTAATTAATGTTGTCAATGTTCAAATTATAATGAGTTTATTAAATAGTAATTTAGAAATGGAAATACAATTTTTTATATATTATATTATTAAAATATCATAATTTGAGTATTTAAAAAATTTTCATTTAACTCAATCGACGAATTTTTCTTCTACAAAATTTAAAAAAAATAGAATATTTTGATCAAAATCAAAATTTCCGAATAAATTTTGTAATCACATAACGACCATTTTCAAATAATCGCAACCATCCACCAACTGCCATATGTGTTAAACGGAATACGAAATTTTAAATGACCGGTAACGTCGCAATCAGCGACCCTTGACTAAATCAAGTCAAACACACATCGGTGTACAGGTGAGGCGACAGGTGCTCTGTACGTTACGATATTATAAATTCAATATGGTTAACGGCTTCTGAATTCGAATTCAATTGGAAGACCCTGAATGTGTTACGGGAATGCCGAAAGCGAGTCAACTCAAATATTGACAGTGATTATCCACATACGGAAGATCGGTATACGTAATGTTCGTTGTCGTGTCAATGCAAATATTTGTTGTTTGCGAGAAGTCACCGTCGCGTGTCTAATTGCTGTGAAAGCTAAAAAGTGCTGTGTTTACTAAAACTGTGAGCTTTTTACGCCATCGAATTGACGTAGGATGGTCTCTAATATACTGGTACGTTGACTTAGCGTAAACAACTGTCACACACCGCGGTTAATGATGACGATTTGTCAAAAGATTGATTTCCGAAGTCGATATTCAGATATTTATTTCGATACATAGAAACATCGCTCGAAACAAAATTAGAATATAATAAAAATCCACTATTAGTTCGAAAGGGCAATATAGACATGGTAGGGTTGCTTCGATCCATTAGTCGTAAGGCCCACATCGATTGTCACATTAGTGGGACGAAATTTGCACCCTATCCTACAACTGAGATATAAAATGATGAATGATCTAAAAATGTGTACGAATGCTACGAATTTTTTTCTAACAATGACACGCGCCGCATACAATGGGTTGAAGGCGCGAACAAACTCAGGGTCCATTGCGCAAATTGCAAGGTTCTCAAAAGCCTCACGATTTTTCGTGTGTACAAAAGGTTTATTTTATTGGTTACAAACGCAAGACTCGTAATTTAAGTTTATGAGTTCATTTTTTTTTTTTGAAACTGAAATAAACAATTGATCTGAGCATATTGGTATAAGTTCGATCGGGTGGTCTGAATTAATTTTGTTCGGTAAAACCAGTTGCACATTAATAAAATCAATTTATTTGTCCTCACATAAATTATATGATTGATCATTGTATTTTTATCAGTATTTTATGGTTAATTTTGTTAGATTATTTTTAATTTTGTTGGATTATTTTTAATAATTTTTTGAAAAAAAAACTTAATTTAAATATTAAACAATCCTTAAGTCATTTATCAAAACTGACAGTACTACAGATATACATATATTTTTAAACACATTACGTTAAACAATTTGCACTGCTTTTAATTGCAATAAAAATTGAAAATTAAGATAATATCTTATAATTACCCTATAATTATCTTTATCGAAAAAAGAAGCCACATCAGATCTGTTATTTATTCCGTCTCCATATAACGAAAATCTTAATTCTCATAAATAAAAAATATCACAAATCGGCATCTCGTTTTACACACAAACAAGATACGACCGACTCGTTTTTCACGTCTGAAATAATTAAATCTGATTAAAGTTCAATTCGCGCGGACATATCATGATCAAATTCAGAATTTATTTCTTATTTTCACTGCTGAAACACGAAATGAGTTCATCAAGAAAAATAAATTTCTGAGAAAAAATTTTGGAAATATCATTTGGAAAGAACAGATTTTCAACAATAGAAATTATAACACATTGCGCAATAAAAATGAATTTATTTGCCGAGTTCTCTACCTCGCATCCCTTGTCTACATTTTATAGGGTTAACCGTACCCAGACCGTGCATAATAGAGAAATAAATACGTCATTTATTTAAAATTATTTACGGTGATCGGACTAGGATCGGGGTATGTTTTTACATTACGTATTTTCTCAACCCTTTGCTTTATCATGGTTCATTTGTTATGACGATCATAGAATCGTATATTGGGGAAAAATTGTTTGACTTGACGGTTCAATCCATTCAAAAAGGGTTGGTTATACGAAACTTTTACGGAAGATTTCATAATTTTTCGTTATCTTTTTTGTGTTATCGAAATTTCGTTTTACTCTCAAAATATACTTCCTTGTCTTAATTACATATTTTATATTTTTTATGAATTTTCATATAAAGATAAACATTAACAGGAAAAGAGTTAAAGATTATTTCAATTGAATTTTACTTTGGAGAATATTTTTATATTTTTTTACATGTTCATCCAATACGCCTACAATATGCACATGAATTCAAGCTGAAAAACGACTACTGCTAATCCAACTTTTCAATTTAGATATTTATATTACAAACATATGAATGTCAATCATAAAAATACACAATGTCTATACAAAGATAGGGAATCACCCCTTTCGTCATCAACAAAATCATCATAATCCTCGATCACAATAGCTTCCAAACTGTCATAAACCTCGCGCGAATTAATCTATTTTTCCACAACAATCATATGAGAACATCGTCAAACCCACAAACGACAAAATCTAAAAATAAAAAAAATCTCTATATAACATACTTCAGCTGAAACCCACTCGAATTCAGCAAACACACTCGCAGCCGCTTCATCAGTCAACTTTACGACCGAGACCAATTACATCGAGGCAATTCCGTATTTTGACGACTTGCTAAGTCGCCTCGCTCAACCCTCGGCAAATTCCAACCCTTCCACGAGGGCGGGGGCGGTTCCAAAGTGGGTTTTACGATCCGCCAAGACGGGGCCAACGACGTCTTCGTCATTTAATCGCCCCGGCAGATGATGACTCCTTGCACGGATCCATAGTTAAGAACGAGAAGCAGATGCTGCGAATCATCTACTGAAGAGTCGTAATCAAGTTTGAGAGTTTTCGGCTTAACGAGTCGAAAGTTTACTGCTTTTCGCCGGGACGTTGTCATGATTCGAGACGTGCGACATTTGGCGCCGAATTTGAATCGCTTCCTTGTTTTGACGAAGTATTAATTGTGATGTGTACGAATTATTTAGTTCGCCGTAATTAGACGAATTAATTTCCGTTTTTAATTATTAATAATATTTTATAATATTCATGTTTTTCAATGTAAATCAAATAATTAATTTTATCAACACTTCATTCATTCATTTATAGAATAAATTATCTTACAATTAGTATGAAAGTCATACATATGTGTATAAATTTGTATTAATCAACAATCTGCAATTCAATAAGTATAATAATATTCTGTTTTAATCTAATGGACCGCGAATCGTTTCTATGAATCGCCTCGAAGGATTTGTCAATCAAAACCAGATATGAATGAAATGCAGGGGCTTAAAATCTGAATATTAAACAGTTTCTATTTATTGTCGACAATGAATTTCATACGCGCGTTTGCCGAGCTTTTAAATCCTTCATTGAATCGTCAAATCGTGCAAAAATATAATCCGAATTATCGAACGATGATAAGACACGAACCTACACCCCCTAAATTTAACGTTCATACAATGACGATTTAAACAACTGTAAAAAATAATTTAATGCAATCTTTCGGATGGTATATTCGAGTGCTTTAACGAAATTGCCGTCGTAAATCCGTGTATGCAGCCTTCGGGGCAGTATTAAAAGTTTTAATTGCAAGCTTACCCCTTTGGAGAAAGTCAAAAGGCTTTATCGAGAAGAGAGAAAGCAGTATTACGAAGATAAACACCTAAACAAGGACGGGGCGAAAAAGCTAAAGAGAAATTATCGTTCAAATATAATATACCCGAGTACATAACTCCCCCGACGCCAGTTGTGAGGCATAAATATTAAAATAATTGCGTGAAAAAAAAATTATCAACATAAACTCAGTGTCAGATTCAACAACGGGATATTCGTTTATTATTTTCGTTATATAAAGTCGTCTGTCATCGCGGAACCGGATCGTATAAACAATTTTTTCTTGTGATAAGTTGCACTAGATTTTCGTACGTGCGGTGTTGAAAGCCCTTACAATTTCGACCCATCGATTGAAAAAACTTTCCATTATTATTGGCCCATCGTAAAATCGACTCTCTCTCGCGTTTGTTGTATAAATATTATAACGACGGTAAAATTGTAACACAAAAATTGTTTTGCGCAAACGGTAAAACGACGCGTACGTGAGAGAAAGTCCATGACGCGCCTCGGTAATAGATTTCGATAAATCGAACGCATTATTGTATCGCTTCTCGTGTTCACAATCCACAAATTAGAATAAATTTCATAAATATATTTGAAAGTTTCATTGATTTTCTCGTATCGAATATAACAAGTACGTGAGATTTATCAGAGTGAATCATGAAACATTCGGAACGTTCACAATAACACGAGCAATATATGAATACAATTTCATATCGATCGTCGATGATTGTTTATTTGTTTGAAAAAATCACCGCCGATGACATATCCATCACTTTCCGAAGCGAACGTCGGAGGGTCAACGGGGCCACGTTGGCCAGTTCCCATAGTAATTAGCTGAGTTCAAAACAGGGGCGGTTTGAACCCCTTCACAAACAACACTTACCGAGGGGCAAAAATATTTTAACTTATATAACCCGTATAAGAAAATATCGATAATTCACTCAGAAAATTAAAATTTTTACATAGTAAAGTTTGCGAAAATAAATATTTCAAATCATGAAATACTTTAAATGATATAAAAATAACATGGTTAATAATGTGGTTCGACCCTTCGAAATCACGAAACCGTTGTCGCTCCGAGTCTCTTCACCTGCATCACCAGATGTCATCGTCACGCTTTGATTGCCATAACGTCGAGTTCGATCGGTATCGCATTTGCATTGCTTTATTAATGTTTTGTATATTAAAAAAAGTTAAATATGCGAAGGGACGGGTCACAGGCCAACTGCTTGCTGCGTGCGTGAATACGGTCGGCGATGACTTCTGACGCTCGCGAAGCGTACGTAATGTGCAATGTTTGTGGGGTCAGAAACGATTAAAAGCACGTACAATGTCGACATGTGTTTTTCATAAGTCGTATGCGATGTTGAAACGTACAGAAATAAGTATTAATTGTTAATGTTGACGTCTCGATCGAAACCACTGTGGGAATGCAAAGGAAATCATTCGATGTTACTAATCAATCTTTTTCATATTAATTCCATACAAATAATATGCGAAAAATAAAATTAACATACATATATTATGTATCATTTAATGAGAAAATTTAATTTAAAAAAAAATTCAAGTCGTTACAATAAATATTTAACTTTCTCAGCATGTTCCGATCGATGATATGAATGTGAAAATTTCGAGTTGCCGTACGAAAATGATTCGCGATCGAAATTCCAATAATATTTTACAGTTAATTAAAACTCTCTTGACTTTGCAGCCCTTTACGCTTGGTGCCAATTAAAAAAGCGATTTTTTTTTCTCTCAGCAGACACGTGGTGTAGTGATTTTTATCTCTTCGTCGGACCGCATCCGATTGCGGCAATATCGCAGTGAGCCATCGAAAGGGTTAAAATGTGCGAGCACAAATCCACCGAATATTTTAATATTCGTATGATATAATGAGAGAAGTGAATATGAGATTTTGCGCAATGATATCAAAAGATCGTGCGCCGCAAATTGGAATTGAAAGGGTTGAAAAGTGACGGGTGTAAGTGGAATACGTTGGGAGTTTTTCATGGTTTTTGTTGAGTTGTTAAAAAGTTTATCAACGTAATCAGTGGAAATAAAATTGGGGTAGTGTTTATAGTATGAGCACTAGTTGCAAAATTTCAATTTTGTCATATACATACTTTCAAAATATGTGATACGTCATAATTTTAAGCAATTGGTTACTCATATTTAAAATATAGTCATATTAAAAGAAAATACTGAATTTTCATAAACTTGAATACAAAATAAATTGCGTTGAAATAATGAGTCGTCATCAAATTAAATCTAAATAAAAGGGGTCAAACGATTATTTCTGATCTAATAAAAAAATCACTCCCTTCCGTCCGTGCTTATCAAAAAATGACTTCGAAAACGCGTGGAAAAATCACGAAACAAAAGCCACATCGAAAAATTTCAAATGCGACGATCTAGGGGAGATTCGGTGGTAGAGACCGGAAGTGAGACACGCGCATGTACCGGAAGTCAGCATCGGATGGATAATAAAAGTTGGCTCCCTTGGCGACGAAAAGGGTGCAGAACGTGGAAAAAACGTTATTTTTCGAAAACACCCAATAAAATCCGATGTGTATGTGTTATGTCCATCATTTATTCACTTCGATGTGATTATTATTGATCGCGGATAAAAAAAATACAAATTTGACAGATGGTCTCGGAGGGCGCGGGGTCAACGTAATTGCATAGTCATAAATGACCAATGATTGGTGCACGAAAATGATTTATGATCAAATCGATGTATATTTGTGTCAACTCTATGTCCTTTGAATTCGAGAACTTGTTATAAATGTTTCAAAAATTGTTGACGATAACATTTCAATTCAACTCACCGGCGTCTCTGTCGTTTCTGTCTTCTTGCGGTGCTGGAAGAAGCTCTTGAAGAAGAAGCGGCTCCCGAGGACCCAAAACCAATTCAGATCCTGCCAATATATCCCGCGAAACGCAATACCACAGCTGCAATCCAATGACAAAAAATACATAAATAATTTAGGTGTTTTCGATCTATATAAAATATGGGCGTGTAAAATTTATAATCTCATTCAAATTTATGCATTTGCATAATTAAATCGTTAATATAGCAATAGATTTTATTTAATTCGTGGCCTTATCTATGTGAATGTGCTAATGAATAACACGCAAAAAATTAACTCCTTATGTAAACTCGTTCTTGTGCGGACAAGCATATTTACCGATCTTATCGTGCGATGAAAAATATCACGGAGAAAGTGTCAAGCACATTCATAACAGCCTCTTATGAATGCTAATGAGTGATAATTATTATTTTCAATTATAATTTGTGCTGAGATTGTTACCTGTCCGGCCAAAAGGAAGTGTTGCAAATTGACTTCTGGGCTATGACTGGACGACCGGATGAATTTCAACCAATTCGACGATTCGAGTGATGCGTCTAACCATCCACGAACTCCAGTTCCAGCTATCACCTGAAAATTAAATTTAAAATGTTAGTATTTAATCACGAAATTATAAAAATAAGAGAAATTCGAAGACTCAAATCTTACATAATAACATTTGACTAACGAATAATAAATTTGAATTTAAGTATGCATTTATAAACATTTATTTGTATTTGTTTTATAAATACGTTAAAATTTATCAAAATTACAGTTAAATTTTTTTCGAATTATTTTTTTATTTGGAGACATCTATGTTTACGTGTATAAACTAAAAAATGTGGTCACGACGAACGTGAAATAAACCAGTTTACAGAACCTAGCACATAATTTATTTGATTAATATAGATGTCTCTTTTTCAAAAATATTCAAAATTTAAAATGTACAATCTCCTCATTTCGAAAATACAATATATGTTTACACTCGAACGCGCAACACACATTTTCGAGATGGCAAAATTATTCACCGCCCCATTGTATCATATTGACCCTTTGTGTATATTGTGTACAGAATTAATACTGTCCGAACCGGATGTATTATATTCATCGCACCCAGAATAATGTCTTTCATGTACCAAAATATCCGAATCTATAAAATAAACCGCACTTATCCTCGGCGATATCTGAAAATATACCTGCGATGACAACAGATCTTGACGAGGTATATTGTGACAAAGATGTTGTCACTGTCGATGCGAAAAATTGAATACTTCACACCTACTTAGCAATGAACGCAATCGGTCAAAAAAAATTAAATACTTCACATACAAAATTTTCGGCATCCCACATACAACAGTAGTACAAATAGTTTCCGTTGCGTGTAGAGGAAGCTACTCGACGTCGAAGAGATAAGATACGTCCGGTCAAGTGAAAATAACAGTTTGCACCTAGAAAACGCTCCCCAAAAAACGAGACTGAAAACCTCCTCGACAGACACGATAAGAAGCTATTGATATTCGGATGGAAGTCCAAGATAAGATGTATACGGACTGCGTAATCGGAAATGTAAACAGACGGCAGGAAATAATGCGTTAGAATGGCCTCCGGAAAATTTATTCTATTCTTGTTTACGACGTATTCTTGTTTTTCGGGAATATAAACACAAACGATGAAGGCATCGTAAACATTTTTTCACAGGCAGAATTAGCATAAATTATAAAAAAATATATAAGCTGAAATTATGAATAATGGCTATTGAAATTGTGTGAAAAAAATTTACCGTAAAATTAATTTTCATAAAATAAGTTTGCTTTGAATTTTCAACTTATTCAATAATTTAGTATCGAAAATTATTATTTCGGTTCAAACGAAAATATTTTCAACAAATCTAGACTAATCGGTTTGTTACCGCTGGATGATCAGATATCGAGCATCAAGAAAATCTACAAGTCAATTAAAACAACGAAGGCTCCTTATTCCGGAAGTGGCCGGAAACGTGCAGGACCGGAAGTGATAGCTGCTTATTTGAACGAGGCGCCGTATCCCTCAGATAGCGCTTCCGCCATTTCTCCCCTACGGGAAAATCGGTCGGTTTTCTTCGGCAAAACTAACACGAGGAGAAAAACGTAAACGGCCATCGCCGCATAATTGAGATGTCACACTCGGCCGTCATCGTCCGCGAAAATTAAAAGCTTTTCCTTGCTTTTTTCCAGTGATAACCACGGAGCCATTTTGTGCCACGGTCAAGTAGCAGGGGACGACTTGTCGTAAAAAGTGGGGTCGGGACCTTTCCTTTCTCGCTTCTGCTTTCGCTCGAATGGAGAAAAATGATTTTCAAACTGTGGGCGATATTAAATTCGAGATTTGCATTAATATAGTGTAATATAAAGTTCGCTTGGAAGAAATAACTTTTTATCGCATTATAAGCAGTGACTGAGATGTCGAACGCGCGATCGATCAATCCGATATACTTCCTTATAATTTTGTATAAAATAAAAAATAATACTAATCAGATACGAGAGCTCATATTATTTTATATTGATAAAGCGATATCTGCCGTAAATTGCCTTCGTAATTGCAATCTAAAGAAATCGCATTTCCATATAAATGGTTCGTGACACGTTCGAAGCGTATTCGAGTTATAACAAATTATAACACATCTACGTATAAGTTGGAAAAAAATAACAGTTAAACAGTGTACTTTTTCACTGTTCGGACTGCGAAAAAAAGTCGCGTGACAAACGTTTCTTACAACGACCGAAGGGCAGAGAAAATCTCGTAAAATCTAAAGGGTTTCCGTGAAGCTCGAGCACACAAAGTTCAAAGTTGATAGGGTGTTCGAATGCCTTTCGTGCGAAATATGAAATGGAGTTTATTGATATTTTCAGTGATTTCGATTATTTACTACGTATAAATATGGCAACACTTTGAGAACTGGAGGAGGCCAACATAGAAACGGATAGATCATCGTGACGGGGGGGTTTATGAGATAATGGATCGCCACCGTTATTATTCTATTACTTGATGCATATCTCGACAAAGGATTACCCCAATATTATATGCCACATTCATATTGTTACGTAATAATATTAAGAAAATTCTCAACATAATAAAAAACAAATATCTAAATCGAAAGGATGATCTAATACTATAAAAAGTTAATATTTTCACTAATTATTTTCGGAAAAACCTTCATAAAAACCCGAGTCATTAATCATAATTACTAGAGCGAACGATCACGAATACAATATAAAAAAAATAATTATAACCATAAACCTCACATTATACAAGATTATCTCAATTGGAGCGCGCCACTTGCACACACACATACACACCGCAAATTCGCCTTTGTGACTCACACATGAAACCTCCACGTATAATTGCATGCACACATACGAGAGCTCGTCTGGAAATTGTGGAAATTCGGGCTTTTCCTCAGCGCAAAGTTGGCGAGCGTCTCCCGCCGAGCGTGAAAAATGGGAAAGTTTCACATTTGCGAATATGAAAAGCGGCAAATGTGTGTGTGTACCGGGATTCGAACATATAACTTTGCACGTACGTGCTGTTTAATGCTCGCTTTTCATATTTCTGCACCGGTGGATAGCACCCTTTTGCCCGCGGATGATTTTGATGTTTAACCGTTACGTTGCCGGTGAGGAAAAGTTCGCATATTTCTGTGTTTAATTTTTGCGATTAATTTTTATGATTGGGTTCGGATGGATCATATTCGAGTTTGATTGATTAGGTTGTGATTTTTACAGTTTTTTTTATTGCTTTCGATTGTGATTGTGAACTTCTAAAATAATTCTGTTGGTTATTTTTTTCTTAAGTTTATACTATGTATAATATATTAAAATTAGAGTATCGTAATCTTTGATCGAAATAACATTGAATTAAAAAAAAAAAGTAAATTAATTCGTAAATGTATCAAGCGATTATTTATAATTAAATATCAACGATAAGATTGACATGTGTATAAAAAAATCATTTCGTGAATCGTCAAATTTAAATATTTCTCGTTAGCGAGAAGATTTTATCTCAAAGTAGTCACGACAATTTTAAAATGAACGTCATTAGTAAACGTTGCACTTTTAACTGTTTTTCGTCAATTATTGTCAAAATAATAAATGAATGATTGCCAAATAAAATCCAATAATTTATGATTACGTCAAAAAATATGTAACCATCACAGCGAAACACTGTAAGTACTATACTATAAATATATTGGCATTGAATCCACCCTTCATTCCTCCCCCGAATTTACTAACTTAACCTTAAATAACACGTGGCACAAAAGAATCATAAAGTAATTTTCCAAAGAACTGAACGACTATCCAGTCAAACGCTGCGGGCTTTAACAACCTCACTACACCACCCCTAAAATGGAAGCTTTAAGGTACATTTACCACCCACAAAAAACTAAGGGAAGACATAGAAGGCTGAACACTTCTCTAATAATCACTTGTCGCAAACTAAAATGATTGTAAAAGCTAATCACTAAAAAAAGCAATTTCTGAAAAATTTAATGAATTGTATCGACATCACATAATAGCGGAAATTATTAATTCTAGGTGATTGACAATTATAATGTGTTTTTAATAATATGTTGATTGTATCTGATTAGTATATTCATGAAATATTTTCTTGGAATCATGGATGAAGTCAACGTTTATTTTACTTTATAAATTAGAAAATAATTGAAGAAAAACAGATTCGATTTTATTTATTATAATAAAATGTATCCAAAGTAATGGATCCGAATCAACAAATATCCATTATTATATTTTCATACAAGTGAATTTTATAGTAAACCATTTTTTACATAGATATGACCTATCCAATAAAAAGTCACGTTACAATTTCAAACAAGAATCATCCACCCTTGAATCGTGGACCGAAATCGATGAGCGATGGTCCGAGCATATGGCGGTGGCAGTTCGGTCTTAAAGTTCGCTTCACTTCACATATTTTCACTTACGAGTTGCGATGAGCATTGCAGAAACACACAACATCTGCTGATACGCTTTTTATTGCCGGCACGAAAAGAAAAATGCGCGAATATAAAAAGCGGGACGTTTTCGATCGAATCGAAACGGACCGAAACCGAATTAACGACACCATAACGCATTCCGTATTGAATTACAATTATTTCAATCCATAATATTATAAACGTGCAAGTAGATAGTATATATATAATATACAGAAAGTAGATGATATATAGAAAGGGAAGATGAAGAATTTTCTCTGGCGATGAGAAGCAAATGTAGCGTAACGGCTTCTGCAACGGACAAGACAAATGAAGAATATGATGTTGAGAAATCGTTCCATACTTCCAAGGCGCAAACGAAAAATTTTCCAAATTCTGAAACGCTGAATTATCAAACACCATTCGTCCATCCCTTAAAATAGAGTTGATCTGAAGCGGCTGGAAATAGCTTCGGGCAATGGGAGGGTTGTTGCAAACATCGAGCCACGCGCCTACTAAATTATGAACGTTTAATTTGGACAGGCAACAATGGAGGCTCTCTGTGTACTCTTGGTACTTGCGCATTTGCACGGCAAAGCCCACCAGACCAGAAGGTCCACACGGTATACCGGAAAACCTTGGAATAATGGGCAGATTCCTCTTGTGTGCGTCGACGTAACAATGCCGCAACAATGTTGACTTTGTTGGTTTCGTTGCCAAAATTTTTGTGTTTCGTTGGAAGTGCGATGATTGTGAATTGTTATTGGAAATACACCAAGAGTGCTCGAGTAAATATTCGGAAATAGAATCATAATTGCGTCAATGGAAGAAAATTAAACGGAAAGTGCATTGTTGAAATTATTTAACTTATTGTATAAACTTTAATTTTTAACTGTAAATATTATCAGATGTCACTGAAAACATGTTCGACAGATACTACATACATAAACAATTCAAATTTTGACTGTTCGCTGATATGAGTAAGTTTTATCCGTAACTTTTATCTAGTTTTGTTGACAATAGACAATACGTTCTCAGTTTCAAAATAACGTTGACTTTTAAAAACAATAATTACTCGTGAGAAAATCTAAGTAAGTAGGTACATATGTTCTAAAACTTTATTTATAAAATAAATACCGAAATACGAAAACGGAAATCAACTGAAACCATTCATGTATTGCGTGAAATAATACACGGACGCAATAGAAGTGATCAGCGACAGCTTGCGATGTAATCGCATAACAAATGCCCTCACCACCCCTGTGCGATTCGAGCCCCTGTTTCGAATTCTTTCCCTTGTAATACCATCGATATGGTTATGATTTTTGCGCATGGATTAATAAAATTCTTATATAAACAAGCACGATTATTTTGACCTACTTGCGAACGCGCACGAAGGGCTTCTTCTCCGACTCAAATAAACAAAACAATCGCGAATCACGCATATTTAACAGATTAACGCTCGACAATATTTAACCCGTTGTCCGTGACAAATGTCCAGCTATTACCAACAGTTGACACCGTTGTCAAACTGAATAATCACCCACGCTGGAGGTCCCCGATGAATTATCACTGGCCAACAGCATCATGTGTCATAAGATAAAGTGCAGCAATTGTCCGAATTCATTACGCGTTCGAAACCGAAAAAGTATTATAAAAATATATATACGCATTATGCGATTATAATCTGGTGGTCCGATTCGCAATCGCGTGGGTTTGTTTTATGTAAGAAATTTTATAAGTAAATAATCTAATTTGAATGGCTTCGCAATATCGGCTCGCTAATGTCGAGGGGTGTCTAAAAAAAGCGTCCCATCAATATTGTAATTATTCAAATGGAAACGTCATATGTCAATCATATCGTGTGGTATGTATATTTTCATTTTCGAAATTCGCATCGGTCTCAATCAGAGAAATGCGACATTTACCTTTAAATTATTCATACGACTTTTAAAAAGTTATTATCATACATTTGCGGCGACGTTTAACTGACAAATTGAAATCTAATACACAAAAAAGGCGCATAATCGATACGGTTTATGCATATCCGGTTCATCAGATATTAATTTGCAATATCGACTCGCTCTTCTCACGCTCCGGGCGAAAAAGTATTAATATTCATCGCGTTATTGAATACGCGAACAGGAATAAACATATACGGATATCAATAATGAAAATTTAATAATGCCGCATTATAATATTCATAAATTTCCTGTTTCGCGTTGCGTCCATTGTGCCGAGCGAATAGGAGACGCTTTTCGTGTCTCTCGAGCATATGTGAAGGAGAGCCCTCGTTTGGCCACTATTGTGTCCATCTCGGAGGTCAGCCATGTCAAATCGACGACAATGGGGTCGGTACAAGTTGATGGCTCCGACAAAACGAATGACGTTTGACAGTCACGCTTACAAGTAGCCACGGTCATCTTCGGGAAAACAGGTAGCGCTTCTATACAAAAGCTCGCGTCGATACAATTATATTGTAATAATGTATGACAGATATATTCCCCTTTGTCATATGGCGAGATATGATATGTCGGGAACGATAGAATGACAATTGAAAATTTTCGAATAGTCGATGAAAATATTAATATTGGCCGTTTTGCAACGGTCAGTTATCTCGGTTAAGGAAAAATGGATACGATGTTTGTTTAATTAGCTATACCCCATAAACCGAAACGCGCATTGAAAAAAAAAAAATATAAAATTCTAGGATATTGTAATTATTTCAAAATTCATATGCGATTTTATCGTGGTTAGATATGAAAAATGTCTATGTACGCGCAATTATGCGATTTTCATATTCATACAGTACGAATTTAATCAAAACGTTATCACTCCCAATTAAACGTTCTGCTTAGAACTTTTAACTATCTTCACTCTGGGAACTAAATGCGGTTACGTGGGCACAAAACCACAACATTTATCTGTAAATCAAAACGCGTAAAAAAAATATCGTTAATGTGAAATTCCCAATGTTAGGATTAAATGCGAGGAAATGAATCTACTATCATATTTCCGATCAGCGTTTCCTATTATGTACGTCATCACGCCAGATAAATCTAGTACGTTTATTCGTATTTCATCAAATGCGCTTCTGTCCTTTTTTGTGCATTGACACTCTTTTTTCAACATATGAATTCTCCGGAGATTAATTCGACCCGAAAAAGGATTAAAGCCTGTTAAGGGATGATCATTTGTTGTGAGATATCTCACTTCGGTGTCAATTTTTTGTCATATACCCACCAAAATACCGCTAGAAAACACATTTGGTTTTTGTAAAGAAAAACTATTATATTTCAAACATTTTAACGGTTGGTTTAAAAATTATTCAAATAAAATTAAATATTTTATTTTCATATCAGTATCCGAGTGTTTACTGAAGCACATGAGTGCTTATATGTTATACGCACGTGAATAGTTATTTTTATCCATATTGGTTATATTCAGGTGACACGGTTTACCTGATGAAAGCATGTCAATCATATCGACACCTGGAAGAGTACGCGGCTTTTGTCGGTTTCTAAAGCGCATAAGTCTTCGATTCAAAAAAAAATCTCAAATTGATTTAATTTAAACAAATTTAATTTATTGCACAAATATATATGTTGAAATTTGTGCAATAATTTTTTCTTGAATTCAACAAATTTATTGCAAATATACTGAATATTGATAAAGCTGTATCTCTTACAATGGCACGACATACTGACTATTGAAAAGAAAAGGACTTAACTGGCAGACGTGTGAACGACAGTAAGGATCCCCGATTTTTTTTTCACATTTCGATCTTCTGTATACACGTACGTATTTAAAAAATATGTATTATATAAATAGGCTTAAGTGTTTTTGCTTCGGTATATTTGAAAGATTCGAATATTGGCAGATCAACAATGTAGCGAGATACCAATACAAATATTTGAGATCCGGCCGAAAGAAACAGTAAAACGCAAATATTTCTATTATAAACAAATATTTACAACACTGAAATCGTTTTAAATAGTTTATTGAATATATCACAATTTTAATAATTTTAAGTTTTCGAATATTTTTTGAAGTTAAATTGTTTTTTGAAATTGTAACCGCAAAATATTTCAAGATCAATACAAATAATAAAAAAAAACGAATGTTTCACACATATTTGTAGATCGTGTTTTTTATACTCTTACCTGACACGCATCCCCTGTGAGTACACGTCGTTCAACCACTCAAAAAGATACAGGCAATAATATTCAGGTGGAAAAAAATTGATGAAACGTCAACGAAATACATTCGATAAAAAAATAGTACCCGTGACAATTTACTACTGTTCACCGAAATATCGCGGGGTTCATACCCTAATTTCCACCCATTTGTGTGACCCCCTACATCTAATTATTTTCATTCATTTGTGCAACGATTCCCGTTGAAAAACAACGATTTTTTTTCCCCAACGAACGACCCTAGAAAAGATGAATTTCCAGTTTTTTTTATAGAATATTTTTTTTACAATCTTAACCGACAATTTTCGACTTTACAACAGCCAACGTTCTCGAGAGTTGACATTTTTGCACACATCCCAACGTAAAGACGGTTGAACGACTCCTCGACTCGCGATGGACCACGAATGCCCTCTTCATTATATAATTTCACCCTCGTAAACGCAAATGTGTATGCGTGCATTGTTAACAATGGGACCTTCGGGCATAATTGCCGCAGTCCCATATATATGCAAACATATGGAGAACGTCTCTGTTCGGGGCGACGAACGTGCTCGGCGACAAACTATGGTAATTTGCAGCAGTGCTGCAGCGAAAAGAAACGCGTCTGACCACCTCCCAAGAAAAGCAACACAATTACATGTATCGAAACGTACGCAAAAGTGTTCTGAGATTCGAATATATAAATTCGTACATACCTCCCATGCATATCTGGCATCTGCTGGCAGCGAAGCCCATTTTCCAGCGAATGGTCCGTATCGTACGCCTCTGGCGATGAAACTTCTAGCCCAAACACCTTCCCTCCCTTCTCGTTCTCTTCTTGTCCTCACCAATAATTCGCTGGGTACTACCATGTCCTGATTTTCCAATCTCACATCGTCATCTTTTGCTTCGCTTGATTTATCTTCTTGAGAGTTTAGGAGGGTTTTCACAGATTTGATTCGTAGACTTCCCTCTTCTGATAATTTCCTTTTGACGCCTCGATTGTCGTGGCTTCTCAACTTTGGTGCATCGGAAAATGGAAACTCCCTAGAGTTTGATTCTTCTGGACTCGATACGCTTCTTATAGGACTAAGTCTATGCTTTTCAACATCTTTTGCCTCATTTGCTTCATCGTCTTGAGATTTTAGCAACGTTTTGGCAGATCTGATCCTTAAACTTCCCTCTTCTGATAATTTTCTTTTCACTCCTCGATTAGTATCATGACTTCTCAACTTCAAGGCATCAGCGAAGGAAAATTCTCTTGAGCTCGATTCATCTGGACTCGATACATTTCTCATAGGACTAAGCTTAAGTTTCTCATTTTCAGTATCGCTTTCATGCAACGATATCCCTGGGATTTGATACAACGATGAATCGATGATTTGTTGTGGGGTGCTCTTCCTCCTCGACTGGACGTGATCAGAACTGGACTGAGCATTATCTGATGAAACTGGTATAATTTCTAGCGCATCCTGATTGGAATTTTTTGGTGATAGCTGGTTCGAATCTACTGAATCGAGATCCTCCTCTTCACCGATGGTGACACCAGACACTTCCAACTCGTCGCCGCTGCTACCTGTAAATTGGCAGAAAAACGAACATCAGATCGCTTTTTATATATACTAATTTCGTGTTAAGAGATTATGATAGTGAAACGGTTCAGTAAATATTTGACACGCGGATAGCAGTCTATAATGAACGCGTAATCTAACGGGGGTGCGATCGAGTGGCTCATCAGAATCACCTGAACTAGCAAAAATCGTAGACAGGTACTTCAAAATGCGG
The DNA here is from genome assembly GCA_009617725.1 of Hydropsyche tenuis. Classification (NCBI taxonomy): domain Eukaryota; kingdom Metazoa; phylum Arthropoda; class Insecta; order Trichoptera; family Hydropsychidae; genus Hydropsyche; species Hydropsyche tenuis. Next base: position 6,068,150 of record VTON01000004.1, read on the forward strand.
AAAATTGATAAGTGACATTATCAAAGCTCATGTATATCATAATTCTAAATCTTCCCTCGCTACATTCAGATTTAACCATAAATTGATATTTTTTTTAATTTTCATAAACTTATTATTATAAAAGCTCCGTTTTTTGTGAAAAAAAAACTTAAAATTGATGCTCATATAAAATGTTAAGGTATATAGGAAAATCGATAGCATTCCAACTCATAATATGAAAATTTTATTAATTTGAATATATAGCAAAAAAACTCAATGGGGTGACGATATAAAATGGTAGTTCGTAATCGACAATAACATATCGCTTATCAATAAAGCAAGTGGATACCATTGTAACACTTGACTATTTACCATACATAAATATAAACATCGGACCTCACAGGTGAGTTGCAGGTGCACTGCCCGTGCAACGAAGATCAATCCTTTGTTTGCACGATGCTTTATCGAAAATATTATTGCGAGACCCACACGATAAGCTTGTTATTGAATTAGAAGCAATAAAAAATATTAACGATTGTACAACGGACTGAATGATGCTTTCTAAACAAAGGTCAATATAATTTTTACGATCCATATCTCTAATTGTCGATTGTTCTTCAGATTGCTGATGTTTTCGATTTTTGCTTCTGTTACTTTCCAATGAAAATATTGACATATCAAAAAAATACATATGCGTGATTCCAATAATGTTTTAATACATATAAGTAAAATTGGAATTTATTTCCGTTTATTGTTAGATGAAAGAATTATACTACCACTTTGAACGATATTACCGGAACGGAATTTCGTTCTTGTTATTCAAATGAAACGAAAATATGACAAATTTTATAAACATCGTGTTCGACCTGTGTCGAAACGATTCCGAGAAGATCGGCACAGTTTATTTTTTTTATTGTAAACAACCAAAAGGTTTTTACCACTTTTCTTTTTTAGAAACAAAAACTCCATCTCAAAAAATCAAACTGCAGATGCCAACATTGACACATCTTATGTTGAATAAACATAACAGTTTAATAATATAAACCTATTTCATAAAACTTAATTTTCTCATAAACTAAATGAAAAAAAAAGTTTGAAAGCATCTCACATACTGACCATGTAAAATAAAAAATCCGACTTTAAACGGGTGTTAATCGCAAAATAAACATAACAAAAACGGGTTGTCCTTTGAGGATGTACTCATGTTTGATAAGATAATTTTTTGTCTACTTCGTCGAATTTTCAGACACGTAAATAAAGATTTTTGTGGAAAAAAAACATACAAAAGCTTCGAGAAGGGAAGCTTTTTCAAAAAAATAACCGCAAAATAATTCACGTCCCAATTAATTAGATATACTCGTATTTGAGAATAGAAACCACGACAGCCGGTTTGGCGCCAATTCTTATCGTTCAGTTAATTATTCACTTATCAGTGCGCACACACACACTGTTTATTTTTGTAACATTTTAATTGTACCGTCGACTTAGCGCAATCGGACAATTTTAAAAAGAAAAAATCCTAACGTATTTCAATGGATCCGTATCAGTGTTTTAAATGGTACGTTAAACGACGCGAAACCGCAAACGCATTACAAAAATAATTGATTTCATATGTATACCAACGATACCATAATGATATCGAGAATATTATTATTTATTTTGATACATTATATAATAATTTGATGAAAATATTTGAACCGACATATTCTTATAAGAATAATTTTTTTTACAGAAAGAATTTTTTTGTTATGAATACATTATCTAAATTTTATGAATAATAAATAATCGAAATCGTGATATAAAATTGCAAATGATGATATTATTCACATACCTTTGTCCAAATTGGTTAATTTGAATCTGAATAGTATTAAACGATTACAATTGAGAATTCCTCGTACAATAAAATGGTTTTCAAACGATAGATAAGACCGCGGTGTACTACCGTCGGCTGTGGTTAGCTAATTAGCACTAGCAGTGGTTTTCACACAGATCTCAAATCAGCCTACGGTGACCCACCCCCACTGGGTGCCAACAGGAAATGGTATTAAATTTCCAAACGATTCGATAAACAATAAACTATTTTTAACGCAAATTTAACTGAAAAGCAATTAAAAGTATCGTTATATTATCATAGAATATTTGAATTATCAAGTATTTTACTCAAAATTAGCAATATCGATTTATTTTGATCAGTAACTAATTTCAAATGAATCATAAATTAAATTGTGCAATAATTTACTTAGAATCAAATTTAGGTTAAAGTTAAACTACAAAAAAAATGTTGGAAGATAATGAATGTTGTTAGATAAAATACAATACGTGAACATTATATAGGACGCGTTCCGTGATAATTTTTATTCAAATTGTCTGCTTCACTGCCGTTCCACACAATTCAGATAAAAATAATCGAGCGTACAACCCAATTGAGGAAATTGCTCTTTCATTTGATTTGATACACTCTCCCGAAATTAAATTTTGATTAAACCAACACATCCAACCCCAAAACACCGCACAGAACCAAAATACGAACCTTTACTCGGATGGAGATAGATCATTTTGGCGACCCACACAAACGTCCTCGAGCTCACATAACCCGTGTCGCCAACGTGTTGCGCGCGTCACTCAACACACCACACACATAAACAAATATGAACATGCGAAAGTCGTGCGAGAGCACCAAGGAATGGTTTTGGTTGGGGCGCCGGAGCGCGACTGAGCACGTGCGAGTCCTCCGTGGGCAAGCGAGCCACGCCCCACCCTTCCTCGGGGACATCCCCTACCCCTGGTTACTCCTCCCACTTTTCCAGGGTGGGGTGCAGCATCCGGGATGGCCTGGATGTGTCCTGGATGAGGTCGGTGGTTGACGGGTTGAAGGTTCGTTGGGTGTGTTGGAATGTTGTGTTGATGAATCGAGTGGTGGATGATGGTCTTTTGATAGTTTTGTAGTATTGTTTTTATTGTTATAATCGGATGTTGAAAATTATTTTGTTGAATTTTGTGTGAAAAATGTTGGTTTATTGTATGTTTTTTTGTGATGTGTGGGTGAGTTCGGATTGTGCGCGGAATCGATCGGAATTAATTGGAAAATTAACCAATTCGTGAAATTAATAGAATAAACGCACAAAACTTTCAGCGGAATCGAAACTTCGGCAACGATAACACATTGGATCACGCATAACGGGGCCGATATAAAACGAATGCGTCGGAAAATTTTCAACAATTTTCCGAATAGGCCGCGATCACGCGATCCGACTCGAATCGGAATTTCCACTCAATCTATCCCGTCGAATTTCCAATAATCTTCTTTGACCCTTTCGCATTAGATTGGCATTTTCATTAAATTTTAATTCGATGAAAAATCGATACGGGGCGCGATTTCGATTCTGACCGTGAAGCCGATCGGGTTTTCGGATCGTTCCGGTATTTCAGGTAGTGGCTATCGATTTTCCTCGTCAGTGTCCTCTGATGAGCAGCAGATGAGGCCCGAGGGGCGGGGCGGGACGTGCGGTGGGCGGGGCCAAGTGGGCGGGGCTTGCAGGGGAGGGGCGGACAAGGTACATACTCGTGTGTCTCCTACAGACGCAGTGGATCATCTCTTCTCACATTATGTCATTTTATTGTGTAATTCGGTATTATGTTTTGATTTGTGTACAAAATGTACTTGTAATAAGGTTCGTTTTTTGTTATTATGAAAAATTTAAATGATTGTCTTTTCTTATCTGATGTTACGTATGAATAAATAGATATTATTTCTGATTGGATTTATAAATGTGAAAAAGTTATAAGAGTATTTTTGCAACTCATTAAATTATTCGATATCAACATTATAAAATTGCATTTATCATTTTAACACCACAATTATCTGAACAATGCAACCGGAAACCATACTAGAATTTTTTTCCATTAAAGTTATTTTGACCAATTAGTCAAACATAACCATTATATTCGGTAATCAAAATTATTCAAAAACTTTATTTGTATTTTTAAAATAAAAATGTTTAAATATTATCATATCTATCGTAATTCGAATAGTATTTTATTCTCATGTTTAAGCACACCGTGTCGTATATTATTTGCAAAATATTAAGATAAATCTGAAAGTGGGTGTGTATCAGAGCTGAATTAATATATTTATGAGTTAGTGAATCCCTTTTCGGCTGTCTTGACAATGGATGTGATCCTTTCACACGCGTCAAAAGATGCGGAATTGGTTTAAGGGCTCTTTCCCTATAAAAAGGATAACAATTCGAGTTTAGTGGGGCGTTTACAAGGACGTATCTGTCACTTGAATTTTTTTTTCACGCCCGATGACAACGTCAAATATTTATCACGTGCAAAATATATAATATATCACTCATGCGAAAGCTACATACGTAATCCTCGCAAACGCTGTTTATTCGATTTAAAGTGACAGACAACATGGCAATTTTTTTCAATTTTCATTTTAGATATGGTTTTATTAAATTCTCACAGCGTAATACAGTCGTCATAAATCTGATAAAATTGTCTCGCGCGAGTCTACTGTGACACATTTAATATGAATACATTGCTACAATATACACGACAAAAATTTTCATATGAATTTTATACACGCATACAAATTTTGATTCAGTTATACAATATTTCGACATCGATCGAATATTTTATTAAAATTTTTATTTTCATAGTCGATTTTTTCTAATAAATTCACGTCAAAATGAATAGAACCTCATTTATATAGAGAAAAACCTCACGACCACTAATGCTCAGCAGAAAAATAACAAATCGCCTCCATCAAGAGACTTTTCTTCCCCCGATTTTCTTTTCACGCCCCATCTAGAGACATCACAAACGCGACTGAAAAATAAGATTCGAACCGAGCAAAATTGAATCCCGTGCTTCTGAATCCTTTGTGCGAAGCCCGCCCAAGTCCCACCCCCTCGTGTCGACGTAAGAGAAAGGACCGAAAAGTCCCCGAACGTTGCGGGGCTGAACGCGTGATCAATACGCAATTGTATTTGAGGCTTTTTCAATTTTAAAAGTGGGCAGATATCCCAGAGAGGGACTGGGGGTGACGTTTGTATTTCGGCAGCGGAGATCCTTTATGCGGTCACAAAGGACGACCGAAACGTGCTGACCGCCGACATTTGTATGAAATTGCGGATTCAAATGCACTATTTCGCCCGAAAATGAATTAAATTGTATTCTTTGGAAACTTTAATCGAGAATAAAATTGTTTACTGAATCGTTATCGAATTGATAATTAACCTTTTTGTATAATAACCGTGGGTTTGTGCATGTGTACTAATTAATTTTTCAACCGCAATTTGTTTATCTCAAAATAGGGAAACCGTTGCCTTTGAAGCCACTTTGATTGAATAATAACCTTATTGTTAGACATCATCCCTCGAGTTACCCCACAGTTCAAGGATCCTCGATTAATATCTGTCTCGGTGATGTCGTAACATTTGATTTCTCTCGGCATACTAAGCTTTTACGAGAAGATTGATGACAATACATATCTTACCACATAAATACATTAATTTGTTACTTTTATTAAATTTAATGTTTAATGAGAAACTATGCTAATGTGGCATCATGTATATCATCAATTAAATTATCAAATTTTTATTCATTTAAAAAAGTATTACCTATTATAATTTTTAAGCAATTCTGTTTTGATTCTTTATCAAAATTTAACTTTTTTTGCTAGAAAAAATGAATTTGAATATATCTCAGAATCACAAAGGAAGTGAATACTAAACCCCTCTCTGCCAACGAGATTTATGTTCTGTTGAGGAGGACTCCACTAGGAGGTTTAGGGTCTGAGATTTCTCCACAAGTGCCTTATTGTGGCTTGTAAGACAAGGGTAATTACACACCCTCTCCTTCAGAAGATGCCTTCCTGCGAGAACTGGCACTAACCGATTAGCCAAATTACTGTGAAACCAAAAATTTTCTCAAATTGTAAAAGCTCTACGATAAAAATAAAGAAGTATGCATGTGATATTAAAAGAATTTCTATAAATAGTATTAAAAAAATCATAACTGAAGAATTGTACATAATAGCTTGGAAAACGAAAAGATGGAAGGGATCAATCGAAAATTGCCCAAGTGCAGCAACGATAATGATTTTCGGAAATTGTATGAAGTATAAAATTTAAATAGTAACGATATTCAGTTAGCCCGAGGCAAACTCTCCCTTTCGCAAGGGAAAAGTCATTCAGCGTGTTTTGAATCGGATGTGAAAAAATTTCTTCTCGTTATTGTAACGTATGGTTTGCTACAATAGTGTGACAAGTTAAACACTGTTATTATCGCACTGTGTCCGTTGCTGACTCTGAACTCTCTCACGACAATGAAAAAAATGTTGTTATTGTTATGTTAATCGATATTGGTTTCATGTTGCATTTTGATACATTTGTGTTTGATCAGTTATTACCGATAAGAATGAGAAAATATAGAATCACATAATATTTTTAAGTTTTCTCACTAGTTTTATATATTTTTTTTTATTATTAAATTAATAACATTAAAATGTTTAAAAAACGATTGAATGGTTAGTTGATTGATCAAATAGATATAATCAATTATTTTTATCAGCATTTACTTATTTAGATTTAATTAATTAATCAAAAAAAGGGATTTGGAGGCGCCGGGTATCGATCCCGGTACCTCTCACATGCTAAGCGAGCGCTCTACCATCTGAGCTACGCCCCCATATATCTGTTATCATTGTCTTATCTATTTTCAAAAAAATATAGTTTAATTAATCGTTTTAATAAAATATTTTAATCAATAATTTGATTTAAAAAAAACCAGAAGGCTCAAATACAGTATACTCTCGATTATCCGGCTCCAGATCATCCGGATCATCCATTGTCGAACTTCCGAAAATAGATCATTTCAACCTTTTTATTTTATGCATCACAAGCCAATTTCGACAGGATGTCTTTATGTTTTCTGCGATGATTTTATTTCTCCTTATGCATTTGAGTGCATTACATGCGAGCCATTGTTTGTGAAAGTGATATAAAGTCCATTTATTTATATTGTAATACATTTAAAGGTTTGCGTTTACATAAGTATAAATATATTGACATACGTTAATTAATTCAGGTAAAAAAAAAATATTTTCAATTTGTTAAAGTTTATTTTGCAAAAATATTTAAGAAAATAATAATTTTTTAGTTACAATTGGCTTATAATGAATAGAAAAGGATGATATCTAATCAAAACGTAATTTTTTTTTCCAAAAATGAACTTATACCACTTTTGAAAAAAAAACGGTAGTTTGGATCATCCGTGCCCGTTCTCCCCGGCATTAGCACGGATAATCAAGAATATATGTATATGAAACCCATATATTAGGATTTTTTTTTACAAGACACGATTATTGTAAGAAACTCGTTGTCAGATGTTTTTTTCTTATCGATATTAATTTTACTTACTGATGCAATAAAGGAAATTTAATTCTAATTTTAAATGAATTGGATACTAAAATCATACACTTAAAAGTCTTACAGTCAGTACAAAAACACGCGACTACTTTAAATATCCAAGTACTGACCAAACACAATCCCGCTTAACTTTATTTATTACATACAACACATTTAGACCACTGGTGAATTTAGTGCGCAAATTATAACGACTCGTTATAATTTACGCACTCGCATCCTACATCTCCATACTGATTAAAAATCCGATCAAATTATCGTATGACAAAAAGTCTCTCGTCTGCACCTAGCCTTAAATTACACATACGATTCTTAAAGGCAAAATTGAATACATCCACCAAAAACAAATTTAATTAATCAAATAATTTAAGGGATGAAAAAAAGGGATATTGGAGGCGCCGGGCATCGATCCCGGTACCTCTCACATGCTAAGCGAGCGCTCTACCATCTGAGCTACGCCCCCAGGTGACCAATGGACAACGCCAATTCTTAACATTCAGTTCTTGTGCGTAAGATGACCCAGTTTCGACGGCGGTCACCTCGGACTGTTACACTTTCACTCGCCAACGTTGTATGCGTGTAATCGAGCTCGAACACTTGTGCGAAAAAATATTTCAATATGCTCGAATTTGTCGCGGACTCGCGTTTATAATGGAACACCATCTTTCACATGCAAATTTAATCGCGAGCCCTTTGTCGCGTGTTTACCACCCGTCGACGGCGACGCTTTCAAGTGGTAATGTCTTCGCAGCGGTGCATCGACGTGCGAAGGGGAACACACCTTTAAAGTGCATCGGGAAGTCGTGTCGTTGTGTACGTGTTAGAATCAATCAAGTTTACAATAAGATACTGAGTCAGTCAATTTTTTTATTTGATGCCTCAGTATGATCCAATATATAACTTTAGTATTAACAAATTTAATCATTTTAAAAAATTACTTTGTCCAATGCGCCAAAATTTAACATCCGGGCACCTTTCCCATGAGAGCAACTCATTTTCCTCCTACGCAAGTTTTGATAATCATTCAAATTTATACATTGCATTTATTGACATATTGATAACAATTTCATAACAGTTTCTTTACGCTTATATCTCACTTCAATAACTAAACGAACCAAAACAAAAAATATATATTATACATTTGCACACCTCCTTAAAGAAACATCCCAAAAAAAAATATAGATTATAACGCCGAATTCAACAATATTCGAGGATACTGTTGAAAAAAAACACGCGACGCATATCCGGCCGTTATCATTTATTTCCTAATTACGACACACATTAATTTGCTTCGTACCAACAGACTCTCGCAATGTGCGCATATCGTAATATCAATGGAGTTTTTTGCGGTTAGATTTCCCATTCCGCTCCATTCGAGGAAATAGGTGATCTTATCTGGGGCTGATAAATTTTCTAGCTGGCGAAATAGCGGATACGTGTGCATACACACACACGCGCGTTTATATATGCGATACTATCATTTCTCAAATGCTCCGAAACCGGGATTCGATCCTGGAATCATTGTGGATTCAATCCTCGCGCTAGCTTCCGAAACACTCGAATAAAATCTATTCATCTCCCAGCGAAGCGATGCGAGCGTTCCTTTACCCATACAAAATGCTTAGTCCAAAGTCACATTCTCATCGCAGCGTCCCAATTGTCGATTCTCAATACTTTGTAGTTTACAATGGAGGGGTTGAAAAAGGGATTGGCTAAATTGAATGCGAGGCGATTTAAAAACTAAAGTGGCGCTATCTGACCGGAGGTCGACAATGGCGAGTCGATCACATAAATTTTAAAACGGTTCAAAAGTCCACCCTCGAATTGTATTTTTTTCGGATCGATAATGGAGATGTATCGAAATGGAGATCGGCTCAGCATTGTGTGTCAGAATCGTAAAATAATAATGCGACGTGGGCGCTATGGGACATAATGGAGCTAAATCGAATTCACGAACGTGTCAATGCGGCGGTTGTATTGTGGAGCGTGTCCCATGCGAATAAACGGGTCAAGATGGATGTCCATTCGTTCGAGATCGCGAAACATTTATCTTGTCAAGTGTGAACGATCCATCTTGACAATTCACAATGAAAATCATTTATTAAGACGACATTGAGAACGCGTTAATCTCAGAATTCGACAACTATCATAATATTTCGTCGAAGCAAAATCAAATGGATTTTATAAATTTCAAAGGTATTTGAAATGATTACCGAAACATCAAATATTCGGATCTACGTCTTTCTTATTGTATATTCGTCCCCTCTTTAATTCGGCGGATGGACAATATAAAAATGGAACTGCAGCGCAGATTATGGTTCAGGAACAATCGCTTTAGGGGTGATGCTTCATTTATCAATATAATAGAGTGTAAAATTGTCGTAACATATGTTTGTCGGGGTGTTGGCGAGTTTGCAACTCAACCCTCAGAGTTACAGTTCGCAGTCGGTGGTCGACGCCCGTTCAAAGAGTTCTGAACTTTATTTTAAATTCCATTGATAAATTTCGAACCCCAAATAAATTTTTGATTAAAAAGTGAAAAATGATTTTTATTTTTATTTCGAAATGGTTTTCTTGTCGTTAACTTTCCATCATACATAACACCATATTTTCTATAGATTCAAAGTGAAAAACGTGGATACGAATTTCAATTTTGAATCATTTTTGAAAATTACAACGTGACAATTTTGACACGCCAAACAGTGATATTCAACGTGTATTCATAACTACATATTGTATAAAATTATATTTGTAAACATTTTCACATTTCCAATATTCTAAGTTGACTTATTACAAAATATTTAATTTATAATAAAAATGTATTCATTGAGTTCATTACTGAATATAATTTCAATCACTCCAATGCGCCCACGGGTTCAAAGTTGAACATCTATGCTCCAAGTCATCCCCTTTGGCGTTCGAAAGCCAAAAGTTTCCTCATTATCCCGGGGCTGCTTCGAAGGGAAGAGGCAACTGTTACTGTCACCTTAATTTACGAGATTCAATTATAAATTTTATATATATCCCACGGTGTTCGACCCCCGCTTTTGGATTCTTGCCTTGACACCCTCAAGCAGATGATTTTGCGGCTGAATCGACTTTAGGTCATGTTTGTGTAAGGCTTACTTTTCTCTGTTTCCGATCGCGTTTTTGTTTGATTTATGAAAGAGAATCAGAGATTAATAGACGAGAGGTTGCCCTTCAATTAATTTTGATGGTAGCACCTTAGCGATGATCGGGAAATTGTTTTTCTCTCTCGTTTGTGGTATTTACCGAAAGCAGATTTGATAAATCTAGCACTGATTCTAATTGAATAATTTAACACCTTTCATATTAATATAATAGATAATTAATCAATTTAAACTAGAGAAAAATTTTAATTTTGGACTGAAAATTTTTCATGATTCATGAGAGAATAAAAATGAAAAATATTAGAAAGTAACATACGTGGCGTCGCATAGTCACGGAGTGGCTCAAAATTATCAATCATTTCAAAATTATAGGCGTGATGTGCGAAGCTAACACTTGTCGATTATATGGGAAGCGAGCGAATTCAGACGTCGTATACCTTTGAAGGGTGAACGTGCCAAAAGCAAAGGGATGTCATGGCCGCGTGCCGTCACGGGCTGTGAATCGGTGATGTCAGCAAGGGCAAAGGGGATTTTCGTAACAGAAAACACCATTGCCGTCAATGGTGAGGATTCATACATCTTCATAGTAATATTGGCGAAAAATGCACTTACTGTGTTGTACCACTATTGGGTTCTAATAAAATCGCGTTCGACTTTTCTACCGAGGGTAAATTAATTGTTAATAGAACAATATGTCTATTAATTATCTTTGTGGTATTTTAGGTGTGCAATAATACCATTATTAAAAATATTTATTGCGTTTTAACATATTAACTTTATTTGAAATTTTAAGTCAATATTGGCGTACTATCTACAATCGCAGTAAAGCTCAGCTGTTATTATGATATCGAGTAAACGGAAAACTAGATAAAGCGCCGAATCGAACCCTTTGATCAAAAATCTGACACTAACACGCTCAACCTGTGATGTTATGTAATTGAAAGGCTGTTACATACACGAAACGTCGACCATGAAGGTGAGAAAACCACAAAATCGCTTCATATGCTCAAACGGGTTAAAAAATAAGTAAAATACAATAAAAAATAGTTGCTTTTTTTACTTTTCCCTCATCGTATTCATATAATCGATCTTATCCATTTTTAGTGTCGCGGAATTCTTTTTCCCGTACAAAGGGTGAATTAGAGGGATGTATCGTCGAAGGGATGAGGTCGAGACACACACTCGGTGCATCGATAAATCAACCGGCAGTTATTTAACAATTTTTATACAATTTGCCCCTTTTGTCTGTGTTGCTGTGCGCTGATGAAAAATTGATTACGACTCTCGAAGATTTACAGCGTTCAATATTGTCTGGGCGTATATTGGAATTATCCCTCGTAATTTATACTTTCTGAAATATTTTCAAATTCATATATTTATCAAATATCTGTTTCGAACAAAAATTAGAAGAAAATAAATTATAATACATAGCGATTCGATAGTTTAAATCAACATAAAATATATTCATTATTGTCACGAAAATCTTTATCAACGAAAACATTTCATATGGAAATTTTCACTAGACATGCCATATTAAAATTTATACGTTAAGAAATTGAACATATTTTGAATTGTAAAGTTTCAAATTACTCTAATTTTATTCAAAATTAAATTCGTATAAATTTTATCATGACATTAACCAACGTTCGTATACAAAATTAACGTTTACATTTGACAAGGGTGTTTGATGGCATCGTTCGATTCCACATTAACAAATTAAATATCGAAGTGCCTTCTTTGACATATGTATTGCATTTTTAAATGACTCATTGTCAGACATATATTCAATTTCAATGTCCAAATTCTAATTATACCGACAGTGGTATGCAAATTTGCTTACCCTTCCAATTGAGTAGTGTTCGATCGAAGCCCTATCGCCATATCATAAATAACGAATAACTGACAATTTGAATAATAATCCGGACCAAAATTCCCACATTTCCCGAATATGCCCTCGAGGGCCAAAAGGTCGCATAGAATTGTAAATTTTGCACAAATGCAGGTCGAGATGTCGCAAATCGATTGACATGCCACACAATGACTCGAGTCCACAACAAAGTACAAGGCAACCCTTCTTCGCAGGCAAGGTGCAAATGAATTAATCCAATCAATAGGAACCCTTTTCGATTTTACCTATCCGCAATAAAAAAATGACAAACCGAACCCTTCGTTCAAAAAATCAGTTATCTACGGTTCGGTCAAATTAGCGGCTTTTCACGCGGAATCGGCGCGAGCGTGCGAAATTCGTTGAAATTCTACGGTTCCGCATTTTTTTATTATTTTCGGAAAGTTCATGCACATAAAGAGGCGGATAGGTCGTGTACCTGTTGCCCTTTGTTCCCGATTTTACCGGTCCCTTTGTTGTTATTTAAAACGGCCGACGCGTCTGGCCCACAATTATTCGTGTACCCTTTAACTTGCGTTTTTTTACTGATGGTGTAATGAAAAATTCGCGAAAATAGCGCAATATTTTATCGATTCGGAGCCCCGTTCGAATATGACAGGATAGGTGATTCCTTCGAAATAAAAATTCGAGTGGTTCAATCGTGAAAAGCTGAATGTTTTTTGTACTTTAAAACGAACCCTGCTGATTGAGAACAATGAGGTTGTAACTCTGCGGGGTGTTCGTACCGTTCATAGCTAACTTTAGTTCGCAGACAAATTTCAATTTTCAATTTTAGTCTCCCTTTCATGTCACAAGACAGCTCTATATTTATCTATAATATGAATAAAAATAATCGTATTTATATGTAAAATAATTTGTGCGAATTGGTACAACACAAATAAATTATTGTGCTCTCGTTTAAACTTTTTTCTAAATCCATATCGATATTAAAAAAACAACACTATGTTATCAAATCATAAATTGGTAATTATACAATAACTCAAATTCTATTCGCAATTTTCAAATAAAATTTTTAAAATCATTAAATGCCAATGTCTCATAGATCGTGTAGCTAAGTAATGAATTTATTAATTAATTCAATAAAACATCATTATCTTAACATGTCATTTGTTATAAAATGCACTTGGAATAAATTTTATTAATTTCGAAATGTTCGTTGACTTCCTTACATAATACGACTTTCATATACAAAAAACCCTTCGCCCAACGACGAAAGACATTGTCTGAGAATCGATTGAAAAACTTGACGGTTGGAGCGCATTAAAATCGGTCATGATAGCAAATTACAAAAACGAATTCGAGTACTACAGAAGAGCTTTTTAACGTTTGAGCTTTTTTTTTATTTCTACGAGCAGAACTTTCGCTCAGTCCCCTCGCCTTTCGGAATCAAGATGATCGTTAAACGCTCGAATTCCAAAACAATAAACAGCTTTCCAATTCTCCAGACGGTGTAAATAGAACGCGAAAAGTTCTTTTTCTTCTCTCCCCGCGTTGAACAGGAATCATTGAAGTCAGCTCATTATCTGAAAACTGACATTGAAATCGTTTTGTGCTCGCACTGCATGAGCCCTTATGAACTGAATGAGTCTGACTTCTCTCCTCGGTCATATTATACATTTCAATAATAAATAAAAATGGCCGACAATTGTATGAACTCCGATATTCCAACGGCGCACTATATTCAATACATTTTTTTCGACGAATCGTATTCAACTAGGACAAAAATAATGTGATCATATAATACCATAAAAAGGTGTAATCAACATGGATTTTACTTCATAAAATCAGATAATATATAAAAATTTGAAAATAGATACAAAAATCGATCAAGTTTTTTCTATATATTCAAAATTATTCAAAGTTTATGAATTCTATTTAAATGTGTAAATGTTTCATTATATTTATTCGCTGATATTTTGATTTATTTCGTATTCGCATTCATTATTACTAATAAATATTATTAAAAATAAACAAAAATCGAAGTAAATTTGATATTCGGAACAACACGACCCCTCAAATTTCGAATTCGGAGACGATGTAGATATAAAATCAGCGAGCACCCCACCATCATTTTATATGAATGCACTGTATGAAAAGGTGGACGGAAGTAGAGGAATTCATGATGGCAAAAAAAATACGCGATCACATGACCGGAAATGCCTTCTTTTGGTCACATCTTGTTACCGAGAGGGGACCATTACGGGAACGAGTGAGCTTTTCGTGCACACATTACTTTTATCCCTTTGATTCGATCGCAGACACAATAATTGTACGAAGCAATCAATCCTTACGTACGTATGTCCTTATATGGGCATACGATCCAGCGTGTGTGTATAAATTATTGACGAGATTCAATTTTAATATGTATTGTGTGCGATATGTACGATGAGTATCGTTTTGAAACTTTCCCCGTTGGTGTTGTGTGTCTACAAAATTGTTAAATTAATTTCATATATCCGGGGGCTACGCGAGCTACCCTCGCATTGTTCCAGTGATGTACGAACAGCGATTTATCGATATTTTAATTGAAACATCATATAAAATTTACCACGATACGTTCAATTCATGCGAAAACCGATACATGCAAAAGTAAAATATTTTATATAATTATCGCGTTTATTATTTCATATTTAAAAAACAATATCGTATAAGTATATTATAATTCGAAACGTTTCAAAAACATATTTTTCTTCAAATAAAGTGAAATATAATTAATTATGAGAATGTATATTTTAATGCTGATTGTGTATCATAATTCTACAAAGCACATGAAAGATACCGTATTATTTCACGTACGACAAATCACATTGAAACAACAAAGAAACCCAATTATGAAATTGTTTTACTCCGCGAATCCAAACAGATTTCCATTTTTCGCGATAAAAAGCGAAACAAAACAAGGATTACTTTACACGGCTTTTCATCAGAGAACTCGATGTGATTTTTCGCTCTCTCGAATACCATGAAAAACACCCTTACACAACGCAACAAAGAATTTTCAGGAAAAACATCGCTATGGCGACATTTGACACGTCACTGGAACGGGACCCTGGGAAGCCCCGCGAAACAATCGCGGCATATCACAACATTGTTCCCGGCTATTTGCCCTTTGTTCGGCCAACAGACACGCATTATGCCGCCGGGGGCTCAGCCTCAGAGGGCGAAGGCTCCGGGGGCGAAGCGCCATGGTGGATTAATAAGTAAGCCGGTCGGTGTTTGTCCATCGCGTGTTATAAGCGTCCCTTGTGCGGGAGCAAATCCCGGTGTTCGACAATGAGGTGATTGATTGAATGTTTCGGTAGGATTCAATGGAAGATGTTGGATTGGTTCAGTGCGGATTGAATCGACGTGTCTATTGTGTTCGGCGGTTGATTTAATCAAGTTTGATTGGTTTTCGTATTGTGAATTTTCGTTTATTTTTTTAATTGGATTTAAACAATGAAAGGGAATTTGTGAATGTTTCGTTTTCGATATTGAAATATTGACTGATTGGAATTGATTTTTGGTTATTTTAAAATCGATATACGAGTATATACATATATCCAAAGTTTACTGTAGGTCATTTTATACATGGTAGTTATAAGGAGAAAATAACTCTTGATGAGTTGAACACTAAAAATTATTCGTAAATGTTTTCAAGCTTATGATAGTACATACATACATCCATAAACAGATCGAACTACATATTACTGAACTTTGATGGCTGGCAAAAATTGGTGTATTCAATGTGATTAATTGTAAAACAGTTCATATTAAATTATATATTTTCCATTAATCACCGAAGTTAAGCATTAAGTAGCATGGTCTATATATGGAAGCTATACATGTTGACTTATGTAAATCATTTTCACAATAGATAGTTTTTCAAGCTTTTATTTTATTATTGTTATTATTTTAACTCATCAATAATCAACTTCTCCAATAAAATGTTTAAATTTCCAATGAATTTCAGAAAGGCCTTAGAATAAACAGCTTGATAGTTCTCGATTTACAACGCACTCACAACCAAAAAAAAATTTTTATTTTTTTATTTTTCAAAAACTACTTACTTAATCACCAACTGTTATCACTTACGATCAATGGATTTTGGAAAAAATTTGGACTCGTTCGAATAACTACATTAACCCATTATTTGCCAGATTTTTTCATTCTTTTCGCGATGTACATATATGTATGTTCTTTACTTACTTTTAAAAACCCCTTTTTTTCAAATTTATAATTTACCTCAAATTTTCGTTGCTTATTGTTTCAAATTTAAAAAAACAATCATACGCTATTTTTTGTCATAATTATACTTTTAGAGTTTTCTAAACATAAATTATGAGTTATTATTTGTAAAATTGTACCAAATATAATACAACCAATTTAAACATAATAAAAAAGACGTTGCTCCCAATTGGAAAACGTAGCAAGATATGGATCAAAATTGAAAATTTTGATCTAAATAAAATTGATTAATTTTTTTATACAGATTCGACATACGACTGATTCGACTTCCAACCTCGAGATTCAGGAACGCATCTCCATCGTAAGTCGAGAACCACCTAAAGTGAACATTATATTGATACACATAATGATGCCATTGACACGAAAACCATATAAAAACAAATCCACATCCCAAGACAATCCTCTGACCCATCCCAAACCCAAAAAACGACAAACCGAGACAAATCCTCGGACGGACGCATGCAAAACATAATAGAACCCGACCCAACCGCACGTGCACAGAGAATGCAACCGGCAAAGGTCAACGCTTCTCTCATTCGCATATCCCGAGGAAGATTGTCGCCTCAGAGTGCATCGACACCCATCCGCACAATCGGCGGCCATTCAACAATGGCCGATGCGATAACGCCCGCCGATTTTATTGGGGGCCTATGCGGAACTCTCAGGTGACGGTGTTGTTCGTCGCTCGCAGAAATAATAATATTGCGACAGAATAAAGCCATTTCGTTTATGGCCGGCGTGTACGTATTTACTGGCGAGCGAGTGAGTGCTGTACTTATGTGCCGGTCATGTGTCATAAACGGCTCTCGCTTCGGAAACGGTCGTAAATTTTGCGAGTCGGTCGTTCGAGAGCGCCTCCATTATTTTCAATTTCGATTCGATTTTTCGTCGCGGTTTTGCGCGATGGTGTTTCATGGGTTTTTTGGGAAAAGCAGCCGAAAGTGATGGAGAAATGAAGATTTATCCGTGTTTTGGGATTGTCTTGTAATGTGCTGAGATTTCAGTTGATTATCGTGTTCTATTTCAAGATTATAAACAACGATATTTTAATATAAAATTTCACGCAGTATAATATATAACAAGATCGACATGTAATTTAATTATATTTATTCGTTTGCATAGCAGATTGAAAAGCGCAGGACGAAGGCGTCTTCGTTCCGGTTGAAAGTTTGCGGAATCCGTCGCTCGTCACGTTCTGTCCAGAATTCAAATATCAAAATTAATTTATTTCACTTCAGCGACAAACAGACAAGTTCTTTGTCCAGGTTTTATTTTTTTATTGTTTTATTTTGAATGAGTCAGCGGTTCGAAAGTTTCGCAGGCAAAATGCGATTAACAAAAATAAAGGATAAGATATTTATAATGTTGAAGATTGGAACTCGGCAATACAATTATGTTGTTTTAGCGTTAAGTATTCGGTTCAAATGATCGTTATACTTGTTTATTGGCTGTTTCAAAATAATCGTTCAACGAATCTATTTGCGACAATGTGCGTAAACAATCGGCAGCTGTTTATTGAAAACACCAAAGAAGAACTTGAACATTGCCAATACACGTAGTTTCTTCGAACTACGTCCATCATTGTTTGCACTGAACACCTCCATCTTGTTATTTCAACGAACAGTTTTCGTATACGTAAATACCACAAATTGGTTCATTCGAATGTTTCAAACAATTTATTTCGGAGAAACTACAGCCGAAAATCGCAATGTTTTTGATTCCTTCGGAATGACGCGATGTGTAAATTTTTTTTTTACATTCGATATTTTTTTCGATGTTTGAAAATGAATTCGATTTGAATAATAAGTACCAAATATAAGAGAACACGCGTCATAGAGCACACGAATAACGTTTTTTTAAACGCTCACCATTAGACTTGTAATACACCCTAGAAACAGAAGTGTAATTCAGTGGCGGTCCCTGAATATTATTTTAATTGATCAAACAAAATATTCTAATCATTTTAATTTTATGTAGTCATATATTTGTCGAAGTATTATTTATTAATAATATTTTTTTTATATTAGAGGATAGAAAATATGATAGAACATGCATATTTCACGAACGGATTAATTTTTATACTGATAGAAATATTTTACATACACGTCTATGGGTACATAAACTGCATTATTCGAGGGCTATCGAAAAGGGAGGGTGGTGAGAACTCAGAACCTCAATTCTATTTTATAAACTAAACCTCGGGGGGTGACACTTTCACCAACGTTCAGTAATATGAGCATTGCTAACTAAACTGCAAACGTTTTATTATAGACGTATCACTACTCATACATCCAACACATAAAATTCAAAATATTCAATATTTAAATCCTTTCATCATTTCATAAAATTATGAATCATTTGATCAAATTGTAAATAATGACTGTGGCTTTCGATTCAACGATAAAATTTATCTTATATGATATTTATGAATATTTTCAATTTCATATTTGCAAATCCAGAGTGATATGCCGTTTAATGGGCCTCCCACTTATGGGGTGCGGTGAGAGGTTCAACCACTTGGCGATCTCCCGCGGACGCTGAAATGGGCTCAGACAATGAACCGTTTTGGGACAAGAGCCTCACCCTCTGAACGAATGCTCTTTTGGTCCTTCCAGCACGGTCCTCGTCGTCATCTCTCCATGTTCTGTGTCGGTGGAACGGAAAAAAACCATCGGACCGATGTGCCGAGGACCGCTAACGAGCAGTGAATCATTATTGTCGAACATGCCCCCGCTTTCGGAGCGTGAAACAATGGGATTGTATAATAGTTCGATTGAATAATAAATAATCGGCGATCGGAGGATTGTCGATTTTTCATTCTGTTGCGTATCGATGGGTTGTATAGTAGCGTTGACGATTGTTGAACAAATACAATGCCGTGTGCTGATGTTGGTTATTGTTTTGTTATATTCCTTGTATTGTTTAAGTCGAAGCTGTATTTATAGATTTATTATTTATGCAATTTGTAATATATATTTTCTATATTAAATATACTACAATGATCGATTTCAATTTTGATTCATAGTTACAATAGATACAAAGATCATAAAGTATTATATATGAATCGTATCTGATTTGAACAAATATACAAAGCGATATAAATCAAAATTCATTTTAAGTCAAAGCGGAAAAACGATGAAATTTAATTTAATTATTTTTTCATTTTTCTGGTTTCAACATTTCATTCATAAAATATTCAGTCATTTGCGTTAATCTCACTTATCATGTTATACATTCAAATAGTTCAGTAGTTCCTATGACAAATGCGTCATATTTATTAACAGGAAGACTGTAAACAGGATACATAATCATGTCAACTAAATAAAATGGGCTGTTTTATCAAAGCGGCAGAATTATAATCCTTATCCAGCGAAAAGCGTAGAACATAAATATAAAACTCTTTTTATCTGCCGCTTGTCACTAACGTAAACTGTTGGTCTCGAAAAAATATAACGATGTGTAATATTTTATATAAAAAACTAAAAAAAATTTACGTAATGGTTTCTACTTAGAAATAGTTTTTAAAAAAATTCCTTTTTTGCAAATTTTAAATTAAGTCATTCTTAATTTGCGTTGCAAAATTTCCCAGTAGCAAACCCAGACAATACCAGGCGATAATTAAGTTTCAGAAAGTTGAATGTCGTTAATCTATACCGTGAAAAATTATTTTGGACACAACTTGAATAACAAGGTGGAAAAGTTGACGGGAGGTAAACAAGATAATCGGCCGAGAAGGTGCCGAAGCCTTCCGTTTCCTGTTAAACGTTAAACGTTTTTCGCTTGCGGAAAACCTTTATGGTCCGAAGGTTGCACATGACACGATCGATACAATATAACCCATAGCGACGAAAAGAAATTTAATTAAAAAAATATATTCGAAAAATTGCTCTAACGTTGTTTTTTTCACGGTGCAAGGCTGAGTTGCATAAACATTTAATTAAGTTTTTTGTATCATTTTGCTATACGAAAACGTTGGCCATGTAGAAGTAATTAGTAAAGTAAAAGTTTTCATTGCAAAATACAGAAATTTAGTTACCACACATTGTCAGTAAAAGGTCATTAAGAAAACGTAAACAATATTCACAGCAGTACAAAGTCAAACCATTAACGCGTGAAATTAAAATTTTATAAAAGTTTCTTATTGTCAATATGAAAATATCATATCCAACAATGATAGAAAATTCAATATGAAAAACCAACCTAAACACATTTCAATCAAACAGATGCAACCTCGTTTTTTGGCGCAACCCGATACAGGGCGTCACGCACTTTTCGCAAAAGTCGTCAATCGCTGACTGCAGACG
This sequence comes from Hydropsyche tenuis, assembly GCA_009617725.1. Lineage (NCBI taxonomy): Eukaryota > Metazoa > Arthropoda > Insecta > Trichoptera > Hydropsychidae > Hydropsyche > Hydropsyche tenuis. Next base: position 6,089,133 of record VTON01000004.1, read on the forward strand.
CGACACGTTTACATATTTTAATAACACGCAAAAAGAAGTGCGTGTCACCTGGATAAGAAGGTCTCGTGCAGCTGATGGGGTGCTCCCATGACATGTTATTAGAAAGAGGAAGTGCCGTTTGCCGGCAAAAGCACGCGCCAGACGCGCCCTCCGACTCCACCCACGGACCAACCCCGTTTTGCTTGTAGTAATCAAATCGACACGCTTACCAAGCTGGTTTAGATGAATGTTTATTGTATAAAGTGAAGATTGAAGATGGTAGGTGGATGTGAAAATTAGTATTTTTTGATAAATGTTTAGTTTGGGACGCCGGCGTTTTGAAATTTGTTGAGGTTTTTGATTGAATGTTTAAGTAGTTCAAGTGAGCTTGTCGATGATTTGTTTTTGATTCTTTCCATGTCAATAATACGGTAACGGTTTTATTATGAAGTGAGGATCAATTGTGGCCCGGTCATTATTTCAAGGAATAAAACTGGTTTTCTTTTCAGCGATCGTTCCTTCACGAAGCCACAATGAAGAGGAAATGGCACGCGCCAGCTGCTTCAGATAGACATCTTTTTTATTATGTTTGTCTTTCTTTTAACTAAAATGCAACCCCAAAATATCGCGAGTAGTAAATTTCATAAAATATTAGAACTAATTATGATTAGTAATAAAGTATAATTAAATTATTACAATTTATGACAAAATGCAAAATTTTCACAATTTTGGCAATTTTCCGAAAAAAAAATTCAAAGCCCTTAATTACTTTAAAATTGTATTAACGATAACCAAAATCATAAAAAAAATAGTTTGATATTGACTATGGACGATCAGTAAAACTCAATAATTAGTCTATCGATATTAGTCTTACAATTAGGCCCTCGCCACACATTATACGCGTAATCGAAAACCTTAAGTATCACTTAACGGTACGCTCAAACCAAAATGAATCCAACAATCCGAGGGTGGTTCGACGTTGTGCAGCAGACGAAAGCAATCCAAAGCAACATACAGTACTCAACAACTACATCTGTTTCAGCAGCTGCCTCGTCCCGCCCGCTTCCTGGACATTGTGCCCGTACCATTGGAGGCGTCATTATCTTTGGACCCGGGATTTGAATGCTCACGTCCCTTATCATTACCTCGAGGAGATCCCGAAATACGAGTTCTCTTCCTTGAATGTCGGAATCCAACCCCGGAATTCAACGATTCAACAGACGACAAGGCGAGGGCCAAAGACAATGGGGCGCGTGCTTATGCGGCACACGCGCACTCCCTCTCTAAAGAATATAATGCACTTATTTATTATATTTTAATTCGACGTATGAATGCGTGTCTTCTTAAGTTGCACGCGCTAGGATTAAGCGACGTAAGTGCATTGAGTGCATCTGTAGTCGGATTCGAACTATCAAAGCTTTTAAAACTGGGTTCTTACTTTCTGTAATGGTTGTTTCAATATTATCGATTTTTTCCTGAGTAAACATAAATAGAATTGGTAAATTCGTCTATTGAAAAGTTTGTAACATATTATGAAACTAATACAAATTCCAAAAAGTTTGTAGAAAAGATGTGATTTTTTGCATATCGTTTCTGCATATTCGATCATGAAGCTTATAAAATAATCATGAATAAATCAAGGCTAGTGCAATATGACAACTCAATTTACAAAGAGGATCCATCTGCCTGGTGGGCGTTACCGGAATCATTTTTCGAATTATTACCATCCTGTCCCATGAAAAAAAATTGTAAAAAATAAAACGGGGTGAACGAGGCGCTACAAAAGCCATAATATATTTAATAATACATAACGCATAAATTAGCGCATTCGTCCTGCCGAAATATACGCGCAGGGGATGAGCAAACGAATCTAACAGGATATTTTTTATATTCAACATATATAAATACATATCGCCGGATAAAAATCGTATTAATACTCGTTTAATAGAGACGTGTCGTACGAATTCCACATACAGCGCGCGCATGTTGTATTATTCGTTGTTATTATTGTTGCGTATGTTTTGCGGGGTGCGATTCACCCCCGAAAAATATTATTTTACAGAAGCCGTTGTAACATGAAAAGAAAGTATGTGTGCAACAAAAAAATACGATATAATAAAAAAAGACGCCTATAAATAACATTTATGCGCGCCAGATTATGCGACGTCGTATTTTCTCGTTACGCGAATCTCATATGTGCGAAAGTGTGAAAGTTTGTCGACGTTTTCGGTTTAGCGGCGAAATTCAAAATGTGAATATTGCATGAAATGTGCCATGTCACTTTTTTCCCGATTCGAAGTAAATGGATTTATATATTTTTATATGAAAAAAAAGGGTAGCGCGTGCGTCGAATAAACTATTTAAAGATCGAGAATCTATCGTGTATAAAATTGACGGATTAATCGTTTCCTCATTCGGCGGGTGACTCAAATATTAAATTCATAGCTTTTTGAAGACCTTTTAAATGCGACAATGATGGATTACGAAAGCACGGCCATGAATATTCGAGTGGACAACTGGATAAACGTTCGTGATACAACATCGGACATTTGTCGGGTTCGAAAAGTCGACAATCAACACCGAGCGTCCCACAGCAATCAATCAATCGCGCCGATTAATAAATTACAAAGTGGATCTTTGTGTTTATTTTTTTCAACTAAGGGATCGATAGAACGGCCTAATGACAATTAATTATCAGACAATAGGCCGGGGAGGTCGATTTTTCACGGCCGGCTCCACGCCCATCATAAATTGTCTTGTGTGCCGTAGGCGTTGTCGCTGCAACATCCATTATTTGTCATAATGGACTCGATTTGACATCGATGTTTTACAGTGCTAATAAAAGGGTGGCGCTTTTTGTGCACGCATATTTTCATTTTTTTCGGTCACGTGTTAGAACGTGTGGCATTAAATAATCCGTTCGTGTAAGCCGTTTGTCGACCGCTACGTTCGAAGCGCAAATTTGATCGATCGATCTATTGAAAGAGTTGATTCGAACGATAGATTTGATAAATCGTCTGAATATTGAATTAGCATCTTATAAATATGAAAATGAATCGGATTTGTCTATTTAGAAATTGTTCGTTATTAACGATAGGTAATTGATTAAACACATTTATTATAAATCATCATCATCATTAGCAGCCTATAAGTTATCCACTGCAGGACAAGGCCTTACCAGACAAATGCGGCAGTCTAGGCTATACCTCACCGCGCTAGCCCAAGTCGTATTTCGGTGAGGGTTATTATAAATACTATAGACTTAATCATAATATCGAAGATAATCTGATAATAAGCGATTCCAGTAAGATTTATTTCAAGAAAATGCAATGTTTCTCAAGTAGTTTTCTATGATTTTTTTAATGCTTTAATATGGTTTTTTTGTGAAAAAAATTTGCAGAAAATAAATGCAAAGATCATAAAATTGTGAAAAACTTGAATCAAACTACAAACAATGATGAAAATTATTGGAAAAATCACGAGCACGCTCACCAGTTTTCTTCGTGCATAAAATGAACAACGATTAAATAAATACATAAATGCCTATTCAAATCATAATTAGTTTCTTTACATAATCTCGACAATATATTTTTAAATTAAAACGGTTTAGTTACAGAGAAAGTTTTCAGGAGCGTGAAAATTTTATGCTAAAGAAATGAAAATGCAGCATTATCTTGTAAGATTCTTATAAGTATGTATAAACTAGATAAATTTAAAAAAAAATCCTATAGAAAAAAAAAACAATTAAATAGTAGAGTAGGGAATGATTAAAATATTTACTATCTAAATGATTTGATTCACACAATTGCTTATTTAAATTTGAAACAATAAATATTCACATTCGATAAATAAGCATTCGAAATATAATATATCAAAAAAAATATTTAAAAAACGACAAATTTCCATTACAAATCTAACAGAACCCACAATCTCACAACATTCTAAACGCACTCACTACACGTTTAAAATTTCAAAACACCGGACCTCCAGAACCAACCCGCAACAGATCGCGTCCTAAAATACCCACAAAACAGAATAGACAAACGCCCAACAACAGAACACATATCGAAAACGATTGTTTCGTATCTTGCGGCAACACGCGCCCACGCCATGGCATAATTGGGCTATTCCGGAGTATTCGCGTGTGCGCCACGTGTCCCTCGGCCCTACGAGCCCATTACAGAATCCATTCCCATCGGCTGCCATAATGGCCCAGGAGGCCCTCCTTCCTGTAAACATGGCGACTGGAAACATATTTGTAAATTGATCGAGTTTTCGATCGTATTCGGGAAGGTCGTCGGACAATTGCCGCCGTATGTTGACGCAGAGCGATTCGATTAGTGAAATGTGAATTGGTGGTTTGAAATTTTGGTAATGTCGGTTCGGTTTCGATTAAATTTGGGTATGTGTATGTGATTTTTGATGAGTTTTAATATTTATTATCGTAGGCTTATCGTTGGTGGTATTGTTTTCGAAAATCTTTCCGGTTTCGAACAACAACCCGATGTTTCGTCCGGTTTGTCTTTTTATCTATTCTTATAATTATATCAATTTCTATAGAAATATTACAAATGATACATGATTTATATTCAAAAATTACAATACAGATTGTACTTGATTTATGATGGAGATAGGTTTCTGAATCTCGGTCGTAAGTCGAAGCCATATTAAAAAATTAATCAATTTTATTTATATCAAATTTTTCATTTTTAACTCGTATTCTGCCACATTAATATAATATAATATAATAATGATATGAAAAATATTTTACTAGATTTTTTAGATATTTTTCAATAAAAACACATACTATTTATATGTATATCCCGAAGAGAATGAAAAAAATCTAGCAGATAATGGGTTAATACTATAATTCGAACAAGTCCTTTTTTTTCGAAATGTATTAACCGTAGGTGATGATAGCTCGTGATTTAGTAAGTAATTTTTGAAAAACAATTAATAAAAAAAAAATCGGTCGTAAGTGCGAACCGTCGTAAATCGAAAACTATCTGTAATTATATAAATTTCTATAAAAATATTACAAATGATACACAATTTATATTAAAAGAATACAATATGTGAATATTATTAATTGATTCTTGTATGATGAACATAATAAATAATGTCATCATACGTTCACTAATCGCAATGACGCTTCTGAGTTTCATCGCAACCGATTTCTATTTTGCAATCAACATAACATCTATAATTTTCAATTAGAACACTCCGAAGTTGTAAAATTTCGGCTATTAAAAGCGGCAATGACGCAAAACGTCCGACAATTGGAAAGTTGTTCTCGTCGGGGTGGCGGAAACGGGGAAATCTCAAAGACGAAACGGCTTAATTAAGAATATAAAAATGCTTATAAATCCTGCAATATTGCCGAGCGTGCTGAGCCCATCTGTCCTGAGCAATTAAAAAGCACATTAGTGAGTGCGAGAAGTCGTCTCGGGGATCTCGGCAGCCGGGCTCTAATGAGAAAAAGAAGAAATTATGATCCGCGAGGAGGAGGGTAACGCCGACAACGCTTTCCACTCTTTTATATCAAACTCGAGTATCAATTAAAGCGCCATATAAAACTTGGAGAAATAAAAAAGGCGCGTTGCCGAGCGGGCGTTATTGCTTCGCTAAACTCGAACCGAACTAAGTATATAAATTAAAAAATATAATGTGGATATATTTTTTTTAAATGGGATCTGTCAATTGGGTTTTGTTTCGCGTCAACATCACACCCACTGATTCAGAATATCGATCGTATTCCAGGTAATGTTTGCAATAGCAATTCATATAAGATGACCTTTTCATTCTAGATTTCATTTGTGAAATTTGTACGGATTTATCAAGGAGACGTTAAGGTCATTTATGCTTTACTTTAATTGTAAGACTCCAATATCAGAACATCGCACAAAGTATGAAAATTAGGATAACCAATGTATGAAACAAATTGGTTTATTAGTCCAATTAAGAAAATGAAGAATTAAAAATTTCCTTTACATGTTGAAAATGGATTAGTCTAGATATCACTACCAAATGACAACACATAAAAAAAATTAAAAAAAACGATTGCTGAAATTTTTTTGACATAATTTCAAGCAACGATACTGATGTGAGCTAAAAGAAATTGGAAAGACTTAATTATTATTCGAATTGATGAATTTCAATGTCAGTATATGGTTCATATTATATTTAATAATAATTTAAAATGGTTTTCCTAGTAGACCGAAAACTGTCCCGGTCAATCTGAAAGGATTGGCACCCCTAATCGAGGGTACATAGGCAAATGTGCGCAATCGAAGGCAACACAAAATTAATTTAGTCGTGACACAATGTCACACATTCGCAACGGAGTGAGAGAGAGAGAGCAAAATATCGAAAGGGCTTTGTGACATGGAGAGGTTCTCTCGCCCCGATTTCCGAGAAACAATATGCCTTTGTGAGGCTTCGCAACTCGATTGCCTTTTGTTTGACAGATTGTCACTTTACTTTGAATTTACGGGTTCCGTACGGTGGGTTGCCCGGGCCATTATAGCCCCTCCTCTCAAGGAAGGCGAATAATTATCAAGGAGCATTGTGTGTCTTGATATAACATAATAAAACGATTCGAGCGTCAGATGCCAACTAATTGTCGGAAGGCCGTATAATGCCAGAGCGGGGAGGAACAAACAACAGCCGACGAACAAGAGTAAAGTCCCATAAGTTCAAAAACGCCACCCACCTCCTTCGACGGCCCACTTTTGTCCGTATATTTTGATGCTGTCGATGTATCGAGCGTATTGTGTACTGAGAAAAGTAAGAAATCCTATTTTTTATTAAAAAATTGCGATTATTATCTTGAGAAAAAAATGTTTAACTCATTTGAAATACAAAATTGTAAAATATAAAAATCTCATTACATTTTAAATTTCTTTATCAAATTTATATACGGAAATTTAATTTCTTCGCATAAAAGTTGAAAGCAAACGAAACGCTTTCGTAGATTGAACACACATTTCATACTTCAATCGCCGAAAACACATAATTTCACCTCATAAAAGTCAACATCGAAAACGACACATGTCTTTTATCGATCGTACACTCACTCGAGTCGAACACATCTCTTTATCGAAAACGCTATAAATTTCAGACGGGGGCTTCTGTTTCGGCAGCCAAACATCACTTTTGTCTAATGAAGCCCATCTTCAAACGGCGGGTGCACTTGAGCCCAATTTTTCATAACTATCACACAGTAGGTCCATCCTCGACCCATGCATGGTAATTGTCTTACCCATTCATACAGCGAGACCGTCTTTCAACGAAATTCGTAATGGACGGCATTTAGAAGAAGTTCGTGTGGGAAAAAGTCCGTGAAAGAAACGCAAGGTGAATAAATAAAACAAAGACGATCCCATTATTCCGAATTTTTCACACGCATAGATATAAAGGATGATCTCGAGCACGAGATGAGATCCCACGTTTAAACACATATCACTGTACGTGTAATTTGAATGAATTTTATAATACGTATGCGAATGTGCGAATGAGAAACGGGAGCGCTATGTAATTATCAACTTCTTAAAATGCTGGGTAAAAACCACCCCGGCATTTTTCAAATCGTTCGCAGATGAACGTCATTAAGATAACGAGCTTCACGTCAAGAACTCACCTGTGCAGGAAGAAGCCTTTATTCAACTTTATGGTTTTGCGATAACGACGACGCAAGCAACCGTAAATCTCAACGATCTGACTTTTAATGATATGACGTAAAGTTCGTTCAAAATCCAAATCAATTAATCTACATATTGTCGAATACAATGAGAAGAATAAGCTTGGATAGTAAACAGAACCGCCCTCTTTTTGAATACCTGTTTCCACGCACCTCACGTGTCTATAATTGCACCTCGATAACCTCCCCATGTCAATTTAGTGAAGTTTGTCAGACAAGAATACAGCAACGGAATAGCCCCACTTATATTACGTATCCATAGTTCACATTATTTTTTATTACTGATTGGTCATGCATGCACGACGATTTCGACGAGCTTATATGGTTTAAAGTTCAAGTGCGAACGATCACGCAATTTTTTTTTTTATGTGCGAAAAAAGTGCACTGCAATCGTTTTTGCAAAGACTTTCGTGTCGGTTCCTCGAATGAAATTATGCAAAACATATTGTTGTGTGGTGTATCTGCACATGCATATGGGAGTGGACGTCTTATTGACGTTTCGAACAATTTCCCTTGCAATAATAGATAATTTGGCGTTACCGCCAGGTACAAATAAAGTGATAGCACCACCACCCGCTTCAAGATAGTTACCATAACGAGCCACTTCTGAAGTACGTACGAAACTAACCAAACCAAACAACCCCCTCGTGCAGACTGGCATGGCACCATATCATCAGTGGATTTCGTGTATACATCACGGATAGTGTATCATATAATCATCAAACTTGTGCGATTCGTTCTGTGGAACTTTCGTGGGTGTCTTTCGTGACAGGAAGAATATCATATAGATGAAGGCAATTCGAATAAACTTTGTATGCATGGAAGAGTTCGTCACATCACTGTTCCGATGTAATAATAAAAATAAATAAGAAGTGTGCATTAAAATTGAGTTTTGCTTTTACGATATAAAAGTGCGTTGCGGAAAATCACCCTCGCGAAACGTTTATACGTTTATTATTTTTTCCCAAGACTTAGTGGCGGTGAAAACAGATGATATCGCAAGTGTGGGGTTTCGGCTAAGCACTCGACTCTGTTCTTGTCCGCCCCTGTGACACATGTTTGCCTCTTGTACCCTTCTTCCGAAACACCCTACGGTAACTCAATCAACGGACATTGTCACTACTGACTAGATAGGGGCGTTCGAGATCGACAATTGCGTCATTTATTCATACATTATATTAGCTATAATTGTGAATTTATTATATTTCCACACAACTATAATATAAATAACATTTTCAATGAAAACATTTCATAAAATAATTATTATACAATAAAAATTGAAAATTGTATAATATCGATCTTTCGTACATTTGTTATATTAATTATACGCGAAATAATAATATAAACAATCCGTGAAAATCGTGTATGACATTAAACGCGAGGGGTAGATAACGCAATGTCGCTGCTGCACTTGTCGTCACGGTGTTGCACTTTGATCCCTCGGTGTCAGGGGCTGTAATCTCAGGGTGTGCACACGCGTTTCCCTTAATGACCGCCAACAAACTTCACTGGAACTTCACCCTCGACCTAGGTTTAGTTATAAGGCTATAAAGTGACCCCCGATGCACAATTTCACCGATAATTGCGCGTTTTGCGACGTCGGGTATCGGAAGATTTCAATTATCGGTCGCACGGTTCGTGTGATGTGGTGTATTGGATTGTTAATAAAAATTAATTTGGGAAATTTCAGAAGGAAACTTTGTTATTTATTTCAATGTAAATGTCTTTGCGTGTTAATTTTTGGAATGGTGATTTGATAAAATATATAGAGGATTGTTTAAATAATAAAAAAAATGGGTTGGAGGCGCCGGGCATCGATCCCGGTACCTCTCACATGCTAAGCGAGCGCTCTACCATCTGAGCTACGCCCCCTGGTGTAAGACAGTCTTAACTTTTTCAAACCAAAGTTAAATTTGATCTACTTTCACATGCCGATTTATTTTCGTCATGGCTGAACTGGTTTTAACGTATTCAATACGCATACGAAACTGCTACTTGACGCTATCGTAACAAACAGGTCCACATTGACATTCAAGACGAGTATCTCACGAAATTCCGCGTAAACAAATACATAGATTTAGTTGATTCTTTTTCTAGTTTGGATATAACAAAAATCACATCAATATTATATTTGAGTGAAATATAAAAGTCGCTAGATTCATCGGCGCATTTAACCCGAATGAGACGTATAGCGTTAAAGTTAAACGTCATTACCGCGATTGTGATCGAATCGTTTCCTATCTCACTATCGTCAAATCACCCTTAACTAACCCACACCATAAAAGATACTGTGGGGTTGAAATTTTCGGGATGGGTGGATTCGGTGGTAGGCGGCTCGGGTTCCCATGCTGAGAGCGTTAGTCATTTTTATGATTAATATTCAGTTTACTTTCAGTTGCGTCAGATAAGATCTATATTTTTTTCTGTTTTCCGCAGATATTGATCTAGGGCTCTCGCTTGAGTTCTACACCGAAATAATTCACGCCCTTCGCACAGATAAGAGAACTATTTAATGTACTCTATGAATATAATATGCTTATTAATTCATAATATTTTCGGTTGGTCATTTCAGATTTTTTTCAAACACGCGTCAAAGTAAACCATTATTGTGACAATTTAATTTTGATAACAAAATAAAATTTTAATTTTAATTTTCGAAATGTTTTATATGCGGAAGAAAAAATAGTGCCACTTTCAAACGAACGCTACTTTCCACAGCGCGATAAAGTCTACATTTCAACAGTGTACTTCGAAAGATTAAGTTTATTTTTAAATTAATTACTCGCGTGAAAACTTTCATTTGACCCAAACGTGATCTTAACGCGGTTTAAGATTTCCAAATTTTTTCTGATTAATTAAATTCACTCGAATCCGTCATAATCAACGAAAACGAAGGCCATCTTCGGTTGAATTTTACTAGGAAATTGATCGAACCACCCGCGCATGTATGATAAAAGGGTTTAATGCCTCTTTTATGGCAAGTCGCATTAGTTGGCATTTTTTTAGTTTTCGGTGTCACAGTCACGCAAGACATTGCTTATCTCGGACCGAACCACGAATATCACATTGCCTTTTATTACTTTTGGCTTTGGCGAAAGCGCCCGCGTTCGCTTTGAAGAATTTCGCTTTGTTTGGTCAAGCCGGAGCTAATCGCGATCGATAAAATTTTAAATTTTTATTAATAGGCTAATTTGCGAAACGAACGCGTAAATATATGCCGAAATTGTGACCGAACACAAACCCGTGATGTAATCGATTTAATGTGTTTAATGTATGCGTGTTATGTGTCTATGAGCCAGGTGTTTGAAATGACAAAAATATACAATTGTACAAAGGCACGATTTCGCCATTATTTGTCAACGAGATCGGAATCCCGCAGCGTTAGCGCAACTCATCCCCTGGAACCGTGAAATCGACACGTATCATCCATAATAATGCACTTTTATGCTATTTATATAAACTATTATTTTTTTGCAATAATATCGAGCCACATTTGCGATCGTTTGATGCCCACCCTCTTACGTAATGGCGAAAACTTATCAAACAGGGTGACCAATACATAATGAAAACTTACGAAATTTCAATTTATGTAAGTTAATTAGCAAACTTATATAAGACTTTCGTTAATTATGATAATAGAATTTTTTTTAAATAGCTATACCAAATTATCAGAGTTAAGAAAAGTTTATCATGATTAGTTTGTGATTGAATGAGCACAGTTTATCTGACTCAAATTCTAAATTGGATATCATATAGATTGGTTTTATAATGATTCATTTTATTTTCTATAATTCATAATTATTAATTACGATTCAATTCATCATTATTACACGCAGTCTATATAACTTCAAAATGAGGTTTTTCCGATATCATAATCATAATATTTTCCTTTTATTTTTAATGATAAAAAAGTAACTCTTAAAGAATTAAATTTTATAAGTTCATCTATATATTAAACTGCAAATTGTCAAGCTTTGATTATTGGAGATCTGTCCAATAAGACAAAATTATTGACTTTAATCAAAATATTTGAATATTTTCAGATAATGTTCTACGAAATTCAATTATTTTTATAATTCGAATACATTTAGCCACCCCATCCCTCACAAAATAGCAATAGCCGAAACGAGACAAATTAATCAAAATCGCGCCCGAAATGCGCAACGCCACGGATAATCGCGAATCCGCGCCATAAAAAAAATCGAATACAAAAATTGTTTGTTCGATGACGTCTAAATTTAACACCGCATCCCTTTCGCGCACGAGTCCCAAAAAGCGAATCCATCCCTTTCCCATTTGCGATAAGGGATGTTGGTTTGCACAATGGGATAATGGATGACGCTTTCTGTATAAGCAGATGTCCCTCGGGTTAATGTTGTCCCGCTGCCTCTTTGTATTCATCGTTTATTATTTGCGCTATTTAGCTGCGAACAGAATAAATGTGTGCCACCGACGCTTTTATGTTTGTCGTTTTTTTTTTATTTACGTGTTTTTTATTCGGCGGCTTCGTTTAATTTACACTTGTTTGCGCGCGCGAAACGCGTCGATAAATCATGGTTTTTAATGGTGAACATCATTTTTTTGATGTATAATCATCGATACGACTTCTATTAATTAAAAACTTTCATATATAGATGTAAAATAAATCAAGCGCTTATTTTGTTTCAGATTATAATGTAAAATTACTTTTATGGAAATCGCAGACGTTTAATACTTTATAAAATCCAAATATAATTTAGTCAAATCGCGTAACCCGGTTTAGTTCATCGTAAATTATTAAAAATATTTTGATATGTAAATGTCATATAAGGAATTCAGTCACGCGATTTCCAGAAAGCAAATACGACATTTATTACTCGGCATTAGCCTTCGATATTGTAAAATACACACGTATGGTAAATCTATGCGACATCATGCGAAATTCATATTTATTTTCAATGGCCATACAATTAAACGTAATAATAATTGAAAATTTGTTTGTATAGCCTAGTGCGATCCAATCAGTGAATTTAATTAACATTAAATACGCATTCGGCCAGCGAAATAATGTCAACCATACGTATTTTATTGGTGTATTACGAATAAAAAACGCTACATAATTATGGATTCGTATACGCCATAAAAAAACGTGGGGGCTCGCTATGGCCGATTTGCACCTAATAGAGATGTATGTAAGCCACACATATTTTATTTATCGCAAATGTGAAGGGATGGGAAGCTCGGGGTTGAAAATCATCGCCAGCACCACAAAGGGATGAACTGCACACGTCGGTGCATCAAAAGTCGACCATAATCCGCGAATCGACATCAGGCTCACGAACGTGTCGTAACTGGGTGATTTGTACCAAAACCCACCAATTTTTATACGAAGGGGCGAAAATTGAAAGCACAAAGCTGACGCAATATCTGTTTGTTTATTCACATCATCACGTCTATTTCGTACTGAATCCGATGGTAGTTTTGACAAATTGTTTGTAGCAGTTTGGTCGTAAATTTTTTTGGCGAAATTTATTTCTATTGGAAAGTTATTGAAGTGTTTTGTTTTGTGCTTTAAATTCAATTACATTATGCAAATTTAGATGAGAAGTAGCAATGTCACGCGAAGTTGATGCAAATATTTTTTTGTTATTTTATTGGTGAATCGATTAGGAAAATTTTTGATGAAAAAATTCGAAATGTGAAATTTGCCGAATCATCGAAATTATGAATACGTCTATTTAAAACAAATGTATATTTCAGAAACATTTAATGTTTTGATGTTTTTTCATGAAATCAATATAAAATGTATAACTGTTGATACAATCAAACAAGTTTGCTTTAATAAAAATCTTAATCACAATGATTCATATGAATATATTCAAATACCATTACTGTCTTTCGATATAAAATTCATTTATATCAAATGGGAAGAAGCGATATCACGCGAAGGCGAAGTCTCGTAATTTCTAATGGATAAAAAGCGTATTAAAAAAAAACCTATATAAATGGAAACGCGAGACAATGAACGCCTTCAGAATAATTTAAGCTGTACACGTGATAATGATTTAGAAGTGAGGGTCGTGATATTTATGAAAGCTACACTGTTTTATACTTTAACGACGTCGGATAGCAGAGCGGATAACGACAGTTTCGTTATGACGGACAAAACCACGCCGACGACGATAAAAATGTGGAAAAAACCACGAAGAAAGTCCGACTAGATTAAAATTTATAATGTACTCAGAATATACTGCGTTTTGTATGTAGTGCAATAAAATTTTGGAAGGCGGTCGCAATGCAGACATGCAAAATACTAATTTTAATCATGTCACATTCGTGAGTCTTATAAATTTGACTAGACTTACGTACCAAACGTTATCGCTTGATTTATTTCGTTTGATTTAATGTAAACCGTGAGAAATTCATAATTTCGTTTCAAAATTATCAATTTTAAATCAAGTCATGAAAGCGAGGTTTTTCGTAAAAAATAATTTTCGCGTTTAAAGTTCAACTCGTTATTCGGCTTTATATACACCATTTCAAATTAAACGAATTACTTATAATATTTACTGGACTTACGAGCTGTGATACTATTCTAAATATTTTATTTTTTAAGACATTAAAAAATACTTTTAACGATTCCTATTTTGATTTTTTTTATATTCAGCAATATTACTTTTACAGCACGAAAATTTCGAATCCTGATTTTGTGAGATATAATTACATTTAGTAGTTTTACAATGCTTAAAATATTATCCATGATAAATCTCAGAAAAGTCTTATTTTAATTAAAATCTTGAAGCGTATAAAAACGCATAATTTACGCAACGACCTAATCATTTAGCTGTAAGAAAATTGATATAGCACAATCTGTAGCTATTCCAACACGCATCCGTTCTGTTTAAAGTAAAAAAAAAATACACCTAATCGCGCAATGAGATCTTTACGAGCGCATTAGGAAGCAATTGCCTTCGTAAAACGTAAAATTAGTGTTTTTTTCAGACTACGAAAAAAGAAAGAAAGTGAAGTGCGTAATATAAACGATGATAATTTCAGACAGATTACGAAACGCGAGAGCGATTTCGACGCCCACGAAAAACGCCCTCACACCCACCAGACCCAGCCTAGCCTTTCGGTATTTTCCTCAAGCTTTCCTATTTTCCCCGTCCACCCACCGGCCTCGACAAAGGACATGCGAACTGTCCATTTCAATCTAGCCTAGGGAGGCTAGGGGACCCACACCGAGATTAGATAACTCCCGGACCTCGAACGGAACGCCGCCCAATCGCCCACCCGAGAACAATCCCGCCCACCACCGCCCAAGAGGCCTTGCCGCGGTCGTCGCCGGGGAAAATCGAAGAAAAGCCATTTTAGACATTTATTTTCTTTTCCATTGTCGATGGCCCTTTGTTCTGCGGAGCGCGGATCGGCCCGAGCCGAAGGGAAGAAATACTCCCGGACGAATGGCGGGCATTTGTTATTCGGGACGTGTGCGAATATAACGCTTTATATTGCCGATTGACAACTGCGATTCTCGTCAAGTGCGTATCGAACGGGATCCGTGACGTATATTGAGAGAGTTGTGCTTAATAGCGTTTATAAAAATCAGAATAATAATAGATGTACACTTTCGTAATTCATTCACAAGTTTTTTGTTTGGGGTTTTATAAGAATGCGGGGGCTACGGAAACAAATCCATATTCATCAGCTGTCGGGTGACATAAGGTTGTTGTTGAGCACCAGACCGTGGACAATCGGTAATGCGGTTCGCCACGACCGAAAATAACACACGTTCGGTTCAAACGGCACTGACACCGTACAAGAAATTAACTACTTCGCCTTTAGTTCCGGTTACAGCCAATGTCAATGCTAAAACGAACCGACACTCTAAAAACAAACGAAACAGATAGCCGAAACGATAAAACGTAACATAAACAAGAGGATGTTTGAAAATAAAACTCTTATACGCATAAAATCTTGAAAAAATGAACTTCAAAAAAATGCGGTATATATATTTTTTTATTGTATTTCTGTAGCCGGCATTAAAATAGAATGGTTATTGCCGTTTCTCAAACTATATGTTTATTTAGAATAAAATTAATCGACGTGCAATTTCAATACGTCAATACATTTTCAATCATTTTTGTCATAGAAGAGTTCTAAATCGATTTCATGAATCATTCAATAAATTAAAGCTCTTCAACAAAGACACGTCATCTGAAGCGGAAAAACAGATTATTGAAGCACTTATCGCAGAAAACTTCAATAAAACGTTCAGCAATAAAAAGAAACACAAGAACGATTCGATTCGTCACGTGTCGACAATGTGACTAGAAACCGGACCGAGCAAATCTGATCAAACGGTGGGTCGCGTCCATACAAAGCCTTCAACCCCCATAAAGACCACCCGACCATCCACAAAACCAACCACCCATACAACCAGCCCACCTCCCCCTTCCGCCAATTAAGTTGGAGAAACCACCCCTTGATGGAGAAGGCGCTTCGGATTCCGCTCGTACACACATACATACATATATGAGTTGCTTAGAACCAAAACTCGCATTTTCACTTAATTTGATAAAAATGTATCACAATATTTTATTAGACGAATTGACTAGATTTTATGTCAATTTTTTATTATTTTTTATAGATTGTAAGCGTTAATCCTCTATACCTCATATATGAAACAATACACGGGGTTGAGGTTTAGAGGGTGGGAAAAAGTGAATATAAGGTTATTATATTCGGAGACCGCTACAATCTTATCACAAGGCGTTATCGCAACCATTAAGGGTGCCGGACAAAGGGGTGGTGGGAAATCGGGCCCCCGCTTGATATTCTCGAGTTGTGTCTTTGTCGGATTTCAATTTTCAGTGAATTCTGTAGGTCCCTTTGTTGCAAAGGTTCGTGTGGGGTTGTCAACCGTTCGCTTGTCTAATCAAGGGTAATTGAGATTTATTTTGGTGTTAATTATTCCTTTGAGAATGTAGAACACAATACGAATAGGTAGTTCAAAACGAAAATGGAAAAAAATGTAATTATATGAATCCGATGATAAATTAAATATTTTTCGATTATTTTTCTATGACTTTTTATTTTAATAACCAAAGAAATATAATTTGATGAAACATTTTGAAAAACTTTGTTTGAGTTCATTGACATTCTAAAAAAAAAATACTCTTCTCGCTCTATTAAAATCATCGTTAAAACTGACAATTCTGTAACCAGATCCAATAAAAAAAAATCAAAATATTCATATTTTCACCCGACAAACATGCATTCATTCTTATCACATTATTCGTTCGCGAATCACCAACCACAATCGACAATCCGACAACTTTTCAGCGAAGACTTTTTTAATCGACTTTCGTCATTATTGGCTCCGTCAGTCAGGCCTCGACTATGGTCATGGCCCCCAAAAACCCCACAAAGGTGGCTCGGAGGGGGTCTGGCGTGTCCGATATGAGTTATGGCGACGGAAAGGGATGGCGTGTCCGTCCCTTTGGCGGGAGCGTGTGTGATGACGAAATTGCATGTCATTCCTTACGTTCGAGATTCATGTGACCTGTTTAAGGCGCGGTGTCGTGACGGACGACCGGAAACTGGCCGCCAGCCCCACGGGGTGGTCACTTGGGGGTGGTTGGGGGGTGGAAGGCATTGCCATCCCACTTCTCGAGTCGGTAATTTTAGTGCCGATTATGTCCGCCCCCTTGAAAATATGCCGGGTGGGTGGGAGGCCGGTATGTATCAGATTTTCTTGTAAGATACCTGGGAAAATTCCTCGGTTTTCCGCTGCCACAGAACGGTTCTTTGGGTTGTTTGTGTTGGTGATTTTTTTCGTGGGTTCACGACCGTTTCGATTCCGTGACGTTCTGTTGATTGTTTTTCTATAGAAAAAAAATTCGTCATCGGAATTGTGATTCTTATTTGATTTGCGGATGCGTGATGCAGGTTTTATATAAAAATAATAATATTTTAAATGAAAATATAGCAAACGATAGATGTTTGTAAGTTCTATATAAAATTGTCGGTTGATTTATTTATGTTTCAGAAAAGTAGATCGATTCAATTGTTGAAACTGTGACATATTGACATTATCAATAATCGATAAGATTTATTCTATCGAACAAAGCAATTACGCTTGTCAAACAGCGAGACCGACGCGCTAAATAAACATTGCGAATTAACATCACATGCGAACATTATCTTGTTGTAGAACGCAATAAGAGTATCAGATTTCAGTTTGATTTATTAACGCGTTACAATATAAACACGTTCGAAAAGAAAACTAAACAAAAACATTGCAAATCACTATTCACGATTTTTCAATTACACTAATAAAAGTATATTTACAACAACCGAAAGTTTTACTTGCTTGCCGGCTATTAACAAATACAATAAATTGTACTTTTGACTGAAAGATTGCTTTCTGAGAAATGCTAAACAATGATTTCTGAACTCGTGAGTAAGCATGGTTAGAGAAAACTAACATACATCGTCTTCCTTTCTTTGAGTACATGCAGCAATTCAACCGTTTCATATTGCGAGTATGCCAGCGTTTATTTTTAAATCATCGACGAGACCGTGTACATTCTTCGTTTATAATTTTGTCCCACCGGTTGCATTCAAAACCGAGAATACCGAAGAGGCGCCTTCGATGTTATAAATAAAAGCAAAAAGAGAGCCGTATATATGGGAAAGCAAAAAGGATTGAAAACATTTCTGACTCACCAGGGTAATAAATACATATATCACTGAACTGACAGCAACGAAAATAAAATTCAGAATAACTCTCGTTTTAAAATTTTCTCACGCACAATATTTCACATTTATATTTGAAATGACTGATAAGTATCCAGTGTTCCGAGAACTATGAATATATCCTTCGTTTTATATTTTTTATATCTCTTTATTTTATGAGTTCGCAGCAGTGTCCAAGCAGTTGTTGCAAATTATGTTGGGTTGGAGCTGTGTCGCCGAGAAACAATAGGTCATAACCTGAGAAACTCGAGACGAGTTGTTTGAAGTGGAAAAGTTAACGTTCCCATACAAGAGCTGAAGCATTTAAATTCATACTCATAAGATGCGTAACATCCGTGAAATTAATCGATCGATTTCACGTTGTGAAGTTCACTGCTCCTCAATAACAAAAAACGTATACCAAACATATTTGAAATTTTGTATAAAAATTTAAAAATCTAACGAAATACATATAAAAATAATAATATAAAAAATTTCTCAGCGCGATATTAAAAATGTGACGACCCCCAAAAGTCTATCTTGATTTGCACAAATAAAAACTTTTCCAATTTAGAGGAGCAGCCCGGCGAAGCCTTCGAAGTTTTACGAGGGTTATTGTTTTTGACGTTTTTTGTTCTGCGACCGCAAATTGTTTCATCCCTCGGGGACAACGATCTCGACGAAGAAGGGGACTCACTTTAGCACAAGAAGAAGTGGAGAATTTCGGAACGATTCGAAACCCGAAAAATAAAATGTACAAACGCTCTCCATACAAAACGACAAAATAAAACGCGACCGAAGTTGATAACAAACGCAGACGAAATACGTTCTCATTCGAACATCAGCAGGTCTCCTTTTCAAACATCTATTCACGTGTTCATTAATTCAATTCGTATATTAAAAAAATTTTGAAGAAAGTGAGAAGAGCCTCGCATTGTGACGTACAAGAATCGACAGGAAGGAGGATGCTCGAACCGAGGTACTATCTGTCGGTGTAGATCTGCGAATTGGGTTCTCTTTTTTCGTTTTTGTTTTATATTTCGGATGCAGACGTCCCTTTATCATTTCGGCAACTGAGCACAAAGGAGCGAGATCTCCATTGAAGGACCGAAAGGAAGAGATCCTCGCCCCCATATCACAATGAGCCGGAAATTCATCCGGGCGTTGCGGCACAGACGTATCATATTTTCCTTTGGCCGAACAAAAACGTTTCGGAGATCTGTGGTTAAATGCAACCCACGTCCGATTGTTCGTTAACGAGAAAAAAAATGCATTTTCTGTGTGTCTTTTTAAAATGATAACGCAAAAAAATCGGGACAAAAACAATGTTTTTGTTCTGACACAATATTGATATATATTTTAAAAGTTGTAATTATATTTAAACCAATTGTGGTTAATGATACATGCGTATTGGAATTTTTTGCTTTATCAAAAGTTCTAATATAATATTATTACCAGGTTTTCCTTCAATATTATCTTATCAGTTTACAGACGTCATTATAAATTATTTTTTATTACAGACCGCAATTTTAACCTCATTCAATTTCATTGATGAACATGTAATATAATAGTTTAAGTGTGAAATTCCGGAATTTCCCCATCTATTATTTGAAAATTGTTGCATTTTATTTCTTGCCTATTATAATAAATTACATGATTCATCATATGATTTTATTTATATATAAATAAAGATCTGTTCACGTTGTAGAGAGGCTGCGTCGATTTCCAAAGCGCATGCGTCCCCCGTATCGAGCAGTCTTCAAGTACCATCGTCATACTCACTTATCTCTGGTCATTTATATATTTTTATACGACTAAGAATTAAAAAAAATATATCACAAGAATGTGAAATTGGTATTCAAAACATATTTAAATTCAAATGATACTAAAATGAATATGACTAATAATTACAAAGAAAAAATATGAATGTCACAATATCTGTAACATTCATTCAATATAGCATTTTAAATAATAATAAACTTATCATTAATATTCAATATTTTATTAAACTAAATAATGATCGATTTGAAAATTCAAAAAAACGTTCGAAACTCGGTCAAAGTTGAAGAACAACCCCTATTTGGGGTTGGCGTACGAATGTAAGCCGATAGTGTGGCAAACTCAATAATTAATTCAGTAGGCCTCGGTTTAGCACACCTCACTCGACGGGACGAAACGATTCAATCAATTTTCAATAATAATCGAATCCCTTCACACGTCTTATTGATTTTCGATATCACACAATTGTACAGCGCAATTTACCGGTTCGGAGAAAAACGAAGATTGGAGGAAAACTCGGTTAGAGGACCGATGATTTTCCACGGCGCATCAAGCGAATTTGATTCGTACAGATGTGCAGATTTATGTATTTTGTTTTCACGATCGCTTGTGCAAGGCCACGCTATCTTGTCATTGGTGTAGGCGTATCTATTTTCGACCAATCGCAAACGAGCAGAAGACACTTGATGAGCTCACGCAACCCGCAAGCGCACATCACCCGATACTGACGTTTATAGAGCTTTTCAAACTGTTTTGAAAAGTGATTTTAAATTGTGATAGTGATTAAAATAATTGATTGATTACGTACCTTGGGCAGGCAGCTTTCGGGCGACAGGTTTCGATCGCATTTTCCTTGAAGGAGCCGTGTTTGTCAGAAATAGTTATTCACTTTTTCAAGCTTTTTTAGATGTTTCATCACTTGTTTTGCACAACATTTTTTTATACGAGTCTAATGTTTTTATCACAAATAAATCTACCGAAATTAAGAAAAATATATTAAAAATCACAACGGTCACTTCTTCCGAAGATTTTTTTTTCTTTTGAGTTGATTAGGTATTATTTTTGCGGAATACTACGAATCACGATGACGGAAAAATGTTTATCAGAATCAAAAATTAATCTAACACGAGCCAAATAAAACAAACGTCACTTCTGTCGAAGGTGGTATGGCGGTTTGAATGGTAAGGTAAAAATCACGCAACGCGGAGAATTCAACTTCTGGTTCAACCCCACTACCTGCAACACATAATACAAACACATGCGCGTACGCCCCCCGAGCCTCCTCAACCCACTCCCCCACATCATCACGTCACTAAAGTCTTTTATCATTTTTTTCTTCCCTCGTTCAATATTCAAATGTCTCATTTGCATTTTCGACTACACACCTAATAAAGTGGACTTTACGACTCATGAGTCTTTGCCCTCTCCCGCCCCCTCGAATCCGTTTCTGTTCCCTTGTAGGAAATTAACAGAAAAATCTTAATTGAGTCCAACATACGCATTGATAAAGAAACAATGAAAGTGCACCCTGATTGTAATTCAATGATAAAAATTAAATGCGTATTTAATTCGTATACTAAATGCGTATAATTTTTAGATTAGTAAACGGCTCTAATTAAATAATGATTTCAGTTTGTATATAATCTAAAAAAAAAAGAGAATTGAATCATAAGAACCAAATATTTGACAAGTATTTATAAATATTTTTCAGGTCAATATTATTTTATTAGGTAGGTGGACAAAATAATAGTAATTTTAGTTAATCTATTTTTAGCTAGTTAAATTTAGTACGGGAACTAGACTCATGGTTATAGCCGGGAAGGGGAAAGGGCCCGAGCCCTTTCTTGAATTTAAAAAAATATGACATATTACAGTTAAATTATTATCACCTAATCGTGATTTATCTAAATTAATTATTTGAATATCTTAACTTTACACACGTTATACTTCAAATAAAAATTTTATTTTTATTGCTTGGATTCGTATACAAATAATTTAGAAAATCCTAAAAAAATCCTGGCTACGGCTGTGGTACTAATATTGAGAGCATTAATTAAAAATTGAAGCACGTGATATGTAAAATATTAATTAGTTAATTTATAAATTAGCGAAATTGAATTCTTTTCTTGAAAAATATTTAGCAAAGTCTAAATAAAGCGTGTTTCTTAAAAATAATGTAACTAACTCCCGATAACACAAAATTTGTCAACTGTTCTAACAAAAATATTAACAATAGACACTGACCATTTAGTATTATACAAATACGGATCATTTAATATAAAATATTAAACACCAAAAAAACAAGCCATTATAAAAAAAATAATAAAACGAAAACATTAAAAAAACACTGTATACTTATCGCCAATTTCCACCATCCGACAGAAAGATTCAACAAATAATTTCGAAACTCTCATTATCATTAACACACCAAAAAATCTAAACAAAATACAATTCAACACCAAAAAATTGGCGCTCAAACCGAAATCCCGAGCACGTGCCGCGAACCGCGCCGCCAAAAAACGCACAAACATCAAACCGCCAACACCCTCAACCCAAACCGGTTAAATTTTAACGGTTCTGACAGCAAAAAGTCGGCGCCGAGGACGTCCGACGTCGTGTCCGGCGCGGCTGACGGCGGCCGCTGATTGTTTTTCACCTCGCCATCACCGTCGGAATTAGCGCGCTCGCTGCGACCACTGACAGGGGAATGGCGCCCTACGGCCCGCGGGGCGAAGGCGCACATTGGAGCGGCGGAGGAGGCGACGCACCATTTGCATACGGCGCTCACCTTTCGGAGCGGGTCGGAACGTGTTGGCGTCCCTGTCGCGCGCGGGCTCTTCTACTTCTTCGAGTTTTCCGATGTGGAAATTTCGAGGTGCGCACTTTGGGTGGCACGTCTGCGTTTTTGGGGTTTTTTGGGTGTGGAAGTTTTAAGTGTTTGTCGATCGGATTGGTGATGGGGGTTTGGTTGTTGATGGATTTTGATTCGACGTTTGTATTTGTATCGGGTTTGTTTTGGGTGAAATTACGAATTTTAAATTTTTTTGTATAATAGTATAATAGACATGTGACCTTAGTCAACACTCCTGAATTTAAAATATAATTATAAATTTTACTTAATTATAAGAATTATATCGAGATATATCACACGAATGTGATTTATCTGAATAAATTCTTTGGACACCTTGAATTTACACACATATTATAATTTAAATGAAAAACTGCAGCATATTTTTATCGTATACATATAAAAAAATGTGTTTTTCCTCCCTCCCCCTCCCTCCTAAAAAAATTTAACTACGATCATGAATAGATTGTAGAATCTAAAATGTGAATAAAATATATTTTTTTAATAATTTTATTAGAGAATCATGCATTCAAGTAAATAATACAATTTCGGAACTCGAATCCCAATATCCTAAAACAATTCAATACTAAAATTCAAGTATTTCTTGATATCCATGGCTGTAGCCAGGATTTTTTAGTGTGGGGGGGGGCTGAAACATAACTTTGTATTTGTAAGCAATACAAAAAATGCTATTTTTTTTCATTCGAAGTATAAAGTGAATAAAAGATTAAGGAATTCAAAAAAAATTCATAGATATATCACATAGATCGAGTGATATACATATCTCAACAAAAGTCTCAATTCAAGTATAATTTGTCATTATTTCTTTAATTCAGGCGGCCCAAACCTCTAACCCCCTTTCCCGCCCTCCTAGGCTCTACGGCCATAATTATATCAATACTAATTTATTCAAATCTATACTAATTCAAAAACTTCACAATCAAATTTTTTATCTCAATCCAAATATGTAATTTTAAAATACCTATAAATAAAACTCATTTCATCAATCAAACATTTTATTATGAAGATTTCATATTCAAATATTTTTAAAAATAAAACAAAATTCGATCTTGAAAACCGATGACGAAACAGCGCTCTAATCACAACCCCCACCATAAAAAATCGAGGTATGTTTTATTCGCTCGTACGTATCTTATCACGTGGAAGATCGAAGGACACTCATCAGCAGGTGATGTCGTTCTTTCATCTCGCTTCGACGCCAGCAACTTTCCGACATTTCTCTTGCGTGTAAAAGGGACAAACATGGTATGTCATTGCGTGTGTAATTCCTCGAACGTCCGATGAGATGGTCGTCCACGTGAGACAAATGCGAGACAGAGACAGGTGCGCAGACGGGCACGCCCATCGCTCAGCTTCGAATTACCTTAGGACGATGAGAATGTCTTCACATGACTTGGAAAAATTTGAGGATATGGTGAAATGGTGATTCTTGAGTTTTGGCATCTCAATTCAAAAGTGGAATCATTTTTTGATATTATTCAATAATTTTTTTATGTGTAATTTGAATTTTTTTTCTAATTAGAATATTTAGGAAAATGTGTCAGAATTTGGGAAAATTAATAGGATTAATCCGACAATACGATTTGGGCTAGTGCGGTAAGATTATAGCCTAGCCTATCTCATTTGTCTGATAAGACCTTGTCCTGTAGTGGATAACTAATAGGTTGCTAATGGTGATGAATATAATTAAAAAAAAAACCAAAACAAATATTGTATGATCTGTATCAAAAGATCATAAAATTTTGATTGTCTAATGCTAATGCTGATTTTCTAAATATAAAAAAAATACAAAAAACAAAATCAATTCGATCACGTTATAAGCAATTCAATAATATACAAGTATTGAAATGAAGTAGTTTACTATTTATTCGATTCACTTATGTACGTTTCTCTTTTCTGACTTTCAATTTTTGGTGTTGTTACATAATGTTTATTTATATTTTCGTAAAACGTTTTCCATGTTTAATCGGTGCTTAATTGTATTTATACACCCTTTACTTGTACGTAGAACATATCACGTGAGTTTTAATATATGAAGTTCGAATCGTTTTGAAAGGGTAAAAATATTTCGTAGCTAGCCAAATTACGTGCTTGTACTAGTTTAGCGAACGCAATATTCAAATCCGACTTTTTTTAATTTTTAGAGGGAGCGAT
Source organism: Hydropsyche tenuis (assembly GCA_009617725.1). Taxonomy (NCBI): domain Eukaryota; kingdom Metazoa; phylum Arthropoda; class Insecta; order Trichoptera; family Hydropsychidae; genus Hydropsyche; species Hydropsyche tenuis. The sequence goes on from VTON01000004.1 coordinate 6,114,332, forward strand.
TTTAAATTGAACCACCGGGATAATTAGCGCCCCCTAAAATTGAATTAAATTCCATGTTTAATTATGCAAAATTCAATATTTATCCACTTATATTTTTATCTTAACCCTTTATTGCATGATTTTTTGAAAATAAAAAAAAATAATAAAATAACGTTCCTTTGACTGAAGTTATTATTACAAAAATAATTTAAAAAATCTAATGTAAAGTTTAATATCAAAATAATAGAAAAACAGCAATGTAGCAAAATTGCTACATCATGCAATGGTTAGTCAATATAAAAATAAATATTACGTATTTCACTTTTTTTTTTGAGGAAAATATAAATATAAATAAAAGCATTAGACATTTTACATACATTTATTATTAAAAAAAAAGACCACAAAAATTAAAAGAAACATTTTACATACTTATCCTATATATAAATTTACAAAAAAAAACTTTTTTGGATGAAATATTAATTTCTCCCGTTAACTGATTGACTGATTTTCTTGATCTTCTTGTTGAATATCAACAGTGTCATCCACCAATTCCCCAGGTTCCAAAACTAAGCGATTGATTTCAATTTCAGTATCTGAATCAGATAAATCATCCATCTCATCCTCACTATCACCAAATGTCTCCACTATCTCCATTATCTCTTTCTCTGTTAGGGGCTCATGTTTACTTTTCTTTTTATAAGACATTCCAAAATGAAAAAAAAGCATAAAAATATTTTTTTGGATGAAAATAATGTAAAAAAAGGAATTCTCAAAAGTAGCCACCGCCACATGATGTTGCAAATTAGCTACGAACATCAAATTGATAATTGCATTGAAGAAATCAATAATTATTCATTTATTTAGGTTAAAAATGAAAAAATACTCACATATAAATCACAGAATAATTTTATCTCGGTCAAAATCAGGCGAAAATTTCTCAAAAATCAAATCACAACAGACCACAACACACTCGACTGACAATGTTGTCAAAAATGAATTTTAGATTAGTGTATTGAGACGTGTAACGCGCCTAATGGTCATTTTATGAACTAAATACGTTAACAGCTTTGTAGTTTACTAGAAACACTATGCAATGGCTAATTTTTATTTATTTTAAGCGATCTAAACGTGAAATTCCGGTTTGTAGTAAATTTGCTACACCATGCAATAAAGGGTTAAATAAACCATTTATTGATTGTAATAAAATAAAATAAAAATCTTGTTCATGAAACGGCGATAAAAAAAATCATTATGTCCTTGTTTCAGAAGTAAGCCAGTATGAGAACACAGAAATTTCAGTTCTGCGTTACCGTACTTACCTTCACCCTATCATGAACAAGCATTTGAGGGACATTGGTGTGAGGGTGGTGGGCGGTGGGTGATCTAGGATTCATTACGTGACCATAAGGAAACGGGTAAGAAAGAGGCAATTACCCACCCGCTGTCCTGCGACCTCCGGCACGAACCTTTTGTACTTTTACACACTTTTGTAAATCAACAAAGTCGCAGAGATATTAAATGGCCACAATGTAGATAATTGCATATCGCGACCGCCATAAATTTGATTCACCGTAATGATAGTGCGGTTTCTTACGTGTTATTGAGAAAAATCGCAGGCGATTCTGAAGGGAAAAAAATAGTACGCAATTAGTCGATTTAAATTAAATTGGTTTCGCATGAATCTCGGTTTTCGATATCGATCGGGGCTTGATAGCGGCCGCATTTTATGACCTTAATTTTTCGTGTTAATATTTATTAGTTTTTTCGCGTTTATTTCTCGTGATCGCAGTGTTCATGTCGAGCGCGTGTTATTTTTGCCAAAATATACCATTATTATTATAGAAAATATTACTTTGTGTTGTGTGTGAATTATGGAAAATACACGTGCTATCATAATCTAAGGCCAAAGATTTGCTTCAAATATTTTCCGCTTCCCTAGAAATTGTCACATTCAATAGTATCGTGACTATTAAGCTTATACTGACACGCGAAGCGCTAAAAAAAGTTCTATGATTCTCAACATTTATATGCTATTTTTTTATAAATAAAATATATATCAAATTAATAATTGATCTAATATATATATATTTTTAAATCAATAATTTTATAGTTTTTTTCAACTATTTTAACAAATAAATAAATACATTCAAAAAGATAAATTCATATGATAGATAAATGAGTATACCATATTGTTTTATCAAAAAAATTTCTATTTTGATAACATATTATCAAAATAATATTATGTAGCATGGGAGCCCCTCCCCATGAATTTCAAAAATAATGACAGATTATACATAAATGAGTCTTATGTTGTGATATATTTATCACTCAATCGTGATACATCTAAAAACGTCTTGAGTTTAAAAACATTATATTATACTTCAAATAAAAAAAACACCACATTTTTATTGCATAAAATCGCTTACATATAAACAGTTATATTTCGGTCCTCCCCCAAAAAATCCTGACCACAACCACGAATTACTCAATCAGTTATCGAAAACAAAAAAAAATAATTACCATACAAACTAATCTTCACCCAACTCTTAAGCAACACCCCAATCAACAAAAACCCATAACGAATTCCCCATAACAAACAACAAACCGAGAAACCACACTATCGCCAAAGCTTGAGAAGCACCACCGCTGAAAAAGTTGGACATCTTGACCGGGCCTCGAGGGGTTCCAATCCTCACCTCACCGAAGAAGGCTGCCACCCTCGACTTCCACCACTTCGATGGTGGCACCATGGGGGTGGTGTGCGCGCACATTCCCCGGCCAGGCCGGCCTATCATTACGCCATGATTAATGTCTTGCGCGCAGGTGACGTGATTGGCCCGGCCGCCTTCTTTATGACACACACACGACACACGGCCACCCACCCACCCACCCCCCCGTGGCCCGAAAGCCTCCATGGCTTTTTTATGTAAATTCGCCGGGGTCAAACGGTGGTCTGCCGCCCACCGCCCGTGTCTTTGGATCGCCACGAATTCGTGACACGCGCCTCTTTTGTGACAGAGCTTTTGTGGGTGTGTGTGTTGTCGCATTGTCGATTTTTTGTGTGCTTTGTTTTGTATCGCGATCGAGGATTAGGTTCGTATATGTAGTTTGGTTCGAGCGGATTTGAAAAATAATGGGTTTTCTTCGACCCATTTTTCATCATCATCATTATCAGTTTGTGTGTAGCTTTTATCGAAGAAATGATAAAGTTTATTCGATAGAATCTTTTTTCGAAGGGAAATATATAAATGCATTTTGGTTTCATAGTTTGTACTTTAAAATTTAATACTTTGCACTATAAAATTTAATACTTTGCACTTTTCCTTCCCCCTGCAAGTTTTCATATGTATGGAAGCATTTTCACATTTATATTTTCTTTTGCCTGTAATGATGGTATATAAAAAAAATTATAGATTTTTTTTCTTCAAAAATGTGTATTTCAGACATTGCCCACTGATATGCGTTTTTCCACATTTGTATATTGAATTTTATAGTGCAAAGTATTAAATTTTTAAGTTCCACTCGCGACACTTTTCAGCAGTAAGTGTGCCAGTGATCATTTTCCAAGGATTTATCTACAATATTCATTCGATTCAATGTAAAATATTTGTAGCTAAACTTATAGAATCGGCATTATATTTCGTATTTTGTAAACGGTGCACCCAGATCAAATTCTGAGCTATAAAAAGATGGAACCCTGGTGAACCACTGCGCCAAACGAGTGAAAACTATTAAAACCAAAGTGTATAATTGTTATAGGTGCAAATTATTTTTATCGAAGTGAATATGATCAAAACTAAAGTGCAATTAATTACCTCCATTTTTTAAATCACCTCGAAAAAATATAATGTCTATTCACTTTTTCATTATAAAAATCACGAATTTGTTCAGCGATAAATGATATGATAAAATATTAATGTGCGTATTATGTTTATGTAAATTATACGGCAGCGTTTTCATAAAACTCACCCTTCGCGTCGAGAAAACTCGGTCCGTTTCCAAAATACTAAATGGAAAAAAATCGCTCAGATACGAACGTCATGCTTCGGATGGTCGATAAGGGCGAAACGTCAGCCATGTAAAGCGATAAGGGGCAGCTTTGGTAAACAGCAATTTCTGGCCAAATTCGTCACTGTCGTGTCCGCCACGAGAATAATTACACCTCATTATTTATGGTCGATGAATATATAATTTCGCCCGGTGGCGTATGTGTGTAAGGGTGTGTGAAAACTCAAAAAAAAGAGCCTTTGTCGGACGTTATCGGTGACCTTAAATTTACTTAGTCATGTCGAAATTTATCAGAGTGACTTCCAGCGAAGAAACGCGCGATCGTCGCCCGATAACGTCTCACTTAAGAAAATTTGAAGAAAAACTCAGCCGGGAAGTGAATCGGGGTGGGTTGAAGGGAAAAAAGCTATTTTCAATCGGCGATTTTAAAGTTCGTATAATAATATAGGGAAAATTAATTTCGACGCAAATTTGGCTGCCGTTTCTCACGTGATGACTCTCTTCCTCCTCGAAGCGCGGACGGGGGCAGATTTTGTTTGGTTTTTTTTTCATTTTTTAACTTTTAATTTTGTTTTTTCGTGGGCGAAATTATTCATATATGCAAAATTATTTTTATGTGGGTTATAAGATCGACGGTTCGATAGTGCCTTTAATGAGTTTCGTAAACGTGAAATGTTTGCGGAGATCCCACTTTTTTCGGGAGGTTCGTGACCGTTCACGTGCTACGTTAGCCCGATTGCATCCGTAAAAATAATTAATTAACTGTCACAGTCGCTCATATAAATGTGTAATATTTTTTCGGGCAGTTTCGACTTATCTGAGCAGATATATCTATAAAGCGAACGGTATACTTTTGAACCCTTTCGTTAGCCTTTTAGAGACGTTATCGATAACATCTGCGCGGTCATTTGCGCGATTAACTTTAATTGATTTCGTTTCAAAGCTTTCGTCTTTGTTGTTTGGAAAGGATTTTGCTTGGATTACAATAAAAAATGGAGGATAATGAGGGCAGAATTTTATATAAATTTGTTTAATGTTCATGTTAAATTTGTTGTTTTTAAGGGATGAAAAAAAATTATTGGAGGCGCCGGGCATCGATCCCGGTACCTCTCACATGCTAAGCGAGCGCTCTACCATCTGAGCTACGCCCCCCAATAAAGGTTGTATTGACAAGATAATTTAATTTGAAACAAGAACTAGTTAACTTTCACCTTTTCAAACGTCATTGACATTCACGAAACGCGCGAGTAACATTTAAGTAAAAGTCGTTTGGCATACTGATTGAAACAGTTTCGATTTTATAACAATTCGAATATTATATGTAATATCTAAATAATATATCATATAAAACTTTTAATTTAAAAAGGGTAATACAAATTTTCATCCCCATTTTTAACAAACATAATTCAAACGTTTTCACATAATTTCATTATCATAAATTTTGTCATATATTTCACTCGTTGTATAATATTATTTTGTATTTTTTCGTATTATACTTAATTTTCTTATATTATTTAATAAAATTATTATTTTATTGGGCGCGGTCTCATGTTCGCGCACAATCGGAATCCAGGTCAATTACACAACAACGAAACAAGAATTCGTAAACAGTTGTCGATGCACGCAGCGTTACAAACGAGTCAAATATCGGATTGAAATAATACAAAAATAGCTTTTTTATATATCAAACCAAGAACTTAGATTCTACACTTTACGGGATAATAATTATTATTTTTATTAAAATTTTTGAAATCGAAAAAAAGAGGTATTGGAGGCGCCGGGCATCGATCCCGGTACCTCTCACATGCTAAGCGAGCGCTCTACCATCTGAGCTACGCCCCCGTGTGAATGTTATATTATCGATTTTCTTTACAATCGATTAATTTATCAATCAAAAATCAAAATACTTTACAATGATAACTAATTTAGAATACAATAACTTATACCAGATATCTCAAAATAAGTATACATATTGATAAAAATAGAATTGGAAACGTTCTACTGAAATCTTTCGTTTTAGATGTTAAAAATAGATTCTAAAATAATTATAAAAACAAATAATTTGATTTTTATTGTTTTCGGAAATTAAAAATGGGATCTGGAGGCGCCGGGTATCGATCCCGGTACCTCTCACATGCTAAGCGAGCGCTCTACCATCTGAGCTACGCCCCCGTATGAAAGTTGTCTTATTGAATTTTTTAACGATCGGTCGATCTATATTTATGAATTAAAAATATTTTGAAAACCATTACCAATGATTGAAGGTTCATGAGAATTAAAATGAAGAAGATCCATCATGTTTTAAAAGCTCTGAAGAAGATCGATTCCAGTAATTTATTGGTAAACGCATCTTTGCGAAAAACAGCTGTTATTCGAGGGAAAATCAATACTTGACATTGTGACCCTTTGAAAATTATTGCGATACTGTGTCACAGATGTTTTGAAACTTTTTTGATATTACGAAATTGAATTTCTTTTCAAATATGAAATTTATTCGAAAAAGTAATTGAAAATGAGTTCATGATGAATTTATTTATTTTATATGCACAATAAAACAATTGTATTTTGATTTTTTTTAATCAATCAAATTAGAAATAAATTTCATTCGTGTTTATATGATTTGCTTTATATTCGTATATATTTTATTCTAGTCAAAATTATTTTAATTGTCAATTTGTTAAGCATTTGTTGAAACGAAAACATGTGTAAGTCAACAGTGTAACACCCCTGAAATATGATATTATCGAATGCGCAAGGAGCGTGCGTTTGACATCAATGATTAATGATATGCATTGAACTTTACTCAAATAGTACATTGAACGCATTACAGATAACAAGAGATTCTTGATGCACATTCATATCATAATTCATAACAGACACTAAAAAAAAAACTAAAAAAAAAAACTATCAAATTCAAATGAGATAAAACAATTAATAAATAGCTCAACACTCTAAAACGAAGACATTTGAGTTTTCGTACGATTCCGTACAAACGCGAAATCAAAAACGGGACAAAACAGCTCTTTTCACTCGTACATAATATTCGGGTAACATAAAAGGCGTCCTCTCAAAGGGAAACCGAGAAAAGCGCCCTATAAAGGTTTTCCATATGCGCTCCCTTCGCGAGGCGTAGGTGGTCTTCATTGAGGCAATCATACAACGTCTTTGGTTTGTTACTAAAGCTATTTACGTATTGCCAGTCATGAAAATTCTACCTTTTTTACGAGTTCGTTTTTCCGTTTTAAGACGTAAGCGGTAGCTCGTCGTGTTTTTCGGGTGTAATACTAAATTAAAATTTTTATATAACGTTTCGCCTGAGTCGTATTATCATTTTGTTTGGGTGTGTAACGATTTCACGTTTGAACAACTCATATTATTTTTTCAATTAAAATAATTGTTTTTATTTTATAAGGAAAATAAATTTGGGAAAATTCTGTTGTGTATATTGATCCTCATGTGTGGTAATCGTTATAATCTCGTGATTTTTTTATTTGTTAATAGCATTTACTGATTTACGAAGCAGGGTTGTTCTAGAAAATTTGAAAGCGTACGTACACTAAAGCGATTACCTAAATATTTGAATAATTAATATATGTTTCATTTAGCAAATGATAAGGTTTTTTTCGTATTACTTGAATAAATCTCATCATTATACTTAACATCGAAAATAATCAAATGTTCTGAATATTATACGACCAAAATTATCGCAATAAACCGATCGTCTGAATATATGAAATAAAAATTACAAAATAATCTGAATATTTATATCGTATTGTATACTTACAAATTCATTTAAGCATTCGTTAAGTACTTAACGATAAAACAACTAATGAAAAATTCTTTTCCTAGACTAAATATTCTTATCATTTTCATTAATCTAAATTCACTAACGAAACAAATATAAACTTTATATTATCGACACACAAAAATAGCCATAATTCAAAACATTCTCAACAATATAAAGATCAAGATCTAGAACCCAATCAATTATCGAACACGTCCATCCACCATACGACCCTCGGTGTCGTAGATGCGCGCGTATGTCGGAGCGTTTTCCCAGTTTTCCCCAGTTTTCCCGGGGCGGGTTTTCCACCTACATATCCACAGAGAGAGAAAAGCATAGAGAGGGATAGAGAGGGATGTAGAGGCTTGTGTGTGTAGAGAGAGAGCCGTCTCCATGGCGACGAGACGTCAGGGGCGCTGCTCCTGTCTCGCTCTCATCTCGACGGCATCATCGATTCGTCTTCTGGCCAGGGGCTCCCAACCACCCATCTGTCTCCTAGACACCCCTGTCTCTCCCTTGATCCACCTTTGCTCCTTCCTTGGGTCTTTCACCCGCGAAAACCACCTACCGCCCACTTGAACCACCTCGACGTCTAACAAATACAAAGCCAATGTATTCCTCCAACAATTAATTTATTTAATTGAAAACTTGAAAATTATTTTTGTTTAAATTTAAACAGTATTATCTTTAGGATAAGCAGTAGTCGATGATGTAGTAAATAATGTAAATGGTTTGAGGGTGATATAGTGATCCCCTTCCCGCTTTCCACCGCCCGTTCGGTACATTTTCTTTGCTTGTTTTTCTCGATTCGTTTTCCTTTCTTGTCGTCGAGGAAATTGTATCGAAGAAGTCGGAAAAAGTCGTGGAAACATCCGTGGCTGTGGCGTCAGATATTTCATAAGCTACGATCGTGTGTAGAAAGCTTTTATATCGATATATCCATATGAATTGAAACAGTACTCATATATAGTGAATTAATATATTTAATTATACACTATTTCAAAAATTAAATCTTTTGACAATTTTATGAAACTTTACTATAATAAAGTTGCAAAGTTTCATATTTAATCATCTCGTATAATATAAAAATACATATTTGGAAGTACATACATGTATTTAAATAGAGAAAAAGAGTGAAATTCTTTTATAGTGCTTAGGTGGTCATTTCAATAAAAGAAAAGCTTGACAACTACGAAGGACGTATAATACACATATTTTTACGTTTTATAATTTTTATTTTGCAACCGTTTATATGACTGATTTATATGACTCTTACAAAGAAAAAAATACGTTTCAGTAGCAACATCGCATGAAAATGATATCGTGCTCCGTGTACAATTCGTTCTATTTTAATTAACAATAAATAAAAACGATTTCTTAAAGGCTGTAGAATTACCCATATATCTTCTATGAAAATTATTGTGCCAATTTAATTTCTATCACGCAATCGCCCAAATGTAACTCAGCCATGCAATAATAAAATATATCGCCGAAATGGCTATCACAAAAATAAAATAATTGTTTGGTTATTCCAAATATAGGTGTTTTCCCGGTTTTTATTACTCGAATTATAAAATAAAACACGTCGTAACGTAATGAACCGTAAAATGAAACAAATACACTTTTTTTCGTATGAACTCGACTCTTTTAATATCTCACATATAATAACGATAAATTACATTTTCCTTTGGTTTATGGTGATTGAAAAATTTTGAATTTGGGACGCAAATAATGAAACTGTGAAATTGAATTTCCTTTCAAAATTATTTATTAGTAGTATATCAAAAAAACACATAATTTTAAATTAAAAAAAATCTATAAAGCACTGAATAATAGTAATATGTTCAACACGATATAGTTGTATGAAACTGAGCTTTTGAGTTTTACGATTAACGGATAAAATTTTGAGCTTTAATACATCCGCCTTGTGGAATCGCAAAGCTTTTCACTCGCTCGAAGCGGCAAAGAGGATACAGCCTTCGCAAAACTGCAAAACGTTATAAACGACATTAAGCTGGCATGGGATTTTCATATCAAATCGCTTGGTTTTAAGGCTTTAAATCGTTTGGAAAAATTGTTGAAAAGTCAATTCCTTTAGTCGGCACTCGAGGGTGGATAAGGGTAAACTGTGCTCTTATATATCTGTCATTCTATCCACATTTTTGTAGTTAAGCCAGCATTACAGAAGTGATCCTGAAAAAAATAAAATTTTATTATTTTACACAGCAGTAAAAAATATATGACTGTAAATAATAAGAAATCCATAGATTAACTTCATTTTTTTTTCAAAATGAAAATGATACATTCCAAAATGAAGAAAAATCAATAAAATGCTCAATATATTACTAGAATTATTAATGAATTTTTTATTGAAATAATATTAAAACAAAATAATTATGATACCAAACCGAGTGCGACACCGACTTTACACCACTAAAGCGCAGACGTGATGTGGGATCTCAAAGCTCCTCGGAGCGTAATGTGCCTTTTTTAAATGGAATCGTGAAAGTTAGCTTTTTTTCAGGACGGGACTGGAGGTTCGACTTCTGGTGGCAAAGTGGGTGGTTGGGTGGATGAAAGCAGTTCTGAAACGTGAGCGCCTACAGGGGGCTTCCTGTCTAACATTTCTATTAGCCCGCGAGCTCATTGGAGCTGGAGATCCGTGGCTTTCAGCTTTCATTCAGGCTTCGTGGGGAGACCATGGGGTGGAAGTGGGAAAACGGGGGAAAAGCGGGACTCCGTCGGCAATTATCTCGCTTCAGAGGATACCCGAAGCACTCTGAAGTTCCCGCTTTCTATCGCAAATGCGAGATTCCGTACGCCATATTGATGGGGTCGAAATGGTCCCGAATTTCGGATGATTTTTTTTTTCACGTGAGAGCCTTTTGTGCGAATTCGGATAAGTAATGATCTCGTTATTGGACTACTCTGTAATATATGAGATTTTTTTATTAAATATAATATATTGGAGTGCGGTTATTGTGACGGTACGGGTTTCAGATCAAGGAAATGAAGGTTATTGAATTTTATCAAAATAACAAAACTTATCTGCTTTTATAATATCAAATTGTAATTTATATGCTTAAGTCGTAATTGGATTTAAAATAATACGCATAGCAAATCTTTGAATTCTGCAATATCCGATTCAGCAACGCACAACTGCAACGAAACAAAAACAAAACATTTAATAGGTGCAATCGGATCCGAGGGGTCACGTATGACCAACAACCACACGTACACACCACACAAGCCCTTGCAAGACATATACAAGATATAATAAAAATAACACACGACCACCTGGCAACAATTGGCGATATGTCGTGCGGGGACACGAGCGTGCGCTGCGGCCGTTGAAATATTGCCGATGTCCCGCGCTCGGCAACTGCTTGCCGAAGAAATTTCTTGGATCTCGGACTCGACGTGATATATTTTATTGCCGCAATATTGCCCCACCTGCCTCACTCCCCGTTCCCGCTTCTGTGACACGAATAAAATATAGAAAAATTCGCCCGGGAAGAAAGAACGTCCGCGCGTTCTCGCCGAGAAGTTCAACCATCAGTTTAGTATCGTCGATGCTTCTGATATTGATTGATTATTATTTTTTAGTTATTTTTTCGATGTATTGAATCGATTTCAATTGTTTTATTATGTTCAAATGAACATCATATTATATAAATTAAATCTAGTTAAATATTATGTCATCGAATTGAAAGATTTGATTTCAGATGAAATATTATTTTTGAATATTAATCCTGTAAATTCTGTTAGGCGTTCGTTTTCCCACTGTGCCGAAAGTATTGGAAAAGGTTGTCCGAGAGTTTCGAAGTGAAGCAATAAAGGACAGCGGGCGTCTTGGGGGCGGTTTATTGATAAAAGCACCTGCTGGTCACCAACCCTCTTACAATACTTATATTCACCACTTCTTCATAAAATATTGTAACGCAGACACTTTCCGATATACCCTCGTAGAATTCAGATTTTTTTTAACAATACATACAAACTGATTTAGAATCCTTTCGACTCATCTGCACTGTGACAAATCGTTTGCATCGCTGAAAAAAAACACCATTTCGAAAGCGGCAGTTAGTTCGCGTCAAAGCAAATCCACCGCAAGGAAAACCGCATGTTTGCGGTAATCGTGTGTGACAAACAAACAGATGTCTGGATGGAGTCTCCGCAGTCGATAAAACGCTAATTCGGTGTAAAATTAACATCCCGCAGACATGTGAAACAGATAACCGAACAGCAAGGATTCAAAACGATGTTTCGACGAAGCGGATGCTTTTGATGTGTGATCCTCAAAAGAGAGGCATCGTCGACTATGAAGTTACGGAGATTCGAAAAATTTCACGCTCGACAAACTACCGCGACACAAAGGGTCATCTTGGTTAGATGCAAATTTAACGGAAACAACGCATTATGAAGAACTGTTAAAACTTAACGGTGAAAAAAGATGAGGAACGTTTCCTTCCTTGAAAACAAAAAAATATGATTTTTTTTTATTACCACTAGTTTTGGTATGCGCATAGAGATTACGAAGAACTGTTGAAACTTAACAGTAAATAAAAAGCTTGAAAAAGTTGAAGAACGTTTCCTTCTTAGAAAACAAAAAATATAAATGTTTGTTTATTACCATTGATTTTGGTATGTGCTTATAATTAAAGATGAAAGATATAAAATCACTGAAATATCAACGTACTAATACTTAAAATTTTGCATGTATGAAAAAATTAAAATAACCTAAATACATCATCTCATGCTTCGCTTTCTAGAAATTTCGATATTTTCCCATGTTTGTGTATCATAAGATCTGATCGTAATTGTAATGGCGTCGTGCTACGCAGAAAATAATAATGGCCAGGTCCGTATCTAGAAATTTACAGTTGCCACGCGAAGTCGCCGCCTTTTCGCTTCCCGAATAGAAAAAAAAACACATCGGGCGATCATTATTAAAAAATATAAATGTGCGTTAAATTACGCCCGGGGGCAATAAATAATGCGGTGCTTTGATATGATCGCTGAAAATAATAAGACGCCTTTTTTCGCATAAATGAGCGGTTGTTATCACGACAAGGACGGAATCCCTCACTCGGTTGGCTTCTTCGACTTTTAATTCGAAATTTTATTTTTTTTGACGAGAAATTTTCAACGAACACGCACTTGGTATCGTTTGAAATAAATTCGTGAAAGTGATACGCTTAGATGCATAAAAACTAATAAGTTACAACAGCGTACCCAATAATTTTGTATGAATCATATTATGTTTCAAAGTTTTTAAGTAGGTTGCATATTTTGTGACTAATACAAAAAAAAAAGAACCTTTCTGTGGAAGATTTTAGTTTTTCTGAGAAAACGAGATTGTATGTTCAAATTTTGTTGCCGATTCTCCCATTCCGATACATAAATTCTATGAATCAATTTCTTGAAAGTTTTTATATGACAGCAACGAGTACAATTTATTTTTTCTTCGAAAATTTTAAATTTCTCTGAAATTAGTCATAAATGAGCTGAATAACATTTTCAAATTTCAGTTTGACGATTCAAAATAAAAATTCTGAAATGGATCAAGACTACAAAAATTCGAAATCACTTTGTTCTATTAAATATTATAATACTTGATAGGTCAAAAAGTTAAAGTGATTAATGTCATATTCGGATTGTTTTAAAACAAAATATTTCATAAAATTTGATCAAAAAAATCTACATTAAGCGCTTATTAAAAACCGTTTAATTTTTTCATTGAAAATATAGTCGTAAACATAATTTTAAATAAAATGCTTAATTAATTCAATATTTATGAATAGATAAAATAATTTTAACTTCCTTTACTTCGAAAATAACTAAATATTCGCTAAAAAAAAATAAAACAAACTTCAATACGACATATTGAATTTTCCATTTTCCTTTCAGGGGCGGAGCTTTCAAGATAATTGAATAGACACCGCCCCCATGATGCGCTGCGCATCTCTGCTCATCTTCAAGTAACCACGCCCACTTTTCCTTATATATAGCACTAAAAGAAAGCAAACCTATATTCTGAAAATAAATCAAATTATACCACGAACATTCCTCAATCGATATCACCGATTATCGACGATCGTGCGTCGTTTGCAGCCGATAAAATCGACTACAAAGAGTTTTCGGCATCTGATGGATAACCGTTCGAAAGCGGAGGTTTTTCGTGTTAAATAGACGGGGGAAAAATTAAATCTTATTAGAGGCTCGGTCACGAAAGCCACCGTGCCAATCTAAATTGTTTATTGCGACGATTTTATCCGATGATAAATAAAAAAAATACGTATATAAGCATGTAAGAAAAATAAACTACTTTCGGAGAGTATGGTAAAAAAAAAACAGCAACAACGTCGAAATCTGATATTATTGGGAATGTGTACATGTAACGATATTAATATAAAAGTTGAAGGCTTGCCGGTCACCCAATATTCTAATCACACGGTTGTCATGAAACTAGCGAACCTTTTTTCGTGCTAGTGAAACAATCGTCACTCTTTTGCTTTTATTCAATTTAAAAACGATTTGTTTTGTAATAATATTTTAAATAATTTTACGATTTCTCTCTTTCTGATTTTAACTCAATAGAAAGTATGTACATATTTTTTCTTTAACCGTGTCATCATCATGAAAAAAAAATCCTCCGATTCATCTTATTGTTAGATTCGATTAATCTTTGTTTTATATCAGTTTCAATTATGAACTCTGCTTCATATCAAACTACAAATTCAACACATCTAATTTCAAAAAATAACGAGTCAGCGATGGTCAACCAGTGAGCGCGGGGCCAGTGCGTGACAAGAGAGTCTATTTCGGGTTCAGGAATCCGCGCACAAGTCGCCGCCATATAACCCACATCTGGTACTGTTTACGTCGAAACGTTTAACATTATTCACGTATTTAGTGGGTTTCATCACGCACGAGCGGAATTAGGCGACTTGGTCGACATGGCAAAGCCTTCCTCGGCTCCATGTGAGCCTGACCGGCCACTGTGTGTCAACATTGCTGCCGATCGTCGAATGGGTCACGCAAAAATGACGTGAATCGCCGAAAAAAATATTCTTTTCGATAGATTTTATTTTCGAATTACATCTTTTTTTATTTTTTCAACCTTTTTTTTAAAGAATTTTGGTTATAACTAGAGACATCTGTGTTGAATTTACGAAAGCTTCATAAGATTATATTGGTATTTTCAAGAAAATTTATCAAGGGATGATTTTCAGTTCAGATATTTATAATTTAATACAGATAGTTGATTCATTGAGAGTTGATTTTTCATAATTAAATAGTATGTAATGAAAAAATGTTCAAATAACTGAAGAGTAAGAAAATAAAAAGCCTTGTCATTGATAGGTATCATGATGATATTTTTCTTTTATCAAAAGGATCGCTTAATAAAATTATATTTTTACCCATTCGTAATTATAGTATAAAATCTGATTCGTCCATTAAGCATTAAAAAAAATCATAAAAAATCGTGTATCAATCAAATTTTATGGACTTTAAAAGTTAAATTTAAATAATAAAACCAACTGTAAAATATCCACACCGAACGGAAAAGTGTCGCGTGCCTCATTCACCATTTTCCGAAACCCAGTGTTAATTCCCCTTAACGGCTTCCACTCGTTAAAAGATATATCTTTATTATCTATCTACGGCTTCGGAAAAAATCTGAAAACCACACACGTATCTGAAAGGAAAAAAGTGCCGACACAATACACAAACGACGAAGAAAATAATTTTCTCTATGGCCTTTTGCGGAAGCGGCGCTAAGCGTGGCGTGCCCCTCGGATGGGTCACGCCATCTTTATTGGCCACATTTATTACTAAGCTCCTTTATATTTTTTTATATTTTTTCCTTGTTATTGTGCAGCGGCCAGAAAAGATTTTATGACATCGATAAGGGGTGCCCCGAGCACAGGTCGGCCCCGAGGAAAATATATAATATCGGCTCCGTTATGGACGTATACTTTAATGGCTCTAACCCAATTATTACTGCGTTATCACGATGGCTCGTATCCCATCTGACCATAGGAGCCTATCGTTCAGGCCACGCAACGTACCGTTTTTTTTCCAATAACTGTTTTGTGTTTGTATTTCACGTGCATGGTGGTCGCATGCGAGCGCTCGCACTTGACCAGATTCAAAGGACAGTGTTTATTTTCGAATTTGAGCATGACGCTATTATATCGGGTTTTGAGATTAAGTCGGGGTGTTTAAAGGGAAATTAGTTGAGGTTTTAAAATTTTCTTTTCCCCTTTTTGCTCGGAAAGGTTTGTAATCGAATCGTGGTTGGGTAATGACTTTGGGATATGAGTCGGTTTTTGGATATGTCATGTTTTAATATGGCGAACCCTTGGTTTAAAAGGAAATTATTAATTTTATCAGTGTTGAGTGATCTATTTTCTTCTAATTTCAAAATATGAATTATTTAGGTAATTGAATTTAAAATTTGTTATGAAATATCGACAGATCAAAACGAAAACGAGATACATCAAAAAAAATTACGAAAACGACGGGACGAACGCAAAGCACGAAAAAAAGAGACTTTCCCGGCCAAAATAGAACGTATGGTCACCTTAGAAAGGAAAGCGAAAATAATCAACCTTCCAATGTCATTAATAATCCTTGTCCTGAAATATACGTTGTTTTTCATTATATACGTCCACATGCCCACATATGTTAACGATGGTAAAATCTTCAAAAAATCTATGAATCGATGTACATATAAATATTTCAAGGATCTATTATAAAAAAAATAAGCTGTTCGAAGTTCTAACAAATCACCCAAAAATCAAAAACGAATCACAAAATCCAAGCCATAGAAATCGAAAACGTCTTTCCTGAAATTGAAAGACACATGAATATGCATACGCGGTAAAAAATACACGTTTTGACAAACCGCGGTCGCACGCCATTCCGGCCATTTGGCCACGAAAAATGGTTAATGTGATTATGTATAAATGCGGCACGATCGCCGAGTTAATCGCATCCATCAAGCAGCTCAGGTTTTTCCATACAAATATTGGCCGAAGGAGGCGAAAACGGCGCGCGCGTGTTGGCGGCACTGCGCGCCTGTGTTGCGCCCAAGTTGGTACCACTGTACGCACACTCACACGTCGCCGAATCTTGTAATTTAGATCGTATCGGTGGACGCTTAATCACGACGCGGGCGTCCAAAAATGACGCTAATGCCCCTTACCGGGTAGCCGCAACCTAATTGTGTAACTATCATGAGGTGACCATTTTTTTTAATGTGGATTTTTGGAAAAATAAAGAATTTTCATGCCAGTATTTGATTGTCCTTGAGTTTAAAAAAAATTTATACGTCTATTCTTTTAGTATTAAAAAGATGCCGTTTTGTTTTAATATCAATCACTGTCAGAAATTTTCGTTTGATTAATCACTATTTTTAATATGTTATTCGATTTTTTTAATTGTAGTCGTCTTTTTTGAAACGGTCTAGAAATAATAAAATGTATAAATGATGAAAATGTTTGGTCACCCTGAATGAAAACTGCTGTGAAACCGATGTCTGACGCACGGACGTGGAGGCTTTTCGGGGACGGTTTAATTCGTAGGTTTCGATGAGCGAGGGTGGTTGATTCTCATAATTAAAGGAAAACTTTCCTTTATGATTAAAAAAACAAGTCATTGAATATATTAGGAAAATTATAAGTTTTTCATAAGCGATTCCATTTAAAATAAGTGCTTTGAATTCTGACGTAAATGAACATTGGAAACGTAATAAATTGAAAATTTATAAATCGTTTTTCATTAGTTATGTTAATTTTAAAGATATCAAAACAACAGTAATTTATCGATTCGATAAAATAAGTAATTGGTTAATAAAATATCATAATTTTATTAAATAAATCTATAAAGAGTACTGATTATAATTTTGATTTTATATTGTGCAAAAAATTAATTTTCTTTATTTCAAAATATAAAATTTATTACAACTGACATCTATATCCGATTATTAAAACTAAAAATTTCCATCGCCATATTCCAAAACTTTTTTATAATCAAAACACAGATGTCTCATCACAAACAAAACAAAACACCAAAAAAAAACACAATCAAATAAAAACCAACACACAAAAAACACAAAAAAACCAAACCAAAACCCAAACCAAATACAAAATACAATAAAAAAAAAACAACCCCAAAACAACACCACTACAAAACAAAACAGCAGAACCCACCACAAACTGTTGCAAACGTCCGCCACTAGATGGCCCCTCGCTTAGTTCGCCTCAATCGACCTGACCGGGCCGCTGGGGGCGCATGCGTCGACATCGTTTTGTTTATATTCGACGTTCGACTAGCGGCGGCCCCCCGGCCTCTGGATCCTTCGCCCCCTCGCGTGGAGCCCCTCAGGTGCCCCCATTTCTCGGCAGCCGTCCCGGGCAGGCCTGCGCCCCAATCCGACCCCCAATTCGAGATGTCACCGCGCCCCGCGTCAGCGTCACCCCAGTGACACGAACGCGGCATCGTGGAGTCGCGAAAACGAAGGTAAAGTCGATCGTTTCATGATTTGTAACATAGATGATGTAGTATGCTGGTTTTTTGTATGAAAATGTAATGTTGATGATTGTGCAATTGGTCGTTTGCGGTTAAGCGCGCTTACATTCGTAGGGGTGAGCGTCACCATCTTGTATGGGATCTGATCACCGACATCTTGTTTCAACCCCTCTGTGTCGTTGGGGTTTTTGAATTTTGAGGTTTTATTTGTGTGATGAATTTTGGGATTTGGTTCGTTGGTGGGTTGTGTATAAATTGAGTTTTGCGGTCGATATTTGAGCTTTTCGTCGACTGATGTTTTTTGAGTCGACCTAACCTATAATTTGGGCGAGCTTATGGGCGCCGGTTGTATGCAAATGTTTTCCGTTCGCTAATTTTTTCCTCGTTTTTGACCTTTGGTTTTTTTTTTGACGTGTCCTCGTTGATGTTTGGATTGTGACAATTATTCGCGAATTTTGCGTGCCCACTCTCGCTGTGTATGTTTTCGCGATTGTCCTCTCGAATCCGATAATGAGAGGCCTCTCGGTGAATCAATGGCAGATCTTTCGAATTTTAATCGATCTGTTTCCGTGTCGAGACAGCATTGAGAATATTTCGATTCGCGAAACGGAAACGAATTTGCGCGTCGTTATGAATGTCAAATGACAATTATTGTCGATTATTTGAATAAGCAAGTACATACGTGTAAGCAAAACAATTTTGCAAATGATCGTTTCGGATAAACGGTGGCAATGATTTTTTTCTAATCGAATCTTTCAAATGAAGTTAACATAATAATCATTTTTTACTTATTAGATTTAGGAAATTACATAATAAACTTTTTTTATTAATCATTTTGTTCTTCAGAGTTTTTATTGATGTTTTTTTTTCCTTCAGACATTAGTTTCCATTATGAACGTTTTTCAAATTTTCTCGTGTGTGGAAATTGGATATTTTTCCTTCCATTTTGATTCGTAAACGTCCATCCGATATTTTTCTATTTTTCCATCTTCGATTTTCCCGTGCCTTTTAACGATCGTATTACAAGGAAAATATATAGAATGAGCTTATATTAGAGATTTCTAATACAAACCGCTTTTCTTTGCTCACACAAACAATATTAATTTCTATCCATTTTACATTGAAATTTTGTGCAACTATGTTATATGTGCACAAGTTATTAGCATTTATTATCGGTCTAGACATCTTCTACCAATAATTACATGTGCTGTTTAGGTCAGTGTCAAGTAGCAACACTGTTTAAATATTTATAAAAATTTATTCTATTGTACTTATGTATTATGGTGTTTTAATGTCTGTTTAAAGATTAAATCACCATTTTTATACATCTTATGGTTCCAAAGTATGTATTTTAAAATTAGTACTTATCGAAAATTCAATTTACGTCAAACCTGTAGTTTTTTCGTATCATAATAACATAAATTTCCAAGAATATATTTGAATTCCACATCTTAAAAAAAATATACGGGCTTTAAAAAAAATTAACGCTTATTTAATTTTTTGTAGCTTACAATATATGGTTCTACATTTAAACACATTTTCTACGTAAAATTTAAAAAAATTATATATATTTTTTCAAAAAAAAAATCGTATTTCATATCATTATTTTGAACTGAAATCGCCTAAATAAATTTAAAAAAACCTCCCAAAAAATTAGTCAATATAATATAATATTTTTCAATATAATATTCTTCATAAATCGATTATTTCATTCACAATTCATTAATATTTAAAATAATCCAATCACTTAATCAATCGAACAAAATCAAAACCCCAAACCCCACCATAAACAACACGAAAACCATCAAATCCCAAGCCCCGAACCAACTCGAACTCAACATCTGACGACAAACCAAACACCAGACGACAATTCGATTCGATCCCATCCACCTGGTGAGACGTCTGCGAATTTTCCACGCCGATTATTCGACGCCTCTTGCAGAAGTTCCATCAGCCCCGGCTTCTGCGAAGGGCGGGCAAGTTATAGGGTTCGACGAGTAGGTCGTGGAAACTCCGCTTCGGTACAAGAAAACGCCATCCTGTGCACTTTCCGAGTGCTGAAGTAGGAGAGTGGTGGTCGGGAAATGAGGAAAATCTCTGGGAAATTTTCAGGAGTGTTTTCTGTCGGGTTTGGCTGGTCGGTGTTGTATGCGTCGATTCGATGTCGATTTGCGTGTTTGGCAGTTTCGTGTTTGTTCGATCGTATTTGTGGAGTTTTTTGCTAATTTTAAATATAATTTTCGAGGTAAATAGTGTTTCGTTTCAACGATATTCAAATGATTTTTTTGTGGTTTTATTGATTTGAAAATTTTCGTGTTAATATAATTTAAAAGGCGGTCGATTGAAAAAAATAACAATACTTGTCTACCTACAGTTCGACGGTCAATCAATTTCTATTGTGAAACATTAATTTCGTTTCAATGCCTTATTAATAAATTGTTTTAAATTTGAATCGAATCGATTATTTATTAATATACGTTCGAATTTAACAGTTCGGTTTCAACGAACGAGAAACTTTGTTTCTTTTCGCCTCCGGTCTGATCCTTTGAGGTTCGCTTATTGTTTTGTTTAAGTTTTACCTTTTGTATGGTGTTTTGAAGTGTTCGATTCCCCTACGGCCTTTTAGAAGTATCTTTCATTTATCTACATTCGTGTTTCCTGCTTAAATAAATATTGTCTCAAAAGTAGGCACCGTTAAATTCAATTGACTTTTCTTTGAGTGTGCGCTAATTCTTGTTTGTTCTTTAGTGCCTATGTTGATTTTTTTTCCTTTCTGACGCATGCAAAATTTATGATATATATCGAGTTAGTCGAATTGATACCGATACGCACATAAGAGTTTAATTGTCTTGCGAAACATTTTCTTAAGTGTTTGACCTTTGAAGACCTTTCACATTGCGCCTGTGTGCGAGTAATCGGTATTTTGAATCACTCCGCTCCAATTCTTTATCGAAACAATTATTATTTCACCTTCTTCAAAATATTTAATATTCGAAAAATTCCAAAACAAATTCTTTAAATCTTTCGTTTCCACTTCGATCCGATATTTCGGCGTACACAACCTCTCCCAATATAATACGACTTCTGTAACATTTCGCGATTAATCTACAAACTATCATAAGCGCTTATCGAAGGCATTATACTGTGGACTGCTTCAATTTCGAATTTGTTCGAAGGGAACGAAATTCGATAATGAATCCGACCTCTTCGAATTCACGTAATCGCTTTCGAAAATTAGCTTTTCTCTATCGATCTATTGATCGATCGGACCCCACTTTTTTATTTTCAAGCGCATGGAATCCATGTTAAAATGTGGACTCGGGCGATTGTCAAGATATGGACCGTTTATTTTGATAGTGGTGTAAGTCCATTTTCTCTTGTTTCGAGATAATTAGAGGTTTGCATATCTGTTAATTAAAAAATATAGGCAAATAATATGAAGTCTGGCAATGTTTTTATTGTTTTATCAATATTTAATTTGATTATATAGATTTGTTTCAGACAAATTAGACTACAATTATACATATTTATGGGCTGTAAATGGACTTACACCACTTTCAAAATTAGACATTTGTAATAATCGTTTAATTTCAGTTTTGAAAAATCAAATATCTCTTAAAATATACTTTATTTTAATCCAATTTTGTTTACAAATACGCATGACATGACATAAAACTTAATTTTAGACGCTAATTATATTATCAAAATTACAAGATACTGATAGTATTTACTTATGCTCTGCATGTGGCAGTGTTTCGAAATATGCATGATGCACCGGTGGTATATAAGGTAATAACTGCTTGATGTTTTTATATTTTTCGTAAGTAATAGGCCTGGAATTTTGATACAAAGGCGCCAGCGCGATTTTTTCAAATTTTAGCGGTCTTCCAGGACGTGTGGGTAATAAATTTATAGTTTTAAATTCGGCGTCCTTCATCGATGTTTTATATAAAATAATATATGGTGCACTTTTGAGAAACCTCAACCAACATATTTGCAACCAATAGACCTGTTCACCATTAGTGTTTTTTTAATCTGTTTTTAATCGCATTTTGAAGATTTTTTCTTGAAACGAAATTCTCTCGTTTCATTTCATGTAAAATAAATTTGTCATGTTTTCTACATTGTGTTATTACATCATAATAATCTTGTGGTGTGTACAGAATATTCTTTTTTCGCAATGCCATTTCTATGATGCCAAAATCTGCATCGTTCGGAAGGTATGAATGTCCCGAGAGTAAAAATTTGTGATCAATTATGTGAATGTTATTTTCCAACGACTGGACAACCTTTACCACATCAATGCCATTTGTAAATTTCGATTTTGTCCTGTACACATATCACCTGCAGAGCCACCTGCCGGTGTCAATTGGACTTACACCACTTTCAAAATCAACGATTATACAATTTCATTCACCGACCGATTTTAAGCTGTACAAAACATGGGAATTTTTTAAGAAATTAAACATGGACTAATTATACATAAAAAATTTACATTAAATTAAGCATGAATTACGGGATATCTCATTTTTTTCAAAAATGGACTTGCACCACTTTCAAAATAAATGGTCCATATGTGTGTCAGCCTGTGACTTAACCGTCTCGGACAAATTGTATAATCGACTTTTTGTCGGTTGTCACTTTTTGTGTATCGATAATTCGTGGATTTGTTAATTAATTATTGGTTAAACGTTTGAATTGGGTATCGTATATGAATCAATCGTGGCGATGATAGAAAGGTGGTTTATTACTCGTTTTGTTATCAAATTTGTATTTATGAAAAAATTGAGATAAAGGCGATCCTCGACTTTCGAACAATTCGCTATTTTGAATATTTTCAAAAAAATCTATTTTTTAACATTTTTCACGATAATGCAAAAAATTATGATTTGACAGCTTTGCTCATAATCATAACAATACAATACAATACAATATGTACTGTCGGGTGGCAGCAATACGGGTTTATTTTGGGAAGAAATGCCTAATCATATAATACATTGTAATCGACTAAAGAATCGATTGCTCCATAGCATAAACCTTCTAAAAACCGATTGACACTGCTTCTTGGTGAAAACCTAGCTGGTGATTTGATAAACGTTAATACATATTATACAATTTTTGATTTTTTTTTTACTTCCCTCTACTTTCGAACATTCAACATTTGAACACATTTTCAGGAACCAATTATGTTCGAAAGTCAAGGGTTACCTGTATTTAATATAAAATGTACGCAAACGTTTGGAGTTTGAATATTCATCAGAAATAAACAACATGGTTGATTTCGTTCTTCCGAGGAACTATAATAAATACTGAAATTATTGTCTACGAAGCCTGTTTATATCCGTTTATCGCTCGTACCACATATCCAACTCGATTAGATCAGTAACTGTATCATATATTATTTTTAAATATTCTTTTACAGTTAAACGACCATTTATTTAATTCTTAATCTAAAAAAAAAATAATTAAACATTTAAATAAAACTTAACTGTAAAAATTAGCATAAACTTCAGATATACATCTGAATCTTGCGGTTTCGCTCATACAAAACGTTCTAAATCACATCAAAAACGAAAAGTTTGCAAAGCCTGGCCACATTGATCATACGTAATTGAATTACTATCAAAATCGGAGCAACGGGCGACTGCATAACACATGCGCGCACGCTCCCTTACATAATACGGCTATCTGGCCCTTTGCCACTGGAATACTTTGCTTAATGCCGCACGACCTGTTCGACATAAATAATAAAAATACGTATACGAAATATGAAATACGGAAGGAGAAATTCGGAACGGACTATACATCATAATGTTGCGCATTAGCCGGCTGCGGGGGTGTTGGAGTTCGCAGAAGTTCGCCGTTTTTTCGGGGCGTGTTAATACGTGGTGTGCATCGGCGATCCGGTCGAGTTTTCACGTGAGAAGTTTCTCGTTCGTATTAGGGCTTGCAATTTACCGTCGAATTTCAATTACTGGTAAACGGTAAATTATTTTTTCCATTACCGAAAACTTACCGGTAAATAAAAAAATAGACGTATGTAGATTAGATGATAAAAGTATAACTGTATATGGCTACTTTGACTAAAAACAGTATCCTTAATTGAGACCTAAATATTTTCAAACACGTTATACATAGATGAATAATGTCATATAAATCCATATATGTACATATATATTTTATATGTGACTTTCAGTGCTGATTGTGGAATTAAAATAAATTATCACCCCCCCCCCCCTCCCTAGATTCGCAAAACCACAGTGGACACTCATAAAAGCGCCCTTTCAAATTTTTTTCGCAATAATCTTTCGTTATAATATGCCTATATCTGTCCTTAGTAATTGCCGGTAAATTTCCTAATTTACTGGTAATTACCGATGGTACGTTTTTGTCTATTTACCGATGAACTGGTAATGCAAGCCCTAGTTCGTATGCCGCTTTTTGTGGGCGGTTTTTTTGTCTGTGATTTATTTGAAAGTGTACTAAAAATTGCAATCAATATTTTAAAGTGGGGTGATTGTATAACGAACCGTTTTGTGTCGAAATTAAATCGATCTGGCTTTAATTCGGTTTGCGGTCTATTTGGTCGAATCCGTCATAATCTTGATTTATATTATGAAGATAATCTTTTAAAATAAATTTTAATATTCAATAACTCGAAGATTAAGCAATAATTTATTTATTTATTAAACGGACATAAATCGCGACCACTACCTTGCGACAGCGCTCGTAATTAACTTAGCAAGGTTTCGCTCGACCTCACTAACTTCCACTGTTCACCTGGAGGACAATGATTTTGCATCATCATTAATTTCAGTCGGCCACATACCATACATCGTCCAAAATGCATCCCGGCCATTTCGACCGGCACCTCGCATACATATTTACCAGTTTCATCCTCGCTGCCCAAATTCGACATCATACGCGGGACGGACGGTTTTCAGCCCGGTTTAATAATTGATCGTCGGATGGCTGAAACCATAGGCTGAATTCTCGCCAGTCGACGCTCTAATAGGCCCAAAGCTCGCGTGCCGGCCCCAGTTTGGCCCTATTAGGCCACTGGCCTTATGTAACGCTCGTACTAGTCACATGTTGGTCGAAATTGTTGTTGGTCGATCGTAAAAATGCGATGTTTTCTCGGTATTGTGTGTGGTAATGGCCGGAGCGGTGCTGCTAATCGATAGCTCGAAGATTCGTGGGTTTTTTTCGGTTCGTTGAAGTTGATTTATTAATCATGGGTGCTTGTTGGTTTGTATGTAAATGTTGAATGCAATTAATTGAAAGTATTTTTATTTTGTTTGTGTGCAAAAAATGACTTTCGTTTGACATTCGAATATATCAAAAAGTTTGCTTTGAAATTTTCAAAATTGATATTGTACGTGCAATTTCGTGCATATTGTGAAATTCTATAGTCAATTGATTGGTACTGCAGCTCTTTATCAAGAATTTCAATAGTTCAAAAAGTTCAAAGTTATTTTCAGTGTAGTCGGTTGCAATATTTGCATGCCTTTGGAAACGTTCCGTTGAATAAATTTTTGCACATCACCTTGTCAAAGCTGACTTTTTACTCTTTGGTTATGCATACATATTCGCGTGTTATTGACAAAACGAATGGAAATATAATGGTTTCGAAAAAACAATCGAAAGTATAATTTTATTAATTTTATGTCAAGAAACTGATAAATTTTCAAAAAAATCTTGAAGTCGAGTTGAATGTACGATGTATTCGTTTCGCTCTGGTAAACATAATTACGTGTATTATATAATGTAAGTTTAAATAATGGTTATTTATCTAATGTAAGATTTTAAGCTGAAATAAATACTTTGTCTAATTACAAAAATAATGTTTTCTTTTAAATTAAATGTCAGTCATATGATAAAAGGATTGAGAATTTACATAAATTATGGGTTTTATTATATTTTAAAATATTGTGTGAGGAGTTTTGCATACATTTAATTTTTATTTAAATCTCGATGGCATATCGAAAAAATATCAAAGTTGATTTCATCTAACCTTGTCAAAGTTATATTAGTGTACGATATTAAAATAATAGACAACAAACCTAGTCTGATTTAACATTGACAATACAGTAAAAAAAATAGACGCACTTAGAATCAAAAAAATTATCTAATCTAACCTTAGAAATGTGAGATAAATTTGTGACTTTCTCCGGTAGAATTAACTCACGAGAGTTAATTAACTCTACTAGCTACTATTTTTTTCTAATTCCATGATAACTTTTAATATTTGTTTCCCCCTTTATAGTATTGTAATAGTATGAGATGAATCTGCAAGTGTCGTTATAATTTTGAAAGTGCTTATCAGAATCAACATTTTATTCAAGAAAGTGAAAATGTTTGATAGGTTTCTCAGATCGCAATCTCAAAATAATTTCTCTCGTAAATGCACCCAGACTTAATTACTCCCTAACATTGTTTCGAATATTCGCATAATATTAAAACGGGCAGACTTTGTAAAGGATTGCATCCGACTTTCGATCGACTTATAACATGCACACGAACATCGAAGCGAAACTTTTGCACAATCTAGAACCCATCGAAAGCACGTCACCCGACAGATATTGAGCTATTATCCGAGGCTACATCGAAGGTTTCTACCACGGGTTTCTAACCGCCGCCTTCGCGCGAGTTGAGCGGGAATAAACGGACCCCATGATCGATAGGGGCATCGATGATGATGGCATTACCATAATTACCGCGGCTGTGTCACCACTTTCGTTTTCCGTGGGTGTGGATTTGCATGTTTCGGACGAACGCACAAATTGTGTACGGCCCGAATTTGCATTTTTGTTGAATAATCAATCGATCGATCGGTCTATTTTAATGGGTTTTTGTTTTTGTTTTGCGATGAAATTCGAACGAGGCGCCTGCATGAAATCACACGGGCGAATAATCCGTTTCTATGTGTGTCTGATTTAATGGATGAAAAATTGCTTATTCGAAAATCTCGTTTCTATGCATTATTTCTTATTCTTCGTATTACACATTCAAGGATTCGTAAGATTGAGAAATTTAAGAAAAACGTACGATAATGCTGTGATTCAATTTGCAATTTTTTTCGTATTGCAATACTAGCCTTCGATGTAATGCTCGTTTCTCAATAAATTTATATATTCCACCTTTGAATTGTACGAAATTTTGTTTGTTGCCAAGTACTGCTTTTCGTAATATCGATTTTTTTCTGTTGACAAATCCTGCCCGCATATTTTCGCTAATTTATGCGAGAATAATCGGTTGTGCGAGCCTTTTTTTTTCAACTGGGTTTGTTTTAATTGTTGCACAGTAAAGTTGCGCAGTTCGCTTTCTATCAAAACGTTTTTAGATTCGATTCACGTCCGTCACTTTCGACATTTCTCGCATGTAAAGATTCTCTTTTCAACCCTTCGAAGGCTGGTGTTTAATAAAATTATACGCTTACAATCCTTGATATTTTATGCGCAAATAAACTGTGTCAGCGCATATTTGCAATAACAGAACGATATGTGACTCAATATTATGTTAGACAACATTGCTAGGTATTACGTTATGCGAATTATTTCTTGATGTGAGCGACGTCTAATTTAAATTTGACACTATTATCATAGCAGCACTATCTATCTTACCCTAAATTTTGCTATATTACTACAATATCAAATGTCGTTATATTCATACTAACAAGACGATTCACGTCACGAAAATTAATTATTTTTAAATGTTTAATCTAATTACATTGTGGTATCTAATTCGAAATGGTATTTTCTTAGAATTTTAGTCTGATGAGCTTATCTACGTGAATTGAATATAAATAAATTGTGTCGAAATAGTAATTTTATTATTTCATGCATATTATTTTTTTATTTTCGATTATATGATGCAAGCTATTTTCGTTTTTATAGTGAGTAATAAAAATTAAATTTACAGTGCCATTTAATTTCATTAATGTTTTTCAATAACATTTGTTGTATGTATGTATGTATCTGATTATTCATTTGATTGACCGTTTCACCTTCGATTGCAATTTCAATTGTTTGATTATTAACAAATAATCGCTATTAATAATTATTGTTGTGCTGATACTTACGCATTTTTCAATTAATGTTAATGTCTTTTGGTTAATTAAAACCCAGGAAAAATTATATCGCTAATTTTCTAATGGATAAGCTTTGAATACAACATTTAACTTGTAAATATTGAATGATTATTTCCTCAATAATTAATAGTATTTTACATTCATAATTTTGTGGTTTTGTGTAAATTATGTATATCAAACGAGCGGTATCAAAGTATTCACATATTTCACTTCCTCTTCAACAATTTTCCGCGAACATTTAAAATTTCAATTTTACTCTTCTCCGTAGATAAGACGCAAGGAAACGAGACCATAGCTACACGTATTTATTTTCACATCAAGTACCTACCTACGCCGTATTAACGCGAACACAAAAAAACCTCTCATCCCTTATAAACATCTCGAACTCCCTACCTCTTAAAGAGTGAAAATCTGAAAATGCACGAAGAGAACGCAACAAGGGATGAAAACTGTGGGAAGGAGCCGAACACAAAAGGATCTCCGCGCGAATACCGAGAAGGAACTTATTAACTTTTACAGCATTTTCTTGTTGGTGTTTTTGTGCGACCGACGTCCAAGGAAGTTTTACATGGTGATGTTTGTTACCCTTTGTTGGTCAGCCGACTCGCGTTCCGGAACGGCTCATTATCCGGGATGAGGAGTCAGCGAACTCTTGGAAAATTCACTTATTATTAGTACAAGTACGTTATGATTTATATATATTTTTTGAATCATGTGTGTTCGAATTTGAATAAGTTCGTTTTCAAAAAAAAAGAAAAAAAGATTGTTTCCTCTCATTTTCGTTTTCGCTATTGCATAAAATGTCTACATTGTTCGTAAATTTTTGTTTGCTTCCCACGAAAGAAGATTGCCTTCGTATCAATTCATTGGAATAAAATTCCTGCGGTTTTTACGACTAAATATTCAATTTATCGTGTATTACAAATTTTCAGAAAAAATTGACCACCATGTAAAGATAAAACATGCATTATATTATAAAATAACCAATACAAAATCCAATTACCACACAATGTTATCGCTTTTGTCGATTTAATACAAAAAAAAAAATTCGTCTTCCTCGGAAAATCCGACAATATCCGCACACTGTTCTATCTCGGTTTTCGCTTTTCGGCTTATACATACATAACATGAAAAAATTGACACGTTTTTCCCGGAAGCCAGCTAAGTTTCACCATTATCGGCCGGCCACTTTACCACACTTACCGCTGCGGTTATTTCCTTCGGCGCTTCGGGCAAACTTCGTCTCTCTCTGGATGCATCGTTAATTATTCCGCGGGCTATATTTCATACTTAGCTCTAGCCTGGCTCGAACATAAGAGTCGTGGGGTGGAGAGGCGATGTTAAACTTCTTCGAGCCTCATCGGTATTTATGGTTATCCCATTAACTATTCCCGTAATGCGCCGCGGTTAATTCCCGAACACTCGGTTAAGTCGAGTTGCGAGCGCGTGCATACTGCTCTCGAGGATTTGCGCGGACATTGCCGGATATTAATTTAGTGATGGATTATGGAAGTGGTGTTGGTTTCGTATTTGTATTGAAAAAATGAAAGGTTTTTGAATTTGTTGTTAATTTTCTCTTTAATTTGATGTCGATACGTGATAAGATTGGATTAAGGTAAGTTTAACGATATTAAAAGTAAAGTATTAAGACATTACTATATGTTATTTTTTATCAATTTTTTTATTTAATAAAATGAAAATAACCTTATCGGATCAAGTAATAGTTGTGGTATGAGTACTTACTAATATTTAAACTTTTCTGCGCGTGTGCATTATTACAATCAAGAATCAACTAGATACTTACATTGCTGTTTACTTAGTTTTGTGATTTGAACTTTTTCCTCTTTTAGAGATACTGTTATCGTTAAGCTAACACTAGCAATCGTGTTTGCAACCTGTCGTAAGCCTTTTTGCCGAATCGCACCGTATCGATTATGCTATGACGAACATGTGCTTGTGTTAAAAATATAATTTTGACAATTACATCTTCGGCCTTTACGACCTTTTTACGAATTCAGCAAAGCGCTTCAATATTGGTTTATAGGCTAATTCACAAATGGGTCACGTACGAGTTGTGACAATGTCGCCGCGGTTTCCTTCGTATGTTTTTAATTAATGCAATTTACGTGGATTATACCGATGCATGTTTTTTTGTCTGTCCATTTCGTAGGCGATTGTGCCCGAGTGCTTAATTAATCGTAGGATGTGTTCGATTAATATTTTTCACGGTTTTCGTATGCGGACCGCGAATTGCATATTTGTACGTAACCGAAGTCGGCACCGACATTCGGTCGTTGCATAATGCATTTTCTTCGGGCTCTTTAAAAATCATTATGCCTTTCTAGATCCGTCTTGACCCAGTTTCTCTCCCAGTTTGATCTATCGATGTAAACTGGTCATGTTTTATATGTGTATATATGGTGTATTTGAATTGTTTTTAATTTGGATTATTTTTTTTTATTTGTGCTTATCGTTTGAAAGTGTCACCAAACATTGAATTTGGATATGATCAATTTATTCGTAACAATCATTTTGCTGACGTTATAGGTTTTTTTTATTATTTTAATTTGCTGGAAATTGAATGTTATACGTATTGTGTTTTTATTTTTTATTATAAAAATTTTTCCTTTGTCTCTAATAATATACTATCACATTGAAATAATGAAAATTTATAGTTATTGAATTTTTTTATTTGATTTGTTCAAATAATATTTTATTGTACTTTATACCTAAATAAATTCATGTTATTTTAAGATTTAATATGGTTTGATATACATATTGTAATATGCCTATGTACCTTTTTAACTGTATTATACGTATTTTATTTCATTTAGAATTCGAAATAGTTTTTCCTGGAACAAAATTGAGAATGTTTTCCCATGATAATCTTAGTTCTCGTGATTTCTATCTTTGTTATGTTAACCGAGTCTTATTTATAGCTCACGGCTTCTAAGCCATCTCTGGATTGTATGTACAAAAGCAGAAAACACCACAGAATCAACCGAATTCAAACATCATTAAAATTTCCAACCGAAATATTCAAATCCAAAATAAATACGAAAATAATTCAATTACAATTCGATTTCCACTCATCTGCGTACATATTACACCAAGTAATCACCGTAACAGAAATAAACATAACGAATCATCCAAATCGAATCGAACGTTCCTCAAAAAAAAACACACATATTTTTAGAAAATTTAATCACCCGATTCACGCTCCTCCGTCACTGTCCATCATCGACGCGCACCCGTCAAAGTCAACACACGACCGCGATTTTCCCCCACAACCCACCCGACTACAAACAAATGCACTTTTCACGAAAAAAGATCGCATTTCGAAAGTGAAATCGCCGTCAGCTGATCGCCAACGAAACTTCGTAACGGGTCTCTAGTGTAAAGCCGTGCCGTACTGGCGGGCTCAGTAATCGGTCGTCTGTCGCCCGACTCGGTCGCGCTATCGAACTAGTGCTCGGAAAGCTGCTCCTCCACATCGTAATTATCCCATTCGACCACGCACCGTAGGAGTGAAACATATAGAATCGACCAGGGCCGGCCGAGGAGACGGGCCGCCCGTTTTGCCTCGTCGTTTTCGTTATCAGTGCTCGCGGAATATGCCGTAATTGGGCGCGTTTCCAATCGATTATCTCGATTTTAGTAATGTAAATATAGACGAAAGGTTAAAACGTTATCTGGTGTTTTGTTGCTCAGATGACGTGTTCGGGTCCGCGCCGTGGAAATTTCGTTGGGTTATTTGCACTGTTGCTCAATCGTTCGTTTTATTGTGTGTATCAAACTGTCGTGTGCGTCGCTGAAGCGGACGAAATTATGGAAATTCGACCGGTGTTGGTATTGAAATTTGTTGGGTAACGTTGGCTGAAAACAATGTGCATTCGAGGCTCGAACGTTTTTTACATCGCGCATATTTGACTACCGTTTATTAATTATTTCGAAATTTTTACGTGGCTCGTTGGCCTTGTTTCGTCTATTATGTTTGTGCCGGTTCATTTTTTTTTTTTTCGCCATATTTGTTCGACCGGTGACGCTGTTCGATCACAATTTCTCAACGATAAACAAATTGGATGTTGATAATTTGCAAAGTGGGACATGATCGCACGTATCGGATGAACATCGCGCAAATTTACCAAGCTTGTGCACACGTTAAATAAAATTACCCAGTCATTTTTTTGTTCGATTGCATTGCAAATGTTAGAATAAATTGATGCATTCTATGGCAATTATCAAAATTTTTCTATTCGTCAATTTATTGATTCAAAAATGCGGTGGTAAAGTTTGACTGTAGTCAATAAATAATAGTACATAGTAGGTTTTCGTTGCTAAGGCGAACGCGACAAAACACTTTAAATATGTTACAAGACTTTATTTAAAGCTTTTCGGCTTCGTGTTCGCGAACTTATTCTTTTATTCAATTCATAACTTTAATGCACACGAATTCATTTCTCGTGTAAAATATGAAAACCAGAGTACATTGACTATCCGAGCGTGCGTGACGAACCGTAGTAAAGCTCGTGCTCTCTTATCTTGGCCATCTTTGGTCTTCGATGGTCTTTTGACTGGAAGAGTGCAACGAACGCACTCGACCCGATCTACGGAAGATCACGAGTTCCGCTCCGAACCGGCGGCTATCTACAAAACTAAGAAAACATTTACAAGAAGCTAAATCCTAATCTGGTCTGAAAGCTCCGTTGGACGAGTCCCGTCTCCGTTTCCGGCGCGAAAATAGCACTCGAATTTATAAAGTGTTTCCGGCGAATCTTCGCCATGTGTGTGCATAGTCGCATGCTGTGTGCGCTCGCTGCATACAAAAATTTCGAAATGCAGCAAAAAAGTGGCGTATTATTTCGTATTCGCATTTTGACGCGGTGTCGTTGCTCAATCTCGTTGATGATATACGAATCACGTTCTGATTTTTTTTGTCGCTTCTCGACGTATCACATTTGAATATCGCTTTTGTAAGGTGTGCGCTCGGTACGTTTATTCTTTACGGAAAGATTACGTGTTGTTTTTGTTTGGCTTAAGTACTGTTGATTCCGTTTCGAGTTGAATGTTTAATGGTTCCGAAGAGGATGAGCATTAATTTTACATTTGACGATTGTGTGTTGTTGCTTTTATTGTGTTTTTCGCGTTTATGGCGTGAAGAGACACGGTTCGCGTTTTTCGAAATACATCTGTGTAAATTGTTGCATAGATGTGGGATATGAAAAAAATGCATGTAAAACACACTTCTTACTTAAATATCAAAGTACATTTTTCATTGTTGACAATTGTGGGTCTCAAATTATTTAATAATACATATATGATATATACAAAAATAATATTTTCAACCATGAAACACCTTATAATTGACTAATTTATTTGAACATTGAACGTGATATTTAAAAATATTTTTCAAATCATTTACTATTATTTGCGTTGATTTTTCAATTTAATTTCAATCGAGATATTATTCGCAATAAAAAATAACAAACAACACTTAATCAAATTGCAATTTATTCGGTATGACTTCCGTGTTTTGCGAGTATGTTAACAAAAATTTGCACTCGCAGATAAAAAAAATTATATATATTTACAACCTACTCTCTTTCAAATTTAATTTTTTTGTTCGGAAACTAAATAATTATTTTCATGATAACCTACCTTATCTTAAAGCGTCACCTTAACGATGATATTATAAAAGCAGATTTATTTACAGTTGTTTTTTCTCTTTTTGCTTGACGATGAACTTTCAATATCGACAAAACAAACCTTATACAGTTCGCAAAACAATTGCAAACACACGGCAACTGTAATCCTCTTTTGTGACAAGAGTTATCGCATATTCAATGTATGCGAGTGCCTAGCTATAGGATCGATATATTCAATGTATGCAATTTGCATAATATCGCAATATATGACGATTGTTTATCGTCGAGTAGCGTATTCGATTCACAAAGCAAGTGTATATTGTAATTATTTGCGTCGAAGTATTTTTTTTTATATTTTATTTCCAGTTTCATTAGAGTCTCTAGTCTGCTTCCTAGTTCGGATTTTAATTAACGAATCGATTGGGAAAATCTTTTTTTATTCGATTCAACGGTACCCCGGGGCTTTCGCGTAATTTCTTCGCGAAATTTTTCTCGTTAATCTTCGTTTCCTTATAGTGCTTCAAGGCTATTTGAAAAACATTCTACCTTTTACATAATTGTTAATCATGTTGTATATAACCCGCCGTTGACATTCAAAGGGGGCGTTTACGTATTATCAAAGCGCGTAACTCAAACGAATCGAAATCAATCAATTTGAT
This sequence comes from Hydropsyche tenuis, assembly GCA_009617725.1. NCBI lineage: Eukaryota > Metazoa > Arthropoda > Insecta > Trichoptera > Hydropsychidae > Hydropsyche > Hydropsyche tenuis. Next base: position 6,149,036 of record VTON01000004.1, read on the forward strand.
AGGAAAATTTTAATTATTTGCCTCCCTCTTTTTGCATATTCCTTCGATAAATAAAATATAATTTCCCAATCAACTCGAGGCAATTGCAACGCCACCATTTCGAAATGCATTTTCGGAACCAGAGGGTCACACATTCGGCATCGATTCATTATTCATCGTGATGCTCTGTGTCCCACAGCCGCATACACATCCTAGTTACACCACCGGTCTCTTATATGCAATGCATTTGTCCAGATTGAAAAGACGTTCAATTTCAAATTACGCAGTGTCTGTAGAGCCGTCAAACGCGTCTCGGTGCACGTACTTACCGTTGGTCGATTCGGAGCGCGACGCAAAGGGGAACTTAAACCGGCATTATCGGTCGTTCACAGCATCAGAGGAAGGTATTATTCGAATGCAATCGTGGACCGGGTATTTCGTGTTTGTTTATCTCGTAGTATCGTCACGTAGTTCGACATCTGTGTAAACCGAGAGCAGTTTCTCGGAGTCGTGTATTCCGCTCCTGTATAGTTTGTGCTAAGTAGCTTTTCGTTTCGGTTTCGGTTTCCATTTTGTGTGTGCACGTCTGAATTAATGTCTCGGGCATTTTCCGCATTATATTTAGTGCGGAGCCCTCCGACTCATCTCGGTCGAAAATAACTGGTTAACGTTTCCATATGGTTTACTCCGTTTATAGACTAGGTTTACCGACGAGCAAGCGAATTCAGTGACTGTTTGCATATACATAGTTCATTGTATACTATCTGTTGAGTATTTTGCGAAATATTCGGCATGATTTCGAACTGAGGAGGACTTTGGTGATCTTACGAACTTGTGATTAAAATTTTATCGCCATGGAGTGTTCTGTGTAAGCGTCGTTTAAGTGCTATTGTGTCTTTAACTCCCACGAGATCTACAGGATTTTTCGTCAAGGTAAGCTATCAGTTTTCACGTACTTTTATTTAAACTAAGCGTTATGTTTCCTGGGCTTATTGTCCTTCGAATTTTTTTTATCTTGTGCTGAAAATGCGATAAATTTTAATGGGTTCAATGTCGTCGTGATTTTTTCTAGATATCATCAAGCTATCGACGAAACCGCAAAGGTCGATGATAATATTTAACCTCACCGCAATTCGCCGATTTGCAAATTCAATTTTGCCCAAAGGCGACGGCCGTTCATTTCCAAATGTCAAATCTAAAGTCGCACTGGGTCATAGATTATCATGCGTAGTGGGTTTTACATGTAAACCGGTCAAATTTTCTACCGAATTCGTCTGAACTTGAATTTTATGTAAACATGTCATCAAGAATGGCGTTGGTGTCACGGTCATTTCCGGTAGTAGTGTTTTGTTATATTTTTATTTAGCTTCAAACCAAATGAGATAATAAGTTATTTTAATACAGTATCTAAAAATGATACACAATATTTTTTACTTAAAATATTTCCGTATTTGTCGAGTTAAATATGAAAACAAAACCATCGTTCGATAATATGATATAATAACTACTTCACGTATATTTCTAACGTTGCCGTAGCTATCGGCCTCATTTTGCACTGCGCAAAGCAGAGATATTCAAGTATTCGATCTTTCAGACTTTATTTTTGAACTTTAAATATTTGCCATTACAATATAATCAAATCTCTCGTAACAAGTTCTCCCGTAAGTGTGAAATATACACCCATTGATTAAGTAATTTTGTGCGAAATTATTTATTAATGGTTGATTCTCGATTAGAATTCGCAACCAAATTGCATCATTCGCGTGATAAACGTTCATGTTTTTTATTATCATTGGTATTTTGCAAATTCGTACAGCGTTCGAAATGTTGCTGACGACTGTAGCTACGGTTGCACCTATTGCATTACATGTCGAGGTGAACTTGTCTCTTGATTATCTAAATTCGTCGGTGTGCAACAACGCCTACTGTAATCTTTTAACCTTTTTTGTATTCTCGTGCGTGTACTTAATAAGTTCGAATATATATGTACGTATTTGTATGTGAATCTGTGCGTATATAAAACGAGTTGCTTTGATGTAAAAGGAGACTCGTCGCAATCGAAAGTATGTCACTAGGCAAAATCGAGTTCCATCAATCGATTAATCGAGCAATACGTGTGTCTGTACATGAAAAAATCGACGAAAATGACTTCAGACAACATGTGTTCCTACACAATCCACACCCGGAAGCCCAAATGAGCAATTTCCTCGCCAGTGAGCAATTCGATGGTTCCTTGATGGATAGTGAGCAATTCGAAAGACCTTGCGGAGAAATAGTATTTCTTTTTTCGAATATGTCAAAATTGTACGTATACATATGTATGTACTTTTCGTGACTATTTAATACCCCCTCTTTGTTGTGTATTTATCGCTGTGTGTACACAAGACTACCAAAGTACACATTTACTAATTCGATAAATCTGTTTGACATTCGAGTTTTCGTAATTCCGTCTCGGGGCGTCCGTTCTCTTTGATAAAATCCTATATTCATTAAGACATATTTCGATAGTATTGTATCATATTCAAATCCTTAAGTAGGCTCGTTCTTGCCGATTAATGAAATAGTGAAAGGTTAAATGCATCAAGTGATGACGTAAATCAGATCGAACGACGTTTGCGACCTTGAAAATCCTGTATGTAAAAATTATTTGCACAATACTTCTTACTGTCGCTTTCATAAAAGCTTGTCCCCAGAGAGTCTGTCACCCTTGTCAAATAAACTAAAATTGATTGCGAAATGGAAAATAATCTGCTTGTATGTGTACCGTGAAGGTTTCTTCTGTAACTTATGTACACGAGAACACGACTGAAGAAACCTTCGTCTTGCGATGCACCATGTCGTGTCGACTACGATAATTCTATGCGAAAACATTACAAAATCAACACAGTATTCAGATCTTATCAGTTGAAATGTTAATGCTTCAAATAAGCAATAAACGAAAACAAATCTAATTATCAATACGTGTTCAAATGAACTCGAACGACTTGCGAATATTTCCTGCAAATGCGACGCACAAACATATTTTATGCAACAACTGTCATAATCAACAAAGAAAACTATAAAATTTTACGACCATTATATCCGAACTATCACCATCACGACATTAAAGAATATGCAATTATGGCGTGATAATATGCACTCGAATTCACACGAAAAACACCCGGCCACCATAGATGCTTAAATTGTTTCACGTGCGTCACGCCAACGTTCAATTGAGTTTTCAACGCGTGCACCCGGTACGTTGTTTAACCTTCGAATGCACATATATAAAGTGGCCAACGACTCGTTGTTAAGGATCCATGTGTCCATCTATCCATCCATCTGTGTCTCTATCTGCATCGTTAGCGACGTCGCATTGTTTCATTGCCGACTTGAAGACCGTCGGTGATTGCCGCGTCAATTTGGTGTTTGGTGATTGTTCTTGTCGCTCCGATTGGCGGTGTAATATAATGCGAAACGTGTTTTTATTTCATGACGATTGGCGCTCGAGTCGCGTTCGTGTTCGGACGTGCATTTCGGCTATCGCGCCCGATTTAAACCTACCTACCTGTTCAAAACTTTCGGAAGTATCCAAAAGTCCTGTTTTTTCGGGCTAAAAAAAAAAAAAAGTGCCACAGTTCATCGATCATTTTTCATTTTTCCTGTGGTTCGCTTGCTTGTTTGTTCTGTGAGGTTTTCCGTGTTTAATTCGCATACATATATTCTTTTGAAAGTGATGAAACAATTTGAAACCATTCCATAATTAAATCAAATTTGACTTGCTGCTGCTTTTCCAACTGTGCGGGTGTGTCTAACAAGGGGAGGGTGGACCTTCTTCCTTCCGGCTCCGGCCGGAGCTCTCACACCGGACGGCGCATGACGGGTGTCCGTTTGCTTTGGATTGTTGCACGCAGAATCAACACCTCGCTTGGCTAATTGTAAGCGCTTCCTGCTAGGGCGCGCACCCATCTGCCCTTTACCCTTCAAACATGGATCTTCGCACCAGAGAGGACTATGAAAGTGAAATTGAACGTCTGCATCTCGAGATCGCCGTCCTCAAAGCAGCCGTCTTTGGTGGACCACATCCTCCGCTTTCTACTAATACGACAACGGATGAGGTAGTCGATGATGAAACCGGCTATCAAAAGGTAACCCACAAAGCTAAACAAAAAAAGAAGCCTGCTCAGATTCGGACGGCTCGCGAACCACTTCCCAATTCCTTTACCAACCAAAGATGTATTTCCTGATCTTGCCCCGATCACTGACTCCCCAATCCACCATCATGTTTTCGACACCCGAGCCCAGACCGATCATTGCTATGCCCAGTACGTCTGCTCCATCCACTTCCACTTCTGCACCTCCTATACTCACACATACATCCACACCTACACCTACACAGACACCCACATTAAACGCCACCAACCCTACATCCCGCCCCTCGCGTCGAACCCCTCCAATCTACCTAAATAAAGGTAGTGACCACCTCACCGTTCGTTCAGCTTTTCGGCATGCCGGCATCTCGTTTGAGGCCACCTACACCGAAGGCAGAATTAGATTTGTCGTTCGAGATGAATCTCAATTTCGTCTGGCTAACAATATTTTAAGGGAGAGAAATATTGAATATTTTTCATTTTCCCTTGAATCCGACAAAAATCCAAAGGTTGTCATCAGAGGCCTTCCGATTGAATTCACCTCTGAAGAAATCGCTGCTGATCTCAGCACGTCCGGTTACGCGATAGTTAGAGTCTCCAGAATGCGCGGTGGCGCCGACCGTCATCCCATCCCTCTCGTCTTGGTAGAATACCAAAAAACTCATTCTAATCTAGATATATTTGAGCTGAGAGAAGTACTTGACATCAAAGTCAAAATTGAAGCCCCACACAAAAAAAAAAAAATACTTCCCAATGCTATAGATGTCAACAGTTTAAGCATACCTCCGCTGTTTGTAATCTTCCTCCAAAATGTTTAAAATGCGCTGGTAATCATTTAACCTTAGACTGCCCCAAACCGGATCACGCCTCACCAAAATGTGCTAACTGTGGCGGTCCCCATCCTGCAAACTACAGCGGTTGCCCCCGCCATCCATCCCACAAAAATCCTGAAATTTCTTCAAACCCCGCGCTTATTCAATCTTCTTCTTCTCCTCCTTTACTTAATTCCTTCTCGAATGTCGTTAAAACTAACAAAACAATACAACCAAACCCAACATAACTCCCCTTCCTACTCCTACCCCCCCAGTTCAGCTAATGCAGAGAACTCGCTTTTGGCCCCATTAATCTGTCAGCCATCCTTGATAAAATAATGAAAATCGTCCCTATTTTGGAACGCTTGGAGAGGTTTGACTTGGACAAATTTCAAGCGATTTCCACCCTCATTGCAACAATCAACTAATGGCTTCTCCAACAACCACTTCAACCCTTCGCTCAGTTAAAATCGCCTTTTGGAATGCGAACAGTGTTCGCAATAAAAAATCTGAGCTCGAATCCTTTATTGCGCAGCACAACATCGATATACTCCTTCTTAGTGAGACTAAACTCAGTCCTAATGACAGATTCGCAATTGCTAACTATATATCAATTCGCACTGATGCACCCCTCCCCCCCCGCGGATCACATATTCATGGTGGCACAGCAGTGATTATCAAAAAGTCGCTGAAGTACGAACCCCTACCAATTACTTTCAACAATCGTCTTGAAATGACGGCCATAAAGCTATGTGTTGGTCGTTCGTCATTTATTAAGATCGCCTCCGTTTACGCGCGTCCTATTCAACACCCTACAACCTCTGATTTCGATAATATATTTGACAGTGACATTCCCACGATAGCTGCTGGTGATTTTAATGCAAAACACATCTCGTGGGACCGCAAAACGTGTCAATTGGGCAAACTCATTTTTGATTATGCAAATGATAAGGGAGTGAAAATAATTACTCCCTCCTCGCCGACACATTTTGGTCAAAATCACGACCCAACCACCATTGACTTTGCCCTAGCGAATAAATTGAATTATTCGTACAATATTTATTCTGTTTCTGCCTTGAGCTCGGACCACGACCCGGTCATTCTTGAACTTGCGAGCGTTGATGCATTAGAAAACTTCGCCTCCCGCAAACATTCCGTGAACTGGGAATCCTTTCATCATCACACATATCACAACGTCACATACCCTTCCCGACTCACAACACATTTACAGATCAACGAAGCCATCCTTACATACAACACTCAACTCAGAACAGCTATTAACGCAGCCACTATAGACTCTCCAGCTGACCTGCCACCATTCCTCCCCCGTAATATTCTGACCCTTATCAAAAATAAAAATCGGACCCGTAAACAATGGAAACTCACTCGTGACCCCTCTGTTAAAACCTCTCTAAATCATCAAATTGCAGCAATCAAGCTCAAAATCGCAGATTACAGGAACTCTCTGGAGTTCACATCTCGAGCGCCTAACAGTTTCAGATGGTTCTATTTGGAAAACTATCAAATCCCTCACAAAAGATCCTTTCCAATCCAACGTCACTCTCAAAGACCAAAATGGCTCACTAGTTACCTCTTTCAAAGGAGTTGCTGAACTCTTCGCGGACTCGCTTGAACTTCAGTTTAAGCTCAACTCCCCGGTCACATCCTCCGATAACGAAATGATTCGCAATGATCACTCACCTCAATCACCACTCCCTTATGTTACTCCTAGAGATATCGCCCGTATAATCAAAACTCTAATAATCAAAAAAGCTCCCGGTCCCGATAAAATAACACCTCTCATGCTCAAAAATGCCGATTTTAAAGCTACAGCCGCTCTTACAGCCATAATCAATGCATGCATTAGAACACAAACCTTCCCAGATGCTTGAAGACTGCGGATGTCATACTTTTCCGGAAAAAAGCATTCCAGTGGCACTGATCCAAAACTATCGCCCTATTAGTCTCCTCTCCATCCCTCTAAAATATTAGAACGCATTATTAACTATCACCTGATTAAAGATGTAATCAAAACAAAAAACTCCCCGACACCCAGCATGGATTCCGAGCATTGCATTCCACCACCCACCAAATAACTACGGTTACCGAGCATATTCTGGAGGGCTTCACTCGTATGAACGTTACCGGAGCGGTTTTCTTGGATGTTTCGAAGGCCTTTGATCGCGTTTGGCATGATGGTCTCCTTTTTAAAATGTTCCGAGCTGGTTTCTCCCCTCCAGTAATCACCATAGTCAAATCATTCCTAACAAACCGTAAATTCCAAGTCAAATATAACAATACTTACTCCTCTTGTCGCAGCATCGGGGCCGGCGTTCCGCAAGGTTCCGTCCTCGCTCCGATGCTGTACAACATTTTTACTCATGACATTCCTCAACCCACAACTAACAGATCAATAATCGCCCAGTATGCAGATGACACTGCCATTCTTGCTTCCTCCATCTCGACGCGGGAGTACTCCGCTACCTCAATACACCTTCGAATCCTCGAAGACTGGTTTTCCACTTGGAAAATCAACATCAACACTGAGAAGAGCGCGGCTATGTTCTTCACCAGAAGGAAATGGTCGCGCTTTAACAAAGCGCCTACTACCCCTCTACACATGTACAACACCCCCATTCAATGGAAAAACACCACCAAATACCTTGGTGTCTTTTATGACAAACGACTGTCATGGTCGCATCACATCGACAACACTGTCAAAAAGGCGAAGAGTGCCAGAGCACGTCTCTTTCCTTTACTAAAGCAAGACTCTACGCTCTCCACCAAAAACAAAATCACACTATACAAAACCCTCCTTCGTCCTATCATGACATATGCCTCTCCATCCTGGGGCTACGCACTCCTTCATCACCGTTCCACAAACAATCTTCAGACTTTTCAGAACGCAACAATTAGGCGCTGTCTCAACTCCAACAAATACGTTTCGAATCATCGTATACATGTTGACCTGAAAATTCCATCCATCCTAGACTCTATAAAGTCTCAATCCATAAATTTCTTCAATTCCATCCGCAACACAAATAACAGATCCCTATACAAACTTCAGGAACACTACGCGATTAACACAATCCCTCGGCCTCGAAACATTCTGAGCGAATTTCCTTTTGTCCCACCATGATTCTCCCCTGTGAATTCTCTCATATCTTCCTACATCGTAGGATTCCCAGCATCTTATCCTGCATCGTAGGACACCCAGCACAGCATGTGCTCCTACAGATTGTCACATCCTAGTTTTTTTTTTTTTGTCCCTTGTGGCGTCCGTTGTTTCCTTATGTTCCTTCCCATGTGGCAATTGGACCTGGTTCCAGATACCACCAAGCAATGACAACACTACGAATTTTATTTCATGACGATATGCAGATTGCGTCTTGCGCTGAAAATGCTTGCGTCTGATGAAAATTTCACAACGGAAAATCGAGAATTCAAAGGTCGCCCGTTAACGCGGTCGGCCGCGGGGTTGTTAATTAAAACGCGAAGCATCTGACCCATAAACGAACCAGTTTGCGTTCGTTATACGAAAAACCTGTTGAAAGTCCGTTTTGTTCGTTTCTGTGTGTGAAAATCGTCGTTTCGCAAAGGGAGCCACCGTTCGACACGAACTCTGTTCGAAGGCATTGTCCTTTCGTTGCGGTCAACGTCTTGGTTCGAAATTTTCTCTCTTTTGCGAAAGAATTTTCATCCTTTGTGGTTCGTTGATTAATCGACTTGTTTTTTTGGCGGATCGCTCGTTTGTACCCGGAAAATTGCTGAAAAATTTCGCGGCAATGTCAAAACATATCTGCTGAGGAAAAAAATCGTAGATTTTTCCTCGTCGTGCTGGAACGTTTCAATGATATTTCGTGTTTACTTCAAATTGACATGTCTGTGTATTTCGGTGACTTCGAAATCGAATTTGCTCAAACTGCTATTTCTTTATTTAATTTTTAGTTTTCTTCGTCGATATTGAAACCATTCGTTGTCGTCAATTATTCGATGTAATCTCTTTGAAGAATAAACTTGAAGGTCGACGTCTTTGATACGTATCAATCATGTTCGAGTTGTGCTGTGACTATCGGTGAACTATCTCGTTTTTAACGTGTATTTTTTATTCTAGAATTTTTATATGGTGTGTGTGGTGTTGCCATAGCGATTTTCAAGGTTTCCTTGAACGACGTCGTGTTTTAACTTTTACCAGAATTTTTTTCTAATTGCTTACATTTATTTTTTACCAATTTTTAACTAACTACGAGCCTAATTTTGTCAAGACATTGATTAAACCATCATCAATAAAATATTAGAGGGATATATTATTTTTGTGAAATTCACTTCGGTCTTTTTTATACAATGACGTTCAATGCTTCCGCATCGCACGTTAACAATTGCATTATGGTTAGCGTTTTATAGTTTCCTGCTTGTTGACCAAAAACTGACTATTGTTTCAATACAAAATTGTCATCGTCCAGTATACTTACAGCTTCGACAATATTTTTCTTCTTCGACCTTGTGTTTTATCACTTCAGCCACTCATTATAGAAATATCCGGATTCTTAAGACACTCTGATGAATATGCCATTCGGGTACACGATTCTAGACGGTTCCGACGGAGATTATATAAATAAATTAGTCGTTTAATTTGTTCAAGATGCTAATTGTTGATTTTATAAAAGATTCGCCGATATTTTGACGTCAATGTGCGTTTTCACAATGTGTGTCCCACAAACGTACGAATGTGCATTATTTATGTAACGTTGCGCGTTTAGCACCGCTTTTGTAATAGCCACTGCGCGTGTAGTACCTCCAATGTCAACTTACGCAAAAACCTGAATGTCAATACGCTAACGTTCCAATATCGGACAATTTGTATATAAGTCGCCTAATATCGAAGCGATATGTTAATTTCACTAAACGGTTGGGAAATGAGGTTCTTATGATACATACTTTTCGAATTACAAAATTTCAACGAACTTTATCTGAAACGTTGATTAAATAGTATTTCAAAATTTTATAATTGTTTTGAATATTCATACTAATATATATTTCGATAATTACTAAGGTATCATATGAACATTTTGAGAACCGTTTAGTTTTTGACCCAGTTGTGTGCGGTTCAATCGCCTTCTAGCTGCACTTCTAATGCAACCGACATGTGAACGCTGCACACCGCTGATAACCTAATGGTTAAACTTCAGATTTTGCTGAGAAAATTTTCCACGCATCCGTTTCGTGCGATTTATTGATTCAAATATTATTGAATATTATGCTCGTTTCGTTTATCATATCGTTTGACGGCATGCGGATAGTACACGTGTTGACCTTTGTCAACAATTTATGTTTTCATAACTGTTATTCTCATATTCTCTATTATGAAATAGATTTATTTTTTCAGTTGGGGTGAATTTTACGGTTTTTTTTCATATAATGCAATGTGTTTTGTTTCGTGATTAAAAAATGTTTGAATATTTGCTTTAGTTTGATTTCCTAGACTGCATAATTGATCATTTATTTTTTATTTTTTATTTTGGCTGATATTTGTTAAGTGAATGTGTTTGCACAAATTTTGATTTGAGATGATCTTATATAATTTTTATTTGAGGTCATTTTTCTAATTTTCATTGTAATTTTATTAATACTGATAGTCGAGATGTCCTACTTGAGTTTTAATTGCATTATTACACGTGCATTCCTGCGACAAAACTATAGTTATGAACTAACTAGTGCAATGTATAAACATGAGAACCAGTTGTTTTTCCGTGATCGTCGTAACACTTTTACTTGTCGCGTCTATTTTCAAAACATGCTGAAGCAGTTTTCCCACATTTGCATACACCATTGACGACATTCTTCAAGAAAATTGCATACACCAAGGTTTCGACACCGGGAAATGCTCATTCTGCGCGTCCTCATTCAGATAAATGTGCGCTTTTCGAACTCTAAAACTTATTAGTAAATTTTATCGACGTAAAATCAAAAGTTATTGTATTGACGTAAGCAATGTTCGTAATAAAACATGTTAAAGATGATTTTTTGGACTTTCACCCGCGTCAGATTTCTGTCGCCTTTTTTCTCGTTCAACTTCATTTCATATTATACTTTCGACGGTGAGTCATGATTTTGCCATTCTAAAATAAAAATTTTCATTTATTTGGATGTTCAATGTGAAAGAAGCTGAGTGAAAATTATGTGTTAGTATACAAAAAGTGTGATAAAACAATTTTCGCTGAATGGTAGTTTCGTGTTTGTTACGCTCGATTATTTAATTTGATGCACAAAAACATCACGGATAAAAACTGTAGCGAATTTATTTAGTAACACAATATATATTTTGACTATAAATATAATTTTATAATATTATATGTACATCGATTTATTAAAACACATTTTCCAGAAAATTTATATTCTTGAAATACGAAAAACGATAATTTTCAAATTACATCACTTCCCTTGCGGCGACAAAATACTTAAACAATTTTCAAGTTCACGAACGAATTACGACACTTCAAAATTTCGAAACCGAAAGAGCTCTCGACGCCATTTCGACCCGTCGAAAACACAAGCGCGTCAAAGTTCGAGACGCTAACATTTTCCGATTTTCCTCGTTCATTAGCGAGAAAGATTTGAAGCTCTTAGCGCTCGGAGACAACATCGCACAACTGGGAGACATCTTGATCAATCAAAGTAGCACTTTTCACCGCGAATATCTGAGAATTCGCTGAATTTCCCTCGGATTTCTCGCGTATACTTTCCGTTATCTCATGTTGGACGGGTCAAGTATGCTGGCCGGTTGCAAAGCACCATAGTCGGGCAAGACAACTTTATAATCCTGTCTATTGAGATCTTTGCCTGCTCACCCACTTTTGCTTGGCCGCTATCTGGCACACACTCTCGCCTTATTTATACGATTTATATATATATTATTAATGTAACCGTAAAAGGTGAACGGGACTCGAGCTTGGTCCGTTTTGCAAATTTGTTAGACGTCCGTTCGTAAGTTTGAGTTGGTATGGTGTGGTAATTTGCAATTTTTGTATGAGTTATGGGTATGTAATAGATATAAAGTTTGAAATTTCTTTTTTGGGTTGTTGAACGTCAGCTAAATGCAATAGTATATTTATTAACGTCAATGTTGATTCAATTTTCGGAGTTGTTTGAACTTTTTGGAGCGTGAATTCGAAATACATATTGAACGATGTTATTATTTATGATCGTATTATACTAAATTTGCGTTGTATACGGTGAAAAAATGAAAACGTGTGTAAACAAGATCAAATCCTATACCATAGCTCACTAACCACATCAAATGTAATGTTTATAAATGTTTTCTCAACTTTTCTCTTTTGCTGTCGGTTTTATTTTTATTACCTACTTACTATTCATATTTTAAGATTTGCTCACAAAAAGTAAACGCCACACAGGCTTTCCTATAATTCACAAACAATAATCAAGATTCATATCCGTACAATATAACGTCTGAAGCAGTCAATTTATTCAAATGTAGGCGTCGATATCCGCCCATTTGCAACCGACCATAATTTGCATCGAAAGCAAAATTTAATAATTCTACAATGGATAGTGTTGAAACGTTTAAAACGCAACATTATATCATTTTTGCTTTAGCAAAAAACAACGTAGTTCGACAAAAAAATAACTAGATGTGTAGTCCTTAATATCTATTCTTATACATATATCGACAGACCATAAAAGTAGACTATGAAATGCTAATATTTACATAACGTTTTCATGCTACAACCGCGTTATTCTAGTCCAGTATAAATCAATCAATGATGAAATTCTTACGTAAATCCACTCTCACTTTCAGGACACCATATATGCCAACCCTACCTATTGGCAACAACTTTCTGAAGAACATAGATTGATTGTTGAAAATATCTGAAATTATGAAAAAAAAACGCATTGAAATTTAAGTCAATACAATTCTTATATAAACTGGTTCCAAAAGATTTTGAATAGTATATTTCACTTGAATTTATTATTTAGAAATTTATCGACTCATGCATCATCAAACTTTTTCTGAAACGTATTACAAAAACGTCTACCTGAACGGACATTTGTCGAAAAGGCGAACAATGGTCGATTTCGTGTTCGCCATTACAAGTATGGCGCAAAGTGCACACCACACACAGGACGAACTTCTTATTTATTATGTATATATTCTCACTTTTGTGCTCGGTCTCATAGTTATGCGCATATAAACATCGTCTATGCGCTGAAATTTATGCGATTTCCATTTGTTCGACGTTTCGTTCTGCGGTGGAATTTTCCGATTTTTTTATCGTGCACTTTTTGTGTACTTGTTATCTTGAATATGTGTCTCGATGCACAATTCTGTTGTGTTCTTTTCACGTTGTTAGGTTTGTTGCGTAACTGATCGACCGTAGCGTAATGGGTGATCGTGAAATTGTAAAATTGGTCGAAAGTTTGGTCTGTATTTTACGAATCATCGCGGTCGTGATTGCCGTTAGAGAAAGTTATGTAAATGTCGTCTGAGTAAATCGTGAAATGTGTTCTTGACATGTTAATTCGCGGCTTTTAAAATGCATTGAATTGGATTTAAATTTTTACATTTTCAATTGTTTGTACAGATGTAAATCGATGAAAATCGTGTGATGATTTGCATCGAATAAAAACAGTCTCTTACGTCTGTATAATTTCCAAGAACTGTTTCGAATTGTGCTAAATTTAATTATTTTTACGATCGATATTTTTTTTACTCAATCTTGTTCTAACAATCTTTGTTTTGGATTTCGTCATGAATAAATTGAAATAATGTAAACGAAAATAATAATCAAAATATCTATACAAATATTTTTTTGGTCGGTCAGTCTTTTACTTTATAATGTATTAAAAAGAAAGTGTTTTTTTTTCCTGTCCAATGACAGCATTTCCGTGTTACTATCTATGGTGACATGAACTGTATGATTTATGAAAGTCGCAGTTTTTTTTCTGTAATCATTGTATTTGTAAAATCATTTCTCTGTTTCGTGTAGGTTGTCTGAAATGTTATTGATCTTCTATCAAGGATCCGCTATTTGGTGTTATTAATTAAATCGCGATATTGTTATGCAAAATATTTGTTTGTCCTTAGCTTAGATAGCGTTTATTTACATTGAAATTATAATCAGTATACTGACTTTCGCATGTCATTGACATTTTGAGTTACAAAATGGAATCAATATCAAGCGATCTATACTAGATTTCCATGAATCCAAATGTTATTGAATTTTTCGATTATGTGAAATACCTATATCCTATAAAAGAATTCACATTACTTATTTTTTTAGAAAATCGTCAACTAGTTTTGAAAAAAATAAATATAATGAGGATTTTAAAAGAGTATACATTCCTCACAATAAACACACGCCCTTGTAATATGATCATTATGAAACAATTATTAATTTGCATAAAATGATTATGAAACCAACATATTGTATGTATGCTAATCTTCTATTGAGTGTATGTATAAATCTGTTTTTTTTTCCATTATTCAACATTTATTTGCTTTAAAAAAAATATATGAAAATGCACTTTAATTTCGAAAAAAATTTGAATATTAAATTTTATTATTTAAATGCACTTACTCAGTAATTCTTCGCTTCGTAATTTCGAATATGTATGTAATTTAATAAATAAAAATACGCGATAGTCGTGTATATTTTTACATTTCAAAGACAACATTTTGGCCAAGGTTCGATTTGAAATGCATATAAAGTTATTATTACGTAAAAATTCATGCACGTGCTTAATTAACTTCATCGAAATAAATAATATTCGTCAGGCCCGCGCTAAGCATTCATATCACACCGGTGTCCCAGATACATTTATTTCCTTGGGTTATATTTCATTTCAAACCATAAAACGATCAGAATAATGCGCTTATTATTTCTCATACATGTGTTTACCTTGGGCTTTATTGCTTATTATATTTGTTTGATGAAGATAGCTGAACGGTAGTCTTCAGCGATTTATCACATTAATGGGGATTGTTTTCATTATTTATGCATAATTCTTGTTTAAAATATTAATTATTTAGCCAATATTCGATACAATAATCGTTCTATACTGCTGCGAAAATGGTTGTAATGAATTAATTTTGTTTCCTCGAATTGTCGTTATTATTCATTAAATTTTCCAATATATCAAATTGCGTTTAATTTAACTGTGACAGTGTAATCTTTATAATTATGGAAACACTATTCTAATAATGACGACTCGTTCGAGTTCACCTCATCGAAACAATCGTTAGAAATTGCCGTTATAAAGAGAAATTCTGTACATTAGAATGTTTTCATATGTTTGCTACCGGCTTTTGAATCATCATTCTGTCATAATACATAATTGATTTTAGAGTTTTTATAAAAAAATTGAAAATTAAATCGCCGAATCATCTTTCGTCTGCACGCGAAGTATTATATTTTTTCTTTTACAGCGATAGTTGTTTCGGCAGTTCTTAGCCTTGATTATAACGAAAATTTATATATATTTTTTATTTTCTCGACATTTCGCAAATATTAATAAGAACAGTTACCAAAATAATTTACGATACCGTTCTAATTGAGCAAATAACGTTAATAAAATTCGATAAGGCTGTGTGTTTCAAACGCGAGTGATATGCAAACATCCTTTCCGATTAAACTATTTTTACATACCGAATTAGATCAATAGCTACTTTCCACAAAATTCAACCAGACTACCTTGTACGTTCATTATGTAACTCCACACCAGATTATATATCGATTTTTTTCCACTCCACTCGGCATTTAATTGATAAATAATATCGCAACTTTTCATTATTTATACCCTGTTTTTCACCGAACTTTTTCATCTCGACTCTTGTAATTATCTTTTATTTACCGCTCATCAATCATTTTCCAATATCCGTCATCTGGCCACTTCTCCCCAACTCGTTTCACGCCACCATAGGCCAACCCTCCGCCCTCGAGGACCTGAAAAAAATAATTCCGAACGACCCTTGCACGTTTCGAGCGCCAGAAGGCCTTTCGTTATTGTTATGTATGATTTTTTCACTGTCACCTTGTTCTCTTCGAAGCGCTTGACCCCGCCGATCGTTTCCGCGTACAAAGGCACCGAACGAAATTGCCCATTCAAATGTGACTCGAATGAGTATTGCCGCCTTTGCCGCCAGTTGTGCTGTCGGTATTGCCACCGGGAAAGAAGTATGGTCATTCTTGTCGGACAGGTTCATTGCCACACGTGGATGGAGACGGCCAATCGTTTGCGGCATATCGAACGGTTGTAGGATGTTGTGTAAATCTGGTTCTCGGCTCTTTCATTGTGTAGAACTTCGTGATGTTGATGAGATGTCGGAAAAATGTTAAATGTGTCCGATGAATTTGCGTGGAGTTTGTGCAATAAGTTGCGATGGTTTCTGGTATAAATCATATTTCCGTCTGTCACAATTTCTAGTTTGATACACACGGTTGAACTGGTTAATGTTTTTGATATTGCACTCGTCCGTGTGTGGATATTTATGGTTATTTTTATTTTTATTTGTGTGTTTTAACTATTGGTACGTTTGCTGTTGCCACCCAATATATATTAATTTAATAATTTAACATTTCCTTCAAATTTTCAAAATTTATTGAGATGTGTTTGAAAAAAATCGGTATGTTGTTTTTGGAATTTGGTGTTTAGTTCAAAATTGCTTACATTGCACTCGATTAGTAGACTGCTTCGCAAAATAAATAAATTTAGTATTTAGTTTTCTTTTTTTGCCATAAGACGTTGTCTAAGAACGGCATTAATTTTCATACCGAGATTGAAATTTCTTGAAAATTTCACAAACCATACGATTTAAAATTTCACAAACCATACGATTTAAAATGGCAAAGTTGAACAATCGACCGTCTTACTTTCAAACAGTATTCGTGTTATGAGCGAGTATGTAGATCTTAATGATATTTAACCACTAACGTGTAATAGAAATGTCATTTTTCATTTTTGTTTAATACTTAGTCACGTGATATTTAAAATAATTCAAAGGAAATATTAAATCAAATAGAAATATCGTGGTTATAAATTAAATTGCAGTATTAAACGTATTCAATTATAAGTTTTATTTATAAAACATCGTTATAATTTGCCTCGCAGGCTCAATGAAAACTCATTGACAGTTCCGTAAGCATAATAAATGATTCGTTCGTTCAATATATTTGATTAAACAGCACAAGTGTATGTCATTAACGTTAATTCTTTCTACTAACGCACTTAAATTATCGATGATTAATATCAGTCACAACTCACAACACAACCATACGAACGAATTAAAATACATATCGAAATCGAAATAAAAGTGTAAACTTAAACGCTCGATCGAGCACAATGAATGGTCGAATAAACAATAGAGATTTTCCATCTGAACGATTATAAAAATCCAAACGTTGAAGTGAATGCTGAAAATCAGGATATATTCGATATAATTTAATGCGCCAGTGACGCATGAAGTCAGTAATGGCATATCGAAATAAAAAGTATCGAATTTTCATCAATTTGTATATTATCGATGGTTTTGCACTATCATAAAATAAATTGTATACGAAATCTCTACTGACCGGCTGTTTTCAGCTGTTGAAACATATTTTCAGTGATTTTATGATCGAGGTGAAATCGATAGATGGTCAAAGACCTAAAATACTTTTGAGTATTTTCAATAAAATTAAATAGGGATATCTTTATCTAATCACAATTTATTTTCATATACACATAATGAAATCATATTAAGAGATGCAAAAATGAAAACTTGTGATATCTAAAGTCGTTACCGAGAAATTTTATCGCGGTCTAAGTATTTACAAATGTAAATTTCAACGTCACCTGTAAACGGCTTGGCGATAAGCAAATTCTTCGTATAAACGTTGTTTCGTAGCAGATTATTAGGCGTTCTTTCGACCGAAACAATAGCATATCCATTCTAATGCGATTGTAATTATTTTCATCATAGTTTTGAAACTCGAGTCGTTTCATATTCATATTTCTATATTCCAATCGAAACCGCAAATGACATCTATTCCCACATTTCGTTCGAAAATTTCCGAATTCCGTCTAAAATTTTCCAATAGAAAAAACAATTCAGAGAATTTCTCTTTTCATCAAATCTTACGATATATCAGCAATATTTCATTTTTATTTGGAAATTATAAAATACAAAGCATAGTATAGTTTCATATTGTTTTTTTAATATTACTAGTTAAAAATTTTCATATATAATAATTTTAAATTATGTACTACTAAATTTATATTGTAATACAATTAAAACACGTTAGACTCTTCTAGAACATTTATTTACGATTCGGAAATACATACTCTTCACAACATAATCATTCAGAGCCAATTCTCGACAACAGCTCCTATCGAATATCAAATTCACTACGCAGTTTCGATATTCACAGACCAATAAATATCCACCACATTGTGACCTTATTGATCTATTAGTGTTTCTAAATGCCTAGAGTGAAGTGAATCGTTGCGTCAATCGAACCGCGTTTTTCACCTCAATAATTTATACGAAACTTCGAAAGAAGCTTATTTTGAAAAGCGGACTTTACCAAAAAAACCGTGATCGACCGATTTTGTCCTGTTTACAAGATGGGAGGTGAATCAACTCTGGTTCGTCCGATGAAGGTCGTGAATGAAACGTCTTTCATAAAAAAATATTAACCGATTGACCTCTCGTTCCAATCGTGACCTTATTTATCTAATTTTCCCATGTTTTTTCTTATTTGTGATTATAAATTGTTTATTTAAAATTTGACGTTTATAACTGTTGGTAATAATTGTTAGATTTAATTGGATTTCTTCGGAAAGGGGATGTAATAAATGATTCGAACCGGTTTGAAGCGCGTCATACTGTGTGTAATATTGCTTAAATTTATTATGAAGGAAATGAAATTACTTAAAATCTAATTAAACTGTATTTTAATTTATTTAATTTTATTGTTTCAGGTATGTGGTGCATTGAACATATTCGTATACAAGGTATAAATTATTTGAAACATTTTCTTAATGGTCAACGACTCCATCCTGAAAAGAAAGAAAAAATAAATTTCTACCAAGAAAATGTTCGATTACGTGAAAATATAGCAATAAAAACAACATTAGCACAATAATGAACGTAACTAATGACTTACAGTTAAAGTGAACGACCTCACGCGTACTATTTTTAATATATTTTGTATGTATTCATTCTTACGCAATCTTGATCAAAATTCGAATATCAATCATAAAATTAACGTTATTTATACAAATTTCAACTACGATTCGAAAATTATTTTAATAACAAAAGAAAATTCTATGTTTCCTTGACACGTTAGTGAAAAACGTTTCGCAACGCTTGCGTACGCTAACGTTCAATGCGGATATTTAAATCGATCAATTTTTAATTTTTTGTCGCAAGCCATAATAATCCTTAAAAGAAAAAAAAAACACATACAAAGATCGTTTCATGCCCGTACCATTCGCCTCACCGTTCGCTCTAATGCCATTTTATCACGCTACCCTATGACGTTGCATATAATAATAACATTCGAAACATGCTTATGTTATCTTTTTAGTGGTTTTCGTACGTCGTCCCATAATAACAGTATACATAAACCTAGCGACAGAACTAGGCTGTCGTGCCATACGGAGATAGTGAAATTGTGCAACGATCGATAGATAAAAACTAAATAAATATCGTTTCGGATTATTTAACCCGGAATCGTTACACCGAAACTAAACCGCAGCGCAATGCTCGTTGCATTTTCGTCTCGTTTGCATTATTCGTTTCTTGGCTTCGGTCGACTATGAGAATTTTTGTTTTCGAAACGTTGAGCGCACGGTCCATACGAATCGTGAATCTCGGATTGAACGTTTTCAGCAAATGGACGTATTAAATTTGATCTGAAATTAATTCTGAAGATAAATTTTCGAATGGTTTTTCAGCTTTGTTTTTACAGTCCTTATAGATTTTTTATTCAAATGCAGTTAGGGTTTCACTAAAAATAAGATTATTATTGAATAATTTATTTATACAATAACTGATTATTTTTTTCGAATAAAACCGTTATATCGATTCGATTTGCTATTTTCTCATTGACACTGTAAATTATTGATGCCTATTAAAACGCAATATCAGCGTTTTATCTTTGATGAGCTCAACAAAGTCTTGGAAACGTTTAATATAATGTTCTACGTTTATTATATTCGTGCAAATGGTGCATTATTGCGAATATGAGGAAATATAATATTAAGAGTTAATCGTCCGAACTGGCTTGATCTTTACAACGTTGCACATAAAACTACTAAATAAACCTTGACAAAACCCACGAGAGTTTATAACGTCCATATTTCATTCAAATTTTCTTTTAACATATTTGTAAAAAGGAAATATACGCCGATAAACCCTAACGTGAAACCTATAACATGTACTTAGTCTCGGGTTATTTATATCGCGGCCTTGGTGCGTAATTTATTTTATACGAAAGTAAAGTATCCACACGATTTTTCAGTTAATTTTCATATAAAAATTTACTTCGCGATGTTACAATTTTTTTCAATTTTCGGTGAACCAAATTCCGAATTATTTATCACATATTAATTACATTGGCACATGTGTGAAGCGATCTAATTAATTTAAAATATTTTGAATACAATGAAATCTTCGTTATGTACTTATTTGTTAAATGAAGAGTTTGTGTTGTGAATTAGGTTGAAAAATATAGGGGTCTGTTAACATGCAAACAGTTCAAATATGTACTCGTTCTCATTACGATACGACTATTTTATCTGTGTCAGTATTTTTTATCTTATGAAATAATGTATACAGTAATTTTTGTACCATTTCGAAAAATATTAAATTAAATCCGTTTATTTTACAGTATATTCTCCGTTGAAACAAGATTAATTATAATCACATTGCGCATTATACAGATAATAAAAAATATGAATAATTTTCAAAGCATCATAATAAACCCATTATTAAATAACACGACACGACTATCATTACACATCGATACATTTTTCTAACACAACACTCAATTACGAAATCATCAACGAACGATACAATTTAGAACGAATCCTTGTTTTTCAAGACCGAATTTATAAACACCACGTCTGCTCTTTGACTCGGATGACATTCGGTCGACTCTATTAGCGCTTCTGCGACTTGCAACAAACGGCGAACAACGCAAAATGCGAAATTAGAACTCAACACGATCTACGACAAAGCTTGGTTTTCCATATTAGCGATGCGACATGGCGTTGAAGATGCTGAACGGCGACCTTCACTGCTTACGAAACTGACGATCTTATGAAAGGCTGCGTGGCCTTTTTGTTGGTTCCGATGCCGTTTTTTTTTTAAATATTTTGGTTTTTTATGTGTGTAGTGGCACGCACGTCGATTTTTGCACAACGCATCGCTGTGCAACATTTATTGGAACAAGAGACTCGTCCAGATGGCGAAAATGTTGCGTCGTGTCGATTCGTTCGCTGTTGCAAAATAGGTTTGAATCGGCTACTGGATGATTTTTATTTATTCGTTGATGTTGTTTATTATGTTTTCTGATATTTTCCTGTTGATCTCGATTGAGTTCGTCATTACTTTTGCATGTACGGTGTATTATTGAATTTGTATTTTGCTATGCAAAAGTTTTGTTCTTTTGTGATATTTCCTTCTTTATCGTGGTTATTCTATAAGAGAATTATTTAATTACTTTATTGCAATTATTTTGTAATAGCTACTGTGCAGTTGACAATTGTATCCTTACATTTAATTTTTGCTGTATCATCGCACTACTGTATAATTTCATAATGATTCCTAGTATAATTGGACGTTCATACATATATAATCAATTATTTTTCTTTATTTTATTAAAATTAAAAATAATGACAGTTTAATTATTTTCTGGTTTGGTTAATTTTATGCCATAGTTTCAATGACAGTTCATTTATACAATTACAAGTTCATTACTTGTGAGAATCCAGTTCGACTTTTAAACCGTTTTATTCTACTTTCTTATTATTTAACCTCTCAAAACACGTAAATTATCCATTTTTATTATAGCTTTGCAAATTTTCAACATATAATTTATCCATTTATCATCATCGCTGCCTTGAACCGCTAAATATTATAATCCGTCGGCGTACGAAAGTTATTCGACCACAGTCACGCGTCTAACGGAATCATCGATGATGTCAAAGTTTACGCGCGAAACTCATCTCAACCTAAATACTCGATCAACCATAATGACTGCCGATGGCCACTTCAACACTGTCAACAATCCCGCTCGGTCATATCGAAAAGTGACAGTGTTTCGGGCTTCATGCATTTCGATTTTCGCACTCAATCGCAAACCGTACCTTTGTTCGCGCCATAAACGAACTGAATTTAGATTCGTTAAATCGTGACCGGTTTAATACAAAGATGAAACGTCACACTTTCGCGTCCTTCGAGCGCCATTTGCAGAGGCGATCGCTAAGCTCGAACATGGACATTTTTCAGAAACTGTATTTGCTCGTGCATTATCCTACGTCCTCGTGTTTGCTCTTCAATATTTTCAATTTTCGCAATTTCGCCGTTGACGTTTCGCACTGGGCCGGTCGATCTGTGGGTCTCGTTTCGCAACGCGCGTGACCCTTTTCGCGAATCCGCTTTTCAGGTCGTAGATCAGTCACGTTTGCAAAATCGGCGAATTTCTCGTTTCTTTCACGTGGGCCCGTGTATATGGGTCGAGGTTGGTTTCCTTTCCATTTCTCCGGCGCTTGCAAATTCGCGAGCCGTTCGTTGGTTGTGTGTTGACACCGTCGAGCTGGTCCGAAAATGGCAATGTGTAATCGCACAATGACATTAAAGCGTTAATTGTCTGCTGGCAGTCCTTAACTTGTGCAAAATATGGCTTGATTGTTTTTTTTTTTTATAGTGATCCATTCATGAAAAATTTTACTTTACAATTTATTTTTTGTATATTAATCATTTTTTTAATATAAAAAATATTTTAATCTCTTTAATTCATACGTCTTGACATTTAAATTTTTGTATTGTTTATTTATAAAACTAATCTGTCAATTGCGCTTGGTTTGTGTATTGGGTGCATTGGTAAAGCAGTTTCCTGTAGTTGGTTTTGTTGGCGTTTCACAGATGGCGGTAGAACCTCGGTTTGTTTGAAGTCGATGTCGTTTTGGTAAAAGCGGAAATTTGATTTTTTTTCGTTTCGGTCGTTGCTTACGAAACGTTTTGGGCATTTCCGTTCGAAGTTGTTTCTTTGTTCGCACCTTAACATTCGTGAAGTCAATTAACAAAGAAGAATTCGTACTTTTCTGGAAATTTTGTGAAGCAAAAATTATTCAATTTGTTTTATGTAAACGTTTTCAATTGAACGATTAAAATAAAAATATAATATTTTTATATTGACTGCCATTACTATGACAAATTGGATGAATAATAATTCTAGATAAATTATTTAAACACAATTGGTTTTAGCTCTGATAAATATTTATGAACCAGTCATTTTTTTAATAAAACTATTATACAGGATATTGTCTGGTATGAATAGTATGAATAGTTTTACATGTTCCTATATACAGCGTTCAATAGCCAGATTTTAATTACTCGACCAATATTTCTGCATCTCACGTATAATTTGGAACCGTTGATAACTTTCGACGCCGAACTTCGAAGTATAATAATGAAAATTCCCGAAGAAACTCGCAAATTTTCCATCGACCGCGCCAACTTAAAACACTCTTCCTCCTCCAATACAGCGTCGCAAGGCAAACATAATTAATTTTGCCAACGGTTTTAGTCATTTAAATAACGGGTAGATTTATGGCATCGAATTTCTCTCCCGGCTTTATTATTAAATTTTGCGTATAATAAACACGGTTTACGTTATTGTCATTACGCGTACGAACCGCATTTTTTCCCCGAGCCGGGGTCTTTGTACTCGATTTTTGCACGACCTATGACACGGCGCACTCGCTCATGGGAAATATTGTTAGTCACCTTAGTTTCCTCGGGACCTGGCGTATAGGTAGCTGGTTCTCATGACTCTGGTTCGATATTATCCACCTGGTTACCAGCTGGCGTTCGTCAATAACAAAGGCTGTCGTCCCGTGTTGATACTGCACCTTTCATCGCCGTCTGACTTTTTGTCGCGCACGTCTCTGGCTTTTTACCCAAATTCTTAGACCGGTCTCTAAACCGTAATTCGATACAGAAGTCGTGCAGCCGAGAAACTCAATTCTTTTGTGTTCGTAATTATCGTCGAAATGAGCAAAAAACAATGTGTCGATGACTCCAAGGACCGCCGTGGGAGATTAGCAGACCGCACAATCTAAGACAATAGTTTGAACTTCCGCATCAGATATATAAAGGCTGTGTCCAAATCGCTGTTATGAAGTTCTGCGAATACATCCACACAACCTTCGCAACGGGTCGTGGTGACCTTCGCCAAAATCAAATATTGTGAACCTGCTAAAACCATTAAGACCGCCGAATTCGGCTCCTTCGATTTTCTTGGCCTATTTTTTCCTGGCTCTTTGTCCGCGTGTATTCGCGTTCGTACGTTTCCGACTAAAATCTATTATGGAATCAAAATTAAACGAGCGGTAATTACGGTCGTTAATGGCCAGAGATCACGCCAACTGTTCCCGATAAGTAGTTCGCCAAAATCAATATTAAGTGGTCGAGCGTGTGCCGCCATCTTCGAAAATGAACTTTGACGGTTGTTTTGATTCTTAATACGTTTTTTGTACGAAGTTTTAATTCGTTTGTTTGAATTGTATTAACACATTCGTAAAAAAAATCACAAACTTTGCTTTAATTTCGAAAATGTCAATAGAAGCAACAAGCGTGTATTTCAATAGAAGCGATTGATTAACACATGATATGAACATAAACGATTCCACTTAAATTCATCAATGTTTTCCTTATTCTTAAATCAAAACGTATTACA
Organism: Hydropsyche tenuis; assembly: GCA_009617725.1. Lineage (NCBI taxonomy): Eukaryota > Metazoa > Arthropoda > Insecta > Trichoptera > Hydropsychidae > Hydropsyche > Hydropsyche tenuis. The sequence continues at coordinate 6,173,921 of VTON01000004.1, forward strand.
TTTACCTCAAATTATTTTATAACTATCGAAGTGTTTGCTCCATCGTTAACTTTATAACTAGCTTTAACCCGAGTATCAATTTAAAGATGACACCAGCATTCAGGCATTCAAATACAAGTCTCGAATCTCCGGCATCCGACTGAGGGATTACTGACCGCGCTAATATAAAAATCTACGTTATCTACGTCATCGGGCATCTGGTCACCTTCATGCACCTTCATAAAAATCGCGTGAATGTCAAGGACGACGCGTTCCGCGAAACACAAAGGACCCATACGCTACCACCGGCAAAGCCTCCGAATATCTATTTTTTCATATTTCCATCGAATCGCTCATATTGTGCGCATTCCTCGCTATCATCACCGAAAACTTCGCAGAGTCGTGTGGTAGTTGGCGACTTCTGGATCGTGTAAGAGGGGCGTGTCCGTATCAGTAGTTTCTGGTTCTGACAGTAGTGCACGCGTCATGACTATTGCATCCGAAGGGTTAAAAAATTTAGACACCCTTCGGTTTGGGATTGCAAAAATTAGTGGATTATAAACCCCCATTTAGAATGGGAGCACTATACTGTCTAGTAAAAGTAGATGCACTTGAATGTTTTCGAGCGTTCATTTTTGAAAATGTGTATCGAAAGCTTTCACTCCATAATGCGGGATTATGACACTTTTTGGCAAATTGCGTCAGTTCGCGAAGTGGAGCGTATGTCGAAATTTCGTCTACGACAGAAAAAAAATATCACATGTATTTATGTAAAATTCCGACCTTAATAGTATGTTAAATTCGGGGTGACCGTTAATCACCTCTGGTGTACGTGAAATGTTATCTGTCGGTCATTGTAAGGTTTTTTTAAACTATATGTTTATTATGTGATTGGATTGGTGTTGATTTTGTGTCGGCATTCGAATGAAATATTAAAGCGGTGTGTAATTAAACATTAGAGTTTGGGCACTACCGCGTTACAAGATACTGGAATATAAATAGACTAATTATTGGTTGTTGCCACCACCTTAAATTTGTCACACACTGGTGATTATTGGAGATAGAAATCTTGAAAATTGGTTCGGCAAACATGAACTGGCAATTAACCATTATATTATCGACTCGACTATTCTTTATTCTATCCATTAATTTTTCGAATAAGCTTTTTATTTTTAAAGTCAAGCAGAAAAAAACAATTTTTACATTGTCGACGTTCAGCAAAGCGCGAAAGCAGCACAGAATTTAAAAGTGCCGGCGTTAGTGAAATAGTAAAACTCACATTTTATTTTATTTCGACCGGGCAGATTCGTAAAATGAAACAAATGGTGTTAGGAAAACCGAGGCCGGGTCTCATCCCCGCTTTCATGGAGGTTCGTTGACCTCGTTCTTACCCCACACCAACCGTCAACCCCATTGCAAGAGGTTCTCAAACTTCTCTATATCATAAAACCCCCTTTTCTGCGAATTCATCATCATTTCAAACCATCTAACGTTTACTTCTAGGTGGAAACCTCTCCGACCTTTTTCCACCCTTTCTTGTCTTTTCCATTTTTTCCTTCAATTTCTACCATTTTTCGTATATATTTTCCAACCACACGAAGATCCTTCTTTCCAATTTTCTCACGTACGTTCTTGTTATTTATTTTTACATTCAACACCTATTGTTTTGTATTCAACTTGTATATAACTTTTCACATGTTTCGCAATATTGAATGAAATAATGATTCATTATGATCGATCGTAGAGTTCCCCGGATTCGTTAGCCGGATCTATCAGAGAGAATGGATCAATCGATGATAAAGGATATTCGCGTTTTTGCGCCATTTAACATTTCGATAAAGAATTTGACTTTTTTTCGCACGCTCGTATTCGATGATTTATTTCCGATCGATGCATAGATCTGCTCGATACAACGATAAGTCAATCATGTGATTATAGGTGTATTAACACAATTATCACGAATCGCCCGTAGCTAATACATATTTTATACATTCAGAGTATTCATACATATAATTAAGATAACTTTTATTGCATACGAATCTTTCGCACTTCGAATAAAAGAATAAAATAATCGATCGTTGCGTGTTCGAAAACTTGCTCGAATTTGCATATATTTTATCGTTTCAATATTAATTTTTATGATTATGTTTATTGAGTCGAACTTTAGATGAATAGAAAAAGTAGAAATATAATTTTGATTTGCATGAAAATTGCTTCATTTATTTCTGCAAGGAATTCGCAGAGCTAATCTAATTTTAGAGCTTTATTGAATGTATCAGTTTCCAACGATTATCGAAGTTAAAAAATAAATAGCGAAGTTAGTACAGTAGGTTCATGACTTACACGATTTCGACTTATTGTTAGGTGAATTCATGCTTACGCGATTTAAAAAAATGAGTGATTTTTTTTATTTTTTCGAGATTTTTTCCGTATGCTCATTAAAAATTATTACCCGTAATCATGTCGAACATACGTAAATGAGATTTTTGGATTAATAAGTAGTTTGTACTTACATAAATATAACTATGTACGCAGAATTGATTATGTTAACAATAACAATAAATAATAATGTTTTATTAAATATATGTACATATGTAAGTCGAAAACTTACTGTACATGAATATTTGGTCTTGTTAGATATTTTGTCAGATGATTTTTAGTATTCAAATCTTCTCTTTGTGATTACGTAAAAGACACATACTACATGCAATGATAAAATTTCCGAACTTCGAAAAGGAATTTTCCTGCAGTGAACATTGTATAAGCTGATAAACTGTCATCTTTAACTCTTCTCCACTTTCATCTTATTTATCTGAATTACGTCCATATAACACAGTTTGAGATACCTCGGCTAAGCTTCGGGGATGTTTAGTTAGGCCGCGCACAAGTCTCGGCTGAATAAAATGCACCCCAACGCTCCCGCTGTATACACGTACCCCACGACTACCGTTAACTACCCCCTCGCAACTAGCGAGCGCACACTATAAAACTGCAACATCCACTTTTAAAATCCACTGTCTGCCGGACATAAAACAAATTTAATCTGAGCGCAGTTAGTTTTACTGCCGACGCTGTTAACCCATATATCGCGCGCGAGGCCCGCCACTGTGTCCGGAAGCGTATCAAATTTTTATGCTCAAAATGTAAGCTCCTTTGAAGTGCGACTCTTTATTGTTATTGTCGCGGGTGTTTTTTTGGCGTTGGTCGGTGGATGTGGCGAGGGATTCGCGATGTCCGCGCTTTGGATGTGGTGGAAACTCGGTGCTTGGATGTTTTTGATGATGAAAATGTGGTTATGTAAACGTTCTAACGTGAAGGTTTCATTCTGTTGTTATATAAATAGAAAATTTTCAGATGTTGAATGAATTTATTGTGTTTGTTTTTTCGTTATTGAATACTCCACATGAAAAGTTTGTTGTATATTGGAAAATCTGAAAATTTTCTTTCGGTATGAATATTTTGTTGTTTTATAGTTGAAAATCGCAGATTTTACGTAGATTTTAGTTTTCCTGCGAGCACTTAGCCATCGCAGGTCTTTTTAATGCTTTATTGCCGACCCTTTTAGGGTTTTAAGCGCACGCATCGACCCGCACACACACAAGGACAAAACGTCTCTCGAGGTCAATATTATTTGAAAATAAAATATATATATTTTTAAAAAAACCTAATCCCATGTGTTGTGAAAGCTACCGCTTCCGAGAATAAATTTTCCAATAGCGCGTGTACGTATTGAATTTTAATTTTCATTCGTTTCAACGTCGGCCTCCGGCTGGTCCGTGAGCAATTTTGAATTCCTTTTAACGCGAGTGCTTGCCCTTTTTGGGTACTTTAGGCCGGGAGGTACCTCGGGACCTCTCACCGAACCTTTTCCCATAGTCCCCCGGTAGTTAAAAGGTCCCTTTTGTAACAAATATTTCTTTGCACCTGCCCCGGGGAGGACGACGCCACTATATCCTCTCTATCTGGGTCCCTTTTGTGAACGGCGCGAATGCAGACAATACAAAAGAAATATTTTGATACCGGATCACACAAAACGATCCGGCGACACCATTTCTGTGGAGGTAAAAGTCCTTGAAAATTGGGAAGGGACTTGTTGGATTAGACATGTGCACACACACCCCATGACCATTGTGATTCTTTTTGCGATTATTTCGAGTTTTTGCGAGTTTTTTTTTATACGAATGGGGGTTTCATAATGACTATTCATTTTGTGGATCGGCTGTGTAATTATTTTAGTATCAAAAGCTAAAAATGGTTAATAGGTTTTAGTTTTAGAATTGTGTCCGGTTCTGTAGTAGCTTTGTTTGATGTCTATTTTTGCCAAGTGTTAAAATAGCAAAGGGTTGTAAGTTTATTTTCGTTGATACCTAAATAAATACTATAATTTACGAGTCGATGCACAATTTAGTTGCGGTTACTTTGATCCCATTATTTTTTTAGTAAAATACATTATTTTAAAACTCGTCACTTAAGGGCACATTTTCTTTGAAATATTCGCGATTCACCAATTCAAACCCAAATTTTGAAACATATTAAACGCTGTTAAAATGTTTCATTTTGGTCTTTTATATGAACTTTATATCGTGAAATTTTTTCCTCGTAGCCTTATACCTGAAACCGTAGGGCTCGACAGCTGTTCCCGAGGACGTAGTAGACGCCATATGGCGACGCCAGCTAGGATTGAGGTCGAGCGAATCCTGACAATTCGTTTCCCCTCTGGTGAATCGTGTCGAACACGAGTTTACGTAGATTCGCCAAAAAGCATGAAGGCAAGCTTGCTTCGTTCTGGTCGAGCCAAGGAAAGCAGCTTTGAGACCTGAGAATATCCGCGTCCGTGCGAGAGTTTTCAGAAGATTAATGGAGTCGAAAGTTTCATCTGTGAGGTACGGGTCAAATATCGGAACATTTCGGACAGTTGACGCCTCGAATATCACCCTTCCTTTACATCGTTTAAACCCTTGATAGGGGATCAAATGTCACTCTGTATAATGGCCAATATCGGATCTCGTCTTGTTCAAGACAAACTTCAGTTTTAGTTTTTCCTTCTATAAGCTTGGTTGATGTGTTCGAATGTTGAAAAAATCGACTAATTTGATTTTAATAAAATAATCTTGCCTTTTTTATGAGGCGTCCTTCGTTTTTATACCTCTTAACAAAAAGGTATGCATTTTTTGATAGGGGAAAAAGGTTTGGGTCTTAACACACGCTTCCACTTTATTATCAAGTTTTCTATTTATGTAGTTTTTTTGTCGCCTTTTCGTTATTGTTTTTTGATTTTTATTTGCGGTCCTCAGTCCATCCGAAGCATCGTTTTTTCATCATCCTTTGTTCGCGTACTCTATTGTTTCCTATAGTAGATAAAATAAATTAATATTATCGTTATATACGGCGATGTAGTAATAAAAGTTGGCACCTAAGGATTCGTATTAAATTACTTTCACACTGTATTTCTCGTTTTATATGTGTCGTCATACTCTTAATAATTTTTACGCACATCGTAATATCGCCGGAAACCATGGAGATATTTGACCTTTTTCCAACCGCAACTATTGAAGTTAATTATCTAATAAGGAAGGACGAAACTGTATTGAAGTCGTATAAAGTGAATTAACGTCGCTTTTCCTCATACGCACACAACCTACTCTTATTTATACCTAGAAACCAACATTTTCCGAAGCCGGCAATTTATTATATCTTATGTTAGCGATAACGTTCACACAAAATCCCACCGATTCCGTGTTTTGATTTCGCGGTTTCTCGAAACTGAATGGCGCACATATCGAATGGGTGCAAACTGGATTTCCTGGTTGTGCTTCCAATAATAAAATGGAGAGTGTGTGGGTTCGCTCTCACGATCAATCCATTCTCGTATGACCGGCCTTCACACCGGCCAAGAGAAAATAACACTTTTAACAATTCGAAGCATGCAGAATCCACTCTGCAAAAATGAAGAGTGTATAATAATGGTAATGTTAGTAATTGCGAGCGCCTTGTTCGATCAGGGGCTCTTGAACCGTATCAGGTTCAGATCGCTATCGTACCGGTTTCCTCATACCGTAAATATTGCGAACGATTTTTTTCGACTAGAATCGAAATGTCAAATGTATTACATGTTGCCGCGAAAGTCCAAAATTCTTCGAATCACCGTTCACTTTTTTTTTCTTGAGTTTTATCTACGCACTAAATCATTTAATGTCTGAAATACTGCATTTTGTGTGGTAAAAAATTGAATAATAATGAAGAGGAAATTCGGGCCTGTAACTTCGAATACGAATAATATTTGAATACTGACGATTTGATTTATGCAGAATTAATTTTATCATGTTTTTTTTATGTCGGATTTACGCACACTACGAAAATAATAATTGTTAAATATCAAAATAGGACCATAAATAATGAATTTGATTGTCAGGGAAGTTCTTTTCCTTGTTATATTAGTTTCTCATAACAATATGCTTTTTTTCTAAAAGAGAATACATATACAAAATAATTCCCCTAATGTATCACGTTATATCAATTCCATGGTCATAAAATAATCAGAATGTGACATAAGAATCCCACCCATCCGGACATCACCCTCGTATCTTCGCAGCACTAACACCGCCCAAGACGACCGATTAGCCATCAAATTGATGTCCACCGGTTGCGGACAGCTGGTCTCGTGCCCCGTCTTTCAAAAAGGTTTGCATTCGCGTCTCGCCACCGCGTGCTTATAGCGGGCCAGTGTGGCTGTGGACCTTGGAAGCGGTCATCAACGCCAATGCAGACGCCTCCTCGAGAACGTCGTCAGTCCTCTCCGAGCAAAGGACCGCGGTCGGCGAAGGAGTGTCCTTCTCGGAAGGCACTGCCCTGACCACCTCGTGTCCCGATTCGGCCACCCCTGGCTGCTCGTCCTCCTTCGTGCCCCTCGCCCGAGGAAGAAGCGAGCCGAATCGATAGACGGGCGTGTCCCCGTTTCGGGCACGCGAATTCGCAATAACGAAAGCGATTTTACTGCTGCAGACTCGTCGTGTGTGCTGCGATAGTGAAAAGCGGAGATGTCGAGATTTTCGTGCTCGTGAGACGGTCGGAATTTTAAATTTGGCGGATTCCCGAAGTCGAGACGGGAGGGGAGGAATGCGAATGTTGTTTGCGGCGCTGAAGGATTACTCCGCGAGGGATTCGTTTCTATCCGTCGCCGATCGGTTATCTGTTGGGTTGAATGCAGATTGGAATTTGATGTCGTACGTAAAATAAAATTTAATACGTGATGAAAATTATTGAGTATTTATTGAAAAGAACAATGTATACAGTCTATAATCAATTTAAATGGTCGTTGCCAACAGATGGTGAAAACGGGTTTCATTAGTTTTCATTAACACTTTAAATGACTTTATGGAATGTTCATATAAACCAACGAGTATCGTTGTATTAATTTAATCACTCTAAACTATTCAAACAATGATAAGACTTAACAACATGATTATAAAAATCTAACCAGATCCTTCATTATAAATTCACCGATTTGAACACTCCTGCTTCAGAAGACTCGTCCAACGGCTTCCTTCTTTCGTCCGCATCCTGCCCAGTGCCCTGATCCACTATGGAGAGTGCCCGAGCGCACTTCTCGCTTGCATCTGGCAATCAAAACGTCGTATATTTTCATTTTCGTTGCGCTTGCGTTCGCGTTTATTTATAGCAAACAATGCCACATGCAATACGCAAGGCGAGCCATTCTTTCACCACAGCCAGCTGCCGAAGAGAAAGAGCACGGTGCGAGCCTCGACCGGTGTCGTAAATTGTGAGGCAATCCCGAAAAGAAGGCACGCTGCAACTGTTGATGACCGTGCACGTGCACTTTCTCTATACGCCTTTTTATTTATGGGCCGCGATTGTGGTACTCGACTGTTAAGTACGTTTGTCGCCCTTGCCTCTGATTGTGAGGTCCGCGGCACGAAATGGCACACGGCAATCGCGTTTTTGCACGATGCGATTCGAACACCGTCAGTGGTCGGTTACATAATCGCGGGTGATTCGGCACAAAGCGTTCAACTATGGAAATGATTGGCATAGCCACGTTTTGAAGTCCTTGACTTGCGCCACTGGCCGCTGACTTTGCACCGAGGCAGTCAGTGCTCTTCAATCGTCGAGGCGATTTGTGTTTTTTATTCGTTTTATTGCTGTCATAAAAAAATATTAGCAATATAAGTACTTAGTGGTACACGTGAGGATTTTTTTTTCAATTTTTATCTGCCGTATCTGGTTTGTTTGTTACACAAGAAGATATGTGTACACATGTTCGAGTTGTTAATCAAAATGTGCTACTTCACCAATTTTTATGCTTTGATATTGCAATTAGAGATCCTGGCTTGAAAATCAATGAAATTTGGTAAATGCCGACAAAATATACAATGAAATTAAATTTAGTAATGGACTGTCGAATATCACAATTCTTAATTATAATTAGATTTTATCTCGTTTATACAAAGCAGTTAAGTATTGTGAATTTAGTCGAAAAATATTAAATTTCAGATAGTATCCGCGTACCCCTTTTCCTTGAATTTTATGTGACACAATATCCAAACAACTGTCCAGCTTCTGCCCACTTGGCCACCTACAAATTCGAATGTTATCTCTTCGATGAGACTCATTCACACACCATAGTAACTGCATACATTATATTGCACAATTTATTCAAGTATCGATGTTTAATAGTGCAACAATGTTCTATGTATGAACCTCAGCTGGAGCAGATGTCACGACCGTACTCACACACACACGACCAGTTGATTGGCCTCTAAACAACCAACCATCTGCGCTTTATTCACACCTCAGAAGCCTTCCTGGGTGCGTTTTCCTCACAAAGTCGTGCGGACGAATGCAGCGGATTATTCTGCGAACCGCACTGCCAACTTTTTCCTGATCACACATGCAAAATAACCGGGACTTTTAGAGTTCGTTTGGTTCAAGGAACTCTCTCGTCGACTTCTCGGAACGTTTCGGCTCCGAGTCGTTCTTGATCCTCGATAATGTTGCTGGTCGAGATACAAAAGCGAAAAAAAATTCGGGTTAGGTGTACACTTTGCAAACGAAATACCGGCCGCTTCTCGGGTCAAAGAACTTGGACCTCTCGCGAGGTATCCCACCTTCCTCATCTCTTCATATTATGACATCATCGTCAGATATGATCAGGTGTGACCTTCGATTCGCACTTGGGTGTCGAGCCAATAGTACTGTGTGTCAAAACGACTAATATGTAAAGGCGTTGCGTTTTTATATGAACTGTTTAAACGCACAAATTGTAGCCGACACGCAGCGCACCCAATTAACATTTGTTTGTGATAATTATTTTTAATTTAAAACGGAAAACTCTAATTAAACGAAAAAGTCGTACAGACATGTGAGTTCTTCATTTGTAATATGAACAGACATGGGAGTTGATGTGATTTTTTTATTGGTCTTTATTGAATAGTACCATTTGTAGCCTTCAGTACCTTGAAGGTTGATGCAAATAAAATTGATTAAGGCACATATGTGTAAATTTATAAATATTTGAGTTAAATCTTATACGCTGCAACGGACGTTACGGACAAGTGCGCAAGTGAACGTAAAAACGAGAGGCCTGCTATCCTTGATCAAGTTTCTACATTTTCTTGGTCGGTCAAGAGAAATATTAGGACCCTGGTTTCCTCGAAAAGGTGTCACTGCCGATTTTCCATTCGCATATTCAAATTTATTGCAACTAGCCCTACGATAAAATTTTCCGTTAGAATTTTGGTTGATTCCGCCAGAAATGGCTGCCAAGATTCGTATATTGTGCTATTAATTCCGAACGGAAAAACAATTGCATGTATGTATTCTGTAAAAATGTAAGCGATAAATAAGATCTATTATAAGTCATATAAATAGAAATACGATGAAAAAAAGCATAAACCGAAATGATCTGCCACATTAAATCCCCCGACAAAATATATGCACATGGAAAAACGACCCTATAAAATATACATCGATGTATGAAAAAAAGTGTAATCACCTCCATATTTTTCGCCCCCAATAACCATTTGAAATCGTTTCGTGTTCGATAAACGTTTCATAAATATATTTAATGCATGTAGACATTTTGTATTTACAAATATTGTACATGTATCTGAATGTAAATATTTCAAAATAATATTGCAAATTGCGAACGTTAAATTTACGATGTGAAAACTGAATTAGTTACTGTATTTTTATTAATAATTCTTTATTTAATTCTAGGCGCGTTTATGTTAAATTTAATATGTACATAATAGATGAATTTTCTATTTTATTGAGGGTCCGGTATACCCGACCAACTATCCCTCCGGGTATAATTTGACTTTCAATTTCTGAAGCCGACCCTGTGTCAAAATGTCATCAACGACGTTCGCTAGCACCGAAGTAGAGAATTGATCAAACAACCCTATCCCTTTGCCACGATTTGACAATTTCCATTCAAAATACATGGCCGAGATCCACCCATTCTTAATTTATATGTAACACGCACAAATCAGAGTCAAGATTTATTCTCCAAAATTTTCTAATACTGAATTTTCCAACCAGGTTTCGAATTTGTGAATTTCACACGTTTCACGGTGCTCACCACATATCAATAAACCTTCGATCGGTTTTTTTTTTCTTTCAAAAAATTTTTTTTAAAATGTAAAAATCCGATTTACAAAATATCACGATTTGTTATTTATCTTTCACAACTTTTGACCGTCAAGGCGATTGCAATCGTCAGCAGTGTTGAAAATACTATGTCAAGAACACAAACGCTCGATGTTTCTCTACATGGCGTTTGTTGCGGTTCGAACGATTGGTAGGAAATAATGCTGAATATCGAGTCGTTTGACCGCTAAAATTGTGAAAATTTTCATTTTGTTGTGACAATGGCGTCAGCCTTGGGTCCTTGGTCCGAAACATTGTTTTTCACAGGCCAACGTCGTGTACTCAATGCTTATTGTATTATACAATTTGTCCCACTTTCTATCGGAACTCATACTATTATTGTACGTGCAAAACGTTTTATTGTGGAAGTATAATAATATGTATATAATAATATTTATAATTGAATTAATCAAAATGTGTAAATTGTCAGTCGGACGGCGTACGCTCGAGAGCTTTTACTTTATGGAATTTTCCCGACGTTTATTTTGACTTAAGGAAATTGTGAAATCCTGTCGAGGATTTCCGTCCTTAAATAATTCATCCGCTTTTGTTGGTAAACCTTCAGATTCGCATTTAAATTGACCATTTCGTTTCGTTGAATAAATCTCAGCTACGATTTTATTTTTTTTATTTACTTTTTCGCTTTTACTCAAGATGTCGTCTTTTTTTATTATCGCACAACAGGCTTAATATCTATTTTTTTAACAATTTCATTAATTATATTTTCCCTTATATACTTCATATACATTTGACGTCTCAATAAATTATTCACTAGAACGATTCGATATTCGGAACGTTCACAATTCCGATCGGCTCCGAACGAAACGATTTGGAAGCCATCAGGATTACGAGGCGTAAAGTCTCATAAAAAATATACAGAAAATACGATCGGATATTGGCAGATCGTTGACCGTGGCATACAAGAGTTGTTGCCCACTGAGCTATTTGTATCGACTGCCTTGAACTTGCCTCGGCGGACACGATCAATCCATCCTGAGCTATTTTGCCGATACAAAAGCATTCAATCTCATTTTAAAAAGACATTTTGGCAATGAAAATACTCTTGACTAGAGAAAAAAGGTCCTCGATTGTGATTAAAATATTTCAAGACGCCAATAGGGGGATTATAAATTGTTTCGAAATGAGTTGACTTTTTCCCAGTTTCAATCACATGTCGATGGTAATTGATGACAAAAAAATATTTAAACAAGTCACTTATTTGTATAGTTATGTATATTCGATAAAAAAGATATATATTTTTCGATACGAAGTCTTAAATCGTTGACCATTTTCATGCTGAAGTGAAATGGCATTTGCGTTAAGGTCAAACCCATTATTTCTCTTAAAGGCGCATCGGAAAAACCTTATATACTTGATTTAATTTTAGTATTCTGAAAAATCAACCCTAGAATATATTTCAATATGCATATTCTATAAATTTATAAAATATGTAGTATGTATATATTTATAATTGCCATATTTTTAATATATTTTTTTTTTCATTTCAGGTGAGTTGTACACATAACTTTGTTTCGTAAAATCTTTTTTTTATGAAAAAGAAGGGGCGTTTATAATATTTTGAGTACGCTGGTAAGTTTTCCTTTCAAAGATTTGTTTTAGATTCATATTTTTATTTTCATCATTTTCGTTTCACTTTAAAATTGCAAAACATTCATAATTACGATCGAAATCTCTGTTTTCATCTCAATTATAGTTTTTGTCGAATTTCGATTTCATTTTCGCGAATTTATTATATTATGAAATTCAAATTTGAAATTCATTTCATTTTTTCATAATAACTACATCGTTAACTAACAGTGTTAAAACATAAACAAAAAAAGATTCGTTTGACTCGGAAAATTTAATGAAAATCTTCATCTTTTATAGAGTCAATTTCAACAAAAAGATTTTTAGCAACGTTTGATATTTCAGATAAACTTTTCAAATATTCGAAATCGAACTTTTTTTTCTATTTTACAACGTGGCAATTCTATATTCCCTTATGTCGCTCGATTGAATTTCTCTCTTTTACAAAAGACGCTGCACGTGCAAACTGTATACGCCCGCATTCACTAAACTTCACACCGGAACCTCCATTCAATCGAGCTTCTTAACATTTTACACGAACATTGGACACAGAATATTATATATTTCACATACAAGGAATACAGAATCAAAACTCACAACAGCTATATATCACAACACCATTTAAATACTAATTCAACACATAGATGGCGCTGTTAGTTCCAACGATCTGCGAAACACTTTTCTCTTTATTCCAACCAAATATTTCAATAATGGTTTTATTCGGATTGCAAACACTTTATTTTCCGAATGCGGCTTTCACAACTGCACAACCCTTTCACATTCAACACTTATTGGAAGCAATCGAACGTCGCGTGAAAGACAACACCGTCGAGCGGCTCTCGAACGGGCAGGAAGGGCCGGTCGACCGTGGCGGAGGGCTTTCGACTCGTAATCGGATCCGTTTCCTCTCTTTGTGCCCTCTCCTCCTTTCTATCCTCGGGTCTTTCGTGCGGAATTCGTATTGTTTATCCGCTTTTTGCATTATGTATTTCGGTCGGACGAGTCGCGGATGTCGCGGTCGGCGTGTATCGTTTCGGGGATGAGAAAGTTTATGAGTCACTGAGTCGTTGGATTTCCGTCGTTTTCGCGATGTCTCGTTTTTTTTTGATGGGTTAGTTCTGTTTTTAAAAACGTTTCGATTCGGTTCGAGAAATTATTAAAAATAACTATCTGAGATTTTATGAAATCGAGTTTATTTTAAGATAAGATGAATTTGATATGATGCATTTAAGTACAGCGTATGGGGATTAACGTCGCATATAACAATGGCGTATGGCTCTTTCCACAAATAAAAATATTTATTGAGTCAACACGTTTTCATCGCGAAAGTTTCATGACACTATATGCAGTGACCGGTGAATAAACCTTGCATCGTGAACTTTTTAATATTTTCTATTTAAAAAGCTTTTAAATAAAAGTACATAGCATAATTATTGAACCAGCTTGTATTATAAGTGTTTTACATACGTACAATATATAGTACGCTGAGCTAAAAACGTAAAACAGTTCACAACAGCTGCCGCAAAAGCTCCGATAAAAGCTGTCATTGCTACAGCGCAACGATCTTTTTGCTCTAGGTTATTTAACATGTACTCGTACAAAACGAGTTCTAAATATTGTCCGTAAAAAAAATTGTACGGGCATTGCGATTTTTTTTAAAGCTTCAATAGAAACTACGCCTTAGCCAAGGTGAAGGCCAACTGCTATGATACGGCCGATTCGCGATTCATAAAGTTTCGATTTCTCGCCGGTGTATTTTTTCGGATAACACTGGCCAAAGAGTGGATATCTCGGGAAAACTTTTATCGCAGTCGCCCACGAGTTTAGAGCTGGCGAGCTTTTTTCTCGTTTTTATTTCTGCGATGGTGAAGGAGCGGTCTCCATTAAAACTCGAAAGATTGCGTAGTTCCGAATTAATCTGACAACATTATTCATTGCTTAATCCATTCGAGAAAAAAGTTAGTGGGATATCTTCTAACTTCAGCAGGTATATCTATATAATTGAATCTAGAACGTTTCCGAAAAGTGTATGCTTTAATTTCGCTTTCGTGGAACTTGAAACATCTGCCGGAAGTTTTCAAATTCTGTATCCTTAATTAATAAAAAAATTAGTCCATGGTTTAAATTCGAATCGTAGTCACGCCATGAAAAAAATATTCGTCACAATTTCAAATCGCTTAACTAATACTATTCCATTTCATAGTTTCTATATAAATAAATTTTATTATTTAACTATTCTATAACCTGTTCAATAACCGTCTTATCTAATTCTAAACATCAACCAGATACTTATACACAATCGAATTATATACTTTATGCCATATAGAGACGTCGAGCTTAACAACGATCCAATATCCTCGGGTCGTTTCGGCTCGTCATGCTCCCAAACCAGAGTTCATATCCGCATTTGCTCCGGTCTATTGACCTATTGATTTTCACGGGACTGCTTGGCCGGTCGCTAGAACCGACACTGAAATATTTCTTTTGAGTCATTGCAAATTCTGCTTCGATAAATCTTTTGTTTTTTCTCTTTTTGCATCGCGTTCGTTGGACGCTCTGCCGCGTTCGTCGAGTCGTGATCTCGATACATTTTATTGCTCACTTCTGAAATTCGCTGACCACTTCTGAAATATATCACTCGTTATCTGGGGTTATGAATCGGCCGTTTTTTAACCGGACTTCTTGCGAAACTTTTGCGAAGTGTAATTTTTCATTTTGCGCAATTTTTTTTTCGATCGCGTATTTCTTAACTTTGCAATTATATATTAAAATGAAAATTTTTACGTGTTTTTTAATGTTTCAATGTCATTCGTGACATCAATCATCATCGTGTGCATTCACTTTTTGAAATTGTCAATTTTCGTGTCTATTTCCGCTTTCGAGTATTTTTTTAGTGCAATGTTTATTCAAATTACTCAATACATGTTGAAAATATGATTTGTGCTTTACGTAATGTTATTTTTTCGAGAAGTATAATTATCGCCGATATTCACATACATGAATCATTAAAGTTTTGATCATTTAATTACACTTTTTGTTAATTCGTTCTTAATACGATATACATTTTGTAATATATAATCACTGTACGATTATTTTTGCACAATCATGGATTGTTGCTTGTGTGTAATTTAAATTCGAAAATTACAATGCTGTGCGAACTATACAATTTTAAAAACATGTCTTTGCAAAAAGAAACATCGCCAGGCGTCGTAATATGTTAATTTATTTCTTGGAAATATTCTCGCCAATCTTTATGATTTCACGAAACCTTGTAATCGAATTTAAGAATAAAAATAAATTCTATTCATACATCACCAAAGAGATAACAAACAAACAAATATCATTCTGTCGTTGTTCGTTCCGACTAACGAGAAAACACTTTCCTTTTTCGTACAAATCACCTTGCTAATGACCGCAACTGTCAAATAGTGTCTGACACAATTCAACTATACAACGAACGTTACATAACATTGTATACCGATATCATAACTTCCCTACCATTTCATTGTTATCAATAATTCAGATCGATATCAGACGTCTACAATTTTTCCGAACGTCCATCATCAGGGTGTAGAAAATGCACGACCATTACACAACACTTGTCCGCAAACAACCGAAAACCACGCGTCACGTATGGCCTTCGTCGTCAAGCAAAAAACATGCGAATTTCGCGTGAACCTTTACGTGAAGCAATGAGAAATTCGCCATATCTCCATTGCGCGAAACACGAACGGACATCTCGG
The DNA here is from genome assembly GCA_009617725.1 of Hydropsyche tenuis. NCBI lineage: Eukaryota > Metazoa > Arthropoda > Insecta > Trichoptera > Hydropsychidae > Hydropsyche > Hydropsyche tenuis. The sequence goes on from VTON01000004.1 coordinate 6,189,898, forward strand.
TAATTCGGCGTTAATCTGCACCTTGACCTTCTTGTTAGTGGCCAAAATGGTTACCACGAAACGAACGCCAAGTCGCGACGGTCAAGTTTAACGATTGGGGCGTGGTTCCTGTCATTCGATTGCCGCTTTGTAGACGTCCATTGAGCCAGTGTTTTGCAATCAGATGAATAGAAACCATTCGATAACTCGAATCGTGTGCATGTCACGGAAGAAATCATATTATTATGATACGCACGGAATTTTTTTTATCATTTTCATCACGATGGTTTTATCAATGTACTGTCATTGAATTATGAAAAGGAGGTCATGGTGCGCGGTTCACGTATCATTATGGACATAATCCGATCGATTGGTCATACGTTAAATCGAACGTCATCCCTGAAAGAGCGCGGTCAGGTAATCGGTCAATTGACTCCGTTTGATGTGTAATCGCATTATACAATACACGAGCGTGAGAAAATCAACATAGATGACGTTATTGGTCGATGGAAAAATGTGAAGTGTAGGTGTCGATTCAATGAAAACTCACCCGCTAACGATCGACACGAGTTTTGCATATTTCATATCGTAAATACATTATGAATATTTATTTATATGTCGTAAAATATGGTGAATCTGTCGTAATATTATCTAGTAATAACTTATTTTATATAATATTAGATAACGTCTCGCGCATAATATAATATTCAATGTGAATTTTTCATCTTCGAAGGTTTTATTTTGCAAGGGCATTAATGGGAATTTTATGAACAAACAACATAAATTCTTTAGATAATTTACATTTTCTCTTAAAAGAATTTCAATAAAATACGCAATATCCACATCGCATTTTCATCTATCTAAAAACAATCGCATCTCCGACCACAAACTACCCAACACCCCTACAACTCAACCGGACAAAATTCGCACCTTCAACCCATCGATCCAAGTGTCATCCCATCCACGTGGACGACACCCACGCATCGTCCGAATCTGAAATGCCAAGGCCGAGAAGCGGTACACCCAACCTCATGCACTCGTCGACTCTGATGGATATGACACTCTAATGGCGGCAAAAGACCCGAAGGCCGGCGGTAATTACCCGCTTGGTGCTCGTGTGATGTATTGTCTTAATAATTTGATTGTAGCCAGCTGAGACCGGCTCTCGGAACACGATTCCACCCAGGCACACCATTGTCTCGGAGAGTCACATTTTATAAAATGTAGGCACTCGTAATTATCTCGCATTGAAAACGGCTCGACCTCAAAGTCGAGGAACGGACGAAGGACTCCGAACAGGTGGTCCCTTGCTTTCGCGGAGGCTCGCTAAATAGGCTCGGTTTCCAATTGCATATCGAGATGACGTATCGTATCCATAAAAGATATTTACTGTGGCTGTGCGCATAATGTATGTTGTCCGTTGTGACCGTGGTGAGACGCAGGTACAGAGTTCTGATATAATTGGTTCTGCGTTCTTTCGTGTGTATGATATTATGTGTAAAGTTATGCGCATCTTGTGCAATTTTTTGCTTGTTGTGATTTCCGTGAAAACTGATTATCTGTCGTCGATAGTGTGTTTCGTTTGTGGCGTAATGATTTAATTTGTAATATTGTACGTATGGTTAATTGATTATGTGCGTATTCAGAGAATCGCGACTTGCTTTTTTTATCCTTTGTCCGCGTTCTCTATAGTAATTTATGCATATTGTATACTTGTCGGCTTGTAAATTATAAAAAGCGAATAAAAAAGCTTCGTGCATGAAGAAAAACTTTAACAAAAGGTAGAATTGTCAATCAAGCCTTGACACGTATGTCTCGTATAAAAAAATCACAAGTCGAAGGACCGATCGACGTTACGAAAAAAATCATACGTAATTATTCGGTATCTTAATATCGACATACGATCGTCAGATTTATAATTAAAGATTCGTACTGCGGTGAATTACGATTATTTTTTATCGACCACGGTGTGTAATGATTGGGTTCTGTTTCTTCGTGTCCACGTTGTGTATAAACTAGGCAATTTTTATATTATTCGGAAGGGATGTTTCGTCGTATCATGGTTGCGTGCAACTAATTTTATAGTGTGACTATAATAAACCGCGGCCAGTTTATACAGTTTGATGCACAGCATGGGGTTTTTACGCCAGTTGTGCACGTTGCTCCATAAACGTCGCTTATTATATTGTTTATAATAAAACACAACCCCATCCTTTTATGGACACAATTTATCAACAGCATAGATAAACCATGTGTAAATAAAGTCTTAAAAACAACGATGGCGTCACCTTGGCCTTGCCTTTCGCTGTGAATGAGTTCAGGCACTAATAATAGTGGGAAATTATTTTTTTTTAATCTAATTATTTCTCGGTCTGATTGATTTCTTGAGTATATTACTCACGTCTGATTATATTGAATCATTCATAAAAACACACAATGTTTGGCCTGTCTTATGCGTAAAATAATAGTTTGTATATTATAATAGAAAAAAAACCACTGATTTGTATACTTGCTTCACGCTTATTAATTTACTTTTCGAGCGCATGGACAGATAATGACCATAATAAAAATTCTTTTTACATGTATAATATATTTTTATATCCGACGGGACGGTGGGGTGGTTTTATTTCCTCGTTCGAATGGTTAATTGCCTATGCTTTTGTCTATTTATAACATTAAATCAAATGTAAATAGACATAAATATTTCAAATGCTCAAAAGCGATCGGGTCGAAATGTATACGTAAATATTCAATGTGCAGGCGTAATATTCAATTGAGTTCTGCTATTTTATCGGGACGCGTTCATTCCGCCGATTTGCATTTTAATTTTCGACATGCGCGTTTTAATTTATTCGATCGAAATCGTAACTGGCGTGAATCTGTCGAAAATTTTGTCGATTTGCAGTTTTTTCACATTTTATCTCTATTTTCTCGAAATTAAACAAAACGCACCTGTCCGGTCGTGATACGGTTTAATTATTTTTTCCGCGTTGGATTTCGCATCCGCGCAAATTTTCGATTAATCTAAAAGCTACTGTCATTTGTATTTTTTTTTTGTTCGATTGAATAAAATTCATTATGTAACTGGGCTTTAATTATGACGATTACAATACTGCGTAAAAAGACATTGGCACCGTTAGGACTTGTCAATTGTCCGTATTTTGTCACGCGATGTCCTGATAACCCACTCTTGGACGGGATGTGCTAAATTAGACATTTACTTATCTTTCCGTTCAAATGGCGAGTGCTATTTCGCATTCGAAACGAAAATTTAGGATTTTCCCATTCGAGAAAAGTTAAATATGCGAGTCGACTTTTCGCAACGTAGTTTAGAGAGTTTTAAACGTTGAAACTTTTACCGATACGACTTGTCAGTTTGATTGATGTTTGGAAATCGTTTTGCGCTTGGATCGGCTGAATTTTTTTCCGCCGAAACTTTTTTCGGGATTCGTTTCGAATTTATTTCGTTTTACCGTTTTATAATTAAAAATCGATTTTTTTTCCCATACGAAACGAATATCGACGACCGTTTTATACGTAAAAAACGATAATTATTTTTTATTTCGAACTCGTTTCATATTTATATATGATCACATATGAGTTACGAGAACAAGTTTTCGCGTTGATACATCTAATATAAGATTAATTGAAACGAACGACGGACCACAACGAGCTCACAAAAGATACATACGTTCTGTGAATTCGCACTCGATGCGGTCTCTTTGTGCTAACCAACATCATGATTCAACTACGACGACCTCGTCCTTGGATGTTGAGGACGAGGAAGTGAAGCTACTAAGGCGCACCTTGCGAAACCGTTTCCACCTTTGGAAAACAATCGGAAAATTCTTCGTATGACGCAACGCTAATACGCAAACGGCCATTGTTCGCGATTACCCAAATTCATATGTTTCCTGTATCGATTTGTGACTGTGCTCGGCGATTTTCAGTCGGTTATAGAAGTGTTATGGAGTCGAGCGTATATCATTCGCTAATATATTGCGGGTCATTTGTTTTTTGAATGTTTACTAAATCAATTGCGATATTTCGATCGGTGCTATAAACGCTTTATGCAATTTTTTAGATTCTGTCAAGTCGCGGTATGCAGGTTCGACGCACTTCGCATATGCCTCAGACATTTTTATTGTCGCAAAAAAAAAGTAAACTTGCCGTCGCATTTACATTTTATTAGTACAGTTTCCTTTCTTCGGCTTCGGTTCCACGTCTCTGACCCCTCTTGAAATGCGCATAATTCCCTGTCTCTCGAAGCTCTTGGCTTCAAAAGCTCTGAAGATGTTTTCCGAGTGGCCGTTGGAAAAGCCATGCGGTGAAAATAGAACCGTGAGAGTCCGCAGTGGTTTTCTCTGTATTTTAGAATTTTTCATTAAATATTGAAAACTGTGCTGAATTCGTTCGATAGTTACGTATCTATTCGATTATTTAAGTTCCGTATTAAAAAATAATCTGACTTTTCCTCTTGTTTATATTTTCATAATTCAAATTTCACTTTCTGAGCGATTCGAATAAAATTTCCATCTAACACAGTTTCTCATAATTGAGGTCTTTGTATTATATTAACTACGAACGACAAACAGAAATAACGTTTGCGCAACTTCTAACAAAACAAATACACGCTAACAATAACAACAACCCTTTCAAATACAACATTAATATTGCGTCCCGCGGAACAACAATAAATTTTTCCTATCCTCAATTCCGAATTCCGACCGCACCGTTCGAAACCCGAAAACAATTATTATTCTCCGTTTCGAAATCGTCGCCGACACCTGAATTCCCGCTCGCCCCGCGAATTATCCTTTTCATGCATATTCAATTTCGCACACAAAGCACTCCTCCTTCCCGGGAACGGCGTCCCGGGAAACCCGCAGCTATAACAACGCTCCTTGTCCGCGGTAACAGGTCCGGTCGGTTGACCAACGGTCAATCGGTCGCCAACGGTCACGGTTCGAAGCCGTTAAACGGGACGAGGCCACTTTACACAAATATCGACGATTGTTGTCGTCATTAGGGGTACTTTATCGGGGGTTATCCCTTCGGTGGTCGTGTCGGCTTTGACCTCGAGGAATCGCTTTTGAATGGTGTTTCATTAACATTTTTTAATTGGTTCGTATCGGAAGTTTTACGTATGAACTTTGGCTCGAGTTCTGTGATTCGATTATCATAAATCAAAAAGTTGTGTGTGGCGATATTGATGAAGTCGCGCGAAACTTGCGCGGCTTGGAAATCCTAAGGGAGATCAACTTTTGCTGGGTTTATTGATTGCTCGCTTGATATAGTTCCTTCGAGGAGATCTCCTCTTTCTTTGATTTGGTATACGTGTCTTTGCCGGGATCTTTTCGAATTGTTTCCGATTTATATTTTCGATATTGGCCGTGTGCGGGATCGTTTTTCGTCCGCGCGCGTGACTGGTAATTCGTGCCGGACCCGTCCACTGTGGCACGAGTCGGCGATTTTATTTTCAGATTTATATTTTTTTTTTTCTAATTTGCATATTGTTTATTTTGGGAAAAAAATTTTTTTCAGCGAAAATACGAAAGTCGGTTCGAATCCGGCTGAATGTGTTTTTATGCCGAAACGTCGACCCGACAAATTATTTCGAACGTAAATTATTTTTTTCATATGCCGCACCGCCATAAATTATTTACCCATTTTAATTTGCATGCGGCCATCGCTCTTTACTCTCTCACCCCTAGTCTCCGTGGACCATGAACTTCCAATCTGAAAGCCGGATTCTTTTGACATTTTTTTTTCTGTCTACTTTCATGAAATACCCTGATAAATGCCACGTGCTGTGTATACTTAAATTATTAAAATAAATCCGAGATTTTCCGATATTCCGCCCAGTTTTTGAAATTCTTGTTTATACGTTCATTATTTGAAACAATGGCAATTAGTTATATAATTGATAAAATTTTAATGCGCATAGAAAAGTTTGGTGTTAATGGGTATGAAATGTGAATTAGTTTCACAATTTTGTACTATTATTGCATGCATACTGCACTATTCACGCTCGTTATACGTATTCATTAATTTTATACCGTAAACATACGTTTCATAATAAACATGGGGTTGAAATATAATATTGCATGCAGTTTACGACAGCTGACGTTCGGACACGCTAAAAACGAACTGTCTCATATTCAGTGACTTTTCATTTTAAACTATGCACATTTACAAAGGCGCACAACGACCATTGTTCTTTTATAATCCGTTCGAAAGAAAATCTGATATTATTCGAGTTCATAACGAAATTCGAGCCATTCCAAGAGTAACTTCCAATAATAATTGCGAGACGATGAATTTTATGCAAAGGCTCAGAAGCGCCAAGGACCCTTTGAATAACTCGCCCTTTTATTTCGGAACGAATTCGAATAACGACGTTAGGCGAACTCTTCGAGAACGAGAAAGAAGGCTTTCGTGCTAGCGCGCGCGCATTCTTTTTTCATTTTCATTTGACAACGTCTTAATTTTTTTCGTCATTTTTTTTCTTCTGCTTTCGCGCTGCGAAAGTACAGAAAGAATTCAAATAGCCTGCGCAAAGTTTTCGAATCATTTTTCTTGTTCGCCTTTCCAACCGCCCCCGTTTCGCAGACATATTAAATTGTTCGCGACCGGGCGATCTTCGCCCCGTTTTGATTAATTCTAATTTAATGCCGCGACGTTGTTCTCTTCTTTTTTTCGTACGCTTTTTTATTTCTTTTCGTAAACGGCGATACGAAAAAGCAGCTTAAATGTTCCAACTTCAAATATTTCCCATTTTATAATTTTTCCGTACATTTATCATTCTTTTTTTCTGTTACAATTTCAAATTTTATTCCATTTTATAAAAAATTTGGACACATTTAATATATATTTCGAAATTGAAAATTTCTATCAAAATGATAGGTAAAATCGATAGGGTTTCCGTATTATTCAGAGGTTTTACATTAGAATCTCCACGATACTCTATTTTTCCACCGACTTCGAACACTTTTCATTACCGCTGGAAAAATTTCCGTTTGACAGTTTAATTTTGCATTTTCGCCAACACACCCCTCGCAGCAACCGTCGACTTTCCCACACCGCTCTTGCCCATACATTTTTTCCCTTTTCACATTTTTTCTCTTTATTTTTTTGCGAAAAAAACGTGTTATTTCAGCCGAATCGAGCCTGAAACGCTTCTACAGCAACACTACGGCTCGTTTCAGAGCCCGTTCGTTATTATCGACCGGCTACTGTCGCGTGCCCAACGAACGACCCCTGACTCCTACCATCCATCTATACTCTGGCAGTAATCGAAACGAACGACCACTCCTTCCAGTTGGAAAAAATGTATGTTTACAAGCGCAGGATTATTTATTTGTTCGGCATTGTTGCGCCTTTTCCACGTCCGAGGCCTGTTGTGAAATTTCGCGTGTGCAAAGTCGATTTTCAGTTGCAACTTCGCGTAATCGTATTATGATACGATGTAAATGAAATTTGAATTCGTTCTACTGTATTCGGAATATATGGACGCTATCGATGTTTCAGCGTAATTAAACATTATACTGCGTATCGATATCTTCATTCGGTACGTTTGAATGGTGATTGGTTATTGGGCTATGCGATTTTTGACAGTCACGTATTATTTCGAATAATGATCGAACGCGCCCACCGTTCAAATTGAATTCCACTTTTCGTAATTATTTTTCGTAGTTTGACGTCGCCTCGGCGCGCGATTAAATTAAACGCTGATTCATTCGTAAACCGCATTTAATCTAATTGGATTTCGGAAAATGATTTCGCGTTGTTTATTAAATTAATCGTTGATATGGGCGCGTCGCGGTGTCGCATTATTAAATTCCATTAATTCATTTATAATTTGTACAATGAGTATGTTGTCAAATAAAACGACCGATTTACCCCATTTTGTATATATTTTGTATCATTGATCAAACTCGCTTTTCCACATTCCGATAGTTTCGCGAAAAATTTCAAAATTTAACAAACCTACTTGGTTACACAAAAAAAAATTTGCATCCCAATTCGGAGCTCGATTCAGACATCGAAACTAATCCGAACCGCAACCGAAATGACAACCCACATCCTCGAAAACGCTGCACAGTATTCAGTCTCGTCTGAAAAACACCCTTTTTCCCGACCGTCTACGTGTACACGTTCGTGCGTGAAACTTGTGGACTTTTCAAAGGGAAACTTTGGAGCGCGCGCGCGCCGCAAACACGAGGGGCGGACTAGGGATGGGCCGGCCTCCGGCCCCCTCGGGAACTCCGGCAATGTCGCCGCATTCCTGAAGGGGAGCCGTTATCTGAGAGGCCTTCTTGCTCCTGGAGCGGATGCCTCACTCCCACCGGTTGGGTCTCTTCGATTTTCGTATGGAGATGACGTTTGAGGCCGGGAATACGCCCCCTTGTAGCCTCGGCCCAAGGTCGTGGACCTCGTTGGTGTAAAGGGCAATGGATCGGATCGAGACGTTTCCGAATCGAAATGGATACGTATGTGCGTATTTCGTGAATCATATGATTTCTTACGTTCAAATTCGTATTTAAATGTTGCATGTTACGATTTTGTTTTATCAATAACTTTCAGCGGATTCCGTGCCTCAATGTATGTATGTTCATTTTAATTGTGTCAGAACATTTTGAAAATTTTATTCAATATTTATCAATGGAGTCAATATTCACTCGTGATTCTGAACGACTTGTTATTAGACGAATGTTTTAATATCTCATTGATATATTATAACTTCACTTGTGGCGGATCTACGGTGGTGGCAAACGGTCAATTGACACCACCTTAGAGATTTACATAATTTTATACATATACATTATAATTGCAATTCGAATTTTTTTTTAAAGTTTAATAAATAAAATATTTAAGCACATTACGATTTCTATTTTTTTCAGATATAATTTCACTAATATGGCATATTTTTGAAAAAAAAAAATGTCTATATCAGGCTTGTCCAAAATTTCAGTATGCGGGGGCCACTTACAAATTACAAATCTCGAAATTTCAATTATTGTAAATTCAAAACGTAATCATTATAAAAATATTTCGATGAGTACATTTCAGAATAAATGCTGTTTGTTATGTTTGTTTTTGTGTGAAAAGTGGGGGCCACTTTGGCACCGTAGTGGCCCTTTGGACAAGCCTGGTCTATAATTTTGAAAAAATATGCTATTCAACCGTCTCGTTTTATTGTTAGTAAAAAAAAAATAGTATTTTTAGTAAATCTCTTTAATTTTTTTATAAATTTTATTAATATCGATACTTTTTGTGAAAAAAAATTTTCCTGCGGCGCTACTAATAGGAAATTATAAAAAACTTGATAAAAATGGGTATCGGCACCTTTTTTTTTTTTCAAAAAGCACTGAATGTATGTAAGTCTTATTTTTGAAAAAAAAATGTATTACAAATTAGAAATTGCCCTCACTCTGGAAATTTCCTGGATCCGCCGTTGCTTCACTATCCAACGAAAAAAAAATGTTTATATCAAATATACGTATATGATTCATCCTAAATTCGGCCATGAAAATTTTTCAAAAAACACGTCTCAAATAATTTCAAAAATTCAAAATTCAAAACGCCACCAGAGAACTATCTGGCTGCACGTACCACTGGAAAAGAGTACAGTGCGCGTCCGTTATCAGCGCTCGTTTTCGCATTATCTCGATCCGGCGCCCTGCCTCCCCCGCGGCGCCCGCCGCGATCAATACGGCGCCCCGGAGCGTGCGCCCCCCAAAACCGACCCCTTTCTGCCCCCCCCCTCCCACCCCCCCCCCCCTCGCCGAAACTTGTGAAAACCCCGCGAAACCCGCCCCTATTCCTCTCAGAGGCAAGGACCGAATTCGACGCAGGCTCGCCCCTTTTGCCTCCTCTGAGCCGATCGCGGTCTTATTGCAGGCGCGGTTTGGGCGCGTTTCCTCTGCGGGTCGATGCGAGTTCGCCTCGGGGTCGTTGTCGGGTGCTACGGCCCCGTCTGCGGGTGCAGTGGCCCCTTTCCACTGGGTGTACGCTCATAGTTGTTTACCCTTCGCGGATGGCTTCGTTCTGTCGCTGAATGCTGGATTGTATGTGCGTGATGCGTTTTTGCGGATCGTGGAAAAAATAGTTTTGTTGTAGGTCTGATCGGTTCGATCGAGCGGGTTTTGGGTTGATGGTCTGATTGGTTTGTTATTTTAGTTGAATTGAGGATTTAAATTTTTGCGTTGACGTTAATGTTTTAAGTGTGCTTTGGTATATGTAGTTTGGAATCGGTGTGTGAAGCTGGTGCGGAAAGAACGCCGGGCTTTTATGTTGGATACGTGTATGCAATTGCAATTCTGTCGGTGGTTTCGCCTACGATATTGTGACTGCAGGATTGTCGTGTACGTTTTATGTGACACTTGCGAGTACGTTTATGCACTGTTGTGTTTCATAAAACTAAAAATATACGAGACAAAAACGCATTTGCTCATAAATAGCCGAGTATTTTTAGTTTTCCCTTTATGTGTCCATTCATTTTTGCTTTCCTCACCGGTTACATTCTGCCACTTCACCTTGCACTGCTGACCTGAAAATTAAAACGATCAATTTACTGGCAAATCGTTGCGTAAACCAACAAGATTTAACTCCGAAGTCCATATGCGCACACCTAACATACAGACGCCTCTCACAATTATGACGATAATTTAATTGCAAAATCTCGCAGTCTCATTAAAAATTAAATAATTTACACACACGAATCGACAGTCAGGTGCATAGATAATAAATGCACTACTAAAATACAGAGGGTACGAAAGTGACAGCTGTGGCTTATCGCGCATTGCAGAGCGACCGGTTCGCGTACGCGAAACCCATTTAGACACACACGCACAATTATTTCACACAAAAACCCCTCGAAAAAAAACGAAATAAATTAAAACACACATTTCCTACCACCCACGCTCCCGTTCAACCATATTTGTAAATAACGTATGGTCACCACAACGGCGCCGTGTCGCAACGTGCGGACGTTCGACCGCGCGAGCTTTTCACGTGTCGCAACGTCACGTAAATGTCAACGTTGCTAAACGGCCGCGGTCAAAACCGAATTGAAAATCTGGTTTCGACCAGTATGAGGCATCGCGATTTTCGGTTTTCGGCGGTTTTGCAGACTTTTGATGTTCTGACTTCGAAGGAAAGCGCGCGTTGCGAAATTTGTTGGATTCGAATGTCGGATTATTTGAGTCAGAGAGGGGTGCGATGGTATTGAAATGCGTATGCAAATCGAACTGCTTTTTTATGCGGTCGTATTGTGCATTTGTCGCTACGCCTTCCTGAATCGTTTACACCGTGGCTACATATGATTTCCTACCCTTTGATATTCGGATCGGTTTGATTTACGGGAAATTTTGCGCTTGCCTACTATTCAAATGCGATGTTAATGTATTTTGTGATATTCGACCCTTGTTTTTAACAGAAATTTTTTTTTTCGGTGTACGAGACAGAACCGTTAATTTTCTTGTTCATGCGCTGGTTTTCAAAAAGGTCGCAAACGAGTACCTGTAAAGCAAAAAAAATCTTTTTGTATATTTATACAGTTTTTCTTTATTGTCGTCCTTTACAGTGCTTTGTGAGAATTTTCTTATCTATATGTTCATTTTTTTTCTGAAAATTTATACAGGTACACCGAAACTTTCGTATTCCAACTGTCGCGTCGGACAAAAATTTTTAAAATTACCTTCCGCATTTAAAATATATGAATAAATGTCATTTTTCCTCGAATGTGTATGAATATTTTCATTGGACAAAACCTTAATCGACAAAGTACTTTGCAGCTTCAGTATGATAATCGAAAATCGATGAAAAGTCTGATCCTCCACTTGAACCATTCAATTTTTTCCAAAATGTACTCATTTTATTATATAAAATTCAACACACAATTTATTCTAGAACTAAACCAGTATGTCATTACAGTAAATTAATGTATTTTACAGTAAATTAATGTATTTCGGAGATTATTTATAGTAAAAATTAATTCCAAATTGTATTACTACTAATTTATACCGAAATCCTTTAGGTGAAATGATATACGCCAAATACTATTTTTATACGATTTCGAAACAACACGGTTTATTACAATGTTTTTCCACTTTAACTCGGTATATATTAAAAAATATATATTATTATTATTATTATGCCACAATAGTAAGATCCAGAGAAAACCAGTATGCAATTATAGTTATTAAATAAAAAATTTCAATGTTTTTTGATGATTTCATATGACGAAATTTTTACACATTACACATTTTTTATAAAGTATATTTATATGGAAGGTCCATCCAAATATATCGATGAAACTTATCTCCAATTTTTATATGGTCACAATGGTCGTAATCAGGATGTTTTAAGGGCAAAACACAAATTTGTATATGTAAGCAATAAAATTATGCTGTTTTTTCAACCTTTTTATTTCATTTGAAGTATAATGTGTGTATAAATCATTTTAAGAATTGATTCAGATATATCACGATCGAATGATATACCTCAAAATTATTTTCCAAATTCAGCCTCCCCCTCCCTCCCCTTGACTACTTCTGCGATGATCATCATACATTTTTTGCACAATAGTCTCTGGAACATACCTACCGTTTAAAAAGAGGATTGCGTGTACAAGTTATCACAATTTGTCATCAAAGAACTAAACCCTTCTACAATCATCACGTCTATAATAATAATTTAAATATATTGTTATTATTTCGAAATTTATCCTCCCCCTCCCTCCCTTGACTACTTCTGCGACGATCACCATAAATTTTTTGCATATTCTCTGGAACGTATCCTCCGTTTAAAAAGAGGATTGCGTGTACAAGTTATCACAATTTGTCATCAACGAACTAAACCCTTCTACAATCATCACGTCTATAATAATAATTTAAATATATTGTTATTATTTCGAAATTTATCCTCCCCCTCCCTCCCCTTGACTACTTCTGCGATGATCACCATAAATTTTTTGCATAGTCTCTGGAACGTATCTTCCGTTTAAAAAGAGGATTGCGTGTACAAGTTATCACAATTTGTCATCAACGAACTAAACCCTTCTATACAATCAACACGTCTATAATGATAATTTAAATATATTGTTATTATTTCGAAATTTATCCTCCCCCTCCCTCCCTTGACTACTTCTGCGACGATCACCATAAATTTTTTGCATAGTCTCCGGAACGTATCTTCCGTTTAAAAAGAGGATTGCGTATACAAGTTATTACAATTTGTCATCAACGAACTAAACCCTTCTACAATCATCACGTCTATAATAATAATTTAAACATATTGTTATTATTTTCAAAATTCAGCCTCCCCCCCCCTCCCTTGACTACTTCTGCGATGATCACCATAAATTTTTTGCATAGTCTCTGGAACGTATCTTCCGCTTAAAAAGAGAATGGGACAAGTCAATATCATAGTTTGTCATCAACGAACATTTCATTTCCAAAATCTACAATCATCACGTCTATAATAATAATTTAAATATATTGTTATTATTTCGAAATTTATCCTCCCCCTCCCTCCCTTGACTACTTCTGCGACGATCACCATAAATTTTTTGCATAGTCTCCGGAACGTATCCTCCGCTTAAAAAGAGAATGGGTTGCACAAGTTAATATCACAATTTGTCATCAACAAGTTATTAAAATTTGTCATCAACGATCATTTCCAAAATCTTCTACAATCATCAAACAAAACACACATCAACCACCAACATAAATTATCATCAACGGACATTTAATTTCCAAAACCTGCAATCATCACATCCTCCACCAACCACCGACCACCGCTACACCCCCATTCACCTCCGAAAAGACACATCCGCGAAAAAGCACCTAACCCAAACACCCACTCGTACTTTCCCACAAGTCGGGTACGCACACCGAGAGTTGCGCGCGCCGCCATCGACGTCGGTGGCGGGGGCGGGGCGAGCACTTGCGCGGGGGGGCGGCAGCACTTCGCTCGTCAGTCGGCTGCGCGGGCCGGCGCTATGCTCTCGGCGCCCGAGCTTAACCTCGTCTGGCTGCCGGGCGTGGTGGTGAGGTCTCGCAGGCACGAGCATCAGCATCAGCATCAGCATCAGCACCAGCATCAGCTCAGGCAGCACCTCGGCCAGCAGCAGGCGCGCAGGCACCACCAGCGCGCTGCCGACCTCGACCTCATCGACTACCCGTATGTGGTGTACTGGCGCGCGCACGACCACCACGCGCCCATATACCCCCTCGTCATGGAGACCAGGTCCGTTTTCGATTGTAGTGATTCTGTGCTGTGTTAGAGTGTAGGATGGGGCCAGTGCTGCGGTCATATGTTGTAGCTTGTTTTGGTCGGATCGATTCTCAGTGTTCGACGGGCGGTCAGTTCGGGGATGCAGTGAGGGATTTTTTTTTGGTCTGATGTGGGTTTTTTTGGATGGACGGGGAGGTTTTGTGGAATTCGCTCTCGATTGTGCGGGGCGGTGCTGTCTTGTGCTGTGTTGGGCTCTGGTTGTATTTTATTCGGGGACAAGGTTTGTGCATTTCGGCGGAGGAAGCGGTTTTAATTTCGGCATGTATGCCCGAGTACGTTGTGCTACTACGTTTTTTTTTGTCTCTGCATCAATTAATTTTCGCAGTGTCCTCGTTTGGTTTTTTTCAGCGTATTTGCGCAAACCGTGGACCGTAATTTACATTATATACAGTGCTTCAATGAAAATATTTTTGAAACTCATTCCATGAAAGCGATATTACTATATCACGTTGTATTCCAACTGTATCTTAAAGCATTTTTCAAATCATTCCATGAAAGTGATATTACTATATCGCGTTGTGTTGCAATTGTATCTTAACAGTTTTTCTGCATTATTTCTCTTGTTTTTTATCGTATAAAAAATGCAATTCATACTCGTGTTTTTTTTCATTTTTCTCTTGTGAGTCATTCGCAAAATGTACGAAGGGAGCAGACACTCCCACTTTTTGATGATACCTAGATACGCCCCAGTACATTTACATTATGTGATGTACAATTTTCGACGTTGGGGTGCATCGGATGCAGTTAGCAACAGCGTTTGTGAATCCTAACGATTTTCTTTTGCTGTTTGTTGGATCACTGTATTTTTTTATTCGTCACGTGTTCAAATTTTATTTGGTTATGAGCAGCAATTTAAATGTTATATTTTCCCACTAAATAAATAATAAAAAAATTGTATAAAAGATATGAATTTATGAGAAACCAGTTTATTGTTATACCAGCTTAAACATTATTACCGTTCGGGAAATTGACAAGTATATATTTTCGGCAATTAAATAATGATGACGATTGCGAAACAATGATTTAAATTTTGACGATTCATTTAAAATTTCGCGTTTGATTCCGTCAATTTGCAATCAAAACCCACGTTCTGAACAGGGGATTGATTGATTTGAATGCAGCTAGTTGTATTCATATGACATCGATCAAAACACAATCGCAGCGTTAATTCATATTACATTTTGTTTCTGATGCATTATTTGCGCATTCGAAAATTTTCCATTGTCCATTTTTGCGGTCAGTTCCCCAAGTACTTAATTCACAATTCGATTTGCGTACAAATTGCTGAATTAAAAACACGATTTGGACATTTGAACGACAATTTAATAGACTTCTAATGTGTAACGCAATGATGTATAATGTCAGTGTACAAGCGAACATACATACTTCGTATTCTTCTAAGTATTCTTTGTGGTAAAATCATGGCTGATTTTCCTCTTGCGTGCGACATTCGCAAATTATTTTAACTATGTACACCTGACTTGCGTTTTGACCCTGGCCGCACTTTGTTTCTTTCTCACAATAGTCATACTTTGAGAAAATTTACTTCTAAAGTTCTGCACTGCTGGGCATGTGCATTATGCCACATATTAATGATTTTCATGAAGTTTCAATGACATGTGTGACCGACGAAGAATTCAGGAAACGTTCAGAATTATGAACACTCCTCGTGGGCCCAGTGGGCGCCAATTACATAAATAATGTGGCATTTAACTTGAAAGTTGCTGCAGTTTATCGATGTGCCTTCCCTATGGGAAGTTATGTGAGATTTATTACGGTTATTTTATGTTAATGTAAGTAACTTTGCAACAAAGTTGTGTGGACACTTAGTGAAACTATCGATAACAACTATCACCTTCGGGGTCGGCATACACACGTGTACTTCGAACTTTTGCTATTGATAATTTTTGTCAAACGTGTACTCTTGCGTTCGTGTTCCTTGTGTTTGCCACTTCTGCGACGGCGACGAAGGTATGAGAACTTTAGTTCATTAACACCGGATACGAAGGCGTTTGTAGGTCTTCAGTCTATACTTAAAATTTTATTTTTAAACAAACCGTTAATGTTTCCTTTTCACACAAGCGTTTGGACTAAAAATTTTCAGCATCAAATAAAAAAATAATCATAAATCGTCGTTCAATTGTACCGAATGAAACTAGATATTTTATAAAACGCCGATCCAGCACAAAGAAGTGCTGAAACTATTAACCTTTCCCAAAGACCCCCAAATCCTACCATTTCCCCTTTTAACTTTCACATACCTACATTCCCATGCCCTTTACGAACTCGTTCTGCAATTTCAGACCAGACAAAAATCAGCTGACATCGGCTGTGCGGATCGTGTAACTTCATAGTTTCATTGAGACATTTTTTTTTTAATTTTGATAAACGGCCTCAGTTTTAATCGTTCTCTTATCCCACGTCCATTTGCGTCACGCATTTAACCCGTTGACCCAACGACTTTTCTGGTTGGTCATTCGCCACTTATGAAACGAGTGACTCACGAAAACTCAAGCTCTACTTCGATCCATATCAACGCGCCCATTACTCTTTTCCGATTTTCGAAACTTTGAAAATCGCACGACGAAACAAAGGGACCGTAAGTCAATTTGAGTAGATCGATTTTTTCGCCTTTGCACTGGCGTTTTATGACAGTTTCGATTTCGCGATGGGCTTCTTCCTAGTTCGCCACATAGGCCTTGTTGTGTCGTGGGCTACCTTTGTCGTAAAAATACAAATAAATTTAGGGCCTTTCCCATGGTTAAGTCGTTGTGTTTGCTATTTAGGTCAGATCCTTCGAGGTTACGCTTTTCTACACCTTCTCGTTTCTTTCCCTGTGGTACATTTCGGACTTTATACTCTACATCTTATTTTCTAAATTGGTCCTTTCATTTTTTCTATATTGTATAGCATATTTTAAGAAGAAACGATGACCTGTAAACTTTTTTAATTTATTGAAGCCCGAAATGTTTCCCTATGTGTTCGATACCCATACCACGTCTATGGAACCAGGTTTAGGTGTTTAGATAGTTTATCCGGCTGTTATCTCACCGGATAGACCTGCTCAACCTATTCGAACTTCACCAACTTGGAAGGTCCGATTCAACCTTCGTTCGTCTGACTCCCACTCCCGACCCCATTCCTTCTTTCCCTCGGCCCTTGGCAAACCGGATTCCGAACCTCATCTTTTTTGTTCGTGATCTGTTCTCAACTCAGCTCGGAGGTTTACTCTTCTGTCTTTTTTCAATTTCTTTTTTTCGAAACACGAAACCCCCAGACTGTGCTCGGTACAATACAGAGACGAGGACGAGGCCCTGAGCCCTTCTTGCACTCGCGCGACCGAACAAAGGATCCAACTTCAATATTATTACCTCGAATTTTATCGTTTTTATGTCCTTGCCGAGTATACGAGATACTTAATAAAATCACATGTGCCTACTTTCTGCTTTTCATGTCGAAATTGAAGATTTTTACATGGATACTAGGAATTTTTTCGAGCTCTTTCACCCGCACATCTGAAGCTTTCGTTTCCAATATAAATATTTTCGTCAGATCGCAGACAATGTTTCGTGTGCTTGTTGTACTTGAAAATTGTTTATGAATGTTTGTCGTGTACTTTTGTATTCTTTTAATATCCTTGTGTGTTCGACGGAAAAAAAGTACACAATGGTGGGTCGCAGAGAAAGCGCCAAGACCCAAGAACAAAGACTGTAGAAAGCGAACAAAGACGCGCGATCACGCTTGAAGAATGTCTCCGAAAACAAGAGAGAAAAGTGCGTGGAGACGTAACAGGATATCTCTTCATCCATACGCGCTTTCAATGTCCATTTTTGGACGAAATCAAACCAGCGAGCTCCCACAAATGTCACACACACGACGACACAATGTCATGCTCAACACTCGATATCTGTTGTTGTTATGCAAGAAGTTAAGTAGTTCTGGGTCAAACGAAATCGAAAGTTACCGATGCGCGGCTGTTGTGTTGTTGTTCTTGTGTAATATGAACGCAACGCGTGTTGGTCGCTTTCTTGTAACGACTTTTGAGATGCCCGGCATTCATTCCTTTTATATGGACCACAGCATTGCAGAAAATTTCAACGATAAATTTATGTAAAACATTTGAGTATATCGCGTTCTCGTAGTTGTGCGCTTCTTTGTTTGTTCGAACGAATGTTGCGTTCCTTTCTCAAGAGCTTGATTTATTATTCAAATCGAAGCATTCAATTCGTCGGGCGACCCACATATGCAAAAATCCAATGAAAGGCAATAATGGACCATCGTTCCCGTCTGGAGGTCAATCTCGATCCTCTTGTATATGTTCTTTTTTTGAACGATCGACAAAAACGCTTCCTTATTAATGCCGTGTCTAGCACCTCAATTAATTATTTGCTATGTTAATAAATATTTTTTTCTAGCGACTGTTATATCGTATTTTATTATTATTATATACCGGTCTTTTGTATGAATATGTATGCGCGAAAATTCTTGCGGATTTTGGTATTTGCGGTCTTCGCAGAAGTGGTTTAGCTGGATGAAAAAGTTTTAGAGGTGTAGAAACTCCAGAGCGGAGAAACTGAAAGAAACTCGTTTATTATTCACCGAGGAGTAGACGCCGCTTCCTTTTGAAGCTTTTGGTCATTCCTTGAATATCTTCCACATTATGTTGTACGTTTCTCTTTTTTTTTCGTGTTATTTTCGTTTCGTTCATACGCTTCTTTTTCAATCAGCCTATTCTGCGTTCTTGACTTTCGAAAAGGCGGTTGTGCAACGCGTTGGCAGCATACGGCATTTCTAAACAATCGTAAACGTATGAACGAAGAGACCTTCGTTGAAAATGGTAGAAAAAATTCGAATGCACGTAAAACATCTCGTGTATAAAGTGCGCGCTTAATTAAAATTGACACGACGCTATTTCACCATCATCACCATGAATAATTGATAGTTTGACGATGGCGTCACTTACAACCATATATCGCAAGCGTGGATCAGCGCCATTGAAATCACTATATTATCGAGTCAGAAACATAGCTCGTTTTGTCAATCATAATATTCTCACAACGTATTTCGATTGAGTTATACACTTTTAAGTAATGAAATATTTATTCTCATACACTTAAATGATTAATTTTAAAATGTTTAATTAATTCTTTATGTAAAATTCTAATATTAATTGTTCAATTTTTCAATTTATCCATGTTTTGTTTGAGTTTTAATTTTTTGGCAACGATTATCAGTCATTGCTTATGATTCTCCAACAAAGGGACCCTCTCACGTACGAGGGCCCTTTCCCTTCGGTTTCCACTGAGCCGTTCCCTCATTCGAGCCAGTTGCCGACACGCAGCTGTTACCCGTGTTTCTACGCTTCTTTTTGTAGGACTTGTGTTTTGAATCTGTGCTGTCTGTCCCTGTGCCAACGCATTCTCGAACGATTTTGTACATATAATTCCGTCGTGTGGTTCGTTTTGGACCGTCTGGTCTTTGTACGGCGACGAGAGGAACGAACGAAACAAAAACTTCAGCTCACGAAATCAATACATATTCATAACGGCGCGCTCGCCAGCCACCGGTTCATTCGTTCGTCGAATCGTATTTATTTTATTCATTTTTTTTAAATCACGATTCGTCAAAAGGCTCGTGGAAAAAATAACGAAAGAGGACTCGGCAATCGATTTGAATTCAACGCGCGCTTTATAATATTTTTACAGTTCGTTTTGTTCCCAGGGAATTTTTCCACATATTCTTTCCCGGAGCCTAGCGGCGGTGTCGACCCTGATTGTGGTGTGAAATTTACATATCAAAGAAATCAATCTTTCGATTAAAAATGCACCTGCTCTTTTTGTTCGTTTGCGCTGCTAACGAAACTCGTTTTCTTCAACACAATGTCGCTTATAACGGAATCCATTTGGGGTGCTGCAAATGTATGAAAACAGCTGTCAGTGTTGAACTGGCGGCTAGAGTTCATCGTATTGTCGCACTTGAATATTGTACACCTTTCATAGTTAAGTAATAAAAAATATATAAACGTCGGTTTGTTCATCTGTTGATTATTTTTTTCAAAATCACACGAGGATAAACACGGATCAACGACTTTGCTAATCCCACACGCAATTTACACGTCGTGTAATTGACGTATCTTTTTGATTTTTATTGACGTTCGTTCAGTTCAGATTTGAAAGTGCGTTTCGTATATATACGTTCTCTTATACCGTTCGATGTCTTCTATCATCATCATAATCATCATGTTCGTCATCTTTTGCATTCAGTGAAAATGGCACAGCCACACTTTCTTCCCCACACGCACTTCAACGTTGTTTCCCCACGCGTTTCATTTTACCATAATCGAGTGAACGCTTAACTCTACCTCTGCTTCTGACAGTTCTATTTATCATACAATCGATCATTTTTTTCTTTGATTATTCACTTTCTGGGTCGCGAACGGAATACGGATCGAAAATTCTTCAAATTGTTTCAACATTTACTTCGATTATCATTCGCACTTACATGTTCGCAATTTTGTAAACTCGACAAACAAAATTTCTTGCATATCGATCTAGTTATGGCTCATTGAACACTTAAATCGACCAAATACCAATTGTGGGTTGTATTAGGGTTAAAAAATACCCGACATTCCGACATAACAGCTCCAGTAATGTTCCCAATCAATTTCTACATCGCCCATACAAGCGCGACAGCCTTTCTAATCTGAAACGGATCGATTTACTAAATCTATGTTTGCAAACGTCGACCGCATTCGTTTCCTTCAAATTCTCGCGTTTATGATAATGATTAAAACACTCAGCATAAATCAGCGTGAGTTAAGATAAGCGTCAATCGTCGCACGTGTTATTATCCCGCGGAATAGGCTTTGTTTAGCAATCGGTCCAACGACTGTCCACTGCGGTTATGTCGCGTCGACGATTTCGCCTCAGCGTACCCTTTTATGCCTCTATAAATATGTATGTATTGTATAAATAAATTCGCATGTAGGAGATTTGCGGTCTCTCTCAAGGCGAGCTCGTTCTTTTTTCCATCTCGCCGGAGACGTCCATCGGCGGGTAAAACACAGAAGAGTCGCGTTTCTGCATTATTTATGCATCGTAATTGCGGCACGCATTAAGCTGCAATTCTCCTCAATGTTATAACAACGGTCGACTCTTGCGATCATCGCTTTCGATTCAATCAAAATTGCTGCAAATGTGAAAGTGCGTGAATCGAAGTCGTTCGAAATGTCATTCAATATGCCCTTTGTAGTACGAAAGTCGTTTTTTATATTGGTGTGTGATGTATATTGCATACGTCGTAACACACATTCGATCTGTGAACAGAAACAATGAATTTTATTGACCTCCCAGTCAGGTTCACGAACTCGTTTACCAGATGCACCCATCCAGTATTCAACTAATCGTAAGTCATATGCGAGATTGTTGTTTGTTGCCTTGACTTTGACACGACTTACGGATGCGTTCGATTGTCAATGATAATTTATGTTGACATAGCTTTTATTTTCATTAAATTTTCCTTTTTATTCGGGGCTCGTACGTATTTTCCTTAGTTAGTTATTTAGGAGCGATTGCGCCATACACATACAAATTCATTTTATTCGAGCGGAGAGCGATCGGTAATTCTTTACGATTATTTCATAAAACGTTTACATTTATCAAATGTATTCTCGACAGAATTTCATAATGTAATTATTCCATTTGAAACTGGCGTCCCACGCACAACTATAAAAGGACTTCGCAACATAATAATGCCTACCCAGAATTCGGAAACTCGCCTCGAACGAACGGTCCCGGCCTTATTTAAACAAAAAGCATTTAACGGAATCGATGAATTTAATTAGAGCGAATAAAGCCGGCCATTAATTGTTCGAATATATTTTTACGTATACGCTTGCGAATTCATGTGAACCTTTTGAATGTGGCCACGGTCGTTCGCCGATTTCCCAACGATTCCGATATCGATCTCTGGTTCTGCGGTTTTGCGCTGATTTATTTGCAAGCCTTTTTCAAAAACGCTGCACGAACGCATCAATAAATACACAGTACGTGTATATTGACAATGTGCAGTCGTTGGCCAACGGATGGCGTCCTCTGCCCACGAAAGTTAGGTCGTCGTTCATTTTTATGAATCGCGTGATGCAAGAGGCTCTCGTTTATCTCGTTTGCAAAATCGCACTTGCCCAAAAACTCGGTTGAGCCTCGTGACATTTCGAACGGTTGTTGTGTTTCGTTATTTTTTTTTTTCCGCCAATTTTTCGACGTGCACGTTGGTATTTTTGTCAAATGTCAGTTGCTGACGGATAACTTGATAATTTTTCACATTTTTAATGAAGCTTTTAAGATATTTTTATACGCAATATTGTTTTTTAACGGTGAACCAACGCTCGGGAGGCGAAGTTTCGGACCATCTGTTGTCTCTGAATCAAAATCGACCTCTTTCACCGGCAGAACCTTATTTACGACGGGCTCGCTGTGTGTTTTCTCTTTTTTTTATGAATTGCATGTCTTCGACAGCGAAAATAATTTTTATGTATTGTATAATACAATCGGTGCGATCTCGAAATTCGCGGTCGTGTAATTTTTTTGGATTCGATTCGAGCTGCCCAGTTATGTCTCTCGGGTAACCTTACACCTCGACTTTCCGATTGTGAATTCAGCCTTGTTCAGATTTTTTCGTGCGTTTTTAGGAAAACGATTTCGCGAATACGTACTCCGCACTGTTGAAAATATAAAGCGTGTATTTGCTGATCGCTGTTGTGCAACGTTTGCGCCCTTCACCGTTCATTTAACTTTTGCCTACTGCCAAACGAAGGGAAGTAGGGGAAACGTTACTAATTAACTACTTGATTATGAATAGATAATATTTTACTGTGGTTTTTGCATGAGAGCTATAACTGTTTCGAACTGTACCGCTAACAATCGGCTCCGCCGCTACCTCGTTATGTAGTAAATCGGCTATGTTTTATTATTATGCGATACATTGTAAAATTATAGAATTTAATACATTTTACTATCGTAAATTTTGATCGGAAAAATTCGCATATATTTTATTACGAAATTTTATCAATACTTTTCATCGCGTACGTAAATGCCGCGCTGGTTTTCGTCTATGCCAAAACACACCAATGTGACGCAAATCGAATACATTTTCTTCTATGCATATAAAAATAATACGCAATGTCGTAATTTGGTTACATTTTCTCGCCAAAATTATATATTCAGCGGCCGGTGATAGTGAAACGTGTCAACATTGACCTTATGAAAATATGGCGTAAAATTAAGTCGTGCTACTACGTTGCTACAGCTTTCGTTATAGGTTATTATTATTATTAATAATAATAGCAGATGATTATAAAAACAAAATTAATATAATCACATACAAAATATCATAATATAAATTATGTTAACTGAACGAATAGAGATGAACTAGTCCAAATTTATACCCCACGTCTATCTGCGAAATTCATTTCTTTTCCGCTCACCATTATCAAAGATAAACGTGAAAGTATATCAACAAAGTTAAACTACTAACATTTCGTTGAATTTATACAAAAATTTCGCCTCCCGCGATAAATACACCGTACGCCCGGAGGCCGAGAGAAACGCGATTTATGGCGGCGCTAATGATATATAAATCGCCAACATTGGGTGCAATTAAAACGCGCAAACAATCAATCTCTCACAATCGGTCAATTAGCACTTGCTACCAGCGTACGCCCGGTCACGGCTCCATACTGTTTCGCTTTAAATTGCAAATATCTTGGACGCCGATTTCGCTGATCGAACGCCACCGCAGAATAGATACTGTTCTTGGTTTTTTTTGCGGTGCAGATTCAATCGGAAATGTGTTACTTTGTATCTTTGGCTTTGCTTACGCCGTTTCTAGTAATGAAACAATTTGGGTTGGTTGTTTTTTGTGGTGCAATTGAATTTATGGTTCGTTTATAGTAAATGTGTGTATAATCGCGATTTTCGTTTTTAATCGATATAATTTTTGTTGTGTTTGTGTATTTTTGAAAATTAATTATATTGTTAAATTCTATCCCTTGTCAAATGATCTTAGGACAATGACACAGTCAGGTCACTCATCTTAAATGAGTGACTCATCTCAGGGTTAACATTTCGTAATTAAAAAGAATACATGTTACTTGTTAAAAAATATCAATCTGTCCTCTTATCAGTTTTTATCTGGTATCTTTTACTCATCGAACTGTCGATTGCTCAACATATCGTTTAACTTCAGCAATTTTAAAATAAAAAAAAACATTTTGAAATTTAATTTACCCAAAACGATATAATAACAAGTCCCACCCACAGTGTATTGAACCTGATTTATATACATACATAAAAAAAATACATTGAACATTACACTGTCGCATTTTTAATCACACCATTAAATTAAATTATCCAGTATCGCAAGTCCGAAAGTGTGCGGAAACCATTCTCCGAACCGGACCGAACTGGTTCGCAACATCGAACTCAACCACCAACACCGACATTCGTACGGCCATCACCGTTTCATATCATCTTCTCGAGTTCTCGAATGTCTCGAATGTCTCGGCCGAGACATTCGCCCGTGCGAACGTTCACCGGCACTTGTCGGAAACGCGTCTCCGACGAAGCGCGACGCGGTCAATTGACCGGACCAATTCTCGACGTCTGCGAAGACCGTCTACCAATTGGCTTTAATTGTGGTACTTTCAATTCGTCGGCTCTCGGAATCGACGTAATGCAGCCGAAGATGGCTGACGGATGTCGAGGAACTCTTGCGCAATTTGGCCGCTAAAACCGTCCGGTTGGGATGGGAATCGAATTTCGCTTAAAAGTCGGATTAGTCTGTTGTCAGTCGAGTGGTTGGCGTTTCTTTCGAATATGTGATCGCCGTTTTTTTATCTTCGTAATAATGAAGTGGCGAAAGATAGCGATATAGGGTAATCGAATGGATGGGTTATCTGGTTTTAACCTACGCGTATACTTGGTGTTAATGCTGATTACTAGTGTCTTAACTTTTTATATCTAAAAGAATTATGAGTATAAAAAAAAATGAAATTAAAGTTAAAACCGAGTTCAAATGTCATTTTTAATTACATAATAACAAAAATTAATGACAAAATTAGTTTCTAACGATATTTATATTATATTATGCTCTAATTATAATACTGTACAGAAAAAATCTCGATGTTATCATTTCACGTATTTTCCAACAAGATTTCAAAATACGTTTCGACGCTATGATGACATCTTTTATTTATCTTTTTTTCAAACACAAACAAACATTTATCTTCCAAAACAATATTACTTTCATTCAAACACTTCGCTATCCATCGCATCGATCCAGCTCACATAACACATCACGTTACAGATAATCAACATTTATCTGAATTTTGATTAACACCAATATCTCACCCGTTTCCCTAAAAATAGATAAACCCGAGATGGATAAGATAAGTTAACCCGTTTGCGCCGGATCCGTGACGTCGACGTCGCGTCACGCGGCATTGGCGCCGTCGTGTTGCTAATCGACGTTGCGAAACTCGATTACGAAGCGCCTCCTCAAGTTTTGACCTCTTTGTCACCGTCGTCCAACATCCACGACTTCATTACGAAGCCCCGGGGCAAATTGAACCGAGAACTTCCTCCCGAGCGCATAAATCTAGACTCGGCGAGATATATCCGCTATTTTGGTCGCCGACGCTCCTGATACGTTTCCTCGGTTCGACTTTATTCAATTTAACCCGAGGGAGCGGCTAGTCCGTTTTAATACGGTTTCTCCTTGTTCTCCTGCTTTTGGCTTCGTGGCGTGATTAAATGTTGCTTTTAGTTCGGGGATTATGGTGGTGTTTTTTGGGAAAAGTTGGAGTTTGGATTTTTTGATGTTAAGTTGGTGAATATGATTAGGGATATTGGATAAAAAAATCACAAATTGATTTAGTTTGATAAAACAGGAGAGTGATATATTTTTTTTGAATTCGTGTAATTTTGAAATGAATCAAATATTTACTTTTTTTATATCGATAAATAAATTAATGTTATAATGTTACTAAGAACAAAATAATTGAATTCAAATACATATAACATAGTAAGGTAACGCTATCAGTGGTTGACTACGTACCTGTGGTTGACCACTAGTCAGAAAAACGTAAGAATTAAGGTTTGTTTTTAAAGACGATAATTGTTCGGAAAAGTTTCGATTAATTAGCTGTTTATTACATCTTATCTATCGCACCCTTTCCGAAAGATTGTTGTCATTAAAAACCTTAATTTTTACGTTTTTCTGAGCAGTGGTCTACCACAGGTAGGTCAACCGCTGGTGTCGTTACTTTATTTTAATCGTAGTTTTAATAGTATTTTTGATCAGTGTTTTATTTCTTTAGATAGATAAATATAAAAATCCTCAAATATATTTGATCGGTATTATCAAATAAAAGCCTGAAAAGGAGGACCATTTCAGTATCGATGAAAAATTTTTTTTAATCGAAAAAATTAAACATGTTCTCCTTTCGAATATCATATAGTTAAACCTACATATGATCGAACTTTTGATCTTTTAATACCGAACCAAAAGAAAATTACTTAAATTTAATTTTTCAAACAGACATTGATAAGTTCATAAGCGAATTCAATCGACATGATTAACATTATTCATATTCACTTCGCATTTTAACATCTCTGACCTTTACTTCAAACGAACACCCCACATACAATATACAAATTGATTATTTCAACTCCGAAGACCGAACCGTGAATCACCACCGCAAATACGCGCGTTGATCATTCCGCGCACGGAGCATCTGCACAATTTCAGCACCGAGCCTCCAACGAAACACTTGCACAACGCCTTTCATTACTGACCCTCGCTCTCATCTGCAAACAACAACCGCCATTCATACGAAAACGAGCCTCTTCGCGCTTATCTCCGCTAATCGCACGGTGGCCATTGCGACTGTTGGCAAGAAGCGGTTGCCTTGTTTCGCGAGCGGCATCATCACAGCGGCGGACGTCGAACGGTGCCAATGTTAAGGCCGTGGCTGTTATGCAACTAGTCCGTTTGAATTGTGCATGTCGGTTGGGTCGTATTTCGTACCGGGTTTGTGTGTGTGTTGTCCGATTGTTGCGGTGTGTGTAATTAGCGTGCGATGGGATTGTTAATGTTGGAGTCTTCCGCGTTCGCGCTCGTTAGGTTCGTAGGGATTGAGTTGTGGGTTTTGGTCGGTTTTTGGATTTGTGTTGAATAAATGGCGTTTGTAGGTTGAAATTGTTATGATGGTCCGGTTCAAAGGATGTTTGTTTTGTTGTTTTTTCCATTTATGTTCTTTGGATTGTTTTTTTTTAATTTGGTTTTTTCTCTTGTTTCAGGTATGTTGCTACTGTTTTCCAAAGTGATTGTGTGAGTGTGTTGGTGATATGGTAAGCCTCGTTGAGTATCAGCCTATAATGAATTTCGTTTCAAATATTAATTGAATTAGATTTTTCTTAGATAATTGATAACATTTTTTTTTAATTATGATAAATAAATCGTGATGTTATTTTAACGATAAAGTGATGATATTTTGCGTGCTATTGTAATAATATAAATAATTATACAATTACAGTATTTTTTATATATTCCGAGTGTAATTAATAGTTACGTCTTATAATTACGTTAACCTTCGTAATCAACAATTACTATTATAGAATCTGTTTCTATGCGGTGACTACCTTTGATTTCTAAGCACCAAATAAAAGAGAACGTTAATACATCAAGTAACATTTTTTACCTTCCTTTTAATTATTTCAAATAACGTAATATTGTCTTTCGTAATTAATGATCATTTTATGTTAATACAAGGACATAGTAAAATTTTTAATTCTGTTGAAATTGTGATAAAAGCATATTATTTATGCGATCATTATGCGAGAAATAATTACGTACGCCCATTTTCTTAGAGTACGTGCCAATACAAAAAAAACCTTACACATTCAGAATATTTAATCGATGTCGAGACTCAATAAAATAATTAAGTTTCTCGATTTCGAGAGAATGCCGATTCTTTCGGCTCCCGAGAGCGGTTAAACTTGAACGCGCATGATACCAATCTATGTAAATGGATCAGTGAGTCAATAGTTGATTCAGTAATGTGCCAATTCCCTTATCAGAACCGAGCGAATCACCTACCACTTAACACGGCAAATATACGCGCCACATCGAAGCGTTTCAATTCCCTAAAAGGAGTTAACGCATTCGAAAGTCACATGCCTTATACACGATCAGATTTGACCCGTACACACTTCAAACAAGTGTCATTCGATGATCCAACGTTCGTGTCTAAAAAACGAAAACTCCCCTACTCGTGCTCCGAATGGCACATGCACACCCATAATGACCCACCGACAATGGATCTCATATAAAAAACGGATCGTGTGCTTCACACTTTCGGGAGGGTGTCAGGACAATCACCCCTCGCGATCAGCTGTTCGACCCCGCTTTATGCAATCTATCGATTGAGATTCTCCTCAACATTGGTCTCACCTTGGTTTTGTCTTTCGTCGTCGAAAGGCGGTCCTGGCCTTCGTTTTACCTGTGGCTGTGCGTAAGATCGTGACCGATCCACGCACATTCGAGAATGAAGCTTTGTTAATTAGTTGTGATCCGCGAGCGTGATATGTCCCGCAGCGGATCGAGTTCCACTATGGGGGTTGGAAAAAAGCGGTCGTTTTTATCGATTGTGCGTTTTCCCCGCACGAGCTTGAATTAAGCTCGATCGTCCCCCATTCGGCAAAACAGTATTATGAGGTCCGTAATTGTTATTATTTGTCTTGTGTGTGGATTGAAAAAAATCGCGAAGGGATAGCTAGGGTCGCCATTACGCTAATGTTACTTTCGCGTGCCCTATAGAAAACGCTAGCTAGTGAACATTTATTTCTAAGTAAATACTTCCCACCTAATTTCTTTCTCTCGAGGTCATTACGCTCTCTTTCTCTGATGAATGGAGCTCATCTCGCTTTCTTTGAACTCCTACAGCGCGTGTGTATTCTGTTTTGTAATGGGAATATAATGACATAATACAAACCTCTCTCTTTCTCCGCATCTCGCTCGTTCCTACCGTCGAAATTAACGCAGTCCTCTTTCATTTTTCCGTCGAATGCACTCTGAATGTTTCCGAAATTCTGGCCTCGGATCGCTTTTACGGACACTTTCGAAAATGTTCATTAGCAGACGGGCAAACATGGACCCTCGACTCCGCGTGTTTGCTTTATCCAGAGAGCTTGTGCGTCAAGTCAAATATAATTCGAAGAGCATGTGCAGCTGCATTCATATGCGATCGGTCTCGGTGTATATTTTACGCGCATACTAAAGTTCTAAATCCGGCCCCGTTAAATTTAACAAGATCAAAACTCGCGCTGCTGCCGCTGCTAATGCTTCCACTGCCGCGAAGAAGTTTCTGTTTTGATATAATTAAGTATGTACATTTTCGCATATTTCCTCGGTTTGAAATTAAGTTTTGAAGCTTGATGTTCTTATCGTGTTTGCCTTTTTTATTATTCATTGCGGCGTGTTAAAAATAATTTTCCTGTATGTGCGGTCTCGTCATCGTTTTGTTGGTAGACAATGTAATGTAATAACGTAATTTATTCTAAGTAAATTGACGACGAAACATGTATACGCTGTGTGATATACCATAAGACGTTTATTTACCGTCAACACGTACGCGAAAGATACATTTTGCAATCTTGGCACATAATATTGCGACCTTTCGAATGCATACCTCTAAAATATATAATAATGTAGCTTACCTTTTGTTCCATTATCTGTTGACTAATGAAATGACAATAAACTCCGCGTATTTTTTTATGTATGTACTCGAGTACTTTACAAATGATACGTTATTTGACAAGCGACAAGTCGCTGAGAAATTGATATTATGAAACACTATATTTTTGTCATATCACAATGAGTATTTGGCAATAATTTTGAAAGATTAATTTAAATACAATGTTAAACTCATTCGGGGCATTCATTATTCGCTGTCGATGATAGTGAATGTAGTTTCGGGTATTCGTAATAGTTTCATTGTCATAAAATCAATAACGTTTATTTTTTCATAAAGTGGTTAGTAAAATTATTGCAAATCAAATTGACACATTCCAAAGTTAATTCAAAAGTTTTCGTATAAAACGTAGGCGACTCGCCAATTCCTACGTACACTTTTTTTTATACAACTACTGGCCACCGTCGTCACGGCCAATTTGACGTAATTAAGATCGTTGCCCGGCAGGTGATTTGAACTCATATTTTTTTGAACTTAAGTTCGATTCGATCAAAGAATTTTACGCAATTCAAACCAACGTTGTATGTACGTACAAAATAAGTTTTTCGGTCGCGTGCGGCGAACGGCACGCGTTTTACTGGCGCTAGTTCAGTTTTATGTGTTCAATATTACTATAGAATATTATAGCACACCTTTCGAATAGTTTCAAAACCGGACATTATATTATATTAAAATTTTTGTCGGTCGCTGACATTTCAGCGCCGCTCTATGAATCAACTTTGCCTCAACACATACTCGTGTATCCACCGGGTGTTGGGTTGCACGTCTTGCAAAACCTACGGTTTTTTCGGTTCTTGTGATTAATCCGCGATAAACGTACCAGGAGTCGGCTGGTTTGTATTTTTGAAATTTTCCATTTTTTTCCAGACGTGTTCAGTTTCGCAACGACGTGCACGTGTGCAGTTGCGTTTACTGGTTGTTTGCGCTCAGTCAATTATTTTCAAGTGCATTTCGAATGCTGCGTCTTCAGGGTCGGCGGTGCAATCGTCGTTTCTTGTGAATGTTAAATTGAGTTCTTTGTCATTTTTGCCGCGCTCGTTCTTCTTTGGAAGGAAATGTTTCATTAGTCGTTGCCAGAAATTTCGCTATTATACCTAGATTTTTGTGCAGGTATAAACCACCCTCGAGTGTTGTAAAATCATAAAATTTTACCGTTTCGTAAAGCTTCGTTTCCTCAATATTGTACAAATTTATAATTTTTTACGATACATTCCTGATTTTTTTCTAGATGTCATAAATATGTCGCCTTTGTTTGTTCTGCATTAACTGCATTGGTCTCCTATATTTAGAGCGAACGACGCGTGCTACGAATGTCCGTCCATATGGTTGTTGAAATGTAAACTACGCATTCTCTTTTCATATTCATAGACGTTCCGTAATTTCATTTATAATTTTATTAAATTCGAAATGCCGCTAGCCCCCAAAACTCAGACACATCTTTTTCACATGTTTCTCAGGAGCGCACCCGGTGCATCCTTCGCGCTTTTTTTTTTAGAACTGTCAAAATCCGGTTCTTACTCGAACCCGGCACACGAAAATATATCGGCAACACCGACCCAAATGTCGACGGCGAACTTTTGTCGAGTTTTTCGACATCGTCGGCAGCAACGGAACAACACGAGCAACAACAACACAACCACCGTTCGTGAGGTTGACAGCGAGCGAGCTCACAAGGCAAGGCCTACGTAGGGTGAATGCACTGGCGCAGGATTTTTCTACCTGGCTTCGCCAAAGGGCCTCCCTTCCCCAATACGAGCGTGAGTTCGAACTTGAGATTCTCAAAATGTTGAGCATCGAGTTTCTTGTGGTTATGCTTCGAGTGTTTCATGTGAATTTTCAGATTTTTCATACAAAATCATAATTTTTTTCACGATAATCGCTTTATCAAATGTATGCAAAGTATATAAAATTTATTTGCGCTTCACTATATCCGCTTCAGATAAAGAAACAATGACATATACGCATCGTTATACAAGACCGCAACATTTTTTTATGAACGATATTGCACATGCTCAAACATTATGCACGTACGTGACTTAAATCGTGCAAATATGGTGCAAAAAACCCTTATCTTACTCGATCCTTCAGTTGAACGCTCCGGCCCATACATACCGCCATATGTGGCGAATATTCTGAAGGATTGTGTGCTCGGTCGTCGTCGCGGTAATTTATTCCGGCAAAAAAGCAGTTTTGACCGGCCTTCACCAGCCGACCAAGCAGTCGGACGACCATTTCAGCCGGAACATGTTGGAGAGTCTCTGGTGTAAAACCTCCGGTGCCACAGGTAACACACTGTAGGCTCTCCTTTGCACAACGTAAATGTACGAATGCGCGCGCACGCATTCAACGAAGGTACCCCTGCTTCGGTGCCCTTTTGCCTTTCTTGAAGTTTTCGGTTCGGAAATATTTCTTTTTTCGATTTATATGCATGATTTTGCGGTTCATTTTGATGGTTGTGCTGTTGGGAATTGAGTTATTATATTTTTGTTGGGTTTACTGATAGAATTTCAGTAGAAATGTGTAATTCTATTTTTCATATTTCGTTGTATTCATTTAATACAAAATAGTTTTCTGTTTGTATTTCTGTCTTTATATATTCGATAATGTCGTAAGATCTCCCTAATAAATTTTATTTTATTTTTATTATTTGCTATGAATAGAAATTGAATACAATATAAGGTATCTTTTTGTACCGTTATGTATTTTTTTCTTTTATAACCACCCCCTACTGGGATCAGAAATATCTTTCATTTTTTTTTCATTGCTCATTTTTTTATTGTTATATGTATAGTCAATAGTGAGCATCAATTCTGTACAAAAGTTAACAAATATTTTTTTAGAACATACTTGTTCTGTACATATATCATATCGCGGTATGACAGTTCACAGTTTATATTATTTCAACAAATTAAAAAATTTTGAACTCGTATCAGTACCAAACGATCACGTTTTGTTTCAGTACGATGATCATACACAAAAATATTCACATACGAAAGCAATGGAACGGATTCATTACCGTTCGTTCATACAAAAATATTTCGAGGGGAACGATAATCCGACGAGTGCAGTGAGAATCATGCACGCGTTTTCAAAATATAAAACGCATTGTTCGAAATCATCGAATTCATCATTGCGATAAAACAGTGCGAATCCCGACAAGCGTTTCCCTTGAAACACGAACGACGTCTGAACATTCTGTCCAATCTATTACAGCGATGCAGCCACATTAGTGGTTGTTGATTTTTTTTCATAATTTTTATGTCACTGCAAGCACTAGCAATGACATTTTTCTCACGCTGGGAGACTTGTGTGTTGGCTCGTATAAATAGAAGCGTATCTGCTCCACTCTCAGAGGAGATATACTCTGTAGGGGGGAAGCTACAGAAGATCCATTCGGTGTCTCTTGATGGAACATCTGCAAAAGTGGCTTCTGCCAGACGCCCATACATCGACTGATTTTTTTTTTTTTGTATAAATCACTACGAATATTTTGAAATTTATTATGTTGAATTTATATTTTTTTCAACGCTCATTACGAACGGTCTGTTCTTTTTGTTCTAGGAAAGTTGATAATGTTTTAACGTGATAGCGATATCTACGCTATTTGTACACGATATCAAATATATGAAACATACTGTTTTTTCTTTACGTATATAAAACAATATCTGCGGTCATTCGAGTCATGTTTGGCAATACTGCAAAATTGATTTGTTTTGTTTGAAATTTGTACATATGTATATTCAAGAGCGTGTACGTTGTTTTTGTTGATTCTCATGAAAGATTATTCATTTGCATAACGACAACATCGAATTTGTCTAATCTTATACTTTATTTTGAAACGTGATAAAGTGCTCTTTCACTTCCACGTGCAAGTGATAAACAAACAGATAATTTAAACTCATCGATAATACATAATACATGTACCGAACTAGAACCTTCGATCTTCAACGATTTTAATTAAAAAAAAAACATCAATATCAAATCTTATCTGATTAATCTATTTCTTTATCTTTTATCACACCCGAAACTAATCCAAACCAGACATTACAAACGAATTCTACGAACTCAAATTTCTCGAAACCTACAAAATATCCCCGAACCCAAAAACCACGCACAAAAGCGTCGTGAACCAACCAACCCGACTCCCCTTTTTTTCCCGCTCGGTTCTCGGCAACGTTCGCCAGTCGCACCCGACAACAGTGCGGCCCAACGTTCGCCGGACGTCCCTCCCGCCTCTCTCGAGCGCTCGGCATTATCCACAGCTAGTCTAGCGCGGCCCGCGAGCCTGGCCCGTTGTGTGCTCGTCGGCCAACTCTCAGCACGACCCTCTCGCTCCAAGCTCGGCCTTCTCGCTCTCTCGCGGTACCTGCCAGGCCGTGGTTTCTAGCGAAAAGCGCTCATGGAATACGCGCTTCCGTTCGACGATTGCTCACGGTGTGTTTCTTTTGTGTGTGACGTACGAGATCCCCCACGTGTGGGTTTTTGGAAGGTTTCGCGGACGACACGTGGCTTTTTCGGTGGCTTTCAGCGGCCGCCGGATGCGGATGTCTTTGTGTTTATCGGGCTGTTCGATAAGTCGTAACTTTTTCGATGACCCATTTTGTGTGTTTATGTAACCAATTCGTTAAAATGTTTACGGGTAAATATTATCGCAAGCACTTCTGCATAATTCAGGAAACGTAACCGCGCGTTCTCACGATATTTCTTAGAATGCTGTCGCTACCCACTCATTCATGAGTCACGTTGAGTATAGGAAAAATGTACAATAAAACGCCGACAACACTTATAAAACGGTCAGTGCACGATTGATAAACGTTTACTTATCGGCGACCGGTGCCTTCTCGGTGTAATGGATATGTGCGCTTTGTAGGAATACACTTAAATCGTCTCATTTTTTATGTTTTCAATTGGATACATCCAATTAACGCGTCGCGTCATGCGATCGCATGGCAACTCGAGTGTTTATTTGCTTAATTAGTACTATCGTGTTGTTCAGTCTTTCTCTATTTTAGAGGTCGCTGTGTTTATTTTTTTGTTTAGAGACTTATTTTGTCGAATATTGTGCGAACGCATCGAAACTTCAATAAAATAATCTGAAAATTGCGCCAAATTCGTGATTTATTGTTTTTTTTTTAATCAGTAGTTTCTATTTGTTACATTTACAATTTCATAGGACAAATACAATAAACATCCATTATTGTTTAATATAAGTCACGCATTCAATTATTGATTGCTATAGGTCGAAGCCACGTGTTCGTAGAATTTTTAATAAGTCACCGGACTTTTCGAATGCGCGGTTTTTTTCGCAGAAAACTACTATATAGTATAGTAATCGGAACGAAAGGGTGGGGGATCGAAACACCGATAAAGTTTGAGCACCGCTGAATAAATATTACTCATACTCAATTCATTCATTCGTCCACAGTTCGTCCAGTGCACGCGTATCACATACACACCAGTCGAATACAGTGAATGAAGAGTGACAAAACACAAAAAGTGCGTGTGAATATAATCAATATAGGGAAACACATGACGTTTTTGTGAAGTTTTTTTTTGGATCGTATTGGAATTGACAAGAGAAACATTTCGGATGCCTCATTACAAGTGCCAGGAACAGGCAGATGTCGACTTGTGGACGCACGTCTTTCAGATGGCGATCAACAAGCGAAGGTACATTTGTGAATTGTTGAATTTACTCATCGCCAATGGTCGATTTGCGATTCGTCATCGACCGAAATGTCATTTCGTTGCGGCTAAGTATTGTCACGTCAGTGTCCGTTCGTCGCATGTGAATGCCAGTGTCAGTGCTCGTGTCGGTTTTTTTACGTCCATATTATTACGATATTGACATTTATGTTTTTAATTTAATTAAACGGGTCGTATGTCCGGGGGATTCCCGTTATGTGTGTATGTGTCAAGATTCGGTGAACGTTTGATTCATCGATGTGCGTCAGTAATAAAAACAGAATTCGCCTTTCTATTTTTCGTACGTATATAAATTTTGTTAGTGAGCCTTTTCATTCATGGAGGCTGTGCGATTCTGCGTTACGTAAATGTTCGGACGTTTTTATTTATACAAAATGTTTTCGTGAAAGTGACTTTTTCATTAACGATTTCTTAATGTCACCGCAGATTGATTTTTGATGTCAAAATCGGTAGTAGTGAAAGGATCTGTCAGATGACAATTGCTCAAAATGTAAAATTGTTATATTTATCTTGATCGGAAACAATTGTATATTTTAGAAATGGAACCGAAAAAAAAACGATTATGTATATTTATAGTTGCTTATTTTGACATTGGCTAATTTTTATATCTGAACTTTGTTTCGTGTCGAAATTGAACCCGTGCATTGATCATATGCAATCGTCTCTTATTGTTGAATTGAGGATATGTGTGGGTTGTCGTATAATATCCACACAATTATTTTTTTTATATATTTTAAGCTTCAAATGTTGTCATGCAATTCATCGTTACACGCTCAACGAATCCGATTTCTTAACATCTGACTTTATACACACACACACACACATACCATTAACAGTTTCTAAACGCAATTCGCAAACTATACACCCATTTCAACTTTCCAAATGTGACCGCAAATCGAATCGACAATACTAACCGATATCGATTGTGACAAAATTTCCGGTCGATTCCCACCAAAATTCTCTATAATTCCCTTCTCGCCCTTTACCACCAACCTTTTATCCTCTTCACGAGTAATATCTGTATAGTGAAATCGTTTCTCACGCGTTCACGCATTTCGAAACGTTTCACGGTCAGGAGCGAGAGCCGTCCGCTCTCGAAAGACGCCTCTGACGAAACTGGTAAAGACCTCGATATCATAACTCGTAAATAAAACACTTTTATGCCGGTCACCCATTGGACGGATCTCAAATGGTAAAAGCTTCGACATTACCGGCCAATTGGACACGCTCCGAAAGCGCGAAAGTTCAACAGACCCTCGATTATTTATATTTTTTTTTCGTGGATTTTGCAATCGTATAATATAAATTTATTAATTGATACTCAATCGGAACGAATAGTTGATATTATTGTAGAATCATAAACGTGCCATTATCCATTTTGAAACTTTCATTAAATTCAATATTACAAAAGTAACGAATAGCATTGTCGTCGACACGATCAAACCCACCGAATATGCGATTACACAATATGTATATTATTGATTTCACTTTATCCAATTTTCAACAGCGTGTGCAATAATTGATCGATCGTGTGCAAATTATGTATATATGAAATGTAAAGAAAATCCGCTTTTAACTTGTTACCCTTTTCGGAAAGCTGAAACCGAACCGTGCCGTCAACTTTTCCCATTACTCAATTGTAGAAAATGCATTTTATTAATCTTGTCGTTGGTGCAATATTTATTCGATTCTTCTCGCGATTTAATTAATACTTCGACCTTTGGGCGTTCACAATGCGAGAGTTTCGCGCACTTTGATATACGGCTTTCGTTGCTTGATTTAATTAATCGGTCCGAAAGAGGTTTCGCGTTTAATGTATTGTCGAGTTGTTTGTTTTATGATGGCCGTTGATTGTGACAGGTAATAATGGGAATTCGAAGGCCTCCGGTTGATGTGAATATTCGTTGATCAATGCGTGTATCATTGTGTAAAACTACCGGAAAGTTTTTTTTTATTTGTATGCTTTTTGAATACGTTCTATATCTATACTGTTCTCTGTTTATCATTTTTATATATAAATTTTATAAATGAATGGTAAATACGGGAATTTTAATTTTTTTATATTTACGACGAATCGATTGAACGTAATACACACTTTTACGAGTATTGTATGATATCAGCAAAATTCACGACTTCATTATCATTCGCACCGGTTATCAGTTACCTAATTCCGAAACGAGTTTTTTTAACGAATCGATAACGACCAGATGCAATCTACGAACACATTCGAAAAGTCGAGCGGCACGACAGCCTACTTTCGATCGAATTTCCATGAAAAATTTTCAACACACTTACTGACGTCACCCTTAAAATTCCCGTCTAGGGGAATTTCGTTTCGGGGTCGTTTACCCGCCCTTTTCCGCCGCAGAAATTCGTTTCGTCGGCCGCCAATAATGTGTCGTCGTTATTTTCGTGACCGCGATTGCGTGACCTCACCTGTCGAGATAAGGCTTTCTTTGTTTTTAAATTGACGCCCTTTTTTCGCCGCCAGGTCGGGACGGGCTCTTTTTCTTTTTGTACACTCGTAAAAACCTCTTTATTGCCGCCCTCCGGCCTCTGGGTGTGGTTTTCCGAGAAGCGTTGTGAAAAGTTCGTGTGATGTGTGGCGGCGTTTGTTAATTTGAAACTCGTAATTTCGACCGTAAAATGAGATGATGTCGATTTTCGTTTAAATGGGTTAAAATTTCATGCGAAATTGGTTTTAAAATCGCTTTGAATTTTTATCATTCTTATCATTTTTCCTATCTGCTAGAAGTCTTTCCAATTTTTTTTTTCTACCTTATTGTTAATCAATTCTCATTCAATTCACTGCATACATTTTTTTTTATTTCACCCAACCACTGCGTTCTATCTACCGAGTTCGTTTTTAGTTACCATTCCAGTACTTCACGTATCTTTAATCCATTTTTGATTTGTTATAAATGACAAAATTCACAATTTAATTAGTTTTATAAAAATTTCTATGATTTGTACAAACGAATACAAAAAATAATTTTTTGATCAAAGTATCCTATGTCCGAATCCAATTTTTTTTTCACATGATTATTTCTAAAGAAATATATTATACATCAATTGACAGATTCGTGCGATTTCCCACAAATCTTCTCAGTCGGAGGTTGAGAATTTTTAATCTATACCCTTATATAGCAATATATCACTAAATGGAATGTATTTAGAATCGTGCGAATTATAGATGTGGACTCGCTTTTGTTTATAAACAGACGATTTGTATGCGAGAACGTAACCGTAATTCTGTCTAGCATATAAGTTATGCCCCGGAAAAATGTTGACATTGACTTAGGTAATATCATCGTGTGCTATAAAGCGCACTTTTATCATATCTCGACCGTTGAAAAATGTTGCCGATTTCAAGGATTTCGCGAAACGGCCGGCATCTGGACGTATTGTAATTCGGTTGTTACGTAAAGGTGTTTGACGGCTAGGAAGATTTATCGCTCGACTAATTGCGAACCGTTAATATTATTTGTCTAAATATGTCTGGCGTTTGACTCGAGTGGGTATTTCAGTGGCTGTCAGATTTATCTTTAATTTTTTTTTTAAATAATTCAGATATTCGGCGATTTATTTTAAAGTTTCGATTGGCAGTTTCTGTTGCTGACTAAACGACGTAGCGCTTATGAACCGTGCATTATTGATATTCTAAATGTCATCGAGTTCGTAAAATTTTATGTCCGCCGTGTCATTGACAGCGTTAATTGAGACAAAATCTAAATAAAAAAATTTAACGAATTAACGCAAAAAAATGTATTTAAATAATTTATGTTTTCCTTTCGTACATTTATTTATTCAAATTATAAATTCAAGGTTTCGAATGTTGAAACCAGAGGATCCGCAATTTCCAACCCCTCGAGATTCGAATTGACGAAAGAGCGCTACAACATATGCGCGCATGATTCACGCATTTCATCGTGCCATGATTAAAAAACTAATTAAATATTTAGAATTTTCAACCCCATAGAAAAATATCGCACGGTCCGTTGAACTCCCCAGCTTTTTTCCGTTTTGTTTTCCGTTCGGCATGCGATACGTTCCACACTAAAGCATTATGTGTTTTTATTTTAATTGAATTTAATGTGCACGCGCGATATGTGTTATTACGCGGCCCAATCAACCTAATTCATTGATGGCATATTTTCTCGTGATTCAACCCAATTTTTATATTCATTATCATCATATATCCATATGCCCGTTGAGCCTCTCCAATTCTAATCTATTGTTCTTTGTCTTGAAAAACTCTTATTCAATTATATTACGTGTCCTTCCATTCATACTATTTTATATCGTTTATAAAGGGATAATTTAAACGTGGATTTAATAAAATAGATGTGCATTTATCCTGAGCATTTAATAAAATTAGTGTGCATAAAAAAATAAAGAGTGCATTTAAAAAATATTTTGGTCATTGAAAAAATATCTGTACATTAAAACGTGTACTAATATGAATATAAATAAAGGATCAGCAAACTCGAACAGGGCGAAATACCAATTGCACAACCATTATTCACAACTTTCATAATATAATTAATAAAATGGACCAAAGTGTTGAAATGTGATTAGAATTAAATTACATTAAAATTTTAAGAAAAAGAAACGTCGGCAGTTGTATTTTCTACGGAGGAAGACTTTACTCTGATGACATTGCCAGACAATGCACAAATATTTTTTCTATTGTTCATTTCCTATTTTTTAATGCTCACTTTATAATCACAATTTTTTTTTCATTGCACACTACAAATAAAATACGAGATTTTTTAATGCCCATCGTACATTATTCTGATACACAAATAATTCGTTTTAAGACAAAATTTATACTTTTTCAATGCACAGTCAAATCTCACCCCCATCAAAATTGCGTAGGTGCACCTACATCACTACGATTTTCCACTGTCCTACATATTCGGGATATTAATATTCATGCCTCACCATGAAAAATACAGCCAGCTTTTTACAGCCGAAAATGAGTCACGGTGGGCGGAACATCCGCCCCATTCTGGCGGAGACTTCCCCTCGACAACCTTTCCACCCCCCGCCCCCTCGGCCGCCCACTTCCCCTTCCCCATGGCAGTTCGAATGGCATTCTGGTTAGCCGCCATCCCCTGCGGTCCCCTCGGGCCAGACACAATCGATATATCGATCCGGGTTTCCTTCAGCCGGAGTCTAATGCACCGTCCTCTTCGTATCTGGTTGCTTGCTTGCCGAAATTCGTGGTTCGGTTTTCAGAATCTATTCGTTGACCTTTGGTTCGGTCGATTTTGTTAATGGATCGTTTGGTTGTGAAATTCAATGAGGTGTATGAATGGAATTTTGTAAAGATTTTCTGAATTTGTGAATGAATCATTGTTTTCGTATTAGAGATATGTTTTGTTTTGTAATTTGTATTATTTGTTAAAGCGTTTCCCAAACTATGCTATGTTGGAATATGAATACACTAGGTTCTCTTTTTATGCGGTTTTTTTTAATGCGAATTCAGAGTTATGCGGTTTTTTTTAAATACAATATTTTTTTTAATATTTTTTTTTGGACTATATGAACGTACAAATGTATGTACAATGCAATAACTTAACTAAGAGTACATTGTTTATAGAAATACATTTTTTTAATGCGATTTTAGGTATATTTAATATAGCAGTTTCACTTTTTCATATCTTTTTTTATGCGATTTTTTTTATGCGGAACGGAACGCATCTACCGCATAAAAAGAGAACCTAGTGTATATTGTTTTGATTGCGAAAAGTTCAATACCAAAATATTCCATCATAGAAAAAGTTTGTGAAACGCTAACTAACACAATTTTCTTCATGTTTTTCACTAAAAAATTCAATTCAACATACCAAACACATCAATCACATTCAAATCACTTTCCGAACCATATACCACAGTGAATCACTAACTCACATAATCACCAACTCACATAATCACCAAAACAAAAACTTCCCACCCATCGATAACATTCCAACACAAAATCGCGCACACCTCACCTCCCATTAGTCGCCCAATTTCGCGACCGCTGCAACTAACCACAGCTCATTACCCGGCCGAACCACGACCGTCCATCATCACCGATTCCCCGACCCATACATATATTAACCATGTGCAATTGTTGCAGGTACAAGAGCGGTGTGCGCTCCGTGAGG
Source organism: Hydropsyche tenuis (assembly GCA_009617725.1). NCBI lineage: Eukaryota > Metazoa > Arthropoda > Insecta > Trichoptera > Hydropsychidae > Hydropsyche > Hydropsyche tenuis. The sequence goes on from VTON01000004.1 coordinate 6,231,850, forward strand.
GCGGTGGGCGGTGGCGTGGGCGGGGGCGGCGCGGCGGCGGGCGGGGGCGCGCCGCGCGACCCTCAAAACGCTGCCCACCAAGCGCGCCCGCACCAGGGGCATGAGCATGGGCCAAAAGTTCTCTGGAAGTATGTATTGTTTTGTTTTTTTGTTTATTGTTATTGTTAGTGGTTGTTGGCGGCTGGAGGTATCGGCAAACTCCGGGTGGGGCGGCTCAAATAGGGAGCGGGGTGGGCGCTTGCCTAGGGCGTCAAGGTTGTCGCGCACTGAACCACGCGAAGACCGCTTTACGCTTTTGAAATGTATTCAAATGTAGGTTTTAATGCGTATTTCATGAAGCGCAATATTGCATTTGAGTGAAGCTCGGAAAAAGGCGGTCCTCGCGTGGAGCTCAAGCGCTAACTTCGTTCGCTGAATCAATCCAAGCAGAGATACAATTTTGCACTTTATGGACTACGAATTAAAACCTATATTTGAATTATTTTTGAAAGCAAATATAGGTTTTAATTCGTAGTTCATAAAGTGCAAAATTGTATCTCTGGTTGGATTGATTCAGTGAACAAGGTTGGCGCGTGAGCTCCATGCGAGGACCGCCTTTTTCCGAGCTTCACTCAAATGCAATATTGCGCTTTATGAAATTCGCATTAAAACCTACATTTGAATAATTTTTGAAAGCGGAGAGTGGAATGCAAATATAGGTTTTAATTCGTAGTCCTTATAGCGCAATATTGTATTTGAGTCTAGCTCGAAAAAAGGCGGTCTTCGCGTGGTTCAGTGCGCGACAACCTTAAAGGAGCGCTTTGCGCCGCTGTGACTTTTTTCTTTAGTTATGAAATTGAAATGGGAACAATTTAACCTTTCCTTTACGGTGATAAAAACAGTCTATGCGTTCCGACGGTATGTATTTTCGATATCATATGAAAAAGTGATCATAGTGATCAGTGATCTAGTGTTTTAGATCACTTTTTCATATGATATCGAAAATACATACCATCGGAATGCATAGACTGTTTTTAGCACTGTAAGGGAAAGGTTAAACGTGCATTCATAAAAAATAATTGTGCATTAAACCTGAGCATTAAATAAATCAAATGTGCATTCAAAAAAATATTGTGTGCATTTAACAAGAGAATTAAAATGTGTGCATTTGAAAAAATATCTGTACCTTAAAATAAATAAACGTGCATTAAAATGAATGTAAGTAAACGACGGCAACGTTGAAAATGTGACCAGGACAAAAAATACCAACCACACGACCATTATTCACAACTTTCATAATAGAATCTAAGTATTCGCAACAAACCACATTCAAACAAAATCAACATTGATTCAAAAATACATAGATCAAATTGTTAAAATGTATAACTTTGTCGTTCCGTTCATACGTAAACAAATGTAAACGATGACACTTTGACAGTTGACAGTTGTATTGTATTGCCTATAAAGAAAGGCGACGTTGCCACCTACTATCACTTTAATGCACAAACTATTCATTCTATTGCACATTTCATATTTTTTTTAATGCTCACTTTATATTGTACAATTTTTTTTTTCTATAGCATTCTATGAATAAAATAATGCTCAATATGAGATTCTTTAATGCACCAGAAATGATGCAAGTCGTATATTTTCAACCTTTTTTCTAATGCACAAGTAATTCGTTCATTTGATTGGTAAATTGTAAAATTAATATCGTAATCATATGCTCAAATGATATCGTAATCATATGCTCAAATCGTACAAAATGCATATTGTTTTAATCTGCTGTTTAAAACCTTTCGTACAATTATTAATTGTATTTATTTTAATTATAAAAAAATATTTGATAATTTCTTTTATTTCCAGAACAGTTTTACCAAACAATTAAATCGGAAAAAAATTAATAATTCTATAGGCCGCGTATTGTTACTGTTATTAATTATTGTCGAAAATGTTCCTTATAAATTTAAATTCTCTCTAGTTTTGTTTCGACCGTACTAGACTGAACAAGTAATGCTAATATATAGTGAATAGATTCAATGTAATTGATAATGGTCGATTTAAGTGCTTTCTCTGCTATTAACAAAAGATTTTCCGATAAGTTTAAAGCTAGTAGTTTTGCCTCATATTGCATGGACCTAACTAGGCCGGCTCTGTAACGGTGACGAGGTTTCAGGCGCATGTAACGGGGGACGATAAACTTTCCCCTTCGACGGTCAAAATGAATAAATATTTTTATTTGTGTAAGTAAATGCTTTCCCCAATAAAGTGCTCTTATGTTAGAAAAATTTATGAAAAGTCGATCATATTCAAAAATAGAGAATCATCTCGACGAAATCCACTAAAAATTTCATTAGTATTATTTACTGAAATAATATACCGTCTGCTGCTCCATTCGTTACTATTTTTGTCTATGTGATTTTTCTCATTTATTACTTATAAATCGTATATCATCTATTTGTATTTTTCGTTAAAAAATTTAAATATTGCAACTAATACAACAAGGAATAAAAATTTATTGTGAAATTCTATATTTTATTATCTTCTTCAACTTATTTTGTTCATTATGAAATGTCTTATTCATTCCCTCATTACCTTTTAAATTTGTTTTCATAATTATTTGTACAGTCATCATCTTTATCACCACGTTAATTACGATGCGCATTTAATTTTCATCAATGATATCTTATTAACTTTCTCCTCCTATCTTGAATAATTCATATTCAATTAGGGAACATAACTTACATAATAGATATAAATACTATTGTCAAATCGAATATATTCGATATACGTCAGCTAAATCGAATTCTCCGGAAAAAGCTCGTCTATGAAATCGATCCTTTCAGTTTTATATTAGCGAATAACGCGATGGGAAGGAAGAGCATGTTTTCACCGGCCAATTGTCGGAAAATCGGACACTATCTTGATTATAATCGAATTACTGAATTACGACGTCGAACGTTCTTGTACGATTGTGATGTTAACTGTGAGGACGTCCGGCATCGATTTTCCGCAAACCTCACTTACTACCATGGGGTAGGTGATGGCTTCATTAATCGTTTGTCGATATATTTGTTTTCAACCTGATTTATGGCAGATTGTTATCTGCGCAGGAAAAACAACGATTTTCCTTCACAACACATCATTATGAATTGATGTTATAAATTTTACAAATACTAGTCGGCGTTTCCAACATATCCTACACGTGTGTATGTCATTAAGACATAACTGCTTAATTGTATGTTGTGTGCAATTCTAATGATTGGATTGTATAAAGTTTTATTCCGATTTCCATGTTGTATAATTTTCATTTACTTTATAAATTAATAATAAATGTTCCTAATTGTTTGTAACATTACATTCTCGACACCGTTCATTTTTGATTTCTTAAAACATTGTTTCATATTGCTAACATCCTCTTTCTTAAACGATTGTTTTACATTGGACTTACTTTTTAATGTTTAATTTGTTAAATTCAAATATTTCGCTATCGTGTCGATTCGCCATTGTGTCATTTCCCCTGCAATTGTGAAAATTAAAGAAAACGGTAGTTCATGAAACGCAACTAACCTGTTCTTATTTATTTTTTTACTTAACTGCCTCGAAAATGTTGTACGTTCGCATACGTATTCGTATCTAACATTTCGCGGGTCAATTCGGTAGTTTATATGCGATTTTTCTTCACCACTCCTCGCATTTGCCATTCAAAATATTCGTCCATTTCGCATACGCACTACGCCTCATATTCGCAGACCTTTTTTATATTTCGTATTCCTCGGGATGTGTATCCCTTTTAGTGCTTTTCCCTTTTCCAGAGCGAAATTCAGACATTTTCCGTCGCGATTAATCAGTGAGTGAATTCAACGCGTAGTAGAATTTTCTTATTATTTCGCACACACGAGTTTTTGTTTGCGTTTCGATTGTGCAACATTCACTTTGTCTCCGTCGCATTTGAGCGACACTGCTAATTGCACTCGTGTTACTGAACTTTGATAAATACACGATCTTTTTGCCGTTGCAGTTCTCGAAACTTTTTGTTTCTCACGCTCGAATTTGCGGGTCAACGTGCACTTAATCTCCCGTCATTTTTTCATTATTAAAATTACGATACATTACAGATCGATCGAAACGCTACGTTTTCGGTGAAAGGTACCAAACGACATGGCTGATTGTTTGTTTGTATGTATCTTTAATCGCTTCCTTCATTTGAGCGTCCATTAGCGCGTTAACTGTCGTTGATGGTGATTTATTATTCGCGTCGTCCGTTTCCTTCGATTGTGGCGTTAAATTGTCGCCGTTGGTCGTCGGGTACGTAGGCAGATGGAAAGTTGTTTCTTTGGTCGGTCGATAGCCGACACCTAGGTCGCTATCCTTGCCAAGGAAAACGTATAATCTCGGCCAGTATGTCTTTGTCGATTCGTGAAAAGTGCGCTCGATGCCGTCATTCAGGGTGACCATATTTCCCAGGAGTCTTAACGGAATGGTCTGCAAAATACATACTAAAAAAATTGTGTTGTGCGTCACCAATGTCTTATATTATTTCTGTTTTTCTCATTATTTAAATTTTGGATGCAATTTTTATAATTTGTATTTGTATAATGAACGGTTTCTAACTTTTCAATATTGACGTTGTCATCTGCGTGATAGCTAAAATATGACTGAAATTTTCTTCTTCGTGTATTGTCATTGATTGGTGGTATCTGGAGCTGAGTCCAATTTCCACAATACAATTTGTTACTCGAAAATGTTGTTCTTTGATACCAATTTTAATTTTTGGCTAAAATTGTATAAAAGTAGTTAATTTTTAAACTAATTAATCATATTTTGACTGTCCCATCGATGACACCTTCGATACAGAAAGGTTAGAATTTCATAATTTTTAAAATACACATGAATTTGTAGTGTAATTCATATACATATTAATTTTTTTAAATCATATAAAAGGGTTAAAAACAGAAAATGTCGTGCTTCTTCTGTTCATCAGTAAACGGACTGAAACGGGACAAGTCAAACAATTTTACGAAAACGACGGGACGCACGCAAAGTACGAAAAAACGGGATTGTCCCGGCCAAAACGGGACGTATAGTCACCTTCCACTCATTGGTTTTTCTCGGTAATCAGCCGGCTGGTTTTTGTTCCTTTATCTCATTTTTAACGAAGTCATTTTAATTATCTATCCACGACACTTGAAATTGATAAAAGCAATCGATTCCATATGTTTGTTTTCTATAAAGATAGTTAATGTTATAACCGTGTCGCTAGGTCGGTCGTTTTCAAACCTCCCCAGCGTGGGTTACGTAGATGTTTGAGCAGGAACTCGTGTGCAGTCAGCGTGATTTTAATTTAAAATCTGTGGGTCTCTCGAGCCTGGATGCAGCTTTTATTATCGTGACAAAATATATACAAGAAGGATATTATAATTAGTAGCGATCGCCATAATTAATAGCGACTGTCTGGTCGTCGGGGGTCCGTCGGTTGCAGGATGCTCGCAGTCCTCGAAGGGGTTCAGCACCAGGGGGGCAGATTCCTGGCTGCCGGGGCTCAAAATGTGCCAAAATGTGTTACCGGTAAATTAAAAAAATTATCGGTAATTACTGGAAACTATTTTATTGCGAATTAAGGACAGATACAAGTATACTATAACGAAAGTTTATTGTTATATGTATGCGGAGTGGGAAGTTTTGTTCTTCTATATATATACATATATATATGTATGGATTTATATGACATTATTCATCTACATATAACGTATTTTAAATTTGCGCTTGCGTCGTGTGCGCTTGAGTTGTGTGGGCTTGAGTCGCATGCGCTTGCATTATTTGGGCAAACGTCACCAAACCTGAAAATATTTAGGTTTCAATCAAGAATACTGTTTTTAGTAAAGGTAGCCACGTGCAGTTATACTTTAATCATCTAATCTACGAACTTTTTTTTTACCGGTAAATAACCGGTAAACCGGTAATGAAATTAATTATTTACCGTTTACCGGTAATCGAATTTTGACGGTAAATTGCAAGCCCTACTCTTTTCGAAGTGTCGTTGGAAATATTTTACGAGCGGCGACGCGTCCGATTGCGGCGGCTATTTCTAGACGGGCGCGCTTGCTGGCACGGCCGTTAGGTGGCCTTCAGTTGTGTTGTGGGACTCGTTTCGTTGAGGCAGCCGACGAACCTTTGGTAAACATGAAACCCCGGCAGCCAGGAGTCTGCCCTCCTGCTGCTGAACCCCTTCGAAAACTGCGACCATCCTGCAGCCGACGGATCATATTCAGAATTATTATAATACGTCAGTTTTCAAAAACACTTATAAAATTGATATAAAACATGCTCAACCATTTTCAACGATACAATTATTTATTGTTGAACATGTTATTATTATACTCCACAACCTTCGCTCCGAATAAACTCCAACCTGTATCTTAATTATTCACCTCACAAATTTAAAAACTGAAACAATCCACAAAAACCGAATCTCATAGTTCGTGCGAAGTCGCGCTCCAGCAGTCAGCACAACGACGGCCGACTTCCGTTCCACCATGAAGAAAGGTGGGTCCGCAGCGTTGCGCGGCCATCGTCGGCACGCGTGCCTTCTTTCGTCACACCCGACAATTGCATCACGTGCACCCATCGCCGACTCGAACGTCGCGTGCACCCGAGACTAGTTCAGTGCAACATTTTCCTTCGCGTCGGAAACACGTCCTCGCAGCCTCGTTCAGGAGTGTTGCAGCCCTGCGGCGGGCGGATCTAGATGAGCCGAGACGATTGCTGACAGAGTGCTCTTTTTGTTGTTGCAGGTGTTAAGTCGGTGCCGCGCGACTGCGCGGCGCCACTCAAAGCAGTGGTTCCTCGCGAGCTGGCGCAGGAGCCAGCCAGGCCCGCACGCCTCGACGTGCTGCTGGACGTGCCGCCGGCGTCGAGAGATCTTCAGCTGAAACATGCGTGGAATCCTGACGACAGGTAATTGTTTTGATTTTGTGCTTTTATGTTCAGTGTTCGCTACGAGGTTGGCTCTCGGATAAGGTATATAGCCTAGACCCCCAATATTGGATGGGGAGACCTCGTCCTGCAGTGGGCACTAAACCGGTCGACAATGATGATGTTCAGTGTAGACGAATTTTGGCCCAAACAAAATTGTCTTGTTCTGGTACATTTTTGAACGATAAGGTGACGACTGCAGTGGTGAATCGTGTACCTGTTGTTGACCGTCTTTCGGAAAATTGTAAAAATTGAGGTTTTTAAACATGATGGCCTTTCGGAAAGGTGCGATCGTGGCTCACATTGAGCGGGAGTTCAGCAGGGCTCTTGCCCTAGGCTCGACGTTGCCAAAAAGCCCGGCACCGATCAATTTCATAAAATTATGTGGTCACAATTTTTTCAGAATCTATCAATTCTGTTCGTCTTCGTATTGTGCATAATTCGTTTTGTCGGTACGCACTAAAAAATTATGTAATAAAAAATCGGTGAAAAGTGGTGGCTTAATAAAGTTTCTGGCCCTAGACTCGATTTCAGGATGTTGGGGCCATGGGTGCGATAGATAAATTGCTTATCTATTGCATCCTTTCTGAAAGATTATCATCTTTAAAAATCTTAATTTTTACGTTTTTTTTTATTGTGAGAGATGGTCAGCTATAAGTACATTATGTACCAATGCTTTCGTTACCCTATACATATAAGGTGATGCACCAGTGTTTGACCATGTACCAGTAATTGACCACTTTTCAAGTGGTAAGTGGTCAGCTACTGGTGTCTTTATCTTACTCATTACTAATCGAGGATCTTACAGAGGGAACAGAATTTAAATCAATAGTTTTCATAAAATGAAAGTAATAAGAACAAATGAAATAATACTGGATTTCTGTGTTTTTCAGATCACTTAATATATTTGTAAAAGAAGACGATAAATTGACATTTCACCGGCATCCGGTGGCACAAAGCACTGATTGTATAAGAGGTCGAGCTGGATTCACGAAAGGTTTACACGCATGGGAAATAATATGGCCGGCACGTCAAAGAGGCACTCATGCAGTAGTCGGGGTAGCCACAGCAGATGCACAGTTACATTCGGTAGGCTATCAAAGTCTCGTCGGGGCGACAGAACACAGTTGGGGCTGGGATTTAGGTGAAAATCGTTTCCTTTTCATTTTGCCTTCGCTTATGTTTGAATGGAAATTTTCATTTTTGTAATTTGAAATTTCAGGTCGAAACAAATTATACCATGACAGCAAAAACAATGCAGGTGTCACATATCCTGCATTGCTCAAACCAGATGAAATGTTTCAAGTTCCAGATAAATTATTAGCCGTTTTAGACATGGAAGAAGGAACGTTAAGTTTTTGTGCTGAAGGCAGATATTTAGGAACTGCTTTCCGAGGTCTTCGTGGCAAACAATTATACCCAATTGTCTCAGCAGTTTGGGGACACGCTGAAATCACAATGAGATACATCGGTGGACTGGATCGTAAGTTTTCTCCATAACAACAAACAATTTTTTTTGTTTGTCAAAATTTTAAAGCAACGTTTTTTTCTTTTCATAGCCGAACCCTTGCCACTCCTGGATTTGTGCCGACGTGTAATTCGGCAGCGTATAGGCCGTTCTCGGCTCGAAGCTGTCGTGCCACATTTAAATCTGCCACATGCGATGCAGACTTATTTGTTGTATCGTGATCCTCGTGCCTCCTAACATACCACACCGCCATGCTGAGCGGCCTATATAACTTCCAGCTGACCTTATGATTGTGATTTAAAATGTGCACAAACAATACAGTGGTCGGTCAGATTATATAGAATAATATGATTACTTCATAAATTCAGTATAAATTTCATTGTCATCGTTGTAAATTTAAATTACTGCTCCGGTTTGAGTTAACAATCATCGAATATGTATTATATGCGTTGTGTATGAAAGTCAGAGTATTTGATAATATGTAAAATTTAAATATGAAACTAGATCGAGCCTCCTTCTCATAACCTGTACACATTTGTCTAATTAATGTATATTATATTGAAAAATTAGTCATTAAAATATTTTTTATGTACGCATCTTGTATCATATTATACATTAATAGCTTTGACTTTTTGTATATGTATATCTAACTTAAAAGAGTGAACATCAGTGATAGTTATATGTGGCTTAGTAATGGAATTATTCAAACCAAGTCAGATAAAATGATTACTAACAAAAGTGCAATAAATTAATATTTTAAATATGCCTTTTTTCTATAAGATTGTAAAAATTGACATATTGTAAAATACAACAATCAAACTCCTTTATAAAGAAAAATATTGTCCCAGTTATTGATTCAACTACCGAAAATAGTTTTGCAATCAACTTTATTTCCATGTTGACAGACATATTTTGGTTGAAATTACTAGTGCTATTTTAGTATTCAGAATACTGAGAGCTCAAGGCCGGCAGCAATATGTGATCTCGTGAACTATTTAAAAAGACATGTATGTGAACAGTGAAATTCGTTTTATTTGCACGATGACTTTTCCTTTTTAGTGTTTAATTTTTAAAATTGTGTTTTAGTCCAATGTAATATTTCTTTTTATTATGCATGCGAATGCTGCGTTGAATGAATAGAATTGGTATAATGATTATTATTTTATTTTATTATTTTTTTTTAATGAGAAGTGATTTTATTTACATGTGTTAGTGATTATAAAATAAACGTGTGATGCAAGAGCGGTCAGTTAAATAAAGGCCAGCTATATTCATAAGGACTATTATTTCAATATTATATAATGGAGAGGTGTAGAGTTTGAAGAGTCTATGCCATGAATTTACTTCAAACTCGTTTGTCCTAATAATTTGAGACTAATGACCTGTGTATTATTTTTTAATTATATTAAAAAATTTTATTTTCTATACAGCCCAACTATGTGATCGTGTTTGTAATGACATTCATTTTATTCGTTTGACAACTGGTTTCGAAAATCCACTTTATTTCAACTGTTATGACTTTCAAATATAAGTAATTTAATAAATATTTGCTGCATATTTGATTCTTATCGTTTGAAAGTAGGCTCTAATATAATAATTCAATATGACATTTGTTTGAAGTTGATATTTTATAATATCCATAATCTATTTTTATAGTGTTGCTAATTTTCAATGATTGTCCGCAATAATGGAAGCCTCAGCTTTAACACAGTCATTACAAGTTATATAAATTCATATACTCAAATTACAATAAATAAAAAAATACACCAACTTAGATTACCTTATAGGATAAAAAAATAATTTAAATTTGTAGAATGGCAGTGGCCGATTCGAATGTATATAATTTCGATTTAGTTTCTCATTAAATATAAGGATAGGAATATTTTAATTATATTTCTTGACTGAAAGACCATATTTTATGTATATTTGATCTAACGTCAAAAAATAATTTTTACATATATTTAATTTTATATTACAATAAATTTTTCGACATTCGATAAATGGACATAATAATGGTTGAAAGTGTAAATTCCAAATACTATTTTACGTTATTCCCATTTATATTATATATATTGTTTTATTTTTCTTATCACATCAAAAATGTATAATAAATGTATATGTTACTTACTACAAACCTTTCAATGCTTTATAAGCGAGTCTTATTTTGGAATTTTCACTTTCAATTTATTGTCATGTGTGTATTTGATTCAGGGGTTCAAAAACAAAACTTTTGTCGTGAAACAAGTTTGTGTATGTGTCATACGTACTCGAGTGAAGAATATTCACAAGACGTAGATTTTTCTTAACTCAATTTGTATGTGTGTTCATATTTTTATAAAACATATATGCAAATCCAAAGAGATTAATACATTTTATTGTTTATTATTTGCCGAATAATTCTATATCTTGTGCGTATTCATACAGAGGTATGTGTGCATAACAAAATTTATAAAATAGTCAATGTTAGTGTGTGTGAATGTGTATTTGTTTCCTTTCTATTTTCTATCCGAGCTTAGTGCTCTTGTCCCGACTAGCAATAAAACTTCCATTATTATTTATGTGCTTCGGTATCTTCTTTTATCGAGTTTCATTTAAAATAAAGACTGACAAACATACTAATAGTTTCTCGAATTTCTTTTATAGTACAAATATAGATTGATTAATACACATATGTATAATCTAATATATGAAAAATCTAGTATTTCCATAGTTTCAGAATAATCAATGGATCAATTTGACCAATTTCAAGTTAAGTTTCTTTTATGCATTTTTTTTTTAATATAAATAAATTTGCAGCATGGTGGCAAAGGGACTTCCTGTAATTTTCTTGACATTGACCTAAATTTAATATTAACTCTTAAAAAGCTAAAATTGTGCTTCCGTAATTTTCTAAACTTCTGGATATGTAAATTGGTTATTCACGATGATTTTTTATTTTATTTTGTTTAACAGCCTTTGGGTTAAAAAAAGGAACGATATAAATTTTTTGAATGTGTGATTACGCTACAGTGGAGGTAAATGAATGAGTGTCCTGTGTATAAGTTTTGTAAAACAAAGATTATTTTGTATTCACACTTACTGGCTGAACATCGATTGAATGAAAGTTTGATCATGTTCAACCTGCATTTTGTAAAGTATTTGATCTGATTTTAATTATAAGTCGATGTTTGTAGTAAGTAACATTGTAATTAAAATTATGAAACTATACAATGCATTTTATTTCCTCCTTGTTTTACTTATCATATCATTACCTTCATAGAGATGAATACTTTTGAAATTGAACAAAACCATGAAGAGTAATTGCAGTCGATCAATGAAAAAATTGAAAGTCCTCGACAACTATGATTTCACCACATTTCATCATAAACTGAATAGAGCTAATTTTTAACAGAGCAATGGTCAATAAAAAAAGAAAAATAATAACATTGATATATTTATTAATTACACTTTTATCACATAAATAAATACAAATTATACTCGATGCAACTTCAATTCCTGTCTAAATATACATATATGAAGTGAAGAGAAAATAAAAAGTCCTCACTTATTTAATTAGAACTTCAACTTCATCGGGTACCGTAGCAATCTATTGGCAAATGGGCAAGTGCCAAGGGCGCAAGACTCAATATTTTAAAAACTAAATTGCAAAACTATGTTTACTTTCTTAAATCACATGTACTCCTGGTAATTTCCTTCAAACTACAGTTTTTTTTATTCGGAATTTAAATTTTAAATTGAAAAATAAATTGCGAAACCATTCTTACTTTCTTGAATCACATGTACTCCTGGTAATTACATTCAAACTGCAGTTTTATTCGGAATTCAAATTGAAAAATAAATTACGAAACCATTCTTACTTTCTTAAATCACATGCACTCCTGGTAATTACATCCAATTTTTTTGTTTTTGCTTATCAAATGTTGGGAATCCTTTATTATTTTAGAAATGTTCAGTATTAATTACTTTGGTAAAATAAATAATCCTGTTAATATTTTTTTAGGTTTTATTTTATTTTAACCTTGCAATTTTTATATATAATAATATATCAATAAATTTATATTTTGTAAATGAAATAAATTCTTTTGATTTAATAAAAAATAAATAATAGAGGGGCGCCATATTTAATATTTGCCAAGTGAGCCAAAAACATTGCCAACATTCTGATCTTCATTAAAAATAAACATTTCAATAAATTCTATGGGCATTCTTGAGGTAGTTATAATTGATGCAACTATATACAGACAAATTTCATTAAAGCAACATATTATTCTTGCATTTTCATTTGTTTTTCCAAATTTCTATGTACTTTTTGGTGTCTTCTCACACACGCTTTAGTATAAAAATGTTTTCCACAAATATCACACGCATGAGGTTTTTCACCAGTGTGTATCCTCTTGTGAACGGCAAGGACATCAGGTGTGTTGAAAGATCTATTACAAATATTGCACGAATACCTTTGACTATCATGCTTAAGCAAATGTCTTTTATAAACAACCGTTTTCGAAAATTCTCTTCCACAAATTTGACAAACTTTATGCGGAGTAGTTTCATGAACTCGCATATGACTTCTAAGATTTCCTAGATATCTAAATGTGCTCGAACACGTCGGACATTTGAACATTTTTTCAGTAGTATGACTCAACATGTGAATTTTTAGTTTCGATGTTACTCGTCCGCAAATTTCACACATTTTATAGTAAACATACTTTTTTCTATCAATAGTAGAACCCGGTTTATTTGTACAGCTTTTATTGACTATTCGTTTTCGCTTTATTTTGAGAACTGATTTTTTTCCGATTTCAGTTCTGCCAGAATTCATGGCTTTATCTATACGAATTTTCGATTTATTCTTCTTTAATTTCTTCTTGTTTATCCAATTTTCGTTATCAGAATGGGATGCGTAATTAAGATCCATGTCATCGGAATTGATCGATTTATCAGTTTCCTTCTCACTAACTCTATTATCATTGTTATCCCCTGTTACATAAGAAAAATTCAAATCCAAAGAATTTACAGATTCATCAGAATCTTTTTCGAGTTTTGTATCAACCAAGTGCATATCATACGAGTATTCATGACTTTCACTTGACATCAAAAGTTGTTTCATCTGTTTGTCAGATTCCTCACATTTTTTTCTAAAGATCATTACGACATTTAGTTGTTCCATGCAAGTTTGGCAAAGTTTTTGAGGTAAATTATCTGTCGGTGATATCTGAAAAATAAGTATTTAAACTTAATGTAACAATTAAATTTCAAAGATGGTAAAATACATAAATGAAATATTCCTAAACTCAAAGAAAAGAATTATTCAAAATAATTACCCGCATTTCTGTACATGACATAATTTTTTCAGCAATGTTTTCTTCAGTTCCAAAAAGCGGTGAAGTAGTCTCAAAACTACCCAAACAAACACGACACGAATCAGAGTCAAAGTATTCAACTTTTATAAACGGTTCTCGTTTATGTCCATCTTTGACTTCATTATCATTTTCAACCTTAACATTCACAATATGCAAACTTTCAGGTAAATTGAAAAAGTTAGGAGCACATTTCACAAAATATTCGAACATATCGTCATAGAATTTCCATCTTTTGGTTGATCTGTTTTCTGATATAAGTTTGTGTCTATCCTGTAAAAAAGAAAAAAGTAAGTATATTCGATTTACTTTCAATGGTAATTCGATAAAATAAATCAAAATGCAGACTTTGAATGTTTTCACTAAGCATGACCAAACTCTTTCGATGTTATGAATATCATCGTCTAGAAAAATCCCATTGGCAATTAATTTTGTTTTTACAGCTCTGAAACAGATTACGTATGTATTGAAAATATAGTATGAAAACAGTTGAAAAACTTCACAGTTAATCTGAAAACTAACATCCAGCATTCCTTCTCCACTCGTGATTGTTCCTCTTTAAACATATTATCCATTTCTATTCGAATTTGTATTAAACTTTTTGTCCACTCATCGTTCCCTAACAATTTTAAAATTTAACGATTCTTATATTTTTATGACACGTTATTATAATGAATCAACACTTACATTTAGCTTTTTTTCTTGGTTTTTCTAAATATTTAGACATAATATCAAAATAAATCCAACTAGTAGAATTATCTGCAACAGCTTTTTGATATTTCTAAAAATAGTAACAAAAAACGACGTGTTTAACTGGTTCATTTATAAAATTGAAATTTATAGAGCAAAAATTTTTTACATTGTATAAAAATGACCATTTTGTTACGAGCTGGTCTGAAGTGATTATGGAAGGAAATCCATTTTTCATAAGAATATTGTGTAGTTTTCTGCAAAATCAAAATTGTTGTACAATTGCATTTCTGAATAGAAAAAATCATGAAATAAAAAAAAAATAAAGAGATTACTTCCATGCTCCGTATTTTTTTTTAAAAAGATGTTCATTTTCTGAACGAATACGTATAAATTTCTCTGTCCATTCAAAGTTCCCTATAATAAAACAAATCATTCGAAAGTATTTTCTGATTTTAAAATAAATCAATTCTGATTTATGTATAAACTCACATCTAAACTCTCCAGAATGAGATTTAGTGTCATCGTTCGATTTGGAGCAAATATCCTGTTCGAAATCTGAATCATTTGAATCTGACGATTCTGATATTGTGTTACTGAAGCTAATTAATGATAATTCGTGAGGTTCTGTTTTCATGCTATTTAAGACCTCAGAATTATATTTCATAAAATACATGTAAATATAATCATAAACAGGCCAAGGATTAAAACATTTTTCACCACATGGATAAATTTTGAAATTTTTCTACAAAAAACAAGGAAAATATTATATATGAAAATATATTATATTTCGTATTAAATAAATATAATTTTGAAGATTTACTTTGAATATTTCAATTAAGGAAAACCACATATTTTTAATACACATAACATCATATTCTGCAGATAATCCTAGTTTTTTAAGATCGCTTTCAATTGCACTAAAATATTAAATATTATAGTGAAAAATTATTTATTCAACTAAAAATATCAGAGCAATATTAAAAAAATCACTAACATCCAACCAATATTATTATCACAGTTCATATGCAAAAACATGGAATCATTTTTGCATCTTGTTTCAACGAGTTTGATCATCCAATAATCATTCCCTGAAAGAGGTTTTAATTTAGTTGCATTTATTCGAAAAAAATGTGAAATAAATTGAGGAAAAAGGTATACATTTTGTATAATCTATAATATTTTCCATGGTGTCTACATATATTCGAAACGCACTGTAGTATATCCATTCAGTGTCATTGCTTTCAACAGCTTTGTGATAATCCTGAAATTCTAATGTTAGAAAAGTTGGATATGTTTAAGCAATTTGTTTATAATTAAACCTACGTTTATGATAGATTTCCATTTCTCTCTTATATCAACTAAGGGGATATCGGCGCTGAAACCATCTTTGACCATGAGTTTTTGTAAATCCCTATAAAAACAAATTGATGGTGAATTCCAACTTCATAACAAAATCAGAAAACGGTAGCGTACTTACTTCCATGGATCTTTTGAATTTTCAAAAATTGACTCGTTACGTAGACGAAAATTTATCAACTTTAACTCTAATTCTGGATCCCCTGTGAATTTTAAATAATTTATTTTCAAAAATAACTTCAAAGGCATTATTATTATTAAAGACATGAAATGTACATTCAAGGTAACAAAAATAACAACGCATTATTTGAAAAAAATATATATTCAATATAAAAAATGTCATATTACAAATAGATACTTTCTATTTAAATAACTGTCATTAACAATTTTACTTTGTACTTATTAAATATCTTAAATCTATTTTTTCAACATTTGTTCATAGATTGGGATAGCGTAATATGCATTTTCGAATTGAGGGTTTTGCATAATACTCGATTTCTTTTGTATAAAAAAAAAAAATGTTGATACTGGCTACAAAAGAGGTAAATTTCTTGCAAATGTAAAATTGCAATACGAAATAGATCAATCTGTTTTTAAAATTGAAATGCTGTAGACGAATATTTCAGATTTTGGTCCCCTTACTACCTAAATAAAAACTCAGTCAGTTATAAAAGCTAAATGAAAAAAATACTTGAATGCAACTAATTTAAATATAATACTAACAGCGATGTATATTCATTTTTGATGATATTGTTAACCTTTAATGTGAGAATATAAAAAAAAAAAAAATACCTATTACTACTTCGTATATAACAGATACTATTTCCTTAAAAGTCATGGATAAGACAAATTTCAAACATAAATTAATATCACAAGAAATCGAATTACCACATAGCACACGACATCAATTTTTCAGATATTTTTTTTTCTTCAAAATTTGCATATGGTGAAAATGACAAATAATACCGAAAATTATAAGTTAAGAAATGGAATGAAAATGAATGTTTCAAAATTTATGCATATCAAGTGTGACTTGATGTTCATAACTTACAAAATAGATCATATTCCAAAAGGAAAAACTTAAGTAGATAAAATTGATTTCGCTCGAAAGGCAAAAATTGTAATTTGTAGGGAATGTTTGTAAGCGAGTACGCAAATTTAACAGAGTAGACACCTGTGTTTATAATTTTAGATTAATTTAAATAATTAAATTAAATAACTAGCGGATCTAAAATATACAAAATATTTCTATAATAATTAATAGCACAATCATACATAACAACGAAAAAATATACCATAAAAAAATGTTGGCTTGTTACAAAAAAAATGTTGTAAAATCACAAAAAATTGAGTAGATATACACATACGACATGGAATCATGGAAAAATATATTTCTATCTTAAATTTGTAATAGAAGACACAGATAATAATACTCTATAATAAATAACTATTTTAGAGTATAATAAATTTTAATTTTTTCGTTTTTAATAATGTAAATATTGTCATACTTTTGAAATGTCATTTATAAAAATATGATTTGTATAAAAGGTACAAAATTGGCTTCAAGAATGCAAGAAATCACAATTACTTGTATACCTAAACTAATACATATACAATTGTCATTTGATTGCTCACGATTTGATCTTATAAGTAAATACACATTTAAGGGATACACTTTAACAGTAAAATACCAACAATCTTTGAACTCTTTTTAAGGCAATTAATAGCATTCAGGTCGATCTATTACGATGAACTTAAAACATACTTCAAACAATCAGAAACTACCTGAAACCTGATGATCAAAATGAGCTGCTGAACTATGTAAAATAACATATACAAATTACTAAGTAATCACGTAAAAAAGGTCTAAATAAAAAAATATTATTGCTTTTCAATAATTATGAATAATACATACATTTTTAACAAATTTGAGCATGAGTAATTACAGTATGATCACAGATAAACAGAACGAGACCTTAAAAGTCCAAGTGTACACAAGTTTTTCGAACATAAATAAATATAAAACAAAAATTAGAAATAATCTCAAAATCCTTTACAAACACTGACAACAAAAATTACAATTAAGAAGAATTCATCGCAATCCACATGTCATGGTTTATTAGAGTGATTTCTTAAAGAAAACATACACTAAGCAAATATTAAACATAAATTTATAAACAATTAATCTGTAATTATGTAACGTTTAAGTTTATAAATTATGGAATGTTGATTAATATATCTTAAAAAATTATTAAACACAATCACAAAACATTTTGAACTCATTAAATCTTTGAATTTAATATTAATATGGAAAAGTTTGAATACAAAATGAGATTAATTGAAAAGATCTACGAAACACAAAATTGTCACATCTTTTCCTATCGTGTATCTGAATACCCTTTCGAAAAGCTTATAATTCTGTAAATATATATATAAATTTTTTTGTAAAGATCAATAAGTATAAATGTATATTTAATATTCTTAATCGTAATTATTATTTATATTTATATGGCTGTTTATGTTTAAAGTATTAAAATATACTTAGAATACTGTAAATTGTTATAAAAAATATTTTTACACATATTGTTAAATATACATTTCGATGAAATTCTTAATCTTTTCCAATGTGCCGATATTAAGAATATAATCTCATTCGAGAATTTGTCGTACGCACCTTCAACATCAATTCAATAATACATATGAAACGAGTACAACATATTTAAAGCGAAAATGATCACTCTCACCCTAAACGTATAAATTTGAACCAGCTCTCGAACGAACACGTCCGACCCACTGAAAACTTCAGCGAGACAACAGAACGGAAAGGCCCGTCCCGAAATCGTCAGGCACAGAAAGACAGACGAACTTATGAAACGACAAATCAAACATACATATGGCAACGCTTTGCAGAGATTCTCGTCGAAAAAAAAAAACTAATCGTTTGAACATTGTCGACTAAATGGACGGTATACTATCTACGCGTGACGATTTGAACTACACAATGGAAAACTCGATCGAGATTCTCACGGATTCGAATCGATTAAACGTACAAATATATTCGGCGACGCCGCTCGAAATTTTTACATTAAATGCTAATTGAGCTATAAATATGTTTTTTTTTTAATTAATCATTTTTGTACCCAGGGGTTAGTCTAAATCGTATGTTAGTCGTATAAAAATATAAATTTAATACAAAAAATAGACGTTTCACGCTACAATTTCGTCGGAGCCGCGTCACGGTGACAACGCGGCCACCGGCACGCTCGGCTTGGTCTCCACGTCCGGAGACATGTCCCCGGACACGTTTGCCGCCTGCTTGCGATGGTGATACAGGTGCACCCGCAAACACGAAGGGTTCCGCATCCTCTTCTGACATATATGGCACTGGAGGGTGTCTTCGACGCTGTAGTGCTTGTCGCGCATGTGGATCTTGAGATTGTAGCGGCTGGTGAAGAGTCGATGGCACAGCAAACACTGGTAGTTCCCGACCTTGCGGTTCTTGGCTCGTTTCTGTTTCAGTTCGTCCGGATCCCTCGACGAGTCGTTCATGTCGAGCACGGCTTGCAGCAGATCCGGGTCGTGCTCCGGGGGCGGGTCGCTGTCCGAATGGGACTCGCACGATTCCCTGCGCCCCGGGGGAGGAGTCGGCTCTATGGGTTCGTTCGGTTCTTCGGCCTTCAGTTTGCGTTTTTTAGCGGCTGGTTTGGAACGAGACGAATGATTGTGCCTCGGAGGGGGTTCGTCTTCGATCGGTTCGTTATCATCGGGGAGCGGAAGGTCTGCGAGCTCGGTCAACTCGGGCAGATCGGGAGGATGTTCAGACAGACCCCTAACTTGCAACAACTCAGCAGTATGCAAGAAGCTGGATAGGTCTTGTTGACAGATGTTGACCTCGCCCCTATACATGAAGTGAAGGATACCTCTGAGTTCAGCCAGGGTGACATCTTTGAGAATGACGACTGGGTGATCATGCGGATGGGACGCGAAGAGGCGTTTGAAGTAAGGGGAGCATAGTGAGAGGACGAGCTTGTGGGCCCGCAGCAGCTGCCCCTCGGCGGCCAGCGTCACGTCGACGAGCTCCTCCTGCTCGAGCAGCGACACGAAGCCGGCGGAGACGTTCGAGTGGAACTTGTTCCACCGCAGCGTGAACTGCTCCACCATTGCGAGCGGTTCGCGATTATTCCGCCAAACGGACGCGACGCGTAGAACAACAAACAAACGGACGGACGCACGACACCACCGACAGCCACACTACACACAAACACACACAAGCGCCGCCAACTTGACGGGACCACGGCGAACAAAGAGCGTCGCGCTTCCTAAACACTGCGCGTTTCGACACCTAATCTTATTAGAATTTTTGTACAATTTTATTTTGGGTTTTGTTTGGGGGGAACTAGGAAGGCTTGTGATTTATCGTCGAATAACCGGTAAACGGTTAATGGTTGGTCTCGTTATCGGTAAATAAAAAAAATAATTTATGTAGATTTAATGATTAAAGTATTAATGTATGTGGCTACTTTTACTAAAAAAAACAGTATCTTTGATTGAAACCTAAAAATTATATGAAATATGTGTACACTAGGTTCTCTTTTTATGCGGTAGATGCGTTCCGTTCCGCATAAAAAAATATATGAAAAAGTGAAACTGCTATATGAAATATACCTAAAATCGCATAAAAAAAATGTATTTCTATTAACAATGTACTCTTAGTTAAGTTATTACATTGTACATACATTTGTACGTTCATATAGTCAAAAAAAAAATATTAAAAAAAATATTGTATTTAAAAAAAACCGCATAACTCTGAATTCGCATTAAAAAAAAACCGCATAAAAAGAGAACCTAGTGTATAAATAGTATACAAATGAACCTAGTATACAAATCCATGGAGGGGGGGTAGTAATCATTTTTTTCTAGTTTCAGTGAAATTCACATTGTATAAAAAATATATGTATGGAAATCCATCATATGTTAAAAAAATGAATAAATGTACAAAGAAACAATAATCCGGTATAGCAAACCCTAGTAACTACGCTGTTATCCCGCACCGGATCAATATGGCAATACCTATATACCTACATATATACAAAATAATAATAAATATAAATAACCTGGATCTGAATGCCCGATTGAATAAGATGCGGGGCAGGGACGAGGGCGGTTGCCCCTCCAAATTTTGGGGTTCGAATAATTTTGAAAAGGGTCAAATAGTTTTGGCCTGCCGCCAGCTTAAAAAAATTTGAAATGACGTCCCTGTTTGTGGGCGATTTAATTGTCGGAAATATATAATATTGAAAAAATATTTTGGTTTCAGGGCTTCGAACCGTTATTTTTTTTCGTTCCGGTTTTCGGTTCAATTCAGAATTTTCAGAAAAAAAACCGTACACTTACAAAACCGACTTTTCCAAAAAAATTCCAAAATTTTTTTTTCTAAAAAACGACAACACTTTTTTTTTTGTTTGAACCGAAATAAACCGATATTTTTTCCTGTTTTCGTTCCGGCAAAAAATTTCAACGGTTTTAACGGTTTTCGGTTACAGTTTAAAGTCCTGATTATTTTATTTATGTTAAAAACTTTATATAAAAAAAAAAAAATGTATTTTTAAATTTGATAAAAATAAAAAAATAAAAATTTATGACCTGTACTTTAATTATAATAATTTCACTAACGATAAAACAGAATTTAATTTATTCATACAACTGATACTAATGATTTATTCATTTTATACATATGTTAATCCAAAAAAAAATTACTCAAATTCATTGAAAACACTAATAACATTTTTTTAAATAAATATTGAAAAGTTGTAACGGAAAAACCCTTAATATTTACGTGTATGTTTTCATTTGTTACTTTAGCAAAAAACGGTATTAATTACTGATAGTCATTCTCTTATCTATATAATCTAGTAATTTAAACTATACAAAGTTATAAACAAACAGTATAAAAAGTGAAAGCAAATCATTTGCTAATGGGTTTTGACATAAAATGAACTTTATTTTAAGTTCCAATAGATTCCTTTCTAATAGGTTCCATTTAAAGTTCTAATAGATTTAATAATAATTCAACTACGCTTTCAAAATTGAATATTGCCTAGCAACAGATTGAAATTGAACAATTTGCAAATTATCATTTCATAAAATGATTTTTTTCATTTTAAAGTTTTAGTTATTGTTTATGTTTATCATTAACAATTTTGATTGTAAAAAAAAAAATAAAGAACGGCTTAAAAAAATATATGTGAAAACATTCTTAAACCAAAGATTCATCCTGATTTTAAACTGATACTGATATGGTATAAAATAAGGTACATTGTTGAATGAATTTTAATCTATTTAAAGAAATATTTTAAATTCACTAAATCACAATTTCCATATTGATGAATTATTTTTTTGGCGATTTCACGACAATTTTCTATTTCATCTAGCATTGTTAATTCATATTGAAACTTAAGAGTTTCCAAACACGTCCACATACATTTTTTTTTACATTACTCTTAAAAAAAAAAAAAAGTAAACAACCTTGCAAATACTCATACCAGACAAAACCGTGACAAAAAACACGATCTCTTTATGAAAACCATAAAGAAACATACAAAACGAAAACTAGGATTCCTCCCAAACGCACTAAACAAACACGTACACGATCTCGGCATTATTATCGAGCGATTGATCAAAGGGCACAACATCCTCGACGATGACACAAAAAAATACCCAAAAACACGAAAAACGATGATCACGGGACACGAAACAGTACAAGGATTAAAATAGAAACAGGCTATTAGTAATAATAAGGACACCGTTGCTTACAGAGAGCGCTTTTCGTAGCAGACATGTCGCCGGCAAATCGTAAATTGTCAACAAACTGGTGCAGTTACCATATCTAAATATTCAACTGTCACATTGCACGTTCTGTTTATTTTCGGATGTTTTGAATTTGGGATAATTTGATGTTTTATTGTGAAATCTGTTGTAAGATATGTCGCTTTGAATTTAATTTAATTTATTATTTTGATTGTGTTACTTTTGGTTTTTCTAATTTATAAAATTATTGTAAAATGAAGCAAAATGATCAATAAATTATTTTAATTTGAAGAACATTTTGTGATATAAAGCTTATTTGTCAATCATTGAGAGCGTATATTCATCATTATTTATTCAGGTGAAAAAATTTATACATACTATTTCAAGTACAAAATTCGATTTCGTCGATTTATTTAATCCAAATTCCAAAATACACGTTATGCAACTTATTACATGAAATAAAATCGATGAAAAAAATATTAAATTAAAAAAAACACTAAATTTCAAAAACATTTCATAAACTTCCTAATATTAAGTTTATCTCAAAAAAAAATACTATTTCGATTAAAAAACATTCCAATTTTCCAAAACAGCACAAAACCCAAAAAAATTCAATCATCAATGGCCGCACTACGCCACACTCTGGATTGACCGAGCGGCGTTGGCAGGCGGCTCTGAACGTCACCCGGTCCCGACACATCAGACAGTCGGCCGATTGCCAATTGATCGCGTTCAAAACCAATCCGAGGCTCTATCAGCGGCCAAAATGGGGCTGACCATTTCTAGTTTGTTCACGCGCCTCTTCGGCAAGAAGCAGATGCGCATTCTGATGGGTGAGTTCGGTGCAGGGGCAGGTCCGGACGAGGGGCCGTTCGGTTCTTTCGTTGCGTTTCGGCTTGATTCTGTCGAGTGTTTGGTTTTTTGTTGGTTTTGGGCTCTTTTGGGTTTGGTGGGAAATTGGTTTTGTGTTTTGTACATAGTCAATAATGACGCGTCGACACCTGTGTGACTCATTAGTTGGGTGCAATATCTTTGATAATGATTCGATGCGTTATATGTAGTCTAGATTGTGTTATATTGGTGTTCAGGAAGGGTGAGTGCAGTTTAAAAGTAAAATAAAAGAAATACCACTCACCTTTGTGGACACTGACAATGAGCAGTATCGTCTAAAAAAAAAAATTAGTTAATTAATTTTTATTTCTAATTGGAATAAAGAATAAATATTATTATACTTACTTATTACATGACCCTCATTGTGCTTAAGGAGAGCTTTAGAACTCCGATAATATCCTGTAGTCTTGTTTTTGATAGAAAATGAAAGAAAAGACATGTTTTCCGGATTTCTTGACCATTCTCCATGTTCCAATTTGAAATGACATAATTTGATCAATTTTTCTCCCTCCGGAATTCCATATGTTTCCCAGAAAACAATCCTACACAGTTGCTTACAGTTGACGGTGTTTACTCACATATACAAGTAGTATATCAAAATTTCGAAACTTTACATCGGGTCGATAGTATGCTTTTATACTTTTCCATATTAAAATGATACAGGTAATCTATTGAAAAAAAAAATTTCGTTGAGAAGTTCATTTCCCAACCCTTGCCTTCCCCTTATTAGATAAAAATTAAATAGAGTTCTCAGTAAACGTAAATTTGGGATCTGTAGTTTCATTTAATATTGCTGGTACCTAGCTAAGCTGGTACGAAGTGAGATTCATATGATAAGCAGAACAGAAGGCTTCCCTTCAATAGTACTAACTATATTTTCTATTTTCAGTTGGTCTGGATGCTGCAGGCAAAACGACTATCTTGTACAAATTAAAATTAGGAGAGATCGTAACCACCATACCCACTATCGGATTCAACGTGGAGACAGTAGAATACAAAAATATTAGTTTCACCGTTTGGGACGTAGGGCGGCCAAGATAAAATCAGACCCTTGTGGCGTCACTATTATCAAAACACGCAGGGTCTTATATTTGTTGTCGATTCAAACGACAGAGATAGAGTAATCGAAGCCGAAAACGAATTGGCCAATATGGTATTTCTATTCATTCATAAAAATTATACTACTCTTATCGTTTGTTTACGTATTGTATTTTTTTTTCAGTTGAAAGAAGACGAACTCCAGCGATGCGGTTATTCTGATTTTTTGCTAACAAACAAGATTTACCTAATGCCATGACAGCTGCCGAACTGACGAATAAACTTAATCTCAACTGTCTCAGAAACCGCCATGTTAGTGTGAAGTTTATTAAATATTATAATTCGTCGGTATACAAAACTGAATATTTAATCTTTTCAGTGGTACATTCAAGCGACTTGTGCGACCCAAGGCCAAGGACTGTACGAAGGCTTGGACTGGCTCTGCAACGAAGCTAGCGAAGAAATGAAGTTGCACAAGATCCATATCTATCATGCCCGAAGTTCAACGCAAAATTCTCCACCAAAGTACCGGCGTTAACTGTTTGTTTTGATTTGTTGAACTGTGAGCATCATTCCAAATTAGGGTTGAACTGATAATATTAAGAGGCACATTGCTGTGATTTCATTGTTATATTTGAGATTTCCAGTAACCAGATTTCAATTGAGCCCCTCGGTATTTTTTTTAATGGGTCGAGTGTGATTTTTTTTACTCTACTAATCGTCAAGTGTATTGTATACAATTTTTCTAGAGTAAATTTTTTACAAAAAAATATACATACATATTCTATCATTAAATCTTCAACAGTGTTATGCTTCTGTTAAGTTGAGAGCTCTCGAAATGAGAATATTTGTGAAAATAGTTTGACTAATTCATAATAAGTTAATTATTATATAAACTAATCGTTTTCTTGAATTAAATTTGTTTTTCAATTAATGTTTCTTTTTTATTTTTTTAAACTTGCATTATACGTGGCATTTTACAAACATGATTTTCGTAGTTTAACGAAAAAAAAAAAACATTTATTTTGATCAGTCAATATTGTAAATATGCATGTTGAAACTCAAATTATTGTAATCTTCATACATTCATCATAAAGAATTGATGTAAATGAAAACTTTTTTATAAAGGAATTTTTATAATTTTCCATGTGTTGAGGATAAATCTGAACATAGATTTTATAAATATTTAGATTGATATACAAAGATAAATGTTGCCTATAAATAAATTCACTATATTTATTATAGGACACATTTTACAGTTGTCATGTTTTTCATATAAGTATTGATAATAAATACCTTATCTCTTCAAACTGCTTATTTATTTTTCCAAACAATACAAAAAAATATAAATTGTTAAAAAAATATATTTACAAAACTATTATAAAATTTATCTGCTTAATTTGCAGTTATAGAAAGTGGAAAAACAAGCATTTACACAATATAGCATTTTGAGCAAAATTGATTTCAAATCGAGTCAATATTCAATCATTGATTCCATTTTGGTTTTCTCTTTTGAGCAAAACTATAGATTCCTTCTTGACCTTCAGGCATGTTTATATTTTTTACCATAATTTCTTCACCCAAGTTGTAAGCAAAAAAATACCTTTTGACATTTGTTTATAATAAAATTCTTTACCAAGACTCACTACTTCACGACTTTTTTTGTATATGATTGCTTCACACATTTTGTTAACTTCAGAGTCTAACTGATCCTCAGGCACTACTTTGGTCACTAAGCCAGCGTTGTAGGCTTCGTCGGACGATAATGGAAAACCTATGAAGAAGCATTAGATAAAATGAGTGAGTTGTTAACATTTTGAAAATTTTTTTTAAACTTTACCTGTTAATAACATATTCATGGCTACAGATTTCGGTACACATCTACCTATTGCTATTCCTGGAGTTGAACAAAAAATTCCAAAATTTGCTCTGAAAATAAACAAATAATATAAAAAAATACTTTGCAAATATACGAAATTATTAAATACTCATACCCTGGTGTAGAAAAGAACTCTGTGTTGAGCATATTGCAATGTCGCAAGTCGCCACTAGTTGACAACCTGCAGCTGCAGCTATCCCATTAACCTGAAATTTTTTTAAAAAAAAATATAATTTTAAGTATTGTATATGACAGTTATTTCGAATTGGTAAAACAAACTTTGGCAATGACGGGGAACTGGTGATGTGATGATACTTTTCATGAGTTCGGTACCTTTTCGAAAGATATTTTGATGGTGTTCAATTCCAATTTCACTTGTCTTGTGAAGAATTAAAAATAGTCAAGTTAGGGAAGTGGTTCTAAAAAAAAATATACATAACACATTTGAAACATATCTTACTAATTCTTTCAAATTGTGGCCTGCTGAAAATACTGGACCATTGGCTGAAAGTACAATGGCACGCAGTGAAGGATTATCTTTATCATTATTGATACTATCTACTAAAATTGACATCATTTCAAGTGAAAGAGCATTTCTAAAATAAATCACAAATATGCAATGAAAAAAAAAAGTTATAAATATGATACATAACTTTTATACCAACCTAGTTTTCGGATTGTTGAATATTATATTTCTCACACCATTTTCTTCGTTTGTAATAAAATATGTTTTGGATGCATCTCCTGTACTATAATTCGATCGAGAAAAAATTGATAACTTTGATACCTTTGAAATTTTTTTTCTGAAAAAAAAAAAAAAGAATACATACATATGTATATAAGCTGTCTATTTCTAATATATTCTAAATATAAATAGTTTACATTAAGATGGAAGCAATTATTCAAAAACAATCGGTTCAACATTTTCAATGTATGAAAAAGTAAAAAAGTTTATCATGTGACAGAACACTTGTCAAAATATTCAAAAGTCACATAGGTCGCGACCATAAAAGTTTTGTACACGACCATATTTAAAAAAAACTAAGCTAACAAAATGAATTTACAAAACGATGACTTCTAATGAAAAAATAAACCCAAAACGATCAATAAACCATTATACACTAACTTTAATATTTACAACCAACACCCACCAATATAAAATTAAATCAAAAAACATTCAACACAAAAAAAAAAAAAAATTATTCGGATCTATTAAAAAATTTATACAATACGCACAACGTATCCGACACTACAAACATTCAAAACAAACAATAAACAACGGACAAAATTTGAAATTCTAACCGGTCACGGAGGCTGTGGCAGGGGCGTCAGGGCTGTCGCGCGGCCACATTCAGTTGTAGTGCGCGCGCACATATACTTGCACGTGGTCCGGCAATGTGTGCCGTTCTGTCGTCATAGTGACACAGTCATGGGGGGCCTCGGGGTCTGCGACGACCTCCGCCACGATCTCCTAACAGGTAAACCCTGAAAAAATCCAAGAATGCAACCCAAAACAGTAATTTTCCCGCGCGAATTCGGTTCACAAAGTTGCGTTCGAAAGTTAGCGCAACACCTCCCTCCCGCAGCTGTCAACCGTTTTATAAACAAAGTGCACTTTGCGTTTGCAAACTTTATTATGTAAGCGCTAATTTGTTACGTGGATTTTTGCGAAGAAAATTTTACTATTCGAATCAAGGGGATCGTATGCAAATCGGGGCAAATATTTGTCTCGCTTTTCGAAATGCGTATAAACGCCCATCGTCTTCGAAATTATAATTATGCGGCACGCATTTACATAAAACGTCTAATATTTTTCGCCTTCGCGATCTCGGATATTGTGGGCGAAACAATTTCTAATCTCGATTGTAAATGTGCGTTCGCTCTATTCGTAATCAGAGAAGGTGTTTAATTGATACGAATGTTTTTATTTGATACGAATGTGTTTATTTTTTAAGAGCTGTTCTTATTTTTTGACGATAACAGCTCATTGTCAGTTGCTCTTGTGAGGCCGAGTCGAGAGTTTTTTTCCGTAGTCGGTTTTTTCCGACGCCATTTTGAAATGAATTTTCTGTTAATGACGTGTGGATAATTCAATAATGTAATAAAACAAAACAAGTGTTATCTCCTAAACAAATTGTGTATTAACCATTGTTTAAAATATCAAAACGGTCGGGACCGGTTTAGCGTTGTTAATCGCCGATTGTCTTCAAATCTCAAATATTCAACACTCATCGAAAAATATTTTCCAACAATTATTCCATTTTGTTATGGACAGCCATCGAAGCGGACTGCATGTACTAAATCGCCATATAAAGTTTTATATTTATCGATTGTATCATGCAGTAATACCGCGACTAGAACTACGATGTACGTGTGAATTAATAATAAGCCTCGATGCTCGCTTACAGACAAACAGACTAATTGGCGTTATTATTTTCAGACATTTTCCCGAAAAATTATAAACAGACCGGCACGAATCGTCCATTAAATTTTCGCTCATACGTAAGAAACGATATACAAATAACGTACACGTACGCCATGTCAATATTTATTTTATTTCGCATTCGACCATCTTGCTTTGCATAGAGTTTTACGTGCTTCGTAAAATGTATCGTCGATGCGATATTCGAACATCTCAAGTATTAGAAAACGCATCAGGTGTTTCGAATATTCGAACGGCTCGATGATCAGGTTCGATCCGCTCTTGAAAAAAACCATCAAGGCCATCGTCTTCCAATCTAGTTGATTATAGGTGTCGTAAATGTTATAAACGTATTCTCGAAGGATATGACAATGATGGCCTGCAGCCGCCTTTGGATAATTCGAAAATGAACAAAAGCGTTTCTTGTAATACGCCACAAGCGTTTCCATTCATCGATTTTAACAATCAACGGATTCATTGTTGTTTTAATTGACCTCCAATTAAAGCGATGATTGCACGTTTTCGTCAATTTTCGATCGGTGCACGGTCCGAAGGATTCGATTGAATTTTCGTTTCTTCAGTGACGTCAAAGTGTTAAAATTTGGACCTTGAATCGCTGTCGAGACTTAAACCGAATTGATTTTTCCATCGTTGGATTAATTTGAGGTGTGCGTTGTTTATTTGCAGCTGAAATTGTATTTTCAGACACTATTGTGGTGCCGCACGCAAATGTTTGACTTGTCTTTGCGTATGAGAAAATATTTGAATTTAGTATGTGTTTTCTGTCGTTCTGAATGGTTTTAGCTTTCAGTTGTGATTTGTTTCGCATTGTTTCAATTGGTTATTGTGTTGTGAGAAAGTTATTGTGTCGTCGTTTTAGTTTCTGGATAATTCCTATCTTCGAAATATGATATAAGTCTTTTTTGTATTCTCTATTAGATTTCTGCATACCAAATCTTGTTTTTTTTAATTGTCATGCATTAGAGATAATATTTTTTTTATGCACTTTAAAGATAATTTATGCTTATTAAAACGAAATTGTTTTTTTTTTTTAATATGTTTGAATTATATTTTATATTCAATTTCCTGCATATCGTATATCACAGCGAAAGGATTCAAACATTTCTAAATTATACATTAGATAACAATACATCTTCTGAACAAGATTTTTATTGAAAATCTGCATTTTTTAATTTGTCGCCGTCCTTGAAATTCGACGATTTTTTCAACAATTTTTTTTCCATCACCGTACACAAAAAAAGCCTCATCGAATCGACGAAACATCCTGTATTCGTAAATTAATAGAATTTTCGTGAACCGCCCACGTTTTTCCGTCGATTAGGGTGACGGCGCACGGTATGGATCAAACATCATTCGAACGACGATAATCATCACGACTTTTTTCCTCCAAAATTCACACTTATGGAAAATCCAATCGATATTATATTACTTATATGTATAGACCCATTAACGATCCGTATAAAAAAAGAGAAAAAAATCGAATTGTCATAGGTCACATTTTCATACTATAAACACCCACATGAAAAAAAAAAACAATAGGATTTATTTTTTTTAATACGAAAATTCATATTTTCACAAGATACAAATTTGGGTATTTCATGTTAGCTTAAATAATGTACACCCGATCTTTTTTAAACGATTTTTCATTTTAACACGGTATAAAAAATATATGAATTATTATGCCACAATGGTAAGATTCGATGCAGGCCAGTATACTGTTATAATTATATGTATGTAATTATAGATATTAAATAAAAAAATTTTCGATGATTTTTTTGATGATTTTACATGGTGAATTTTTAAGTTCTATCCTATCTTCAATTTTTTATATGATCACCATACATTTTTTTTACACAAAATTCTCTAGAACGTATCCCCTGTGTAAAAAGAGGATCGGGTGTATTTAAAAAAAATGTACACGCGCATTAATCGATTCATTTTTTCTAATATTATAGAAATAGTGATTAGACCGTATATGTAATACAAATACGCATATGGAGTAATATGATAAAATTATGTACCTAACATGCGTGAAACAAAATAAAATATCGCACAGATTCGTCTCATGTCCTCGCCGGTGCGCGTTTATGGAGTTTTTGCGCAACCGACCTCTCGGCCATATGTTCAGAGTTTCGACGTTTTCTCGTCGGTTTTACCACTTTTCTCGATCGGCCATCCTAGGCTGTGTCTCCGTTCTTTCAGTCTTTCGAATGTACCGTTGCCTGGACGGGTTTCAGCCGTCCCAACATGGAAGAGGCCAGTCCGTTGTTGGGGACAAGCCGAGCGCAATCGATGTGGAATTTTTCTTATTCGTAGTTTCGAAACGAGGGTGTGGCATTTTTTTTTTCATTTGTCTTTGTGTTTGTTTATGTGATTTTTATTCGTATCGAGCTGCTTGACCGTTTCGGTGACCTTAGTCGGAGGTCGGTTTTGCGATTGTAGATGCATCTGTAAATCGGCCTTAGTTTATATATAAATAATTGTTAATAATTTGTTCGAATCATTGATTTAATTTAATAAATTTTGACCATTTTAATAGATATTTTATTCGTGTGAGGATTTATATGTTTTGTATCTTAATTGATTATATACGCTAAAAAAAAAATAACGGTGTCTCAATATTTGCACGTTTAATATATGAAAATTGTTTATAATGTAAATGTGTCGCTGAGTCAAAGGTCTCAGACGACGAAAGTTTGTCATCAGGTCAAATTGATAAAATCGTCTCTCGTACTTGTTCCAT
Organism: Hydropsyche tenuis; assembly: GCA_009617725.1. NCBI lineage: Eukaryota > Metazoa > Arthropoda > Insecta > Trichoptera > Hydropsychidae > Hydropsyche > Hydropsyche tenuis. The sequence goes on from VTON01000004.1 coordinate 6,263,479, forward strand.
GGTCAAGAATAGAATTACGGATGCCGCATGCATTGCTGGATCCAACGTGTTTATTATTGGACACCATTGCATAATGTTTGCGATGGTCATTTTGCAATTTGTGTATCGCATTTTTTTTGCATGAAAATTGACGATGGCGAACAAAAAATAATTTATTGTATAACTCAAAGAATACATTCATGTTTCTAAATTTAAACCAGTCACGGTATTGTTATAATCAATAAACATTAAAATTCTGGCTATGCTGCGAAAGATGGAGGTCGCGTTTTTCCTAATTTCCATCAACTTCATATCATATACATTTTCAGAATATCAATGATACAAAAAAAAAACTATCACCACTCCATATTTCTTCGTATCAATTCGACCTAATAAAAAACAATATTGAAACTCTCTCGTTTTAGATAGCTTATCGCTCAATTTACATTCGGTTTCAATCTCATAATACCTCAGCGTCACCCAGTAATTGAAGGCTCATTGTTGTTAATGTCTGCAGATCTCCGATGACGGCCGAGTTGACGTTTTCGAGTGGGTTTCATATTTTTTTGTGTCAACATTTGCTCCGACAACGCATGTGTCAATTGAAAACTCTCGATTCTTAACACGTTCGGACGACTTTGTATCGTAATGTGTGGTTTTGTTTATATTCTTTGTGTGTTGTTAACGATTTACGCGGCAAAGATAAGAGTTAGAAATACCGCGGTTCGTCAGATTAAATATTTTCGTAAGAGCGGCGTTATTAAAACGGTTTTATGATCGTATGAAGTCTTTTAATGCCTTGATTAACGGGGGCATAGGTTTTTTTTTTTTGCAATAATAAAACGAACCTTGACTTCTATATTTGTATAGAATTTTTTTCCTAGTTTTTTTCCTATTAGTGCAGAATGGCATTCATCACCACGACATTTTCCTATCTCGCTAATAAATTGCTGTTGCATAAAAAAACAAATATGTGAGTTGCACGGTTTTGTTGAGTCGTTGGATGTATGTAAATTACATATCGATCGTATTTACCTTGAATGCTTTTAAAAGTGAAAATGCAAAATAGTACACGACGAGTCTGATAAGAAAAAAATGACTTATTTCAAACAAGCATATTTTTTTGTTTTAATATGATTTACCTTTTAATATTCTTTATCTTTTAATTTTCTTTATTTGAACAAAGATGTTAGATTTATTTTAGTAACTCATATCAAGAAGAGAGCTTGCACTCTGCTTTGTTTACTATGAATATATTTTTTGTACGATAAACAAGTACAATCGTTTACTATACATATTTATATCATTTTTTTTATTATTATTATTTTATTATTATTATTATTATTATTATTATTATTATTATTATTATTATTATTATTATTATTATTATTATATTTACAATAAAATAAAATATTTGAAAAAATAAAAACAGATTTTTCTCGTGCAACAATGATCATATAGTCTGACACTGCGAATTAGCACATTGACAAGACCGCACCAGTCGCTCAGGTCCTTAACCCTCCGTGACCCTTTTGTGTTTTCAAACCGCTTTTCTTCTTGTCCTACATCTTCGAACTTACCCTCGATCGACGTAGGCGTCCGATGTGATTCAGCGATCATCCTCCGCTCTTTCGAATGCCATGATTAATGACCTATACGATGATTTTCCACGAAAGGAACGACCGAGTGCAGATGTCCTCTGTCGTGGTGCAATGGTATCGCTGTGGTAGATCGTCGACTCCGTTGCGAAACGGTATTTTTTTTTTTTCAAATCGGAATTAATGAATCGACGTGCATTGATCCTAGTATGTTCTGTGATTGTTTTTTTTAACGATTAGTTGACGTTATAAACGCGCGATTTTATATTTTAACGACGTAAGTGGAGCCCCGTTTCCTTCGGTGGGGTTGCGTTTGCGTGCTCATCGGTTTTCCGTCGTTTTTCCACTGGCAGACATTAAAACCTCACTAGTTTTATATTTTATTAATCTAACTCTCATTACGGATTCCGGGTTTTCATTTCCTTTCAGTTATTTCCTAGTATTTTGAATTTTCATAAGTGAATCTGGGTTGCGTTCCCGATAATGCGGACATGAAAACGCTCGACGTGCGGGTGGGAAAACAACGTTAAAATATCGACGTACAAATATATTGAAAATACAATACGATGTTTATCTAACCTAGAATTTGATACCACTATATCTAAAACGGAACATTGTCAAAATTGCTTCATTTATAGTCTGAAAACGAACGATCCAGTCATCATGCGGTCGCACTTCGGCAATTACGTGACTTCGGGTTAGTTTTTTCTCAGGCTGTTTAGATTCAGAATTATTTCTGTTTATTTAAGAATATGCATATGAAGTCGGTGTACAATATTGATTTTTTTTTTAAATTTTGTTAATGAAACTGAGTGCGAAATTTCTATATTGATTAGCAAATTTCAAAGGTTACCCTGTTATTATGTTCGTGTACTGGTATAATGGATAGGGTGCGGTTTTCGCAGTAAAATTTCGCACGTCCAATAACACAGCGCGTTTAAGGTCAATAAATAATATAAAAAATCTATATCAAAGTGAAAATAAAATATCCATAGGCGTTTAGTGAACTCGTTTTGTTTATTTCAGATGTCGACAACCTTAGCTGGCCGCCGGCCAGTGCATTATCTATGACTGTGTTTAATATATGAAAGCACTCGAAATGTTCCGAACTCGTTCCCTAGTAGTCTATTCTGATCGGATGCATCTAATTGCAAGATTTATTGCATGTAATAATAGCACTTTGATAAAATTTGACGTAAAACGGATGGATACGGTCGAATTAGGTAACGGTTCTTCAACGTGTTAAATGTTGTGCTATTTATTAATTATTGTCTTATCTCAATTATTCTCACTGTGAAGTTTATTTATGGATTTGTTTATGGCCCCATTTTGTATCTTGATATAATCGTTTTATTTGCTATTAGTTAATCGATGTTTTTATTATGCTCACAATAGAAAAACTAGCGGAAAGTTTACACATATTTTATATTTATACCATCGTTAATTAATTATTGATTTTCTAATAACGTTCAATACTAAGAATCACTATCAGCGAATCATGCATTTGTTTACGTTATCTACGTTTTATCTAATTCTCAAATCTGCAACGCATCAAATTGCAAATGTATTCCAAACAACCGCTTCGATCTAACACCTCGTCCCATTTCCCAGAAGGACTCGTCGGCCAGAAAACTTTCTTCCGACAACCAAAACGCCAACACCTCACACACCTTCGACCATTACCCACCCGACTACAACAGAGCCCATACCATTACTCAACGGCATGATGTCAACGACAGGTACACGTATACCTCCGCCGATGGCAATCGCTACGAAAACGGCATCTTTTCGGCTACGGAATCAGCTCATTGCCATTGTCTCCATGATCTCCGATTGGCGTTGGCCGGCGTGGAGACGCGTGGGTCGCCTCGGTGGCCACCTAAAATAGAAATGTTGGTCGGACCACTACCACTTCCACATGTCCCTCTTGCTGGTTCTGGAGCCTTCGCAGTCATCGTCGTCATCGCATTTCGTCTTGGATCGCTCTGCGCTTTGGATTGTTTCGGTGCTGTGCTGGATCTTGATTTGGGATCTTCTTTTGCGGTTCGATTTTGTACCCTTAGCGGGATGAGCTTGTCGTCGATGGGTGCTCCCAATAACTCTTTAACCATGTTTGATCTCTTGACCTTGTTTGTGTGGCGTCGATGTCGGAGGATTTGCTGGTGGCAAGTTCGTCGATGTCGATGATTTGATCGATTGCAGATGTACTCTGATTTTGAATATTGCTTTAATGTGTGGATGTATTGCAATTTTCGATTTGTGTGAGTCAGATGCAATTAATTACGTTTGCGTGGGTCGTCACCTTTATTCGCACAAAGTTTGAAAGTGACTATGAGATTTTGCTGCTATAACTCTCTTGCTTTGCTGAAAATCGTATAGATTTTTTTTGATTAAAACATCATGCTTCAATTTTTTGGCTTGCACTAATTTGATTAATAAAAATAATACGAATCGCACGAATTCGTATGAAATATTATTTTCGTTGATATCTTCTAAAACCAATAATTATTTTTTTATAATCGTCGCTCCGAGCACACGACACACTAATTTCGTTCGCCTTCAATTATAGACATCGACTAAATTGAGTGAAACGTCGTCTTTTCTGGTGTTAATTACCCTCGAGCGACATGCGACGCATACCTTTGTACCGAAAAGGTAAAATAAAACGAAACACTTCAAAGAATCGGAAACGCAACGACATACAATAACGTATCGTTTTCGAAACGCGCGAAAATATGAAAATCACGTACGCATCTGGTTTTCGTTCACGTCCGAGCTGCATACTGATGAGCCGATCGTATCGAGATTATTTTTTTGTTTATCACTATTGTTGCTGTGTTTTGACGACATGTCTGAAAACGGAGATGTTCCCGAATCGGTGGATCGATTCGAATTTGTGCGTCATCGTCGGTCGTGTTGAACTGTTCGTTTTTTTTTCAGTTTTAATCTTTTGAATAATTAAAATCGGTTCGCTTGTTTCTGAATTTTATTTTCCGAAGCGAACCGAAATGTTCGTTTCGCCATTCATGGAATGGAAGCGCTGAAAAACTTACTCAAAATCTTTTCCCAAGCATGTCTCCAACTTTAGAATGTCATTGTATACCAGAAGAATCTGCGAGTCAACAAAATCCTTCTGCTGGGCCTCGTTCACGAAGACGATCTGTTAAGTCTTTTGAGCGACGTCGATCTGCGAGTTCTCGGCGAAATATTTCAGTGAAATTAGAACCAAACGCAACTGCTGGGTCTTCTTCGCAAAATAAAACAACTATAGTTTTCATGATTTAGGATACTCATATAGAGTTTAAAAAAAAATTATCGCAAAACCCTTTTAAAAATCTGAAAACAAATAATAAAACGGATTTGGAACTTTTATCTAAAAAAAATTTTAGAGTAAATGTTAAATTATTGTATATTTATATTCGATGTTATAATAGTATAGATTGTAAAATGAATAAATTGTTATTTTGTTTGTTATAATTAATTGTTAAAAAATTACTTTTGGGACATAATAAAAATGTAAATTAAACAAATTTAGTTTATTTCCACAATGCGTCATTTGAATTTCAATAATTTTTTTTTTATGTATTTGTATGCTAATAATATTTTTATCATACTCATTTATAAAATTTATATTCAAGATTACTTTATTATTCATACGAAAAATATAAATCTATCATAATAATAATTTCCAATATTTAAAATTTGATTAAAAGGCACATGACCTAAAAAAACAAACAAATACACTCATTCAAATTATTTCCATCAATTCGCGCTATTCATTTTGAAAACGGTCAAATAGATTTCGATCCATCATAGTCGCGCCATTAATAAAATTATTTCACGAATCGATTCGATAAGTTCTCCACGAAACTGGCGATTATATGAACATCACGTAACGTTTCGAAAATTTTATCATATGAAGAACACGATGCCGATGTTAAAATCGTTAAATCCGTGACACAACTAAGAATAGATCTATAAAAAAATTAATAAGATTTTTTTTCGCATGTTTCGTATTGTAAATGATCGGCACGTACGGTTCGAATAGGATGTTTCAGATGGGTTTTCCGGTTGGTTTTTTTTTTGTATTTTTTATAATCTCTAATCATTTGCAACATCAGAAATTCATATTGTCCATTTTTTTGTGATTGTTTTTCGATGCATATTATTCTAATCGGACTGTCCTTATATGGACACTTTTTTTGAATCGTTTATTGCGCGTATCGCATACTATGCAATTATTTAATTTGTTTGTTTACCGATCGGTTTTTTCGCTTACATAAAATGATTAAAATTGATTTGTGCCGCGTCGAAAGTTATATGGTTAGTCTATTCAAATGGAAAACTGGTATTTCTTTTATGTTGGACGTGTTACGAAAATGCTTTTTTCGTGAATTAATCAATTGCGCAACAATTGCTGTCTGTCCCTTTTCGGTTCGTTTTACGATTGCTGTTATAATTTAGATGAAATGTGTGAAGATTGAATGAAGCACGTATCGTTGACATTGATGTTAATACGCTAATTCGATGCCACAACCTAGAATTTTTCAACAATTTTAATAATCGCACAAGGATCTTCATAAACGTAAATTGTTATGTCGTTAAAACTGGTTTCGAAATATATTTTTCTAATCTGACACTCGGCATTTTTTTACAAATTAAAATCGAAAAGGAATCGTCAACGTATTATTTTTTAAACAAAAAACAAAAAAAACACATCAGTAGGCGAATCACTCTTTAAATTACAAATCAGCAATAAGCACCTAACGTGCAACGCAATTCACTTTTCAACGATGCACAACCCATTTAGTCTCGAAGAAAATTGCGGCCAGCAAACACGTCTATATTCGAACCATAAGTCCGCTTCTTGCGACCGAAACGATCCCTTTTTTTTCACCCGAGCCGTCCGCAGATCCCAGTTTTAGAACCTCTGGCTACGATCTGCCTACGAATAGTCGGCATATCTACCTTCGCGGACACGACCCGGCCAAGATCTTTGACATTTCGACGGAACGAGAATCCGCTCGTATCTCAGAGGCGTCTCTGACTTTGGCCGGGGCAGACCTCAGTGCTTGAAGCGGCAAAACACGAGAGGAATCGGCTCAAAGTGGTCTCAGGGCCCTTCTTTTCCGCGTTGGATCTGTAGTATTTCGGGTTGTTGAAAAACGAACAAAACTTGCCGGTTTCCTGTGTGCAGCGAGTGGGTATTTCTGTAACCGACTGCCATTGCCGTTGCCGTTTCGGTGTTGTTGTCGGTTGTCCGTCAAGGGATTTCCACGTCTTTTTTTTCGTTCTGTCGGACAAAGGAAGCTTCAAAATTTGCTCGTTATCTATGCGGAAGCTGAGAGCCCTGTTCTTCCCGAAAGGTACCTCCTCCCCTTTTGTAATGATTCGATATTTGACAGTTCTTGATATAAATTTATTTTGTTCAACTCGCTCGTTTAAAATTGAGACCAATCTATTGATAAAACTTCATTGACCCATAACCGTTGCGATTGCTTCTATATTTATTATTTTATAATTTGATCATAAACATATTCAACGATGCTATCATAATTGAAAAAAATCTACATTTTCCATATCCTACGATGCAATTGTACACTTATTCCAAGAACTATAAGGCGTTCCAATAATAGTCACCTTCTGCCATGTCATTCATATAATCCTTCGGTATCTCCACTTGTATCATCTATTTTAGTAACACACTTGCGACATCAATCTTTTACGGTTCCGATCGATTGCTTTCGCGTTCCAATAAATCTGATCTCAAGCTATCGGATGTCGATTTTCTTCCGCAAATCGAACTTTCCCAACTGTGAATCCTTTCGCGGGTTTCGAGTTTCGTCTTAGAAACTCATATTTAATTAATGTGGAGAGAATGTTGTGTGATCGTCATTAAATCACATTCGATTTTTACGAAATCGCAACCAGAAGCTTTGGTTCGTTTCGACACTGAATTGCTTAAATGGACATTTTTTTTTTTTAATGAGGTTGAATGTTGACGTTGAATGCAATGTTTATCTGGAAAAATTATCAGCACTTTTTTCGTGACCTTTGCATATGCGAATCGTTTGATTAAAATGTTTCGCGTTTCGATTTATCGTTTCGTACTTTTGAATAGTTGAGATGTTCGCTTAAGTATTTAAATGTGACCTTCGTACGGTTTGTGAAAAAAACTTCATCTATAGTTTTCAAGGTGAATTAGTCACCTGTAAAATATTTACCACAGTTAAAATGAATCATTATGTTTAGTTTTGAAAAAAAAAAAAAATGGATATTCTTCTTGTACATAGTCGCATTATGTAAAAGTTGTAATTAACACAACGTATGCAGCGTCTGCGAAAATAATATTTCACGTTACTCACACAACTAAAAAATTATATAACTATTATAATATATTGTAGACTCATCTTATATTTTATATAATATTGATTCTTTCAAAACTCTTCGATTAGTCTTATTAAAAAAAAATATATTGCATTCATAAAATTTATATTTGTTTCTGATCTATCGATTTATCTTAAATACGAAATGAATGGAATCTTTAATTACCACAATATTTTTTTGTTTCATCACTGACGGGTCAAACTGGTTCTGTGTATAATTTTTTTTTTCAATAAGACTTATCGATCATGAATTCATTTTATACCTATTTCATTGGTTCTTTTCTCGCGTAAAATATAAATATTCACGAATTCAATACATTATAACAGTTTTTTTTTCCAAAGAATTTCAAACACCTGAAATTTTTAGTATTGTTTACATATTTAGTATTCTCACAGGTGATATTTTTTACAGGGTCGATACGGGGCTCAGGCATTTATGAACCACCTCACATCGCTCGTATAGATCCTTCTTTAAGATTAGATCTTGATGAATCTCCAGAAGATGAAGAAATCCGTATGTTATAAAATCGATAAATTTTTCAACATGTATCGAATAATTTATGTTTTGAAAATACAATTTTAGGTTTAGTGGATGATTTGCTTGTTCCATGTGATGTGTGTGGCAGAACATTTTTACCAGAATCTTTAGTGAAACATGCTCGCATATGTCAGAAAACTGCTTCAAAGAAGCGTAAGCAATTTGATTCTTCAAGTCAGAGGCGAAAAGGTTTGCCACTGTATTCTGACGTATAAAATTTATCTTTTGCTTTCTTATAATTCTTTTTTTTTTAATTCTTTGCTAATTTCGCATTTTATATTTAATACATTTTACCATATGTATAATGTGTAATAAATTTTGAAAATCAATTTTATTTTTTGTATATTTTACAGGCACTGAACTAGTACAATATCTTCCGAAAACTTTTGGCTTACCTGAAAGCAGTCCATTTATAGAAAAAAAAAAAAGAAAAAAGAAAAACTCCTCCTCCAAACAGAATGGCTTTAAAAAAACTAGACAAAGTTTTCGATCTTCAAAAGTAAACATATTATTTACAAAATGAGATTTTTTTATGATTTATGATTTATGATTTTTTATTATATAATATATGCCCTTTGAATAGCTGTTGGCTGCTGCTGAAAGTTCTCCGTGCCCTCACTGTGGAAGGAATTTTGGTAATAGAGCATGGGAACGTCATGTTGATTGGTGCGCAGCACGTACTCGCTTATCTAGAGCTCCTGGTGCAAATACAGGTACAGAAGATGTTAAAGTTGCTAGAGAAAGACTTCATGCTCGTACTTCCTATAGAGCTCCATTAGCTAGAAGTAGAAGGTAATTGTGAAAAAAATTATTTTCTATTTATATTTATATTCATGTATAACTAAACATTAATTCAATTATAGGTCATTGACACGTGAGAAATATTCTCTTAGTAGATCTGCTTCTGTGGATTCAGGAGTTAGTGATCGTTCTCATGATGGTAGTCATAAAGGTTAACTTTGAACTAATGTATTTTGTGACTTTATATGAAAAATATTTAATTGATTTATTATTTTTTTAAACTTTAATTACAGGGAAAAATAATAGTATTAATGATGATAAGCATTTACCATCTATAAATCAGTCATCTCGCTCAAATTATAATAAGGAAAGTCCAACTCCAAGTTTAAATAGTTCTGGGTAATTTGATGAACATATGTACTATTCATGCTATACTATTTAGATTTTTTTTTCATACTTTATTTGTTTTTTCAGTTTAAATGATTCATATGACCCTTTTTTGGCTGCTGAACGTCAGTTGCGAGATCTAATGGCTTCTGCTTCAAACTTAACTAAATTAGATATGTCATATTTAGATTTCAAAAGATCCTTCACCACTGCCTTCAAAGTCTATCCAAAGATCTCCATTATTTAAAACTAAGGATGATCATGCAATCAAAAATAACAATAACGTACAGCCATCAAATTTCCAAAGAACAAAATCATTAAGTAGTCCATCTAAAACCAGATACGTTCCAGAAATAGTGAAAAAGAATACTCCTTCCAATAACAAGTCAAATTATGCCAACACTGCCATAAAACAGAACAAGTCTCCTCAGTTCAGTGACATTAGCAACCTTAGTGGTAAAGCGAGTCTCAAAAAAACAATAATGTTTTGAAGAGCAAAAAACGATAATAATAAAACTAGCAAGTTAAATACTAGTCAATATAATGATCAAATTAAATTCCCAAGTCATGCAGAAAAGCATCATATTATAAAATTAGAACCTGTTGGTAAAATCAATAGAAAGCCTCACGATGGTCACAACAAATCGCTTCCAGCTAATGAGAATCCTACTATTAATAACAATTTTTCTGGATCACAAGAGTCATTTATAGATCCAAGAATTATAAATAAAGATCATCATCTTCCAATGAGTATTCAAAAGTTTCTAGATAATCCTGATTTGTTAAGCAGTAGTGAATCTTTGAGATGTACTGAGAATCTTCCAATGACATTTGGATCGTTTACTGATCATTTGAAATTTAAGGAATATATGGAAAATAATGGAAATTCAGATAATCGAAATGCAAACTCAGATAATCGAAATGCAAATTCAGATAATGGAGATTCAACTACTCCAACAATCGACGATTTGAGCGCACAGTATGATAGAATAATGGTTTCATTGGAACAAAGTATGACCTCTAAAATGTCATCACAAGACGAGGATACACTTTACAATGATTTAGAAGAATTTATGTCATCTCTAGATGATGATGTGACATTTCTAATGTTTATTCATTTAAGAAAAATAGTCCCCAAAATAAGATGACTAAGGATTCTTTGGACGGATTAAATTTCAAAAAAACAAATTAGAGTCATTAAATAAAAATAATAATGCACCTAGCAACAAAAAAGCAGAAAGTGCCATTTAACAAATCGGTTTCAGTCAATTATGGTTCTCCTATGAACAATAATAGTTCGATTCCTAAACATCCAATTTTCACAAGATCTAAATCTGTACATGACTCAAATTTTGAAAGCAAAAAAAAAAACATATCGTGCAGCTAGTGAGGCTAAATTAGAAGATGACATTATGCAATCTTTAAAGGATATCGATAAGTTGTGTGATCAAAATATATCAAAATCACCTTTGTCCACTAAAAAAAAACTGATACGTTTGAAAAAACGATTGAAACAAAATCTCTCAGCGAATACAAAACTACCAATAGTGCTAATCTGAAATCTCTAACATTGAATAAATCTAGATATGCTTATGACAATGTTGATGGTAGAAACAGTCATAAAAGCTGTAGTCCTATGAGATCCCCTGATGTTTATACTACTCAATTACATATGCTACAGATTCTGCTTATGCTAGGTTAGTATTTATTTTTTATAATTCGTGCACATTTTTCATTATTTTTATGCATATTTTTTAGTTTAATTTTGCCAAAATTTAAATATAATTATTATTTTGAGGAGCAGCTTGAACCGTGCATCACCAGAACGGAGGTGGCCTTAGCACTCTCCCGTGAGAAAAACTCCATCTCGTTCACCAACTCGTAGTAGTGGACAAAGAGAACATCTATCACCATCACCTCCTCGTGATGACTTGCATCTCAGAGCTGATAGTTGGTTGAGCTCAAGTGGCTCTGATGCTTCGATACCGTCTATGCTTGAGACCAGGATCGCGTGCCTGTTCCAGTATTATGTCGCTGTCGCGAGTTTCGAAATTTTGTCATGAGTGCGGCTGTAGTTTTCCTATTGAGACAGCTAAGTTTTGTATAGAATGTGGTGTTAAACGACTTGTGTTTATAATTTATTATATTTTTAAACAAACTGTGTGAGTTCATAATACTTTTGATACAAAAAATATTTAATACAATGTTTGCGCATTTGTGCACAAATTTTTTCTTATTCACATGTAGAAGTTGCTTGTATTGCATTTTTTTATACATTGTTCTTATTTAAAGGTTCTGTAATTTTTTGCATTCCCTGATATGGCATTTTTTACTAATCTTGATATAATTTGAATACAAATTTACTTATGGCAAATTTGATATATCCATTTTATATTGAATTTTACTTTTTTAATGTATTTTCTACATTTTGTAAGACGTTTTCTTATAAAATTTGAAAAAAAAAATTATCGAACCCTATGTTATGTAGAGTTTATTTATGATTAAACTCTTAACATAATAAAATGGTCACAATGGGGAACGAAAAGCGTTTTTTTAATGATTATTCAACATATTTTTTATTGATATACTAACACTCACTGAAATAATTTAATTCAGTGACTTAATCAAAAATATTAACAATTTCTTTAGTACACATTAGTTTCAATGCCATTTATTAATCATGTATTTCTGATCCAGTTTAAAATATGTATGGTATAAATTTTAAATTTGACACCAGGCAGTGTTTTTAACATATATTTTATTTATTTGTTGTTTATCACAATTCTCAATTATTGATGTTCAAGTTTTTTTTTTGTTACTTTGTATTTAACATTTTTTTTATATTACTGTATATATTTTGTTCATGTTCAGTTTGTGTTAATATTTTTTTATATTGTAAATAGCATTATTTAGTTACCATTCCAACAAATTCGAGTTTGGCCATTATTTCTAACAAGACTGATTTTTTTAAAATCTACTTTTTTTAATAGAATAACATTTCGAGTCAAACTTTGCGTACTTAAAACAAAGATAATAAATTAATATGCCACAAACCGTCTTTTGATTCGTCTCCAATCATAAAGTGAACTATCACAATCGACACGGACATCCAAGAAATTTCCCGAGATTTTCGCAGCCAATCGAAACTTTCCAAGCAGTAAAAAGTTCCATTCGATCCCTCACGGAAAATCACGATCCGAATGCTAATACGGCGCACATATTTATTCATAAGTAGGTGCCGAAGTTGAATCCCATAAAAGTTCAGAAGGGAACCACCCTCGTGGAAATTTATATTCAATTAGCTGGCATTACGGTGCCGCGTCTGAAATTACTTTCGGGCGCTGAAAACGAGGAGTTCGGTTATGAGCGTTCGCAGCTTTTACACGAGTATCTCGACCATTTGTAACTAAATTAATAATTATGCCGTTGAAATGGAGCAGAATTGTTTCCTTCCGCGCCCATTCGTCCTTTTCAGACGCAAATAATGTTCGTGGAAATCTGTGCGTCGTCGAACTGGAAGATGTTACGAGGATCGTTTCTATTGTACTGAGGATATGTAACTGTGATTCTGTAATGTTGAATTTGACTAATTTTTAGTTCGGTGAATATATTATATCTAGAGTTTAATTTTTTTTGCGCATAAAATGCAGGCGTCGGAGAAGCTCACTTTCAAAATTATGTGAGCTGTCAAACGCAAGATGGAAAATTGCGCTGAACAAATTGAACTTTGATGGATGTATAAGTTACTATGTATTGTATAAATATTATAACATACGTGCATAGTACGTTTTCATATTGAGAGCTTACGTTTACGTACAAAGAAAAAACTTTTCACTTTATCCCCGCATGTACAAGAGATAACAAGAAATAAATTATTCCATTAAAAAAGCATGAAAACGGGGTAATGAAAAAATAAGGTTAAAAAAATAAAAAAAAGGCAAACTCTTAAAAAAAATTCCCATTACCAGAATTCCTTTGATGTATAACGGACCGGGAAAAAATGATTTACTTTCGAATTTAACAAGAAGCTAAAATTTTAATTTCACACAGAATCTATTACGAAAATATGTAGTTAAACGAACGTTTTGATCGCAGTTGTGAAATTTAATTACCGAGGATTGAAGCAAATCCAATTCGTGAGCCGAAATTAAATCAGCGAGAAAATAATTTCAATATATTTCGAGCAAGTTTGTCTTAAATATTTGAACGAAATCCTCCTGAGCTATTCGGTAAATATTTTACAAGTTGCTGAATGATAACTGCTTCCCAACGTAGGCGATAATGAGGAGATTGCGTGTTCGTTTTCAAAAACGAGTTTAAACCAACTAACGCTGAAACTTGTTCGCTTGTAATAAATTTCCTTTGTTATTTTTATTATATTTTCATAAATCACGACGTTTTCGTGGAATAAAAACGTCGAACCAGTTCGTTTCACGTTTGGAAGTCACGTTGATTTATATTCGGCATTCAAAAAATTCGTTTAATTGCGAAAAAAAACTAACATAAAGAACCCTAATGGAATTTACTTTTTTTTTTTCGTTTTCGATTAAAATTGAATACGTTTTTTTTTTGCGACTCATATTGTAAGTTATTTCGACTCGGAATAATATTCGTTATGTAAATCAAATTTATGGATCGTTTTAAGTTTGAAAGTTAATTGTGTTAAATTTATACCGAAAACAATTTTCGGTACAATAAAAAAAAAAACATCCTAAAATACAAATTTGCGTCATTATTATTTTGTATGTGTGTTAGATAAATAATGAGCTTTCTAAGTGATTTGTACATACATATTGCCTTAATCGATTTATCTAGTCATTCGGAATTGTCTAATGGCTAATGACGGTTTCACCTGAAAGCTGAAGCACCTGAAAGTGGGTGGTGATCAGGGTGAAATCCGTCGGGACTATGGAAGGTTCGTCTCTGTGAGATTTATGAGGGCTTCGTTTAGGGTTACCAAATTTCTAAAAGCTTCAGGGATAAAAAAAAAAAATCCAATGGAAAATATGATTATTTTATCTTGTATTTTTTTTTAAACCTACTCTGAAAGAATATATCTAGTTAATATTCGTAGTAGCATTCAATTCGAACAAAAGTATTTTTTTTTAAATGATTTTTTTGATGTATAAAAACATGGGGTTCATTAAACCATACACATTATACGTATCAAAACATGATAAAATTATATCTTCAATTAAAAATAAATTTTTTCTTCTACATTAAAAAGATATGATCATAATGTATATTGAAACACTTTGAGAACTTCTCTTTCTTAAAATTTCCCGTGTTTTATTTGAAAATAATTGGACATCCTAACTTCATCATGACGTGCTGCGCTTTCGCGACCCCTTTTGAACCTGCGGGTTGTGCTATTAATCTTCGAGGAAACCTCTGGCTCTTCTAAATATTAAAAAATGTAGCCTGGCAGCAAAAAAAAAACGCTTTTCCAAGATTGGAAGGAATATATCCGAAAATGCAAAAGTCGTGTTTCTTAGCTTTAGATATAAAAGTCTTCGAGTTATAGTGATGAAAATCTTAAAAGTGCATAATTCTGTTATTTTATTACATAAAAAAAAAGCTAATAAGAATCAAAAATGTATAAAACAGATTGATTTCGAAAAAAACTCAATTGATACGAATATATGAACATATAATATTAATGTTTGAGAAAGTTTTCCTTTTCCTGATACGTTTTTTATCATATATATTTTGTGTTGGGGTTCAATATTTGACGACATCTGCACTGGAAGCCTCCAAAACGACAGCTGTTATTATCGGAGGCTTTACAAATCGTCGTGGTCAAGAGAAGAGGAGCTCTGTGGAAGTTTTCACGGTGAAACCACAACTGGAAGTTGGACTTCGAGACGTCCCGGATGTTAGACAAATGTATCGTTGTTGTGCACTTTAGAGCTTTCGAATATTGCGAACGCTTTGTACATTTATAAATTTGTTAAGTATATATTTTGCTTTATTTATTTATTTATTTGTCTATTCACGTATATAATTTCTCTGTAGGCATATTTGAGGAAATTTAAATAAATATTACCGAACCGAAGAGCCGACTCTGGGGAGTACATATACATATAATATTCACGAGCTTAATTAGTTTTCGACTGGATTACTAATACTTAACACTTTATAATAAGGAAGTAAATTTAACGAGATGTTAGGTTAAAATTATATTAATTTAACGGATTAATACAAATTATACGAGGTTGACAATGTCTGGAGTTTAAGCTTATCAAATAATTTTGTACAATGTTTAAAATTTTCTGTTAAAGTAAGATTACATACTCGCTTTTGTGTTAATGCGTCACAGTTTAGATATGCGAGTAATAAGAGTAGCTCGTATCAAGAATTTAAGCTAATTCTTGTTTCATAATTAGAAGAGTTTCCCAACAAAACGCCGAATTTTCCACCACGGAAAGACATCTAATTCTCGTCGGGAAATTTTCTTACCCTTGTGAAATTGCAAGGAAAATCTTGGTATATTCTGTACTCAAATCTCAATTGAGCATAATAAAAATATAATAAAAATTTTTTTAACCGAAATACTTCGTCGAAATATAATAGAAAATAGCTCTAAATAAATAATTATCTTTCGGCACAAATACTTAAATATAAAGTAAAGGATATAAGATATGCGAGTCTAATTTCCGTTTTCGTGTTGTATCAAACGTATATCCACAGTACATAAATATGATATTTTCTTTGTATAAACGGCGTATATATTACGCAAACGATGTGTACGTATAAAAAAAAGGACAAAATTTGATATATTTATTTACGAAACGATAATGCATAATATCGGGATTTTCTTTGTGCGTAGCGAAATCTAATACTCGGTCAAAGCACGCACAACGTGTTTACCCACAAAGACCTTTTCCAGTGGTGGATCATGCCAATTGAGAACTTCCAGCGATATTTTGAGACCTACAAAAAATACATATCTAAACCAGAAAATTTATGTTTAAACGAATATTTTGAATCCACTTATACAATATTCCATATATAAAATTCATCAATTGATTTTTTTTCAAAATAAATTCATTATTAATAAAAATACATATACATTTTTAATCAAACAAGATTCATAAGCCGCTTATGTTGCAATAATTCCGATCCTCCACTGTCCTCCACGCTGGTACATGATACATTTTTTTTCATACAGCTTGTACACGCATAATAAATATCACGTTGTATTATATCTATACGATAATTCATACGTGCGGTCGAGGAGAAAGGCTTTCGCTTTCCATTTTCCATGGAGGTTTCAGTACAACGCGAGCAGGAAGAAATTTATCAGACGCTTATATTTCACGGCACAGTTTCGCCTGTCTATGCCCACTGTGTGGAAAGGGTCTTTCGCGCCGCATCGTCGAAGAAAAGTCTTATTCAAATGGAAATTCGTAAATATTTTCTCATGAGCCTCCCGCCGAATGCTTTTATGAAAAAAAATATACGTACACGTTTTCCATATGCAAAAAACGTGGTAAATTTCGAACGTTCTAAATGCAGGGTCTGACAGAAAAACGGGTGATTTTAAAACCTAGTTTCATATGAAAATATTAATATTTTCATTTTAATAATTCTAGAAATATAAAATATATACCATGCAATTTATATTTAATTTATTCATTTTTTTTTCTCAATATTTTATGACTTCTTAATATTTTCGAATAAATAAACTCTCAACTTGGACATCACATTAAAAAAAATATTATAAAATTATATAGGTATAGTACATATTGGAATATTACATTTTATATCATTAATATTAATATTTTTTATTTTTAATTATATTTCTTCAAACGTAGTTTTTCTGATGATCCTATACACGTATATGCAGAAGTAGCTCGAATGCATGTCAGTTAGAAAATTCATATAATTTATTTATTTATAACATTTATTTTTTATTTTTTTTTTTTTCACGGATCGAATATGGAATATTATGGAACATACTCGATTCGGATTTAAGCGTTTGCCCGTTCCGTTCTGTAACTGTCGACTTTTCGGACGTTGTATTAACTTTAATATGCGCCTCTCCTGAAATGCCCTCTTTAAGGATAAGGATGTCTTTTATATCCTTGGGGTGTTCCTATAAAGAGACGAACGTGTCCCGTTTCGCGATGGGCTTTTCGATGCCTTCCTTATACTATGTCCATTATCGTCGCGAGTTTATTAGCTTTATTACGTGATAATACGGTATTGCACTATAAATATGAAAAAAAATGAAGTCGTTTGGTGAATGTGTACTCGTTTTGAGATCTTAACGATTTGTATATTCGACGAGATATAATTATATGGCGTCGTTTGAAAAATTAGCGTGAATTAAATGTAGGGCATCGCGTTTTTTTTTTTTTTTTGAAGAAAATGGGGTCGTCTTATAGGCTTATGCCCGCGTCTGTTTATTTTATATTATAAGGGACTCCATTTATGTTTAATCGGTTAAATAGAAGTGTCTGCATGGTGGTTGATAAGAATGTCAACCTATATATTGTAGTTAGCTCGTTCGTTTCCAGGACGAATAAATTTATGTGCGGTTCAACTCAAGTTTCTTGTATGCAATGAAACAATGCTTTTCAATTTGCGGTAATATACAAAGTCACATTTATCATATACGCATTTCCAGTATATCAAATCAAAAAAAAATATTGCTCATATACGAATCTAAATTAAAACATAATTTATCCAACTTCAAACATTCGAAATTCAGCACAAAATTTCTAATTTCACACACACCTGAAGCATTCAAAAAAACACTTCACATTAAAAAATTCCATATTTTTTTCATACACAAACTCCGCCCGACTCGCCGAAAATAAAATCAATCCAAAACTTCCGAAACATTTAATTGGACGCCGAAAACGGATCGAAACAAAAATAAAACAAACACAAACCGAACGAGAACGACCTCCGGCATGCAATCGAGAAACACACCCGCATAGCGATTTCCGGGAATTTCCGGGACACGCGGTGCAATTATAATTTTCCACGGGGTCGACGAACCAGACGCCGGTATGCGATAATTAATTGCGCCTCTTGAATGGTAAGTGTGCCGTTATCGTTACGCAAGAACGAACGCCGACTTTCAAGGCGACCCTCGTCCATCTTGGGCCGCGTGTGTGTGTGCCATTGTCCTCGAGGAGGATTCGAACGGTGCTTTGCCGCCGATTGTTTGCGGGTGCTAATGGACTAATCGACCGCCATCGACGTCCGAAGGGGTTAATCGACTGGAAGTGTATGTAAAATGGTGGGGTTTTGTGTCGAGTGTTGTGTTTGGTTTTCGATGAGGATTATGATGATATTGTACAGGGGAGACTTGTCTAAATCCGTGATCTGTTTAATTTCGTGATAGTTTTTTTTAATTAGTTTAAAGCCCTGCTTGTTACGCACAAGGCTAATAAACACATCTAATATTCCGTGATAGTTCGAATAAAGTTGTTTTGAATAATACCAACGTATTTTTTTTTTTTTTTTTTTTTTTGGTAGTGAATTACAACATCTAAATAACGGTTCGATGACAAAGAAGATTGATGATTTATGATTGTATGTTTTTTTTTTAATTATTTTACCATAGAATATAAGATAATAAAATGAGTGCTTAATATCACGGAATAAGACAAGTCTCCCGTATTATTAAGAAAATGAATCAAAAAATTATTAATTGAATATTACCCGTTCGATATTCGGTCAAAATAAACAATTTCACTTTCAACAAAATAGCTTTTGAACTAGTGACAGCTTTTTTAGAATTATTGGTTCGCTTTTCGAGTTTTCCCTCTAGCCGTATGTCAATGAGTGGATGAATTGCACTAGTTATTTATTCGAATCCCCTATCGAAAGGGTTGCTCTGCAAATAGAGAATTCCTATAAAGGTTAACAGCTCTTCAACACACACGTACGTATTTTCATCGACTCAACAATTCTATTTTGAAACATATTCACATATAATTGAATATAAAATTCCATTCCAGACTATACACAAAAAATGTAATCAACCAAACTATAATAGTTTTCGGAAGTGCGTAAACGCGAGTATGACCGTGTAATTGATTGACCGTATCCGCAAATCGATCCATAAATTTCGCAAACTTTTAAACAAGGACGGAGGCGGAAACGATGGGGTTCAATTGTATTATATCGGCAATGAACAAGTTTAATTAGTTCAAGACGAGCCATAAATAAAACGGTTCATTGTAGGCGGTCGTTCAATTGAAGTCTGAAAGCACGCGTAAAGTCGACCCGCGTTTTATTGCCGACCGTTTTATTTTTAACTAGTTGTTCTTCTTGTTCCGACAGAGTTTTGATTAAAATATCTTATTTATCTTGCCACTAGTGATGGTTGGTCAGAAAATTACATGGATGAATGATGTATTGATGATAAAATTAGATTTTTTTTATCAAAGGTGTTTAATATATTGAAATTTCTAAGTCCATATTTTTATATGAACATAAGAATTGAAAAAAAAATGTCGTATTTTCCAATGTAAAAGATGTTTTTTTTTAATATTTCGTATTAAGGTAATGCACCGGTGGTTGACCATGTACCAGTAATTGTCCACCTGTCATAAAACTTAAAAATAAGGTTTCGAAAATGGTAATTTTTCGGAAAGGGTGCGATTGATAGGCTGTAAATTACCATTTTGAAAAATTATTATTTTTTTTTTTACGTTTTTCTGATACATGGTCAATTACTAGTACATGGTTAACCACCGATGCATTACCTTATATAATATAATATAAAAGCTCTGAAAGAATTTGACTTCTTCAAAAAATGAATAGAAAAAATATTAAAACAACTATGTATGAATATATAGAAAGATCAATTTAAAAATTTCATAAATAAATTCGTCGAATTTAAACAAATACTTTTAAAGTTATTTACGATAAAACATATTTTATTATGCATTGAAAATTATCGTGAATTCCACAATATAAAATTCCACGCGAACAATTTCCCGTGCATAAACAAAACATCACGCTTTCAAAACAATAGTTGCGAAAACTTTTCCATGCAACCCGAGCCCCACTCAAAAAAGAGGTACCCTCAATTTTCATACAGTCGTTAGTACACAATAAGGTATACAGTCGAGGGCTTTGATCGTTCGTGCGATCGGTTCGGATCTAGAAACTGGAAACAAAGTTAAGCATGGACGATCGGGCTGCCCTTTCGTGCGGAAGCTACGGGGTTTTGCAACCCGTCTGACTCCATATGTATCGATTTGTTAAATGCAACTTTTTTTCATGTCGGTGTGATAAAATGTTTTGGGCTGAAAAGTGGATGGGTTATCTAGGAGTTGGAGGTGGAGTTGTGTTGGTTTTTTTTTTTGGAGTGGTTATTGATGTTCGGTTGATGGTTTTTTTTAAAATGTGTTTGTATTGTCGTTTTTTTTTTGGGTGATTCGATTTTAATATTTGTTCGATTATGAAGTTTTTTGGGTTTTGATTATATCGATAATTAAAGATGAAATCTTTTGAAAGTTGAAGTGTGATAATTAAATGATTCGTAGATTAGAATTTTTTTAAAAAAAATTGGAGATGATTGAAATTGGATTAGTTAGAAATATAATTATATGTATTCAATGTTAACTTTTTATCATTTTTTCGAATCAAGGACAGTTAATTTATTTAATTTTGAATATAATATTCATATTTTCAATCACGAAAATAACGTATAACTAAAACTTGGCGTGTGAATTTAATGAATTTTTTTATGAGTTCATTATTTTAGACTTAATTATTTATTTCAATTTAGAAATTAATGAATCTTTTCTTGGTAGTAAAGATTCATTATTTTTTGTATGCAGTTTTATAAAGTTCACCACAGGAAAAGGATTTTCTGTATTATCAAAAGTTAAGAAATTTCCCCTTATCTCGTGTACGTATTACGTGATGATAAAGAAGAAAGTAACTCTTGAAAAGTTGAATTGTATTAGGAGAAAATCTTTTTATATAATTTTCTTTTGAAATTCTATTTGATTTACAAAATTTCGCAACCTAATTTTTTTTTTTCTATTTCTTCTTACACGTATTTTTAAAATCAACCTAGTTTGTCAATCTGACATTAAAAAATTATTCGTATTTTAACAAAACCATCAAATTTTCACCATTATATAAAAAAATAAATGAGGCCGAAAACAAGAATCTTATCTTACAAAACAGTTCAAATTACTCAAGAACCCACCTCGGAGACGCAGAATTTCGAATGCGATTCGCGCAAACTCTACACGGTCATTTTCGCATAAATTTCCCAGTCATGATAAATTCACGGCGATAATTATCGGACGGGGATGAAATTCGGTAGGCAACTCGCACATTTTGCACGAATTTATTATTAACAGTTTGTTGCCGGTCGTAAAACGACGCCATAATTTCTGTTAACTCGCTCGGACGACCGCGCGCGCGAAAGGAACCTCTCCGTTTTAAACTTTCCGTTTATGCCCATCGAGTGGTTTAAGCGACGACTATATTATTCATGGCGAGGCTTATGTATATCGTGTGATATAATTTAATGTAATATTTATAATGCGAGCCTTCGCCGCCGAGGCTTTGAATATTTTCGCGCTTTGTCTCTCCGCGCGGGAAAGTTGCTCGTTGTTATGGCGGGTTTAAATTCGGAAGGTGAAAAATGGTTTTGTTGACTTTTTTTTGTGTGTGTATATTTTATGGTAATGTGTTTTTGTGTATGAAGATTTTTTTATTGTTATGATGGTCTTGAATAATTGGAAAAATTTATTGATTTAAATATCGTTTTGATAGATGTGAAGTATGCGGGGAAATTTAATGGGTATTTTCAATATTGAGAGGTTTATAAGAGGGTGCACTTTTCTGCATTTTGACGTTTTTGACGTCTGAAAGCGTCTTAAAATCGATGGTTTTTTATAATTGCTGTCAAAATCTTTCTTTCGCCATCTGTTGATAATATGAAGGGAAAAACTTCATTAAAACTTATAAAATAAACGTCAAGAAAACGTAATATATATAAAACCGATAAGCTTTCAAGAATAGATGCGAGTTTTTTTCATTATAAATTAGAATATGATGATGCTCAAAATAAGTTTCGATGAAACTTTATTATTTATTGATTTAAATAAAAAATTATATTTTATTCAATTTCGTATACATTTCAACAACGTCACTTTTCCGATTCAAATCTATAAACTCATTCAACAAGTCTTTTATAGAACAATCAGAGCACAAAATTCAAAAGTCTTTTTATTTACATGAAATATTCCTTTACCATTTTATATTCGAAATTCACAGTTTGACTACCAACAATTTTTTTCAACAAATATTATATTTTAAAACATATTTATAAATATTTCAATTTAATAATTTCACGTACAAAATACAACAAAACAATCGACGTCTTTATCTTATTGAATGCATTCATTACAGAAGCTAAGCAACAAGTGAGAGGTCAGCGAATAAATTGATGAACATGTGCTATTGATCTGAATTTATTTGGCGAGGGTCGATTTCAAAACAAAATTTTTAAAATTTGCTAATATTTTGGCATAAGGTAAAATTTTTTCAATAGGAATGAAACACCTTAAAATAAACATTATATAAATTATAATAATAACATAAAAGATGATGATGAAAGAAACCGAGCCTCTTTCACATAAAAAATAAAATATCCAAGAAACCGCAGATCATCATTTCCACTTTCAAAGAGCCAAAGATAACGCGAGTTATGACGCAACGAGTCGCGGATAACAACGCACGTTATAAATTCGCAACTATAATTTGACCCGTTTAACCCTCGGCAACCTTTCACCGTGTACCGTGAATACGTTAACCCCTTTAATGGAAAGGGAACAAACGGCAGGTGTGGCCAGGATTGTTCCTTCCGGCCCTTTAAGGCCTTCCGACGCGCTTTTGTGCCCTGTGTGTTTGTATGGGAGGCCGTGTGGGAGGCTTTTGGCCCACCCCCGATGGCTAAATAACGATTGCTTTGTCGGTCTGCTGGAAAATTCTTGGGTTTTGTTGTTGGGATGGTGTGTTGGTGTACTTGAGAATGTTTGTGTTGTATTTGAAGGTTAACGTTTTTTTTTGTATCGAAAAATGTGGGTTTCGATATGATGTTAAATAGAGATGGTATGGAATATTAATTTGAAAATATTTGGGATGCTCGAAAATATGGATTGCGTATCTAATTTATTCTGTATTAAAATGAACCTAATGGAATAACGTAATTTAATAATAATTCGCATTTTCAGCATAGGCAATTTTCATTATTGAAATTAATTAAGAATTTTCTTTATGCTGAGATGATAATTTTCATTCATGTCCATTACGAAATTTAATTAAAATAGCTTTGTTTTATCATAAAATAAATATGCGCTGTTTTTTATTCGTAAACAGACTGAAAAAAAAAAAAAATTGTATAAAAAATTCGATACAGTGTATTTCATTCGTGTAATGTCTTTTGGTCTCAGAGTTGTCGAGAGTCTTAAGAATTGAGTACTTTTGAGACGGATGATATAGATAAAAATATCGCAATTCGATTCAATGAGAACATATTGGATTTGAATTCATAGTTTTTCGCGGAATACGGCAATAACGAAAATGAGAAAACATTTTTTCCGTTCAATACGTGAATATTATTCATGTGCAAAATGAAATATTGACAAAGCAAATCCATACACGTCAAGAAATATGACAGTTGAAATTCCAACATGTCGAATTTCCGCACTTCGGGATCTTGTGAAAGCAACTTTTTTTTACTCCGATCTATTTCACATATACCTAATCTATTATATATTTAAATGAAATGTGCGAATTGAAATATTAAAAAAATAATTCACGTCTGTTTGATTAATCGTCGTAATACTACTTTTCCATCGATACACAACAAAATGAATTTTTAAAATTTCATCTTGATAAAATTCCTCATATATTTTCAGATCAATTTATCATCATTTACATTTAAAATAAATATGTTATTTAATAAAAAAAATTATTAAAAAACTTTCACTTTAAACACTAGCACAAAGCAACATAATTTATCATCCACTTATTGAGACCTCGAAAAAATAAAGAGAAAACTCAGCTGGAAGCCAATTAAATAATAACGAAATAAATCACGCCACAACCTCATAATTTCTCGCCTATATGTCGCAATTATAAACGCGCAAAAGATTATTCGATTGCGATTAAAAGCGCACATAACGAGGGTTAGTTAATCCCCATGCGCATCCCATACACGCGACAATAATGCCGACCCTCATTAAAGGCTGGTTTAACGCTTCTGTAAATACACGGGTTTTTCCACGTTTTTCATTTTCACGTTTCAGCATCTCGCGTGTGTGTATGTGTGGGTTTTTATGAAAAATTTTGTCTTTTCGCGAGTTTTTAATGAGTGATGCTTTCAGTTTGCGCGAGTTCTGAGTCGAAGCGTGAAAACGCGGATCTCTAAGAACAATGGTAGCCCTTTTGTAAAGATTTTTTATTCATGGAAATGTTCTTTTTTTAGTATTCGAATGGTGCTGAGATACCTTTGAATCTTCAAAGATTGCAAAGTGTATACAAGATTTAAAGAAATATTTATATAATAATTATAAACATCATAAAGGTATAAAATATATTTTCATGGACTTTTCTTTCATTCTATAATATATGTGCGAATAATTTTCCTCATAATTATCTCTCATTCTCTTAAAAGCAAAAACTGAAACCTCAACCTTCTTCATAGTTAAAGAAAAGCTTTCGAATTTTCAATTTTGCATTTGCCATTATTATTTTTTCAACATCAGCCTCATGAAAAATATTCCAAATTATTAGAACTGATACGCAACCTACAAAGCCGCACGTTTCCTATGAAAAGAATACACATCAATAATACAAGAGCGAAAAAGCTATTTTACCTTCTAACCATAAATTCAATTTCTACGTCGGTGATGAAAGCATCTATTATGCAAGGTTTCCGTAAACAACTCTCGATTCACTATGTTCGTACGACGATCGGTTCGCGTTGTATGGAAGGCTCAACGCACCCACTTCTGGTCTATATGAGCAAAGTTAGTTGTCGATTTATGTGTTGAGCAGTACAAGAAGGTAGGCACAACGCAGCTTCGCTGTCGGAAGTCAATAATGTAACATTGTGAAGGAAATCAATCAACGGGATTTGGCAAATGGTTCGATCCGTCCGGATTATTGTACGTTAGAGAAGATTAGGTTTTGGTGCATTTGATTTAACATACATACATACAAGACTAGACATTATTAGAACTTATTTATTATTTAAATTTTGAACTGATTATTATAAAATTTTATTTCATAGTTTTAACGAAAAAATATTAAATGAACAATAAAAAAATAGTTTGTATATTGAAATGATCGAGAGGTGGCAACATTTATTTTTTGTTAAAATTTTAATTTGATATAATTTTAATCACATTTTAACAACTTGGTCTAATTTACAATATTTTATTTTATCCATTAGAATATTTATATAAAAAAAAATATATCATGAATCAATCAATTCAAATGAACTTCATATTATTTGATATCAGTTTTAAATTAATCATACAAAAAAATTTGAATATTTAATTGTATAAAATATCGATAAATTTAAATACAAACGAACACCATGTATAATACAATCCAAATTCGCAATATTGCATTCAACCAAATTCCGGCTCGATGATGCAGCCGTATCGACAACGAGCAATCACTAATTCAAATCAACAACCACACCACCGTAATTCCCAACACCAACATATCCATATTCAAATTGGGAAAACATATATTATTCGTCGAGTTGCGAAGTTGCGAAGTTGCGTCGTATTTGCGATCGGTTTCAAGCCCTTTTTTTAGACGAAGCCTGCGCTCGTCTGAGGACTCCTTATATTTTCTCAGTGGGAGCTTTTGAAAAGCGTTTGTCTGAAGTGCTTCACGGCGATATATCATTTCAGACAGTTGTTTTGCTCGTTCGTCATGAGCGCAGAAGTGCTCTTTCATTTTTTTCGGCTGTGTTTATGTACACTTTTTTTGTTTGGTTGTTGAAAATATTGCAGCTGTATAAAAGAAAATGAAAATGATTCGATGTGTTGGAGTAAATTTGATTTTTTATTGAAATATGTGTTCGTGAAAATTTGATGGCTTTTGGTTTTGTTTTATATCACATATTTTAGTTGCCTGTCAAAGCATTGTATAATAGTAACGTGTTGAAATTCTTGAATAATTTAATGCTTTATTTTTTTTTTAAATACAGTTTCGCGTTATTCAAATTATTATATTTTACAACGTGCAAAAGATAATGGGAATTTTGGAAAAAATGATATATGGATTTCAGATGTATTCCATTGATAACTGCATAAATTTCAATATATGTAAGATAATTTGCAACACAAATGAAACAGTTTCAATATATTATACTAGTATATATATGTATATATATTTGATACACAAATATATCAGACGGTAAAATATATTATTACAGAATGTTTATATTATATACCTTTGAGATCGATGTGTATACAATTTCCTAGGAAAAATAACTCGTCTCTACAAATGGAAGCATTTTTTGATCTATTTTTCCAAATATACGTGTCAGCATTCAAATTGAAAAAAAGCACAGATAAACACAATAAAGATTTCGCCGGAGTTCCGCAGTCTATTTAAGGTTTTTTTTTTCTTATTTCCAGAAAATGTCGGGTTTAGGCACTAAATCAAAGAGTCAACCGTGTAGCCTGAAGGGTTTCTTTCACCCTTAAAGGGACGAATTTCTTATATAAAACTATTTATTGCGTTTTTTGCCATCGCTATTAACCCGTCACCTTTGCTTCGTCGACCTTATATTTCATACGTGCAAAATTTCGATATATTTTATCTATTGAATAAACGCTATACAAAAAATAAATCATGAAAATACGATCATTATTGAAACATATTGAAAAGTTCCAACTATCTGAGAAACTGATACTCAAATTCACTCTTACTTCATTTTAAAAATAACTTACTTGTATTGAGATAATATTTCAATTTAAAAAATTCAATTTACCAGACAACCCCATTTATTTTATGACGTATAGATTTTATTAAATCCATACCTCACACGAAATATAAGTACGGATTCAATCCATAACTTTTAATATCATCTCTGGGGATGAAAACTCATTTGCTTATTCAGAATCACTCGTCCGATCGTGTCGTATACGGAGATTGCAGCGATGTCGATCCTAAAAATGACTATCGAAAATTCGTTTTCCCGCCGTTTTATTTTCGCAGAGGCGCAAACGCGACCGGGCTCTATTTCCAATTTCTTTCCGAGGGGAAATCTCGAGGGTGAGTTTTGAAGTGGTATTAAAAAAAACAACACAACAATACGCTTCAGTTTTCACCATCTCCAGGGTGGGTGGTGTTCGGAAGGCTTACACGTGAACACTTTCGCGTTTTTTTCTTTCCCAAGGTCTGGAAGATGAAAGGCGAATGTAAATTGGGCCTTCGGTACCTCTTGAATTTTAAATATAGTTTTCATTTATGTTTTCCGCTTTTTTTATCCTTATTCAGCCGTAAAGTTAACGGTGTTCTTGAGTGTTAAAGGGTTTTCGCGAAATTGTCACGTTTCGCTAAGTGCGCCGTTATTGCTGTTCTATTGAATAAATTTTAATATGAAATTATGTTTTATACAAATATGTTCTTCTTTCAAATATTTTGAAAGCATGTAATAGATTTTATCATTGGGGATTATTTTTTCAGGTCACTTATTCCAATAAAGACTACATCATATTTCACTTAACTTCTATGATTCCATTCAATAACCGTGATAAAAATATCAAAATAATTTTCGAAATTATCGAATTTATAAAAAATAATCTATAATATTATTCAGTGCAATAAATGTGAATAGTACTGATACAGTTATCAAATAATAATATAATAAACAAATATACTGATTGTATAAATATAAAAAAGCTTATATTGAACAAAAATTCAATAAAGATGATGTAACACATTGATACGTGAGACATCGCCAGAATTTTCTCTCGCGAAAATAGATTTCGACAGACGCACATCGTTATAAAGCAACACGGTTATGATAATAATCAAACAATTTTGCGAACATCGCTTTCGGCGATTTTGTCGATTCACCGAATACGTTTCGAACAAACTTTGGCCGTAGAGTTAGCGAGTATCGGAAGTAATAATGTTTGATGTGCTGCGAATAATTGGCGCTCGAAAATTTGCACGAGAAATCTGTGTGGATACGCTTATTTGTTTCTCGCACTCAAATAGAACAATAACACAAAAATATAAAAATATAATAACAATTATTTTACAGAAATATAAAAGGAATATGCTTCAATATTTTTATTATTTTGTTTTGAATAAGCGAAGTACAACATAGTAATTACGCTGCACTTAATTTACCCGTAATAAAAGATAGTTTTTTTTTAGTCGACCACTTTATCCTGTAATTTTTTTAAAGGGTCGAGTGCAATTAAGCGTTCCCGCGGGTCGTTTTACAGCACTTTGATATACGCGGTCGGGTTTTACGAGCGCTCGTGTGAATCTCTTCTTCTTCGCTGTACTGAGCACGTTTTTTCCCGCATTTTCAAAACCCACCCCATCCTCAGATCCTACGAATTCTGGTCACGATAATAGAACTCTCTTCGGAAGGGAAGAAAAAAGAAATACGAGCGATGGCATTCGCTCCGAAGGCCGTCGTTCGTCAGGAGTCACGCGACGGTCGACAAACGTCCGCGTAAAACTTGACCGAGCTTTGTCTCGTCCTTTGACAGAGATTCGCTTTCTCTTGCGCTTTTTTTCGCCTCTTTTTATTTGTTGGGGATGAGAGGAGGAAAGATTGTTGAAAAAAAGTAGGGGAGCGTGTCTACATGACAGGAAGACGACGTGGTTAACGAGCGGGACGAAGTCGCCGCTTAATAGTCGGGGCGTTTCGAAGCGTAATTTTCATTCGACATTTTTTTTTTTCGTACGTGAAAATCGATAATGTGAACGTGCTTGCTTTTGTTTTCTGAAAAAATTAAATTATTTTATGAATGTGTGAATTTTTTCTGCTTGATTTGAAATATGATACAATCCTTAAAATTTTGATGTTAAAATAACATTTATAGCCAGCCCTTTTCTGGTGGTTGATGAAAAGGATGGTCTAATCTCCCAGTCGCTGTTATTTAGGTGAACTGGTAACGGCCGATGATGGTATGGTCGTGGTTTCTTGTCAAATAAAAATAATTTGAGGTCAAGTACAAGTAATTTATTCAGGTATTTGGTTACACCTATAGAACAATTAATCTTTATACAGGTAATATAATATCAATACAATCACGATAACGTGGTAAATATATAAATCAATAGTGTGTAAAATTACGGTACGAAACAATCGTATTCAAAAAACAATGGTTAACAACTATTGACAATCGTTTGACCATAAACAAAGGTCTACAAAACAACCAGTGAGGTATAAAAACAATCATATACAAAATTATGATATTCTAAAACAACCATTAAAAAATGGTCTACAAAACAATGGTTAACAACCAAAACAACCATTTAACCATAAACAATGGTCTACAAAACAATGGTTAACAACCAAAAACAACCAAAAAATAATGGTTTGACCGTAAACAATGGTCTATAAAACAATGAGCTACAAAACATCCAGGTGTAAAAACAACCAGGTGTAAAAACAATGGTACTCATAAAAACAATGGTTAACAACCAAAAACAATGGTTTGACCATAAACAATGGTCTATAAAAACAACCAGGTATGGTTGGAGGGTGTGAGGTAGTGGGGTCAGGTGAGGATAAAGGTCAGGGTGCACAATATCTCAACTGGCATACGCCCACTAGGTTTCACAACACTATTCAATGTCCTTTCTGTGGCTATTTTCTGCGTAGTCAGCAGCCGTAGCTCATCGACTACAATCAGCTAATGACTCGGCCAGGTGAGGTGCACGCCGGCACCCGCTGCAACCGAAGTCTCGGTCTTGAAGATGCGAGGGCGGTGTCCACACGCGTCCCTTGTAACTGCAATCTTCTCACGTTGCTGGATTGCTGCTGAACGTCTAGGAGTCCTAAAGATTTTCTTCAAAGGGTCCGCTTCTCTCGGTTTGAGCGAGAGGTTGTTCCAACAGGAAAGCAGAAAAGTGGTCAGCCAATTGGAGAAACGTAACAACGTTCTCTGTGATGAGCAACAGGTCTCACGCTTTACCTAGCGGCTGTTGATCCTGTTCTCGGTTGATCTACTTCTCGGACGATCAGCTCGTACTCGTAGAAGCTTCCAGATCAGGGTTGGCGGGACTTAGTCATCCGCCTTGAGAAACGTCTTCCAACGTCGGGTTGGATGATGAAGCACGTTCTGGTTGGGTCTTCCAGTGACGTTCTTGTTGGGTCTTCAAATGACGCTCTGCCGTAGCGGTGGCGCACGGGGGTACATATAGTCAATCTCCCGCTACGCGACTTCGGGCGTTGGCTAGGAAGGAGTGGGGACTCGGGAAAGGATACCATTGGTTTCTTTTGTCACCATGCGAATATATATCCCGAAATAATATTTCGGTTTCGAACGTTCTAGAAGTTTTTGGTGAGATCAGCGTCTAAGAAGCGAATTTCCGCGTAGAGTCGTAAAACTGATGAAATCACGATCGGACCATATTTGGTCATGTCGCGACAGGAAAACAACCCGATGATCTAATCCAACGATGATTTAACCGTTGGATGATCTAACGGTCGTTAATTTTGGGATATCGAACGAAAAACATAACGGTTTTCGCTAAAGATTTAAAACAATTAAATAATCCGGTTACTTTTTTTAGAGGGGGGGGAGGTAAAATTTGAGGGGGGAGGGGTAAAAATGAAAAATAAATTGTAGCCGATTTTATTCGGAATGGTATCACTCTCACTTCTCTATCATGACTCTAAGTCACTTTAAATCCGATTAGAAGTTATAAAGTCCCGGGGAAGACCCTGTACATTGAATTAAATCGAAAAAGTTTATTATCGGAAATATTTAAAAATTATGATATTTAGATAAAGTGCACTATTTAAATCGCATATACATACATATCATCATCATCATTGTCGACCGGTTTTGAGCCGACTGCAGGACAAGGTCTCCCCATAAAATATTGGGGGTCTAGGCTATATACCTTATCCGAGAGCCAACCTCGTAACGATAAGGGACATGTACCATAAGAGCCAATCCGCCCATGTAAACGGAAGAGGCTCTCAGGCCCACGGTACGCAAGAATATGTGCTAGCTTTGTGGTCGCTGACTCTCCACTAAGCAAATCGCAATGATCACCCGCGGGGCAAAAATAGAACAAATGAATTCAAAATTCAAAAAAAACAAATGAATTCAAAATAAAAAAAAACAAATGAATTCAAAATTAAAAAAAAAACAAATGAATTAAAATTAAAAAAAAAACAAATGAATTAAAATTTAAAAAAAAAACAAATGAATTTGAAATTAAAAAAAACAAATGAATTCAAAAATAAAAAAAAAAAAAACAAATGAATTTGAAATTAAAAAAAAACAAATGAATTCAAAATTAAAAAAAAAACAAATGAATTCAAAATTAAAAAAAAAACAAATGAATTTGAAATTAAAAAAAAACAAATGAATTCAAAATTAAAAAAAAAAAACAAATGAATTTGAAATTAAAAAAAAACAAATGAATTCAAAATTAAAAAAAAAACAAATGAATTCAAAATTAAAAAAAAAACAAATGAATTTGAAATTAAAAAAAAACAAATGAATTCAAAATTAAAAAAAAAAACAAATGAATTCAAAATTAAAAAAAAACAAATTAATTCAAAATTAAAAAAAAAAACAAATGAATTTGAAATTAAAAAAAAACAAATGAATTCAAAATTAAAAAAAAACAAATGAATTCAAAATTAAAAAAAAAAAAACAAATGAATTCAAAATTCAAAAAAAAAACAAATGAATTCAAAATTCAAAAAAAAAACAAATGAATTCAAAATTTAAAAAAAAACAAATGAATTTGAAATTAAAAAAAAACAAATGAATTCAAAATTCAAAAAAAAAACAAATGAATTCAAAATTAAAAAAAAACAAATGTATTCAAAATTAAAAAAAAAAACAAATGAATTTGAAATTAAAAAAAAACAAATGAATTCAAAATTCAAAAAAAAAAACAAATGAATTCAAAATTAAAAAAA
This sequence comes from Hydropsyche tenuis, assembly GCA_009617725.1. Lineage (NCBI taxonomy): Eukaryota > Metazoa > Arthropoda > Insecta > Trichoptera > Hydropsychidae > Hydropsyche > Hydropsyche tenuis. The sequence goes on from VTON01000004.1 coordinate 6,296,263, forward strand.
AAACAAATGAATTCAAAATTTAAAAAAAAAAAACAAATTTGAAATAAAAAAAAAAAACAAATGAATTCAAAATTCAAAAAAAAAAACAAATGAATTTAAAATTAAAAAAAAACAAATGAATTCAAAATTCAAAAAAAAAAACAAATGAATTCAAAATTCGAAAAAAAAACAAATGAATTGAAAAAAAAAAAAAATGAATTCAAAATTCAAAAAAAAAAAAAACAAATGAATTCAAAATTCAAAAAAAAAACAAATGAATTCAAAATTCAAAAAAAAAAACAAATGAATTCAAAATTCAAAAAAAAAACAAATGAATTTGAAATTAAAAAAAAAACAAATGAATTCAAAATTAAAAAAAAACAAATGAATTCAAAATTCAAAAAAACAAATGAATTCAAAATAAAAAAAAAAAAACAAATGAATTCAAAATTCATAAAAAAAACAATGAATTCAAAAATCAACAAATGAATTTAAAAAAATCAAGTTTTCCCAAAATTCCCGGGGAATTAACCCGGTTTATTCCCGAAAATTAGCCAGGCCTGCACACATCTCTAATCTGCCGGCACATCTCTAATTTCTACCTATGTACTCTACAAAAATTTAGATTTTTTCCCGAGTAAACGTCATACCAACTGCGGAAAAATCTCCGAGTGGAAAAAAATAAACAATCCATCGAACGCAACTTCACCTTCACCCACATTCAATCAAATCAAACACACCAAAACACTAAAAAAAAAAACAATATTAACAAAACAAAAACTACAAGATCCGCCAAACGAACCCGAAAATCAATGGCCGCCGAACGCACCGTCGATGGATCCCGTCATCGCGACATATGATCAAATTTGAAAATCGTAAACGAGCACCCTTTTACGCGGAAGAATGTCTCGTGCGTGCGCAGCGAGGGGCGGAGGCGCGAGGGGCGCGCGGGGGGCGCGGGGCGGCGGCGGGGCGAAGGGCTACCCATATACACATATTTTTTTCAATTCATTCATAATGGGAAATAATATGAATCTTGAATTTGTAATAATAACTTTTCTAGCACGTGAAAAGTGCTAGAAAAGTGTTAGTGCACCGAAAAAGTTTAAAGCTTTCTCTGAAAACATCACTAAATTTTCATTATTACTACATCACGATAAATATTTTTACTATACTATTTACATATATTCGATAGATGAAATAATAATGTTTTTACGTACATTCTAAAAACAAAATCCTACATTTATTTTCATTAGAATTCTCCGAATTTTATATTCGCAAACACAAATGAGAAATAAATAAAGGAATTTATAGAACATTATTACCGAGATCCGTTCAATTTCCTCCGAGGTTTCCGTTTCCGTTTAAATCTTTCTCAAAGCGCCTTTGTGCTAAGTGTTAATACCACCTAAATTCCGTTCGGGTTTTCGGAACCTTCACTATCGTTCGAAAATAAACCGTCACATTTTCGAACAACCCACATTCCCCGACACAAATCGAATCCAGCACTGAACATTATATATTAATATTACGCATTTAAGCACATTTCGCAAGCATAAGCATTTCATACTGATATTCGGGCTAATCCGACCCGTCAACATCCTTATCATTCGGAGCAACCCACACATATTGTTATGACTTGAACTGGCAACCCTTCGCAGTTTATACTGGGAAAACAGGCCAAAAAAGGACCTAATGATTAATCAACGTATTCGTTCTAAACTCGCCCCGGCTTATGTCTTTATGACTAAGGCTTGGTTTTAAAATCTCGTCGTGGAAATTCTGAAATTGAACGGGATTCGTTTCGCTCGCGCAAAGTCGCTCGAATGTGTAATTGATACGCGAAATTCGGTCCAAACAAATATGTATGCAAATTTTTCCGGATTAAGCTCGTGAAGATCGAACGAAAGAAACGAATTACGAAAAGAGTTTTGTTGAAAATTGAGCTCTTTCCATGTATAAATTCAATTCTTCTTTCTCGTTGTAGTACAATCGAATTGCGTTACCGTTCATACGTGTAAAGAATTTCTTAAATGGCAAACTCAACGTTCATATTAGTAAATGGATATGTGATATTTATTGTTCAATGTACTAACTCAATCAGTGATACAGACAACAGCAATACAAATTGAACATGATTTAAGGAGTATTCATTAAAAATTGAACACGTACGAAACACGATAAAGAAAATACAGAGCTTACGTTATACAATAATATATCATAGAAAGTAAAATATTTACTATCGAACTAACTTAATTGAAAAATTTTAAAAGTAATAATAATTGGAATTTAAAACAAATTATAAATTATAATTTCAATACGGATCTTAAACGAGCTATTAATTTTCCAAAGTTGCTACTTTAATTAATTAAATTAGTTTCATATTATTTTCATTCTTAGTTTAATATAAATCATGAAAATATTCTATAAAATTATATTATTATAAACTTTCATTAAGCACCCCCCATATATTTCATGTTCGTTCGAACAAAGGTACGTCCATTAAAGCGCAGGAAAGCCGTGTCTTCAAATCAAACCCAACAAAGCCGTTTAAAAAGTTTTCAGACAACATCGAAGTGTTTAAAACATCTAGTTTTGATTTACGAGCCAGCTCGAGAGGCAAATCGCCGAAGTGGTGCAAATCGTATTTCACCTTTAGGACATTTGATAACTCGAATGTTGGAAAACTATCTTTCTATCATATATAAGTAGTTAATACTGCAGTGGCGTCGTCAAAATATCATGAAAATTATTCGCGTTGTTAAGTTAAAATGTTTTATTTTTTAAATTAAACCGTTTGTTTTTTTTAAACCCGATTTATCTTTGTTATATCGCGGAATGTGTTTCGTTGAAAAAGTGAATTGATTGCCCACAATTAACTTACAAATATGAAAATTTTTGTTATTACGCCAGAGAGAGCAATTTATACACAGTAAAGTTAAAAGCTTAGTTTTTTTACTTAATGTTGGCAATTTTTAATTTTTTTTAATAATATAATTCAAGATATATAAAGGACTAATATTTACAGAATTATAGACTCGATTGTATCAAAGTTAAACGACAATAAATGAACACATATCATCAATTTAAAACATTTAATCAAGATACAGTTTATAAACATTTAATAATATCAAAAAAACATACATGCTTTTTCGATATTATTGAAATATTAATCCACATACAACATAAATCATTAATTTTTCACATAAATATCCCGAGCATGCAATTCCGACAACATCCACACATCCCAAAACACGAAAACGCACCAACTTCCACGCACGTCCCTGAACTCCCAAGACATCCAGAAACTTCCCAACGGAAAAGAGAATACAAGAGGACTTCCTCGACGGGGTAGGTAGTGAAATTTCCGCGAACGTATCGAAAACTAGCGAAAGCGCTGTAAATTAACAAGTTGGCGCGCGAACGCGAACGCGAAAGCTCGCTCGCGTTAATTGCATTAACGTACCCGTAGGGCGTTAATTGTTCCTACGGAGACCCGTAACCCGTAACCCGTAACCCGAACTCGCTCCTTCTTCGTCTCCGGCATTGGTTGATAACCTGAGGAACGTTGTATGTGTATTTTGGTTAATTGATGTTGTTTGTATACTTTTATTGGGTGATAATTGATTGATGGCGATGAAACATAATTTGATACCATTTGAAATTAATGTTTTTTTGAACTCATGGTTCTTTTAGTACTAGTACTTAATCTTTTTATTATCATTTATATATACAGAATAGGGAGGCCATTACTGTTTACCGGTTTGTCGGGAAATTAACCAAATAATGGTTCAGTTCTAACCGGTAATTTTTTTATTTTTTACCAGTAAATAGTTTTTTTTGTGTTTTGAATATTTTTGAAAAAATATCAGGTTGTTTAGGTGTATGGTTTTTTTTTAAATATTTTTGGTTTACGTTTTTATTTTGTTTTCAGTTATTTTTTCCGGTTTTCCCCAATTTTCATACAAAATTTAATTTGCCAGTAATTTACCGATAAACCGTTCATTTGTAAAACAAATTACCGGATTACAGGTAAATGAAAATTACGATAAATTTGACCTCCCTAAATTACATATGTAACGGAATAACATTTGAAATTCTGAAAAATCGGAAAATCTTTATTTTACATAGGTAATTTTATACAGCTTGAATACAATGATGTTTATTAATCAAATTAAAACATTTTTATTAATTTTAACATGAGAGACCTCCAACCAAATTCAAAACAAAACAAATTCTATCAAAAAAGACTACGTACCCCTAACATATCATATCTATACGATATATAAATGCGATAACGTGCATAATATAGAATGTGTGTTACGTACGTGAAACGTCAGTCTCTAGTCCGTGATTAAGCGTTAATCCCAGCCGACGTGAGACCGAATTGTCGCATAAACATGCGAATCTCTCGGTATTGTCACTCCTCGGCTGTATAATGGTTTTAACTTGTTTGCGGGATTGCGAGTTTAGTGTTACTCGATTGTATTGGTTGGTGATGCATTGCCGGTTTAAGTGCTTCGTGTTGCATTCCAAATGGGGTAGATTCGTTAAGATTGCTTTGAATAGTTGAGAAGATTACCGTTTGACGTGAAGGGTCGATTGTAGGTTGCTAATATATTATTTATCTGCAATTTTATATGTGGGAAATGGCTGGTTTATATCCCAACATACGACATGTAAAGAACAAAAAATAGGTGTCTTACCATAATAGATTCCGATCAATTTCGATACCTTTTCACGTATCATTCGAAATCGCAGACTTCATGAAAATCCCTCGTCACCATACCGTAAAGTCTATTCAGATTTTCTATATGTCTGTCGACCCTGCATGGAAAATCGCACACATTTTCTCATATGAACGCTCCATAAAGAGGCATTCGCAAAAATTCATAAGGCGTCGGGAGAAACTTTAAAAGACTCCTATATGTGTTTGTGCGAATTTTTTCTCACTTCGGAAAAATCTTGGGCCTAATCCGGCGCGATATTCGCGCCTGGATCCGAACGGCAAACACGGTTTTCTTTTTTGCGAAGACATGAAAGAAAATGAAAATGCGAAAAACTCCCGAAGCAGTTTTGATTAATCGATACTTTCCGGGGAAGTCCCATGGTGGTGAAAAAACATTCACTGGCTCACGAGCCAAGATGTGTTTTATTGCGTCTAGACAAATAGTCTTGTGCGTATAAATTTTATATATGTATTTATGTAGGTTGTATGAAATACGCAGTTGGAACTCTATGGTGGCTATAAATTTAATTTTCATACGCCATTCGTGACAGAGCCTTTGCTCCGGCAGTATAAGTATAAATAATCTTTTGTCCGCTCCGATTGCGGAAAGCGTTTAAAAGTTAAACGATTTTTCGTATTTGCGATATTGCCGTTTCAAATTTCCCGTTTCTGAGAGGTTTCTTAAATTAAATTTTAATCAGATTTCCGATGTTTTTCATTTGTCGCCGTCGTTGTCGTGATCTTTGTGAGGGTCAATTTTATGCGTGTTGAGTCATTTGTCCAGATTTTCAATCATTATTCAATTAATTTGAATATTGTTTCGAATGCGTATTATATCTCGCAAGACCGATAAATGCTAATTAACGAAAAATTCAGAATGAAAATTGCGAAAAGGAAATTTAATACGCAAATATTTTACGCAAAGAAAACTCATTAGTGGTCTTTTATAAATGTCTGAGAAGCTTAATTTTTTTTAGCATTTTGGAAATGTGCTCCGCTGATTTCACATCTACACTCCCACACATTTATTTTACATCTTTTAAATAAATTATCTCTTCGATATATTTCCGAATAATATAATTCGTATTAAAATAAATTATCTTTACGCGAGAGTGTGCGGTTGCGGTCTTTTGTTCTGCAATATCAACCCATCCAACTTTCCCACTGTATATAAATCCGAGTTTACTGCGGCTTTTGTTGCAATTTAAGAGTTCTCAGATAAACTTTCGGCATTAAGACACATAAAATTTCATAAATTTAACAACCTACACCTTTTTTTTTGAATAATATGGCAAACACCACTCTTTTTTGCAACCCACTAACAGACAGCCTCGAGCGTGATTTTACAACTTTTTAAACACGAATCTTCATATTTCACACTGAAAACCCGTTTAAAATTTGATCAAACTAGCATAAATATTTCAGAAAATATATGAGATTCAGACGAATGTACTTTATTAGCATGTGACCGAAGAAAAATGTCGTCACGCGAAAGAGTCAAGTCATGTCGGGTCTATATTATATTATACACCGTCGATATTGCGTCACGCCGGTAAGTCCTCAGCATCACAATGGCTACGGAAAAAGTATATTTTATTATATTCATATTTTTTTATTATTATTCGAGGGGACACTTAGGGCAAGAGCCTCTCGTTTCGATATGAATGGACAGATTTTTCCGGCGAGCCGTTCGGATATTGCACGTAAGTACGTCCACGTTTTTTTTCGCGCTCGAACTGTTCGTATTTAAATTTTCAATAAGTGCTTTCGCATTTTTCGACCTTTTGGCGATTTTTGACGGGTCACCGATTAAGCTAGTGCTACAGACTGGAGGTGACGATCGCGAGATATTTTCGTTGAAGGAATTTATCATGGAAAAATATCGTTTCTTGAATAAAATCGGAGTTGTGTTTTATACACTTAAAAAAAATAGAAATTTAATAAAAAAATTTCAATAAAATAAAATTTCAATAAAAATTTCTAGAAATTCAATAAAAAATTTAATCTATTTTTATGAAATATTTGACGGTATCCAAAATACTTTTTATAGTTATTATTAAAATTTCAATAGTAAATACAAGTCAAAAAGTTGCGACATAGTTTAATCTTCAAATTCATATTGAAAATATTACGTACTAACTTTTTGTTTCGAATAAAAGTAGCAGTTGCACTTGTATTAGTCTTATGTACGTAATATTGAAACTCTAAACTCAAATAAATTTTCTCTCGGTGACTCGGTGTTAAAAATATATAAGAATCTACATGTAATATATTGATTTTCTATCGTTTTATCAACGTTGATGTACAATTTTTCGCTTCAATCGATTCGTAAAAGTAAATGAACGTGCGCAAATTGGTTGTAAACATGTTTTTTATAATTTATTATTAAACACGCCGTCTTCGTATTTCGTAAAAAAATATAAATATTATATAAATACAAAAATAATATTTTTTCAATAAATTTAAAAACGAAAGAACATAGTACGTGCTATGAAATTTCGAAATATTGAAATGGAATTCGTAACGGATTTCAATTTAATTTCGGCTTTAATTTTGTATTGCAGTGAAAAGTTCCTTTATTGAAAACGTTTCAATGTTAAAATTGAAATGAGTGCTCATAAATATAGTACTAGCGTGTATGTCGAACATTAACGTGGATTTGATTGGTTTGCTTCACCAGCACTTATTGCGTTCGTTGAAGTGATATTTCATTTTAAATTGGATATACTGAAAAGTATCCAAATAAATATTAAACTGCAAAATAAAATTTGTATTTTTTAGTTTACGATATTTCATTGTTCATTTTTTACCTTATGGTAATTTATAAATTTTCTCGAGGTTCAAATCTGACATAATATTTCCTCATAAAGTTTAATCTGGAAACTCTATGTGAAACACTTTACAAAATGCAACATTACATCAGACAAACATCAATAATACATTTTTTTATTGATTCGAGATTTCCTTTACCACGCCACGCTTAGAAAAACTTGGTTCGTTAGGAAATGAAGCGAAAAAGAGCGGATATCCGAATCCCACTATTGGAATCTAAGCCTAATTTCACAATAGGGAAAAAAAGAGCGATTTCGGTGATTTGTGCGAGCGAAAATTACAGGGTTCGTGCTTCCTTATAAAACCTCCAAATTTTCTATAGAGCAATTTCTGAGACCTTCTTTTTGAAAAAAACGAGCCGGCTTTTCGTATCGCCTGAGATTAACCAAAAAGATAAATCGGCGCGAGCGAACAAGACACCTTCGAGCAACCATAATCCTGATTTCGTATATATTATACGACACGGGACTAATCTACCGGGGATTTTTGCCGATCGCTTAACAAACGACTTATCTGACGATGCGTCTGAGACTCTCCCATGTTAATTTGGACCTTTTCGCTCTGGATGGAGTACGGTGGCGGAAAATTGATGAGCCGTAGTGAGCAAACTAAAGGGAAACAAGAATAACAGCCCTCGAACCTTATATAGTGCGGTGCGGTATCGAGGGAGTCCCTTTGTTGCCGTGGGTCATTTGCGTGGTGGAGGAATTTCGTCGAGTCCTAGCTTTGCTTAATTACTCGAGAAATATTTTGCACTCGTAGGGGAAAGTCTTGATTTTGTGTTGGAAAAGTTGAATCACTAATATAATTCACTGAACAAAAATTATTTGTATCTGAAAATTGAAACCCAATATCGAAATTGAATACCCATAATATACTATATAATAATAGATTTCTACCTTATAAATATAAACTTAATAACAATATAAAATGGATCATTATTCTATCCAAACCCATACAAATTTCAATTGTCCAATTCAATTATTATCGAACGAGCACATTAACACGAACTGCAAAACAGCATCGGCCGGGAAAAACGAGACCGTTTCAATTCCGGCGTCCGAACGTCTTATTTTCGCGCGTTTATTTTTTCAGGCACGCACATTCGCTTTATCGTATCCCTCCGTGTGTATGTGCAGGGAGAATATTCACGGCTGTTAGTTTCGTCTCTGGAAAAACGACGATTCCCACGGGTGAGGCGATGGGCGAAACGAGCCCCAGAGTCGTATAAATAAAGATGAGCAATTCACTCCGGTTGAGTTTTCCGTCTTTTTCTGTGTTTTGTCTCGCCTCTGACGTCTGTTGCTTTTTCTGATAATGAATTGGATCTGCTTGGATGGATGTGGCAGTTGTCAGCTTTTAGTGCTAGTTAAGATTTGAAAATGGATGAACGAATTTGGAGTAATCGATAGTGTATGGAGTGTTCGTGTGAGTGCAGAATCTTGTCGGAAGTGAATCTCGGGTTGAAAAAATATATTTATTTGGATTTTTTTATGTAAAAAGGAACAATAAAGATTGGGTAGATGATGAATGAATGCAAACGTAGAAAATTTATAGAAATTATTGAATGAGAATTGCTTTAAATAGACGATAGTAAAGTAAAGAATTATGAATCTGCTTATGATAATAATATTATTCAAAATACTCAAATCTTCACATAATTTCTATTGTTTAATTGAGAGAAACATCTTGACCAAATATCCCTTCAACCACAATGTAATACGAGAATAATTCAATTATATTCCATCATACAAATATTGAATTAATATTAAATACGCATAAACAACCGCATTAATATTTGATTAATACACAACGCAAACATCATCCCCAATCAAAAGCGGATAATCCACGCAAAACCCATCAATTTTTCCCAAACCGAACGAGATAATCTTCCAGACAAATCTATTAACATTTCAACGAGCCAAACGATAAATTTAATATATGCGTAATCGGATTAGAATCGCCGAACGCGATAATCAGTACAAATTCGTCGCAACGCCAACACTAAGCCGACATTTCTCAGCCGGGCGACTCCTCGGGGATAATAGCTCCTTTAAACGTATCCCGTGGAAAATAAGGTGTTCCAATTTACGATGCGGCCTCTCCTCCATCCAAGGATGGTCCAGGATGGATATGGGGATGGGTTTGAAGGAGGGAAACGGCTGCAAAGTGGGCGTCCCGCGGGCACCATGGCCGCTTTTGACCGACCTCCATCACTCCGGCGCTTATCTTCCCTTTTGGCGGGATTGGACCGGGCGATTTAAAAAATGACCGCCCTTTTTTATGGGTTTTTTTTCGGGAGGCTGCCGCGGAAAACGTCCGCCTGCGTAAACATTGAATTCGTTGTTTTCGTGTCGGAGGGAAGGATGTTTGGGAATCGGCGAGTACTGTGCATTTGATGAAGTCGCATAATTTGTTTTATATATTTTTTTTTCGCTTTATATATTATGTATTATATTAATATAAAATTTAAATTGTTGAAATGTGTATATTTTTAACGAGGAACGTTTGCAATCTGAAAGCAATTAACTCGTTATAATTGCACTGACAAGTCAAATGGTATTCATTTCATTTCAGTCGGTCTTTATAAGAGGAATTTAAAAACTATAATTTTTATCTCAATGCTGTTTACTGTATATTTTCTGATGAATTTAATTTTGAAAATCAAAATTTTTATAAATATTTATATTATATATTGCGACTATTACGTTTCGTGGAATGCGATAGCATCACGCAATAAGAATTTTTTCCCACAGTCTGAAAACAAATGTTGATCTTTTCTTTTCAATATCGTCTCGGTTTTCACTGTGCAAACTACAGTAACACAATACGGTGTCCAAATGTTGAAAAAACACGAAGCTTTCTATCACTCCTTACATAATTTTTGACCGTAAAATGTCAGCATCAAAAAAATCTGTTGAAAATAATCACGCAACCACTTCAACGTTTCGAATTTCGTATAGTACACATTTTTTTTATCTACGAATACGCACTGAAAGTATGATGACTATTTCCTCACATTATAATATTCTGGCGATGATGATGATCGGAACGGAAAACATAATCGTATAATACATAGCAATGATCATCTATTTGATTGACCAAAAAAGTTTGAATAAATTAACTGAAAATTATATTTTTTTCCTTTAAAAATTTACGGAACCTCTGTGAAAATAATATGGAATGTAGAACATCGAACATTGAACATTGTCGCAGTGATTTTAGCATTTTTGGCGCCAGACGACACACTCTTTTTCGGACTTTTACGACATTTCTAAGGAAACAAGGGAGCGTTATCATAAAATGGAAAACGTTCACATTCCATTCAATACGAACAATTTCATCGGCGATTCAGCTAAGTGATAAATTCAGCTATTGAATCCATATAGCGTTACATGCAATACGACCCATTTAACGATCGTAGTTTTTTTCCAAGGCTATTTTCTATATACAATTTATCGAAGATACTTTCCATATATAATATTTATTGTAGATTATCCTATTGAAACATATTATAATTACGAGCTCAGCAAATAGACAACAGCCGCATTAAAATGGTCGTAAATTCGATGCGAATCGAGCGCTTATCCGATTACATAGTAATATATTACAAATTAGCCAATATGTATGGAAAATCGATATGACGATGAAAATGTGTATTTTAGTTGTTCAAAGTTTTTCATAAAAATAAAATTGTCATAGCGAATATATGTTGAAACTAAATCAATCACATGTAACACACTCCTGGTACGCACAATACACGAAAAAAGGGGATCGATAACTCCATACTTTTTTTCTTGAATTGAAGTTGACTATTATGCGTGCGGGTTGGTAAGGGTCAAAGTTGAAACCGAAACGCTTTGTAAGAAACGAGAGAAAACAGCTAGAAGGCTAGTCAACTTTAACCGCTTTAACTCAAGACATAGTTTTGAAAGTAAAGCAGAACCTTCCAAAGTCCTACCTCCAAGCTTCCCTAGGGTCTACTAAACTATATCAAAATTCGACGAATATTCTTCAAGAAGGCATTGAAATAATTTGCATATGAATCATTGTATTTGCATGTTTATGTTTTCATATAAAAAAAACTAAAATACAATATATATTTTTTCAAAATATATTGAATTATTTTCATGTTCGATTGGTTGAGTTAGTTTTACGTGCATCATATGATGTTAAATACATTTTTTACTTAAAAATTTCTATTGAATCACAACTGCTTGGTCTTTCAATCGCTTTTTCGAAATGTAAACCAGTAATATTTCAATATTTGAGACTTTCCGCGTTGATCACAAGACGAAGTGAATTTGAATTTTCCGGCAAGGGAAAATAAAAAAGTTTAGAAGCCCCCGAAGAAAAGTTATGTTTCTGATGGCCGCGGGGCACTTTTACATTAAACAAACAAATAAAGAAAAAGTTTTTATCACTTCGTGTTAGTTTATAATACACCGCGGACATGCCGGCGGCTGTGCGACCTCTAAAGCGAAAACTTTTAAATTAAATCGCCTTTTTCACGACGACGGTTGTAAATTTCGAAAATAAAAACGGTGCAGTTCGAAAAGCACACAAACAAAAAAACTCACCATTTATCGGGCACAAATGCCGTTTGAATTGACAGAAGAAAGCGTCAAAATGAAAATAATCGCTCGGATCATTAGCTCGGAGACTCCGTTTTCGAGAGTTTTGTGTATAAGAAGCGTCTCCGTCGTCCATTCATTGCTAATACCTTGGAAATTTTCCGCTTTATTCTGTTGCTAATTCATTTTAATATAGGCGAAATTGCGGCATTCAAAATATCCGGGCTTTAACTTTTTTAATTCCGATGAGATTCGGGTATTTTATCAGAAATTTTCGCGGGATATTGAAGACTTACGCGTGCGTTCAATGCGCACGTTCAAAAAGAATAAAATATTGGACGCGGAATATTGTATTCATGTGAATGACAAGGTGTCAAAGCTTCCTCTTTATATATAGAGGATTTATGAAATATTTGGGGGAGAAAATTCAACGAAATTTTTTGTAAAATATACGAATTGTGTGTTTTTGTATGAAATTTTTATATTCGAACTTTTTTATTTACGAAATTCGCGAATCACAACGAATAATAAAACCGAAATTTATTATCGTTTGATTATATTGAAAATTTTCTTTTTTTAACGCACAATAGTTAAAATAACTCGAATAAAAAATCGAAATAACTTTTACATCTTTCACCCCAATTGCAATTCTCAATATGCAATAATACAGTTTGAATAACTCGAATAAAAAACCAAATTAAACCATTTTATAAAATTCTCATAACAAATAAAACTATAAAATACAAAAATACGAGTATGTCACCAATATAAGCGACCTTGAAACGTCAATTTCAATCAAGGACGAACAAAGACATTGTCCTCTGAAGGGAGGACAATGGTCTCGGGGACACGGGTCACGCACATGGCTTCCACCCTCATACCTGAACTTCCTGATTTGTTCCTACACCCTCCCCTTTGTACGACACACATTTTAACGAGTTCTGCCCGTCGCGTCAAATTCAATTTTAAACTTTTGGCGCGCCCGCGGGCCGCAACAGCATAACGCGCGACCATATCCCCACGGACCACATACAAATCGAGTTATATTCAAATTTATGTCGTCGATACTATAATCTTGTGTGTTTCTATGATATTTTAGCATAATTAATTATTTTTTTGTATATTATATAATACGTATAGATTTGAAGTTTTTTTATGGTGCATCAGTTGCATTTTATGATCATTTCTATTTGTGTTTTATGTCTTTCTTGTGTTTATATATGGTTTTATGTGATCTTTAGATAGTCGTTATATCCTCTTCATCCATTGTGTCATGATGGATAACATGGGACTTGCGATTGCCCTTTTATGGGGAAGGAATCGAGGATCGAAAAACTTACCAAGCATGCAACGGATAAAAAGGTTATTTATGCTTACTCAACTATGAATGCGTATTTTCTCGCAAATAAAACTGTACATAAACCGTATCTTATTTATATAGATTCAATTTCATTCGAGATCAAATTATACTTTATCATCCGTGTATCATTAAAGAATATTATTATCACAAACTGGATCGTTTCCCTTTACACAATCAAACGATATACAACAATTAATTTTCCCTTTTGTTTTGATTCCGTTCGTGCCACTCGATCAAATTGATGTATGTATATTTATTCAGATTTCGAACGAATTTCTCTCCAAAGATACAAGACCGAAACTTTGGAATACTCCTCATTGTGTTTGTACGTGAACGGCAAAATATCCGAGACGTCTGAATCGATTCATGTAATTGTAAGACTCGTTTTAAATCAAATGCGATCGAGCGAATACGAGATTTCGAAACGATTTCATATAGACTTCGTTATCCAGCACTCGAAAAGTACAAGGGCACTCATCTTCTTCGAATCCGTGATAAATAATAATATTTATTAACTGCCGCGAAAAATATTGGCAATAAATTTCGGCAGTTGGTCTCATATGTTACGTTACTTGTAGACTCGGTTTCTGGAACTTGCGCCGCGTTAAGGCTGTTCCATCTTTGTTTAGTGTAATAAATCATTTTCTATATCTAGTGCTTTCTCATCGGTGGCTTTTCTCATAATGAATATCGTGGTAAGCGTATGTACCGATTTTTCATAGATTCATATATGAAAAATTATACAAAATGCTATATTAAGTTCAATTATTACTTAAATATTTTAGTATTAAAATACTAAAATATTTAATAAAAATAATAATAGGAAATTCAAACGGAAACTTTATTAAAGGTTTAGACTAATCGGTTGTAATTAAGGAAATTTATGTGATCATTAAAAGAATATAATCGCGAAGACGAGACCATTTAACAATTAATAGTTTTCAGTATTTGAAAAGTTAACTTCTCTATAAAAAAAAAAAAAACTATAATTTTAAATATCATTGAAAAATCTTGGTTATTCTGAGTTGAATGTTATAAGAAACTGACTCAATCGAAAAATATTTAATCATTTTTTATTCTTAAATATATACAGCCTTTTAAAGAAACCTTTAATTCGATTTCATCCACCTAAAACATTCCCCATTCACGTTCACACACTTTGAACCGAAACAAAAGACATGGCGAAATAAAAATGCAATCTTTCAACATCAAAGCAACCGAGGCACTTCCTACGACATTCACATATCCACATACGCTCATAAATCTCATTGCCAGACAGCGATACTGAAATTTAATTTCCTCGCTTTGTGTTCGCCCTTCATAAATTCGACATTTGTGCGACACGGTGTGCGACAGCCGCGCAACGAATTCGAATTTGGCGCCAAACGGGAAAACGAAAGGAGCCCGTTTTCCCGAGCGGGCCCCGGGAAAAATTGATTTCGGTTTGATTCGAAGCCTCCCGTAGGACGTCCCTCCGGTCCAGGTGTGGGTCCTTTATTTTCCTGTGGTCATTCTGGGAATGTTTGTGGGTTCGAGGAAAGGTTGTTTGCCGAGCCGCTCTTTTTGCGTGGAGGGATTCAGTTTTTTGTTTATTTTGAGTTAATATAATATATTTTTTCAAAATAGAATTTTATATTTTTATATGTGATCATTCGAGCTATATAAATGTTTGTAATAAAATCGAAAACATCTTATATTTTCGGACTAATCTGATATAAAAGAACGGAGTCTTTAGGCCCGCACATATAATGACGTCGATGATGGTACCGCGATCATTATTGCCGAGATCGTCGATTCGCCGTTAAAATTTATACATATTCGAAGCATTTTCCGTTCATGGTTTTTGCCGTTACTTTGTACGATGTCGATGGAGATTTCGCGTTTTTTTTTTATCCTTTATGGAAAATTTTTGCACCATCGAGTGTTTGTCGCTTCGTAATTGTGAGTTTGATCTCACGGGAGTGTGGAGTCGACGTCATTAGTGAAATTGTTATGAGCGTTCGTTATAATTTGAATTTAATTTATGTGGATGACGAGAAATTTCGTCTACGGTTATTACTATGGAAATTAATTTTTCCGACTGAATGACAATTCGAATAATTTTGTTTTCGAAACATTAGGAAACTTCAAATGAAAACATTTATCATTTATATCGTCGCAAAGGTAAGCTTTTAAAGTTAGTAATTAATATTTGAGATTTAAATAAAATAATAAATATTTAAGTGAAATGTTTGAGCAAGAATATTAAATTAAATAATGAAAATTTTGTATAAATAAATAATTCAACTTTATAACCATATCGAATACGACAGTGCTTTATCTATATCTACATCCATTATATCAAAAAATCTAATCCAATTAAAAAGCGAACAACATTCTACGTTAACATCATTCTTCCGAACAACCGCCCATCTCCAAAACGAGATTCTTTGAATAAATTAATTGTTGTTGCGCCGAAATACCATTGTTCCCTCGAGTGTACCCAATCCAGATCTTCTCAAGATTGCCTACGATCGTCACCAGGACAAGAATGTCAACTCTGTAGCGGAAAATCTGTCCAGGACAATTCACTGGAGGATGCGGTCTCGACCCGGCCACTTCTCTTTGAGACGCGTTCCCGCCAATTTGCCTCGATTTCGGCCAATTAGACGAAATACGCCATTTCGCCGCCATGGACGAATTATTCCGTCTAATTAAGGGAATGTGTCTTGATCTGGGCCTGTTCCAAGTGTTTTCGAGGCCGGGTTATCGATTTGTGATTATTTCGATGATGGTGAAGGTTGTATAAAATTTTATTGTAGTTTTCAAGTGTTTTGGATTGCCCATTTAATTATTTCGAATGAATTATCGTGATTGGCTGTTTGGAATTAAGTAATTCAATGTGATTACCGATGTGTATTATTAATATTGAATGTAAGCCTAATTTCAAGGTTGTGTATAATTAATTGCTCGAATAAGTGTCACTCTGGGCACAATTAATGTAAATTATGTGCAAAATAATTACAAAACAGTTTTAAATGTTTTCGCGCGACGCCATTACGCATGATTAATCACATTTGCATGTCGCGTAAAAAAAATGCACGTATTCATTACGAATTTCAATTTTGTTAATTTTCGTACGCAATAAGCATGAATTTAAATTTGAATAATTTCACAATAAATATTTCATACATGTGACAGTTTACGTAAAAAACTTTTTACCCGAAACACATTGCCTTTTCATACATTCAACATGAAAATCCATAAAACATACCTAGACTAGTATCAAGATTTTCATTATATTTAAAAAAAAAAACATAATACCAACCATGACACGTAATAGACCCAAATAAATTTCAGTACATTTCCCCGCTCAATATAACAACAATATGCGATAGTTGATTAGCAATTCAAACAGAATAAAGTGCCGAAAATTGCCGACGCCCGTTGGCCCTAAGACAACATAATGCGACCCTCAAAAATCTTTTGGCCGGCGATAGCATCGTTTTCGAAAAGGTTCCTTTTAACATTTTGGCATGGTCATGGCCGGAGCGAGGGCCGTTTATCGCGGCGACGGTTGGCAGCGCCGGCCGCCGTTTTTATCGCGCACGCGGTTGGCAGCCGTGTGCCCGCGCGGGACATAACCGGTAATAATTACGGCCAGGGTCAACAGGGGGCGCTTTGGCCCAATGGTGCGGAACCGCGCGCATAATCGCGCCCGCAATTAAGGGGGGAAATTTAAAAATCTCTCGGCGGCGGGTTGTTGTATTTTGTTTGTGGTGTGTTTGTTTAGTTTCGCGTTACGGTTGGATGGGTTGGAAATTTTGTGTATAGGTACTCGTATTGTGTTTTGATTTGAAAATGATAACACGGCTGGAGTAATGTGATGATGGTGTTGTTTGTTTCGAATTTGGAAGTTCGTGTTTTTTGAAAGTTTCGTCATAATATTCAGTTTGTGTAATATTTGATGTAACATGAGAGTTTTATAATATCGTTGAAAATTTCGAGTTTTATTTTATTATATAGAGAGATTTTCTTTTAATACATGTTCTCAGATTAATTATACATAACAGCATTTTTATATCGATCATATTATGTGTTGCTTAATTTTAACGATCAGTAAAAAGCCAGTATTTAATATTGTCAAACATTGATAACATTATATTTATATGTAGTTCGTTATTTTTGAAATAATTAATTTTATTATAGAACTACACCAATTTTCCGACGAGAGCTTTTTGATATTAGATGTTTTGAAAATATTAAAATAATTTTTCGATAAATTGTTTTACAATTAGATCAAGAATATATTGTCAGTTACATAGATACAATACTAATCGTAACCAATTTTATAATATTTAACTATAAAACTAATCATTTGACATGTATTAAAAAATACAGAATATGTACGCTAATTACAAAAAAACTAGTATAAAATTTTTATTTATAAAATTTACTTTTTCAATTAACTGATATATTATATATTTCTATAAAAAAAAAACACACAAATATAATACTTGATATAACATTTGTAAAAATACTTTTGCCATTGATTCTCTCACTTCCACATGGCTAAAACGTTCAATAACATCGTTCGAGGGCGCGATATCCAAACACGTCCCCATTACTCAAATTTATTTACGAATTATCTGCGCAGAGCCCGTATAAGTCAATATCTAAAAATGAAGTTGTCAAATCGCACATCCGCCTAAAATATTAACGAAATTAATGGAACTGGAGGGCGTATCGGCACAAAATCGAAAGCTCGCATAAATTTTGGAACGATTTCCGCACTTCATCCGGTGCTACGTACACACGAATGAATAATTAACAAGGGAGACCAATCGTTTTTCGGTTTATGTTCCGCCGAAAAAACAGGAAAACGATCGGAAAAATCATATTCGGGCCTTTTTCTGTTCAACAGACCGATCTCCCGCCCTCATTCCGACTCAAAATAAACTTGAAATTCACAACGTTGCGCGGTTTCGAAATCAAAACGTGATTGATGAGGGTATTTTCTTTTGTGCTGCAAAATATTTCGAATGTATATTATTCATGCAACCTTCGCATATTTGTTATGATTGTGTACTGCTTTTAGCGAAATGATACCCGCTTCGAAGATGTTTTCCCATCTGTCTATTATTCTGGGATAAATATAGCCTAATTGTTCGTTAAGTAATGCATTCTATTGAGTTATATCGCTGTCGTATAAGATTCTTGCTTCTCAATACTTGATATATTATTACGCACGGTCTTTGATACTAGCTGAACATATAATTGAATATGTTCTGAAATGCGGAGAAAATTCGTAATATAATACAATTTTTTTCTATAAATAACATACATTTTTATCGTTGAATATAATATTAAGCACTCCAATTTTTCGATATTATTTCGGATATATGATATAAAAAAATAAATACGTTGTATTTTCGATTAATATAATGTTTTGTAATCTTTCACTGTGCAAATAAATGAATCTCTTTGTATTTTTTGGTGCTCTAGAAAATATTATATTAAAGGAGTTATCAAATATAATATTTATTTAGTCATAAATTTACAAAGATGTTTATTACCGCAAAGAAATATAATATTTAAAGAAACTCGAAGGAACAAAGTATTTTTTAAGATTGTATCTAATATGTAATGGTTACACTGAATTTAAAATTCGATTATTAATTCATAATAGGATCAACTATTCGAAGCATCACCGAAGCGCATCCATAAAATAATTAGATTTGACAAATCGATTCGCATTACAATTGAATTCCAAAGTCAGCACTTTCTAAACACTTAACGACAGACTTAAACCGAATTAATCACTGACCTCCGAACAACCTTAACGACCACGATCCGCAATTGGCGCAATTTCCAAATTACAATCACGGATCTCTATAACACACATACACACACACGTGCCACCTGATTGCATAATTGAATACGGCGCGGCCAAAGGACACGTACACTTAACTTTCAAAGCCACTCTTCAGCACCTCGAATATTAATGTTAATTGTTGAATCGAGTCTGGCGGGGATTCATTAAGCTCGTAATTTATGAAGCGTTTTCCGATACAGCCTCCTTTGGCTCCATCCTGTTCGGCGGCTTCCGCACCAAGACAATTTGGAGTTACTCCAAGCAAAGCTCTTTTGTTATGTGGGACTTTGGGTTCGACTTAATGTATGCATATGCGAGTCGCAAACAAGTTTCGAATCTAAGCTCGGCTATCTTTTATTCACATCGCTCGTATGTAATATGTATTGTAGCTATGACATTCGCGCAACCTTCGTCTGAGCTGCGTTTCGTATGGAAAGTTTCGTATTTGTGCTTGTTTATATTAAAAGAAAGTCTTATGTAGGTTGTGTTCGATCGTTTTGTTTGTTTAGATCAAATTTTATTTTGTTTTGGCGATGCGATGTGTTTGTGAGATAAGTATTTCGTAAGATACGGCTAGAGATTCGTTTTTATTAGAAAAAACATCGTATCGAATTCATTTTGGAATGCGTTCAAATATCATAATAAAAATTTATAAAAAAATTGTTTTTTTTTTATTTATAAATTAATTTTAAAAAGTCAAGTTTTACTGATTACTGTTACTAAATAGTATAATATAAAGCACGGTCAATAAATGGATATAAATAATTAACATATTGACCTGAGACTATTTGGCAGAAAATGGTTTCAGCACTCAAATTTTCAAAAATTATCTTTTATCTCAAAAAAAGCTCCCAAGTATCAATCACACAGAAAAACTTTTTTCTCATAATAGATATTATATAAGTTGCATACGTTGATATAAACAACATTATGCAATTACGAAAATGTATATTGCACAACAAAGGTAAAAGAAGCAATCTAAAATTTAATTTAAAACCTTGATCCTTTATTTAGAGTTTCCTATGAAATAGAATTTTCATAAAGGGCGAGTGCAAGTACGTAGTAAGACGAGCAAAGGCGCGTAATGAATTTGCATCTCAAACGTATACCTTCAGAACGAAAAAATCTACTACACTCAAAAGATAAAGGAAAAAACTTAACGAAAGACGTAAAATAAAAGAAAAGAATCATATCATCGTGAAAATATACAAACAAAGCTTACTATGCGAAAAAAATGTGAGAAGAGAATCGGAAAACGTCGAATGAAAGATTGGAAACGTGGGCCCTTTATCCGGCATCTAATGATGATATATGTATGTATCTATATCTGATGTGTATCTTTTGTAGATAAGCATATGTTCTGCCCGGTCATTATCAAAAAGGGTTCATAAGGTTTTCCCAGAGCGTGAAAAGGGTTCGGACAGCTTTTTCGCAATATAAGCCGATGCCGGAAAATTGGCAACTAGTTTCCTCTTTTGCCGCGAAAATCCGGCGTTCTATGATTGAACGTTTGTCGTTTATATAGAAATGTGTTTTAAAATATATATGATTTCAATGTTCTGTGTATCAGTTTGATTTGTATGTGTTTTAATATCGAACTTTCGAGGGATGTATATTCGTGGAATTTTCGCAATTTTATGTATTTTCAAAGTGTGAAATAAAAATATAATTCGCAATTTTTTCATGAAGGCACTATGATATGCTATTTTTTTCATAAAAAATATGCTCTTGAAAGATATGAAATTTTTGAATATTATGAAATTTTCATATTGTGCATTTTTTATGTTTAAATTAAATTGAACGAATTTTTATGTGTGCGTGCAGAATAAAGTATATTACTATAGAAAAAAAAATGAGGTGTTTTTTCATTAAGATTTTTCCCGGTGAAAAATTTCGTGTATTATTTTATTAAACGGCAAATGATTTAATTAAAAGCATAGCCTATTTTTTTGTATAAAATTCGAATTATTTAACTTTTTTAATTATTAATTCAGCAGTAGGTACTATTCAAAATTGAATCGAATACATATTATATTTAGATCAGAAAAATATGTTAAGTTCTGAAAATTTTATTTTCATAATTAGAACGATACTATAATAACTATTCAAACAATATTATTATTGCTATAAAATGTATATGATTTTATTTTTATTTTTCTTTTAATATGAGCCCACATTTTTTAAATTAAATTGATAAGATTTCGCGGTCAGATATCGAATACATTTAAAATCACATTTACGAAATATTTTTTCATTATATTATAATATATTGCTATATAAAAATACACATTATGTATTCAATATTCAGAAAATACTTATAACCTAAATTTATAATTGCTTTAACAATCTAAGTACGTAATTAATTCATCACATTTCCATAACAACTAACTAATAAAGTCGTTTGCCCGAACTTTAAAGAATTAACCTGCTTCTCAAACCAAACGAATCAACTCTTTGAAAACACACAATATAACCCGAAACCATTGTTCATTCACCACCAAAATAATATAACGACACCAACGCGTGGTGGTGGATTTCATTGTTTGCAAAGTTTCGAATAAGAAGCGGGCATTATACAGCTCACACACCCCGACCGCGACAACAATAAACAGCGACACATCATCATCCCTCTATAAAGCAAATATATATTTTACTAACACAACACAGCGAATATATAACACTTCGTTACGACATAATGTTAACCTTCCCTTAGTACAGAGGTAGAAAATTTGAATCGATAGCTTAATCCTATATTTCACTAAAAAAAGCAAATCTTTTTCTCGAACCGTTCATTTGATATCAATAAAATTCCAGTTCATTGAAGTCATGTATATTAACTTTATATGTGATTTTTTTAATTTAGCTTTGTGGTCTTTTATACCATCATGGAAATAAATATATTCAAAACCATTGTTCCAGGTACTATAATTATTAATTTTCTTTCATTAAATAAATATTCATAACATAGGTGGCGCTTTGTGTCTTTAATTTGCAAATGATCGTTGTCCTTTAATAAATTTCGAAATATTTATGTTTAGAAGAATATAATGAAATATAATATATAATTAATGTGTTTAGTACGGTGTATGATGGTGTGATGGCAGATGGGCGAATTCGAAGAACCGAAGCTGGTGCCATTGTTTTGTGTTGTCGACGTTTGACAATGAGTCGGTATCGTTTTATGTGTTTCATTGTTCGCAACATGCGAGATAAGATAATTTGAGGCTATATGAAAAAAAATTCATCATTTGCTTTGGAATGGTGTGGTGATGACGTGCCGTTTGTGCATTGTGCTGAAACGTTGTTAATGTGTTTTGGATCTTCACAATATGATTGTTGTATTAATATATGTATATTGTTTTGCTAAGTTAATTTACTATAATATTAAAATTAATAATGTTTTTCTTATAGATTAAATTTTTTTCGTTATGTTTTTCCAATCAAGTTTGAAAATTTAGTATTATATTTTATCAAGTAACACGTCAATAATTTAACATAATGAAGGACAGCTCTGCATAATTTCAGATAAAATTTTTTAAAGAATCTATAAGTAATAAGATTGACGAAGCTAAAGTTGAAACTTGTTTATAAAATACAAATGATAATTTTGAAGGGAAAATTTTCCGTTCGAACAATCCAAAGTATTTTGGCAGACGTTTCCTTTTTAGAAACACGACATCGAGACGGCACTCATTTTGGATGCGAAAAACTTCGTCGAAAATTTGAATAATATCCCCTAACGGTCGTCTTGTAGTCCAGCCAAATGGTCTACTATAGCTCGAATTAACAGAATTAACTTTATTTCAATTTTATTACGCGTAATTGCTGTACAATATAGACAAGAAACTGAGTAATACCCCAAAGAATCGAGTCCTATACAAATTTCTGAAACAAAATATTTTCCATTAGCTAATTATTTAATCAAAATAACTTTTCCTTTGAAAAAAAACACTACTAACATATTCTTTCGATAAGAAATTACGTTAACCAACAAACATTTTTTTAAATCTTCCCCCAATTATCTAGAACCCGCCACTGTTCCGGAAGAAAGATCGCGAGCATTTCCGCGATTGCATTTCCCACTAATCTAATTGTGCACCGGCTAAAATGCACCTCCCACCGGTTCTCAAATCGAGATGCGGGTTGATTAAATCCCAAACAGTGGTCCGCAGAGGGACCACTATTTCATTAGGCCGTTAAACCGATGGGGCGTCGCGCGGGCCGTAAAACTCAGTCGGGATTTCCCGGGTCCCGGGCATAGTTTCCGGGATTTCCCGGGATTAGCGAGCGTATTTTTGGTGTCGTTTGTTGTTTTGCGAGCGAGACCGTCGTCAAGCTTTCGAAAGATTTCACCCCAGACTAAACAAACGAGATTTACGCACTCACTTCTCTTGACGGTCGTATATTCCCTGGAATGTTTCTGTTGTCTTGAAATTGTTTTGTTTTTGAATATGCAAATGTATAATTTTTTTTTCATCAAAAGATGTACATAATAATTTTATAAACAGACTATTAAAAGAAAGATTTTTTTTAATACTATTCGTTGTTTCAATTTAAAACGTTTCTTTTCATTCGCAAGGAAATCCAATTACGAATTATCCGATATCGTAGAAAAGGCCTCTCATTTTCATACCACAAAAAAAAATCACACAATAAACCCACAAAATTTCCCTCGAGTAATATTAATGTTCATGCTCCCCATGTTTATTATTTATTATATTAATTATATACGAACGCACAAAAACGAATGCGAATATACAAAAAAAGCGGAAACAATCAAAAGAAAAATAACTTGCAACGATCAAAATGTCAAATTTAAACGCTGAACCTCTTTAATTAACTTCCCAGACTTTGTAAAGCTAATGCGTCCTTTTGTGAACGACTTTCCACCACCGAAAAGGCGGTCCTCGAACGTCAACGGACCCGAGCCCTTTCCGTGGAAAAAAACGGACTCCTACCTAACATAGGTACTAGATTAAACGAGTGACCTAATCCATTTGTTCCTCAGCGGGGACCTATTCGTTTCGTCCGTTCTGCTTCTCGCATTTTCGCCGAAATGAATGTTTAATGACCGAGAAAATAAAGGATTCATTTCTGGGCCCTTTCGTCGCTCGATATATGCGTCCGTTTCTCATTTTTTCCCCCATTTGTTGTTTTTGTGTATTTCGGTGCCGTTTCTATTAACGGAAGGCGCCGCTGTGTTGTTCGTGACACTTGAAAGAGTGAAAAATACAAAGATTTTTGTATTATTTTCGAAAATATCGCCTCGTGTTCTTTGCGAGTGCCCTGAAGGCAACGGGCGCTCAAAGGATCGAAATAATTGAGCGTTTGCAACTTTTTTAATGAACCCTTTAGTCGAAACAGGGGATGAATCGTTAAAAAGGTATAAAAGAGATGTATTCGTTTTATTTTCACCTTGCGTTTTATCCGTCATTATTTTAAATTTTCACTCCGTTGTTCAACAGGTCATGTTTGTTCTTATCCTTGAAGCATCAACAAAAATAATTAGATCTCTATAAATTTCGATATTCACCTTCGACTTTTTTAAAACTTATTTTGATTGATTGAACCGAGCTTATTAGAGTATTATTCGATTTGTTTTCATCTTATGTTTCATTTATTCTACATTCTGCTCGTTGTTCAACAGGTCATGCTTTGTGCCGTACGTGCTACAAAACAATTACTGAAATAATTACCGATTTGCGGAAGCTTCAATTTTATACGATGGCTCCAACAAAGCCTACATTCTGACGTGTATAACGAACTAACAGCTGTCGCTAATTGCTTACCGCTCAAAAGCTTGCGCATTATCGGAAAATTCGTTCCGTAATAACATGTCGGATACCTATCACGTTCACTATTATTCAAAGCATCGAACATTTGCTTTTATAAATATTGAATCATTATTGCTTTTTGTATTATTGGGGAATCGGAGCATCGAACGTTATTAAATCCGAGCCTTTGACAAGATGATTGAAGAGGCGATGTTTATTAATTTCGACTCAATTAATTTAAACGTTATGTTCTGTTCGAAAACGATGATAATAGTTTTTTCGTTTAATAAGATATTTTGAGATTCAATATTGCTTTTGAATATACATATATAAATAGTTCGGTACACATGGATACCTGGCATATTCATTATGTCGAACGAGCTCGTACACGCGTCAAGTGTTTTCCGATATTTGAGAACGTATTTTATTCATAAACATCGTAAAATCTAAAACCCGCGAAAGCCTCCTTTACACCAGACGAGCAACGCTTTATGCATGCTTTTGGGAAAAGTGTACTTCTTAAGCCGGTTCTACACGATGTTTTGACAAACTACAACTATAATACAAAATTGAAAGACTTATTATATATTTTATGAAAATTTGGAAGTTGTGAAACAACTCTGAATATTATAATGCATCATATGTAAGGTGATTATATTTTCCAGAGCGCAAAGCGGATTTCTCCTCAAAAAAAGAAAAAAATAACACCCCTCCTTATATAAATAAAAAAATTGGGTTGCACGTCCGAAAATTTTCCAATTTTTCCCTCAAAGAACCATTAATATTGTCAAAGAAATATATTTTTTTAAGATTTACTATACTATTTTTATTATATTATCTTTAAATTTCAAAATATGAATTATTTAGATAGTCAAATTTTAAATTCTTTGCATTTTGATTGACGCACCGTGACAACTTCACAATTTTTAAATTTTAATATGAAGGTACTGATAAATAATTTAGACGATTTAAAATCTATTTTTTTTTAAATGCAATTTTAAAAAGATAAAGAGACAAAGAACTGAAAATGTTGTTTTTTCTATTCATCAATGGACTGGTCAAAATTGAATGATTCAAATTTTTTTACAAAAGCAATGAGACGAACACAAAACACGAAAAAAAAAAAACAGAACCGTTCAGACAAAATGGAACATATAATCACCCAAATCTTGTTATCTTTTCTTTATTTATCATCTGAAACATTTTTCATCAATATATCCATTAAAAATTATTTAAAAAAACATTACCAATATCTATAAATGAATAAATTCAATACAAATCCCATATTCACGAAATTCAAATGAAAACCCAAACTATCGCCAACCCAAACAAAACCGAACGAAACTTTCCCGGGACCCGACCCATAAAACTACCCACGGCACAACACCATCTTAACACCACGAAAAAAGGGCATCCAAAGCATCCAGCTCATCGAAACGAAATTTATATATTATTCAAGGGCCACGGTGATAAACCCAAATCGGCCATCGTCGGTCCCGCCGCCGTTTTTCCTTCTTCCACGATGGCCTACAAGCTTTGTCCATTTCGGCGACGGGAGAAATATTAACCGGACCCATCTGCTTCGGTCACATTCTTAATACATTTTTGCACTTTGCTCGATTTCGGCACGTTTCCTTCCCACGTCCGGGTCCCATAGGATAGGTACGCGCGTCTTTAGGAGAAAGCTTTTTCAAGAGCGTTTTGGGGTTTTTGCGGAGGGTAGTGTTTTAATAAACGTCGTTTGTGGGGTTGTAATTATGTATTTTTTTGAATTTCTGTTTTGTAATATATTTTCAGATTGAATTTGAATTTTTTGTTAAATATAACCCTGTATTTTTAAAGTCGTCAATATGAATGTTGAATAATTAGGAAAAGAATACTTAGAAATAAACTCGTATTATTCTGTTCTTTTGTATACTATTTTTAATTTTCACAGAAATTTCCAATGGCATGTTTCTTATATTCCATTCATAAACATTGTGAATTATTTAAAACAATAAAAAATTTTACTTCTTTTTATTGTTGAATAAAATAAAATAAATGCTGAAGTAAAATTTGTATATTGGATAAACGTTTTATGAACATATTATTTTATATATCCTCACAAAAAACTTCAGTTTGAATTTTTAAGAAAAATAAATCGGTTTTCCCATATAAGCTTAAATAATCTATGAATATATTTATATATGTACATTACTTAAATTAAATTTATTATATTCAATATCGTATTATAGTTGTTCCGAACTTGCGCGAAAGCTCATATATTTTGACGTTGATGAATCGTTCCATCGGGTATAGATTTTTTCCAATAGTTCCAAGTCTTCATACACCATTGTCGTAATATACACGCTTTTGGGAATGAAAGCTATCATCGCAGTGAATTAGCACGTTTCTTTCTATTCCCATATTATATATTTCACAGGTTTTTCTGAGTTTTTCAGTAGCGAAACGATCGTCTTTTTCATGCGATTGACATCGACCCCTCGACAATGGTAACCGTCGGCGACTTTTCACACCGAAAGCTAAAAAAGTCCATAATAAATCAATTTTTCAAATTTACCGCGCCGTCCCAGCTCCTCGAAAATAAAATAAAAAAGGGCAAACTAGAGCCGGCATAAATTTGAATTTATTAGACCGGAAAAAGCGTTCACTTGAGCGTCCGTATAATAAACAGGCTGTTGGTAAATTTTCGTCGAATTTTAACCGCAATATCGTTAAAGAGATAAAGAATGGACGGCGAAAAAATTCTCATAAAATTTTCGACGGAAAGTTATGGACGTCATTAGGCACTTAAACATTTTATAAATTCATATTGAATTATTGCGCATTTTGTCAATACAATTTGTCTTGCAAGGTCATTTGTTCCGAACATAAATAATGTAATTTTCATTTATTGAAAATTTTCTCACTAATAGCTTTTCCATACTCTTCGGATTTTATATTTAATATAAAAGGAAATTGGTTTTCTTATCTCATTTTATACTATATGTCTGTCGTATTAGTTTTGTATGTGTCCTAAAATATCACTTCTATACGGCATTTCCTTTCCAAAGACAGTCTCAACGTCTTAATCTATCATATTATAGGATTTCCACGATATAGAGAGTGATCTTGTAACGATGTAACTCACATAATAAGTCTTCGAGAAAGCTTTGTGAGGAAAACGGTAGACCAGTATCCCATTTCCACGCTTGCTTTCCGGATTAACCTTCCACGTTTCAAAGGGACGAAACCTTTTGACGGTCATTTCCTCGGTCATTATCGATTAAATATTTCAATTGGATCAGCAAACTTCAAAAACGACTTAGGCCCAACAATTCGATAATAAAATAACATTACAATTTAACAGATTCCTGTATATATAATACAATTTATATACCTATATTCTCGGAGATTGAGCGAAGAAGTTAAATGGACGAATTTCGAATTACATATAATGTCGAGCAAAAGTCGGGCTTCAAAAAATAAATTTTATTTGCTTTCGATTCTTGCCGTCGAAATCGATTTGCTAAATTGTTTCCGTCTCATGTATTTTCGCGCCTTTGAACTGCCTCTGTTCCAATTCGAAATGAGACACACGAGACGTCGTTAGGAGGCTTTCCTTTTAAATTAGCCTTAAAAATATATACGAGGGATTTTATAAAACGGAGTCCCACGTTTATAAAAAGTAAACCTTTTCGGATCCGAGTCGGATAGTTGAAGTTTATTATCAAGCTTCAATAAAAAACAACAAATAAGCCCACTTGAATTATGCAAAATAAACTCGTACGAACTTTATAATACGCATCGTTGACTATTCAATTATTGCAGTTTTAAAAGTTTAAATTATAAGTATTTAATATTAAATTTTATATATTCTATTATGTATCCTTGAAATAATTTTGTTAACACAAACAGACTTTAGTGAAATAACTAATCTTAACATTGAAGCACATACTTGTTGATTCAAATTCTTCGAAGGGTATATCTTTGTTGTCTGTGGTAGTGGTAATTATCATGTTTACACATAACCCACGTAGGGAAAATTAATCTTATAAAACTTGATGCTCTTGGGCTATTGACGTATACGGTTCGATGTGCGTTGTTGTTTTAAGCCTTCAAACCACTTTAACAAACAACAACATCGTTGATTTATCCGTATACCAGAGCTTTACAAAACTTTCTTCATAGACGTAGAAATGCTATAAATATATGTTATTTCCCGAAATATGAAGAAATAAATAATAAACGTAGATAAAGTCTTATGGTAGTATTTTCATGAAAAAATATATTTTGATTATTTTTTTTTTATTCATATGTCCCATTAGATCAAAGTGTATAAAACAATTTGCCTGGGATTTGAAAATTTATTTTTTCATATGTTGTACAGATCACGTAAAATAAGTCAGGTTTTATAATATCGTATGTATGTTTTTTAAAGGTAAATAAAATTAAACGATTGAAAATATTTCGAATAAATTCACAATCAAATCTTGTGAGTTGTGACGTGCTGCAAAACACGTTAACTTTCCGCAGTATTATGAAAAGTATACTGACTTCAATTGGCGTAATAAGATCCAACTATTCGGCTTAAAATGCGACAAACGACACGCACTTCTGTATAAAACTTTTACGACAAAAGTCTGCATTGTGTTCCTATGTCAGATAATGGGAACGTGGATGAGGTCGTTTGGCGTCTCTAAGGGTCGCCCCTATCCCTTAATTAAGTTTCTGTTTTCTCAAACCTTTTTCTTAGGGATGGCTATCCTTAAAAAAGGGTTTCACTTTTTCAATCATGTCATGGTTGCTTTAGGACCGACCGAATGGGATCGCTAAAAATGTCAGCTTTCCCAGAAAATCAAATCGATTGACCGCACACGAGAAGTTTACGACTTCTATACGTAAAGTCAGCTATTTCATATAAGAAAATAATGATACGATAAAAGTGTATGTGATCTGTTTTATTTAAGAACTTTGAAGCACTTAACTTTTAAAGCGAAATTTTATGTGATATTCGACGAAAATTTTGATACACTCAAAGATATGTTTAACGATGAAAGTTTTCAAAGTCGCTTGAAACAAATAAAATTTGCGTATAATGCCGTCCGAGAGAATTCTCGCAAATGAATTTGAATAATTGGGTCTATGAGGCGAATGGAGGAGTGTTTAATTGTTTCTTATTGCATAAAATTTGCAAAATTCTTGAACAATAGTCCGCTGGAACAATGAAAAAGCACCAACTCTCCGAGGAACGCCGAACGAACGTTTCTTCCATTACGCTTTATACATCTCACAGGCAACATCTTCGTCACTGTTAATTACAAACGAAAAAGTTTCTTTACATAAATCCGGCATTTACTTTACCCGTGTCACTTCGCAGGGATTGTACCCTTGAGGACTTTTTCTGTTTTTCTCCTTTTCAGACTCGGCAATATTGCATACTTCGACTACTCAAAGGGAAAAAATTGTAATAAACTTTGAGAGTTCTCTATGAAAAATATTTTCTTGAAAATAAGATAAAACGTGAGTAATAGTTTCCGCAAATAATATAAAATGTAATTTTTTTCGCAAACGAATGACTCATGATCGATGTTAACGATGTTTGGGATGAATTCGGATGTTGGTAACAAAAAAAGAAAGGAAACTTGCACCATTATTTTTTTTCTTTTCTTGCGGATGATTCTTCGTAAATTAATACAGTGATGATAAAGCGATATTCTTTGTTCAACATCCTATCCATACACGATATTGTATTTTTGTATATATGCAATTAAAAGAAACTACATTTTCAGCAAACATTCGCTTTGTCTACTGAAAAATTCAGCTAACCCAAATATATGAATACCTTAATATTTCATCATATAATTTCATTCTTTTTAATAAATTGGTGTTCTGGGATTACGCTCAAAATAATCTGCATAAAAAAAACTATAAAAACTTTTCACTATAGATGAAGATTTTCATATGAATTAATGAGATATTATATTATACTTCATAATTTTTTAATACTATAATATTTTCAGTTTTATTTTTTTTTCAGAATTTTTGCAATGTTTCATTAAATAGCTGATGACAGCAATAAATTTTCAAAGAGTTGCTATATTAAAATGCTCGACTCGCTTCAGCTTAATGTAATGGAAACAACATTCGACATACGCACATACCATTAATTACTTTCAACTCACTGAGTATCACAATATTAATGGAAAATCACAAAAAAATGTATTTTAAATCACCCGTAATCCACCATCAATGATTTTTTTCAATATTAAATAAAATTTGAGACCGTTGATAGAATATCATAGAAACAAATCACCATCGATATTTCAAACTAAGTCGCATTTTTTTCATATTTTGAAACGAATGACCGGTATTAATCTGGAGTGTTCATTTCGGTGCGCCCTAGTCGCCATTGTTGGGAAACATCTCGGAGGCGCGATTATGCAAATGGCAGACCTTTTTCAGAGCACCCGGACGTCGTCTGAAAAGCGAGTTCAACGGTTAAGTGATAAGATTATGTCCTTTTTTCATACCGGAGACACAATCAAAGCTCCCAGGTCCTGTACACACAAAAAGCGCTCACCGTGGAAAAAAATCAGGTTAATTTTCGCGAATATTTCCCAAGCACGGCTTTTATCCTAATTGAAAACTGTACGTACAATTCTAAGGACAAAGGTATGTGCAAAGCGCCCGGTCAGCGAAGTGTTTAGTTCGGCGCCAAGTTGCTTTGCACCTGATTATCGGAGGTGAGGAGAGCGCTTTCTTGTCTCCAACTTTGGTAATTTATTGGTCTTCTGGTAACTTGGCTCGTTTGGCGCAAACAGAGCAAAGCGTTTTGATTCTAGTGGTGTATTATGTCTAATCTTTGAACATGGATGAAACTTTCGTATGAAAGAGTCTTTTGATTGTTGTTGACAAAAAACATTCGTATGTCACTAGCAATTACAAACTTATTCGAATTATCATTATCTAATCTGATATGTTCGAATGGAAGAAAAGTATTATCCGCAAAAATATAAGACATCCTAAATTTTCCGTATATTTATTTCAGAATATATTATATAATTCATTAATTTATGATTATAATATTATATTATCATCATTCACGCGAGATAATAAAAATTCATTACAAGACGAATTATTAATCATTAACATAATAATAAGATTATAATGTCTTTAATAATTTTCTCTTTTAAGTAATTGAAAATTGAAATCACTTTCTATTAAATGGTTATGAATTAAAATTTCATGAATAAATCCATTTTTTAATCACTCCACATTTCACTTTACTGAATTGATAGATACATATCTAAAAATAAAAACCATTAACTATTTCTAATAAAATTAAAAAATAAAACCGAAATATAAATCTAGTCTTACAATCCTCCAATTTCAAATGAAATATTTCAAGATAATATAAATCTATCTTATTCATCCGCCGATATTATTTTTCAAAGCACACAAATTCAGCATCTCATTTCACTCGAAACTCATACGAGAATCGCAACGTCAGCTCGCTTTCAACTCGTTTCACCTTTGTATCGCCGATATCGGATCCTTCGTCTAAAACATGAACTGTGCTGGAAATAATTCAACCTTTCATATCAAACATTCGCATCTAGAAACCGTCTACTTAACGATAATGCACCGGCTCTGGCAAAATTTGCATACGTGCATAATAACGCTCTCACGGAACAACGGAAAGTGTGAAGAACGTGACCTAATTGCTTAGAGCTCTCACATGCAAGTGGGAATGGTGATACGTGTGTGGATGTACTCTCTTGAATTTCAGTCATGTTTCGAAAGGTGGTCTGAATCCTATTTTAGATATGGCCCTATGGGAATCCGCTATAGTGTCTGAAGTGTAATTTCTATTTCAAGACACACTTTGCGTCATTCAAATTTCATGTCACAAATCAGAACGGGATGTTGTTGTCGAAGTTTGATTTGGATCTATTTTCGAATGAGCACGTATCGATTCTATAATGTGGATTATAATTTATATTCTAATATAATATATATGCGTTTGATTAAATTGGAAGATGAAGTAATTCCTTATGATAAAACCCATCAATGACGGGATAACTTGATTATATCGGGAAAAATTACCAATTTAAAATTTAAATCTGCGATTGTTTCGGATTGATTTTTTAAACGTTGGACCAAAATGCGTTTTTTTTTTTTGTAATGACTTTTCACCCCTATATTGTGTGTTATTTCAATTTTCGTTCAATTCCGTGAAACTCGAGTAAATGCTGCTGGTACTAAACGAAGTTGAATCGACGCTGAATAAAGCAATTATGACGAGGTCACATTGAAATAGTTATTCGAGGAAACTGGATAAAAATTTGAATATGATTATAATGATAATAAAAATTTATATTTTTATGTAAATATTAATTTTTTTTTGTAATATAAAAATGCGATATTTTCCGATCAAACGAATATCGCATTACTACGACGCGAGCGATAAATGTATGACGATTTCCCGAGAGACTTTTTCGAGAAAATTTTTTTTTCGAATGATTCAGAGGACCATAAAAAAACCAGATCGCAATAAAAAGCTACGATTTACACAAAAATATCATTTACGCAATGAAACGAACGCACAGACGAAACATTTATATCCCTCGACATCCATAACTATATTTGTATTATTTTCTTGAAAACAAACATTTATTTTCACAAAAAGCGATTCACACGTCATCAAGGTATTATGTATTGAATAAAAACACGCAGATTATCATTTTTCACAATTATACGAAGCGATTTCGAGCGCACCCTCATTTTCAGTTCCCGTAAATATCTTTACACGTTTTTGTGCCGTTTTCTCAGAATTAAGGCGGAAAGTGCGAAGAAAATAGTTTCTACTCGAGCGATCGTAACAAATACTTACATCCTCAGCTGTGGGGCAATAAAGCGCTTCCTGGAGAGGAAAAAAATGGCCCAAAATGGAAAAAAGGCGTCAACACACGCGCTTCTCCCATATCTCATCCTGGGCGCGCCACTCCCTTGCACAACCATTGAATTAACGGTACACACCCCCTAGAACGTTACTTTTATTTATTTATTTAATTTGTTTCGCTGTTTTTTTCATTCTCATTTGCGGATACTAAGCGAAGATGCCAACATAGAAAAATTTAATATATTTGAAGCATATAAAATTTATTAAAATACACGTTTAGTATTACATCTATCGATATTCGATTTTTAGTTGGTTAGAGCTGATATTTTGAAAAGAATGCGGTACCCTTCAATGCACATTATTATCGAATATTTCACGACAGATGACACTCAAAAAGCACTCGAGTCCATATTGCATCCACGATTCACAGAATGCAGTAGATTTAACAAAGGCTCTCAAAGATGCATTTTGAAGCTCGCTGTCAGATTTCTATTGGAATCGTGCTTTTGTACATTCGAAAACACACCACACTACACTGTTCGATTATTCATGGCAAAACTGTCGACATGTTTGAACGTTTTACAAAACTCATCAGTTACGCAGAATAATATTGTTGAGTGTTTCGCTTTTGAATTCCAAATAAAGTGGATCTTTGAGGTAGAATTGTCGAATTGGAATGAATGGCTTCATTGTCCACAAAAACCGCGTTTGGTTTATGATTGTCGATAAATCTGCGCCGTGTTTATGGTCGCCATAATAAAACCAGGTTTTTCCGATAATGACCAATCGGTGGTGTGTTGTTTCAACGTCGTTTTTCGCCGAATTTGTGACAAACAACGCAGGTCGCATAATCAGACTACAGCCGGTGTTGGTTATTGGAAATCGGCTACAGAAACGCTCATACATATGTAGGAGTTCAATATATTGTCCGTGTGTAATAAAGCGAGAACACGATCTAGATATGTATATGAAAGAGCATAACAGACCTAAATTTGAAAATATGAATTTTTAAAGTTTGTTCCGATATTTTTCACTTTATATCTGATGAATCGATTGTTGAGGTTTCGCCGTTGCACAAATAGAATCATTGAGAGTGAAAATCGTTTTTCTTTCGACGGATTCTTGCGGTGTTAACGCGGTCGACAATTCAGCGTATTTGTTAGGGGAAACTTTTCGGTGAAGTTAACTATAGAAAATTTCGCAGATTGTTCGCGTGTCTGTGGGCGCACGTGACTCGATTCTAAACCACAATTCGAGGCTTGAGGACTCCGATCTAGTGGATGAAAGGGGATAAGGAGCTCTAAGAAAATTAACCGATTGTTATTTATATCAATTTTCATGTTATCCGAAAAAAAACAAGTAATGTAAATACAAATATTTTGAATAAAAATAACTAATAAAGCTAAAGTAACTAATTTTTCGGTTAACAAAATGTAATTGATCATTGAAAATAATAAACTGATAATGAAAAATTGTAAATAAGCTGTCGATTGTCAATTGATAACGCGAAAATATAATATTAAAATACATGTTGCTGGGCGAAAATATTATGATACATAATATCACTGCTTTAGTTTCAATAATTCTAATTATTATATTATATTTACGTCGTCGAAAAATAATATTGCCAATTTCGTTGAATCAAAAATAAAAAATAAAATAAAAGTTACTGATTATTAGGAAATGACTTCAGTATGACTAGTAATGATACTGACTTATGACTACTGACCGATGGCAACTAACTACTTATAATATTTGAGAATTTTGATATATAATATTACAGATAATTAAATAATATACTGACCAAAAATATGAATTATTTACCGACCAAATAAGTTAAAACCTTAAAATAATATAAATTCAATAGCAATTAAATGTATTTTCTATGCATCGCATTGTATTTAGGGTGGAAGAAAAACGAAATTTCGGGAGCAAAACGACGTGACGTGTCCTCTAAATTGCGAATTGTCAACGGGTGGGCATATCGCGAAACGCGAAAGGACGAAACGAGAATAATGGCTTTTAAATGGCAACACGGCCAAGGGACGGAGGACGAGTAGGCAACATCAATTGCTCATTTGCCTTCGAAAGTTTCGCAAAACGACGAATTCGGGCCAGCGCCATTGTCGAAAAAGTCAAAATTTGTTATGATTAAAAAGCGCACAACAATTTCCGCCTCGGAGGTGTGCTTGCATGTACCTACATACATATATATGTTCGGTTTGCATTATGAAAATCATAATTAAATTAAACACGTTTATTGAATTTTCCTAGAATTTTGAGTGAAGAGAAAACAAATAATTAAATGTTGTTACAGAGTGGAAACATATTTCAATAAAATCATTTGAATATATGTATTTCCATATATTAAATTTTATTGTTTCCTCGCATTTTTCAGAGAACATAGCAAAAATAGATTTTTTAATAATAACGATTATGGGGCAAAATGTTAATATTGCATATTTTCATTTAATCAACTATGTTGTAATGAAAGATGTATATTGAAATTCATTACAATTTAGTAATTAGACATAGTCGACATACCGCGAAAATTAATTAATTTGTGCATCCCTGAACAAATTTGTCTCTTCGCTGAAAATCTTACTTATTTGCACTTTACTTGAAAGGAACATTTTGAAACAAACACTTACGTGCCGCAATTTAAGCGAATGTAAAACTAATATAATAAAAACGTAGTTTCATATTATCACTGTGACTGTAAACAAGATATTCACATTTACATGAAAACATTATCCGTTAAATATAAAACCACAGTAATATGACAATTTACAGTACACGTTTTAAAATCCTTTACAATATATGCAACCGTGTAAAGTGTTCTAGATTTTACTTTGTAAACATCGTAAAATACACGTATGAAACCCGAATAAATCGCAAGTCACCACGATATTAAAGTTATGTCAAAATGCAAATTTGAACGATATCATGTGATAATATATATTATTTTGCATATATTTTGTCATTTACACAATAATTAGTTATAAAATATTCGTTTTCCATCTTTTAAAAAAATTTATTAATGTTCAACGTTAGGTTGGGTTCGATTTCGGCAGAAACGCAAGAAATTATGTCAAAATGTTTGGGTTAGGTTCGTAGCAAAAATAAGCAATCTTCAACGATAGGTTGGGTTAGGTTTCAGCAGAATTTCTAGAAATTTTTTCAAAAGATTGGGTTAGGTTCGCAGCGAAAATAAGCATTGTTCAACGTCAGGTTGGGTTCGGTTTCACTAGAAACGCAAGAAATTATGTCAAAAGGTTGGGTCAATTTCCTAGCCACAATATGAATATCATCGCTGGGAAACTTTTTCAACATTAAGTTGGGTTAAGTTAGGTTCACAGACGTCATTTTTAGATTTTTGTTTTATTGATAGTGAAAAAATTTTATGTCTCAAATACTTTTAAAAAGCGTCGATCTTTTTTTACGGAAAAAATTTTCGGGGTTCGAATAATTTTGAAAAGTGTCGAATAATTTTTGGCTTGCCCCTCCTTAGAAAACTCTGAAATGACGTCCCTGATTTGCGCACTTTCATACATCTCCATACTGTTTAAAATTATCGGCCGACAAAAAGTCTGTAGTTTGCGCCTAGCTTTATAATAGAATCAAAACAGAAAATATAATATGTTGTGAAATTTTTGACGCCTAAAAAAAATAAAAAAGATACAATAATTTTTCAAAATACAAAGGGACAACAAAATCTAACAAAAAAAGAATTCCTACATTTCAACAACAAAAATCTCTAACCACCAACAAACATCCAACCACTGCACCACCCTTTACCGTCAACCAGCAATAACCTCAATCACACAACACGCAAATCCTCGAACTAGACTACACAATCCGTCGTAAAGCGACACAAAACGTCCCCTCAATTACTTCGCATACACCGTGTAGGGGCACATACACAGCCGAGACGAATAAAACACGAGCAAGCGCCGTTTTATGCGATCGCGCGGAGGCGCACTTTTGTACGTCGTTGGAAACGAGCCATGGCTGCTCAACCGACCGGCTACGAATCACTTTTGCATTGCGGAATCGTTGCCAAATTGATACTGGACGAACATCGTGGGGATTTAGCGGCCTGCGACGTCGATCTGTCGTCATGAAATCGTCAAAACGTCCCCCTCGAGCGTCGGATGGCCGTTAATGTCGGGAAGATGGCGAGATGTACTGCGTGATTTTTTCGGTGAGTGTCTTTCGTATTATGGAGTTTATAAGCAAGTATGGATCCAGGGGTTGTGGGGAAAATTGCTCTCCCTCCCCCTGCGGATCATGGTGAAATTTCTGAATTCGTGTGTTTTCATAATTATCGGTCTTTTTCGTAAAATAAATGCAAAAACGCATTTTCGATATTTTTTTGTATTGTAACCCTGATTTTACAAAATAGGTGGGAAAACTTTATATATTTGTGTAAAAGAAAACAAGATATTCTATTGCAATTTTGCAGTTTATGAATCAGTGATCAATCGCAGATATGCCATTTAACGTCGTTGAAGCTTTAAAAATCAGATTTTTTCATTCTTTTCTCATACATGAAAATATACGACTTGCATATTCCTTTAGGACTTTAAAGGATCTGATTTTTTTATTGGCATCAATTTTTATTCCAAATTTCAATTGGAGATAGTCAATTCTAATAATACCCTATTGATTTTATTCTACAATATGCTTAAAATATTTATTTATTCTTTGTATACTTAAAATAATTGCGTGAACAAAGCGATACGATATTTCACTATCGAAAAGGCAACGCTTGGTCACAGCAACACTTTGTACCCCCGCATTAGCATTCGAGTCACGATCTGATTCCAAATGCGGTCACTTTATACCATATATTAAATAACGGGACCTCTTGTTTGTACGGGGGATAAGTCCCCATCCGGGATGGCCTCGCATAATGCGTTTTTATACAGCAAAATCCCGCAGAATTCCACGAACACCAATTAATTATTCGTACAGGAGACGCGCAGTGGCTACCAGATTGGCAAACTCGCAGATGAGCCAACTATGGCCAGCTTAGGAGGATGTTTCGGTGTGTGTTGTGGGTGGTTTGGGTGGGTTTCTGGTTTATGTGCGGTGCGTTGTCGGCTAAACTGCTTCTGTCTTTTACGGTCGGTTGTGGTAACAGATGGCTTTATCAAGTGGCGAAAGTGATTGAAAGTGTTGCGCTGAAATGCTTTCGTGAGACGTCATAAGGCTTCTGTGGATATTATTACGAATGGTGGGTTATTTTGTTCTGTGTTTGACCCCGCGATTTAATCGATGATTCAATAACGTGCGCTATGTTTTCGCTTGGATGTTTCAATGATTCAATTAAATAAGTTGAGGTATAATCGGATTAGGCTTCATTTGTATCCATTTACAACCTTTATAGAAATAATACATATATTCGATTACAATATAACCGTTTCCATTAAATAATCATTTTTGCTATTATTTCATTTTGAAATTCTTGAATACGTCTCGTTAGTAAATTCCATAATAATTGGATTCGCTTTAAGTATTATATTAAGTTTTAATGAATTCAAAAATATATAATTTGCTAATGACCGTAATGAAACTCTACTTTTATAATACCGCATAATTACTCGAAAGATTGACTTAATTGTAATCTGGAGAAAAATTCGATTAATTATTGGGGAAAATGTCATTCTTTCAAACGCGGACGACTTTTCGAAACTTCGAACGAATAGACGGGAGTCAGTCGCACTCGGGCACTTTTCGACAAATCAAGTTTGAGGCAATTTGTCACTTTCCATTACAAAAGAGCTCATAGCCGACTTTCGAAAAAGAGTTTAAGCTCTTCGAATTTCCCAGAGAACACCTGAGGGCTAATCTGTAATTCGATACTGCTCGCAACCCTTTGGCCACTCCGGCTCGTTTTCAAACACCGCATAAAACTCAATAAAACTCGATTTCATTATCTCCGACCGTATCATTTTCAACATATAAATTTTACATGAAATATTATTCAATACAAATTGATATATATACGAAATTCATCTTACAACCTCTCACCGCGCAATATTTATTCGAAATTATTTCACGACCATAATATATATTAATGTTTCCATTGTTGACTACGTCATAATTCATATAGAAGATATATAGCATGGTTATTACGACCTTAGGGGGGTCACTCTTGGAATCGCGAAGACGCTTCCGTATCTTTACATCGCGACCCCATCAATCAAGCTGAACCTCCCCGAGAGGCCCATGTTCTTCTTGCTACCCCATGAAGGTCCTCATACCGCCACATGGGTCCCATGATTCCATGATATTGTCGGATACGTGTCGCAAGCTCATCGGAACAGATGACTAAGCGTTCCCGCGCCAAATTGAGGTGGAGCATTCGAGCCTCATTACCTCTTCTGATGCTCATCACCTTGTATGCTGAGGGTAGTGGTCCTCTTTGTCTCCTCGGCATATTCGTTTTCACTTTCGGTCTAGTCACCTGCGTGTGCCTTTTGATACGCGAAACGCGTCGCGCCTTAAGTGTCATTGGATATGTCTTGTCTCGCTTGCGAAAGCTTCTTGTTTTTGTGCTTCCTCTTACAGTGTGTTCGAAGTGTGTTTACATGGTTTTGAGTTGGTGGAATTCAAGATTTTCACTTGATTAAAGTGGAATTTTTACTGCGGTGTTTGAAGTTCGGGTTGAAGTGTTACAGTGGAAATTTGAAATTGGTGAGGCTCTAGGA
The DNA here is from genome assembly GCA_009617725.1 of Hydropsyche tenuis. Lineage (NCBI taxonomy): Eukaryota > Metazoa > Arthropoda > Insecta > Trichoptera > Hydropsychidae > Hydropsyche > Hydropsyche tenuis. Next base: position 6,336,965 of record VTON01000004.1, read on the forward strand.
TTCTTTTGGGATCAGATAGATGAAAGATGAAATTATTTGTTTTATTGTTTTTATGAACGTGATCCGTTGACATTGAAAATTTTCAGTTATATTTTTCTGTATAGAGATTTTATAATATTTGAATAAGAAACAAAACAGATGAAGTTTTAACAAAAAATTTTCTACATTATATTGAAATGTTATCACGATTAATGCAAAATTGTTGAAATATTGAAAATTTTGCAAAATTTATGAAATTAAATTCATTTTATTCTCAATCTTTTTTGGAGGCTTTTTCTTGGACGAAGCAGTACACACTCTTTTTTCTTGGCATATTATTCGTTGAATTAAAAAATGCTCAGTTCAAATACTGATAGTACTCCACAAAAAGCAAAAAAGTTCACGAAATCAAGATCAAGATCCCAAAATAAATCTAGATCCAGATCTGTTTCAAAATCCAAAACTCAAAGAGTCAAAAACCAAGAACTCAAACAAAAAGTCGTCGAAAATGATAACAAATAAGCAAAATTTTTATTTGAAATTTATTTGCAATATTAAATGCATTTTTAATCAATTGAATATGATATTTAAAAAAAATTATCAAGCCATTTATCATACCGCGTTTTTTAAGCTTTTTATCAACTTGACTTTTTTAATATGAAAAACAGGTTTTACTCAAGCTATTATATTATTCACACAGCATTGAATAATTTTGACAGTTGATATCGCAGCTTTTAGTATTTTTTCAGAAATTATACATAAACTAATCTTCCTAAAATTAGATTTTTAAAATTAAAATAAACGCTTTAGTGGAATAACTCACCGGATATCGCAAAAACGAGATTTCCATCCTCGTCAATAGTCGCGCAATTTCAAAATGGCAACCTTTCATCCACTAATCCAGCACTTTACATATTACATTTCAAACCACTTTCATACAAACCCATCGAACCATCCATTTCATACTTTAAAAAAACTGAACCATTTCCATACGAAATTCCGAAAGCAACCCAAAGATCTCAGAAACAAACACAACCGATACCATTCTCGCGCACGAAACGAGCCAATTTCGCATTAACACCGCACTCAAAACAGCACCAAACCCAATCGATAACGCCCATAACACCATACACACACACTAGGGCTTGCAATTTACCGTCAAATTTCGGTTACCGGTAAAAGGTAAATAATTTTTCCCGTTACCGGTAAATAAAAAAAATAAATGTATGCAGATTAAATGATTAACTGTATGTGGCTGGCTACCTTTACTAAAAACAGTATCCTTGATTGAAACCTAAATATTTTCAATACGTTATAGATGAATAATGTCATATAAATCCATACATATATTTTATATTATGTGACTCTCGGTAGGGTTTCTGGACTCAACCCGACCCGGACCCGAACCCGTCGGGTAATGGACCTAAAACCCGGACCCGAGACCCGGGACTAAAAAACATCGGGTCCGGGTAACAAGAAATATTTTTTTTAAATCAAAATGTGTTATAAAATTTAATTTTTTAACAAAATATAGGCGAAAAACAAAAATGGAATAAGCAATTCGAAATATTTGAAGTTTAAATTTTCTTGCCTTTTAAAGTACATACATACATATGTAAAACGTTATTTTCGTATGCAAATAATTTCTTCTCAGAATATCGCTAAGGATAATAAAATTCAATGGGGCATATATGGATGCACGTCCGTCTTCCGAAATACAATGTATTTTCGAATGCGTCATGTATTTCAATTTGAGAAATACCTGCCTAAGTACTTTCGTTTCACGGAAGGTTCACAGTTGCGATCTTCCGTCTTCAGTATGTATTTTGATTTTTCAAATTTAAAAAAAAATTATTTTGGACCCGGACCCGACCCGGACTCGTCGGGTATCTAAAATATTGAGCCCGGATCCGACGGGTTTTGAAAACCCGGGTTTTCAGAAACCCTAACTCTCGGTGCTGAAACTAGAATAAATGATTACTACACAAAAAATTTGTTCACAAAACCATAGTGGCGCCCCTCACACTCATAAAAGTGCCCTTTCAATTTTTTTCCGCATTGATATGTCTGTATCTGTCCTTAATTTGCGATAAAATCATTTCCGATAATTACCAGTAATTTTTTCAATTTACCGGTAATTACCGATGGTACATTTTTGGCTATTTACCGGTAATGTAAGCCCTAATACAAACTATATTAATCCGAAACCTTTTCGGGGCCCTCGGGCGCCGTATTAGCGCCGAACTTCCTCCCTGGGCGCCCTCGTGATTATGTCGCGGCTAATGCAGCATCACAAGATGGCCACATGGCCACGGTCTTCCGATTAGGGTTCGGCTGATGCGATTTTCCGATAGCATGGCCGCAACATCGACGATGGAATCTGGATCGCGATCCGGATACGGTCGTTGTGTGGGTGTTATGGCAGTTCACGGGGTCGTGAGGGTTTTAGTTTCGAGGGTAACACCCTCAGTATCGCTCGTGATGGTCGTCGTGGTCGTGGGTAGGCGTTTGCGGTGGGCGTTTTTGTGATGGTGGAGGTTGAGGGTTTTTTGATTGGGGGTTCGATGTTTTCGGTTATTGTTTTGTGTGGGTTTTGGAAATGGTCGAAAATGGGGTTTGAATTATGCTCGTTTCGTAAGACGCGATTTGTTGTTTGTTAAATTTTATTTGTTTATAAAACCGTTTTGTGTTATTTTATATAACGAAAATATATATTTTATTGTCATTTTTTTGATATATTAATCTGTTTTTTTTTTGGAAATTTTAGTGTAATTGTTTCAAAGGCAAAAAATAGATAAAAACCTTTGTGGAAAAATCACTTGTGTATAATAACAAAATTATTTGGGTTTATTAAATGTGAATTTTAATTGGAAAAAATAAAAGGTGCTATTTTCTAAATCATTTATATAACATATTATTTTAGCACGCACTCATTTTGCTTTGCATATCATCCGTTGAATTAAAAACCGACATGGCTGATAACAATCCTTCTCCTCAAAAAATGAAAAGGTCCAGAAAATCAAGATCACAATCCCGAAATAAATCAAAGTCCAGATCTGCCTTAAAAAAATCCAGGACTCGTTCAAAAAGCAAGAGATCAAAAACTCAAAAAAAGGCGTTCAAGAAAACGCCGCTGATAAAGATCGAAAACGAAATATATATTTGATTTTATTATAGATTTTGCAAAATTTTTAATATTTCATAAATTTTAGATTAATTGTAATAAAATTTTAATATAATATAGAAAAATTGTTAATAAATTTTTGATAAAAATTCATCTGTTTTAATTCTTATTAAAATATTATGACATCTCTTTACATAAAAATATATTTGAAGATTTTATCTCACGTATCATTTTAATTAAAACGATAAAACTATATGTTTCATAGTTTTTCCCAAAGCCAGGAATTATCGCAAATTTGTTTTCATAATTCAATATAAAAAATATATATATCTTTAATACGACACTGTCTTGTAAATTTTCTATATAACATACGATCACAGAAAAATCTGTACAACGTCGCAAATTATCATTAATCCATTATTGACGAATGTGATTTTTCCGTGTTCCATTTATCCCATTTGCGAACTCAACGATGTGTGCTAATTGACTGTTTTGATCGAATTTACCGCATTGATTTTCTCATACGTTCGTTCACCGAATTACGACGTGAATGGGGTTTTCTGTCGAATCTTTTTTCTTCCCCTTAATGTATTATCGATATATAAAATTGTATAATCCCGTTACATTCTGCTGTCAATCTGTGGTAATGGCTTGACGGACTGCGCGAACGTCTCCGACGCTGAAAACAAATTTGCGCAAATTCCTGGCTTTGGGAAAAATCGTGAAAGGGTTCATCCATGAAATTCTATTGGGAAAACTCGCCGAGGTCGTATGACAATGTGTTTAAGTTTATAAATAAAAATAAAACTTATTTAAATATTATTTATTCAGAAAATAAAAAACGTCAAACAATCAAGTACCATTAAGCTATCTATATAAATTAATGTCGATAAAGTATTTACATCAGAAATTCATATTTAAAAAAATTAGTAATGATTTTATTTTGTCGAATATCACAATTCGTAAAAATGAATAGCTTTACGATTACATCATGTTATTTTAGTTCTATTTAAATTTCACTTATATAATTCGTCTATTATTTTCTTTCTTATATGCTCAATTATTGTATAACTTATATAATTTATCTCATTCTAAGGCATTGCGTCAATTATTATATTAAATTGTATTATATAAAATATGTACACATAGACTTTGCCCGTTATGAACGTAACGCAGTGATATCGTAATTTTTAGAAAAAATCATTACATTTGAATAATTATGCAGATATATATTTTTTAATAAAATATACAAATCCAGCGTTAATATATTTTACAAAATATTTACAGCTTTTGAGTATATTCATAAACAGGTGAAAAAACTTTCAGCATATTACTCAATCGAAAAATCAAACCCTGAAATATTTCGTTCCAATTAAAAATTCGCAAATATTGATATAACGATATGAGAACATTATATAATACAAATATTGTCACATATAAACTGATGAATTTCCAAAAATTTAGAAAACAACCTTCAAAATACAATTCCAAAATTCTCTCGAAAAACCACTGACACAGTCAAATCCATTCAAGAACCGCATATTTTACGTAAACCCAAACTCGTCACTATCCTCTTCACTCCAATGACCCGAGTCCACGGGCACTTTGGGTTTAGTACCATTGGCCTCTGGAGCTGTTGTAACCGTTGTTGCACCCAAATTTCCTGTTGTTGTACCCGTTGTGCCCGGTGGACCTTGAGGGCCACCGTTCTGCTTGTGTCATATCTCCAGGATGGCTTCTTGGTCTTTGATGTTGGGTGTCATCGATGCCATGTCGCCATTCGTTGCTATTGGTGTTGGGAAGGAGTCGTCTAGGACTTCTGTTATGTCGTCATACCTGGAATTTTATTTTTTATATTTAATAATAATCATATATTATACTTTCGTTATAAAACAATTTTTTTTTAGAATCATCATAAACTGAAGATACTTCTTAAAGACCAGGCTAAAGGTATTCAATCGTTTATTGACCAAGTCAAATATTTCAAAAGTTTAATGTTCGATAGAAACCGTTACATTTAACTATTTAGTTAAAGCCAGTAAAATATGAATTCTCAAAAAGATTATAAGGCTCAAAATAAAAATAATAATATCATGATGAAAAACCATTAATAAAAAAAATTACATGTGCTTCACAAAAGCGGCGAAGCTGTCGTTAATCAATAGGAAAGCTCACATAACTTCACCCATTGACTATGATTGAAAGCGCCTCTTTTTATACAGTGAAAAAAATAATTTATTGTTCTGTGAGCCATTGCGTGCCACGTAAAAAGCCCATATAAATCCCGGGATAGATCGATACGTTTTAATCTATAGTTGTTCGTGTTAATCGATGGTTCAAATTTAAAGCCGGCACTTGCGCCAAATTAATGGAGACACATTTGTTCCGACCCAAACACGTACCAATAATGATTTTCACACATCGACACCGAACTGTATACATTTCCACCGAACCTTTCATATAATACCTTTCATTTCCACAATCGCTGTTCGCATCAGTGACAAGTCGATGTCTCTGCCGTGGCAAAAGTGGTGCCGGAGGCTTCGGTCTCAATGCGGCAACGGCATGTAATATTCCTAATATCAACAGCAATCCTGAAGCTGCCCTAGCTGGCCAAAGCCATCCTGGCCATGCCACCAGAACTAAAGCTCCTCCTATGTACATCGGAGCACGTCGGGCCCCTCGACATCTCAACATGCTGTCCCAACATCTCAAAAGGCTGCTATATTCGTTTTCACTGCAATTTTTATTTTTATTTTTAAGTACTGAAATATCAGATAACTACAGCTTCCGCCAAAAATATAGACGATTTAAGAAATCCAATTTATGAAAATATTATAAGGTAATGCACTAGTGGTCGATCATGTACCAGTAATTGACAAACATAAAAAAAAAACATAAAAAATAAGGTTTCCAAAAATGGTGCGATTGATCACCGTTTTTGGAAACCTTAATTTTTACGTTTTTCTGACATATGATCAATTACTGGTAAATGGTCAACCACTGGTGACCACTGGTGGTTTCGATTATTTTTGGATATCTTACATGAGTTAGATATCCAAAAATAATCGAAAAAGTCTTAATTTTCGTCATATTCAGGCAATTGTTATTTAAAATAGCATCGTCAATGTAAGAAGTATTGGTATAACTATGAACATCTATTTGGATGTCACATTTATTATAAAATATAAAATCGTATAGTATATATTTTATTTTTCTAAAATTATTTTTATATAAATATTAGTATGTTCACATATAATTGTCTTTCTTAAATCACCCGTTTTTCTGGCGGACACTGTAAAACAACGAATTAACACTTACTTTGTAAAAAGATCTATAAACAACGTGATAGCCCACATAATTTCCAAGAAGAATATAATTATAGAGCTGAACCTGCAACGGAAAATTATCACTAAATAAATACAAAGAGTTAAAGTTTCAACGGGAAAAAAGCAACTTTCGAAAAGCGCGTATATATAAAGGTGACAAGGGACCCGAACTTACACTATAAATATTCCAGCGAGCTGCCGGTAAACACACATTTCAACTCCGACACCGCTCAACACTGAAACAAAACGAACTTATGTATATAAAAGCTTCACGAAATTCAAAGCGGTACAATTTTATAATAAATTAAAATTTATACGTCCGCGACAATCATCGCAGAGTTCGTTAGCTTTCGGTTCGGCTGACGTGGCCCGCACTGTAGGGGTTAATTAAACCAGTCGTCTGTTCGTCAACGCTCGTTAACAAAGTTAATGAACAATATTAGCAAAAAGCTCACGAATTCGAGGTGTATCATTACGCGATTGTCGTGCGGGTGTGTGTGTGTTAATTTCGTACAATAAATATTATGTATGCGTTGATGAACGGCCGCGATTTTAACGACGTCTCGTGCGGGTGTCATTTTATCAGATTACCGCAACGGTGATGAATTAAAATAATTATTTTTGTGCGGTGTTGCGTATTGAGGTTTGTGTGAGTGTGTTTTTTGGAGTTTGATTTTTCGATGTGGGAGGGTTTATATTGAAATTTTTCATATTTCGGTGCGCTAGTAATATAGTAATTCGAAGAATTACTACATATATTACTAACTATATTACAACTTGTAATATTTAATTTTATGAATGTTACAAGTTTTTTATTATTATATGAATCGATAAGCGTTGAGTTGGTTTATAGAAAATTTATTTTCATTTGAATGGGATGTTTTTATAAATTAGACATTAATCTGACAAAGAAATTTGATATGTTTTTAAAAATATTAAAATAGATTTCTGTATTCTTTTCCTTTCAATTGTATCATATTTCAATGAAAAATGTTGAATATAAATATTATAAAGGTATTTATTTTTATACAAAATTAAAAAAAATAACTTAACTCATATATAATATTTAACATTGAATTTTATTAAGTTCAATTAAATAAGATTAACAAAATTTTCAAAACTCCCATATAAAAAAAGAAACAATTTATTCCGAAAAAAAAAAAACAAAACTACAACAAAATTGCACCCCATCATAAATAAAAACCTAAACAGTGGAAAAACTTTGATTTTCCCGAACCCGTTCCCAAACGGCGCATTATTTCGCGGGAGGGAAACCCGCAGCCGACGATGAAAAATGTTCCGAATTCACGGTTCGACCGCATTTTTCCATCACTTACCGACGGATTTGCGATTGAAAATTCACAAAAAAGAAAAAAATAACCACCCCCACACCGAACCCGGGGCATAGTTGCGCTAAATGTGCGCAACTGTGTGAGATATAATATTCGCGCGTCCGAATGATTTATTGCGGCCGGGGCGTTTCCGCGTTATTAATTCGGCTCGGAATCGAAAACGACAGTCTCTATTCGACGTCCTTTCTTATCGTTATGTTTGTTTGGGTTGGGGTGGAAAAATGTCCGGGATATTCTCGGATTTCGGCCGTTGTTAGTGTTGGAAAAATTGCGTTGAAAGATTAAAAATTGATCCGATTATTCTATAGAACGGATAACGTATGATGTTCATTTTTTTTGTATAATATTTAAGTCTATTACTTTAAGTGGCAGATGTTTTCTAACTGGTTGAGATAACCCTCATGAGTAATATTTTTCGTTGAGATGGTTACTCGTTGCCTTTCTCAAAAGGTTTAAGAGGATTACAAAGGAGAAAGGGGGAAATATGTTCGCTTATTATGGGAATTACCAACACCATCTATACATTGCTTATCATCTGATAGAAAATTCACTACAAGAAAAACTTTTTTGATATTATAAAAAATTCAGATATTTCGATTTAAAAAAAATTGTCTTGAACATATGAATACTGTAATCATCCCTTATCAATATAAAATATTAAAAATAGATTTACTGAGATTTATTAATTCTAAAATTTTATTATCGTATCCCTTGTTCCGAGAGTAAAAAGCTTGCAAAGGTGCGACTTGGGTGTACATAACTCTCTAGTTAAAGGGATAAAGAAATGCAGGTGTGCGGCGAAGGAAAAGAATTGTTGGAAAATAGAAGGGTTCCGAAGGGACTTCCGTTGTAAGAATTTCGTACGCATATTCTTTTGTTAAGCAGATAAAAAAGTGCTTTAAAGGTTCGTTTTTATTTTGCGTGTGATTTAATCGAAAGGAAACAGAAGCGTTCTATTTTCCTACAGCAGAATAAACCAGGAACGATTCCGATATTAAATATGTATTTAGGATATGGTACATTGCCGAACATCTGTATTTTTATACAAATTTAATATTCTGCATTAATAATATATTAGATTCTATATTTGATCAAACAATTTTTTCAAACATCCGTTTACAACGATATTTTACATTCAAAATCAATGACGTATTCGAATTATTCATGACATTTTTCTTTGATTTTTTTCCACGAATCAATTACAATTCATCCGTATTCTATTGTCATTTTAAAATCTTGTCTATATAAATACATCAAATTAAATTTTCTTATCAATACCCAAAAATCTATAAAACGACCATCGAATCGCATTACGCGCGCGATTCCCAAATTATTTAACGGTCCGGACGCGAAGACGGTCCCGGCAACATAAATTTATTTTCATTAAGCTTTTTACGTGCCCAATCGCCGAGAAGAATGAAATAATGGCATCACAAGAATATATCAACATAGGAAAAAAATGAAAAATCAGAAAACGAACGAGTGTTTTCCCCCGTCTGTGCGATTTTCATATTTCCGCGAGAAAATGGAAGGGTCGACCGTTCCATGCACGATTGAACCGATTCGCGAATGATCGAAGCCCTCGATTTGCCTTTGACGCAAAATAAAATGAAAATATTATTTTATTTCGTATTTCGTGTGTTGAAATTCGTCCTAATCGGCTCGGAATACGTGAGGAGCACGTGCGCCATGAGTATTCCACGTGCGTGCGTGTCACTAACATTCTCAATTTTTTCCCTTCTTTTTGTATACGGATGCGATGTTTTTGCACGTTTTCGAAATATTTTCATAACATTATCATAATTTATTCGTTGAAATGGACTTTTTTTATTTTGCGAATGCTAATTATTGTGTCGCAATCGGAAACGATTCAAGTTTTTAATATTATTTCAAAATATTTATATACATAATATTTTTATTGAGATGGAATTTTAATATCATTCGAATAAAAACAATCTCAATAAATACGAGTACCTAAAAGCCAAAACATGTTATTTGGTAAACCCATATTATCCTGTACGTGAAAAATATGATTTATTTCCATATAGTATATTCCGTACGTGTTTGTACTTAAAATAGACGTTCGATAAAATCAATCATTTATTTGAAACATAAACACGTGTCGGATATAAATATACAAAAAAATTATATTTTTTCATATGCGGTTTTTAATATTATATGTTTCTACCATGAAAATATGATTTCTTATATTCAATATACCTTGTAATATTTTTTTATTGATATTATTGCGACTTTTTAAATTGGATCTGAAAATACGATTTTTATTACTATAATATAATTTTTTTCCAAATGTACCAGAAAATATATAAGTAAACAGTATAAAAATAATATTTTTATTTTTAAATAAATGTAAAATATTTAAAAAAAAATTGAAGTTCTCTAATAGAAAATTTTAACAAAAGATTTTCTTGCTATTGATTCTGTCAATAGTCGGTAATTCAATACATTTTTTAAACTTTTTTTTAATGAATATAAGTAAACTGATATCTCTGAAATCACAAAAATACACAACAGCATAGCAAAACCGATTAAAAACAACCAATTGAATTCGCAAACGCGAACCGCATGCATCGCTTCACCCGAAGTCCGAATCACCGCGATGCGAACTTTTTAATTGGCGCCGAGTTTCGCTATAACGAAATTTGCCGTCGAAATTTTCCATTAGCGACCTCGAAACGGAACCCGAAGAAGCCCAAAAAAAAACACCAACACAGTTTACGTATTCCTTCACGAATTCGAAGTTGGCGGAGGACACACGCGCCTCGACCACTTTGGAAGTTGTAAAACTTTTACGAGCCGTCGTAAGTCGGCGTTCCGTCGAGGATATTATATTGCGCGGACGGTGGTAACGAAGAGGGTCTCCTCGAGGACCAGGGACCACCTGCTAGGTGATAAAAGTCACAGGAAAAACGTGGGTTTTCCCCAGTGGACGTAGGCTTAGTTTTCTGCTGTGGCAGGCCGCACTTTGGGTGTGAGGTGTGTTTTGTGGTTTATTGTATATGGACCGCAGTTTGGGGTTTAGTTGAAAAAATGTTCATTTGAAGGTTCGTCTGAATATTGGGTACAGTTCTGAGTTTATTAAGAAAAAAGTCTATTCTAGAAACAAAAAATAAAAAAATCAATCGATACTGAATATACCAAAATAAAAATTATCATGTTTTGAATATTTTGTATTATATTGAAGAAGGTAGTATTCAATTTCGTATTCACATAAAAGTCCGTGTATGGCGAGCCTAAAAATTCGGTGTGGTAACAGAGGGAAAAATCGCCTCTTTAATAATGCAGCGGGTGCTATTAAAAGTCGGGTTCGTTTATGTGGCCTTTTTTCAACGTGGGCGTTTTCGCTTTTTTATTTTGTGTGTTTTCGCATTTCCCCAAATATCGTTTTCTCTGTGGCCTATGAAACAATTAGAGGTTTCTTTGTGAATATTATCAAGTAAAATGGTAAAAAGTTCGAAATTTTAATTATCATTGTGGCTTTGACCGTCTCTCTTTCGATTATGTTTATATTCTTTTCGAATTAATTCTGATGCAAATGCAGGAAACTTTAAGGGTATTGAATTAATTGTATTGTTTTTATACACAATAAGATATAATCAAAATTCGATTAAACTGAAAATTATTCTCGTGACATATTTAATTTTATAATGTACAAGGAAAAAACATTTACCAGTAAAATACAATCGTATTTAACTATTATATTATATTTTTGTTATCGCCAAAATTTTATATAACGTTAAATTTAATTCATTTTTAAAGCCCGGAAAAATTATACCGTTACTTATCTTCAAATCTGATCTGATACAAAACATAAAAAAAATATATATTTGTAATGAAAAGCGAAAAATTTAAAAATTCATTCAACGTTTCACTCGAAAAGAAAAGCCAACCTTTCTCCGAAAATATTTAAGAGGACAATTTATTCAATTTCATTCCACGAATTTCTTCGAACGTCATTAAGCTCATGCTTTACTAAATCATCGACTTTGACGATAAATCAGAATAATGAGATATACACACAAAAAATAGTATTAATACATTTTAAAAAAAAAATCACTGGTAAACATTGTGCCGTTTCGCTCGTGAACGAAGTGGCTGTCATAACTCACGTTCTCGCGCACCCAAAAAGTAACTTAATGAGAGGCTTTTTCACTTTTTTTTTTATTATTCACGTCCAACAACTCCATTTTCGTTTATATAATATAGGAATGTATTGTGTGTGGCCTCGCGAGCATTCAAAACCGACAAACTCTCGCGGAAAGGAGGACGACAAAAGAGATTTAACTCGGATAAAATTGGAAATTCCGATGAAATATGCGAGCGCGTTTGCAATGTCACCCCCGAAATAATAACGCGAATCTCGAATGCTCAGTTTTTTCCACGCAGTTTGATATTCGAGTTTCTGTTCGAGCGAAATGCGAAGATTTTCGAATTCAGCGTAAATTTTTTCGTGCCGCTCGCCCATTGTGCGAAGCCGACATTTCAGCGGTGATTCTCGTTATTTTCATATTATATTTCTATATGTGAAATTATCATATTGTAAATCTTGAATTGCGAATCGTTTATTTTCATTTGTGGAAATTTATTCGTTTCATAACTTGTTCGTGTCTCGTTGAAGATACTTCTGAAAGGCAAAAGAGAACTAAATGTACAGCGAGACTGATGAAATGAAAAATATGTAGATGAAAGTTGCACAAAACAGATGGATTATGAAGAAATTTATTCAGCGATGATAATACTTGAACTAAGTCAAAAAAGAAACTTTCCAGAATATCTCTTTATAAATTTTATTCAAAATTCAAAGCGAGATTGCAACCAAAACAACTCTTGACTCCGAAAAGATTATATTTATACAATACACGCATTTCGTCAACCCTCGTCGGTTCATTATCGCAACCTGTGCTTCCCAAATGTTGCCGGCACGTGAAACAAACATTCCCCAACCGTAATTTATTAAAGCCTCAAGCTGCGTTTGCATTGCATTAATTCAAAACGATTTTCAGCTTTTCAACTCTGGAACAAAAAAAAATCACAAACATGATACGTGAACATTTTCCATTCTGCGCGGAAAACCTAATTGCTCGTGCAGTTTTCCGAGCGAGCGCGGAAACGTACGTTTTTCGCAAAATGCAAAATCCTGAAAATTAAAAAATAAAACCGACAAGTGCTCTCGTACCCTTTGAACGGCTCTCGTCTTCCATTTTTCCTCGGACGAGGAAAATCCTCGTCTAAAAGCGTTCTTCGGGCGAACAATAGACGGACCGATGACGGACGAGTGACGTCCCACTACCGACAAAAAGCGGAAACGGAAAGTAGACATACTCCGTGCACGTCTACGTACGAGAAAAATTCCATTTCGCTTCGTTTTTTCGCGAAATTTGCGGGAAAACGACACGCGGGAAAGTTTCGCTATCCGTCGCGATTTGTATGCGCCGCGCGCGCCGTACGCAAAAGTTTGATCTTGTATCGGAAATTTGAGTTTTTTCGCGCTTAAAATGGCCCCTTTTAATAAAAACTTGAAAATAAAAACAATTTTTGAATAATAAATGGGAAAAATAAATTATAGAAATGTCGCCGGTTGAATATTAAGTAGGAATTATTTTATTTTGCTTTTGTTGATTTTCTTTAACGAATAAGTATGTCAATGTGTTTATTTACGTTATGAAAATGTATGATATGAGTCGTATAAAGAATGATTTGATATTTTATGAAACTTAAGATGCACGAGTTCGTAGGAAAACTTTTATTTCCCATGTGCAAAAATGTGATCAACAAGGAATTCCCTAGTATACTTAAAGAAATTTACTGACTCCTTTACCACTAATAACAACTGAATAGTTTATTGGTATTTGTAAAGCCTGAGTATAAAAATATGTAACTTTTTATTTTATAAATTGACCAATAAAAATTTTCCATTATTTTCTTGTTAATGTGAGAAGAATCATTAACACAACTCTAGAAACTATTACGAATATACCGATGCATTAGAAACTAATATTATGAATGTATCGATTTAAGAAAAGTCCGATCATTTCAGTTTTGATGAGGAATGCACATATCAAATATCTTTCATTACACTATATAACTATTTTTGATAGTTTTGAATATTGAAAACTATCAAAAATATTAAATCAATCGATAAATTATTATTCGAAAATAATTTAACAACCGGTAACTTTTTTTATATCGCATCTTGATTTCGATTCGCACCAATAATTCGAAACACATAACAACCACCAAACACCCCCGTAACAATATATCCAATCCATATTTACATACACTCACAACCAAACAACCCAATCCCGCTGACATCACCATCAAAAAAAATCATAAATCGCCCCTCAAAAAAAATAAAACCCAAACGACAAAATCCGCGACGTAGCCGAATTGCGCAACCTCACCACACCACTTTACAGCAAAGCGTATTGGCGTGGCACACTTCCAGCGTCTAGGACATTAAGCCCGTCCTTCACCATCGTGTCATTGTTATTAAAAGCGGCCTTGTAACAATGTAAACGACGGACGAATTCGACTCGTTTATTAACCATCAAACGCGCTTTATGGCCGGGATTTCTTGCGCTTTTTCCGCCGGGACAAAAGGTTCGCTTCCGAGCAATTGGGCGCCGTCGCTTATCCGACCGAATATTATATAAAGGAGTCGTTAGTTTGAATTTTTTGTGTGTTTGTGTTTGTTCGTTTTGGTGTTAAGGATTTTTTGTAGAAATTAATTAGGGTGTGTGTGCGTTGGGAGGCTATAATTGGATTGATTTTTATGAATTTTAATCTGGATGTTTCTTAGATGGCTTTGCGCTGAATTTTGGTGCGAAGCGAGTTTTCTTTGAAATTCAATTCGACTTTGCTCTTAAGTTTATTGAGTCATTTTCATTCATTCTTTGTGTAAATATTTTCGTAGACATGTTTATAGAAATGAAAATATAAAATATCAGATGGAATATAATATCATAAAAAATAATAAATTGATATTCTATATTTGAACAAATAAAGTGAATGTTTTTTTTCTGAAATCAAGACATTTCAAAACATATCACATGTTTAATTTTTTTGTACAAAAAAATTCAGCATTGAAGATCATAAAATTTTCATAACATAGCACGCACCAAAAGTGCTACATATTTAATCATACTTTCTAGAGCTATTTATATTTGATAACAATGATTAAATTTGTATTACAATCTAACGACTGAAAAGAGAGGACATTTTAGGGTCAAAGAAGAATGTTTTTTTTCAATCGAAAAAGGAAAACATGTCCTCCTTTTAGATACTATACATTACTTAACTTTCTTCTCAACTAAACATATAATATTACTCAATCAATATATTTTATCAAAAACACCAAATTCAACATTTTTTCCGATTAAAAACTCAAAATCGATACCGACGACCCTCAAAACGATTTATACAACCGAAAGAAATGTTACCTAGTCACAGCCAGAACAACACGAGTGTTTCAAGAGACGATTTGTGACGTCACAAATCTTTATATAACGCCCGCATATCGAGAGGAAAACTGCGCGAGGAATTTCCCCGATTTTCTTTATTTCCACATTCACCACGCGGACACACACACATCCGACAGTGCTAAAAGCAAACAGCAAGTGCGTTCAAAAATATCGCCTTTCGAACTCCGACATAAATTTCACGAGGAAGTCACTCGAGTCAATATTGAAATGGTTAGCGATTCTTCGGCGATCGGACCCCATATATCATATGCGGGTAAATTTTTTATCTCGGAAGGGTCGGTCGTTAATATTTTATGCATTATGTAAACATTGCGACTGATACGTATTTCATGAAAGTTTGCTGAATGCGCGGATGCGTTACAGTGGCGGATCCGAGGTGGGTGTCGAATGAATGATGCAAACGGACAGGAATGTATTGTATGAAAGTGAATTGTTGATGAATTTGAAAATGATAGCAAAAATTTAAATCTTATGTTTTTTATAGTTTTTTAAACGCGATTCTATTAGGGCTGGTATCGGCAATTTATGACCTGCGGGTCACCGAGTGACCCATTTTATAATTTTAAGTGATTCAGATCTGCAAATAAATATTGTAGACGGATAAATTCTAGACATTACGAAAAGATTTAGTAATAAAATGGAAGATCTTCTTTTTTTGATATCAACATGTTGGGCATAATTTCCAACGAAGTTTCATCTTGAAAAAAATTGGCTTTACCATTTTGTCTGCGTTCAATTTTACATATAAAAATGAACAAATATTTTCACATGTGAAATTTATTTAAAATAAGAACAGAAATAAATTGAATATCTAGAATTCAGACGCTTGGGTTCGTCTTAGAAGCCAGACTTGACTAAATTGATGTCAACAATTCAGCAACAAGAATGTCATTGATAACTTGACAATTATGTTTGATTTTATAATAATTAGAATTATGATTTGATTTTTTCGGTTGTTTTTTATGCTAAAGTTTAAAGGCATTGTTATTATTTTTTAAATGAAATCTATCCTATTATTCACTGAAAGACTATTTTAAAATTAAAATACCTACTGACCTGAAATGTCTTCGTAATTAAAATTTTGGTTGATTTTGACCGCAACCAAAAGCGGTTACCGACGCCTGTATTAGGGTCTCATTTCAAAATAAAAGTTTCCTTATGATAAATAAAATTTATTTACTATACTTCCAATCTTATATTATGTTTAACGACTGAATCCAACGTAATGATATTTGTATTTTTTTTTCCAAAAATATTAACCATTCTGACTGGAGCTTGTTGATGTTCATGAATATGAAACAGTTACGTAATCGCATAAAACACAATTTTTCATGTAATTTTCGGATTCGCCACTGTATAGAGACGTGCTCTCTTTTCTCGTTCGAAATGTCCCTGTGGATTAGCCATAAATATAAACGACGACCTTGCCATAACGCGAAAATATCGCGAAAATTTTTTGATGGTAGCAATTTTTCGACGTTATTTAAACGGGTATAAATTGCCGACAATTAAGTGAAAAAGGTTAGTACAAATTGACGCGCGCCTTCTACGCCCACGCGTACTTTTTCGCCGGTTCGAATTCGGCCTAATTTTCGCGGTCGCCTATGCAAATTCCCGAATACAAAGGTTCGTTATGGAGTGTCTGGACATATCCTCGGGAACAAAAGGCTTAACAGGTATTGTTTACCGTGGACGTGCGAAAATTTATTGCGACCTTTCAAGTCTTCCTTTATAGAATAAATAGCGCTAGTAATTTAACGGTGCGCAACTACATAAATTTATCATAAAAAAAATACTTAATAAGATTTACATCTTATTATGCGGGCTGAAAAAACAGTATAATTACATTGATGCTTTGATTTATTGCGGGAAAATCTAGTAACGATATTGCGCAGATTTTTCTCGTAAAAAAAATATGAGGCAACCTCATCCGCGCTTTCACTTGAAATTAATTAAGTTTGCGGTTTGATAATTCGATAACGTGCCATATAATTTATAACGAGACAAAAGTGGGAGGACATTGACGCAGTAGACAACCCCACTCAGGATCCTTTTAGTAAATTGCTGATCCAAAAGACAGTCTCAGCAACAATATGTGGCCATTCGCGAACCGCCCCGACTATGTAATGGATACCCAATTTGCATTCTACAAGCTGAAATTTACATACGAACGATGATTGCACTGCGTTTTTCTCGATTTGAATTTATTTTGAAACGGAAAATGTATGGGAAAATTTTAAATAGTTGCCGCTTTGAATAAACTAACCGTTCCGTGTGTTGCTTATGAAAATAAAATATTGCTCGCATAAACTCGATTTCGGTTACGTCGCAGGACGTTATTATAAAAAACGAGCGGAAAACGTTATAGTAGGGCAAAAAAGTGAACGCCGCGGGACTATAATAAATTGTATACTGAATTAACCGAAAGCAAAAATAAATGCTGCGAAAATAAGAGAATGGAATGTTTTCTTGTCCATCTATATTTTTTTCTACGGCTTCCATCGAATGATGTATTACGTACATTCCGTACGTGTACGTCTTTGTACGCACATGAGTATCAGAAAAAAATGTTATTTATAAATCATGTAAGTGTGTATTGTTTTATTATAATGTTAATGATTAAGTTTTGTCTAATTCTCCAGATTATAAGTTGAGTAACATATTATGCGATGAGTATGTGAATAATTAACATATAATATAATTGGTTTAAGAACAAGGGATACTATCAGTATTAATTTCTACTAATAAAAAAGAAAAAGTACACCCAATCATCTTTTACACGGTTCCGAAATAACACGGCTCAAGGAAGAAAAACCGATTATTTTTATACACGGTTTTTTTACTTGGAAACGGCATAAAAATTAAAAAAATATGTATTATTATGCCACAATGATAAGATTTGGTGCAGACCAGTATATTGTTTTAATTATACAAAAGTTTTCAACGTTTCTTTATGATTTTACATGGCGAAATTTTTTCACATTGCAAATTTTTTATAAAGTACATTTGGATGGCGGTTCTATTCAAATGCACTGATGGAATCTATCTCTAATTTTTAAATAGTCACCATTCATTTTTTTTTACATGGTACATAGTCTCTGGAACGTATCCCTCGTGTAAAAAGAGGATTTGAATTTTATAATGTTACTGATTAAGCATTATTGAAGATATCAATTTTTTAAATTAAATGATACATAGTATGGTGAGCAGATGGATAATTAATATGACTACACCTATGAGATAAGATTAGATCATTTGATAAAAAATACTTTCAAAATTTATATATTCGATTCAAATTTCTTTTAAAAAAATCTTCAATTTCAACAACATAAAAAAACACCCACATTACTCTATAAAATGATAAATTTTACAATTTCAAAGTACACACGATATTTTTATTAATAATAAAAGTGCGTCTTCAAGCGCGCATAATCAACGAATCTCAGTTTTCGCGACTCGCACTTAATTTACTTTATACACTTCCGCCGGAAAAACTAAACTGTTGTCGAATAAAAAAGTTTCATTTTACGCACACATAAAAATAACGAGCGATATAAAAACGATGCGTTTCCGTGCTTCGCCCTAGCATTATAGATACGCAATACGATCCCATGAAATATGACGGGGATTATTCGAGTGTATTTTCGTCAGAGGCGTGGCATGGGGATGAATATTCATGTTTTTGCGTCGACGTCATAATTTCCGGGTTTAGCATTTTAATATCTCTTATATTTCATAATCTTGTCACAGCCATGGTTAATTGGCTCCGGGCCGGAAAACAAAGTGTTCCCTGAGTCGTTATAACGTGTAAGTTAAATGGCCGCCGTTAAAACTCTGAACATTACGTTAATTTCGTTCGAAGTGAATAATTTTATACGTAGTGCCTCGTGCAGTCCGTATGGAAGCCTTCACCTTTTGTTTGTGAGTTCATTTCGGATTCGAATTTTCAACCTTGGATAATGTATGCGGAATTTCCATTCCGGGAATAATATAATGGTACAAGTTCGCCGTTAAAGGATTGTTCTGTGCTTGTGAGTTTGAACTTTTTAACATGTCTTGGAAATCTGTAAAATTCGGGATGTATATTGCGGATATTGTTTATTTATTTATTTATTTATTTATAATAACTAGCCTTAAAAAAATATAATTAAATAAAAAATTGAATTATTCGTTTTCTATATGATCTACAATAATTGAAAATTTTATTTTAATTCAAGTGACAAGTGAAATTTCAACGTAGTACAAAATTCACAAGTTATGTTTAATTAATTTCCAAATATCGTCTTGTCAACAAAGGAGATTAATTCGCTTTCGGAAACTTGTAACGAAAAAGGTCGCGGAGAAAATTTCCATCTTCGCTACCCGAATCACAATTATAGCAAGCATTTATTATGGAACGTTTTCGAAGAATCAAAATTAATTTTAATGCTCTATTTTCAATAAAAGCTTTAAACATATGCTAATATATATTTGGGGAAAAAAACCAAGGTCGAACTGATTGGGTATATTAAATTTTTCTTAAACGCTTTCGCCAGATGTTGGCATCGAAAAAACGCGGAAAATTCAATTCGTAAAGGGTCCACGGAATAATCTTAAAAGTTCGATATTGGAAATCTTGGATACTGGATAATAATTCCTATGGTATATAAAATTTGTCAGTTGGAACGATTTTGTCGAGTTCTCTTATGTAAATGTCAACAATTTTGATAATTTACATAAGATGACGTGTTAACTGATTTGTTATACAACACATTTCACAAATCATGTATTGATTTTTCGAATTATTTTTAATTTTAAATTCTTGTTTCTACGACTTAAAACGAAACAAAAAAAAACACAACTCCGACAATTAAACTCGAGACAGTCGAAGGTTCAACAACGAAGCAATTCCAACAATTCCCGAAAGTTAGCCCTCATCAAGAATTGTATTAATTTTTAAACGAAAATCCAGCATCTCGGCCGTCAAGTAAAAACTCGTTCCGCGCAAAAACAGTGAAAAAACACGAACACCAACCGAAGTAGCACACGTCGCGTTTCGCGCGCGAAATTCGAATTTTTCCTCCCACAAACCCGGAAAAATCGCGAGAATAAAAGCCAAAAAACGCCAAAGCAACAACATGGATCGTTCGAAGGAGTCAATCAACGTTTGGCGAGATGGAAACAATGCCTTTAATTCGCCAGAGCCGAGTCGACGGAAATCAAATGAAAAACTTGAGCGATTCGCGCCGAAACAAAGAACTCGGGTTGGGTAATTAGATTTCAGGAAAACGATGCCGTTCGGTTACGTTGATTACGATTATTCTGCGAGTGCGTTTTTCAAAAGGTCCAAAATTTCTAAATCGTCCCTTTGTGCCTTTTTGGAAATGTTCGCAATCCGCTCAAAGGATTCGTGTACGTCAAATGTCGCTATTGTCGAACAAGATTTCAGTTTTAAGAATTTTTTTCATTTGATTTTTTATCTATTTTATTTTATATTGAAAAAATATTGATTTTTATGTGCAGAAATTTTTCGAATACCGTTCGAATTCCTTTTTATGTTTTTATAAAAATTGCAATTTTACAAGTGGATCGTAAACAGTGCTAAAAGAATGCATAGAACGGTGAACTTTTCAATTTACTTTGTGAAACCTAAAAAGTTCGAAAAACAATGTCCCATATATAACTGGAAATTCATAAAAATTTAAATCCAAGTTTTAAATCCTGACTCAGAACTCCAACTATTTATTTGCGAAAACCGGCTAGTGTCCCATAAAATTGTTCGAAACGTCCTACTTTCCTCGCATACAATTTTCATATAATACCTTCAGCGAAAATATTTTCAGCCATTTTAGTACTGAAAACACTCCGCGTTGACCACGTACAAAATTTCAAAGTACGATAATATAATATAATAGCATTAGTGCATCGAAACGTAACCGACCGATAAAGTCGATTTTTTACAATGCGTAAAATGTGTATTTTTATTGTTCGAAGGTTTCGAATTTTCATGTAAAGTCGAACAAATAACGCTCGTCGACTCGAACGAGCAAACACATAAAATGTTTGCACAACAACCTTATTCGATTTCGATTCGAAACGCAGTGCAATCAAATTGAAAGCAAATATTTTCCATTACCGTATTGAAACTCTATCAGATCAACAACGTTTCCATTGCGAAGATCAAACTATAAAAGGCTTCTGCGAATTTTTTTATGGCGGAACAATTACGCTTTTAGAATACATTAATTAATTTATAATTTAACAAGAAAAAAATCGTCTCTGAAACTACAAACGCCGCGTAAAATATACGAGGGTTTTTTGGGCTTCTGCTGTTTATTTTAACTTTTTATGTACCGTATTTTTTCTGCCAGAAATTGAATATATACAGAGATCGCGAATGAAAAAGTAAAATCTGGTAAAAAAAATGGAAAAAGACTTCGGTCCGACAGCGTATAAGTAGAACATGTATGAATAAATGAATCTATTGTCCTACATACATTTGCATATCAAATTCCATTTTATACAATAAAATAAATACACAAATTGTGATCGTCAATAAAAAGAGAATATAAATTGAACACCGATCAATTTTCATAAAAATAAACAAACACAATCCTATTAATTGCGAAAACGAATCATCCGATAAACACACTGAATTATGACGCGCGAATTTTAAAATATCGCAATTGGAATTCGAATTAGTTAATAGTTACCGTTTCGGTAATAACCCATGTTTGCGATTCCTAAAAGCGATAAGCGCACACATACACATGTATAATATGGCTGAAAATTGCTAACGCGCGTAAACTCGACATTCGCACCGGCTGATTTATTCATGCGTTGGCTTTTCAGGTTCAAATTCGATATTTACGCTTTAACTAGGTAAGTGAAAACTTCCCAGATCGTATATCATCCATTATGACGTCGTAAAACTCGCATGCTCGCTATCCGCTTAGGCGAGATCGAATCAAAACTCGCTTGTAAATTCGGCTTCCGAGTTTGGGGGTTTAATAAGCTGTGTTGAGGAAAATTCGACAATTCGCTTACGTTTTACGACTTTTCGCTTTAATATTGCGAGGCGTAAAAGTTCGAGGATGTTTGACTCGACTCGAAATAAGTTTGGTTTAGATAATTTTCGTCATTGGTTTCGGATGTGTTTTTAATGATCGTCGCTCTTATTTTAATCATATCAACATTTTGATTAGCATGAGATTTTCATTTTTTATTTTTTTATGATCAAAGATAACTTTCAGAGACTAAAACATTGAAAACATCCCTTGTAAACATGATCTCGAATTATTTATAATAATTACGTCTATTTGTTTAATAATAGCATTACGTGTTTTTTTTAACTTCAGTAATCAATGAAAACTAACAAAATAAATTCTAAATACATTCATGGTCTGAAATTAGAAGATAAGAAGAATAGATTATTAGATTAATAAGTTTTAAAAATAAGTCTAATATTATACATATATTCGGTAAACAACAATGAGTTTCGATATAAAAATTCACACACATTGAATCGTATCCTTTCATAAATTTTCACCTACATTTTACATTTTTATACCATTTATTATTGTGGAATCAAGTTTGGCCAGATTCGCGGAAAATACGAACACAAAAAAAAATACGTTCCTATCATCCTTCCGCAACATATCCGGAAAAAAACAGTAACGTTTACTCTTTCGCGCGTGTTTTTCGCGAAAAACCCATAAATGAAATATTCAAAATATGAATTTCGCGTCTAGCAAACAAGGGCACGCGTGTGCTTTATGTATTTTCTTTTTTGTTTTGCACGTAGAGCGTTGAAGAGCTTTTATTCGAAATTAGATATCGGACGCATTAAAAACGCGCGCTGGGAACGAAAAAAAAGCATCTATCTGAAAAATAATGCGTAAAAACCGCGCCGTTGCAAAATTAAATATATACATTTTTCATTTTCGGGAAAATCGCGTATTTTCCCGCGATGGGGAAAACACTTTGCCGCAGGTAAATAACACGGCGATATATTTTATATGGGGTTATCGATATTGCGGGCTTTAGTGTCGCACTAAGGGAGCTTAAATTTTCATTTTGGCACAGAATCGTAAATCAACTATTTTCGTAGACGATAACCTTCTATCTATGATATAAATGTGAAAATTCAGAGTACATATGTGGGTCAGTTGGGGAAAAAAACAACTTTGTTTTTTCACCTTTGATTCGCGCTTCGTATGTTAGGATTGTGGGTTTTTTCCGCATAATTTCGAGATATTTCAAAGAAATTTATGAATGTTTCGGAGATTTTTTTGATTATGCGACAAATGTTAGTGGATTTCACAATGTTCGTAAATCACAAACGTATTCGGAATCGCGATAAGAATGCATCGCGTAATAAATGTGTGAACACGCAAAGCTTTAACGACCCGCCGAAAACCAACGATATACGTTTTTGTCACGAATGGAAAACATCAATAAAGATATAAAATAAAACACCAAAAATATTATATAATAAAGCAATAAAATATAATACATTTCATCTTCTCATACAAACTTTTAAGTCATTATAAATTTTCAATCTTTCATATAACATTTTAAAAATATCATAGTGTAATTTAAAATTTAATTAATCGAAATGCATTATTTTACTATGTATGGTTTGATATTTCATCATCATTATGAATATATGATACAAAGTATTCATAGAAAAAAATACTTTCACGAAAATGCCTTTTTAACGATGCCAATTCATGGCCAACATGAATAAGCAGTCTGATATATTAAAAGAGGCGGTCGTTTTTTTTCCTATGGAACCTACCCATTATTTCCGCTTACCCGTGTTGTTTCTCATGTTTATCATATATCTTTGCAGACAAATTTTCACAAAAAGAAAACACACGAGAGAGTGAGAGACCAAAAAGGAAAAAGATTGATCGGGTCAACCGGACATCAGCTACAAGCTTTTCCCCTTAAGCCTGACGCGGAAAAAATGTGTGCAAGGCACCACTTTTTCTCATATTAATCACGCTTTATTTGTCCAAATCCCTCAGATCACTGTCCTATTAGCGAGGGGCGATCGCTTTTGGAAACTTAACGTTAACAAAAACATCGGAGAATAAATGTTTATTAGAAAAAGTTTTCCTCCGAATGATTCGATTCGGTTTATCCGAGCTGCAAAAGATCGTTGGTCTGATAAACTTATTAGGTAATTTGGTATAGATTCATGTGAGTTGATTGAAATAAAGATTCTCTGAAATAGTTAATTTTGTATATCTTTATTAGGACTTCATGTTTTCGAATTTATTATAACGATGCTTTTGAGATATCGCTTAGTTTTTAATATTAATAACATTCAGCAAAAGTAAAGCGAATTTATTATATTTATACAAATTAATAATTTAAGTGTAAATTTCAAGAATAATAAAATTTATTAATATACTTTGAAACTAAAATATATCCAAACTTTGAAAATATTAGTTATTGAAACATTCGTTTGTATGTTTCAATGAAAATCACATTAAATTCTATCACAATTTCGAACTTTTTTAATTTAAAATTTATAATTTCAAACAAATAGAAGACTTAAAAATATTTCCCCAATTTTTCTCTTACCCATATTCACATCTTACAATTAAACGAAAATAAACAGCCCATCAACTAGCAAACAAAAAAATACGCTACACAAACTGCGACAAAAACGGAACATTTCCACCCTCATACAAACAAACACATATTTGGGTCAAACTCGTATTGACAAACAGCACATTTTCATCTAGAAAAATCGACTTTCGAAACAAAGACGAAGGCATTCCTCAACCGGCGAACATTACGAGCGCGAAATGAACCGAAGACGGAACCGAGACCGCCTCTGGAATAACAAACGGCCGCCCCCTAAATAATTTCGTTTGCTGGTTTTTCAGCGAATTTTCCTGAAGCTTTGGAGGATGTTAAAAATATGGTCGAAAGTGTTCTGGGCCGTTTTGACGTCTCAACTCGAGCGAATGTAATCGTATTTGGGGTAAAATTCGCATCACGTATCTAACAGTCTGAAATTCTCGAGTCGAATCAGTTTCGATTAATTGAATTGGATTGTGCGTTGTTTAAAAAATCGTATCGAATTCTGTTTTGAATAATGGAATAACTGGAGTTTGTTTCGATTTGATTTTGTGTTAAATGCAAACGAATTCGGGTTAACAACGTGCAGTATATTGTTTCAATGTTTCGCTTACAGGAGTAATGGAATTGGGTGTGACCGCAGTCTCGTTGTCGCTATTGGATTCGCAAATGTTTGCAAACAATCGTTGTGCCATTTATTTGATTAAATCTTGCAGTGAACTTTTTCGGTTCAACAAACTTTTGCGTTTGTGAAATTCGTTCGGAAAATTTTTGATAAAAAAATCTGATTGTTAAAATGTGAATGCGTTTATGTTATTTATAATGTTATAACATACATATATACGTTGTACAGATTTAGTTTTGATAATATAAATTAATTTCGAAGTATTACATAAGTTTTATTTTATGAAAAATATAATCTCAAATCGATGATACAAAATCACATCTGTTTATTATATCTATTATGTTGATCAACTTTGGCAGTGCATCTTTCATAATTAACAAACTAAAAAAAATAAAAATAGAAATATGATAAATAAAACTTCTCACTACGCGAATTTGTTGAAAAGGTTTCAAATATAATTTCATAAACACTTTAATTAAAATGTTTTGTTTATTAATTTGCATAAAGAGCTCTTTTATCATTCTTCAATTGGACAATTTAAACAGCGAATTTTGATCATCGTTAATTTGTAGAGAATTTATTTGACCTCAACGCACAATCACTTATTCAACGATCATCTTGTTTTTCACATTTTGTATCACTGTATTACAAAGTCGCATTACTTTAAAAACAATCGTACCAATACGAGCCAAATTTTATAAAAAAAATATATTCACACATTCAAAATATATAAACCTAATCCCCTTTTTACATGGTTCCGAAATAACACGGTTCATTGATAAAGAATCGGTTTTTTTACACGGTTTTTTTCACTTTTATACAGTATAAAAATAAATGTATTATTATGCCACAATGGTAATATTTGGTGCTGGCCAGTATACTATTATAATTATATATAAGTAATTATAGTTATTATATAAAAAAGTTGGATGTTTTTTAATGATTTACATGGCAAAATTTTTACACATTTTTTATAAAGTACATTTGAATGGAAGTTCTATTCAAACATACTGATGAAATCTATCTACAATTTCTATATGGTCACCATCAGTGACGGCTCGTGAAAATTGTAGTGGAGAGGCTGCAGCAATGAAAATGAAAATAGTACGTACATATTATATGTTTTCATGTGCAAAATACGAAAACGTCATCATCAACACATACAAGATTAAAAATATATGTATTGCATTTATAGATCTGTAAAAGATGAATACAAGAATTACAAAAATATATAAACTTTATACAGGGAGGGTTGCAGCCCCGCTGCCTTTTTAGAACGATACACCACTGGTCACCATACATTTTTTTACACGGTAGTCTCTGGAACGTATCCCCGTGTAAAAAGAGGATTGCATGTATATAATTGCACTATTTCAAAATAATCCTACAAACCCGTACCAAATTTCGTTTTTTTTTCAACCACATTCATATACAAAATTTCAACCCAAAACCGCAACACAAAAAAACCCCCAATTAACACGCACGCATTGCAAACGAACCCCCGCCGCGGCCGGCGACAATCCATCAAAAACGTTAATTTTGAACCCGTCAAAATTCGAATCCTTTATAATTCCCGCTCTCACATAAGCCGTTCATTAATTATATCGAGGGAATATAATGTCTCGGCGGCCGGGGCGTCCCGAAAGCGCGTGATTTATTCGCTTAGGTTTGTCCCGGACGGCTTCCCATAAACGGGAACCCGTTCCATAAACGGGAACTGGCTGGCTGTGTTTGCAGTTATTATTTGCGGAATCAATAGGACTTGTGCTGGAGTACACACTCCGGCGTGTATTGAGTGTAATGCCCGCGAGCAGTGGCGGGTTTTGAATGGGGAGTGTGTAGTTTAGGTTTGGGATGGGTTGAGGAATTGATTTGTGTGGTTTAAAAAAATTTGAGTATGGATTTTTTTTATATTGTGAATCTACACTTTGATCTTAACCAACAGGCGGAGAAACGAATCTATATTGTGAATCTGTAAATCCGAATGTCTTTAGATTGTTGAAGTTGTGAGATGAGTTTCTATTTGTGGATGCGATTACGAATCGTTGAAAAATGTTAGTTTTAGTGTTTAAAGTCTTTGAAGACTCTTGAAGAAGTCTTCAAGAGTATAATAAATATAATATAATAATATTAGTATATTTAAATTGTCATTTTATGTATACGATAAGAAAAAACATTTCAAACTTTCGATGATATTGAAAAAATTTTCTCTGAAATTGTAGTAATTACATATGTATATTGAACGATTTGTACGGGTTACATTTGATAATGATAAAATATGATATGCAAAAGTATGGATTTTGTCAAATTCTAATTTTTTTTCAGCTGTATATAATCTGATAATCTTTTTAAAATACCGTGAAAATTCGTAGATTCTATATTATAAAAAACTTATCAAAGTTTTTTCGTCGTTTCATAAACGAAGCCCCTTTTTTCAAGAATTTTATCTATTATAATAATTCGGAAAACATGCATTTTTTTACGAAAAATCTTGACGTCATTTCATCAGAAATTGATATTAAATTCAATGCATATTTAATTAATGTTTGATAAATTTTATTTAAAAACAAATTTTTTCACAACGATTTGGTATTAATATAAATCTAAATATTATGTTGGATATACAATATCGTTATCGCTCAATTTTTTTTTATTCAAATATAAAAATAAAATATTTTTTATTTTCAACCCGGCCCCGTTCATGGGTATAACAAGTGCGGAAAAGCGTATCGTATGAGGTTTCGCTCCCTTTGCATGACTTTTAAGATAAATCCAATTTTCGTGCACAATCGCACGATTCGAATGAAATAATCACCCTTGAATATTTCTCCGGATCGTCTTTTCATGACCCGGCCAATATTTTTAGCCGATTTTCTTGCCGGCTTTGCCAAAAAGTTGTCGCCAATTTAGATATTTCGTATGTTCACCGAAAACTAGTATCTCGGTCGTCGCAGAAGATTGCTTTTCATATTTATGTCTTGTTTTGTTATCTTCGTTTTGGCTTGATGATGTATAGATTTTATCTCATGCCGCTGCTTTATATAAATATTATGATTACTTTTTGTACAAAACTGTTTCGATGTAATAATTCATCATACGTATCAACATCAAATTTTCAACAGCATTATTGTCAAAATATAAAAATATGAAGCTATGAAAATATTGAAAGGAAAATTATATATAACCCCATTAATTTCTGAGACTAAAACCGTTCCGATCCAGAACAAAGAAACTGTCCTTTTAATAGAATAATAAAATCGCCCGATGACTCATTCCGTTCAAAGGCACCGATGAACTTTGATTGAGAAAAAACTTCGATCCTTTCGAAATGCAGAGGAAAGGAGGAAGAAAAAGAATGAGTTTTTCAACTAGCGACTTTATAATCGAGAAAGTTTCGACGGCGCTAATTCGACGGAGCCAAAAGAGTCACCATCTTCACGGTAACTTATAATTTTACATAATATATGTATATATAACAATAAATTCCTTAAGCCCCTAGCCTCGGTCATCGTCAGCCGAAATGTTAATTTACGGAAGGTCCGCTCGTAATCGATAAGCGTATAAGTGCTGGACTAAATCCTTAAAGTACGAAATATTGGAAACTTCAATTAATAAATGTCTCGGCTTGCTTTGATTATGTCGCAAATTTTCATTAATAGATAATATCGGACAAGGACAAAGTAAAGAACATATATATATAAGTGCTTCGACGTTAGAATACTTCTTCAATTTAGCCCATTGACCGATATTGGATACGTCTAATTTTTTTTCATTGACGTTAATATGATGTTTGACATTCGATAGGCATTGAAAAAATCACTAATGTCTTTTTTATTAAACGAGCAGAATCAAGGCAGGGTTTTTTGATATTTTCGTCAAAAAATTCTGGATTACATTACGTGTAGATTTTCAGAATAGTTCTCGAGTACTTTGTTGTAATTTCATATGAGCAATTTAACGTTAAAGCCATTTTGAACTTTGACGTTTTAGAACTGAACAAACTAAATAGTTAAGGAAAATAAAACAAAAACTATATACTTAGTATGTTTATATTATATATCAGAATAATACAAGTTCGACGGTCAAGGTTTTGCTAAGCTATTGAAAATTAACAGTGCAAAATATAATTGAATATAAACATTACTCATTACGATGAATATTCAAGGTCCTGACTATTCATCGAAATTCTCAATTCAAACAACTCGCGCACAATACGAAGTATATTTACAACAGAGGCAATCTGAGAAAATGCAGATCTCTCGAAATGCAATTATGTTTATATAAGTAGATAAAACGACGACTAGGCGTTTGTAGATCGTTAAAGTGTCTCAACACTAAATCCTTATCGGATTATATTACCTAGGTGCTATAAAACCCAAGAGTTATTTTGCTTCCATGCCCTGTCCAAAATAAATCACATCCGAAATCGGTTGTTTTGCACGGACTGAACCAGAATCTCAAATCGCTGCTTTTTATGCCATTTACATTGCTCTGTCTAAAATCCACAATCAGCTTAACTCGAATCGGGTACAAGATTAAGCTGAAAATTCTTCCGCAACGCGACAAAAC
The DNA here is from genome assembly GCA_009617725.1 of Hydropsyche tenuis. NCBI lineage: Eukaryota > Metazoa > Arthropoda > Insecta > Trichoptera > Hydropsychidae > Hydropsyche > Hydropsyche tenuis. The sequence continues at coordinate 6,367,021 of VTON01000004.1, forward strand.
TCAAACGACCTAAAACAATCATCAACTTTATTTATATCATAAAAAAATGAGCTGTCTATATAGACTTTTACTATCTTATGCAATATAAATAAAATTTCTTTCATTCTAATTAAGTAGAATATTATTATATAATAACAACCCTTCCAAAAGTTGGATCAATCGCATTTTCCCGTAAATACAACAAACAAATACATTGTTCATAAGTTCTTTCAATTTGAGAAACTCGTATTAATATTTATGATGTAACACAAATTAGGTTGCTTCGCATTTAATCAGAACTAAGACCGGTAGTTACATAAAACTAATTTAGCTCGCAGCTAAGCGGTCCCAATTCGCAAAACTACCTTGTTTGTTGCTCTAGCTTTCGAGAACTACAGTAACTACCCTGAGAATATTATTATGAGTGGATATTATAAATATTAGCGTTTCGTTCCAACACGAAAACCAGGCGTTTCTATAATACTCGTAGCTCAAAGCTTTGATTAAGGCGGAATGCAAAATTGAGTGGAGTTTGTTGGAATTAGATCTCATGGGAAATTCGTGTATTTGTGATGAGTAATTATGAAGAGTGTCATATTTTTTAATATACAGAATAGTCTAAAGGTTTCCGTAAACCCTTAAAGAGGTGAACATACATAACTTGGTCCAAAGCTTCATAGTTTTTGAGTTATTACGTTCCAAATCACATGACCTATCACTATCACCATATATTAAAGCTTTACAGAGACCTTTGAACCACCCTGTTTATTCGAATTGATGGAAGTTTCATATTATTTAAAAAATAAAATATATATTTTTACTCACCAACAGCCGTGGCGACTCCCCAAAACCTGGTGAAGATCTCGAGGAACTCCCACAAACCCCCGCAGGAGCCCTCCCTATATCTGCCCACCCTGCTTCTGACCTTGTCTTCCATATCGTCTTCAGTCCATCATCATCCCTCGATTAGGCTTATATCCAATTAAAAAACTTCACCACCGAACGGGGCCGAACACTTCCATCCCCCGCGAAGAAAGAGTCCCTTTCACGAAATAAATTGAGTCGCTCCTTATCGCACTTTCAATTTGGGCTGGTTTAAAGTGTTTTTTTTAAATATATATATTTTTTTAATCACTCACTCGGTCGTGGTTTGGTGTTTTGTTTAATTTGTTTGAAAGTTTATCGAGGCCGCACTGAAGCTGATGGATCGAGTCAACAATGTTCGTGTTAGATTCAGATAGTGTTCGCGTGGTTTATTTTCGGGCTGAAAAGGTTGCCAAAAATATTGCGATGAATGTGTATTTTGAAAATGTTGTAAAAATAATTTTTGTTTATAAACATCGAAAAAATGAGTCAAATACATGTATTACATTTTTTTTAATCGAAAATAAGAGTTATTTGCATTATTTTGTATAAATCTTGTATCGATGTTGAATTAATTGTAAATGTGCTATAGAAAAATATTATATTATAGATTCGATGATAATCTTAGAATTTTCGTATAATTTTTATTGTGAAAAATAAGAAAATTAGTTGAATAGAAATAGATTTCAATCTTGTTAAAGTCTGAAAAATTAATTTCTTCAGATCATATTGATAAACAGGCTTGAATATTTTCTATTATATTATATACTAATAATTTTGAACGAAAAACATTTTCATCGAAAAATGCAAATAAATTACACGAATAATAAATTTAAATAAATCATGTTTTTCTCAGATTAACAATACGCGTTTGAAGTCAATCGATAATATGAATAATTCAACGGCCCGACACGAATACATGTACTTACACACAAAAAAACACAATGAAACTGAAATAAACATAAATTTACTACAAAATAAATCAAATTTTATTGAAATCAATTCAACGAAAATAATACCATTATTCAAAACGATACAAAACGCGATTATCAAGTCGCATCATTTAAAATTGACAATACAAAATGAAGCTATTATTATAATATATTAATCCAAATATATACACATTGTGTCCTAATTTTCCGGAACACACCACAATTTTCAGCAGCGAAAATAAATATGCCCTTTGAACGGTGGACAAAACTCGGGGAAAATATTTACTTTTGGCGCACGGGAGAGCTTTTTTCTTTCTGTACACGTATGTACGCGGTCGTGCGGTCATTTCATACCGAATAATCCGAAAAGCAAACGCCGTTTGTACTGTAAATATTGTATATATATATAATATATAAAATACGATAATGAAATCAAAGCTGTAATCCTTTGTTCCGACCCGCCGCCGGTGTTGGGACGTCAAAAGAGGATAGAGCCTGGACGTTTAGTGGGAAAGCTCGAGGCTCGATGAAATCGTTTTTCAGCGGGTTTGTGCTTTTTTGGGCTTTCGACGAATGTGCTTTGTTCAGGTATGAAAAGGTGGAATGGTTCGTGAATGTGTTGCGGAAAGATTCGGCGATAATCTCGATGGTTTTTTTTTGTATATAATTTGCATTGTGAATAATATGAAAATTAGTCGAATTGATTTGAATCTTGTATAAAAAATAAATTTGTTCTGATCATGTTGATAATGCGAATATTTATATTGTGAAAATTTTTCGTTACCGTTTTTTCTGTGTTATCTGATAATTTTCACGTATGAAAATATTTGGTCGTTAAAATACCACATATTGAAATAAAATTTTATTATAAGTCTGCATTATGATAATTGAATCAATTACGCGGTCGGTTTAATTTAATTTAAAATTTTATTTTCATCGAAATCACGGATCGGAAGTGAATATTTTTTCGAACATTATCTAGATACGCTGAATCGAGCACGCACCCGTTCTTTTCCTTTTTTCCTAATAAAATTTATAGCACTTTCACGATGGTTTTCATGATAGAACTGTTAATTCGACAATTCACACGCAATCTCATAAAACTCGAGTTTACGCGTCGAAAATGCCGTTAAATCGACCATACGCGATATTTTATTACGAATCATATTTTTCGTAAGCCCTTACGATTAAATAAACAATCTGATTGACGGTCGAAATCGATTTGAATCCATTACGAAATGGAACTACGATTTGAATTTGGCGCGCTTTTGATGTGACGCGTTCGCGAGCACACAGGCGTGCCACACTCAAAGGTTCGATGGCAACTGAATGATTCAAAACGCCGGCTCGACTACGAACGGAGTTTGCGCATTAGGAAAATTGGAACTAAAACGATATGATTTTCGTAAGAGTTTATACACCACGTATATACCAAAATCTAAAGACGTGCTATATTAATTAAGAAATATATTTGATCGACGTAACGACATGTATGGATATGTTACAATCGAATCTAAGGAACTGTGAAAGTTTGTGAAAATAATTTAAAAATTGTCTAGATTAAATTAGAGTCCTTATATCTTTGGAAATTTAAATGATTTACGAAAGTATTTATTTATCAATGCTCAATGAATCAATGACCAGTTGAACATAATGATTAATGATGATGTTGAAATACGATTTGAAATAAAATAATTATTATAAAAATCATCAAAATTCTTCGAATATTTATTTTGTTTTGAAATAAAATTGATTGTTGTTTATTGATTTAAGAAAAGACGGGGCTTTAAATATTGGGGTAAAGTTTTTGTTGTTTGATTTACTAGTAGTATAATAAAGCTTGAAAAAGGCAACATTTTGCACCGAAAAGATAATATAAGAACGATAGTCACGAGACGTCACTGCGCAAGCGAAAAACTTCTCAAAGTGTTCGCCAATCAAAATCGTTCACGTTTTATGAACGTTTGGCGCGTGATTGACAACTTTAGCGTTTCGAATTTGTTCAAATTAAATTTATACATTTTATGATTGATTTTCCATAGTGAAAATTTATTTCTTTGATACGTTTCAAGACCTTGTGAAAATAATGTTATACTTTATAAACGTATTTTTTATAGCACAAGAAATAAGATTATTGAAATATCATTTTTAAATAATTTACAGTTAATAATTATTTTAATACATATTTACAAAAAAACTACATTTTATTACTAAAAACTAATTTAATAATCATTACGAAATAAAATTACGATTTACAGACTTTCGCCCAAACGATACTTGCACACACGATACTGGCACACGCCGACACAATCCAAGAAAAATTTCGAAATTGAAATAAATTATAAAGCATTAATTGGATTGTTTAACTATCGTGTAGTCCTAAAACATATCGCGTATGCTACTGTTGGTGTGTGCCAGTGTCGTATGTGCTAGTGTCGTTCAGGCAAACGTCTAATCGCCAAAATGACAAACGCTGCTCTTAAGACCAAATGTGAATGGCGCGCACGTCAAAGACGTTTGACAGTTGAACGCGTGTTCATATCGTTAATTGTTTTCGTTAAAATCATTATGACGGCACCCATATCGTTTCCATTCCCTTTCGAACCTTATGATATCCAAAAATCTTTTATGCATGAACTTTATAAAACTTTAATGGAGGGAAAATTAGGTATATTCGAAAGTCCTACTGGTACTGTAAGTATATTTTCTATTTATCTCTAATTATTAAAATTTATCATTATTATTATTGTGTTACTCAAAGCCATTTTTATCAGGGGAAATCTCTCAGTTTATGTTGTGCTGCTATTCAATGGTTGAAAGATTATAATTCTGCAGAAAAAGAAAAATTGTGCAACGAAATCGAAAAATTAAAAATTTTTATAAACGAAGAATGCAAAGGTACGTATTTTGTAGAAAATTATACTTAATTTAAATTTATATATAAAATTATCCACGTATTTTAGATGATGATTGGATCAATGGTGAATTTAATAGAATCCAGAAAAATGTTCAAATGACATCTCTTCAAAAGCAGCTCAATGAAATAAATAATCGTGTTGAAAAAATAAATAACTTGAGACAACGTAAGAAAAATGCCCAGAATTTAAATAAGAAAATGGTTCAAAATAAATGGAACAGTCAAAAAAATAAAGAGAACTCCGAGGTTGATGAAAAAATTGTTCAAAACGACGATATTGCATTAGATGATCCTGTTACAGAAGATTCTGATTTTTTATTAGAGGAAACATCAGTTGCAGATGAAGAAGAAGAAATAGAAGAGGAAGAAATTCAAAATGATGGAATAAAGGTTAGTTGACAAAAATGTTAGTTAATTTTTGAAGAATAAATATGTACTTAATATTGTTTTTCTTTAAATGTTTTTAGATATTTTTTTGCAGTAGAACACATTCACAACTATCTCAATTTATAAATGAAATAAAAAAAACCTCGCACATTGATGCGAACGTTGTATCGCTTGCATCGCGGCAACAATATTGCATAAATCCATCAGTGCAACGCTTAAAAAGCCAACATTTAATCAATGAGCAGTAAGTAGAATCAATACTTTTACTTACTATCAAAATTATTACAATATTTAAATGTTATAATATAATCTTTTCGTAGATGCATAGATCTCCAAAAAAATAAAAGTGGTAAAGCTACTTCTAAAGCAGACGATGGAAAAGTTATCAAAAAAATAAAAAAGTCCTCAGGCTGCACTTTTTATAACCAAACAAATATTGAACTTTTGAAGGATGATATTTTAATTGAAATCAAAGACGTGGAAGATTTAATAAAAACTGCAAAAGATATGAAATCGTGTCCTTATTATAGTGCTCGTGCGGCCGTGAAAGATTCTCAAGTAAACTATTGTTTTCTTCATAAACACATTATTTTTTTAGTCTGAAATTATTGAAATTTCTGCCATTTGTTTGAATTCACAGATTGTTGTAGTACCCTATCAAACACTGCTTCATGAAGCAACACGTAAAGCAAATGGAATAAATATTAAAAATAATATAGTTATTATTGATGAAGCCCACAATTTACTAGATACAATTGAACACATTCATAGTGCAGAAATATCAGCATTTCAATTGAAAACTGCTTTAGAAAAATTGAAATTATACAGAGATAAATATAAATCTAGATTTGCAGCTAAAAATTTATTACAATTAAATCAAATTATTTATATTGCAGGAAAACTAATAGGTATACATTTTTCATAGTATATTGCATTATATAATATATTGTAGTATATAATAATTGTATTTTTAAACTATAGGTACATTGACAAGCTCTGCAGAAATCACAAGTAAAATTTATACATTAGAAGAATTTGTACTGCATTCTGAAATCGATAATTATAATTTGAGACCATTAATTGATTTTTGTATTCAGTCTAAACTTGCTCAAAAATTGCATGGCTTTTCTGAAAAATACAGTTCAATCTCTAACCTAAACACTAATGTGACTGATAAAAAACATGGTCTTCAAGATTTCTTAAATCAAATCTCCAAAAGTAACAAAAAAACAGAAAAAGGTAAAAGTAAAACACCAATCGTTGAAGACAATACTAAGACAGTTGAAAAGGTTCAAAATTGTTAAAGAAATCATTTTTCGTTTATGTGTGCATGTATTGACATCATTCTTAATATGATTTAGGAAAAAATTGTTTCGGTTGGTAATGCTATTCACGTATTTGTTAATTTTCTCTCAACCCTCACGAGCAAATATGACGATGGAAGAATATTACTGTCAGCATCACAGAACATAGAAGAAAGTCGATATAAATTTCTCCTATTGAATCCTGCTACTCAATTCTCAAACATTGTGAAAGAAGCTAGATCTGTAAAGTTCCTGTTTCAAAGTTTTTTATTGCAAAATATGTTATTTTATTTTAATATGTTGTTTACTTTAAGGTTATTGTTGCTGGTGGTACAATGCAACCGTTTTCTGAATTTCGAGATCAACTATTTTTATCAGCGGGTGCTACTACTGACAGAATTATGGAGTTTTCTTGTGGTCACGTCATCCCTCCGCAAAATATATTACCTATTTGTTTATCAGAAGGTCCTTCCGGAAAAAAACTGAAGTTTACTTATGAAATGAGAAATACTCGAGAAACGGTAATAACATTATTTCTCACAATTCATTAAATAGTAAGATAATTCTATTAAATCAGTGTTATTTTTAGCTTAATGAATTTGCACAAATTTTGGTCAACATTTGTAATATTGTGCCTGGTGGTGTGGTTTGCTTTTTTCCATCGTATGATTATGAAAAATTAGTATACAATCACCTTCTTAGCAATAAAATTATTGACAAATTACAAATGAAGAAGAAAATATTTAGAGAACCTAAATCCACATCTGATGTTGATCTAGTAAGTTATATTTTATCTTTATATTGTTTCGTAATTCTCAGATTATGATATTTAAATCATTTCAACTCTAATAAGGTTTTAGATGAATATAGTAAAACAATTAAACGATGTAAGAATCAAGAAAATATTTTACTATCCATAAATGGCGCTTTGATGTTAAGTGTTGTAGGAGGGAAGTTAAGTGAAGGGCTGAACTTCAGGTATGTGTCCACTTTATTGTAATTTTTTTCCTATTCTAATTAACTAAAATTAATTTTTCTTAATTGTTTTTTTGAAGTGATGATTTGGGCAGATGTGTTATAGTCGTCGGAATGCCATATCCTAATATTAAATCAACTGAACTTCAAGAAAAAATGAAATACCTTAAAGAAAATGTGTCTCCAAATGCTGGTCAAATTCATTATGAGAATTTATGTATGAAAGCTGTAAATCAATGCATAGGTAAATCTAAAACCTAAACAATAAATCTATTAAATATACGTAATTTTCTTATTAATAAATAATGTGATATTAAAGGTAGAGCCATAAGACACGCAATGGATTATTCAACAGTAATTTTATTAGATGAGCGTTATTCTCGTGATAATGTTCACAAATGTTTGCCAAAATGGATACAGGTAAAAAAACTTATATGACTAATATAACTAAGAATATATTTATTTATTTATTTACAATCTTTTCATAGGCATCATTGATCACAAACGCAAAGTTTGGAACGGCATTCGGATCAATAGCAAAATTTTTCACATTGCATAAGAGTAAACATAAATGAAAACATAAATAATACATATCAAATTCACAGCCAAACAATAATGAAATAAACATACTTTGTATTTTTTTCAAATAAAAATATTTTGAATCGTTCATTTTCTTTGCATAAATAAATAAGAAAACTAACATCTTCATCGTCTTAATATTAGACGGAAAAGGCTTCTGGTACAGTTGTTCCACATTTTCCCTCGAAATAAAATGAAAATTCATGAGTAGCTGGTGTTGGTTCTACATTAAATTCAGCGACTGGAACGCCCATCGAAGCCGCCTGAGGTGCAAACATTGCTGCCGGATAGACAATGGAAGAAGTACCAATTACTAAACATAAATCGCAATTCCTGACTGCAGTATCTGCTTTATCCATGACGACAGAATCCAAATTTTCCCCGAACCAAACTATATATGGTCTCAGTAAGCCACCGCACTCCGTTCTTTTGCAACGAGGTAGATCATCCAAAGGTATTTCTGATGAAGCAATATTAGGATCTGGCTCACCTCTACCTGCCAATGCCTGAAACAAAATTTGGAGTTTACTATTTTCTCTTTAATAATTTACATTTATACATTCATTATCAACCAAAATACCTCACAAATAGGACTGTCATTATTGACGGCAACGTTTTTACATTTGGTGCATTTTGTTTTGTATAGATTTCCATGAAGTTCGATGATATTTTTAGAACCAGCTCGAGCATGGAGATTGTCAATATTTTGGGTAATAATTGTCACTGAACGATTTTCAAAATTGGCTTTTATTTCGAGCTCAGCAATTGCGTTATGAGCCTGTAAACATATAAATACAATATAATGAAGTTTTCAATTCAAAAAATCATATTTGAGTATGTCAACTAAATGTGTTGATTAAACTCACATTGTTAGGCTTTGCTTTTCTAGCAACCTCTCTACGGTAATGATAAAACTCCCATACGAGGCTCGGATTAGCAGCAAAAGCTTCGGGTGTAGCTAAAGATGTAGCTTGATAACGTCGCCAAAGACCACCGGCGCCTCTGAACGTTGGAATACCAGATTCAGCAGAAACTCCTGCACCCGTCAAAATTACTATACTTTTAGCTGCTTTCAATTTCTCTTTGAACGCAGCCATATCGCTGCTGGGTCTTGAGTTCACCATTCTTATTTTCGTCAATTGAGCTCCCAAGCGAGCTCCTCGCGAAAGACACACACTTGTCATTAACAATATTATCAATATTCGAGATAAAGTGAATCAATTTAATGTTCCAAGTAAAAAAAAACGAGATCTATTTTCCACCCTACGTAAGTCTGGCACTTACTGTCAAAACAAGACTATTTACCAATATAACGAATTAAAATGTAACTGATTTTATTTATTAATTTATTATAATTCTATTTTTTACTTAATAGTGATATTACTTTTATTTTTTATTTAATTGTTCAATTTATTTGTGATTATCATGCTCGAATAATCGATTGTTATTATCATAAGAATCCGATTGACGTTTGTCAGGTATACCAACTTTCACAGTTACATAACCTTCGACCAGTGCAACTGTCAACTGTCACTTCATCATGTTAAAGTAATTTAAATTATAGTATTTGTTAATAGTATGAGTTATAATAGAATTAATGGTGATCCTGTATATGGGTGCGTCAATTATTTATCAAAAAATTTGCATTTTGGCAAATTAAAATGCATTATAAGTGCTTAAATTGAATTTCTTAATGTATTTTACGCGTAATTTATGTATTAAAGTCCGTAAATAAGGTTTGTTAATGAGTTTTGCGCGTAGTTTATGCTTGTGTGCGATTGTTTGCTCGTTTTAGAAATCATTTGTCCTTGGAACCTATAAATTTGCACATGCTAACATTTCGTATCGCAAAAGGTGCTATTTATTGTACATGTGAACCCGAAACTAGTTTAAGTGATAATTAAAAACTGACGAACATAACCCCGAAATTATGAGTGAAATTCAATAAAAAGACTATATATGTACTTATAATGTATGAATTACGTGTGAATCTTTAATTAAAATGCAGGATTATCAAAATAATAGTATTGGTTATTATTTATACATGAAATAGGATCACGTTTAAATTATTTTGCTCTATGTTGATCGCTGGTCGATAAATTTAATGTCACTGTAATATCTTCAAAACATCGTAATTTGTTTTACTCCAAATAACTATATTTATATTAAAAGATTCGCTGTCAAAGCTGGTATCGTTTCCGGAACAGCATACGTCATAGCTGATCAAGGTGTGTGGAAAGACAGCGAAACGACCGCTAAATTGTATGACAATTTGAAAAAAGAAACATGTCCGTATGTTAAACAAGCCGCAGCTCAACTTCCATTTGAGGTAATATATTCGAGAAGTGTTTTAGAAGATGCAATGTATTAATCAGGAACTAATTGTCAGTTCAAAAAATGGTAAATTTATCTTTTTGTTCTAGCTACCTCATTTACCACAAGTAGATAATGTCCTCCAATTAGGTATACATTATTGGAACTGCGGAGTTAAATCTACATTTAATTTTCTTTTGAACTCGCCAACTCATGTACAAAGTTGGGGAAAATCGGCTTATGAAAGTATAGAATCATTTGTAAATCCACCAGATGTACCAGAAAAGTAGAAAATGTTTTGAATCATCCAATACTTAATACATAACTTGATAAAATATGAAGTCTATTATTTCATCTTTATACCATCAAACTTGATAAACACAGGTACAGAAAATATTGTCTCTTAATTTTATAGATACAGAAACAATGTTTTTTTTCTGAGGAATATGAATAAAAAATCAGATTTTGTAAAAAACGATATAATTCATGTTTCCGAGCAATATTAATATATAATCATCAAACAAATGAAAAAATCAAGAGTAAACTTCATTTACTAGAAATTAAAAAAAAATGTATCAAAGACAAGAATCACATGTATTTTGTACATTGTTCATGATTTATACAGTTGTAAAAGTAGTTCAAGTAAATGCAAGTCAAATACTAATAAAATTATCAATTTAATACAAATCAACCTGGGATTTTTTTCATCTCATACACTTTCCATTTCGAAACAGTCACACTCAGACAAGTATTAAATCAATATTTAATTTCAACTTGGACTATTCAGCTTTCTCTTCTGTTGTTTCTGCAGGTTTTTCGGATGCGGGTTTCTTCTTTTTCTTCTTGTTAGACTTGCGACTAGCCAAATTTAAGAGAGACTAAAAAAAAACAGATGAAACGTTAATATGTTTTTATTAACTAATTAAAAGTAAAAATTATCGAAACCTACCAAAAGTTCAGGATCAGTAACAGAGTTCTCGCTCTCATACTGTTCCACATCTACAGGAAGGCTAGTAATACGCAAGGGTCCCGACGGTAGCAACAATACCGTGAATTTGAAATGAGCTACTAGTTCACCAGGCTTTTCGTACAAAACGGGGAAAGGTTCGATGACTTTGTGATTAATGCATTCTACAATACCCATTCTAGCCTTAACTTCATTCTCGAAACTACGTAGATTGAACGGCATAGCACCATGTTTATGCTTCACCTAGAAGAAAATTTAAAAAAAACTTGAAAAATGCACAAGCTGTAAATTTCAAGTGAGTGAATAAAATTTACTTCAATGTAAAAATTTCTAGCGGTCTTGAGCTTAAGTTGATACGTTTCTTCAGTTTTTTTGTATACCGTCACTCGTTTATCTGATTCACGACCCTAAAAAATAAATATTAATGAAATAATGTAATTTGCACAATTACAGCGAACACAGAAAAATACATACCACACCCTCTCCAGTCGATACAAGCACATCCATAGCATAAACTTCATGCATGTCAAATGTGAATTTTTCATGTTCTTTCTTCTGAGCGGCGGTAGGGTTTTGAATTATCGTTTTTTCTCCGTCAATCTTGAATTGTTTCAACTGATGAGACAACATGCCTTCCACTGGTTTACAATTAAACGATGTCGCAACTTTGTTGACGGCATCGGTGATAGCGCTCGTCTAAAATAATACAGCGATAAGAAAACGAAAACTAATTTTGCAAGATAATTGTCGACAATTTTCATACTTCGTTCCCTGGTTTAATGAGGCGAAGAGCAACTTCACTGGCGAGGTAAGCCGCTTTCAGGACGTCAGCTTGTCTGCCTGTAATTTTAGGTTTGGCTTGTTCTTCATTTTCTACAGGTTGACTAATAATAATCGAATGAGCCACGACTGCAATAAATCCGTCGACATGAGCACCTAAGTCACTGAAAATACAAACAATAAAGATACCATCGAAAAATAAAGGTTTTCATTCTATTTTTAACAAATACTAACATTTTTGCGAGATCGCCTTCTTTTAACAAGTAATCGGGTTCACTCGGCAAAGGTGAATAATGACATATACAGTTGTTGACCGATATACAGGTGGGGAAGGCGATTCCCTTTTTCATCTCTTTCTCTTTTTTGTAGATTTTAGATGTATCTTCTGTGATTAGGTTATCTCCGAACTCGCAAATTTCTCTTACGGATGCGCCGGCGACGCATTTTTGAAGAACTAAACCTAGTATTCCTGAAAACAAAATAAAATATTACTAATATAGAATTTGTTTTCGAAACGTGTTTTGTTAAATGTGCAATTATTGACATAGATGTTATTGACGTTCCAATTACATACGAATCGGAGTTGTAAATCAATTACATTTGAACAAAGTGAATTCTGAATATATTTAATTCTTTGAAAATAAAAAAAAAAAATATTTCTTTTTGTTTTTTATGCTTTCAAATATATGTCGGTATAACAAATGTAAAAAGAAAAATATAGGAAATTAATTCAAAGAACCTATACAGGTAATCCTTTACTTTAGATGTACAAATTATTTATTGAGAAATTTAACATGAACAAAAATGCATCACAAGTGCTTAAATTGAAATTCTCAACGTATTTCACGTGTAATTCTTGCATCACAATTGCTCAAATTAAGTTTCTTTAACGAATTTCGCATTTAGTTTGGAGATATATTCATTAATCTTCAAACAAATCTTAATAAGCATCAAATTTACATATTGTACAGAAAGAACCACCTTCTACCATCTGAATTGTTAGCTTCTGCAAATTTAGACGATCTCAGGAAACCCGATTTGCACAAACCGTCAAACATAACCTCTCACAACACGCACACACAAACTACGCTCTAAATAATGCATTTTTATCCATCAAAATACAAACCCGTCGATAAATGATTTATGCACTAACGGATCACCAAAAAAATCAACCCCATATATGAACGATGAAACGAATCGAATTGCACAACATTCAAAATTCGTTCTTTGCGCAAATCCAAAACATCGAAAATAACACAACACCCCAAAACCTTTACTACACCCCGATACGCATCCGTCATATTTGAGTTTAGCGCCGTTCGTGAACTCGCCAAAATAGTGCAAACAACACAACACACCAAAACCAAAACTACATACATCCAGACGGGACAATATACTGGTCACAGTATCTGCATTACAAATTCACAGTATAAATCAAACGTCAAATTTGCAATAAAATCAGCTTTTAGTTGCTAGTATCAAAAATACATTTTTAGTAGTGAACTTATTATAAAAACTAAATATTAGACCCAGTCAGTGTACATTGCAATGTACAGTAATTTAAATTTTTTTTTTGTTTTTTTAGTATACGTATTATTATATTTGGGATCTGTGGCGGCTCGTCCTAATGGGCTGCGGATTTGCAGCCCTCCCTGTATATTATTTTTTTATTCCTATATTCGTCTTATACAGATGTATAAATGCAATACATATTTTGATTTTTGTATGTTGTGTTGTGCTGATGACGTTTTCGTGTTTTGTACATGAGGACATACATACTATTTTCATTTTCATCGTTGCAGCCCCTCCACTACAAATTTTCACGAGCCGCCACTGTTTGGGACCATATACTATACAAAAGTATAGCGTGGAATATCATTTTATTTAGTTGGTAGTTAGTCCCTGTCAAAGCCAATGACAAGTAACTGATTTTGTAAAGAAATCAAAATTATTTTACAATGTTTTGAGATGATCTCATAAAGACATCTTTTATTCCACCGTATTATAATTCGAAGTTATGTATTGTTGTTATTAAACAAATAGTCATTATGATACACAAAATATGATTGATTTCCATACAAAATATTATGCAAATTAATAATATTTTGATTTCAGTTGTTTAATCATTTTTTTTTTTACTGGAAACTTAACTGTGCGAAATGTCAAATTATACTGTGCGAAATGCTAAATTATACTGGGCCGAATATTGGTACCCCATCCTAACACGCGAAAGCGCATCCGTCACATTTGAGGTTAGCGCCGTTCGCGAACTCGCCAAAAACTGCGCCGCGCCAAAATAGCGCAAATAAACGTCAAAACATAAAAACGCCCTCCAGAGTCGTGATCGCGACACAACCGCGCAGCCTTCAGCGCCCTCAGCGCGCTTCGTGGCTTTCGCGCCCAACATCTGCGGCAACGCGGTCGCCGAGAACAACAGTGTACCCTCGGCACTCACGGTTGATGATGTCGCCGGCCATCTTGTACTTGGTGAGCACCACCTGCTCGGCCACCGTGCGCTCCGGCTCCTTGTCCTCGGTCATGGCGGCCGCTTTGTGGGGACGAGGGTGAAGGCTTCTCGCGGAAGTGTCGCGTGGAGTGTGGAGCGTGTCTCCCCCCGCGCGCGCCCCCCGCTGGACCGGGTCACGTGACTGCAGGCGGGCAACTTGGGAGTAAAAGTGCCCGAATGTATGGCGAGTGAGAGAGGGCCTTTCTCTTCTGGTGACCTCGTTTCGGTTGGTGGGCTTATCTTTTGAATGGACGTGTTGTGTTCGGGGCGTGAGGATTCGGTGATGTGGTCGGTTTGGGGGGAAGACGTTTGCTCAAATAATGTTGACGCATATTGACGTTGGCGCTCGGTTTTCGAAAAATTTCGAAATACTTAATATCATTAGTATCATCGTCATTTTGATAAAATTGTTTACGTCTTCAAGGGTTACCAGACGTTTGCCCAGATGACGCAAGCGCAAGCGACGTAAGCGCACGCAATCGGAGCGTAAATTTTTCTAATTAAGGTTAAAAACGATTAACACCGAACTGAAAGCACCAAAATGTGTTGTTGTGTTAAAAGAGTTTCATGTTAGACGTAGTCACTGGAAATTTTGGCACATGAATGAAAAAAATTTGCTACCAATAATCAGGGTTACGAAACGGACTTCGAGTGTTTACATAAATGATTTTATCAAAATGATAATAATGATATTACAGTGAAAATCGCTTAACGTAAATAATTGGTTAACAAGAAATAGTAAGTACTTGGTACTGACAAATTCTTTTAACACAAAAACGCATTTTGGTGCTTTCAATTTCGTGTTAAACGTTTTTAACTTGAAAATTTCGAAAATTTTACGCTTGCGTCGCGTGTGCTTGCGTCATTTGGGCAAACGTCCCAAGTCTTTTTTTATAGCCCAAATCAACAGTAACGAACTTCTTTCGAACCAAAAAAGGCGCTAGCATCGTGAACACCTGTGTCGTTTGAGCAAATGCTCAAAGACCGTTCAATTTTGGTCATTTTGCCGGAAATCAATATGGCGCGTAGTTCAAACGATGTAACGACGAAAATTTATTCAAACGACACTCGTACCCTCCGGCAGGAACACAGACGACCTTGCGACGAATATTTTCAGAAGAATATGATTAATATAAATTATTAAGCATTAATTGTATCGTGTAATTCTCTTATTGTGTGCTATTGCCAGAGTTATACCAGGGTCGTTCAGGCGAGTGTTTGGTTATCGTTGAAAATAATGTTTTGTGTTATGTTAGGAACAACCAGGGGCGGCTCGTAAGAATTTGTAGCATAAGGGCTGCAGAAATTAAAATGAAAATATTAAGCATATACAAATAGGAAAAATACGAAATTTGTCATTGTCGACACGTACAAGAATCAAAATATGTATTGCATTCGTGCATCTATGCATGACAAATACAAAAATAAAAATAAAAATAGAAAAAATACACTTTATATAGAGGGGGCTGGAACCCTGCAGCCCGTTAGGAAGAACCGCTCCTGGTAACGAGCCAATTTTCTGCAAAATTAGACAAAAATGTTCAATTTGCACAACCCGGGACAGTGTTTAAATAAAATTACTCATTTTAGCATACAATTATTTATTTCTCATAAAGATCATACAAAAATTCTATGTATCGATATCTTAGAACTCACATTTATGAACAAGTAAGCAAAACATATTAACTACCCATGAAAATATTTTTTTTGTGTTAAAAATCTGTGGATTTTGAAGATATTCATATAATACATAAATATACACAAAAATTTACAGTATCACGTTCGATGACATGAAAAGCAAAATAAATTAAACCAAAATTCTTAAATATACAAATATAATTTTAAAAATAATTAAATAAAATGAAATTTAAATATAAAATATTAGTTTAAAACGGGAATACCTCCTCCGTCGGTCGATTCATCGATAAATATTTCTTTAGAATCATGTGGGCGACGATATTTGTCGTCCAAACGTGGACTGCAAAATTTCAAAGAACGAACCAATTCAAGCATGACACAAAGTGTCGTTTAAACCCTGTTTGTGGAAATCCCATAAAATTTTAATCTGAGATGTAAAATTTGTACCGATGGAAGCAAGTTTTTCAAACAATTTCTATTTTCTGTGAGTTACGAATTTTAACATTCATCAAATCATTGTTTTAAATTTTTTAAGATATATTAAAAATCACAGACTTTCTTTGTGTGAATGCTAAATTTAGATTTATATCAAAATTTATCTCACTTTAATAATTAATAATATAAGTGCTCGAAAAGCAATGCAAGAAAAGAAAATAAATTTAAATAAACTATTGCGTTCTAGTCTGAAGTGTCTTTTGATTACTTGTAGATATATTTTTCATAAAGTAAAACCAATCGTTAATATAGTTTTTTTTTTAATTTTCCTTTTTTTTCAAAATTAAAAACCAAAAAACTTCTTAAGCAATTCACCAAGTGTACATAATGATATACATATATACTATTTAAAAAAAATAAGATTTGCATTTATCTCAATAAGATTCGAATCATTGTTGTGTACTATAATTTTGTTTAAAAGTACAGATTCAAAAAAGACATTCGATTTGTAGTTTCAAATTGGTACTAAATATTATAAAACCATTTTTTTAATATTGCTATTAATTAAAAATTAAATATGATTGCAGGGAGTATGCAAAACGCATATCTCACTCTGCAAATACCAAGTCTCACATGGAGTTTGTCCTGAAACATTAAAAAATTCATTAACAAAACAAAAATTTAAACGCAAACATAAAAAAAAAAAACAACAATTACCTAGGTAGAACACAAATTTCACATATGTCTCTATTGGCAGCATTATGATAAGTGCAATAAGGACATGTCCACATAGGACCATCTTCACCAGTATCAGACTGAGAACGGGCAGGACTAAAATCACAAAGAAAAACGGAGAATTGAAAAGTTCAAAACACATAATAATTTTCAACAACGATATACCTCATATGTGTGTCATGTTCACTTGCGGCTATGAGTTGCTCGACAGTAGCCCAATGCCCAGATTGGCGCCAACGAGCGGCAAGTTCAGTATCTTTGTTATGAATAGCGTCTAATAATTCATCCATATGAGGCATCATCGGTAATGCATCCATTGTCGCGATATAAAGTAACACATGAAAATCTGACATAGCCTAGAAAAATAAAATATTATTGAAAATTTGTCTTAATGAAAAATGTAATTGCGAAGATACGATTTGAATTACCTCTAAGAAATCTGTGTGTGGCCATTGTGCAAGATAGAGAGCAAGTGCACGGAGATCTTGAGTATGAGTGGATAAAGGCCTTGCCTCGACTGCGAACGGCTGAATATTATCCCGAGGACGGGCGAACGTTGCAAGAGGCACTCGTGGAGTTGAACACGGTACGTCCACCAATAAATATTCCACGGGAAGAGGACGAGCTACTCGTGCAACTTCGTTACCGTACACATCTTTCTCCTGAAAGTAAATAATTTCAAATTTAAATTTAATCAATTTTTATAATGTTGTTAAAAAACAAAAAAATATATTTTGTAACGTTTCAAAAGTGGGATGGGTATGAATTAATTTAATGATGTCTAAAAACACATTTCATTGAATGCAAAAAAATATTTTAGAACAACTGCAATTTCCATTTGAATGTTTGCACTTTGAACGATAGTCATAACGATGTAAAATATGAATAACATGTTGTGTAAATTCAATTTGCAGAGTACGTTATAAAACGAAAATTCCAATTGTTTTTTTTCTACTTGTATTGCAATATTAATTAAAAATGATTGCTATCAAAATTTATGTGATTGATCCTAATTAAAAATACCTAGACTGTTATCAAATAAATCGAATAAATTTCGATACATATAATTGAAATACACGTATGCATAAATCAAAATGAAAAATATTGTACAAATCAATATTCAAGACAAGAGAAAGCCCTAAAACTAATTAGGCGCCATTAACCTGAAAGACCAAGCTGACGTCAACGTCAAAACATGTTTACGAAAAGTGAATTCCTCGACAATTATTGACACAAGATCGAACACACCATTCAAATTTACCAGCGAACATACGTTTTCAAATTCTAAAAACAAATAGAAATAGATAAAAGGAAAACCATTTCATTTTATTCGGCAATAAACTTATTTTTCATCATAAAGATTAATTTTTACACGAACCGTTCAATACGGCGCGATCGAACGGCACACCACATATGTACAAACATTTCAACGCTTTAGCATAATCGGCAACGATCATTAAAGTTAAGCGAAAGACTGTACGGTCACAAAATATCAGAAACAATTCGAAAATAGTCAAATTCTTCATTCAGACTGCAAATAACGACGATAATTTCAACACAAACTCATACGAACAACCAAACGGCTCAACCGCACCGGCCAACCGCACCGCTCTGAACGGCCCATACATCGCCTACAAAACAAAAACATCAACAATCAACAATCCACGCATAAACACATCATCGCGATCGATTTCGAATCGGCGCAACAGCCTTTTGTCCGTCCGGCCGGGGCTCGGGGGCCGAGTCCCTGACACGGGGCGCGGGTGTGGGGCTGCGCCCCCGCGCCCCCATTCCCCAGGGGAGGCCACGTGACGTCACGGCGCGTCACAGGCGCGCGTGCACGTGCACTTGTGGCCGAATGACGTCACCGCTCGATACGATTGCAAACAGAGCGGTTTTCGTTGTTTTGGAAGCGTGCGCGTTCAGCTGAAAGGGATCGCGCCATTTGTTTTTGTGTGTTTGGGTACGGTGCGTGTGTGTTTTGTATTACGACCTGATTATTTCGATTTATAAATACGAATATCGTGGTTGTTATTCGTGTTTTTTTAATAAATATCAAAGTTATATGTAACCTATATAAAATCCATTTATTACTACTATTAAATGTTTTGATTTTTTTTTATTTAATATTGAAACCATTCTTAACCGAATTGTTTTAGTCCAACGATACGAGTCACGTCGATCTATTGATTATGTCACGTGTCGTTCAATATCGATGATTGATTGAACTAAAGCTTTCGATAAAATTAAACCGTTGATAATGATAAAAATGAAAATAAAAATATTAACGCTTTAATATAGAGAAATAATTTCGGTAATTGAGTTATCTCGAAAACTTGTATAGTAAAAAGAGATAACTACATGGAATTTCCGTTATCAATTGACACGTAATGACATTTCAACGAGTATGTTTTTTTCCTCAAAATACAACTAATAACTCTAACAAATTCAGAAAGGAAAATCGAAAGAATCGACAAAATTTTCCATCATCTTACGATACGACACGAAAAATCCATTTGCGACCATTAAAATGCACTATTAACGGAAGTAACGACACATTAATTAGTAGCAAATACGGCCTTCGAGTATGCAATTGCATGTTGTAACACATTGCCAGCGACGCCATTAAATTCTGTACATAAAATCACTTGAGAAGAAACACACACCACCCAGTAACAACACAAATTAAAATTGCGCTGAAAATTCAAATTTTTCCCGCACAGAATATATTTAGAAAGGGCTTATTAAATCATCAAATTTCAATCAAGATAAATTCAATCACGAACAAAGCGAAATTGCCCATCTCTGAAGAGGCTCTTATCGATTCCTGATACGTATCTAAACGAATTATAACGAGAAATTTTCAGCTGAAACGACAGAACAAAGACCCCCAATATTTCACAGAGACCAGACCGAAATTTCGAAAACAACATCGAAACTCGAACAATGCAACGTTTCGAAAGTTATCGTTCCGCTAATGAATCGGATATTTTTCAGCCGTCACGGCTTCAGCACGTGAACTGAAAATATTGCAAATAATCGATAGAATTAAACGAAACATTCAAATATACACTACGACATGTAAAATGTTTACGCGCGTCATTAACGATCGGATTGATTAACGAAAAAATTAACACATCGCAATGGAGAGCGGTTCGTTTGGCGCCAAACTCGATTAGATTCGAATCGAAAATATTTTCGGAAACAATATCGTAGCCGAACCGAGCCTCGGATGACCCCCTTCGTGAACCCGCGCTGTTACCAATTCGAATTACGTAAATAAATGCGACATTCGGGGCACACGCGCTTACATGCTCGATATGTGCATGTGTCGGAGTCGTTCAGTTTGAAAATGCGGTAATTCGAGCCGGCATGTGCAGCCTGTAAATCGAGGATGACGTGTTTTGATGCACAGTTGAAAGTTTGATTTTTTTTTGTTTTAGTCGTCATCGGTCCATTCGCTGTTCTGTGATGGATGAAGGTCTTCAAAATCGTCTTCCGCTTTTGTGTATCTTGAGCGATTTTCATCAAATTCATTATGTTCATTTTTTTTTCATCATACATAATATGTACGTTTTTTCAATCTTTCTTGTATCATTCATACGTGTTTTCAACATTCCTTGTTTTATTTTTAGTATTTCAGATAACAATTCATTATTTTACATATTTTATTTTGCAACCACATGTTACTAATCCACACCCATTTCAGTCTATTTAATCAGTTTAAAATTCGCATTTTTTTGTTTAAATTCGAAAAGCCGGATTTCATGAATGTTTACTACCAGAAGATTCATAGAAAGAATTTTCACCCGTGAAAGTTGACCCCCTAATCCCCCATAGTTTTCATCCTTTTCATCAGCTTAAAATGTCATCAATGTAGTCATTTTTATTATCTTCCATCTATTTCTTTTCGTTTAAATTTAAGTATTCGATGAAAAGCGTCGATTAATTTATAAAATCTTTAAAATATTGTATCGAATGTCGCATTTTGAAAACGACGATTCTCATATACATACATAATATAACGTTCGAATTTTACTCGAGAACTATTTCAATAAGGCTTCTGACCTCTGCTACGGCATATTCAATTACGGCGAGAAATTTCGACAAAAAAAATATCAAATCGAACAAAATCTCACGTGGGAAAAGCCATATTGAAAAGGCAACGACGTCTCTTGTGAGCGGAAAGATTTCGAAAAATTTTCAGACGCAAACAAAACAAACGAATAATTATGGCGATAAGGCGTCGCTGAACGAATAAACAGGGCACTCGTCCGCCATTCGAAAACAGTAAATAACGTTATGGACGATTACTATATTTAGCAATAATTGAGAAATTTGCGTCGAAGCGAAAAATTATTATACATATGTACTTCGTTTCTCCACTCCTGAACCATACGCACGAACAAAGAAATTAATAGCGACATACTATTTTCGCAAAACATTCGAGAATAATCCGATTATATTTTTACGCTCGGATCAAATAATAAATGCTTTTTTTTATTCATATATATTTCATGACGCTTTCGATTCGTTTTTTTAAATAAAATAATCAATCGAATTCTGAAAATAAATAATATCGAAAAAAAAAACAAAGAGCGCGAAATCGTAGCGCTGCACGATGACAGCGCGTTTTCAGCGCGCCGCTCGGAAAAATGAGAAACGGCCGTAACGCGGCCGCATCCGACCATCGTCCGAGTGTCAGATTTTCACACGTACACAAATCGGATCGTTCGCATTGCGCAATAATTATTTACGCAAAAGTCTACGGCGTAGATTCGGCGGGACGCGCGCACCGAAAATCGATACAGCTTTATTGCGAAACGGACGAATCGCAAATATTATATGGCATTTATGGCCGGAAAATAACGGGGGATAGACTACGCCGCCCGAAGGACGCGGCTGAAAAAAGCGTTGCGCAACGGCCGCTTTTTGAATAATTGCGCGCGAACCGGGATTTCGCGGGCGAAGGGCGGCCATGGCCGGGACGTTCCTACAGGTTGAACGATAAAACGACGTTGCACGTGCGTCGATAACGGCGAAAACGTCCTTATCTCGGATCTAGATAACGAAAATTACCACACCGCAGTTTTATGTTTTTATGCGTTTTCGAATTCGAATACGTGTAACGTATGGATATCGATTCCGGACGCATTTTCTTTGTTCTCGGTCGCGATTCGACACGATAGTATGTAACTAGGCAAAGTTCGCTTAGGAAACGATAATAATGCAAGTTTCTTTTCGAAATAGCGCCGGGCGAAGGACGGCCGCGCCGGTTCAAAGGTTTACGTATGCGAAAACCCGACGGGTTTCCGACTGGAATAATACATGAACTTTTATCGCGGAAAAAAGAAGCATAAAGAGCTATAGATAGAATTTTCCGCGACAAATTGATAACGGGCGATACGCGCGCGTTTCGAACGGCGGTTTTCAGCGCTTTACGTAATCGGTCGACGAACGACCCGAGGGCCCGTCGAAACACATCGCCTTCGATTATACATTTTCGTAATGACGAAATAAAATGCGCGAAATAAATGAAATAGACGCCGCGTGTCGCGTACGGACCAGCGTTCGGTAACCTTTTACGATTACGTTAACGTTACGTTGCATCCGCCCGAGCGGCCCGATTCGAGAACGATACGCGGAACGGATATTTTTAACAATAATATTATTGTACGATCGAGATTGTGGGTGAAATAGGAGCGTTTTGAAGAGCAAGAATGCATTTTTTGGAAATTTAAAATTTCGGAATGACCGCAGATCACTTTTGGAAAATTAAATTCCAATCTGGTCAAATTTCAAAAGTTGCCAGAAAAAAAAAAGTAAAATGTCAGTAATCAATTATAAACTAGATCAGTAACTTTTTGTAAACGATCAATAGAATATAATAAACGATCAGTAAATTACTCATTTTTTATCAGTAAATAATTCTTTTTTATCAGTAAATAAATACTTTTTGATCAGTACTAAATTTAAAAATGATTAGTATAATACAGCGGTAAACACACTGGTTCCTTGAGGTCATTAATGACCCCTCGAAAGAATGAACGAATCACTGTAAAGAAAGTTCTACAACTGATGCGTCAATTAATTCTTACCTACTTCGGATTGTTCATTTGTTTAATTTTGATATAATTTTGAGCGTCAATAATACGACGTGAACGTCAACAGACACACGATAACTGACAATGAGACAGGGAGACAGAACTGAACCATAGAAACCATAATATGGCAACCCTGACGATTTTCAGTCTGTCAAATCGAAACGATCATCTTATAATTTTTAGGGAGAGCCGAGATCGGAACGGTCGCCGGCGGTTGCCGACCGGCAGTGTTGTGCGGAGCGAAAGAGAGAGAGGCGGGCCGGGAGAGGGAGAGGGAGCGGAGCGGAGAACCGCGGGCTGGCCGTGGCGGACATATTGATCGCGGGCCGAGAGGGGAGGCGCTGTCGTCGTCTCGTGTTTACGTGGCGCGGGCGCGCTTAGGAAGAGTCGGGTCCGCACGTCGTCCGAAGGTTGGCGGCGCGCGTCCGTCACCGAAGGGGAGGCGCGGCGAGGAAGTCGGCGAGTCGGCGAGTCGGCGGCGCGGGGCCGGCACCATGGCGGCGTGATGCGGGCGGCGCGCGGGCCGGGGCTGGGGCCGGGGCCGCCCGCGCGTGACCAGATGGCGAACTCGACGTCGCCCCTCGCCGACATCGAGGACCTCACGCTGTGCTCCCTGTGCAAGCTGCCCTTCAACGACACCGACCAGCTGCCGAAGGTGCTCGCGTGCAAGCACCACTTCTGCCTCAAGTGCGTCAACTCGGTGCTGCTCAAGGGGCACGAGCTGTACTGCCTGCACTGCTGGAAGCGCACCGACGTGCCCGACTTGCGCACCGACCAGCTGCCCACGTATGCGGCCGTGCTGGCGCTCGCGCAGAGGCTCGGCGCGCTCGCCCCCAACCAGCACCAGGGGCAGTCGCACGCGCCCTCGACGGCCGCGCGCGACAAGAAGAAGCAGGACACGTGCGCCACGCACGCGATGCCGCACTCGCTGTGGTGCCACTCGTGCGCGGCGCCCATATGCAGGGCGTGCGCCGCCCATCCCGACCATCAGGCGCACGCCGTCAAGCCGCAGGCCGACGCCAAGCAGCTGCTGAGGAACGACTTCCAGCAGGAGATCGCCAACATGCAGAAGATGCTCGCCGACATCCAGCTGCTCGTCGGCAAGCAGCGCGACTTCCTGCTCAAGATCCTCGACGCGTGCACGACGCTCAAGACGCAGGTCGAGACGGACCTCGTCAACAACATGCCGGGCTACGAGCTGGCGGAGGCCCGCGACTGTCTTCATAAAGCGCACCAGTCGTACGGCGCCACCGACGCCCAGACGCCGCAGGAGATCCACGCCCTGCTCTCGACGCTCGCCCACGACAAGGAGCGCCTGCAGCACAAGTATCACGAGATGTTCCTGCAGTGCAAGCTCGACGACCTCATCAAGAACTCGGCGGTCGTCTTCGACTTCAACCTGTTGAAGGAGGCGCTCGCCGGCATCCACTCGGGGGAGGTCACCGTGCAGGCCGACGGCCGCTACCACAATCCGATCCTGTTCCTCGCCAACTACTGCATGTCGCAGCTGTACTCGAGGCACTTTCTCTTCAAGCAGCAGCAACAACAGCAGCAGCAGCAGCAGGGGAACTCGCACTCTTTTCTGCACGGGCAGAACGGTAACATGGACTATCCCGGTATCATTCAGGCTCCGAGCAATACGGCCGCTTACGCGCCCCTCGTCATGCCCAACGCGAACAAAAATAGCTCCCACAGTCTGTCCGATAGCAATTTACTCAAAACCAGCGTTAACAATTTCAACGCTGACCACCAGAGCAATCCGCTCCCGAACTTGAACATATCCAAACCGCTAGGGTTCGGCGAGAACAGCGGCGGGTCGCTCAACTCGCCGAACCTGAACAAGAGCAACATGCCTTTCCCGAGCGACGGCCTGTCCATGAATTTGCCCAACCTCCTGCCCACTCCCCAGGCCGGCCTGATATCTCCGCAGGGCGCGCTCGTTCCCACCGGCCTCCTCCCTCCGACCATGCTGCACCATTCCCCTCAACCGACGCTCATGAGAAACCCTCCTTCGCACATATATCCGGTTTTCTATTTCAACATCGAAATCAACGGGTCGCCGTTCGGTCGTATACTGATAGAAGTGAGGAGCGACGTCGCTCCCAAGATGGCCAAAAACTTCAGCGTGTTGTCGACGGGCGAACTGGGGATCGGTTACAAAGGCTGCAACATATTCCAATGTTGGGAAAACGAAAGCATAATAACGGGCGATTTCGAACTGAACAACGGTCGCGGCGGGCGCTCGATATTCGAAGAGAGTTTCTTTATGCCGGACGACACGAAAATTCTCGCGACTAGAGGCAGCGTAGGGATGCGTCGAAGTCAAAAACGTCACGACAATCTGGGACTGGTCGGTTCGCAGTTCAGAATAATCTTGCGCGAGATGCGAGGGTTCACGGGCATATTTGCTTTCGTGGTGGAGGGTCTGGAACTGGTGGATCGCATCAGTCAGTCGGGAGACAGTGCCGGAAAACCCCAAAGCAACATTCTCATCGCGAGTTGTGGCAAACTCAACTAGACTTTGCCGTTTAGATCGTAATTATTACCTTCCTACGCTCGAGTGTCCATCGAGGAACGTAAATTATAGTAACGTAACTAATAATATTAATACTGATTTCAAATCTGGCAGGCGATTTCAAAAGTTATCTGAATTCCGAAGGACCAAATTTTTTTTGTCGATTCAATTTGATTTTCGATGCAGACAATTTTCAACTAAAAGTTTAGTCGTAGCAGAAAAAAACTGTCAAAACTTGTAGTTGATAAATATATTTTGGAAATTGAATGTTTATCGTAAGCTTCGTGTCATAGGGTTAACGAGCTACAAATGAATTAGTGTATATTGTAATCGTTTTTAGAATTTGTCTGACGGCTCGTGGCACTACAGATTCACAAAAATTTGATCGCGGTTGATAGTAGCGAATTAGCGTAATTTGATCACTATTTTTATTCATCGTACATGTTTGAAACATACGGATATGTATCGATAAGAAATTTTGAGTCAGACGACCGGATCACAGGGAAATAGGGATATTAGAGCGCACGAGAAACAGACAAAGGTTATGTAACTGGCGTGGCCAGATTAAGTAATTCAAATAGAGTTAACGATTAAGACGATTAATATACTTATATACATAATGTTTGTAATTTGGCGGACGGCTTTGACTCGATCCACGAAACGAACACGTCAAGGGGCCTACGCGTCAGTCATCTGTTTTGCAAACGTTCGAAAACCGAGGAAATATATATATATTTTTTTTAGTGATGATGGGCCAAAAAGTAACAATCGGTGTTAAATAGTGCATGCGCGGCATGTCGTACCTGGGATTACTATTCGTCAATAATAAGCGCATTTTGTTTAATTGTAAATTTTTATTTATTACGATAGTAACGTAGCGAGCGAGTCGTCTTCTACAGCTGACTTCTGTAGCAAATGTACAACACACAAAACACATACATCAGCACCTTGAAAAACAATCACTAAATATATACGTTATTGTAAATGTTAACAAATTAATACTTTTACTATTTACCGATTACGAGGAGCGACTCTTATCAATGTTAAAAGTATATTTTGAGAATACAAATCGAAAAAGTATGTTTAAAAAATCGATGTTTATAATATTATTACATATAGTAGTATATTTTCGAAATAATCACAAGAATTATATGAATTCAATATATTTTGATGATAATAAAAAATATATGAATGAGTTATTCTTCATCGTTCATAAAAATGCCGGTACATGTGAGAGAGTGCAAATAATAAATTTTCATCTTCAGATCTACGAATTCGCGTATATACATCTATTATCCGTAGATCTATCTTTTTTGTAAATTATGTGTATTTTTATAGGCAATCTACGAGTTCGAGGTTCGTAAGCGACAAACACATAGCGGTCTTTCAGCCAACGTATGTAAAACGAGAATTAGGGATTTTTATGCGATTAGGTAATGACGTCAATAGAAAGCATCGTCTCGCAACATTCGATTTAGCAGTAAATACGGAAAAAAAACGCATATATAGAATAAGTACAACGCAATCGTAACGATGATGGAAGTATAACGAAAGTTTGTACGCTTCAGCGAGTCGCTAATTTACTGTACGTTATAAATATATTGTTTATTTTATCTGCGGACTATTAGAGTTCTTTTTAATCAAATCAAATTTAATATAAATTGTTTTTTTTTTTTTTTTTTTTGCAAATTTCAATCAATTTGTTATTATGTTAACTACCAAAGTTTTAAGGAAAGTGTCAACGTATCATACTTAAACCTAATTACTTGTGGATATTTATAAGGAGTTTTGTAGTTTAGTACTTATGTTAAGTTCTATAATAATTATGTTTATTATTTGTGGTTTATAAATTGATTGTTTCTATCACTGAGTTATGGTATTTTGTTTACATGAAATATTTACAAATATAAAATGTACATGCGTACATGTGCTTTTTACATATACGTATATACCTAATATATTATAACCAAGAAGTAACTGTTTTTTGAGAAATTGTGAAAATTTATAGTATTGGTAATGACGTGCCAGTGCCGAGAAAATTTTGAAATGTTTCATCGCGTTTTTCTCAGCCGTCAAACATGTATGTATATTTGTTGAAAATGTTGATGTTTTGTTATGAATCATAGAGTTTTATTTGTCATTTTGTATCATGTGATTACGTGTGATAAATGCATTATGCAATGTGTGTAAATAAAGCAAATTATTTGATGTTAGCGAGAACGAATTTTATTCAAAATTGCAATTTGATAGTTACCAAGAACGAGTATACAATGTAAACTTACAACCGATGCGTTTGACGACCAACCTATGAGGTTGTCGTCGGTTAGTTAGAATTAACGGTAAACACAGACTGTTTAGAGCCGCAGGTTGGCCTGACACTTCCTGAAGGAAATTTTATTAGATAGACTAATCCAATATATAGACGAGTAATTTTAAAATCCCCCTCCCCCCATTTCGACTCCTCTGGTAAAATATCATCTGAGTTATTAAATGTAAGGGTACATGTTTAACAAAAGTATGTTGCAAATGTGTTAGCATTTATTTGGTGTTTTGTGAAAAAATATAAAACCTACAAAAATATGATATAGTAAAAGATATAAGCTATTTTTAGAGAAACTCTTCTAAATGTTATTGCTCGATAAATGTTAAAAAAGAAGTTAAGTAATTATGTTACAATAAAGATTTTAACAAATATATTCTAATAATTTTTTTATTCTAACCAGCAGAACTTGTTAAACGAAACTAAAAATAAATGCATTTTTTTATCTCGTTGACTGCAATCAGTTAGATACATATATACTTTGGATGAATTGGGAATTTGATTGACTTTTGCAAACAGAATCTTCTTTCATTTTTTTGTTATGTGATAGCTTTTCTTTTGTTATATACGAGTTGAATATTATATAGCTAAACTATTCTTATTCGTTTTTATATATTTTCATTTGCTGCATAACGCAATTATCAAAAGTGCATATCAGAAAAATATGTTCTTGATATATTCTGTGAACAGATTGTAATCACCTAAATATCTGAACATAACAGTTTTTTTCTGGGAAAATATTTTTATGCAAATTAAAGTAAGAATAAGACATACACGTATCATTACTGTATAAACTGAAATCTGAGTTCCGTTCACATGAAATATTTTGGGAGAATTTTTTTACATTTATAATTTTGTATTTTGATTGCATAAAAAAATTATATTACTTTTTTTTCTATAATCAACTTTTGCAGAATCATAATATCAATTTAAAGATTCAGGTTCTGCTGTTTGTTTCTTTATATTATTTTTTTATATACATACATATATATATTGACTTTGTGGCGAAACATGCATGTATTTCAAAAAATTTGATAATATAGAATTTAAGATTCTAAAATATAAATGCATAATGAAATATTGACGTTATTAATTTTACTGTAATTCTGAATGTGTGATGCTTAAAATTGTTTATATATATATATATATATATATATATATATAGTTTCTCGATTGTTTTTATCGTTGTCAAAGAATATGGAGATATCCAAAACAGCATAAAAATGCGACAAATAATTAATGCTTATGTATACCATGAAAGTGCTGCTGATAAAACAGTGAATGTTAATTTACATAATGACAGTTTATTTAATATTGAATAGTAATGCTTTATGTGAAAAAATGTAATTAAAAATTTAATCTTCATGTTTGACTTTTGTTAAGTTCGGAAATTGAGATTTACAGAACTAGTATTGTGTCGATCTATTATGAATTTACCGGGAAAAGTATCTCAAAATGCATATTTTCTGTATATTATCAATTTGAAAATATTTGATGAAATTTACAACATCTTGTTGCAATTGCGACATGGGCATTTTGTTAATGAAAAGGTTTTTCAGACCATCCTTTGTTTGTGCCTTACTTGTACAGCCTACATAGCTACTAGTCGCTTTCAAAAAGAAAAGTTAAAAAATGAAAATACAAAAAAATATAGATGTATTTAATTTACGAAATTGTAGTTATATATGTTTAAATTTAATTGATGGAATACCTGCATTGAAAAAATGGGTAAAAATAGATAAAAACCAATTGCTACAAAATTGCATAAATATTGCTTAACCAAAATATCAAAGATTTTAGAATTATTCCTATTCTATTCTAGTTAACAAAGTTACGTGGAAATTTATCATATAAGAAAGAAATCAATGGCTAATTAGTATGTCTAAATTAATCATATGTCTGCCTTTTTGAGTATTGAAAATGCTCCGGAGATCATGTTTAACTAGTGAAAGTGGGAAAAATTATTTCTTGCTAGATTATTTGAATTTTATCAAGTTCTAAAATTTTGTGAACATGTTGACATGTAATTTTTTCCATTTTCAGAAAATTATATTTTTATCGTTTATAAAAATATTGTAAAAATGTATTCAGCTGTATGAGAAAATACCATATTTTTCACACAAATGTTAATTTGCATAAAAGCCAAACAAACAATTTCTTTAAATTTCAAAAAGTTCATTTTTATTATACTTTACATAGGATGAACAATAAATAATGTATTGTATTTTTTTCACTATTTTATACAAGTTAAAAATGTCTACGATTCGTTCATATGTTTATTTAAGAAATGCATGATTAGAATTCTAGTTATTTTTATAAATATTTCGTTTTTGTTATTTAAACGCAAATCAATCCAATTCTATTCAATTGGTTCGAAAACTGTTTCTCTATAAAAGCATTATGTGTATACGTTGGAGCTTGAAAAAGATATAATAATTTGAACATAACGACTAATTTAAAAAACTAGACTGGTTAAAAATTTAGAACCTCCAAATTATAACATAAATTTTCAAACGAATCAACAAAACGCAAAATTTAAAGAACCTTATTAGGCTCTACAGTATACACATATACGAAGTATATTGCATACAACGTGTGCACGACCGTGTGCAGAATATACAGGGATGTTTATATATTATTTAGCAACATATGTATTTAGAATCTAGTCCGACAAAATCGATATTCGTTTCTATTTGATGATTCATAAAATCTCGCTATAAGAAATAAAAAAATCGATGTATATACTATGACACATTACAGATGTATTAAGATGTGATAAAATCTCCGTTAATATGTAATGTTAACTACAAAAAAACATGTAATTATATGATAAACTTTCGTTGACTGATGAGTTGTCCTCACAAACAATAAATATCGCATATTTAAGGTACCTGAAGGTTTTCGAAAAACATCCCATTTAAACGTAGCCAAAAATTAATATGATATATTTATGTGTAATTCTTATAACTTTCGAAGGTGATCCCCACGTATTTCCAAAAATTGTTTCTCTAAAATTATTCATCGTCTTGAAACATCTTTTCTTTGCCAGGCACTCCATCAATGAGTAATGTGTTTAAGATATGTAATGAAATAAATGCTGTGTTTTAGTTAAATGTAATAATTATTTGTGGAATATGCAATGCAAAGAAAAGTTAAAACTCAATCGTGAGAGTATCCATTTCAAGAATGAATGCGATTAAAGATTAAATTGATGGTTATATAAGAAATATTATATTATACCTGATTCGAAATATATTTCTTTCTTCAATAAAACGTGTTTTTATTTATTATTCCCAGATTATTATTAATCCCTGCCCTCCCTCAATATATCATTATCATAAAAGCTATTGGAATATGATACAAAATAAGAAATAATTCCTATTTATTATTGACAATGCACGTCAAATACTAAAAAAATACACTGATGAATGATAATTAAAAGGGAATATCTTACCTTATAAAACACATCAGGAACATATTGTTTATCAGATGACTCTTTCACGTATCCAAGCTCAGGAGCATCTTTTGTTGGAAGAAAACAAGTATCTCGCACCAACGCCATACATTGACCAGTCACTTGATAACCTTCCATATGCACTTGTTTCGAACTATCTCCTAGAATTCATTGAAAAGAAAACGAATTTTAAGTAATTTGATCTCGAGTTCTGATTCACAGATAAATCTTAAAATACCTGTGACGCAGACTGTGACAAATTTGGAACCAAAATAACGTGACGAAGCATATTTGCAACAATTTGGATGCTGATTTTGGAAATGTCCTGCCATAATGCATTCTTGAGCTGTTAAAAAGTGCGATTCTATTCCACTAAAATAATTTAAAAAAAAAACATTATTATTGATTATTATATTTACAAGATTCAAATTTATTCACATCAAAATAATTAATACCGTAAACATTGCACGGTTCCCTTCGAAACGTCTTCGCTGAGCAAATCTGTGAAAATCCAACCTACACAAGTTAGACCCAATTTATTTGCTAATTCCAACACAACATCTTTACGATCATCAGGTAACAAATTTACTGTATCGCGGCTGCTTTCCTGTGGAGGTTCATATATAGCAGCTACTCTCGCTCTTATTCCTAAAGATAAAAATAAAATGAAATAGTAATTTATACTCAACACGCTGAAAAATATTTAGACAGATTAGTTACCGAGTGGAACATCTGGATGAAGCTCATATTTTCCATACAAAAAACCAATACGCTGATGACCAGTACTACGCCAATAGTCAAGAAAACGTTCCACAAGATCAGAATTTTCAAACATCACATTATCGACGTGTCTGTATGTTTGACGATTTAACGTAACCGCGTTAGGTTGGCATTTAGAGCATATTCCACGGGGCCATGGAGGATGATCCTTGCACCCTGAAATTTTCAATGTACAATAAATAAAAATAACTCAATAAAGCGTTAAATCACAATAAAAAGATGAAGAGAACATTATAATTAATCGAACACAAAGTAAAAAATTTTTTTTTATCTAAACAAACCAAGTTGATTGATAAAAAAAATATATACGTAACAACATATTTCGATTTGATTATCAACGACAAAGGAATGTAAAATGTAGGCGTTAATTAAGGAATTTTTGATTAGCACCTAATTTAATTCTGCACGAAATATCTTCTAATGCAAGAAATTTCCCTCTATCGACCCCTGAAGTCAACTTTCTCAAATATGAATGAAACGATAAATGTTTAATATTTTGTTCTTTCAAATAATCTCCATCGAAAGGCTCCAACGCTGAACAGTGAACACAGCATCCGTTCGAATTGTGGCGGCAACTAAAATACAATCATCATATTAGTGTTGAATATTCGAAAAGTTATTTAATTTTTCATCGTTCTACGTGCCATACTATGAATGTAAATAAATTGAAATTAACAATACTAAAATTAATCAAAACATAATTAATGCTTAAAATTTTGAAAGAAATTTAGTCATATTACAAAAATAGAAAACTGAGCATCTTCCAAACGATTATGACATTAACAAAACAATAGTTGATTTCGACAAAATCCTCAATTCTTATTCTAGTGTTGAATATGGCAATCGGAACATTTTTTATTAATAAAAAACGTACAATTTTTCGTCTCTTTTTCTTGCAATTTTTCCATCAGTTTTATAAAGCAAAGTATCTATTTCGTCTTCTTGACATCCAGAAAAATTTGAATTTACTACCGACGAGTCGCTTCGGGTCGATTCAGAAGTTGAATTTCTAGTTTTCTGCAAATCATAAAATGCATTAAAAAAAAATTAAACAAGAATACCACAAACAGGATCGTCGACGGTTACCTGAGAACTAGTAGAAGGCTGATCGAAAAGCACCGTACCGTTTATCGGTTTAAAATACAATACATCTCCATGCTTCAGTCGATAGTCTGAAAGACGCTTCGTCTTCGTAGATACAATCTCTTCGTTCTGATTTCTGTTTTTGTACAGCGCAAAACCGAACGAATTCAAATTGAACGCTTGGAAAACCTTTTCGAAAAGATCAAAAGTACTATCCGATAGATCAATATCCACTCGTTTCGTTCCTTCCGGAGACTGAATACGTAGAACCTGAAACAACAACACACCAATAAATAAACGAGAAAACTGATTCAAAACAACGATAAAACATTTGACTCGTATGAAAAACTAAACAAACTTTTATATGAATCATAAAACATATAAATTTATCATTATATAAAAAAAATATGATGAAATCAAAAAGTCGCAATGCATCGATCATTATCACTTTATCCACAACGAAAAAATAATCGGTTATAAATATGCATCGTAATATTTTCTCTAATAATCAAATATATTAATTCTTATTTATAGTATTTTTTTTAAATAATAAAATACATAAAAAATTATAATTTTTGTTTAAATACAGACGACTATGACTGCTATGTCTTGAAAAGGTTAACAACTCCTTTCAAAAAAACAAATGAAAACCCCAAATCAACACAAACCCCTAAACAAACGAAACGTTTTTATTTAAAAATTAAAAAAAAGACCCAAACCTACACAAACCCCTAAACAACGAAACGTTTTATTTCAAAAAAAAAAAACATCCAAACCAACACAAACCCACCAAAACCAAACCCCAACATCCTCCCTTGTTTTGAAAAAGCCTAACAACTCCCCAAACGACCCTCCATCCTCACAAAACGACTCCGTCCCGAAAACAACAAACCCAAACCGACCATGTGGGGTGACTCGTCACAAAGCGAACGACCCGCCGATTCGCGTACGTCGAACGAGACCCCGCAGCATAACCTGTACACGTCGAACGGGCGAAAGCTCGCAAAACGGCCGTATAATACTGACGATCATGTCTGGCGGAGTCCTGGGCCTCCCCGGGGACCTTCCGGGACGTGGCTGCGCCTTTTGGTACGGCTCGACCGAAACCGCCGCCGCTGTCAGCTGTATACAGTTAGTTATACACCCGCAACCCGCTAAGAGCGACACGCACCAACACAATAACAACTTGCATTTTACTTGTGGATAGTGACTTACCGTTTCGCGGGCATGCCCTGCGAAGTTTTTGAGCGATTTTGGGCTTTGATGTGTTTTGGTGTAAGGAAGTTTTTGGGGTGTAGAATTTTATTAAAATGCGATGCTGATTCGATTAATGTACATGAAATCAAATCGAAATTGTTTTGTTTTATTACAATTGTACTCGTTTATATGAACATTTTTTGTGTTGACGTAAAATATTTGAAAATTTGATAAAATCGACCAATTTTTAAAGTCCATGTAAATATTTAGTAATTGACGTAATGATCAAACGATATTGGTACATGCGACGTTAGCACACATTGACAGGAGCACATATAACACGTTTTATGACAATTGGAGGATTGTATGATGGTGAAATGATCCTATAATACTTTATCATCATCATTAGCAGCCTATAAGTTATCCACTGCAGGACAAGGCCTTGCCAGACAAATGCGGCAGACTAAATGCGCTAGCCCAAGTCGTATTTCGGTAAGGGACATGTACCATAAGAACCAGTCTGCCCATACCAGCGAATATAATACTTTATAATTTATTTTAATCGTCCTGTTTCTGAATTTTTCGCGGATTGTGTTTTATATTTGGTGTTGTAGGGGCGTGTGGGCTATTGTCGTTTGGGTAAACGTCTGGAAATCTATTAATCAAATCGATTTTTTTTGTTATATTTTAATTTTACTCGTGTTTATAATGATCAATTTGTACATTATTATAAAAAAATAATCTAATATTCGAAAATTTGATGACATCGCAAAATTTTTGATGTCCACGTAAGCGATTAGAAATCGATATAAGATCAATTTATCGGTTTTCTAATTTTTATGTAATGTTTCAATAAAAATCATGTATTTTTCGAATTATTTATAAATCGTTTGTAATTTATTCACTTGTCAAAATTTGATTTGTCATTCAAATAGTAAACAAAGTGTTGGTCGTATTTTTTATTGTTATGAACAAGATGAAACATTAAAAATAGCGAAAAGTGACATTTCGTTGATTGTGATTCGTTTAGGTGTGCAGTTGCGCAATGGTAATTTGTTATTGCACTTAAAAGTCGCCTATTTTGGGAAAATTGTGACAGAAATCGTAGGATTTTGATTCGAGGTTTGTTTATTATCGATATTTCTACATTTTTTTTCTTCTTCGAGCGATGAACGATCATATTTAAATTTCGACATTTGTTTCCTGTCAAAATCTGATTCGAAGATATCGAAATTAATCGAAAAAAAAAATTAGATAATTTAAAACTTATGCATAGTCATATCAATGAAATCATCGTATCGATAAATTTACAAACGCGGAAACATAAAATTTTATACGAAAAAAAAAACTCGTCAACCACAATTCTTTCACTCGTTTCGAAATTCAAATTTTCACGACATTATTTTTTTCACTTCATACACGTTCCCGTGTCAAATTTTTCATTCTCATTTTCCTCCCGAGTTTTAACGGGTTATTAAATATCAACGAAAATACAAAAATGTATATTTAAACGAAATGCGCGTTCCACATAAGTGACGCGCTTATACATTCTATAAATTCCACCGATTTTTATTTCGAACTTCCCTCTCCCGCGAGACTATTTCCACGAAAAATCGGAAAAATGCACGTAACGAATACGCGATTCAAAAATACCTATGATGCACAAATGCAGTCATTGTATTTTAATATATGAAGTGCATCGCCAGATGAGATCTGCCGCAATTAGTTTGATTAATACGACTTCCGTATTCAACCCTAACACGACGATGCTTTTTTTAGTTTAATTATTACGTGTGGAAATTCAACACGTACTCTGTCTTGGTATTTTCGTAGTAAATTACGATGTTTCTTCCTATCTGCGAGAATGTGGATTCTATTCTCGTCCTCGTTGCATGCTTCTGTTGTTATTGTTATTTAAACTGTATGCATCTTCAGATGGATTCGAGTTTGTTTTTGAATATATTTTAATTGATAAATGGTATTTTTTTATATGAATTTATTTAGGAGATTAGATACCAGTGGTGAATCATGCACCTGTAGTTGGCCATCTCTGAAAAAAACGTAAAAATTATGGTTTTAATAGACGATAATCTTTCGGAAAGATAAACTATAATAATCAGCTTATCATTACACCCTTTTCTTAAAAACGTTAATTTTTACATTTTTCTGAGAGATGGTCAACTATAGGTGTATGGTCCACCACTGGTGTCGTTACCCTATATTCGTATGATGTACAAATGGATAACCTAACCCAGTGTTTCCCAACCTTATTTTTGTCATATCCTAATTCGAAGCTTCAAAAATTTCCATGCTCTATCAACATTTTAAAGTTGCCTAACGAATTCTGTAAAAAAATTAGCCATTTATCCAAATGATCCCCAATAACAAATACAGCTGAATTAGTTACCTAACATTTATTTATCCAATAAAATTTCTTAAATTTTTTATTTGAAAAAATATTTGTATGCAAATATAACTGTCGGCATATTTTTTTGAAAAGTCATGCTTAAAATATCACGAAAATATTTTCTAAAACGCGTTTAAAAAAAAAAATCAACAAATATTCGAACATTGCTCCCCAAAAATATTTACAATGGTTCCCCAGTGGGGATAGGCCCCACCTTGGGAAACACTAACTTAATCCAACCTTATAAACAACTTTTTTTTAGACATAAATCATAAATCGAATCACAATTTTGATTTTGTGTAATAACAACATATTTTTCCAGATCTTTAATTCCCTGTTGATTTGTTTATTTTTTTCCAATCAAATAAACTCGTACTATACGAATCATAACGAGACTGTTATTTCCCGAAAATAAATCAAATCAACCACCGCCAACATATGTATAAAAACTATAAATCTCACATAAACGATCAAAAGCAATATACAAACCGAAACCCAATCTAATCGAATCTAAAAAAATATATAATATCTAACAAAAAAATAATCGCCCCAATCTTCGCGTGTTTACTCCATTTCTACCAAACATACGTTCCAAAGACTTTGACTTATGGCGCCGAAACTAATAATACCTCCGAATTTTTGCACAAATTATACATTTTGGCGTTCGATACTATTACGTATAATACTTGTGTATATCACGTGCGTCATTTATAAGCAGCTCGAAGGTTTGGTGCACATCGATCGTTTTATTCAGCAAAAAGAAAGGTCTGGGGCGATGCCCCTTCAGTTCATCCACCGTCTCTTCTAGTGCATGTTCCTCAAATATCGTCTAGCTTAGACGATGCCGTCGAATCTCCTTTGATTTCGAATCCGTAAATATTTATTCAAATTCTAATTCCGACGTATATAAAGCGAAATTCTCCAATTAAACCATCGCAGTATTTACGTATTTGGCAATCGAAATGTCTTCGCATTGAATAACATCAAAATTACGACAGTTAAGTCATGTTTCTAAGAAAATTGCGTGATTCTTTCGTCGCGTATTTTCGTTACGTTATTAATTTCCTCGTCCAAGTCGCTAATTTGCCTTTGTTTTTCGAGTTGGGCATGTTTCGAGTTGGGGTCCACCTCCGCG
This sequence comes from Hydropsyche tenuis, assembly GCA_009617725.1. Taxonomy (NCBI): domain Eukaryota; kingdom Metazoa; phylum Arthropoda; class Insecta; order Trichoptera; family Hydropsychidae; genus Hydropsyche; species Hydropsyche tenuis. The sequence continues at coordinate 6,405,327 of VTON01000004.1, forward strand.
ATTCGCATTCGTGCTTCGATGTAAATAAGTCGTCTTATTGTGTGACGTTGCACACAGAAGTCTATTTTCATCAGAATCTTGGACCCATGCTCAGGTGTGTCTCGACGAGGCAACTTTGAAAGTGCGTCGCTGGAACGTTCCGAAACGCCGAAGTCGAAAAACGTATTGAAATTTTCAGTTTTGTAATGAAAATAATTGGTTAGATTGATCTTTATAATATGTAGAATCGTAGATTTTTAAATGAGTCTTAAATTCATTCAAAATTTTTATTTTCTAATCTAAAAACATCTGAAGGGATAATACGAAAATCGAACGTTGCGTCTTTGATTCTATCAAAATTTTATATTTGCCAAATCGAAATTCACTCTCAGATCCAATCGAAAGTAACACATAAACAATCATCGGCTGCAATTCGATAATTTGATGATTTTATTGCGATCTTCGGCACTGTTTACGATTTCATCGCGAGACGTGACTCATCCGACGTCCATTTGCCAAGACAAATTTCACATCGTCGCACTTTTTCAATACGCATTTTTCCCGAATATAAATATTTGATAAAAAGCGCGCGTTTTCTCAAATAGCTCGACTCCCACTCAATGTTAGAACCGACGGGTTTGTTGGGACTCTATCCTCTCACTATGCTAAATATTGCATATCTTACGGTTCATTCTGAACTTCTGAATACACGTGAAAGCAACCGCGTAGAATTGCTCTACACTAACTTTCGGGTTTTCGTAAAGTTTAAAGTTGTTGACGTGTTTTTTTGGTGTTCGAACTCTTTAATAATAGTTATCGTGACTTTTTCGGTTTTGTGTTGAGTGAAGCTTTCTGGACGTTGGAGTTCGTTGTTATTGATTCTTGAGTACGTTTTATTTGGGTGTTATATAATAGTGGTTTGCGAATTTGTGCAGATTTGGTCAAGATGGACGAAATAGGAGTGCCTGTCGACTTGTACATTTATGATCTCACCAAGGGTATGGCTCGTTTGATGTCTGCAATGTTTTTGGGTATGACATTAACAATTTTGAACTCACAATATCCTTTTGATCATTTGAGGCATGGTTTAATTGATCAGATCGGTTAATTGATAGTTTTTTATTAAAATTTTGTTGATTAAAGTGATTTCTGGTATACTTTCAAATTGCAGTGATTTATTAATAAAACTCCAATATATATATTTTTTAATTTATTTAGTATTTGGTTATATGTATATTAATAAATATAAATATATATTTTTTAGTAGAAAGTTTGTAAATGCTTTGATACAATCGATAATTATTTATTTCTCAAAAACCATGCCTTTTATTTGATTTCGTTATTCACCAATTGCATGTTTTTATAAATGTTTTTTTTTATTGGTTTCAATAACATATACCTATTTGTTGTTTTCAATTTTTATGTATTTTTGAAAAGTGCAAACATAATTTATTTCATTTCCAGTTGAAATTTCAAGAAAAATATTCACCAAATGGATTTTACGTTTTAAATTGTTTTTGAAAACTTCGTTCTTTTGTAATACACAAAAATCTCCAAAAAATTATAAGTAATGAAATTAAAATACCTTATACAACTTTTTAACACAAACAAACAAAATATTTTCAGGCAATTTTCTGATCTATATTTGTATGTATAATTTTCATATATTTATTTTATTCTTGTATGGGTCTTATTGTTAATAAAATATCACTAGGACTTATACAATTATAAATCTTCGACTGCTTCTTAAAAGATCACTACTGATCTTGTAATATTGATTCACATATTTTTGCAAAATCAACAATGTTTCATCTCATAAATGTTTTTTGCGCTTTTTTCAATTGACTCACTAATTATACTCAAAACTCACATACATATCAACAAAAAAAATCTTTGAAAAAATTATGAATCCATAATTTGATGTACATAATTTTCACAGGGCACCAAGTAGATGGAATATGGCATACGTCAATTGTAACATATGGAAGAGAATACTTTTTTGGAGGTGGTGGAATTCAAAGCTGTAACCCGGTAATTTATTTAAATTATTTTTACTTTAAACATGAAATTTTTGTGTTAAGACCTTCATCTTTACTCACAGTATCCTTAACCTGTTTTTATTTAAAGTTTTCTTGTTATATTTAAGTTCTTTAAAATCTGAAAATATATGCCAAGATGAATGATGACGTGACACGCTTCATATGTTTTTATTTTGCTGCAAATTTACTGTTTGTCTACAACTCAATTATAATTATTTTCATATGCTTTCCTCATAAATTTTTTCTATCGTAAAAATAATTAGAGATATTTTGTAGTATGCAGTCATTATTGAAGTCAGGGCTGTTTTATTTTTATTCTTCGCTTGAACTTGAAATGCTCTATTTTTATTTTTCTAGAGTATTATAATTAATTTGACTGAAATATGTTTATTTTGATGATGATGACATTTCCATTATTTTATATAACAAACATCTGCTTGATATAATTTCTATATCCACACTATATCTTTCCGATGTCTTTGTTTTTACAAATTAATTTGTAATCTTGAAAATATAATTATTTTTAACATCAATTTCATGATCGAAAAATGCATGCTTTTATAAAGCAAACAAAATCTGCTTCTACTCAGAATAACATCAAAATCCTCGTAACAATACTGGGATGTAAATTTTTCGCATTTGGCCGATTGTGAGATCGTTCTAACATATTTTTGTTTAATTCTTCTTTATTATGTATTATTGTCATCATTTAATCGTAATACTTTTTTCATTTATAATTGAATTCAATAAAATATATTTTTTATTTTTCATTTTAATGATAACTATTCATTCTGTAACATAATATATATCTGGACATTAGCAATGTCTTCAATTATAACAATTAAAGCCTCACAACACATATTCAACAGGATATTTACATTCAATTTAGAGTGCATTATTTGCTTTTCTTTTACATTTCTCCAGTCCTGTAGGAAAGTTGCCAATATTTGAGTGTCGCTTCTAATTCAGTCCGGGCTATTTTCGTATATTACCCACAGTCTCTCATCCGCATAACAACACGCGTGGTGGCAAGCAAACGTGGTTTCAGTTATATTCAGAGCCAAAGGAGAGAGAACTTTACAGCACAAGCTCCTGGTAAAATTCAAACCCGTTCATAATTCTCTCCACATATTTCCTCTGTGCTTCAATTATTTGTTTCATTTTGCATTCTTGTGTTGTTAAGTGCTCTTTAAAGCAACTATATCGACTAGCAAATCTGTAAGTTTATATATTATTGAGAATCCAACATGGCCACTGCTATATTTATCGACCTTTTTTCTGTTCCATGCGCATTATTATAAATTTTCTTTCTTTGTTTTATATTTTCTCGTGCATGATTTTTAATCATTTCTAGTTTTCATTTGGATGTTATTTTTCTAGTTTTGTATCGATAGATGTGAATTTTCCTTTATAATATATGTGAAATATTAAATTTATTAATTTACCATAAATTCTCATATTCATATTCTTTTACTTTAAAATATTATTTTCATTCATATTCTCGATTGTGAGTCAATTTCATATATTATAACAGTGGACAGCTTGCCAAGATTGGATCAGTGATTGGAATTTTCCATACTTAACAATGTGACACACTATTTCATCATAGAATTTTCTCGAATAAAATCATTTTCATATAATCTTATTATTTTTAGGGAGGTACTGTACTCGGTCAACCTGAAAAAATCGAAAAACTAGGTGATACATTTATACCGTATCAGATATTTTTGGACTACATTTTGGGGTTAGGTGATACTACTTTTAGGTAATGTGGTCATATTTTTTTCATAGAATTTATTAATTTCACTTTATATTAATCAGAATTTATTATCTTTCAGAGGATCTGACTACAATTTGTTCACCCATAATTGTAATAATTTCACTGACGACTTAGCGAGCTTTTTGTGTGGTGTTGGTATTCCTAAATATATTTTAGATTTGCCAGAAGAAGTTTTAAATACACCACTTGGTCAATCCTTGAGACCTTTGATTGAAAGTCTTAGTGTTGGGGCTCAGGTATACTATATTTTTTTCAAATTTTATTTAGTTAAATATTTTGATGTGAAATCTAATTATCAAATCCTCATATTTATTGCAGAACATTGTAACTACTAACGGTGTTAGAAATAATCGTCAAGAAAGTCCAGATTACCTACAACTTAACACGCAAATAGAAGAAGCTAGGTGAATATTAAAATAAAACTTTGTATAATAATTAGAAATGTTTATATGAATGAATAAGCAATATATATTTTTTTAGATTGCAATCATTAGCTTTAGAAGAAAAACGTAATTCTATTAATGAGAAACTAGCTCGAAAAGAGCGCAAAAAAGAAAAAAAACGAAAAAAGCAACAGCGAGAACAAGATAAACTAAACAGCAGCTCTTCGGAATATTCTGATCTAAGTAACACAGGTAATTATTTTAATTTACTCATTTATATATTATTTGAAGTTTATTTATTAATTTATTTTTATTGTCAGGCTTACCTCCTATATCCACATCTTCCAAAGAAAAAATGGCAGAAGCTTTAGCTCCAGAACTCAATGGAAACTCATCTATCGAAAACTTCGATGAAAACCAGGAAGAAAGCGTTCCTGGCCCTACTCGTACAAGAGGAGACAAACTTCCTAGTGATAGGGTATTAGAAATGGAAGCAGAAGAAAAGAAAGAAGATGAAGAGAGAAAGAAACACCGCGAACCTCCCATAGTCTTTAAAGATTTTATGGAGGTATGCTCAATTTGAACTTGTAAGATACTTTAAGCTTACTTCGAAATCTGATTTTCTATTTTTACATCAACTAGGCCAATGCTGCTTACGACAAAATGTCAGAAGCTCTTCAATCTGCTTCACTTAATCCAGAAGAACAAATCAATCTTCAAGAACTACAAGTGTATTTAGTCCAAGGCGAAGGAAGTTGGGCTTTGGGAGATAATTTCCTTAATTTTATCGGTATAAGAATGCACAATTCTAATGCGATTTAAACATTGGATAGTCTTTTATGCTTTTGTAATATTTTAAGGTCGACTTTTGGGAGATGGTTCACTTCCTTCTGCTACCCGAGAAGCTGTTCTAAATGCATTAGCTTGTGCGGCTCTTCGTGATGATGTTATCCTTTTGTTGCATCAAGACAGAAGAGAACACATTCTTATGAATCATGCATATTCCATTGACAGAATGGAATTAAACGAACAACGAGCAATGGCTTTATTTGTGTGTATTTTTTTCCATTTTAATAGTCAATAAAACGGGTACATTTGCTATAATTAATAAATATTTATTTTCATAGATATGCAACATGTTTGAAAACTTATCATCTTCTGAGTGGTTACTATATATCTCAGAATGGTCACACAATAATCAACAAATATCAAACATCAGAGTGTCAACTAAAGTTGCAGTACATAGTCTTCTTAGTGAAGATCAAAATCTGAAGGATATTGGAAGTGCGATCGTTCACAATCTGGCTTGCAAGGAGGTAAAGACTGTGGTCTGTATCGTTACAAATTATTATTTTTTTATTTATCAATATAGTTTTTATTTACTATTTTATCTATGTATTCGTTTTTTCATTTAAAAGCATGCAATTGCATGTATGAATGAATCTTCATATATTATAATGTACCGATTGTAAATTTTCCTTTTTTATAATTTATTCAAGTCTAGGTTTACCAATATTTTTATTCAATGTGTTTTTATCTTTGAAGGATAAAATCACTCATAATTTGTAATTATGACTAATAACTTGATTATTAAAAAAAATCTTCCTGACGTGAAAAATTTATAATATTTATCTTATTTTGATAAATGAATAATTCCCATTCTCATCAATTACTAAATTTAACATTAAAAAAAAGAATTAGATGTTTTGCAGCGCATTTGCATTCTGTTTTTCCAGAAAATGCACCAAGCTAAACGTTTACGCAGAATATTACCAAAGGGTTGCATATCTAAGGTACCCACTAAAATATTGCAGCTATGATTATATTAATCAATATGTTGTCCGAAGCTTAGCTGTAAATTTAATGTTGTATGATTTACTAATTATTGAAAATAAATTTTCATTTCATAGAAAAATATTGAAATATAAATGTGAGCTTGTACTCAATAATTATACTTTTACTACAAAATTATGGTGCATTTTAGTTGATAGTTTCTTTTACTTTGAATAAATGCTGATAATTTTTAATACAGATGATAAAATGTTCTTCAAATATATTTGTAATGCGACTAAAGTAAATTGACTAATTAATGAAAGCTTAATTTTGATAACATCAAAAATAATGATTAATTATTTACTAACGTATATTTTCTTTTTGACAATATTTCCAACATGTAATATCTATTATTCAAAATAAACATTCCAGAATTCTCAAACTCTAGTATTGAAAAAAAATTGCAAAACCTAATTTGATATTTTCCTCAATATATATTATCTTGAAACAATTTTGTGGCGCATGAAACATATTTTCACAAATGAGTATTTAGTAAAAACAAGTTAATTGGTGGAAATTTGAATTGTACATTGATTTTCAAATCGTAAATATAATTTTTCTGACCTGTGTTTTTTTCAATTATTATCTAAAATTTAAAAAATATGAGTTTTTTTATAATGTCACTTGATTTTATTAAATTGTTTAAAATTTTCTACATTTTGATAAATCAAAATTCCATACAAAAAATAATAATTTATAAATTCATGTCAATGTACATTTTGTGTAATGTTCTATTTGTTGCGAAAGAACTTTTTATTTGTAGGTATAAAATGATTTTTATTTTATTTTACAGGTGTTTGATGATGTCGCAGTCGAATTAGCAATGGCTATTCTTCAACACTTGTCAACAGCACCAGCTGAAGAACATCTCTATCGTTGCATGAAAGCACTATTCAAGTTTTGCCAAGTTTCAGGCCAAGACGTTCCTCAATTAATACAAATGATCGGCCCTAATCCTGCTACTTTCAAAGGAACAAGTCCCCGTGTTGATGAGTTAATCGATTCAATTTCAAGGAAACTTCGTTGAATCCAATATCATAATGTATTATAGCTGTTTTTCTAATTTTATATGATTTTGTGAATATTTTTTTTATAATTTTATAATGTTATTATGTTGTGAGGGTTTTTGTTTTAAAGTATATAACGAATATTATTATTTTCAAGATTTATGTATTAAATTTGTTTATTATAATGGAAATAACAAATTATGCATTTATAATATTGCATATTAGGATTTAAATTTTTTTATTACTAAACCTTATTGCTTTTATATGCATTTCTTGATAGAAAATATAAAACAAATACCAAGAATTACAGTAGTGATGAAATGTTTACTTACTCTACTTCGCAGTTAATTTCAGGGGCAAATTGAAAACTTGAGATTAGCTCAAAAAAGACTCACAAAAATTCCACTCACTCATCTGCAATCTATAAAAAAGTTATTTACAATTTTAGCATGTAATGGAATATAATATTAAAGTATTTGCAAAAATATACTCATTTAGCCTAATACACTTCTAAATGATTGCCCTGCTTTTAGTCTGAAATTATTTACATATCACTGAAAAAGAAAAATATTTTAATATCTTTCACATTACCATATATAGATTTGATTCACTGAAAATCACTAACTATTTACATGAGTATTTAATTTTGTGTATTCTATTATTCAATTAAAATTTAATGTTTTAGTTTATCATTTAGTTTTGTTTTAAATATATTGTTTCAATGTTGATATTATTAAATTCATTTAACATTTCTGAACACTTGAATGGTCACAGCACTTTAATTGTAAGTGAAATAGTTAATTTCATTGTTATGTTTCTGCAATTAAAAAATCACTATTTAAATTGTTATTCCTTTGTAACAATTGATTATTATTAAAGCAAAAATGTTATTATTTTTATCAAGGTTTTTTATTTTTACATTTATTAAAATTTTGCTTTTTAGGTAAACTTTAACAAATCTTTATCTTTATTTACTTTACAACCGATGATTTTTAATTTTGAGTGAATTTTTCAACAGCTTGTAAAACTAAACAAACAAAATGTTTATTTAAATCTTGAAAGCTGATAAAAAGATACGCTCTTCTCATAAATTTAAATAATTTTACTTATTGTTAGTGTTTTATTAATTAACTCAGTTGTCTTGTACATATAATTATACAAACAAAAAGTTCTCTCTATGATAAAATATAAAAAAAAATTCAATAATGGTTTCAAAAATCTCTTTTGCAATGACCATATTATTTACCTAGTATTTTAATTAATATACAGTTCATCATTTTCAATTCTGAATTAAGAAAACCAATATTTGTAGTTATTGAGTTCAAACGTATCTTGAAAGTGATTTGCAATTAATAATTAGTTGAATGGCTATTAAGGTATAGTAGAGCTCTTTGCTGCACTAATTGCTCAAGTTATGAAAATGTCAAGAAACTGGTAGTTACATACACACCTGACGTCGTTTGACGAGATAACATCTTTTGGGTAAATAGAGCTCTTTTCTGAACAATGCTCTCAGTTTTAAAACTGCCTTACTTTAGTGAATATGGACATTATAGAACGGTCATATTCAATCTTTAACGAATTATTTTTATATAAAACTAGTCAGTACTTATATTCTTAGTGAACACTATAAAACAAGTTTAAATTTTATCACATCAATTTTCTTCACATTAAGAATTTTGCCATGGCTGCAGATAGTTGTGATATTTTTGAAATGGAAGATACCCATAAAAAAGAAAAGTACGTGCTTCCTGAAAAGAAAACTTTGAAATTAAAAATCAGAAAAATGCTATACAGGCGGTTACCAATTTTGGAATGGTTGCCAAAATACAATAAAATTACAGCCGCATCTGATCTAATTGCTGGAGTTACTCTCGGACTAACACTTATTCCTCAAAGTATTGCTTATGCATCTTTAGCCAATCTAACTGCGCAGTATGGACTTTACTCATCATTCATGGGTAAATATCATAAAAAATGTATTAAAAAAATTGTATAAAGAATAGGGCTTTAAATATAATTTTTATTTAAAACAAAAGCTACTATAAGAGGTTCTCATTATAGGAACAATACTGTACTCCATTTTTGGAACTGTAAAAGAAGTATCAATTGGTCCAACAAGTTTGATGTCATTGTTGATATTACAATATTGTAAAGGATTGTCAATTGATTACGTGATATTACTTGGATTTTTATCGGGAATAGTAATTATAATTATGGGAATTTTTCAATTAGGTATCAAACTTTCTAATAAAGATACTTCAAAATAATTATTTGAAAACAATCTCTATTAATTAATTGTTCAAACAGGATTTTTGGTAGAATTAATTTCATTACCTGTCACGAGTGGATTTACTTCTGCAACTGCATCTGTTATTGTAATTTCTCAAGTAAAAGGAATCCTTGGTATGAGATTCAAAGCAGAAAATTTTGCCGATAATATTGTTCAACTTTACAAGAAATATCAAATGGCTAGATGGCAGGATGCTGTTTTGGGATTAAGTTGTATAATCTTTTTGTTAATTTTCAGGGTAAATTGTTTTCATGATTAATATGAAAATTTTCGTAACGATTTGACATAGAAAAACTTTTTTACTTTTTAGAAAGTCAAAGATATTCCTGTTACGAATAATTTTATTAAAAAAGGATTGTGGTTTTTATCGAATGGCAGAAATTTTTTAATTTTACTCATCACATCTATTATAGCATACAATCTAGAACTGAGTGGACCTGCTCCGTTTTTATTATCAGGTTATTCTAATTTCATTTTGCATATGATGGATCGAAATTATTATTTTCAATATTTTTTGTAGACAAAATTCCACCAGGATTACCCAATTTCACTTTACCAAATTTTAGTGTGACTCAAGGAAATCACACTGAAAATTTTATTCAAATGTGCTCTAAACTTGGAAGTGGAATAATGGTGATTCCACTAACAGCTGTTTTAGCTAACATCGCTATTGCCAAGGCATTCAGTCAGTATAAGCATCATTTTTTTTCAATTAGTTTGGTATAAAATATTTATAACCCTTTGATTATTTTCATAATAAATAAGCTTTAAATAAAAAAGTTGATGCTTCACAAGAAATGATAACACTTGGAATTTGCCAAGTGATGGGGTCTTTTGTTCATGCGATTCCATCAACTGGAGCTTTTACAAGATCAGCAGTAAGTCACGCAAGTGGTGTTAGAACTCCGTTTTCTGGAATATATGCTGGTTTATTATTGCAATTATTAAATTAGATTTTCTTTTAATGATTTGATTTTAACAAAATTATTTAAATTTTAGGTGTTCTTACAATATTTTCTTTAACATTTCTTACACAATATTTTTATTATATACCACGTGCTGCTATATCTGCCGTTTTAATTGTGGCTGTAGTTTTTATGGTATTATTTGAAATTTCAGTAATATACATATGATTGACAATTACTTGAAGTAATTTATTGAAAATCACATTTCAGATAGATTATAAAGTTTTGAGAACTATGTGGAAAGGAAATAAATGGGATGTGTTCACATTACTCATAACATATTTTGTTAGTTTATTGAAAGGCATGGAAATTGGATTATTGGTCGGAGTGTTAGTAAATATAGTCTATTTGTTACATTTAACAGCAAGACCCACCGTTGAAATAAGGCGTATAAAGGTTGTATGAAATCAAAATACTTTTTTATATGACAAAAAGAAATATTATAAAAATCGGAATTATTTTTAGAGTTCCACTGGGTGCGAATATGTATTAGTTTCTCCTGCAACTGGATTGTCTTATATATCAATATCATATCTGAAAGACGTTATTTACAAAGCTGCCACTGTTGACGGTGAAAACGTATTACCAGTTATAATTGATTGTAACAAATTTCAGTCTATAGATTATTCGGCTTGTGTAGTAAGTTAATTAACTTTTAACGATTTGATTGTGAGGATGAACATTCGAATAGTCACTAATCTTTTGAAACTAAAACAGGGTTTCGAGGAAATAACACGAGATTTCGAGAGACGTTCACAAAAACTAGTCTTCATGAATGTTTCGAAGAAAGTAGCTTCAATTTTGAAACCGCTAACAAACATCAATCCTAGAATGTACCATTGTCAATCGGAATCAGATATGTTGGAGGTGTTGTTTATGATAAAATCTGATGAGATTCTAAAGGCAGAAACAGTCCCCCTTTTGTCAGAAACTTTCAGAAGAAATCAAAGCATATCATCCGAAATATGCTTAACAGAAGTCAATAATAAAGAAGATAATGAAAATCGTGTGAGCGAACACAAAACTACACAAGAAGAAGCTATTATTGAAAATAACGTTGAAATCAATCATATAAGTACTTCTAATACAAATATAGATAAAACTAATGATAGTCAAAAATGAAATATTTAAAATAAGAATTGTTACATTTTTATAGAAATAAAACACATAAAACAATGTAAAATATAGATTCATTTCAAAAACCTTTTTATTACTCTTATTATTTTTTTTTCTTTCTGGTCTTCGATTACGGTTCAACAAAAAAATATATTTAGGTTCAGTTTTCGGTTCAGCTCCGAGTGATAAATTTTTAAACAACACTTCAAAAATATTTGAAATACAAATTTTTTTCTGAACCGAAATAAACCGATATTTTTTCCGATTCAGTTCCGGTTTCGGTTCCAGCAAAAATTTCAATATTTAGCGATCTTCAGTCACAGTTCACTCCCGGCCCGAATCCCCGTTTACCACAATCCCATCATAACAAGCTAATAAAAATCTTGAAAAAGAACCGACTTTCATTCAAACAAAAAAAAAACCGCCAACCCGAACCCAAACAGATTGCACTCGCGCTCACAAGGCGACGCGCCCGGCGACAAACGGGATTCGCGAACGCCACCCGCAGTCGTTGAGTGTCGGCGTCGGGCGTCGGTCGTGTGCTCGTTTCCGCGTCCGTTTATTTATTGACTAGTTCCGAAGCAACAATGACATAAAGCTTGAACAATGACATTCCCGCCTGAAATGTGAACTGCCCTAAGTTCTCCCTTCGCTTACCGGCGAACCCTTATATCCAATATCCAGCGACATATTGGGCGTGAATCGAACATGAGGGCGACGCACTTGATCCTGGGGTGTGTCCTGCTCGGAGCGGCCTCGTCGTCCTTCACCACCAAGATGATGGGCATCAGCGAGAACCTGGGCAGGGCGCTGAAGAACGTCGTCGAGAACGCCGACATCAACTACACGGAGCCGAACCTGAACGTCACCTACGTCTCGTCGACCGTCTTCAACCCGATGGGGATGGCCCATCTGTACAACCTGACCAACAACTTCGTCGATCTCGTGCAGAAGAAGCAGGCGTATCCCGAAGGTATGTGCACGTCAAGCTTTTGTTCGCCGGACAAAGCCTCGAACAATGCTTTTCATCCCTGTGTACAAAATATACGCACACGCGCATGTCTAAAATGTCTGGGAAACGCAGTCGATGGTGGTCGGTTTGGTCGTTTCGTGATAACAATGTTGTAATGTTTGTACCTGGAGGTCGTGGCCAGGTTTTTTTAAGGGGGGGCAAAACAGCTTTTTATATGTATGCGATTCAAATGTGTTGTTTTTTTTTTTCATGAGAATATATGTTTGTAAATTTAAGACGTTAAAAGAATTTATTCATGATATGATGATATATCTCGAAATAATTTTCATAATAAAGTATAATTTGTAATATAAGGGGGGTAACACCCCCCCCCTCCCTGTCTACGCCCGTAAAGAACCTGAATATGTTAACGTAAACAAATTAAATCGTTTATTTAAATGTGGATCGTTTTATTTCCGCATATGAATTTATATTGTTGAAAATGCTTGTTTTTTTTTAATTATCATCAAATAAATTCGTTTTCCTTAAAAAAAAACATGATTTCTAAAAAATTTTCAATTGCACATTTTTCATTTTATAACTTCAAATCACGTAAAAAAAATACGATCATATTGGATACGTCGATAAATCAATGGATGAATGTAAAATGATTTATTTCATTGTGATAACGTTCCTGTGATGAATGGTTCGATGAAATTGCTTTCGTTTTAGGTTCGAGAAACATTTTGATTTTCGAATATATTTTGCACTTATTCTATGATATAAGTCGGTAATTATTGTTGCACGAGGTTTTGAATAACGAGTCTAATTCACATACAACTTTTCTTCCCACGTTTCGTAAAAACAATGCGATCGTGTCGATTTAACAGTATTTCTCAATGCTACGATTCAATAAGTTCTATTATGCAAATTTGTGCCATTTTTTTTATATAATTCCTTTTATACAGATGATTTATTATATTATAGGTTATTTTTTCAAATTTTGAAAAATCTAATCATCGATACGATCGTCTTCAACAATTGTCGCGGTCATATCAATCAACATTTTAAACGAACTTCGATTCGAATCGAATATTCCCAATTTTGTACTATGGACTTCAAACATCTCAGGATTTTTTCTATCAAAATCCCACACGTAGAGATCGATAGGATATTTCGTAGCTTATTTATCAGATACCTTTTTTTGGATTTTTTTCTACCGTATTTTCCGGTACGTTTATTTTCTCGCCCGGGTAGTTTCCTATGTGCCGCCCTTCCATGCAATATTTATCCAATAGGTTATATCGGAAAATTCACTATGAGAACGAATAGTGAATCAATACACAGCATGAGCCTCTATTTTCGATAGTGATGTAAGTCGAATTATTCATATAACGAGTTTCAACTCGTTCGATTGCAGATTGATGCCTTCCTTTTGGTATTTGAATGTTTTTTCGAATGGGTTTTCTATTGTGTTGAAGTATTCGGTTGTTTTGAGTGTGTTATGCATGTTAGGAATAACTAAAAATGAAAAAAATGGTATATTCGAGTGAGAAGCGTGAACAAATTTGCAGATGTCGAGTGGAATAGTTGAAAGACAATGAAGGTGGTTGAATATGTGAAGTACTAGAATGGCACTTGAAAAAAACCGAATGGAAAATATTGATAAAATTTAATTAATAAAATATACTAGATGAAAGTTGCTCAAGATCAACAAAAATGGAATATGATTCATCCAGTAGTGGGTGGTGAAAGACTTTATATGACATTGATAAATTCATGTTTTGACTTTTTGGTAAAATATCATGATACAGGATACGTAGCAAATATACATGTCTAAAAAAACCTTTATTAATAATATTGTAATTTGATTAATTTTCCGAAAGAAAAAGTTTGATACTAAAATAATTTTTTTTTTCAAATAAAATTCAGGCCAAGTTGCACACAATATCGTTCATTTACTGATCGAACCTCGTATCGCTTAACTTGTCAAATGACGATAAATACAAGAGTAAACCATCGATTAATTCAATACGATATAATTGTATCACAAAGTTGAAAACTAAAACCATCCTTATCAAATGATATTCATCCGACCGTTCACAGTTCTATCCATTTAACGATCACATTTAATATAACTTAACATCGACGCATTCAACCATCCATTAATTCAATACGACATAATAGTATCAAAACAAAACGCTCCACACGATAATGAATTGTTTATTTTTCACGCTCTGATTCCATCGGATTATAAATTTTGCACTGAAATAATAACGCATCATCCATTATGCAACAAAACGACATAAGATCGGCGACGTTTCGTGACTCGTTCGAATTACCCCAAATTCGAACGAGCGGTTCAATTAGCGCCAATTTCCATAATTTTGATGCAACTTTTATATGGACAGTTCGATTACGATATTTTGCGGTAAATTCGTCACGATTGTAGTCATTAGCTCGTTTCGTTCGCGTCGAATATCAAAAATAGCCCGAAAATATGATTTATTTTGAGTGCGGAGCGTTTATCTCCCGCCGAGAGCCGTTCGCCATATTTTGGTACACAAATAAGCCTGTTGATTATTTCATATCGTATTTATTAGGGTTTGCATTACCGGTAAATAGCCAAAAACGCACGATCGGTACGTTACCGGTAAATTGGGAAATTTACCGGAAAATATTTAGGTCTTAATCAAGGATACTGTTTTTTGTAAAAGTAGCCATATACAGTTATACTTTTATCATCTAATCTACATACGTCTATTTTTTTATTTACCGGTAATGGGAAAAATAATTTACCGGTAATTGAAATTTGATGGTAAATTGCGAGCCCTAGTATTTATCATTTTGTTAATTGCCGTGAATCATCGTCGGGATGTTCAGTCTGCGAGTAGGTTTCTTTCTCTCGTTTCGTTGCCGTTACTATTGAATAATTGCTTCGCGGAAGCTGGCGATCTGGTCTCCAACTCCCGGACCGGTTGATGGAACCTGTGCTATTTAGTGTTTGCTATCTGACGAGACAGGGGTTTTTAAATGCAGTTAGAGTCGTCGAAGTGTATGTTTAAAAAAAAATTGAATTGGTTTGAAAAATTGTTAAAAGTGTGCATTCTGAAATGATTGTATAATGTAATAAAATTTTGTAAAAAATAATATGATGGTATCGTATTGCAATGAAACGTTATATTATAATATATGTATCAGTTCCTTGAAATCATGAAAGTGGCAATGCGAATTCCGTATAAGTTTTCCTCATAGTGAATCATGATAATTCACACTGTTTGTCTTTTGTTCGCGAGGTTTTTTTAATGGATTTTTATATGAAAATTTGTTTGTAAAACACATTTTTATTTTTCAATTAGCAAAAAATGGTTATACCAGTCCGCACCGGTACCATTGACTCGGATCGACCTGATGCAGCGGATTATCGATGATCACGAACGACCCAGATATTCATTGTAAAAAAAATGTATTATATAAATGAAAGCGGAACATAAAAATTTACCGAAATTTCAACAGTCTATTCGTTTATGCATCAATATAAATTTTCAAAACGACACATTATAAATATTTATATTATTATATGTATATTCATGTACCGCATGCAATTTTATCAACACCAAAATGTACTTCAATCAAATCCGACACGATCACAAATTGATTGACCAATAGCGAAAGCTCGCTTTTGATTGAATAAAGCTTTCATTGCTTGTCTAGTTTCACATTTATCGAATTTGAGAATGGGCAACGCGCCGATTGATCTTATCCCACATTTCATAATAAAATCCCGTAATATTTCTGACATCCTAACGGATTCCACATATGTTCAGTACGCATCTAACTATTTGTCGACGAGGTGTATTATATTATATTTTGTCGAAGCGACCATGACTGGTCGGATTTAGTGATTCAATGGAGCAGACATCCAGAACGAGCGGAAACACTAATGTTAAAAAAAGGAAATAGTACTCCTGGGTGGAGCTGTCTCTTTCCATCAGCTCCAAACCACCGTTATTGATGTGTATTGTGTTATTTTTTACGTCAGTACTCAATTTTCTGCGCGGTAAGATTTTTTTTTGCATTTGAATGCGAATAATTCATTATTCTGTAGAAAATGAGGAGAAATTTTGAACGTTTTCTCCGTTGAATGAAATTTTGTATCGACATCGCTATTCGCGTGTTTGCAAAAAGACGAAAATGAACTTGTGTAATTTTAAAATGAATTACGAATGGATTTTTTTATCGCGGAATTAATTTTGAACCGTTCCCGAAGCACATACAATATTAAAAATTTCAAACCGGACACGTTATTCGATTTTCATCGAATTCGCACGCGACTTTAATACAATTTTCATAAAAAATTTTATTTCTAATCAGCTCCGTTGCGGCCGACATTAATTATGCACATATTATAACGTCAACTTTGTATAATTAAACCAACAAAAATATCGTTAATTTATGCAAATACCAGCTTTCGCAGAGTCTAACGAAATCCCGATTTTTTTCCACGAGGAGTTTCATCCACAGAAACGCTAACCTCGTTGACCCAGAGCAATTATTCCCGGTCGGTCCTTTCACAAAAGGAATTTGCAGGTGTTCCTCGTCTCTGAAGCTGTGAAATATTTGTACAGGAAACGTAAATTTAGAAGGCAGCCAGATATTCAGTAGCTAGAGCTTTTTTGTTCAATTTTTTTCACTTTCCCCCTTATCTTTCTGTACTATAGTTAGCGCACAATGTTTAACTCGTTCAAAATTTAACTAGATGTTTTGAATATCGTACGAAATTCAACTGTTTAATGGAACTATTGATTGTTTTGTAGAACCAGCGCTATCTCCTTGTGGTACGATTGCGTTTGAGTAATATTGGAGAAACACATTGCTCAATGGGTCATAATCTCTATTATAAAAACATTAGATAGCCACTTCACAAAATGTCGTCGATAGTGTCAAAATATGGTAAATTTCTTCAGTTGCTCACACAACTTATTCAGAATTTCACAAAAACGTAATCACAAACCGCACTTGCTTCGTGAAAGATAGCCGTGTGGTTTTGTTTTCGAAATGACGTCAGTTGATTAAAATGGGTTTCATGGTTCGTTTGATTAATATTTTTTTCTTGTTGGAACACTTTGATGTCGTTTTGTACGAATTGGTCAGTTTATTGTGTGAGTTTTTACTGTTTGTTTTATCTTTAATGTTAATTTGGTAACTTTAGTGTTTTGTATATTTGTTTATCTGGCCGTTGAATGCATATATTATCATTCCGAAATGACTCGTTTCTATTTTATCGATTTGTATATTTATATTCCAAATAGTATTTTGATTGAATACATTAAACACACATTCGTTCACGATAAAAAGATTCGTGAATGAATATTCAAGGCTGTTCAGTGAGCACTTGCATTTCGATTACGATTATTCTAGAAATTTTAATGGCTCTATCAATACGCCGGAAGTTTTTAATTTTTTTAATTAATGTTTTTGCAGACGAAACGCCATTTTGATGTAGGAAATTGCTTATAATGCATTTAATTAAAAAAACAACACGTTTTTTTGGCAAATTACTCTCGTAAATATGGTGCAAACGCTTTTTTTTTCAAGGATTTTAAATTAAATTGATTTTACAGCGGACTCATCAAGCACAAGTTTTCCATTTTATATTGTCGTTTCGAAACGACCATTTTCCACAGATCTCTACAGGTGATTAACACTTGTTTTGCTTCACTTGGTAAAGTGGAAAAAAAAGTTGTGCATTATGAGTTGTACCGTTACGTACGAAAATGACTCACTGTATAGTCAGGTAAAATACCAAGGTCGTATTGATGACCAAATCGTGCACATTTTCATCCACTTCCATTCACTCTGAAGTATTTTTTGAATATTTATCGACTGCTTGTTTTATTCATTTGTGAAAATCAGAACTTCACCTTTTGTTTTTCAAGCTTTTTTTTTGTAAAAACTGTAAGAGAAAGTTTAGCGACATTTGGTGGTTTTTTTTGTATGAATGTATAATTTGTTTTGAATTGATGAGTGTTTTGTGTGTAGAAGGTTTAGCATATCGAAATGTGTCAATTATTATGGCTTTTTTATATTATGGTATAATCACGAGCGATTCTCAATTTATTTTATTGCATATTACGTTAATAAAATATAATTTAATCCGTCCTTTGATTTTATACTTTTATAGGATCACTAATCCACACCAATGTCATTTGATAAGATTACATTTCTTTCCCCGTGTGACAAAGCGAATTTTTAATTCGCATTACGTTAATATCATAACGAAATGATAATATAATATAATATTTACCCGCATTCGCAATTTTTACTGCCATTTACATTTACCTCCGCATTTCGAAATGCTTAGAAAAGATAAATGTTTCATTCATATTCAAATATAAATATTTTTTTTATTCTGTATTAACACGTAAACCCTATTTCGGCATTTTCCCCATATTACGTGTAACATGGGACATGTCGTGTCTGATTCGGGTCACTTTTGACATAGATTTTCTTGTACATCCATATCTAAAGTATACATTGCTTTTTTCTATTCAATAAATTCTATACATATAATATATTTTTCGATTTAAATTAATATATATTTTTTAATTGTTTCAGGTATGTTTATATCACAATCTACACAACTCAAAACAATGGTAAAACTATCTAATTTAAAAAAATATGTCCAAATGCCTATTGTACTGGATAAACTCCAAAATGGCCTTCGTATAATGGAAGAACTTCGGCGACTCTACGTCAAAAGTTTCCGACCACTAACAACCCGATAAACTACCCTTCGACATGTTCGAGTTGTTTATGCACCCCCAGAATCGTACCACCTAACATTATTTGTTCCCTATACATAGCTTTATACATGTCCGAGTTGAATTTTTCGTTTTCGGCACACAAAATTGGGTCGAATGTGCCGCAGTTTTCCCGTCGGTAAACCGGGACGACCTGCTTTTCCGTCGGACGACCTTTATTTTTTGACCCTCTTCTCTTTTCCACCTGACGCATCGCGGATTTTTATGCCGAAAATTGTTATGCTCGGTTGTTCTGTGGATTTTCTATCCGCTTGCTCGTTTTTTTTCAGTGTGTGTTTGTTGTGTGTCAACGGTGAAAAACTGTTTTTGCGCTACGCAATCGCTTTTCTATTTCCGCAATCGTGATTTTGGCTATGGACGCTTTGATGAGCGTGTCTAAAATAACGTTTCTGTCTATTTTTTTGACTTTTCAATAGGCGCATTAAGTTGTGTCGTATTATCGGAATTGCGTTTGCTCGTTTGAGGTTTCGTGATTGTTGCCGTTCGTCGAATTCGTATTGTGTTTGATTAAATGGAGAAATACGAGAATTATTCGGTTTAATTTGTATTGATGTATTCTGTTGGCATTAGTGTTAATCAAGCTTTGATTGTGGTAGTTATCTTTCGTGCGCAATTTGTAGAAACAGTCGGTAAATTCGAAAAACGTTCGAATTTTTACACTCTTACGTATTGTGGCTTTGTGCGATTGTATGGGGAAAAACAATGAACAAAATTCTTCAGCTCTAATCTGCAACGATAAGAAAACTTTACTGTTCGTACAACCACAAAAACATTCAACTACAAAATTTCACAAAATCGACCGAAATTGAACCTGTCTCGAAACTGTTGGGAAATTCTCGCGTGACAGTAACGTCGCATTACCAACAACAGTTGCACTTTTGGCAATTTCATGAAATGATTTTTTTAAAAACACCACAAATTTACGTGCTCAACCGGTCACCTCGATGGGAATCAGAATGCCTATTGTTGGCTTTGATACACAGTATCACAATCTTATCCCTTCTCATTGTCTGCGCACAATCGACTCCCTTCGTGAAAAAAGCACATGCTTCTCGCGTTGCAACATCGGCTGGTTGGGAAACCATCCCACATGTGCATTTCGGTCATGTGCATTTCGCTTTAATCGGCATTGCTCCATTGCGTGAGCGTAGGTCGATGAAAACTTCGAAACTGAACTCCCATATTTATTATCGTGTGCGGAATATGTGAAGTTTTCCCGCAAACAAATTTCGTACGTGCCGATTCGGTACGATGTTATAATTTGTTGACTTTACGTGACCGTACATGTTTTGTTAAAAGTGAGTTGGGGTTGAACGTGAAATTATCGCAATCGTTCAGTTAGGTCGTTTTTGAACCTGAATATGTGATGCATCTTCGATTGGTCTATGAAGAAATTTCAACAGCTGCGAACCGCGCGTAACTGTTTTATTTCTGTGTTACGTTCATATTATAACGTCTTGTGTTTGTTTGTTTGTTTCGGTTTTGCGTTCGCCCACATACGAAGTTATCTGTATGCTTTTGCGGATCGGTTCGAGAAGTTATGGCTACTGAAATACGCAAACCTTGTAGTGACGCGTAGAAGGAAATTAATTTGCATCGATATTCTAGGTGTAGCTCTAAAATATTCGGAATACCGATAAAAATCAGGAGCTAAGTAATTAACTTGATTTATTGATTCACTGTTTTTTTCTGAGAATATCTCATAGAAATTCAAATATAGAACATCGATTAAATTGATTGAATTCGTTCTAGCTAATTGATATTAAACGAATACTAAAATTTATCATTTATTTCTGAAAGCGTTGATAGTCACAAATAAACTTCCGCCCATTTTCGTAAAAAAATCGGAAACATTCGTTCATTCATACAAAACAAATATGTATAGGTCATTGCTAATTGATTAACAACTTTTATACAAATTTATTCAAATAACATTCGGTAACGAATGAATGAACGTCGAGAGCGTTCGTTAAACTAACCGCACATTCTATTCAGTACCGGTTCGGCAACATTTCGTTGTGTAACCCGAATAAAATTCGAACATACACACATCAATAGCCATAAAATTGCACACTGATCTAGTTTCGCGTTTTAATATTTCACCTTTCAGCATAACCCTAAACCCACCATCGGCTGGCCACATGCCGAGATCTCTATCCGGTGAAATTTTTCGCTGCAATTCGGGACGACCTTTGAGGGTTTCGCGTGCCACTTTCTCGCAACTGGGTCGTCCATGCACATTTCGGTGGGTTTTTTTTTTCGAATGTCGTTACGAAGCCTTTGCGTGATCGTAACTTCGGTCACGAATCGCGGAATTAAGGGTGAGCGAACTGAAGGCTCGTCTAATTCGAAAACGGTATCTTTTCAGGATAGCTTTATGTATAATGCTTCTGGGTATGTTTATTGGTGCGTGTGATGTATTCGATGGTTAAAAAAATGAAAGTCGATTGGAAAACGCATTTTTTTTTCAGTTTCGCTCTCTTATCACTAGTGATTTTACAATATCACGCACTCGTCGCAGTCGAGTCGTTCCTTAAATTAAATCAATTAACACTTGAACACAATTCTTTATTGTTTGTATCGTGAGAACAAT
Source organism: Hydropsyche tenuis (assembly GCA_009617725.1). Taxonomy (NCBI): domain Eukaryota; kingdom Metazoa; phylum Arthropoda; class Insecta; order Trichoptera; family Hydropsychidae; genus Hydropsyche; species Hydropsyche tenuis. Next base: position 6,427,091 of record VTON01000004.1, read on the forward strand.
TGCGGAGAAATAATGTGAACAACGACAATTTTTAACGAGAGCTTACTCCGCTCGGGTAATCAATATTGTTTCGTGCGTTTTGTTTTCGAGTACCTTTGTTCTCTTTCCTCGTAAATAATCGACTCGTTTGTTTTCATAATTCTGAAATGTGTGAGTTTGTGCGTGATCGTTGGAGATTTTCCTTCTTTTCACAACTTCAATTATTAATATGATACATTATCCGTATCTGTATTTTTTTTGGCGACGGTCGTTATCTCGTGTTTGAGTCGACGCTCTTCCATTCAGCTCATGTGATACAATTACTTTCGAAAGATTAATTGAAATTAACTATGATGAATTCTCATATACGACGATTGTTCATACTTAATCTTATTTAGCATTATTTTCCATTACTGTACGGACATTCTAGAATCGTTACTATTATTATGATTGTCGTCACCGTCGTTGTTTCGGGGTTCAAAGTAACGATTTTTTTAATTCGTATGATGCAAGTAAGCAACGCGAACAGTTGAGCGATATGATATTGTTGACACAAATGTTCGTACCATGCTGTAAATTTCATTGTATGAAGAACTATACTATGATATACCACATGCGAGAAAGCCAATTTGCAGTTAATTAACATATTTATTATTCACATGCATGTCATTCTAGCTGTTATATTATTTATTACGGAAAACGTTGATTTTTAACCACATTGTTCATTTACGAACCTCGTTATATGCATTACATAATTCATTTTTATTTAAATAAAAAAATTATATTCAATTTCAACTAAATATCAGATCTTCAAATGATGATCCAAACAGAGGGTAAACAACCTTTTGATGTTGAGCTTGCGTTTATTACGGAAGACGTAAACGCAATACAAAACCCTAAATACGACCCAGCCCAGCATTCAAAGTGGTCTTTTGTGCTCGCATATAAAAGGAAGAAGAATCGCGGCGCAGATTGCCATTGAAATTTCAACATTAGATACACCACACATCAAACGTAACGTACATGTTTTTTTGTTTATTTTTCGTACGCTTCGAAGGAATTGTCGCCGGATAAAAAATATTTCCTTTCCATATCACATGATTCATCCATTGTTTGCCGACGTTTATATACGTGCTTAGTTTGCGTGAGTTATTTGATTTTCGCGAATTGGAAATCAAAACTTTTATGTACACCAAAGCAACTGATCTTTTCGATAGAAAATTTCGATATTCCACTTGTGTGTCGGTTTGGAAGCCCGCACATTTCAAGTCTCGACGTTTTTACGATCCTCCGCTTTTAGGCGTTGTTCGTCTCCCAGTTTTTTTTATTATTCACGTTTGATGGAAGATGGTTCTTCCCTTGAGTCTCCGAATGTCTCGTCTTGTGGTTCTCTCGTTCTGTTTTTATTGGGTTCGCTTTGTGGTGGAGACGAATTTCTCGCAAATAAAACAAATATCGCGATACGATATGTGTTTCGACAATCCTTAGATGTTCGAACTTGCTTTGTATTCGGAAAACATTTCGTGTGTATGAAACTCAAAGGTCGTGTTTATAAATTGATATAATATAATACAAACGTATGACGTTAGTTTTCGTGATGTTTGCTGAAGTCATCGTTGTTATAACGACGTTTTCCGAAAGTTCCATTTTTAAATATTCGCCAGATGCAACCGTTTGAAGAACACACACTGTTTTTTTTGTCTCGTCTCGAGTTTAGTGACTCCGAAGTTGGTCGTCTGGGTTTGGTAGACGCTAAAGACGAATGTCAACGCGGTGCATCTTGTGTTTAAGCTGTCCACAAATTGCATAATGCTTGCACCGCATGCACCGCCAAATAAAAAAGTTTATATTTATTTATATTATCCGGAAAACCCAAACGATCTTCGGCTTCTAATGTCGTCGGTTTGTCGTAAAGTTCGACGACCTGTACACGCATCTTTCATCCATAACACGTCTCTTACGAAGGCAACAAAATATATGTACATCGAACATATGTAAATTTATTATTTGAATGATCAGCAACGATCTAAACCGCGTTATTCTATTTGCGTATGAAACATGGAAGCTTATTGTTATTGCGTTCTAGAGACTTATCTCGTTCAAATAAATCAAACGTCGATATCTTGTTTAAATATGTTTCCTATCGTTTAATCTCAATATTTACAATAATATTTTATTCGTGTATAATTATGCGAATTTACGAATGGATAACCCCTTTTAGGTGAATCTCTTTTACGACCAAACCGTACGTGCGAATATGCTAATTCTCTCCAATTGTCCTTCCGAAACATACTATAAATTTAAACGAAGGCTAAAACTGTCCTTTCGTTCCGTCACCGGAATTCAATCCGACCGCAGATTCAGTTACTGGAAACGATACCGAGATCGTGCTTCCTCTACGCAAGGTTTCGTTTCGAGAAATTAACCACGGGCTTAACGATTTCGTCGCAGGATGGAACCCAACCGAGATTTTCCATTCTGTAAAACTTTATTTCACGTAAAACGGCATGTTCGGCGATGACATTCGCATTGTGGCCGATAGTGATCTCGTTTTCTGGTCCGACGCACTCGTTCTTTGCGAAGGTTAAAAAACCAACCGTGTCCGTTGCGAAACGCATTTAATATCACGTTAATTTTTATTGCCTGCTAAAATAATGCATCAATCTCGGTCGAAATATTTTTCTGACGTTTATCGGCTAGTACAGCGTACTAAATAAAATTTATTGCCGTTTATCAGTTCCGACGGATCGTGTCCGGTAGTACAATGTTTTCGAATTGCATTACGCGTGTTGGTTTTTGCGATAAATTTACGAGCTCATTTTCAATTATAACATTCTCGAATTGTGTAATAATTTTCAGCACTGAAATTACCCCAATTAATCAGTCTTGAGTCACACAAATTCAACGGTCGTTGAACACGTCGACAATTAGCACTGTCGGTAATCTTTCAGTGTTTCTTTCATTAAACGCTCGCTTAATTCATGTAGTTTTCGATTTCGAATCCGCCGAAGAATGCGAATTTTATTTTGTTTACAAACTTTCAGAGTTCACGCTCGAAAAGCGTCGATGTAAACAAGCCGAAAGCTGAAAATTTTCAAAGCACTCAAATTTTTTACGGCGCCGTTACTTCGCCGGGGGTGAAATTGACCCTTCCGGATGGGCTTTTTCCTCTGGCCCTCGAGCGTCGTAAAAGCGGACGAGTTCACAAAGTCGGCTTTTAATATTGTAAATCCGACGTCGAAAATGTTATAAGTCATCTCGCGCGGCGTCGTTCGTCTTCGCGGGCTTTTGTTTAAACGGGCATTGTTGGACTATGGAAAAATTAAGATTAATGAGATTCGGTAGTGCGAGATGCCGCTTTCTTACGCAATGTCCTATTTTCTTCTGTATATAATATTATACTTGTAACGCTGAATCGGCGGTTCGGTGAAATATTGTGTACATGGAAGGTCTGGATTCCGTTCGCGATAAATTTTCCTTGTCCGACACGATTTATCTATTTTCACTGTCGAATGTAATTCGCGGTAAACGAAGTAACTTTTCTGTTTAGCATTTTTTCAATTTAACAATAGTGCTTCTGTATATTGATCGAAAAGCATCATTCTCAAATTTATTTTTCATACTGAAAACCTTTCCGATAAAAATTTTCCAAAATTGGTATTATCCAGAGACAACTGTTCACCTGTTGTTTTTCCGGCGACATTCACCGGCTAATGAAGACTGATGACTCGACGGTGGAAACGAGTCAATTCGCGTCATCCTCGCATCAGTCAGCGTGATGACCCCTTTTTTTCAAGCCCTACCACGCGATCGATGGTCGTTATATTATTAAATTCATAGTTCATAGAAACCTAGCCATCTGAAGTGCATCGATTACCGCTACGTCGGACGGAAGTCGTCGAACCGAACTCGACCCATAAAATTATCTGGTTCGACTTCTAGCTTGAGTAGGTGAGCAGCGTTATTGTCGGCCGTTTTTTTTTTGTGTTTTGTTCCGCTTTTTTTTTTGTCTTTTCGAAGTCCATTGAATTCGTTTGAGAATCGCGAACGATGTGGCCGACTTCGCCGCGTCACGCCGCCGTACAATAAACACAATGATACGTAATACGTAACGCGGCTGTTATTATAGCGGCGGCTCTTCTGCGTTATGTCGTTATTATATGTTGTGCGTTTTATGATTTGGCGATGATTCGTGTAACGGTAGCCGAAACGACGTCGATTTCTGGCGAGTTTTTCTTCGGTGATTGATGGAAGAGCGGACGCGTCGTGTCCGCTTTTCCGGACGATTCAATAAAAAGATTATTGTATCGTTCGAATATTCTGATTTTTTCGATTTAACTTTAATATTTGTACGGTAAATTGTACGGTTTTTAATACAAGGCAAGGTTTTTTTAGATATTTATCGGAAGTTCTCACATATTTTCAAGAGGAAAATGACTCGCGATGAGTTTAATTAATAAAAATCACTCTACGAGTAATTTCAAATAATCAGCACGCAAATTCATTTAAAATGTACACCATTTGTTGCTTAACTTTAACGGTCTACAGACATTTACATTTTCATTGACATAAATACAATATAAAACTTTCATTATATCTAACGTTGATTATACATCAATTACGTTATTGATTCTAACATTTAATCATCCCACGACATCAATTATCCACATATTGTCATTGAATCGACTGTATCACATACGAGATGTTAACAACACCAGCCGCAGGTGCTTGCGATCAACGAACTGCATCAACCTTCGCGTCCGAGCGCACGTGCCACGACCGATCCTCCGGTTCAACACTAAACCACACGCTCATGTTCGAATTAACCCGCAACTTAACCGGCCGACCCATCACATGTTGCGTTCATAAACGGTCACGATTCCGCCCGTTATTTTTCCGACGAACGATCCAGAACTAGCCCTCCGAACGCGCTCTGTCGCGAAAGGGTTCATTGCCACGGAAACGCCGTTTCTTTGTTTTGAACGCGACTCGTTTTATGCTGCGAAGATGCGATATGAAAATGTATGATGTGAGTGCGTGGGAGTTTCGTTCTGAAAATGCATGTCGGGTCTTCAGTTGTGTTCGATTCGATGTCGAGGAGTGGCTGCACAAAGCGAACCTCGCTCCCATTGCAGTCACGTGATGCGTTTGAATTGTGGTTTTGTTGTGATGAAAAATGGCTGATAATCAATAATGGATGAAAATGAGTCGGTTGCAAAACGCGGTTAATGCGGAAAGTTTGTGGAAGTCCAAATTAGATTACTTCGCATAATCCACTCTGTTCGTTTCATTTTTTTTCAGCATGAAAGGGGAGAGGGTGTGTATTGATTTTCATACCCTTGCTGCAAAATCGACACATTTCTGTAATGTGCACATTCGTGCGTAAAACGAATGGATGTGATTCAAATATATTATACATTCGATGTGTTTATTTTAAAGTTATTTATGACTTTAAAATATAAAATTTATATGAGTACATAATTGGATGATAAATCTTATCGCTTTTCGAAATTAGAGACATATTTGTAAATATTATATTTAATTAGTGTAAATTTATTGAAGCTGGCATTGTGCCTGTTACATATGAATTCGTTTTCATAAATCATTTTGGAGCGTGACAATTGTGGTCTACCTCAAAAAAGGAAATGCCTATTGTTTCCTGTCGAATTATGACGCTCAGACAAAAACAACGCATTGGTTCAGCTCAACGCCACTAATTGTGCACATCCTGCACAATATGTATGCGAATTGCAAACATTATGCACAAATTGAATTCATTAATTTCTGTCTGAAAAAGTCTTTAATAAACTCGATAGCGAGCTTTCACAGAATCGTCAATTTGTGCAATGAATATGCATCACGAAAACAAGACGTTGCGAACGGTTATTTTGTGTCTTCGCATCACGACCGCTAACGTTCCATCAATTGAGATCCCCAGTTGACCCAATTACCACTGAAGCAAATTGATTGTCTAGTGACGTAATTGATTGTATTTCTGCCGTGTATCGTCGAAAATGTAGGGTTTGGAGTGGGTGCCTTTCGTACAAAATCACACGCACTAAATTACCATGAAACATTTCTAAAGATTTCCTTTTTATATGAGATTGTTTGTATTCTCAAAATTGCGTCGTATTTTTTGAATAAATTTTCACATTTCTCTCAAATCTCCCGAGGATTTAGATGTAAATATTTGCTCGTTTCGCCCTACTATATTCTCGGTAATTTATCACCGTTTCTTTTTTCAGACTACGCACATTTCGCGAAATACAAACGTCCATATTCGCTAGAAGAAAATGAAAAGGAATTCTATACATTTTCAATAATCTAGCGCTATGTGAAACGTAATATTTCACCCCTGACAACTAGAGTCAATTTGACTGTTTGAGACTTGACATGTTCTCACACCTGGTTGTGCGGTGAATGTTTGTCGTCTGTCGGAAGTTTCCCTTTATCCGGAAAATGTACACAGAAGTCGGTTTCGTTTTTTTCTTCGCCGTAACGATCTTCGTGATTGATGCACTTTTGTATTAGCCATTTTTCTTCCGTCTTGAAGGCCCCTTGTTATGCTAATATTGACTCACACAAAACGTTCAAAGAACACAATAACGTATTACCGGTATTTATATTTAATCATACGCTAATAGACTGAAAAAAACGTTGATCTCTCACAAAAATGGGGACGTAGGTATAACGGTACTTTAAAACCTTCGCTGAATCCTGGTTGTTTTACTGAAATTTCAACGATTTGATTCAGTATCTATGTATTTACGAATCTCATTTTTGTTTAACGAAATATCTGATGTAGAGATATGTTCGACCTTTCGCGCTTTACCTCACAATCTAGAATTGAAATCGAGACGTGTTGGTTTTAATTGAATCCGGACTAACCACCCATCAAGTTAAATCCGATTAAATCTTAATGAAAAACTTCCTTAGAAAATCAATATTTCTGAAATTTTTATGTATAAATGTCGAATATATAAGTTTTTTTTCTTTATTATCCTCTAGTATTATTTTATATTATGATAGATAGACAAAATCAATATTCTTATCAAAATAATAATCATTGAAGTAAATTTTCTTGTCGCTTTAAAAAAAATGAACGACTCGAAAGAGGATTAACATACGTTTACATTTTGATAAAATCGAGTAAAAATTTTCTATCAATACACATTATCTATTTGAAAGTCTAGTTTGCGGTGAGTAGTTTTGATGCGTTTATAAATATTTATCTACCACGGGCGTATGCACTATATAACGCATGCATTTCATGTTCTAAGCTCACAGGAAGCATTAATGTTTACAATAGCCGCTTGTATAAATGTTTTTATTTACGAAGTGCCGAAAAATTGACGTTTGTTAGCAACCAGCAGCAGACCGCTCTTCCATTCCGACCAAACCGCCTATATCTATCGATTGACCCGAATTGTTGAGTTTTTCTTCCTTATTTTCCATTATTATGAAAACGGCGAAATTCTGAATTTGTTTTCGTCGTCTGAGAAATCTCGACGCGAACAAAGGGAATTTTCGAGAGACGCCGACCATCAAAAGAAATTGGCTGAATGGCGAAAGAATAGGCGCACTTTTCAAAGTAAATTGAAGACGTTCTCGTTGGATTTTTCTCGTCTGCGTTATATTATTATTATATCATCATTACGGTCATCGTTTTCGGTTTACAAAACGTTCAAAGTCGAATCACTGTACTCGTAAAATTTCGATGTCAACACGGAGTCCCGTTCGTTTTTGATTTACAGCGATTTGGTTCCGAATTTCCGAACATAAACTGACTTTTATTAAGAAGATTGATATGATATTTTTTCAATCTATTTCGGCCATCGTCGACGTGTATTAATTTCGAAACGACCTCATCACAGCGACGATAATAAATCATCGCGCTTATTTACAGAAGGGAATTTGGCGTTTTCTGTTTCGAAGTTTTCCGAACGATTTCCCCGCGAATTTCCTACTCAAAACACCCGCTTTTCCGTTTCGCATTTGCGAATACACATTGCGCTTTTTCTCTCGCACGAAAGACGCGATTTTTTTTTATTTTCATGACGAGGCGGAAGGTCGCTTTTTTTGAATCCTTCGAATTTATACGGTCGTTTGTGACCGCGTCACGCAACCGCTCCGATCGAATCTTTCACAGATAAATGTGAAGATTTCGAATATGTTCTCGCAAAGTCGCGCATATTTTATGCGGTTAACTCCCAAAGCTCTTTTAACGCCTGTCGGATTCGAATGAACAAGTTTAGCGGTGACAGTTTTGAAATTAAATTTTGTTCAAAGAAAGTTCACTTTTGGTGTAGCGAAGTCGAGCTTTCACTTTAATTGCATTCCGCTTGATTTATGTTCCCGGAAAGGGTTTCGTGTTTGTATCGTTAATTTTTCAACATCATCTTTTCGTTATCAATCAATTCTGTCAATATTCATCAACGCGAACATTTGATTATACAATTCGCGCATCAAATATTCATCCTCATTTAATAGCACGATATAATCGATCATCAAATTAATCTCGCAAATCTACAAGCAGATACACATCGGTTTATTTGCGTCCACGCTTCCACTAATCGGATCAAACTTACTGCACACATCAATTGTACGATCAACGGTTGATTGACGCCATCGCGTATCACCATTTCACATGTTCACTGATGCGTGTTTTACGATTTTTTTTTGTATGACCAATTAATTCCCATGGTGCTGTAGTTGCATCAGAGTCAACGGCCGAAGCCATTACGCCATCGCGGATCTGATTTTATCTAATGTAATGGCTTTTTTATCCGTAAATTGATCAATTTATAATTCTGTTTGTTTTCGCGGTTCGTTTATCGATTCTTATGTGCAATGTTGAGGGTAGTGTCCTTTGAACTCGGCTGCACCCGGGGCTAACAACCCTAGGATCGTCTCGCAAATCTTCAGGGCAAACACCCCGTCGTCGACGCGTGTTCCCGAATTCGTTCTTGGTTTTAAATCACTAAATTACGCGTCGTTTAACCGGATAAGCTGTGGCTTGTGTGTGAATTCGTTGCTTAAAAAATTCGGTGTAATTTAACAGTCGCTTGAGTGTTGCAGAACAAGCAAAACGCCCCTGTTTCCTATGCAAATTTCGTTTATTCTAGTCACGCTCGAACACTTTTAACTTTGTATTGAGTCGTTGCACCTATACGTTTCGATAATATCGGAATAAAAAGTGAACCGGAGCCATAATTAGAAAAATAATGAAACGTTCACTAATAGTTTTCGAGAAGTCTTGTGTGTTGATTAATCGAGTGGAGTATTATTCAATGACAAAAGTTTCATCAGGATGTGTCTTTCTTCGTTATCTCGATTACTAATTGTTATGAAGTGTTCTAATTGATATGCTTCAGCCATTTCACTACACGAACAATACCATCATCGAAGTCACATCGTTATCTATTTTTTTCTGAAAAAATACAATTCATCCGAACGACTCAACAAATATTGATTACATTTATCACACTTTTTCTCTCATTACACCAAAACGCGATAACACGATCACCACTATAGCCCCGCACTCCAAACCCAACGCGAAATTTTCCAAACACCCACAAACTCCCGAAACTCACCCCCTTCCCGAAATTCCTCCAACTCCCACAGGACCCCTTCGGCTCCCGAAAACCTAATCACACCCGATTAATTGCGACGAACGGCCAAAGGTCGTCGAGAGGACGTCGTCGGGAACGAACGGGCCCCGCGGATCGGGACTCGGGAGAGGCTATCCCGTTTATTGATCCGTGTCAGATGTTGTGCGAATTGCGCGTCAGCTGTTCCCCGTGGGTTTTGCGAGTTTCGGCTGATTCCGGACTCGCGAGAGGGACGAATGTGCGGGGGGTTAACTTTCGCGTTGTTGACTTTGGAGGTCCGGTCGAGGGTTTGGTGTGTGATGTGGTTCGTTGAATCGGTATGATGAATGTTTGGTTTGTTTAGTTATTTTTATCGTTGGGTACTGTCGCTTTTTGATATGAAAGTTGTACTATTTATATTATATCAATGTTTACTCGATTGTTCATTTCCTGTTTCTATTATATACGAATATGATAAGGTTTTTTAAATATGCTTATAGTATAAGTCCTTACCGAAATACGACTTGGGCTAGTGTGGTAAGGTATGATTAGACTGCCGCATTTGTCTGGCAAGGCCTTGTCCTGCAGTGGATAACTAATAGGCTGCTAATGATGATGATAGTAAATATAAGCATGTTTGAAAATCGTGGAGGAGGGGCATGGGGACAGATTATACTTAAATTATGAGGTATATCATTCGATCGTGATATATCTAAATCTATTCTTTGAATGCCTTGACTTTACACATATTGTACTTCAAATGAAAAAAAAAACAGAATATTTTATTGTTTGGAATCGTTTACATATACAAAGTTCTGTTCGGGCCCCCCTCCTGAAAAAATCCTGGCTACGACCGTGGTATTAAGGGCAAATCCTTCTTTCCAATTGAAATAAAACGTCTTCTCTTGATACTAAAATTACTTCCTTTTGTAGTTGTTTCAGTCCAATATAATTTTGAGAATTTTGATAATAATCCGTCATGAAAAAAAATAAATTGAATGTGATTAAACAACTAGTATATTGTGATAACATTTTGATGTTCAGCGTCCATTTTTTATATTTTAACATATACATAAACACAATTTGTAATATTGAAAAAACCGCATGAATACACAATGTATATCGTCGGAAAAGTATGCATAACCGAAAGGCGACCATGATGAAAATTTTCATCCCCTGAACACACTTTGCCGAGCAATATCGCCGAGGTAATTTGTCCCGGGTCGACACTATCGCAACACCATCTCGTTAAGAAGGCTTCACACCCCTGAATTTTTCACGACATTTACCCTCCTCCGGGTCGTCGAGGACTCGTTCGTCAATTCCGACCCGTTTGTTTTCAGCATGGTCCGGTTGAAGGGGTTGTTATGTGTGCAACTCAGTCGGCTGTGGTATGTTCGTCGTTTTTATTCAAGATTTCGTTCTCCCTATTGTCATGTTTCTTTTTAGCTTTCGGTGATTTTTCAGTGTCGTTCGAGTCTCGAAATCCGCCCTCGAAGCTTTTTCTTTTTGTTTGAATTCTATAATATCTCGTGTACGCTTGGATAGCTCTTGAAATATACAAAAAAAATTCTGTCTCTTTCAAAATTTCTTTTCCAAGATGTTCTTTTATGTATGTCTTAAAAAACGGATTCTTTTATAATTTTCTTTTGAAATGCACAAGCTTTTGAAATTAATATAGATTTTTTTTATCTTATCTTATCATAATATAACATTTGTATTTGAAAAACTTTTATATATTTAATTTATAAAAAGAAATTTCGAGCACCTGTTCGTTGCCGAAATACCAACCAAAAAAAAATATCTGATGTGTGAATCGTCACTTATACGACATCGAATTCTTTTATCAAAGAAGGAATAAATTCCTGCTTATTTATAGCGAGAACGAAATACAAAGGCGAGCGTAATTGGCGTTAATTAAGCGTTCGTTTCGCGAATCTACCACACGTAAGAAGCAGGTGATGATCAAGGTGAAGTCATCGAGCTTCCAATCAGCACATTTTCGAAATCGCAAAGCACTTTTGTAAATTTGTAAAGCCCATCCAACTGGGCAGATCCGCCTCCGTCGAGATCTTCATCTTCCAATTTCCGGATAGTGGGTCAGTGAAGGGAACCTCCGTCCGAAACATCAACATTTTTTATGCGAAATCCATACAACTTCACCTTGCATTATTATTAGAAACCGTTTGTTATCTAGGCGAGCTTTCGAGAATTTCAGCCGTTTAATATACAGTTGTAAGTTAAAGGGAATGTGTGACATGTTTATTAGTTTCCGTTGCCCCGGTTTTGCTCTAGAAACGTTTTACCTGAAGTGGGATATATTAAAATTTATGCCGTTTTCCTCTGGAGGCACAATTTCTGTGAAAATTTTCGCTTCGGTTTTCTTTCGAGTTTGTTCGTACTGAATGTTTTCAGGTGAACCGATAACTTCGAAGTTGATCGTGGCAATTCGTTCGTTTTAAATAAAACAATGGTAAAGTTCTTTTCAGCCGTAACAACGGAAGTTGCTATCTTCGTCCGTGACACTAGCATTGCTTTAGCAGTTGAACCGACACTGTTGTGTTTCGCAAACTTCCGTTTCGTGAAAAGTGGATCATTGTCATGTCTATGCACCTTGTATTTCGCAGTTTATTTATTTAATCTGTGTCAATTTGTTGATTGAATTCTTGTTATTTGTATAAACTGGTGATTAATAAAGATTTTTTTTTCCTTTTTTTAGGACTCCTGGAAATACATGGAGGTCATATAGAGGCAGGATTTGATTTGGCAGAAGAATGGCAAACCGTAGCTGCTCATTATGGTGGAGTTGTAGCGATCATTGTTATCGGAGTAATATTTGGTGTAATGCTTCCAATTGTCGGGTATGATTATTTCTTTAACTTAAAAATATTTCGTACCGAAAACGATTTTATTATTTATCTTTTTATATTTCAGATTTTGTTTCTGTTGTTGTCGATGTGCTGGAAATTGTGGAGCCCGATCACAACCGTTTGACAAAAAACATGACAAATGCCGAAAGCATTTATTGGCTACGTTCCTTATCTGTATTGCAACAGTTTTCTTGTAATATTCTGTTATTCATTTTATGACAGATTGTTTTAATTTATTTATTTTACTAATAATGCAATTATTTTCAGGCTTGGGTTAGTTTGTACATTTGTAACAAATGAAAGGATGCAAGAAGCTGCCCGTGATTTACCAAATTCTGCAAGAGCTAGTGTGTATGATACTAAAAAGTTTTTGAATGTCACTCACAAACACGCCGACACTTTGTTGACTGTTAATTACCAAGAACTCCAAACAAGTCTCTTAACAATGCTGCAAAGTAATATAACTTTTCATTATATATTTTATGAATTCAGTGTGGTATAGTTGTTCTAAATATTTTTATGTTTGTCATAGATGGTGGTACTAAAGTTTCCGATCAATTGATTGAATTTTCGAAAGCTGTATCAGTAACAACACTTAATACAATGGTAAAAGATCTCGGTAAAGTGAAAAACAATTTGATCAACATGAGACGAGTCACAAATGAACTACGCACAAATGCTTCTCAACTCAATGACGGTTTGTTAGCCTTGATAACTATATTAGTATAATTACTTTTGGTTGTACATATCATTATTATTTTCATTTAATTTACAGGTCTTAGACGAGTAAAACGGGAATTACTTCATACTCTTAATACTTGCCATCAGAAACAGTGTCGTGAAATATTAGATAAATATAAAATTGGTGAACTAGATACATCTGGAATAGATTTTAGTCAGGTATATTTTGTTGTTTTTTTTAATTTCATTTTTGAGAAATCTTAATCGAGAGTTTTTGTCATTTTCACAATACCAATATATTTTTTAATTTTCCATGCATTCAGATGCTTGATAAATATTTTCCAAGGGTTGGTATAATAATTAAATATGTAGTAGTTTTTTTCATCTTAAATTTTTTTATTGTGAAAATTTTTCTTTCACCTTTTTATTGTATTTTAATTTCATTATTGATATAATTTTAGCTCCCAGATGTTTCCGAACTTCTCAGTAAAGTTACTGCACTAATTGATGGAAATATACAAGAAGAAGTAAAAGAAGGTCAAAAAGTTTTTGATAATATTAAGCAAAGTATAGAAAAATCTGTCAATGAACAAATACCAAAGTTGAAGAAAGCTATTGAAGATGCAGGTAAATAAAAAGCTTAAAGCTTTGATTTTTAATTTTTCTCTTGTATTGTTTTTCCATTTTTAACATTTTTGTTTTTAGGGAGCGAAATACAACAGTATTCCTCTGATTTGAGAAAAATAGTAAACAAAGCTTACGAAGTGATAGATAAATCAGATCCTCACATTACTCAGGCCGAATTTTATATACACACCTATAGTGTTTATGGTTGGTATGTTGGTCTTGGACTTTGCTGTGTTCTTTTATTGGTATATTTCCCTTAACTCTTATTTTATATAAGAATTTAATTTTTCCTATTATACATCATTGTAATTTGTTTTTTTAGATATTGACATGTGTCGTTATGGGGTTACTCTGTGGTATATGTGGAAAACGCCCTGATGGTTATGGTGACGACTGTTGCAATAAAGGAGCTGGTAGCAAATTTTTAATGCTGTTTGTATTTTTATTTTAAGCACCTCTGACTTTTTCATAAAATTATATTTGTTCTAAATATTCTGTTTACGTTTTCAGGGGTGTTGGTCTTATGTTTTTACTAGGAATAATATTAATTGCTATGACCTTAGCTTACTTTTTGATCGGAGTAGTAGCTCAGCGAGCTATTTGTGATCCACTCGAGTACTATTTTTTTAATATATTTTATTGTTATTCTTATTTTACTGTCGCCTAAAACTAACAATAATATTTTTTTAGAAATCCTCAAGATGATCATTTTTTCAAACTTATGGATGAATTTGTTAATTTAGAATACTTACTGTTTGAAGACCGACAACCTAAAAGAGGTCTAAATTTAAGTTATATTATTACATCTTGCCATCAAAATAAAACCATATATGAAGTAAGAACTTCTTCCTAATTATAACTTTCAATGTTTCACTCATCTCATAATTATTTATAACCACTTTTATTTCTTTTCAGGTTTTGAAACTTCGGAAATATGTTGATGTTAAAGGTCTTCAAGAAAAATCAGAGAAAGAACTTGATGCCCAAATAGAGGCTGTCCATAACAGTATTTCATTCAACAAGCAAGATTTCGTAATATTGAAGGACTCGGCTAAAAATAAATTAAAAGAACTTTCAGAAAGTGGCTTGTCAGATTTTCCATTTGATCGTTTCACAGAAGTGGTTCGTATTTTATTCAATCAAATTTTCTACTGCAAATTCGTAAAATATTCATTAAAATTTATTGTTTATTTTTCTAGCTTGTGAGTAATATTACTTCAATAGATTTGTTATCATTAGCAAAACAACTTAGAGAAACAGCAGAAAAAATCATAAATCGACAAGAATATGCAAATGTGACTGCTAATCTGAAGAATCAAGCATTACATTTAGAATCGTATCAATCTAATTTAGTAAATCCAATGATACTGGAAGCCGAAATGTTAAATGTATGTTTAAAAATTATTTTATATTTTGATATTCTGAATTTATGATTTTTCTTTACTTTCATTATTTTGCAGGACACAGCCATTCAATTAAGAGATAATCTGAAATTCAATCATTCTTCATTCAAAGAAGCAGTTTTATCATTAGTTGAAGAAACAGAAGAAGCCGAACAATATCTGACTGACAAAGGCCCTGAAGCTATCAAAAATGTAAAACAATATCACTTTTAATTTATTTATTTCAATTTCAATCGGTTAAAAATCAACAAAAATTTATTTTTCAGCAAACTTTAATTTTCGCCAACAGTATTGGAAACCAAGTTAGGACATATTTGAATCGAGTAACCCATCATACATTGTATGAGATCGGTCACTGTGCTCCTCTCTCAAACACATATAATGCAACATTAACTGCCACATGTAGAAAAATATTATACCCATTTGTAAGCGTATATATACTTCGGAACTGTCTTTTTTTTCTTTCATCGCTATAAATTATATCATTTTTGATTTGTAGAATGGATTTTGGTTTGCTGCTGGATGCTGTATTATTCTCTTCATACCTCTGATAATTCTTTCTGTAAAGCTGGCCACACTTTATCAAAAATCTGATCCTTATCCTGGACCATTGGTTGAAAAGTATGTATCCTAATATACTTTTTTACCACAAATTTTAATTTTTTTCCATTCATATTTCAAGGAAATATCCACCTTTCTAATTTTTAAGTTATTTTAAGTTACCAATAATAAAATTTAATACCCAGAAATATTTTTATGATAACTTATATTTTTTTAATCAATTTATTTAAAATTCATACATGTTTGTAAGGTTCATGTTGATTTCATAACTATTTATCAGTTATATTATATTGGTTTTTTTTTTATTTTTTGTCATATTCATTGTTAAATGATCGGACTGCTGTCAGGATTGCAAATATGCTTTCATTTTATTTGTTGCCAGTTATAAAGTTGTTTTTTTTTTATGGCACTAAAATTTTGTTATTCCAATTTGATCTTGACAATTATTCTTGTTATTTATTGGAATCAGTATATATATTTCCTAATTGAGTTTTTTTTTATTGTATTTGCCCATTTTTATTTAATTTTTTGAGGAAATATTGTTGTTTTTAATAACTTTTTACATTTTTTTGCTTACCATTAAAATATTGGTTGAATGAGGACATTGACTTCTCCATTTTTTTTCAATTTTTTTTTTGTAATTATGTCATTTTATTTACTTTATAATATTGAATTTTCCATTTGTAATATGTTTGCTGTTGATCTAATATTTTAATTTAAAAAAATAACATTTTGATATCCTATTTTTGAAAAAGCATGAGTTGTAAAACAAAAAAATTACAGCAAATTAATTACATTTCATATTCATTGTTGTTTTTGTGTATGCCTGCTGTTTTTAACCATAGTATGTTAACATTCATGATTATTGTTTTTATGTAAATAACTTTTTAAGTATAATATAGAACTAAATAAATTTAATTATATCAAACTTATAAATAATTTAAAAATTTACATTTTCAACCATTATTAAAAAGTCTTTAAGATAATTTTTAGTAATTTATCAGTATTCATATTTTTGTCACAAACAAAAAAGTAATCTTGTAAATATATACATCCGATTTTTTCCTTATTTTAATTGTTAATTGTTATGAATTTCAAAACAAAATCCAAGAATGAATAGGTTGTAAGTAGTCTTAAGTTTAATGTAATATTTATCATAATTAGTTTGAATATCATATTATCTAATATTTTACGTTTGCTTCGCTTATTGTCATTTTTATGTTTTATTTGCAGTTTTGTTATATTAATATTTTAATTTTGTTTTATCATTCACCTGTAGAGTATTAAAAACCATTTTAACTCGTATCAAGATGTCATTTTAAAAGTACACACTACTTAAAATTACCTTCATATATTGAATCACATAAAATGTATAGATTATATCTCTAAACTAATTCGTATTTTTATGTATTTAATACTCTATGGGCTTTTTTTCATGAAATGCATTGTGTTAGCCTCACAGTTGTCTAATGTTGGGCTGGTATATTTGTTTTGCAGCGAGTATTTGTATGATGCATATGGCGATCGTGATAATATTCCTCTGGCCAAGTAAGTTTGTTGAAATTTTCAAAATATTTTTTCATTAATATTTGCATGATGGTAATGGCATGATCGTATTATAGTTTTTTTTTTTACGTTTGTTTTTGCATTATTTTTCTAACCCTTACTTTGTAGTCTATTTTTTTACTATTAGATTAGTTGTTGTAAATATTTAATTTAAATAAATTTATAAAAAAAATCATTCATAGTTCTTTTTATGAATTTATAGTAAACTCCAATAACCATACTAAAAGTAATGGAGTATTTAAAAAAATCTGTGATCCTGAACAGTCTGGTCTATTCTTCTGTATACATTTTCATATGTAAATATTTCTTCTAACACTAACATTTAGATTTTCATGATTTTCATATTCTTTTGTCAATGCATGTAGAAAAGAAGATTTGAAAAGGAATTCTTCCAACATTGAAGACAAAATTAGAGATTTCGAAGCGAGGCGTGGAAAGACAATGTCGGCAGATATTTCCAAATATAAACAGCCAGCGGAAGTTTCTAAATCACCTCGTACAAGTTTCGGTAGACCTATTAAATTCTCATTCAAATCTTCATATTCAAGTGAACTAGATGGTAAAATTGACGATAGAACTCTACCGATCGGTACTAAATATTCCACTAAAGATGAATGCTACATTGCTATAGTCCCAGAAGATGATGTTTGTGTTAATGATGGAAGAAAATCTCAAAGTGTTAGCTTAGAAAGAAAATCTAGATCCAATAAAAAAGATAATGAAAATGTTGCTCGTGAGACTGCTGTTTGTATAATTGATTCAGTTTTAGATTCAGCAAAAAATATTGTTGAAACAAGATTAGTTGATAAACCATATAAAGAAAACATCACTAACAATAAAAAAAATTCGGAACACAGAAAATCTTTAGAAAAAAAGAAAAACAACTCTGATAAAAAATTAAATGAAACATCTAAAGAAATTTCCGCAGAAAATACCAAAGATGTTGAGAATGGCAATAATAAAAACGAACAACCAGTAGTCAACGGAGAACAAGCCACAACCAATAGCAATAGTAAAAATGATGAAATTAAATCTGTTTCCAAACGAAACAGTAAAAACGAAGAAGAAAATCGTCCTATCATCGAAAACTCAGCGACGATCATCACCAACGGTGACCATTAAGTTATACATATTCAATGTCAATGTTGACTTAAAAATTTTATAATCATATCATTATTCGAAAAGTGTTAGCAAAATTTTATAAAAGACTTCAGTGAAATTTTAAATCGGACCAAAAATGTTTATATTGAAATAATGGACTATTTTACTTCTGTGGATTAGTGATAAAAAGCCTTTGATCCATATCACGACTAATAAAATGGTACTGTAACCATATCATATTTATATGATGTTTATCGCACAAATATTAAATTTAGTATTTTCAATACGGAATTTTGAAATAACTCTCAGAAGAATGTGTTATTTTCAAAAAATTGTGATCTCAATTAAAACATAAGTGATATTGGCACATCCTGGTGAAATATGGTTCGTGGTATGTTGCATAATCAAGTACTCCATTACTTTTGCAAATCTTATGCCTTGGAATTCTTGTGTGACCCGCATGTTTTTTGTGCTTGTGTTCATTTTATTTTATTTTTCCAGTTGTTTTGAAGTTTTCTTTGAAAAATGATTGATTGTATTGAAGATTTTTTCTCCATATAGTTACTGGCTTGAATCTTTTTTTCATTTATTTTTGGCTGTTTTATTCACAATACTAATAAATTTTATTAATATAGCTTACATACATTTATTATATTTTTTTATGTATTATTTGTTCTTACTTTTGATTTAGTTTTATTATTTTCCAATAATTAAATAACTTTCTAATCACCTTAATAAGGTTTTATGTGTGATCTTTCAAAACATTCTCAAATATTGATAACAATCTGTAAGAAATCTTTGATATACTCATTTCCAAAATACAATTTCTCAGATTCAATATTTGCGAACGATTTCTTTGTATATTTTCATAATACAAAATTTTATATTTGCACATATAAAAATCATACTATGGACACCCCTCAGCAATACATCGATCTGATTTATTTTTTCTTCCTTAGCCCTCAACATATCGAGAAAGCACACGGTCACGGCAGACGTCGCGGTGATCGAGGGGACAGAAGCGACCGCAACGTCGCTGGACGCTCCGGGGCCCGGCCTAGGTCGGGGGACTGCGAGCCGCGCGCTCCCGTTCCGGACAGCGCGCACCCAGCCCGTTACAACGACATGGCACCCAAGTAAAAAACTTGGCTTTATTTCGGTTTGATTAGGTTACATTTTCGTTTGTTGTTTGGGGTTCTTGTTATGTTTAATGTACACAATCTGTGTAGGCATTGGGAGGACTTTCCCGCGGGTGGACCCCCTCGTTATCACGGTCCTGCTGAATATGAAAGACCACCGCCATATTACTATCCAGGACCACAGTGAGTATTTTGAATGAATATGTGAAAGATATTTGCACATTTGTACAGTTCAGTCTTTGAAGCATTCACGTATTTAACATTTTTATGTGTTCGCTGAAAAATGCCTTTTTATATTTTGTTCCCAGTAATGAACGACCTTGAATTCTTTACTGAGAAAATGGAATTCGGAAGATACCCATTCATCGAACTGGTTGGTGTTGATAGTTATGATTCAGTAAAACATCACAATATGTATCTGCCATTATCGAAAATATGTTTGTTGTGATAAGAAATATAATTTTTCCAATTGCATAAAATTAACCCAGAGATTGCTCACTCATGTATACAAATATGTTAGATCTTTAGTCTGCCAAATCTTTAAATTTTTTTTTTGACCAAAATGGGGATTAAAACATGTGATTGATTATTGATTTACTGTAGGTATAAGATTTAGGATAATTTTATGTATCTGTTATTTTTAGTTCCCGAAACTGCATTTTTTGATGAGTATAATATTATTTATATGGTAATATAAAATAAATAAATAGAAAGATATTAAATCATAAATATTAGAATATTTCTTATGGATTACATCGGTTAGTAAGACAGTTCAGATTTTTTTTAAGTATTAATTAAAAAAAAACTGATTAAAGTTTCTATATTTTATTAAAATTACGTAGGTTTTTGGTTGTACAAAAGATTACATTATTTTTAGAAGTTTCATATGATGATGTGAAAAGCAGCCATTTTGCTAAATTTCAGCCATATTTTTGTTTAAATTAGTAAGAGATTATTTATATTTGTAATGCATAGTTGAATGTAAGAAAAAAATCACAAAAATAACCCTAGGTAAATTGATATAATCCTCATATTTTTTTAATATTGGAGGTGTATTAAGACTACAAAATCTCTTTCTACAAATTAAGATCACATTTATTCTTAAGAATTTACTGTATAACATTATCTAATGTAGGTAATAATGATTCTTGTCTTTATTTAAGAATTATGCAGACTCAATATGTATTAGGTGTTGTCTATTATGAACCCATCTGTTGTTGTGTGTTACCTTTTCCGTCATTCAATTTTGATAATTCAACTATTACTTTTTTTTACTATTTCTTATTGCGACTTTTCGCATAAACTAGTCTGTTATAGTAATATACCAAAAATGTGTTTTCATTTTACTACATCTTACAATTAGTTTATAATAAAAACTAATGCTCACCTTTTTTCCACTTTATCACATTTTCATTAAATTAAAATTGCTCACATGTTTAACTAAAAGAAGACTGGTATGAAGTTTATGGTGGCTATTTTTTTTATTTTCAAATTTTCTGTACTTTAAAATTTTACTAGAACAAACTTAATTATTTAAATGTTTCTTAATATACATATCTTACTGATACATTTGTGAAAATATATAGCAAATTTAAGTAAATTTTGACTAAATTAATATATTTTATTATTATTATTATTACAATTCGACATTTAAATATTTATTTTCATCAATATTATCATTCATTTCGTAAATTATTAATTGAAATTGGTTGTGATAAATTTATCACTTTTGTGTAAATTCGGCAATAAAACATAGATCGAATTGGGAAAAGTATGCAATTTTTTTTTTTTTGTCTCTTGTGCCAATTTTCTTTCATTATTATCCGTAACATATACAAATAGATACGTTCGAACTATTCAGATTTATTATTATTATTATTATTATCAAGCTCAGTTTTGATTATAAGCGTCTTCGAAAATATCTGTTTACAATTAATCATAGGTACATGTTTGGAGACAATAATGAACTTTACGAATTGGATTTTTTAACTCAAACTAATTTCTGTTAGGTAAATTTTTACATCAAATTACTTTTTTTCCAACAATACATTACCATTATGAATTTTTCAAACGAAAATAGACACATGAGTACACTTGTACATAATATAATTATTTCAATGATGCTGTGTTGAAAATTCCTCATGTCGTACTAAAACCAAAAAAATCCACATGTAAGTGGTTATATTAGATTAAATTTATAATTTTTTTTCTCAAAAGCATTAGATGTTTTTAGCATAGAACTATTATAATATTAATATGCATATTATATACAACATAATGATAATGATTAGGAATATCCATTGACTGACACTTTTGTCGTCACCTTTTATTTTGTAAATATCTCTCAATTGACCAAGATGTTCATTGTGAAGTTATTTTTTTTTATATTTGGAAGAATTTCTCTCATTTCACAACATCTTTATTGTTCTGCAATACTTAAAAAGAAGGTGACTTCAATATTATTTTCGCATGTATATTCGAATGGATGTGTGGACTTGTGTAAAATATTTGAAATTATGCTTTCAACATATAATAATTTTAGGATATGTGAGTATTGTTGATTAATTCTTATTTGCGAATATCTAGTGTGGATTTTTGTAAACAATTGTTTATATTGAATCAAAATTTATTATAAAATTCCAAAAGCTTTTTATGTTATACATACATATATTATCATTGTGATATTATTACAAATATTGTTCAATTTTCTCAAATTATTTAGGAAATTGGATGTAATTTTTATAATAGAGTAATAAATCAAATATTTATATCCAATATCTTTTATTTCAATTGATTAGGGGAGGATCAATTATAAATACCTTATCACAATTAATTCAAATGTTCTTATAATCAAAATTATTTTACGGTATCACCTAATCTAGTTAATATATTATAATATTCAAATCATTCAATTTTTCAAGTAAAAAATTATTTAAGTGTCTTATTAATAAGTAAGATGATCAATTAACGTAATAAATTAAATATTACTACTCGTTAAGATATTTCTTGTGTCTTATGAAATCTGACAAGATGAATTCATGATAAATTAATTATGTTATTTAAAACTAAGAATATCTCTCACAAGTAGATGGCATAAATATTTTTTCTAAACAAAACTCATAATTTGTAATATATAAACACTTAACATATAGTTAATGTTATTACATTAACTAATTTTTTTGTTCCAAAAAAATCAAAATAAAAAATATGTAAGTTATATCAATTAATTAATAAGATACTTTGGTGCACAAATAGATACAATTACACATAAACAATATGAAATATATAATTAACGTAATTGTGAGGAAATAATGTCACAGCCAATTTTTTATAACTCAATATCAATTACGATATCTAAATTACAATATCATAAGAAAGATATATTCTAATTGAAAAGTATCGATTAGTATCTTATTTTTTTCCATTACAATATATTTCAGTTATTGTACTTATTTTATTGTTATCATTGTTGCCTTGTTGCAACATAGCATCCAACATAACTGGACAATTACACGATTTGAACTCTTTTGGCTGAACTCCACGAAATATTTCAACAACAGACGGTTTGAGATTATAAAATATAAGAGGTTGATGCCTCGTATGAAAGTCATTTATAAGAGACTTTATTCCCTGAAAATTGAATAAAACTTTATTACTTGCACACTTCAATATTAATTATATAGAAAAAACGATTTCTTACTTTAGCTGCTGTGAAATCTGCCCCTTGTATATGCGTTGCATCTAACACAACTGGCATTTTCGACAGAGCTTGCTTTATTCCAGCTTTCGAAACTACACCACGAACATACTCCACAGATGGGAATACTAAACTTCTATCTGGTGTTATCATAAGGTATTCTACTCCACTTGGAATACTCTGTTAAATTAAATTAAATTTTCTATATAGATCTCGTTACATTTAAAGAAAATGTTAATGCAAAAATACTCACAACAGCTCTATTGACATGTACACTTGGTCTCGCCGATGCATATAGAAGAAAAATTAAATTGATCGATATTCCAATAAATATCCCAACTTCCAAACGTATTAACAGACATGATATAAACGTTACTACGGCAGGAATAATATCAATTTCTGTAAATTCGAAATGTTATAATAATGAAAATTTTCCGTGTTTTATTTCAACATAGAACAGAAAAAAAAATACTTTTTGTCCTCCATATGGGTTTGAATACATGAAGTTCAACCATAAATATCACTGCTGCAATAATGACAGCCGCTAATGAGGCTTTTGGAATAAAGAAAAAGTACGGTGTGAAATACTGAAAATTGAGTATACATTATAAACAATGATAATTAAATATAAACATGCTCCAAAATTAACATTTATTTTTTATTAATAGTACCTGCAATGATAATAAGACGATGATTCCTGTATAAACTCCTCCGAATGTAGTTCGAACTCCGGAGGCGTTATTTACCGCACCTCGTGATAATGCCCCTGACACAGGCATAGAATTTACAAATGATGATGCTATGTTGCACAAACCAATTGCCAACATTTCTTGAGTTGCATCGACTGGTTTTCCTTCAGCTAAAATATACATACTCAAATGCCATTTTTGCAATCAAAATATTTATAACAAAAAGAAAAAAATACTCACAAAACACTTTTGCTAATGCAATATTTTCTAATATGCTCAAAAGTGGTACTACAAATATTCCAGCTCCCATTGAAGATCCCATGTCAATAAACGAATATGTTCGATTACCTACAGTCGCTTCGAAAGGCGGAAGGGATATATCTGGAAGACCTGGTTTCACATGACCTTAAATAATTTATAATTATGAATTATAATAATAATAATATTTAAATAAATCATTTAAAAAATGAGAGTATTCTTCAAATACCAGTAAGGATAAATGGACTCATTTGCTGAGCTTCAAAGAAGTATGCCATTAGTGCACATAAAACAACTACTAAAATATTTCTACCAGTTGATAATAACCATAATATTTTAGCTACCAGTATTCTTGGTTTTGATGACGCTTTTTCATTGTTCGATACTATTGATATGTCTTTAATTTTCTAAAATCAAAAAAATTATTTTATTTAATAGTCAATTTATATACAAAATAAATTATAATGTATAAATTATCTTACCCTCAATATTAATAATATTATTATACAAGAAAGTCCTAATATTGTGTCCCACAATCTTGTTTCTCCAATGTGTTCGAAAATACTTTGCCACACACTCAAGAACTTTCCTCCAGCAAAATCTAATCCAAAAATATCTTTAATTTGTGATGTCGCTATAATTATAGCCGCTGCTGAAGTAAATCCTACTGCGACTGGACCACTAATGAAATCTATCAAAAAACCTATAAAAAAATACAATTTAATATATCATGAAGATAAACTGAAAACTTCAATCTGCAATAATATGTATACCTAATTGTAAAATTCCCATCAACAACTCCACACATCCTGACAAAAAACAAAGCAAAACTGCAAATTCGGGACCTAAATTATGAATATTTTCTCTTGTCAATATAGCAGCAATCGCTGTTGGTCCAATAGGAGAATCTTTGCACGATCCGAATATGGTATAGATAAAACAAGCCATAAATGATGAGTATAGTCCATATTGAGGTGGCAATCCAGCCACATTAGCATATGCTATAGCCTGCGGTATAACAGTCAAACCCACGGTCACTCCTGAAACAGGTATGAAAGTCTTTAATTAGTTAATTGTTTTGTTTAATGATATTTTACGTCTGCGATTTAATCTCACCTGCAATCAAGTCACTAAAAGCATCAGGAACATTATAATGCGGTAACCATTCTAATATAGGCACTCGTTTTCTTAATAACTTTGGCGTGCATCCTTTTCTTGCACGATTCGTAAATTCGATTGCGAGATTGTTGCTATTTATTTTTTTCCTATTTATATCTGAAATGTTTTGATAATATATATTATTATAAAGTGATAATATTTTACGATACATGTATAAAATTATTATTTATTCATCTCAACATTTTGCAAAAATTCAAAATACCACTTTTTTGGTACTTTTTCGCCATTCTATCAGAAAAGTACCATTATATGCATTTAATATAACATAACAAAAAACTGAATTTGACATTTCAATTTAATGACATCAGTGGTGAACCATGTACCTGTAGTTGACCATCTTTAAAAAAACGTGAAAATCAAGGTTTTAAAGACGATAATCTTTCGGAAAAGTGCAATTGATAAACTGCTTATTACAACTTATCTATCGCACCCTTTTCGAAAGATTATCATATATTAAAAAAATCTTAATTTTCACGATTTTCTGAAAGATGGTCAACTACAAGTACATAGTCCACAACTGGCATCGTTGCCCTAATTAGAACGAATAAAAAAACTCATCAATTCATCAAAAATATATTTGAATTTTAATTAGAAGTTATTATTATTTTTTTATTTTTTATGATTAATAATATGAAATATAAACTAAAAATTACATTATCGCAAAAGCCCTAAATAAAAAATTCGAATACTTAATTTTTTTTAATATAAATTCGTATCACATAAGCTAAAAAATAAAAAATAAAAAATCCAAACCTGGCACAAATCCATCCCCGATCCTGTTCTCAACACCGAACCCATTAACATTCGGCAAAGAACTACTGACACACTCATCAGAATGCTTCACATAACACCCTGTATTTCTGGCACATCCCGTACCACTGAACGAGCAAGACCTGGGTCCCTCCACCTGGACGAGGGTAGGCGCCGGAGCCAGCCCATCGTCGAAGCTGTCGAAGTTCCTCTGCGAGAAGTGCATGTCCGTGGTGGCGACCGCCTCGTCGCTCAGCCTGTATTTGTTGGTCGTCATTGTCCTGACTCCATGCTACATGGTATCGAGGATGGCCGCTGGTCGTGGTCGTGGACGTCCGTTCACCTGCGCGAAGAAGTCGAGAATGAGTGCAAGTGGTGCTGGTCGCTGCAATGCCTCCGGTTGTGAGTCATCGAAGGTGCTGTTGCGAGACGGTTTTGGGGTTTCGGAAAGGTTTTGTTCGGTATGTAAGGAAGGTTTTTTGGGTTGTTTTTGAATTTTTTCTGGAGCACGATGTGCTGTTTATATCAGGCTTGTCCAAAACTTCGGTGTGCGGGGGCCACTTTAGCCGAAATGTACAAACATCGGGGGTCACTTACAAATTTCAAATTTCAAAATTTCAATTGTTGTAAATATAAAACGTAATAAGTATTAGGATATTGGTAAAGCTATTTATTTCCATTATAAAACTATTTCGATGAGTACGTTTCGGAATAAATGTTGTTTGTTATGTTTGTTTTTGTGTGAAAAGTGGGGGGCTACTCGCGCGAGCACTTGGGGCCACTTTGGCCCCAAGGTGGCCCTTTGGACAAGCCTGGTTTATATTAACTTCCTCAGTCCTGACTTTTTTTCATTAAAAAATATTATTTTTTAAATTTCGTATTTATAGTATTGAAGAAGCATGAAAAGATTTTTTTATCTATCTAAATCTCATAGTAACAACTAATTATGTGAAAATTACAAATACTGCTAAACTGAAAACAACTACCCTTCCGACATAATGTACGTTCCAATGTACATTTATGTTTGATGTCAAATTATGATATAAAACGCTGAAATTTTGATTTCAATCGTTAAAAGCAGTCTTCCTTTTTAATATTGTACCATAATAATGCTATGTGAGTGATTTTTTAATAACAAAATATTGAAAATAAAACGTGACTTGTCGCGACGTCGTTGAGGTGTCGAACAAAACTGCCACATAACAAAAAATTCGCGACCTATATGGCAAAACTGAGGAAACTAAACCAAATAACATAGTTTATACGATAATTTTTATAAAGCCCCGATGAAAATGAATCTAAAATATCTTTTAGGGATACGTTCCAGAGACTTGCCGTGTAAAAAAAGTATGGTAACCATATAAAAATTGAAGATAGGTTCCATCAGTATATTTGGATGGAACTTTTATTCATAGTATATACTTCAAAAAAAGTGCAACGTGGCAAAATTTTTCCATGAGAAATCATCGAAATACATAGTAAATTTTCACTTAATAACTATAATTGTATATTGGTTTGCTCTGGATCTTACCACTGTGGCATAATATAATATATTTTTTTTACATCGTGTTAAAGTGAAAAAAAACAGTATAAGAAATAATCGGCTTTTTTTTGAACTGTGTTATTTCGGAACCGTGTAAAAAAATTTTAGGTACTATATCCTCATCTCCCGATTTTCGCGGTAGATATGTTCCACGATAACCCGCATAGATTGAAACCGCGTAAAAAAGATAATGAACCCGTACAAAAACATGAAACAGGTTCTAAGTAAAAAATTATGTATGAAAGTAAATTAATTATGACAAAACACAATATGTAAGTGTTCTTTAAAATATCAAGTGGAAGAAAACTGCGA
Organism: Hydropsyche tenuis; assembly: GCA_009617725.1. Taxonomy (NCBI): domain Eukaryota; kingdom Metazoa; phylum Arthropoda; class Insecta; order Trichoptera; family Hydropsychidae; genus Hydropsyche; species Hydropsyche tenuis. Next base: position 6,455,036 of record VTON01000004.1, read on the forward strand.
CACGTTTATACAATAATTATAAATTTCATACTAATTTATTAGTGGCGTCAAATTCAAGAAGGGAAGAGGAAAAACGATCATTCTTGCCTTAAAAATGGAACATGTACATGGCTGTCGTTTTTATTTTATTAAATAAATTAAGTTATGTAAAATAAACCAATTTAAAAAAACCTTTTGCTCAACCGCTTTCAAAGTAAAACCGCGTAAAAAAAGTACCGCGTAAATCGGGGGGTATGTATATGCGGGAATTTGAAAAAAACATATTAATTTGGTATTACTTGTTTATTTTATTGTTAAATATTGTTGTGAAAACTTTTTGATTTTCATAACATGTCGTTATATTTATTTAGTAATTTTATACGTTTCGTGGTGAAAGAAATTTAAGATAAAAGGGAAGTTTGAAGATTGGAACCAATTGGAAGTTTATTCAATTGGATACAATGATTCTGATGATGATTGGAAAATTGACGTTTTTAGACATTGAAAATTTGTTATAAAAACTATAATTTTTAAATGCTTATCAACATGTTGCTGAAAAATTAAATTAGTTCAATGTTAAATGTCAGCAAATGTCGTCCGTATAATTTTTCAATAAATTGATCAAAATCATTCATTACAACATAAACATTAAATATTAAGGTTTCAACTTTCAAGAAATTTGCATAACATCTGGTTGATTTAAATTTTAATATTTCACTCAACAAATTGTTCAAATTGAATAATTAACACAGCAAACATGCATTTCCGTTAGTTTGCATTTTATAATTTCGCATATTATTAAGGGTGAAAATTTTAAATTACATTTTTATGATAAACATACGTTTCAAACAATTTTATTAAAATTCATTGAATTTGCTTATAAAGTTTACATAATGATTCGAAAGTTAATATGTGCACCAATTACATGAAATTTGTGTTCATATAAAAACAAACAGAATGCAAAATTTTTCCGCCGATTATTATACTTAACGATTGGTTAACGACCATAAGGCAACTGTTTAAATAAATCGACAAGTTGTTAAAGATGATTATGACATAAATCATTGTAATTTTCGCAACTACCTAATCGTCTGCAATTTTCCGAAATTCACGTGTTTGTAAATAAATAAAAAATCTGGTACGAAAATTTTCATGTAGAACAAATATAAAAATACATCATTAATCAAAATTTTTATGTGTGTTCAGAAATTCTTTTAAAATATTTGAAAATTTTTATTTTGAAGCCTCTAAAATAACCGAACAAGGTTGAATAAATAATGTTCTAAAAAGGTCCATGACATTTAATTGGAAAATTTTAAGAATTTAATAAGAAAGCTGTTTAAATAATATATCTTCGCCAAAATTATTTATGTCACTTACTCAGTTATAATACATACAATTTCAAGACCCATGTGTTATTTAAGAAATGTTAGAAATTAATTAACAATCATCAATTTTATAAGCACTTTTGTCCTATAAAAAAATATCAAAAGGTATAATTAAAAAATAAAACACAACCTCAATTACTAACACTTCACATCAAAACTCCATAAAACAATCCAAAAGACCCATTAAAAAAAATCTCAAACGTAACACAACCATAAAAACGGATTCCACAATCGCACCAACCACTCGAGCCGATTTCGCCACCATCAACCGCGATAATTGAATTCGCCAACTCGCCAACGAAACAAAACCCCGACATAATAGACACGAACCTAAAATAAAAACGCCATCGCGAGAACGAACGCCACAAAGCATAGACGCCATGTTGGAGAGCGGCCCAACAATGGCGCGAACGTTCGAAAAAATTCGCACATCCCTTGACCGAATAGAAATCTCTTGTGTCGTGGAAAGTGCACAAAAGGCGTAGAGAAAAGGGTCTCTTTGTCCCGTTTTTCGAATGCACTCCTGCAACGCTATTGCAGCATTGCAAAGCTGCAAATTCAAGTGCAAGTGACCTTGTGAGCTCTTTTGCATTGTCGTTTCATTTTTTTTATATTATATAATATACGAGTAAAATGCTGGTGCTGGATTAACAATGAGGGATGTATAATATGTAGAAGTTGTGTAATTTGAAACGATCAAAATTTGAACGATTTTATGTATGTGTTAATCTATTTTTATTTGCATTTGGTTAATATGAAGAAGGAGATTGGCCTAAATTTTATTTATGAAAATGAGTTGATAAAATAATTTGCGTGTTATGTTTCGTTGGTTGGATTTGAAAGTTGATTTTTGTATAATCCTTGATTTTAAAGGAAATGTATATCAAAAATGACTGTGTTTATTCTAGTCGTTTTCTCGATATAATTTTATATACAAAATCTTTAATTTTGAAATAGCGGAAGATTTTTTTATAAAATTACACGCTGCGCGATTATCATATAATATAATATATAAAAAAAATCTTTAGTAAATATCGCAAAAAAATGTGATATTTAAAATAAAGTTAAAGTTTTAGATTATCGTAAACAGTGAATACTTTTTATCAATTGATAAAAATTCATAATGCATTAATTTTTAAACAACGGTTTAACCTTGTCAAATACAATTTTCAACGAACACAAAGTTAAGCGTCATAAATTTCGATAATTAAATGGTTAAACGATCTAATTGCTTACTATTTCCTTGAAAATAATTTATACACTTCATGACATATCATCCATTTCAAAATACCTTAACTTAACAGTACCAGAAAACCTCACACAAAACCAAACATGAATACAAAGCGCGAACACCATTTTCACCATTTAACAACACAACAAAATGGAATTCACCAAACGAAAGACTAAAATACACAATTTGAGGTATCACAGGTAATATAATTTATAATGTCGCGTAGTAAAATGGCATAGTGCGCTTTATTTGTGGGGGCAAAACTGGTTTCGGTCGATTGTGCATTTCCCCCGATTTGTATCGCGGTCAAGAGTACACTTTCGTGCACTTTCGGCCAATAATATGGCTGACCTTGGGTATGTGCGTGTGCAAAATTTCAAGGTTAGAATAAGGGCGTTTTGCACACGTGCAAATGAGGAGGACAACGAGAAGGGTTTTCAGTTGACAGCTCAGGGGTTGATTGTTATTTTTGATTTAGTGGGTAAAGTGTCGTGTGAGGGATCGTTTCTTTTGAAATGTATAAATCGGTCAGTGGACGAAATAAAAAATTACATAATAGTTAAATGTTATTGAAAATTGTTGTTATAAATATGCAATTTTTATCAATAAAATTGTGAAATGTTTGCATAACGATGACCTAGCTATGTTATAAAAATAATGTTTTGGAGCTAATGAACTTTTGTTGATTGAAAATTTAAAGAAAAAAATGCATAAAATGAACAACATTGAATTTTTTTCCATGATTTTGTAACGGAATTCTTGTGATTGATTGCTAAAAAGGCATTACGTTACGTATTGTTAGATAAACACAATTGATTCATTGCAAACTACGTTATTACGCAAACGAACTTAGCAAAAATTGATTGTTATTATTTTTCCAGTCGAAAATAATTACGTTCACAAAATAACGAATAAATATTTATAGTGCTCAAACTTTATGTAAAGCGGTAAAATAAAAAAAACCGAAGACGGAAAATAAAAAATAACGATGCATTATGTTTATTACGTCAAAGTTCAATTTTTTTTAATTCTAATATAAAATTATGTTGACATTACTTGAATTAAAAATTCTAAACATTTTCATACTATATTGACCTACACATTGAATAACTCGCTTGATCGACACAAAAGAAACGCACCACAATTTTTCATCTTCAACCATAAAAATGTACAGAATTTACATAAGATCCGCAACGAAGTCCTTCATGGTACTTGATCAGTTAATTTACTGTTTTCTTGGATGTGCCGAAGCCAATTAGGTTATCCGTTGACGCTTAATTGGAGACAATCAGTCGTACCGAACAATTTTTCAGCAGAAGAAAAACTAAATTTCGTTTGAAAATCGACCTCGTCTAATTTCAAATGGCATGAAAGCCTTGTTTTGATCGATGATTTTCATAAAATTTCCACTTCATCGTATATAACGGTTGTGATTCATCACTACTGTCATTTGAAACATGTGAAAATGTTGCTGTTATTATGCATTTTTTTTCATATGATGATTCATAAAATTGTCACAATTTGATATATTTATGATTAGAATGATGATTTTTTTAATTGAAAAAAAATTGAATGGTTTTGAAAAAAGGTTTTCAATTATTATAATTCAATACATCTTTATATTCGTAATGCATTTTTTCATTAACATTTATATTCAAATGATTATTTATTGACCTACAAATTATTATTATATAATTTTCATAATACATACATTCATATGTTAATACTGAAAATTTAATTTACGATAATTTCTGCACGTTTAAAATAATAAATTTTCAAAACAAAATTTACAAAAAAATTTAAGATTAAAAATCAGAAACATCGCCTATTTTTCAATAGGAAAATTCAGAAAAAAATGCAATCCATATATGTGAACAGTGATGTAAGCGTTCAGGAATCCTCAACAACAATACATACGGTCATTATTCAAGAATAAACGATTTTCCGATCGCGAAATGCGATATCAAATTGCAACAACCGAGACCTTGGCACTTGCAGACACACGCAAACTTTGTCCACGTGAAAAAAAAATCCGGAAAAACTACCACCTGACCCGGAAAAACTGAGGAAAGCCACGCGCCGGACCGGCCGTTGGCACTAACCGGCTGTCGAGTGGCGAAATACCGTTGCTTTGTGTATGAATTTTTTATTTTCCACAGGCAAATGGCGACTTTGACATTGGATTTAATTTCCTCGACGATTTGTGACGATAATCGGACAATTTTTCGATCCGCGTTAAATTATTGGAACAATTTCCTGGTTTTTGCCATTCGATGCTTCGACGGTTCAACTGAGCGTGCAATTGTTTTAATGTTAAATTGGAAGCAATTTGTCTTTAAATTATCGCCGTTTTTTTATATTTTGTTACCATAATTACGGTTTAAATCTGAATTGTAGCTTCCGAAATATTATTACATACAAAAAAATTGATTCAATTTTTTTCAAGCGATAATTTTTAAATTATCCAATTGTTATGATTATACAATTGCACGTGTTCAGTGATTCGATTAGTTCATAATTTTAAAATATTATTATATGATGACGTCTATGCTTAGAAATTTGACGAATGATATTAATCAAATTATCTTATTATTCAATATTATTCATACCATACGAACATACGATAATGCTTTTAACATTTGTCAATATTTATTAATATTTATTGCAAATATTAAATATTCTTTGGAGAATTCTATGTATGGACATATAGAAACTTGATTCAATCTTACGTTACGTACTTAAGTCCTGTTATATTTACATGGATAACGAATTCATTCTAAATCACCGATTGCAATTGCAGAAAATCATTATCTATAAATAACAAGCGGCAAAAGAACTTTCTACGAACGCTACGGCAATCAGCGATGATTTGCATAAGCATGTAAAATTAGGAAAATTACTTTTCCGGCTGTCACAAATTGGATCTGATCCGAGTTGACGTTTATGAAACACGAAATACGTATTATTACAATAAATTAGAGCAGTGTTGTATTCAGAAAAAGATTTACAAAAGTAACAAACATTCGAAAAACTCTCAGAATATTTCGGATCATCAAAAAATTGTATTAATATAAAATCTCAATTATCGTTTTACTTTGGTATCGTTAATTTTTCATTTTCATTTATCGAAATAGTATTTGTTTATTGAATTAAAAATGAATCAATTCGTTCGAAATAAAAAATCTCATACATTTGAATATTTGTGCAAATTAATCATAAAACGAAGTATACGTATATGACACAATTTTGTAGTTTTTATTACGTTTTTGTTTTAGTATTACATCGTATTGTTTTATTGATTTAATTTAATTTTGAAAACTATTAAGATATTTTTTTTTACTAAGATTTGAAATAATTTAAGATCTACAATATCGTTAAAAATAATATTGATCCCAAAACTTTTTATTACAAACATTTCATAAGCTATGTCCTTTTTAAAACAATTTTTATACACCATTCTCTTCATAAATATTTCCCAACACCCAACAACCAGAATCCACCGCTGCCCGCCGACCACTTTTCCTCGTCTACCCGGAAAATCACATCTGACAAAAACAAAAAACAAATCATTTTCCACACCCAACGAGACCGACATGGCGCCAGGGATGGAAGTGCATATTTCACTTAAACGCATTCGCGAATGCAATTTGCGATTACGACGCGCAGAGAAAGTGAACTGTCCACTTCTGGTCGAACAGTCGACGATCTATAAATACCCATAATCGTTACGATGGTGAGATAAATTACCCACGAGAAACTTCTGGACGAAATCGCGATGCCAATTGTGCGTGTCGACTGTTGCCATTTTAAAATTCATGAGTGCAATCGCGTCCTTCGACTGATCGAAACTAACCCAGATTTGAAGAAAACTATTGTCTCTGTTTTTCAATGTTTTTTTAAGAATCCGATTGTTATTGTTGAAAAAAATCTCTCGTGTTGCTCGATTATTAAAATAAAAAAAATACACAACAACGCACTCAAGCCGTTTGGAAATCAAGATCATAAATCGAAACAACCTTGCGGGTAAAAGTATTAAAAAAATAAAACCCGATCGTAAAGTCAACCCCAAAACAAAATAAAAATTTGACTCATGACTATACATATAATACGCAAAATATTATTCGGTCAAAGGAAAGATAAAATTAATTGATCCTTCGTTGAGGTCATGTTGTGTTCGTTTAACGCTCACCTTATAATGAAATTGTCGCCGATGAGATGTGTGCAAAATTGCACTATTATTACGGATTGACATGATTGCTTTGTGACATGTGCAATTAAAGGTGTAAAATATTATATGGATAAAAACGTTAATATGTGTAATATTTGTCATATGTCAAAGGCTGATTGAGCGCTGTCGTCATTATGTTCAAATCAATATCAGAAAAATGGTATGGAGTTGGTACGAGCAATTTATCGTTGTAATTAGGTAAATATTTTTGAATTTAATCATCAATCTACCGGTTGATTGTTAAAATATATTTTTTGTTTTGAAATATCTTAATGAGTATATAATTAAAATAATGATTAAATTGTAATTAATTTCTTATACATGATAAATTGTTTCCTATGAACAGTTAAGTTTACAATTTCGAACGAATATTAAAACAAAAATTACGTTATTGATATGCGTTTACTTGAAATACATATAACCGTAAACAAAACAGCAATCATTCTACAGTATTAGTAAAAAAAAGTATACACAATAACGAAATACCAAACGACAACAATAATATATAACTTTTTCAATACGTCAGACATAACAAAATATATTTAAAAAAAGCAAAATCAGCGATAACGAACCTTTTTTTCACACAAATTCGTATCGAATTCCGAATCGTACTACAAACGACGATATTTGATGCAATTTTCATCGGTGCAAAGCGAACATCCTCTCCAACAAATGGCAAAAATGGAAGGCCAATCGACAATCGAACCATTTCCCATACACCGTTCTGGAAAATGTGCATACAGCGACCGAATGTAGGTCTTTCGAATTGAAACCGACACGATTCTTGTTCATTGACACATGCCATTGCTTATGAGCAATTTGACGCACGTGCTTTTAGCCCACAAAGGGTTAACAGGCCGAATTCACAAATGTCAATCGAAGGTCAATAAATTTTCGCGTCCCGTTTAATAAAACGGTTTCGTGGATCAAAACAAGTTCAAGGGGCTGATTAAAATGTATCGAAGCTTAATGGTTGTTTGTTTTGATTGAAAAAAAGTATAAAAGCTGATTATTTCGTATCGGAATGCGATGAGTATTAAATTTGTATAACAATACGGAAAATTCTCAGAATTAACAAGCTCTGCACAATTGTTGGATGTACAAACGACCGTGAAATTCTTGCTGAAGAAAATACCGTATCATTTTCATACCACAGAGTGCACATGAATAATGCTCATTTCAAACTGTCAATTCCAAGAGGATAAGATATAAAAACACGCGACATCACTAAAACGATATGCTACCAACAATTTCAACTATCGATTCAATTGGACCACTTTTTCAAAATGTACAAAATAATTCCGCAAATGTGAACCGGAATTTCGTCGACTTTCACGCAGAACGACTTCGAAACATTTTAGAGCTTAGCGTGTAAACAAATTTTGCAATACTGAAATTCAACTACGTAGAAAGTTCAATATCCTTCGTGTAAATAAAATGTTTGTAATTATTCGTTGAGAATTAAACGACTTTCTACTGCGAAGATAAAATCGAACTTTCGACGCAGATTTCGTCAAAAACTGCACGCAATATAAACATAATCGACAACAATAATAAGCAAAAACAAAAATATATTATTATAACAATTTAACGCTTACCTTTATTATTCTAAATTATTACAAAAATCCAAATAATTCAATTAATTTGTGCAACGCGTTGCAAATGCGTCTTATTCGTCTGGTGTTTGGTTCATCACTGAATTTTCTTTCCACTGATCTGAGCTCTTATTTGCACGCAAAAAAATCGCATTTCCACGTATCTTGTATAGCCACAAATTCCCAAACTGTGGGGCGTTGAATCTTGGCATAATATGGAATTGCCAAATGTTCAGGTTTGGCAAATTCTAGGTTTCACTAAAACGTTCAATTATTCGGTTGTGAAATTCGTAAAATGATTTCTAATCAGTGATGCAATTTTATGGACGTGCCATTTATTCGAATACGTGTTGAAAATTGTTTATAAAGTTTTCAGGGTTAATTTTATTTTTTTTTGTTATTTATTCTCTCGTGATAAATATGGATTGTTTACGATAGTCAAACTGGCAAAAATCAATGTATTCCGACAGGTTGTAATTTATGCAACTAATTAAGTGTTTGATTAATGTAGGCATTTATAGAATTTTGAGTTCTCTGATGCAATTCGACTTTGAATTACGTGACAGTAATTTAATCGTCACATTAAAATATCTTACCGAAATAGCTTCCTTATTTTTTTTTTCATAAACGATAATATTATATGTTGCTTTACAAATCTGAAAAAACAAATAATGCGTAAAAGTTGTTTATTTATTTGGATAAATAAACACTTCCCAGTTATTCTCAAAACTAGATTTCTACTTGTGATTGAATAAATCGACTGTGAGACAAATACATATTTTTTTAGTACCTACATTGACTTTTTTATAAAAAGAAGTTAATGATTTGATTTGTATTATAAATATTTAGAGCCTAAATATTCATAAGTTTATTTTTTTAATATTGAAAATCATTTCATTTTGCTATATGTACATATGTAGTAAATTTTTTGATAATATTTTTACAGGACATCTTTATGAATCGAAAAAAACTATCATTACCAATTAAAGAAGATTCCTGCTTTATCAATAAATGTTATTCCAAAACAAAATATTACTTGTCAAATATGATATTTATCTACATCTCACATTTAATTATAAAAATTCCTCAAAAGAAAACTTCACAACGTTTTAGCGAGACATCTATCGACACAATTACAAAACTTTCCAATTTCTTTCCAAATTTTCATTTCAAACTTATTAAACAACAAAAACATCAAACTACATTTTCCCAAAAATCTGAAAAACTCAACACACACACACGCAAACAAACCAAACACCCAAACAGCGAAACAAACAAACCGATCACGAAACACGAACCGCCAAAAAACGAGTACGCTTTCTAGACATTTCTACGTGTGCGCCGTATACATATTATTTTTCGGTTTCGCAAAATCATAAACACGTGTCGAGGTTTTTAGCGGTCGCTGGATGGAGTCAAGGTGATCGAGTTGTGCGGGTCAACCATGACAGTTGGAAATTTGCGCGACCCTCGTTTCGGCCATAACGCATTCGCGCCATCTTGGCGCGCTGCATCGCGCTAATCCGGTCTAAAAAACATAAAAAGTAACATTATCGATTCGATATCGAGAAATTATGCATTGTAGTATCCATATGCCGTCAGATGCATTCGAGTTTTGACCTTTAACAATAACACTTTGCGAATACGCCGCGGCAAATTGAGCGTGTTTGAAAATCGAAAAACGTAAATCGTACGTGGCATCACTTGCCCGTGAAACCGGTCATGCTTTGCGACATTGATTCGAGAACATTCAAGGGCTCTTTGATGGATGCGGGGCTCTTTTATAGATTGGGTTGATCGACCTTTTATCTGGGCCGATCGGATTTTGCAATGTGTTTGTTTGGTTGGAGATTGATTTGTATTTAACAGTACATCCGAGTCACTTTTTTCGCGTTTTAGAGACTATCGTGTAAAAGAAATGAATGGTGAATGTATAAAAATTGGACATATGTTTTATCAATATATGTACATATTTGGATGAAACTTCCATCCAAATATACTTAAAAAATATGTGTAGTGCAGCAAGATTTCGCCATGTGAAATCATTAAAAAAACATTACAAATTTTCATAACTATAATTGTATACTGGACTGATCTTACTATTGTAGCATAATAATATAATACAGTGGAAATCGTTCAACATGAAACTGAGAGGAATGAAATTTTTTTTTTGTGTTAAAAAACTTGTTAACTATGCACTGTCCATAGATTGAAATTAATTGGTTGAAGAGTTTTAGGTGTATGTATATTGAATTGTCTGTAATATATCGAAATAGTCTATAAGCATTGTAATGGTTACTACATATATAATGAACAGTTATATAAAATTATTCAATTTTAAATTTAATAGTTAAACATTAACAAATTTATTTTTATGATTCCTGAATATTCAGCGTTAGCATACGTCACTGCGTTGAAACCAATGCCGTTTTCATTTTTAATTAACCGTTTGTTATCTTTTGATGACTGTGCATTGTTTTTTAACTGGTCGTGTTTATAAATAGTAACTAGCCATTTATGTATTTCTTGATGCATCAAATTTTGTGTAAATTTTTTTATTTGACTGCGTGGTTTTTTATTTTGTTTGGTGGATGTTTCGGCGTTCGTTGTAGTTTGATATGTCAATTATCGTGAAAATCGGCTTACCTTTGAAGAGAAATCATAGTATTTTTATAAATTTACTCAACACTTATCGCGTACGTTTTTCAACTTCAAAAGTGGGTGTTGGTTTCTCGATAAATCAATAAGATGAGAGTAAATTATTATTGAAGTTATTTCTTTATAAAAGATTGATGTTTATCTGATATTATTTCTACGTATGCAGTTGTATTGAATTCAACATATTTCTAAACATTGCATCTTTGCTAATTGTTTGTGCGGCATTGAACTAACGTTTACTATTTATCGTCTTCGCATAAACAATATTGCAATATCGTTTTTTTTTATTTATTATTATATGCGAATGAAATGTTTCATAACCTACTTCAGAAAACTTCAATATTCTTCGTTTATTTTAATTATTAATTTTGGTTATAACTGCTGACGCATAATTAACAATGTAATATATTATATGATCAATTTTGAATTTAATGTAAATATAAATATCAAAATTAGGCTCGTGTCAGTTTCACAATAAAATATTACATAATATTATATTATTATAGTTTATGTTTTGACATTTGACACTGAAAATATATAAATAAAACTCGACCAGGAAAATTCATACACCATAAATAATGATCAGAAAATTATTTACATTATGAAATTACTCGAAGCATATTTTACATATCAGAAACTCTAGTTCTGAATCATCATAGGTCAGGATACGTGAGGTTATGAGGTTATGTTGACATTTGATACAGAGAAAAATGATGAATTTCTACTGACTATAAAGAAAACTCAGAATAATCTTCGTATTCTCGAACATATTTAAATCTCTAGATGTGATCAATTGATAAGTTACATTAACATTCACAACACGGAAAACTGTCAAATCCCAATCAAATCAATTAGAAAAAACGCACAAAATTTATAAAGTATTCTTAAATTATTTGCCTTTCACTACTACTCGAAACACACTCAAACACATCAAACACACTAGTTTTTAATAATCATCACATTTTAACGCAACAAAAACTGACGAATCTCAATCAAATCGACCAACGAAAACCGCAAACAAAAGATCATTAAATTATTTGCATCATGCAAACATCAAAGACATGCCCGAACACATTTTCTAGCCATGATCAGCTTACATTGACATTTAAACCACCAGAAACCGACAAATCTCAATCGAATCGACCAGGAAAAACGCGCCGAACAATTCTCAAAGTATCCTAAAACTATTTGCATTATGCAACTACCAGAGACATGCTCGTGCAAGTACGCGAAGGCCGACTCGTGCACAAGCAATCGAGGTGCCAAGATCAAGGTTTCCCCTTTATATATTTATATCCACCATCAAAGCCATCGGGGAAGCCCACGGTTGCCGATCGAATCGGCAATTAGCGCCGTTTCGAGCGCGAGTGACTCAAAAGCCTTGAAAACGGTTCGACTTCTTTTATAACGGTTGAATCATTTTTTCGTTTGTATTTTCGAAGATGCGACACATAGGGATTGTGTGGGCGGGAAATGCTATGATGAGGTGGTCTAAGTCTGGTCTCGATCGGGATGTATTGATTTCGTGGTGATTGTGGTAATATTAGTCGTCGGGTTTGAAATGATCAATAAAATATTCGTTATCGGATGGGATTGTATGAACGTTTTGATTGGCGGTTGTAAAAGATTATGTATGTGCGAAAGATGGGTTGTTTTGTATTTAATTTGAATTGGTTGAAGTTCAATTGATTTGATGACTTTGTTTATGGTTTTATGATTTTATGTCTGTTTATTCATATGTATGAAAATTATATGTTTATAATAAAGATTGTTTCGCTTTTTTTATTAAAAAAACTATAATAAAAATAACGACATGGAAAAACTTTTGATTGTGTTCTGAATTGTTTTCAATGGAAAAACTTGAAATTGGCGATATGTATTTGAAATGTAAAAATGTGCACAGCAAAAAAAAACCGATTCGATTAATTATTCAACAGGTGGTTCCACGAATAGTAGTTTTGATTTTTTGTTTTAATTTGATGTACAATCTTTTTAATAAATTATCATCCGATCGAGAGTATTTCATCATAATTATTTCTATTAATTTTCACAATATTTCTATTAAAACAATAGCATTCAATATGATGAAAGAGATAATTTTCCACATAACGATCGTCACAGTATAAATCAACAAAAAACCATTTATCTACGATCGACTCCGTCTACAAAACATCACTTAATCAGAAACAAAGCAATTCCAAAGAAACAGAACTTATATCGTTTTCTACGAGAACGACGCGAAAAATTAATATATAGGAAAACACTTATGACGATTACGTCTTCCAAAACCACGGTTTCAGTGGGCAGAGGTTATATATATAGACTTTACGCACAAGATGTTTACAACCTTAACAGACTAATCAGCAATTGTCAAACTGTGTCTCGTAAAAATAGCTGTTGGGTTTCGAAATCGCAGACGCCGCTTCCCGGTAGACGAAATAAATTATTCATTTTTAACTCGTGAGGTGAACGCTTCGCGTTCTCTCTCGGAGGTCATTGCATTTCATGTTGTTGCCTTTATGAATGCTTAATTTGCTTTTAAATTTAATATAATTAATATTCGATGTGTGCGTGATCGGATAATTGAATCGTAAAGTTTGTCTATGGGAATCCGATAAGGAATTGAAAGCGCTTTTCCGATCTAGTTGGATTATAGGAAAAACTTTCTTAATATTTAAATATGACTCATATATTAATGAAATTATTAATAGTATTTTATCTATAAGCACATTTCTGAAAACAGAAATTTTATTAATAGGCAGGAAAAATAGTTATCGGACAAATGATCACATGTACAAAGTAAATCTAACTAGATTTTGTAAACGAGTGCTTGTTATTTTTTATATGAATACATTTATCCAAATTATTACATACTTAAAATATATAATCACATTCATTTACCTGTCACTTAATTGGTGACATGTTCGTTCGAAAAAACTAAGCCATCAACATAAACAACCGAAAAAAAAAACTTGAAATGCTCAGTATGATTGTTGACATTTAAGTATTTTTATATGAATGAAATATCAAATCGAAATTATTGTTTGCATAATCTAGTATCGAGTATGCGTATAAAATAATAATTGATGGGTGTAAATGTGAAAGTTTGAGAAGCCCGCGAGCTAGACAGAATGGCATTTCCGTTTCAACTTACCGAGAACATTTTTTCCCATGAGTCACAGAGCAAAAACCTAAAGACCAGGTACCTGAGGTCACAATTTCTTTTTCGCTCACAAAATTCGTCTTTTTCACTCCTTCGCTTGGACCTCGATTGTATTCTTGACCGATGACTACAATATCGTGTCCAGTCCGTGGTTATTTGTTCTAACATTTCGACAGCGCATAAAACTTATACAAACTTTTACTAAAAACATTTTCTTATTTGAATTTATTTTAAAAGTTTTCGATAATTATAATCGAGCCTGTGTCTCATTGTCATATGACGAATCATGATATTTCATGTACAAATGTATTCATGTTCATATGATATAGTTTGATAATTAAGTCATTGTTCATGGTTCGTTGAAAATAAAATAGTCATGTTTTAAAATTATTCAAATCATTAATTTATCATCACAAAAAGGAACTCTATTTAAAATAAAAAAACCCATGACAATATTTTATTAAAACTTACTACATACATACATATATCTGAATTTATCTATTTCAACAACGCAAAAACAAAAAAAAAACAACCTTCACAATGACAATTATCACCTCATCATTCCAAGCGATAATACAAAATGTTATCACACCGTGTGCAAAATTCATCCCAAAACTCAACTAATATTCATCTACGAATTTTCCAAGAGATCATCCATTGAAAATATGATTTTGTGCAGCCTTCAAAAAACGATCTACCTATATTATGTTGACCATACGAATTAAATGTGTTGTATAAAATAAATCTGTAAATGTAAATGCGACATTTAATCGCCGTGTGTTTTCAATATGCAACCAAGCCAGCACTGCAAAACCAACCATTGAATATTATAAAAGCTGTCAATAATGTTTTTCCTTGTAAATATGAAAATTTTAACAAATTCTTTATTATTGTATGATTTACATATTTTATTTCGTAATTTTTATCATTTTAATTTTGAGGTTATGTATATTATTTTTTTTTTTTAGAATTGTAAGCGTACTATGAGTGTATATTTGTTTGGATGATAATTTTATCAGAAAACACAGAATTGATTATTTGTGTCTACTCATACTCAAAGCGATATCATTTTATTGGTCATAAGAGTAAAAATATAATTTATTGTAGACTCGTAAAATTCATTGCACTATATTTTTATTTTTAAAAAGGGAGGAAACCTCACAAAAAGCTGACAATGAGATCAATAGAATAGAATGAATGTTGTGTCTAACTAACAATAAGTTCCATACTGATTGCTAGTACAAAAGACATATCTTTTATCAAATTAAAAAAAATATTTTCAAATTCAATAGATTGTTTATTTTATGTAATTTGAAACGATTAATAGAATCTGAATGAAGAAACAAAAGTAAACAATGAATACAGTCCTCTCCAAACTGATGATGAGCTATTTCGGCTGCTGAGCAAACGTAAAAAATATAAGAACAAAATTTTCAACAAATATCCAAAACCAATCTCCAGTCTTTCATCCAACTATATTAAAAATGAGCCATCAAACGAATCCAACCGAAACTCCCTCGAATACTAAATCACATTTCCCAAACATACACACCGACACTTCAGCACCCATAAACTTCACCGATCCGACATTCCTCAAAAGGCGCATTCACTCTCAAAAAACCAAAACGACACACAAACCCTAACATACGCGTCTGAGCCTTCGCATTAGCAGCCATAACCAACCGCGCCAAATACAAACAACGCGTTTTATTGCCGCTGAAAGGCGAAGTTTCTTATCGGCGCGTTTCGCAAAACGGCCATCTTCGAGCGCGCCTATTGCGCGTACGTGACGAACAATTGAAGCCAGGCAAATTTCTTCGATATTAGTTGTCGCTTTTGTGTTATTGCCGGCGATAATAAACGGCAATGCGATGTGCGGCACGTGCAGAAAAAAATACACATGGTGCGAGTTCGCAGGTCGTTGCGAAAAATTGTCCACGGTGCGAAGCACGCGACTGCTTCGTGCCGTTGAGCTTTTCGTCTTTGTTTGTACGGTTGGAAAATTGGTTGGTGTGTGTGTGTTTTTTTTTGTGGTATTGTTGGGTTTTTGTGATTTGTTTTGAGTAAAAATTGACGGTGGTTTGTTTGATATTTTGAATTTGTATGAAGGAGTGTTGGTAGAGAAATTTTTCGGTGCCTTTTTCTGTTTTTTGATTGTGTTAATGGCAGGGCTTTGGAGCGAGCACTTTTATGAGTTGCTCTGTTCCGGCACCCAAGTACTTGCTCCGCTCCGCTCTTTGCTCCGCTCCGTGCTCCGATTAAAATTTTTAAATAAAAATTATAATCATTGATTTTCTTTGATATATGTACCTATAAATTCATATAAAAGATAAAAATAACGTGTTTATTTACAACTAAAAACAGCATATGTATGTAGTATATCTTATTAGTTATATACAGGGCCATTGAAAAATGGGGAGAGGGGTAAATTCCTATGGCCCCTGTATTTTGAGGACCCGTTAATGATTTTGAAAATTTTTGTGTTTCGAATACTTTTGAAAAATTTTGTAATTTTTTTTTTTGAAAAGTCGGTTTTTGTAAGTAAGTATACGGTTTTTTGTGAAAAATATTGAACACTTACAAAAAATATTTCTTACTTTTTCCCGGGGCCCGGAATTTCTCTCTACGGCCCTGGATATATTATATAATACATTTACATTATTATCTTATTATAATCTTATTAAATAAAATGGCAGATAATGTAAGTAATGTGTAAATACAGTGCAAGTTGTGATGGAAAGTGTCAAATATTCAATTAAAATATATATATATATATATATATATATATATATATATATATATATATATATATGTATATATATATATATATATATATATATATATATATATATATATATATATATAACGGAGCACCGGAGCACTAAAAATTTCCCTGCCGGCTCCACTCTTGCTCCGGGCAAAAAAACCGTTGCTCCGACTGCTCCGCTCCAAAACCCTGGTTAATGGGATTTTGTGATTTGTTTTGGTTTTGGGCAAAAACTGATAATTATTTGTTTGATATTTTGGATTTACATATTTGAAGGAACGTTAGTAGGGAAATTGTTCATTATTTTGGCAGTATTAATGGGTTTTTGTGATTTATTTTGTTTTTGGATAAAAATTGATGATGATTTTTTTGATATTTTAATTTGTATGAATGAATTTTGATGAAGAAATTGTTCAGTGATTTTATTCAAGCTTTTTTTTTCTTCGTTAATTAGAAAATTTGAAGTGAGCATTAGATATTTTCAGTCTATTCATATCTAATCATTATTATAACATGTAATTTATAGTACCATCTTTTTATTATCTTTTTCAACCTTTTTTTAGGGAAATTTTAAAATCACCCTAGCTAATCTTAAATCTACCCTGGCTACGACGACGCCTCTGGTGGCTAATTGTCGAAACCGACCCAACTGTCAAACGAACTGTCAAATATGTGATAATGGTTTAATTTATCTAATTTTGTTTGTTCCAAGAGATTATTATATTATAATATAGTTAATTATTTATCATTATGTTTCAACAGTAATTATTGAAATTGAAAAAACTTTTGGTGCACAACCTTTTTCGGCAAAAGGACCATCTCAACCGTTTCCGAATATTTGAATTTTACGAACCGAATTTTCATCATTCACGCCATTCACGCCGATATTAAATTTATTTCCTTACAGCATTATCTTTAATATTTTATTTTACACACTTTAACATTATTAACATTTTCTTTCCCACATTTTGATATTAAATTTATTTTATGTTTTTCAATACATTTTATTTTACAATTTTTTGATATTTTATTTTTTATTATATATTTATGTATGTTATATTTTTTTTATGGTTTTTATATTATATTTTATTTTGTTTTTTAGATTTTTTTTAATTTATTACTATATACTTATAAAATTTCATATGTTTCAATGATATCAATATGGTGATATCGGCTTCATTTTTCAGTTGATTTTGCAGTACCTATAAACAATTTATATAATAATATTGACCACAGGATAACGTCTTTTCGACATAATCGGATGTTATGACATTTTAATTATGTGGTAATTAGAAGGACGTTGCTTTTAAGTAATTGATTAATCAAACATTCTTCCGCTAAATGGTTTCAGATCTACAATATGAAATCACATTCGTGTATTGTTCAAATAATATAATATGTCGTTTAGCATTGATTACTGATAAAAATTAGCATATTTAATCAAGCTTATATATTTCAATAAATCATTTGAGATATATAATAATACAATACTTATATAAAAAAATTCATGTATTAAAAATAATAATTTTAAACCTCACTTTTTTGTTTTCATTATATTTTACATAATATTTTATAATTAGATATTTAAATTACTGACTGGTTTCGTTTTGTATTTTATATTTTGATTAGATAAATATCAAATTGAAATAAATTAAGCCTTTTGCTAAAAATATATAAGTGTGAAGATTTGAGAAAAATGTTCATAGTACATAGCACGATGTCGTTTCGTGTTGTCTAGTTTTCGTTTCTGTTTGTTTGACAAATATTGGTAGGAAAATTTGTTTAGTGATTCTATCGAATTTAATAGTTTTTTTTTCTTGAGTTTTTTCCAGTTCTTTTTGTGGTCAATTTGCTGAAAATTGATCTTTGACATGTACGGATCCTAAATTTATAGCGATACATTTATGTAAGTTATATGTTATGTTTACGTTCACAATTTTCCGTTTAAGGTGAATGTATCTTTTAATCAGAATACAATACAAAATATACATATATATTTTTTTAATTTAACTCATTTATGAAAACGCGCTAATCAATATATTTTTCGAAACCTCAATTTCAAACCGATTTTAGAGTTATTTTGATTGAGAAACATGACTATAAAATATGTACATTTAGCTTCGAATACAATTTGAGCTTATTTTTTTTTTTTTTTTTAATAAATTACATATTGAAAACTACACATATAACTTTTTGTTGAAATACGTCATACAAAAATTACATACAATATATAAATATTTTTTTTATGTATTATTCCAGAGAATATGAAACATCAACGTAAATTTGCGTCATACTAGTAAGGTGATAGCAATGAAGAATAAATGAAAATGATGTTCATTGTTAGTAAATCCGAAAGGATTTACGTCATCAAACGAAAAAATATATTATTTACCCTATAGTTTACGTCGTTCGTTGACATACAATATACCGTGTTTTATACAAAAAAATATATACAACCTATTACTGATATAATTTTACATACAAATATAATATAACACAGCAACAATGATGTCCACAAGAAAGTAT
Organism: Hydropsyche tenuis; assembly: GCA_009617725.1. Taxonomy (NCBI): domain Eukaryota; kingdom Metazoa; phylum Arthropoda; class Insecta; order Trichoptera; family Hydropsychidae; genus Hydropsyche; species Hydropsyche tenuis. The sequence continues at coordinate 6,474,571 of VTON01000004.1, forward strand.
TTTCCGCTCTTTCTCATTTTGGTTTTTTTATTTAGTCATTCTGAAATTATTCACTGGTAATTATCCTCATTGTATTACATATCTTCATATTACGTACCATTGGAGATTCAAAAGCAAATGTCCTGCGGTTTCAAATAATCGACATCGTACGATGTTCTGACTAATGTAAGCAGTAAAAACGACAATGCATACTGCTGTCATTATTGTTTTCACAAGTATGTAAGGACCTTCAGTTTTCCTGTATGTACTTTGAAATAGAAAAAATACGTCTTTGAAATCCTCTAATAAACATATATTGAAATATGTAACCTTCACTTTCATATTGGAAAAAAAGTTTGGTTTTACAACAGCGATGTCAATATAATAAGATTTTTCAATTTGAGTAGATCCAAAAATATATTATTAAAAAAATGATTAAAATCTTGTGAATTTTTCAAATTACATTCGTTTAAGTTTTCGAGTTTGAAAATCCGCCTTTCATCTTGAAACAATATATTCATGGCGCAATCATGGTCTTTGTGAATCATTTTTTTTTGTTTGATAAAATACATCCTCGAATTATTATAAATTCATACTGCGTCGTATATTTTTATCGGGACGAAAATAAAATCAAAAAATCGTACACTTTTATGTTGCTATTTATTATTCGGCGAAAAACGAGTATGTGGCAGATGTTATTGATGAAATAAAATTAACAGTATGGCAAAAAATTTACCATTGTTAATTCGTCGATATGCCAAAAGCACTCAATCATTTTTGTGCGCATGAGAAAAATCTATTAAAAGCTTCTAACGTATTTGAGATTGTTGTTTGCCAATAAGAGTTGTTAATAAATCGTAGATTCCACTATGCGTTTTTTTTGTCACTTCAAAACGTAATTGCAGCATTAAAAAAAATGATCAATGAAATATGATATTTTGAGCTACGTTTTTTAATATTTAACTGCGTAAGGATATATTTAAATCATGATGTAATTTTTTTCCTTAATTAAGAATATATTCTACCAAACTAAAGCAAGTTTTTAATAATTTGAGCTAACTGAACTTCCTTTGCTTATCAATCAATTTACCATAATTTTGAATGAACTTCGATAAAATGCGGTTTCCTTTTTTCACTCCATAATAATATGACTTCATAACTTCACGGAAGCATGAATGAAGTATGCACTAAATTTAAATTATATTATAAAACTATATTTAATATTTCATACATTTTAGAATATTCCTCACAAAATTTTATCATCAATAGAAAATTTCACTTTCGGAAAATTCTCCGCTTTTCATCACCCATTTCTATTCAAACAACTTTTCCTGCTAACATACATCGAATTCCGAATACAGTGCGCGAATTGACATATCAATGCGAGCATTCAATTATTGTAATTGTCGCCGATAATTTGTACACTTACATCGCAAATTTTCCCATACGAAATGTCATAAGCGACGAAAAGCCGTACGGCGCTTACGTCTTTTCGGCGAACGAATGCCGATTGACTCCGCCCACAGATAAAAACGGCTCACGATTGGCCAGAATTATCGTCTGGTTTTTCCCCATCGCTTCTTAGAAAACCCTGAAAACGAGTTCTGTGAAGCATTTTATCAATTAGGTCTCTCCTCGTGTGTGTATTGACTGTCAACAAAAAAACAGGGCTGCCAAATTGCGAATAATGAATATTTTTTTTATTCAATTTTTGATTAATTAAATTTTTCACAATATGCACAGAAAATCGAATATTCAATATACATATGAATTTTCCGAGAACACAATGACTTATTTAAACTGACCCATTTTAATAAACGATTCTTAATAAATTATAATAATATTCCATTATTTATTTCTTAAGCGATTCAAAGAATTATGGTTATATTATCGAACAGTTCAAAGAACCATGTGATAACCCTCAAAACGGGGATCATCGTTGTTTCGATTTAATAGACTTCTTTCGTCATGCCTCCATCGTCCGATCCCCTGAATGATTCACTCTGTTTGCATTATTGTTAACGCCGAACTTTGGCAACAATACACGCAGTGCTAATTGGAAGTTCGCATGATTTTTCCGTATGTAAATATCGAAAGTAATTACAAATAAGTTCACGGATGCGTATAGAAATAATAGGTTTATAGTGCGGTCAGTAACTTCCCACTACGTGACACGGAGTTCCTCAATATTTTCAATCGTAAATTATTTTTATAATCGTTTTTGTTATACGTACATTTTTTGTATAGCATTTCGGATGAATCACCATAACGGAATTGAATGTGATATCTCAGCTGATTCACATTTGCACTGTCGTCGTGTTATCAGGCACAGTCGCTGAATTATATAATTTGAATAAATCTAAATGAATACGGAACTTTTTTGTGACTCGTCAGACATTCTATCTATCAATTTATTTCTATTGGTTTTATGATTTAAAATATGCATGCACGTCAGATTTTGAATTGGTATATTACAAAGTTCATATGGTACAGTAAGAATGAGATTTTTTCTAGAAATAGTCCGAGTTTAGCTCCTAATAGCTCCTCAAAATTTCTCTTTATCGTCGAAACGTTATTCTTTCAATAATAAAAAAAAATCCTGTAGTATGCACTTTATAGACAATATTTGATGATGAAGAATAAATGGTTCAGCCTTATCAAATTTACAAAATACCCATGTTAAGTGACATATGACACATTCAAATAAATATGACTGCGTAACAAAAGTCAGAAATCATGTAGTAAAAAATAATTTCATCTACGAGTGTTACTTTCCTTTTGAAATATTCGTCTTTTAAAACATTCTTGCTCTAAACATTACATAAACTATATACGACAACGATAAAACCATTCATAAGACAGTTGAATAACACTATAAATAATATTGAAAATATATCGTTATCTCGCGAAAAACAGAAAAAAAATGTAAGAAGGTATCCAGTATTACACTCCTCGAGCAATGTTTTTTTTTTTATCGAAGTACCCTTCTTCCATTGATATCTGCAAAATATTTTCATAATAAACATTATATATAGGTCACATTCACATATGATGTCAAAGGCTAGTGAAAGCACATGCAAGACAATTGAACGATTCACAAATAACACTGAGCATACAACATAATCTTGTTTAACAAAACAGCGTAGGATGACTTCAGTTCACAGGTCCTCAAGTACTACTTTCCTTTCATCAAACAGTGGCGGATTTACTTATAGATGGTAGAGGCACTTGCCTCAGGGCCCTAGCATTTTTGATGAACTATTATAATTTTTCTATATCAATCCATTGTATATTATATAATTTGAATCATTTTCTGAAGAAAAGAGGTATTTGTTTCTATAAATACAAATTTCATTTTCTTAAATTGCCTATTTGTTCTTTATTTTATAAAATTGGCTACACACTCGTATTACATATCAATAATAAACGATAAAATATTTACCCGTGGCACAAATTTTTCTAATTTAAATATTTTATATGTAATAATGAGGGTGAGGGGATCGATAAATTGAAACCCGGTGTTATACAAGGAACCCTAAAAATTTGTCACACCCCAATTCCCCGGCGAAATAAATCCACCACTGCCACCAAACATAATTTTTCTCTTACTAAAACACCTTCCATATGACGTCAACGACCAATCGACCGACGTCATACAGAAAATAGATCACACACAGGTCATTCGACCATCCTGCAAGCACAGGCCATCAAATGACCCACATGCACCATAAGTCCAACATTATCCTGTTCGGCCACAAAAAAGCGCGAATTGCAAATTTCCACTCCGTCATGAAAATTTCACATCCTCACATACACACACACACACTCCACATCGTCCCCAACCGCAAAAACCGCGGTCTGAGCAACGCCCATTTATCCTTTCGATAAGCCGTTCGCGAGGTTTTCCCCGACGCTACGCCCGTGTTATTGTCGTCGCTGGCAGGCCACTGCTTCAAACCTGTTCTGGTCCGGAGACACGTCATCGTCGGATGCACCAGCTCTGGTCTGCGTCACGGCTTCAGAATGCCGATCCTCGGCCACTTGTCGGAGGCTGATGAAATCGGTGAAGAAAGCGGTGATTAAGCGCGTCGGGGTTTCCGCGGGGATCGATGGTGTTGATGATTTAGAGAGAGCAGATTTGCCGTTATTTTCATTTGTCGGTAATCTGGTAATTTATTTTTTGATAAATACCGGTAAATTAAATTTTATGTAAAAACTGAGAAAAATCGGAAAAAATAACGACAAGTAAAAAAAAAACGTAAAACCAAAAACACTTTCCCAAAATATACAGGGTTTGAAGTGGAGCAGGAGTAGGAGTACGGAACAGGAGAAGCAGTAGGTTTTTACCCGAAGCAGGAGCACGAAAATTTGTAATGCTCTGACTTTATGTCTAAAATTGATAAAAATAATTTAAAATTTTGAAGAAAAATCAAATTTTGTCCAAAATTTTGACATCAATCTAATTTTTAATTATAATTTGATTCAGAGCCAGCTCGAGGGTATATGGCGCTCTAAGCAGATTGATTTTCAGCACACCCCCCTCTCCCATATTTTACAAATATTTTTCGAATTTAAAAATTATTCGAACCTCAAAATTTTTTCCCTAAAAAAAGGTTGACGCTTTTTAAAATATAAATTATAATATTTCTATTTCATAACCAAAGAAGAAAAAGTGAGAGCAGCACAAAGCACCCCTTTAAATTTGGCGCCCCAGGCAAGTGCCTACTCTGCTCCCTATTTGAGCCGCCTCTGATTAGATTACATTCATTTTATCACTATTCTCTCCCAATTTATAGTTATATTATTTGTATATTTCATATTAAATATTTTAATAATTTAAATAATTTAATCGGAGCATCGAGTGGAGCCGGAGCAAGTACTTTGATGCCAGAGCGGAGCATCTAAAAAGTATGGTAGCTCCCAAGCCCACTAAAAAAACAACAATTTTTATCAAAAAAACCGTACAACTACACAATCACACTTTTTTCAAAATCAAAAAAGTATTTACCGGTAAATTATTAATATTTACCGGTAAATAATCGAACTGTTATTTGGGCCATTTACCGATAAACCGGTTTACTGGTAATGGCCTCTCTATTAGCGTGTGGGGATCAGGAATTGTAGGTGTTATGAATGGAGGAAATTAATTATGTAATTTTTGTGTTTAAAGGATAATGTGAAGAAAAATACTGTTACGGTTTTTCTATAGTGTAAATAAATCGTAAAGGAAAATGCGTTGATAAAATGTATCGATTGATTTTCAAATTTATGTGTGATTAGCATTCAATAATTTTATAATGTAATCATTGTATTTCAGTTTTCTTTTCGGAAAACTATTTCCTTCTAGTCATTTATTTTCAGAATATACAAAAACCTTTTCCGAAATTCGTTATAAAATTTGATACCTAAACAACTTTTTTTTTCCGATCAACCTTAAAATAAAATTCAATTATATACCATCATTGAAAACTATTCAATGATATTCAATTTTGTTTGTATGTACTTTGGTTTCACTTTTTTATAAATCGTGAATAATTTAAGTTTTTACATCACATTTCAAATAAAAATCTCTATCAAAAATCAATTACAACAAAAAATCATAATGAGATGTATAGCCTTATACGCAAAAAGGTAACGATGTCTTAATACAAGTACAACTTAATTGATCAAAAAAATTCAAATCTACTGTCATATTTATGATGAGCACAATATGTATGTATATAAGTTCTATTTCATTAATGACAATCAAATAACTATTTACAAACTCGATTATACTCGATCAAAATACACTTTTTTATCCAAGAACATAAGGTCAAAACGAAACACGTGGCACTCTACTCAATCAGAATGAATAAAACCTCTCCATCACCATTCACCAAATCTTCATTAAACCGTCAAACTTTGACACCGCATCCTAGCAAATGATAACCTTACAAAAGCTACTCGAATTATTTCAACATCGTGTCGGAAATAAGCAAAGTTAATCATTGGTCACTTGAACGGCGCAATTCGGAGACGTTTCACGTTAAATCGTGACAGGAGTGGGCGCAGTTTATTTGCCATTATCAATGTATGCAAATCTCCCAACACTTATTTTATTGGTGGATCTGGTCATCTCGTGGACGATTTGTCAATATTGTGTGACTAATATCCACATAGTGGAAAGTTGAACCACCCAAAAGTTGGTTCTTTTTGTGATGCGCCATTAAGCCTGAATTTGACAAACCGCAACTCAGGTAAATAAACATTATGATTGTGTTCTAATAGTGTTAGTCATACGCTAAAAATTAACAATCCGTCGTGTTAGTGATTGGGAATTTGGTTTTGTTTGTGTTTGCTTTGGCGATAATGTTGGTGGTATATTTATTACTCACTTTTCAGGCCAAATATTGATTGTTTTTTCGGTAAATACTGGAATTTTTCATATGAGGAAAATTTTGATGTATTCCTAACTATTAAAGTTCTTCCAGTTAACAGTTCCAATTTACAATACGTAAATGACATCAGCTGTTAACAATACATATATGTATTTGCAAGTTTCGACCGGTACACTTTTGTCCTATAACAATGAGGAAAACTTCATGTTTTTCAAATCACAATTGTTATATTAAGATAAACAATTCCTTACAATTTTCATACCGAGTTCGAACAAATTGTAGACTGATTGTTGTATAATATAATCAACGTATCAAAATATGAAGCTTCGCAATCGAACCGACCTCAAATTGAATCCCGATATATTCAAGCAAGAATCATAAAATTGAAATTAAGTTCGTGAACATTCTGTCGAAATAATCAAAAAAACAACGAATAATGCAAATAAGTTTTATCTAAAAAAAAAAATTAAAAAAAATCCTGTTTTTCAATCGAACAGTCATAAAGAATACGCGCTGTTTATTTAACTTATTTAACTGTAAAATTAATTTTATAGCAGTCACATTTTCACATTTTATTCATGAACAATACTTGACCTTTTCGGTGTCGCAATTTTTTCTCTGCAGAGAAAAAAATCGGTCGTTGCTTACCAAAAAAAAACTGAAAAATTGCAAATAACTAATCTTGAATTTCGTACGAGCGTGTGAATCGAATTTTAAATGTCATCATAAAAATATTTAAACTTTTAATAAAAGAATTGTTGGATCTGTCAATTGAATATTTAAATACGATATTAAATACATACGACCGTTTGCATAAAAAAAGCCACAAAAACTAGAAATTCAGCCTAACCTCCGACAGACATGCAAAATGCAAACGAAATTTCTATGCAGATTTAATCTCAACAATTCATAAATTCAAACCAAAACATTATTTGAAAAACAAAGTGACATACAATATACTATGCAGCATCAAATACACATTTCGACGAAGACGCTCCTCTCGAACGCCTATTGTAAAGGTACGGTTGACACAATCAACACGTAATTATGTCCATATTTACCGGTAAATATTCATATATATTTTTAATATGAAATATTTTTCAATCGAGAGAATAGCCAAGCGTTAAGAAAATATTTACTCGGCGGTCTCAGAAGGTCACAACAGATTTACGCAAATACGATGTGCCAGTAGGCGTTCAAAACAGCACGTGTAAAACGACATTTTTAGCGAACAAAACACGGTTTTTTCGAAAAAACCGCCGTACCAAGGCTTCTCGTTGCGATGGTCTTTTGGATTTATTGCAATTTGTTATTTCGCGAATTGTCAGGGAACCGAGGATTTTCGCGTACGTGATGGTATCGCAGATGAATGAAAACTCGATGGGTTATTAATTATTATCTCGCTTTGGATTTGTGCGCGTGTATGATGTATGATATTTGCGTAGACTGTGAAAAAAAATCTAAATAAGGAAAATGCAAGAAAAATTTGAATACTCGAAAATCTTTCGGAAAAAAAATCTTGTTATTAATGTCTCACGTGTGAATCGATTATTGTTTACTATGGTTGTGCGTATTTCTATTTTCAATGGGATGTTTAAATATAGAATTTTATAAATAACATTGAATTTACAAAATCAAGTTTACCGAACAAAGCGATTTAAAGTAGCGTCTATTAACTATCTACGTATAAATGAAATAGAGAGCTTTTTTGCGCTACTTCATTAAAAATTCACAAAGTGTTGGCGAAACCAAAATATTTTCGTGCCGCGAAAAATATTTATTCAAACCAACACTGACGACTGCACAAAAGGCAACCTCCAGTAATTCAATCCATTCACACATTGATAGCTTTTTTATAGCGCTAAAAAATCATATAAATTTATCCATATACCAACAAGGACGATTCTACCATTACGCTACAAACAGTATCTAAACCGACAGGATGATAAGCACTCGAATCACATGACTCACAATCAATTGATATAGATATTTTCCGTGTACACACCCGATTTTTTACACAAACCACTCACGTGGAGGCTCGTTCGCTAGAAACGATTTACACCGAGCCTCGGAACAGGAAAATAGTTGACAAAATCATCAAATGACAGCGATAGACACGTCCGAACTGCATCCGAGCTTATTTGCATTAATATACGGCAAATATTTGGGAGTTCACCATTTTCAGAATACACATGAAAAACTTTGACCCCTTTTGTATGAACCTACGAAGGTTGAACACGTACCAATTTTTTTCGTTTTTGGCGAAGGTTCTTGATAGTTTTTGTGCTCAAGAATAGATGAGGTCGATAATTTTCTATGCGCGATTCACTATTTCTATTATATTATAGTTCACGTATGGAAAACTTTGGATAAAGCTACGGATGTACCTACAAAGGTCGGTCACGTACTAAACTTTCCAGTCAAAATTTTAACGTTTTAGTCAATTTTCTTTGATAGGTTTTGGAATAGAAAAGAAGTTGATGATGTTCTATGTACGATTTACTATTTTAAGTACGTATACTAAAAACTTTAACCACGTCCGGATGTATTATACCTATATGAAGGTTGACCGCGTATCGGACTTTCCAGCCAGATTTTGAGGTTTCGGATATTAATCTTCGATACTAATTACCTTCATGGATGAACATGAGTTTAGCGACATCCAACGTATGATCCGTATGTGTGAAATTTTAACTACGTTCGGATAAACTTCCAAAAGTCACCCACATACCGGATTTTTCGATCGGTTCTCGACATTTTCGATGAAGGTCCTTGATAGTCATCGTCCTCGAGGATGGACACGAGGTCGACGGTATCCTACGTGCGATTCGCACGTTTCTTTTCTCAAGCACAGGTGATTCCCCACGAGTTGGGCGTTATTTATGCAAATTGCCACATTTCCATACGAGGACCGCTCTAAGACGGTCACTGTGTGTGTTTTTGTCGGCACGTCGAATCAATAAATTTATGATATGTACATTTTTCTTATTTAAAATTTTAGTTATTCCTTTCGGCTTTGGTGTATCTGATGCGTACGTGCTCAATTTGTCGTACGATCGGGTCCGATTAATTTCGTGCCGGTTTTTTTTATGTTAATCATCGCCATGCGCGAAATTGTGCTGAATCAAAAATTTTCTAATACCTACTCGATTTTGGCTTTTGGCCGATTTGCGTGTGCTTTTTTCGTTGGGTCGAGAAGATTAAGTATTATTGTGTTTTCACTCTTGAAATTTTCTTTGCATACGAATTGCGCGTTTAAAATCAGACGAAGTCTTTTTTTAATATTAATGTAAATATTTTTGATTTCGGTCATATTGACTTCTTAAAAATTTTTGTTATTCAAATATTATTTATTATAAGTAAATATTGTGATGAATATGAAAATAGAACTTCTTATTGAAAATTAATTATTGTCCCTAATTAAAAAATAAATTGCATTTAACATTTATGTAAGAATACTTGCGTAGTTATCAATCGTAGTTATGCATATCATAAATCATTTTATAAAAATAGCTTTTAAAAAAGGAAAATAAAATTATATTACGCACATAAAACGTCAATGATACTTGAATTAAGTTATCTTCGCGAAATCCATACCGATTTTCCTAACATTTATAAATTCATCGGAATATAGATTGAAAAACATACTCAATAATCAATGATTTCTGAAAATTTATCTTTTCAACAATTCCGCTGTGCGTTACATTCAAAATAAACCGATACGCAAAATTTACACATAATCGTTTTTATCTACACATCTATAAAGCTTTATTGAACGAAATCGTTTATAAAAATCGCATTCTGCTAATCCATATCTTATCGATTCTTCATACCGACCTAAACATAGATTTCATTCTATTTCCGTTCACTTTTTCAGTTTGTTTACCATCCAAGTGATTTTTAGACATTTTATTAGGGTTAATATGCGGTAAGTTGGAAACTTTTACGACTGTGTTCACTTTGAATTATTTTCGACATGCGTCAATCTTTCGATTTCAAATATAATATATACATTTCGGTTGCGTCATAATTAATATTGATACATTGACGTTTTCAGTTGGGGTTTTTCTTCGGTGTGAAGTTTTCGAGTCGTTTTTACCTCCTTTTCTATATGGTCCTTTCCTAGAAATAAAACAGGTATTTCGGGGCCAAGTTATAGAATAATTCAAGTTCGTCTTAATCGATTTGACTGTAGTTATTCGATTTGTCGATCCTAATTCATTTCAAAAGATCAATTCGAGTCGTCAAATGTAATATTCTTACCGTCACCAATTTTTTTGGATGTTTACATGTATCATATTATGAGATAATTTATTTTTATGGAACATTGGGATAAACCCATTTGGGAATTTCCAAGCTATAAAGTGCATATCATTAATAGATACCGATTAAAACAAAATGACACTTAACATCTAACTAATTAGGTATGTATGAAAGTATACTAAAAAAATTGGTTTTCCAGATAGTATATATTTTAAATTATTTTAAAATTAAAATTATTTTTGTATCGAAGTCACATGAGTTAAGACTTATAATGAATTGATCAATTAATTATATTCCTTAGTTGTTTGTCGATTTTTCATACTTTATCCTATTATTGCAACAAATTACGTATGAGATCTTGCATCTTTTGAAATACAGTGAGACATCACTGGCTCTCGAACTTTTAAGTTCGATAACCTAATCAATCATATTTTACAGAATTTTTGTTTAAGGTAACGCACCAGTAGCTGACTATGTACCAGTAATTGATCAACTATCAGAAAATTGAAAAAAAAAAATAAGTTTTTCAAAAATGGTGATTTTTCGGAAAGGGTACGATAGATTAGCAGTTACATCTTATCTTTCGCACCCTTTCCGAAAGATTGTCGTCTTTAAAAACCTTAATTTTTACGGTTTTCTGGGAGGTGGTCAACCGTACAATCTACTAGTGTCGTTATATTAATTTAAATTTTCCATTATCTATTGTATGATTCAAAAAAAATATTCACAGTTTCTTATTATTTTAGTGCTTTATATGCCCTAGCATATTAAACTTCATTGAATTAATAAATTTTTAATGAATCAAATCATAAGTTGATAAAAATAGTCTTTGAAATATTTTATTATCAAGTATGACAACCCTATTATAAATGTAAAATTAAAACCGTTTTCAAAACATTTGTGTAACACAATTGAAAAAAAATCATATTGATTGTAATAAAATATATCATATGTATATGTATTCAAAAACCATCATCATCAATTTATAACTAAATGAAAAAATTTCTAATTTCAAATTCATGCCATTTTCACATAATTTCTAACGCGACAAAATCACACAATCATCGACACAACTCTGAGCCGACGATCAACAACGATAACAGAAAAAGATAAGATCGATACGTTCCGGGGTGAACAACACACACATACACACAATCCACCATTGCAATTAATTGCGCAATGAAATCCGCCAATCCGCCGCACAGTTTGAGAATCGCACACTGAACAGCTCGGCAAAACGATAAGAGGGACTGGCCGGTGCTTCGGTGAGTCAGTCAGTCTGCAGTCGTCGGAATCATCGAACGTGCGTGTTGTAGTCATCAAGTATCAGTGTTACAATTCTCGTGGTATGCCGTTATAATGAAGTTTTATCAACCGTGCTTGAACGAATCCCCTTCCAGGGACATGTATATGAATCCAATGTCGATGTTCTATGACAACATTAGTCATCCGATCCTGCCCAATTACGACACCACCATCAACATGGACAATTACCAACTGATCATCGATCCTCCCTTTAACGATCAGCAATACGAAATGACGTATCCCGAGGGTAGCAAGGACCACTTGAAGCTGCTTCTTAATGATGATTTTCATTCGCAAACTGACAATTGGAAACAGAAGAAGGTGTGCGAATGGAACGGAGAAGACACCATGAATTGGATCATGGATACCGGCACAAATAAGGATATTAATATATCTCGTTTATCTTTGTGTAATTTTAAAGATGTCAGAGGCATCGATCTCGTCCAGATGCCGAAGTCGGAGTTTGTTGAAAAGATAAAACCGCGTTGCAGTTCGGAAGATCGATCAGCCGCTAACAAAGCGGGGGAGGACTTGTATGAAGAAGTGAAAAAGTTAGAAACCCACCACGAACAGGTGGTGCCTTATCCAGTGATAGAAAGAGGATTAAATTACGAGGATGAATTTATTCATTCTTCGGACGGTTCGCGGCTTATAGACTTGGACAATCAAAAACATATCACCTATGATAATCATCCTGATGGAATGTTTATGACCATTGGCTGCGATTCTGGGTATGATAGCCAACCAGAAGAGCCTGAATATAAGATGGAAGATACTATTTATTATGATCACGACCATGAAACGATGATGGAAAGCACTTTGCCAGTGGTAGTCGCCAAGAGGCCTCCGGGTAGGCCAAAAGGAAGTGGCAAGAAACAACCGAAGAGGGCGAAGAATGTTTCGGTCCCTGAATTCTTGAGGGACTTGCTGTTATGTCCCGACTATTGCCCGAAAATCATCAAGTGGGAAGATTATGCGGCTGGAAAATTCAGGTGAGATTATTTATCTTGATAATTCTTATATTTATAATATAATATAAACAAAGTCGATCAATAGATAATGGAGAAGTTTAATATGGATAATCAATCTTTCGCGCGTTTACATTGTTTGGTATCTCGATTGGTGTTAGGTGATTAGGTTATAGATAAACGCTGTGTTAGTGTCTGATTAAATATTTAATTAGATACAAGCTTGTATATAAACGTATTCGTAGAACAATTAGAATTCGTTAATTATATACTATTATATTTTATATCTATATCTCATTTTGTAGAAGAATATGTCAAATTAATCTATTATTTCACTTATAAAGAATAAATATGTATAATAATAGTGAATAATGTAATAGTTCATTAGTACTAAGTAGTTAACCTATAAATTGAAAAATACCATAAGTGAAATTAAGTATTATTATGATGTAATTTGGAACAAATTTCAAAAAATGAACTATCAACAATGGCTAAATGTTTTCGAATTTGAGTAGTTTGTTTTTAAGCCGAGCTCTTATTGAATTTGAACTTATTGTAATAGTATTATTCTAAGTGAGCAATTGACATTTTCTTGTTTACTATCATTTTATATAAACAATTTTTTTTAATAATCCAGACGGATTCTCCAACATGACGACTTTAGATCATCAATGGTATAATCAATCTATTGCGCAACGAAGCAAAATTCCATTTCTAATTTTATTCATACTTCATATGCGCATATGGGCTATTTACGATTATCGCATGCAAAAATTCTCGCTAAGCACTTTATAAATAAATACAAAATAAAATAAAAACGTGGATAATTTAATCAGCTCTGAGGTATTTGAAGCGAGCGACGGGAATCCCACAATGTTAACGATAGCAACGAAACATTATCAACTCTCGTTTCTGAACAATATTTAGCTACAACAAACAATTATTATTTATTTAACGAAATCGACAAACTGCGGTTCCCTATTTAATCGACGATAACGGGAAAAACCTTTTCTAGTGACGTCAAATTCGCAAGAATTTCGTCATTTTTGGGGAAACGGTGGAAGTTTTCCGTTATATTTCCGATTTGTACTAAAATAATATTTGCGATAAAAAACTTATCTTTCCGGTTCTAAATTTATAACATTTTATTTATAATACAATTTGTTCAATATTTCCAAATATTATTCAGTAGTGGCTGAAAAAAAATCATACACACTTTAGTCTATCTTTGAAAAAATAAACAACTTTTATTACCATGTATAATTTAATATAATAAAGATTGTTAGATCAAAATCAACATTCGCGACTGGTAGATGATGACTCGACCTCTCAGATGATCTCAGTCAGTCATCGCGAACGTTGAAGAATATTCAATCGTTAAAATCTGAAGGCGAACTTTAGTCGTTAATCAAACGTAATTGTTGAAAGGATATTGTACGTCGTTCGATCTATAGTCTCTCTAGGTCACTTCCGATATTCTTTGCGGTGATCCATGATCTATGATCCCTAATTCAAGGAGGGAAAAAAATCAGCTGAAATTTGAGTACGTAGCCAAAAAAATCTCGATTCATATCTATGACCATATTAATATTCATTTTTTACATTTCAATGTATGCTAATCTGATACCAAAAGATTGAGACATTTTAGAATATAATTTTAAGGATTTACATGTTTATTTGAAGATTAATTTGAAACATTTAAAATGAAACCAAGGTACGGTCGACGAACTTATTCAAATATTCTGATTCGAATCTAGTGCGCACCATTGACACAATTTTGGCAACTACCAAAATTTCTATATACGAATCGAAAAGAGTCAATACAACCTCTTGTGCCCACGTCGATTTTTTCGATTGAAAAAAATATGCAAACGCTCCGGCTGGAAGGTCGTTGTCCGATTCTTTAAAGTTCGCATAATTGTTTTCTCGTTAATAAACTGTGGTTTTCTTCTGTTCAGTGCTTTAAACGGTTTTCATTGACGATCGGTATTGTGTGTATGTTATGGTATCTTCTATTTTGACAATGCACAATTGTTAAAGGGAACCGATCAAAGCACTTCAGTGTCATCGACGAACCTTGGACAGATCATTGATTGAATATAATGACATATTTTCCTTGGTCGTTCACGTTTCGGTTTCTATGATTTCATAATTATTTATTTTTAATTCGCTATACCATAATATTTATTTAATGCGAACGCATTATTTATAATACTCATTTGAGAGTTATTATGGTAATTGTTTACAAGTTTTGTTACAATTAAGATAAAATATTAGTAAATTTTCCTCATAGAATTAAAAATATTCTGTTTATTTAATATTATTCAATACGGATCATTTAACAACAATTAAAAGGTTATCAAACATATTGAAACGTATTTCTCTTTAGAATCAAATCCCAAAGACCTCAATTCGATCTTCATGAAACCCGCACCTTTTCGAACTGAACACATTATATAAACACTACCTTCATCGAGTCGTGACCCCCGTCGAATTTTCACCTCAGAAAAATAAAGAAAAGAGATAAAAAACACAGAAAACTTTGACTTTGACTGCCGGATGGTCTTTTTGTGCGTCAGCATCGGACCAGTGAAAAGAACCGGTCGCAGTCCAGGTAGGTCGAATAAATTCGGAAAAATAACACACCGGAGGATAAAGAACACAAGTGCGCACACGTACAAAATAAAAAGGTTATCGTCCTCAAAAATTATAATAAACATTAAAAAAAATTAAAAATTTCAAGCGCCATCCGTGAGGGCGAAGTTCTTCGGATTTTCTCGTGCTTTTTTTCGGCGTTCAAATATTTTTATTTGGCATAACATAATGATGGCTTCGAATGCGTGCCCAAAGTCGTCTTTTACTCGGATGCATTTTCAGTTTATTGATCCTCGTGAACCGGATTCCATTATTCATCGGGCTTGAATCTTCGCGTCGTAAATTCCTCGACGGTACAACAAAGACGATGACGTTTCGAGAAACGAAAATCATCAGAATGCGAATGCATATTCTGATTGTTAAATTCTCGATTTCTTCGTTATCGATGCGTTGATTGTGGATATTTCTTTTATCTTCGTTGCCGTTGCAGTTTCAGCGTTGTTTGTCAATCTTTATCTCGGATGTGATTGTTCGTGTGTAAAAAAAATGATTAATATTGCAGATATGAGTACGATGTTGTTTTCGTAATGTATTTATGTCGAGACGGTTTTCAGAAGCGAGATTCTGAGAAATGTTAATAGGTGTGAGTTCCAAGTATTAAACATTAGATAATGTTCTCTCTCTCTCGATTTGCTTGTCCTAAAATCTGGCTTTGGGTTTTCCCCTTGAGTTCTTTTTCGCAATGTTTCATGTTTGAAATGAAATTTAATAAATAATTCATTCGTTTAATGTCTTGTTTGTTTTTTCGTAAAAATTTCGAAAGAATGATTATGATATTGAAGATTTATGAGTATCTAATGTCCACCAATTTGAATAAAGTGACATTGTAAAATGAAATGAAAAAAAAAATAATACACATAATTCAGTTGTTGAAACTTACATAAAATAACAATCGGTTTTCATGTTTTTCATCAATAAAAAATATTGAATTCCAAGAACTTCTAAAAAATCTACTGACATGAAACAAATTCAACGTCGAAACTTCAAAATTTCATAATCATTTTCATACAAATCAAGCACGATCTCGTACAACAAAAAACATATAATGATATATACAAACCTGACTTTATTTTGACAAATTCATTT
Source organism: Hydropsyche tenuis (assembly GCA_009617725.1). NCBI lineage: Eukaryota > Metazoa > Arthropoda > Insecta > Trichoptera > Hydropsychidae > Hydropsyche > Hydropsyche tenuis. Next base: position 6,491,204 of record VTON01000004.1, read on the forward strand.
TTCAATCGGTGCAAAGATCAACTGACATTTTTTAAAAGATTCTACTATTTTTTTTACGACATTCGATCAGCAACATTGGTTCAAAAATCTCACGGCCAATCGCACAAAACTCACATATTCGAAAATTTATGCGAAGCCTTTTTCGGAAACGAAACGCGTTCGATTTCGAAGAAAAACCAACGGTTATTGCTTATTTGGACCCAATAATTAAATATTTAATTATTTTTTTTATATAAAAAAATTAAACGACATCTTAGAAGTAACTTATATCTGCAATATCGTTATTTTTAATACTTTTTATAAACGATTGATATTTAGAAAAGCTATAACACGAAATTCATCAAATTTCAAAACAATTGACCTACACTTTGCAAATAAAACGCCATCTCGCTTCGAAAAACAACCTCCAAACCGACACGCGCCATTCGAAAATTGACAGCGCAAACACCACATCGATGCAACCGATGCGCAATTTCTTCGAATTTTCCAACACAAGGACATTGCACATGCACACACAAATCCGTGGATCGAATGGCGGCCTTTCCAGGTGCGAATTGCGATTTTCTTTCTCGCCGTCCCGAGAAGGCTGTTTAACATTTTTCGTATTTGAAGAGCGTAGGACGATGACGTCAAGAATGGAACCGGTCGGGCGAGGACGGCGTGACATATCGTTTTTGTCCGTCTCCAAGTGCGAAATCCACAAATTTAGGTCGAAAAGCAACAAAAAATTGTCGCCAATCGTCCACCGCCGGCTTACGTGCTTCGCGGCATGTGCAAATTTCGATCCAAACGATGAAATCGCGCAGATTAGATTAAGCAAAATCGGTTGTACCTATCTTGATTTTTTTTTAACTCTTTCGATGCTAATAGAAAATTATGATCATTCACGAGGTGCTGACAATTTTCAATATAACAAAAGTCGTCTAAAAATAATAAAATAACTCGGTCGTTTATTGTTAAAAGGATGCGCATCTACCGATCAGGTGTTCTCAAAACGGAGTTGAGCACATCTGTGATTCCACTATACTTTTCGCCCTTAATTAACATATAGAAGCTATACTCGTGTTTATTCACCTACAATGCTGTCCTGTTCCGACACGACATATTATGTCCTGCCGAAGCGGAACAGCCAGCATTGTGAAAAAATGAATATTATTAATTTATAGGCAGCTATTACTTTGATTTTGTCATAACATTAAAAAAAACCAGGATATTATATTTGCATGGACCCAAGAGTAGTGTTTTCAGTGTGTCAGCAATGTCGAGATGTACCTGATTATCGTGTTTTTCGCATTGAATGGGTTTTAATAGAACTTTTTTTTCTTTAACAGATTCGTCCGTGCTGATGAGGTTGCCAAACTGTGGGGTTGGAAGAAAAATAACAAGAAAATGTCTTTCGAGAAGTTCAGCAGGGCCATGAGGTACCATTACAAGCAGGGAGTTCTCGTTTCGGTGCCCAGTGCTCGTCTAGTTTACCAGTTCGGTCCGAAAGCGCCGAGTTATACCACCAACAATCCCAATTTCGGCTCGGACTTGATGAGGTGATGGTCGAGGAGTACGACGATGAAGATGTCCAAATACCGTGGAAAGTGTCCGCTTTGAAGACGGGGGTCCGATTGGAGATGGTTCTTTGAAAGTTCGCAAAGTCTCGATTCCAGTGTTAGGATTTATTTTTTAGTTTATGTCCAAGCGTTTTTCGGTGCTATTCTATAGATTCAGTAGTTACTTTTTTTCAATATAATTTTTAGATATTTTCATGGAAAATCTTCTCATTTTTATAACTTTTTTGTTTTAAGAAAAGGATGATCTTTTTTAATGTTATTCAGACCATTATTATCTCACTGTTTTATTGTAAAATTTGTTTGTGTTAAAATAAAAATTTTATAACATTAAAAAAGTTAAGTCGTGTTTCGTACGAATTTGAGGAAAAGCTGGATTATAATCTCGCCTATGACGTTTTATCATTTTTACGTTGAGTTTTATATTTTGACATACATATATGTACATATAATTTAATATTTTCCGCTGATGCGTGGCATTTAATCGATTTTTTAATGTATTAACGATTTGGTTTAATTTTAAGTTAATTTAAGTGCTCGAAGTGTGAAACAGAAAATGTGATTTTATACGATCATTTGATTGTAATTTGAAAGTTATTTTTTAAGTGTGATAAATTATTTTCATTTACTATAAGATATTTTGATTTTTTCATAAAAATAGACAGTCCAGTAAATTACTATCGCTTCGTGTTTATGTTTAACTATTATTTATCCGACAATGCATTTATAGAACTTTAAAATTTTCTTTTGAAAAAATTCGAATAACGACTCACAATCAGTGCCATAAGCTGCATAAATATTTTTTTGTGTCGTCTAGTGTTATCAGTTTTGCGAGATTAATTTAATATTCCAATTAAAATGATGGCGCATTACTATATTTTTTATAATATTATGAAATTTAAAAAGCTATTACTACATAATTTAGAATACTGTTGGCGTTATGTACTAGCAGAGGAAATTTATAAGGTTGTATATTTTTTAAGCAAATAAATGTCAAAGTTTTTTTACTTTAAAGAAATGTTTTCTTCTTTTTGACAATGTATTCATAAAGAATTGCTCAATCGTGCAAAGACGATAATTTTATCATTGTGTCATATAGTGTAAATATAATATTTTATGTTACATTATATTGAAGTGCCAGGTGTAAACATTTACCATTATAATTCGAGGAATAATTATTTATTTTATTTTAAAATTATTATTTTGCGTTTTGGAAATGTATATTTATAACGTGTATAGTTTTATTGTGAAGACAATCGACAAATTTTCTATTTTTTTTTAAATGTAAGTGAATTTGTAAAAATACCATACCAAATACCTCAAATGAAAAATTCATACTTTTTGTAACCTTTCACAGTATTTCGAACAATAAAACCAACATTGAGAAAATTTCACCAATATTTTATTTTCGACCAATTTCCAATAAAAAAAATAATTAACCACTGCATAAATATCCACGAATAGATTCGGTAAAATCATAGTCACTGTCCCAATAAAATTAATGTTATATTTAGATCTCAAGAAGAAAAACCCGTTTTTAAACATTTACATATTTGTTCAAAAAAAAAAACCGCGCTTCGAGTTAATCACAGCACGTGTATGCGAAAAATTGCAAAAATTTTATGATTCAGCTTTTTTGTGCTATCTCATTTATATAATTGATATCAAGCACATGATTTGAACAGGTGTTAAAAAAACGAAATTTTCTCGAAAAAAAAAAACAGCAGATCAAATTAAATTAAAAATAATATATTTTAATGATAGAAAGAGATTTTGACTAATTTAGCATGTCATATACCTTCGCATTTTTTAATAATATTAGTATAATTGTTTGCTATAAGTTTTATTATATTATTTTAATATTTTTTTTAAAGAAATTCTAAAACTAGTTATTTTAATTTATAATAACTGTGTGTAAATATTTTACATATTTTAAAAAAAGATAAATTCGAATTTCCCGCAATGAAGTAATAGACATCTATCTACTTTTTAACAAAAAACTAAACTATTTTTATAAAAATGGAGTTTTCCGACATTTTCCATTTCCAGAGATGTCTCTCGACAAAATGAGATTACACTTGAATGCATTTTTGATAAGCTTAAATGTCATTTACTTTAATTGTACATCAATTTAAATGACACGTAATTTCAGCGTAGACGAGATAAGACCGATTTATTTCACGAGAAAAAAAAACAATATAAAGCCTTCAATAAACTATCATTATATATACGACAGTATTTAATTAAATGAATCTACATGGTTTATCTTGTTAGTTTTTAAAATATAATAAATTATTTGCAACAATAGCAATTCGCAATTCAATATATCATTTATATGATTTATTATAAGATATTCATCAAACATTATACGGATGTAAGTTTGATGAGAAGTCTTACATCATTATCAATTAACAGATTTAAATACTTATTGAATTATATATTTATAGTTATTGTAAAACTTTGAAGGGAATCCGATTGTTTTCAGTTTTACGAGACATGATAAGATAACACGTATTAAATCAAATATATGTATCTACATTTAGGAATAGTGTTTTATAATTTATACAAACTATATTTGTGTTTAAATATGTAGAATGTTAAAAAAAATGTAAACATCATTACATTTCATTTTATAAACATATAAAATTCGTTGATGATTAATTTATAAGATTTTCAATTCATCTCTCAATCTATTCAGATTCAATATTAAAATTTAGTTCCTTACCGAAATACGACTTGGGCTAGCGCGGTAAAATATAGCCTAAACTGCCGTATTTGTCTTGTAAGGCCTTGTCCTGCAGTGGATAACTAATGGGCTGCTAATGATGATGATGATTAAAATTTAAAAAATATATCTTTAATGTATGAATAAAGTAATTTAATTATAACAATCATTTTATATACAAAATATACATACCAACTTCATTAATCACGTTATTAATTACTTTGATTTATTCGACGATACAAATTTTCGAATTGTCAAACGGACAATTGACATAGTTTGATAAATTACAATCTGCACTCATTTTGAGCACTTTTAGAACAATATACGTCAATCATATTGTTCGTTGAATTTATTGATCGCTGATCTATATTATTTTATTCAAAAATTAAAGCTATCAAACAAGTCGGAAATTCCTATAATTGGACAAAAACGTAAATAAAAAAATTGGTATTTTCAGACGATCACAAACGATTTACATAAACCGTAAGTATAGGAATATAAGAATAACAAGTTAATAAAAAGCTTGAAAAAAAGCATTTTTTTTTTTTATAAGAAGTGTTCGTATAACAATTTTGTAAAAGTTTTCGTATAACATATAAATATATTTTTCATCTTTGAATCAATATTGTGAAAGTGATCAAAAACTAAATCAAATATTTAGACACTTCCATTTATTATCGATTGAACAAATAGATTAATACATCATTTAAATTTTATCTGATTGTGAGTAAAAAAAATCGTTGTTCCATATTTCGAAATAATAGAAAAATATATATATCAGATTTTTCAATGCGATAATTTGAATAGAGCATTTTTTTTATTACAATGACACATATTAGTTCGCGAAATCTGTTTTTCTTTTCTTTTCTTTTTTCGAACGATTTTCGAATACTGAGAACACATTGATTTTCAATACACGTTTTGAAACAAAAGGTTTCGTATTCAAAAGTTCTTTGAAAAAGTTATTTTTTCCATAAAAAACATGCGTTATATATTTGATGTATGCCGATATTTAAAATTTATCATATTCAAAACCTAATCAATATTCATATGCATAAAATAACGCTTTTGAAAATGACAGATAAAATTAATATTTTTATACATACCAAATAATACATCTATATAATATCCATATTGTCATTATATTAAAGTCATAATTACTGAAATAATTACAAATTCTTCGTTCGTGCAATTTTCAAGGAAATCCTTGCAGAAAATAAAAATTTTCACGTATGCCGAGTGAAATCGTATAAGTGTTATATTTAAACTTGGTTGATTTTTAAAGTTGATATCGAGTATCAAATAATAATGTTTTAACTATGACACAGATAAATTGTCCCAATGTTATCCGAAAAGTTAAAAGTCAACGGAAGTACACGCCGTTATGCCTAATATGTATCGTTAACCGTGAAATTAAAATTTTCAATGTGAAATTGTCCGCATTAATTGTATTCTCAGATCATGATCTGAATGTGCAATCGGGACATAAACAATCAATTATATATACAGGTAGCAAGTAAACCGGCGTAAATTTTAATTCAAAATTCAAAATGGTCTGTAGATTGAAAAAAATTGGCAACGAATAATTTTTTATTAAAATTTTCATAAAAGATCGATCGAAACGAATCATATTCGGCGTTTTCGAAGCAAATAAGCGGTAATTTCGGTTGGAAATCATCTTTATAAATGTGACTAAAAATTACTACAGTTTATCACAAGTACTTAAAGCGTGTGATGTTTTTCATGAATTCAAATCGTTTCGATACTTCGTTAAATCAAGTCGTATGTGTCTCGGTGTTTTTCTTATGAAATACGTGAATTTCGAATCACTTCTAATGAATCGTGTTTTTAATAATTGATTTTTTGCATATAATTAAAATGATACGTTGAAAAAGTGTTTTTTTTTTTCAGTTAATTTCACATATTATATCACAACAGATTTCAGGTGAGTTTTTTTTTTATGTATGTTTTCTGAAAAAATGTGTCGATTTGATTCAAATAAGAAACATTCCAAATAATCTTTTTTTTTAATAATTAACTTAAATAAAATAATTTTACTATACGAAATAAAAAATAAATTATTTCTTTCCGCAATTACTAAATTAATAATATATTATAATAATAAAATGTATTGAATTTCAATAAAACTAACCATGAATATATTATTTAAAATTATAGTTGTTTTTGAAATATTTTTAATCACTTTTGAATAAATAAATATGTAAAATTGAATATTTTTCGGAAATATTCATGAAATTTAATGGTCGTTATACGATTTTTTATGGTATGTTTGAAAACTTGTTCGTTTCATTTGACATTAGCTTGTCAGTGTTAAATGTCTTCTTGTGTAGTTGATAAGTCGTATAAATCAATTATGTTGTAATGTTTGATTCAAAATATTTCGCTCATTATTTATTTTTTATTTGATCCGATATATTTTTAAATTAATATGCAATTAAATTAAATTGACTTCAAATTAAAATTGCATTGAGTCATTTAAGCTTATCAATTCTACGACGTATAATTTCAATAGACACATTTTAGATATATCTTATGTTTTATTTTTTTTATCGTAATAATCATAATAAATAATAAACGCCTTATTATTTAATTTAACACTTCTGAAAAAAGTCTACTCTGAAAATTGTATATTTTTTCAAATTAATTTTATTGTATACCTAAATGTAAAAAAAATCATATGTAGAATCTATTGTGCTATTTTTTCGTTAAATATTTTATTTGTTTCATGTAATCAAAATCTACCTATCTTCTTTGTTTTATAAAATATTTCACCATTTCACCATTGTTTTTTTTATCAAAATAAATATACTTAAATACAATAAATTTATCAATAAACAAATAATTTGAAACGCTAAAAATATCAAACAACAAATAAGAAAGTACTGAAAAGTAAATTTGTGATAGTATAAAACTGGCCACTGCGATATAATATCAAGCATTTCATAGCCGTTAATATTTTTCAAATTTAAAATGTCACATGAATCGACTGAACTGCTGTTACAACAAAGTAAGAATTTTTAAAAACTCGGCTACATGTAAATACAAATTCCACTAGGCTGTTCATAGTTTTATCACAAGCGAACATTTGTATATTTATATTTTTTATGCACTTCTGAGCTACTGTGTTATTTTAGGTCACATAACTGAAATGCAGCATAACATAATTCAATACGTTAAAAAGGGCATTAACGACTTTTTTTCAGTCAAAACACTGAAAAAAAGAATTCCCATAACAGAATGGCTTCCAAAGTACAAACTGGATTTGTTTATTCAAGATATCATAGCTGGTCAGTATCTAATTTCGTTTCATTAATTAATTTTTTCACAATAACATTATTTTTTTTTGTATATTCAGGTATAAGTGTAGGGTTGACAGCAATACCTCAAGGTATAGCTTATGCAGGAGTCGCTGATCTCCCACTTGAAGTATTTTTTGTTTAATTTTTACCAATTTATAATATTTTTTGCTTACAATTAGTAATAAAATTATTATTTTTTCAGTATGGTCTTTATTCCGGTTTTATGGGATGTTTTGTATATTTATTTTTGGGAAGTTGTAAAGATCTCACTATTGGTCCTACCGCCATTATAGCATTGATGACACAAAAATATGTCAATGGTCTTGGGCCAGATTTCGCAGTTCTTCTGACATTTTTATGTGGTTGCATAATATTTTTGTTCGGTGTATTCAATTTAGGTAATTGAAAAATTTCATTCAATCAAAATTTAATCTATGCACATTCTTAATCTTTTTTATCTCACACAAAGGATTTCTAATTGAATTTATCTCTATGCCTGTAACAACTGGCTTTACGACAGCTGCAGCTATAACAATTGGGTTTACTCAACTACATTCTCTTTTAGGGTTTAAAGGTAAATTTGATTAAATATATGTATATTCAAATAAAAAGAAACCTTCTACTTTTAATGGCTTATTCATTTACAGGACGATCAGATAATTTTTTGGAAGTTTGGATAAATTTTATAAAAGACTATGATACTGTTCGATTATGGGATTCCGTCCTAGGTGTTAGCACAATCATAATTCTACTCTTACTACGTGTAATTTTATTTATTTTTTTATTCATATAAACTACCAGTCCTTATAATAATTTGTTTTTTTCTTTCTTTAAGAAATTAAAAGATTATAGCAGTAGAACAAATAGGCCTGAGTTGTCTGTTTCGAAAAATATTCTATACAAATTCAATTGGTTTGTTTCACTTGCTCGAAATGCAATTGTTGTAATACTTGGTTGCTTGTTAGCATGGATTCTTAAAGAAAATGGTTTAGAGCCTTTTAAATTAACAGGTAAGACATAAATTGTACAATATTTACAAATCTATAAATAATAAATACATTTAAAATTAAATCAAACTTCATTCCAGGCAAGATAGGTAAAGGTTTTCCGCCATTTCAGCCACCTCCATTTTCTACAAATGGAACTAACGGAACTATAATCTCTTTTGGAGGAATGATTCAAGAATTAAATACGAGTATCATAACAATTGCACTTATTTCTATATTGGAAGCTGTAGCCATCGCCAAAGCATTTTGTAATTTGATGATACTGCAATGAAAATGGTATTATTTTCAGAGTCTTATAATTTTTATGTTGCCTTTAGCAAACGGCAAAATGGTCGATGCCACTCAAGAAATGTTGGCACTGGGAGCTTGTAACATACTAGGTTCATTTGTGAGAAGTATGCCAACGACTGGATCTTTCACCAGAACAGCTGTAAATAATTCATCTGGCGTTCAGACTACTGCTGGAGGAATTTTCACTGGTAATAAAAATATTTAACAATTGTGTTTTAATACAGTGCAAGTTTCATGCAAACAACTTTCGAAAAAAGTAACTAATTTTAATAGCAAATTTAAATTTTGAATATAAATAGGTGCATTAGTATTGATGGCTTTGGGATTTTTGACGTCGACGTTTTATTTTATTCCAAAAGCAGTTTTGGCTGGTTTAATTATATCTGCTATGATATTTATGGTTGAATATGAAGTTGTAATACTCTTATGGAATACAAGAAGTATGTAATTAATATTACTTCATATAAAAGTAACGAATTTTTTGAATCAACAAGAATATTTTTTTCGTATTACAGAAATTGAATTGATGCCTTTTTTTGTAACAACATTATGCTGTTTATTTATTGGACTCGAAACGGGCATTGTTATAGGAATTATATTTAATATTCTCATGATTCTCGCAACAACAGCTAGACCCAAAATTGACATAGATACACTAAGGGTATTGATCAAAATATTTTTTTTCTATTCTCTTGATTGATCAAAATTAATCAATTTTAATTATTTTACATGATATCTTCAAATTTAGGTTGGCGAGCAAGATGTAATAATGGTGATGCCCACGGATAATCTCGTTTATTGCTCGGCAGATCATTTTTCAAGAAGTGTAATGAGTGTTATATTTACTAAAGAAAATATCAACAACTCACGATTGATAACTGTTATCGATGGCAGCAAAATAAAGAGCATAGATGTAACAGTAGCCAAAGTAATAAAAAAATTATGTGTAATTAAATACATTGATGATTCTGATTATTCAAATACTTATTTTTTCAATATAGAATATCAAAGTGTTGATTGATACAGTAAAAGCTCAAAATAAAAAACTTTATTTGTGGCGCTTTGCATCTGCTGTTCAAAAAGTCTGTATTGGAGTGTATCCTAAAATTGAATCACTATTTATAGAAAGTCAAACGCTTGACGATTTAATTAAATGTAAGTATAAAGTAATTGTTTTAAATATTATATAATTTTTTCTTTACCTTTTCTTTTTTTATAGATTCTGATACTGATATACTCAATGAGGTCAACACAAGTGAGTAAATAAAAAATCTATGTCTTGTCGGATCATTTCAAAGTCTAAATAAATATTATCGTGTTGTCTTATTTTATCTGTGATACAAATTTTTCAAATAAATTCATTTCTATTTCATAATTTAACTTCTATTTAAATTTTCAATTACTTTCGGATATTATTTTCTAATTAATTTGGATATACATTTTATAATATATGTCAGCAGAAATGTGTTGAATATGACAAGAATGAACAAACAAATTATCTGTGATATATGCATACGAAGTATAAAATATTTTAATATTATGATTTGCTTCATAAATGTATTTAAAATTAATTTAGTTTTATGTTATGTCAATATTCATAGATTGCGTACTATTATGACTTAATTGTTAGTAATGGAAAATTATAAAACATTTTCTCAAACAATGTAAGTTGTTAAATTATAAAATCAAAAATGAATTCTTACTCTTCCACATGGTAAAAATATTATGCAAGTGTTTTTTTATTTATATGTAAAATTTGCATAATCAATTTTATCTAATTTGTATTTTTTTGGTTTTATATAAAAAAAATTATTTATTCAAAAATTTGTGATAGCAAAATTTTTTATTATTCAATGTTAACTAGTTCATCAAATAAGTATTAAGAATAATAATAATTTTTAATGTAAGAATAATTAAAAAACCTATTGTGTCAATATTTAATTGTCATGAAGATTTATGTAATTTATCTTTAAAATAATATTTGACAAAAATAATTAATCATTGAATTTTATTTTCATTTCAAGCCTTAATTTTCTTATTAACAATAAGATAATTAAAACATTATTTACTATGAAAAAAATTGTATTTATATGAAAGTCACCAAGAACACAGGATCCATAGCTTAAATTTAGCATTGATTAAATTATGTGAGAAATTAATTCTATAGTACTCTCAGACAAAATTTGTATTAGAAAAAATATTAAAATGGGTAAAAAATAAAACATACTCATCTTATTGTTAGTTTATGTTTCAAAGTAATTTTATATTGATTATTTTTAGATCCATTTAACTATTGTATAATTTTTCTTCCCGACTCTTAAAAGTGAAATTTTATTATGTAAAATATGAGCTGACTCTGTTAATATTTCATTCACATTTGTTGTTTTTTGGTAATTTACATAAAATCCCCCTGCTCCAATAATTCGTTTAGCATCATCTAGAAAATAAATAATTTTAAATTACGTAATATGTATATTTAAAAAAATATAAATATGTAATTATCTATCTACTTACCATGGGTTGAAAAACATTCAGCATCCAGAGCTAAATCTAAGATATTTTTTCCTGGTGTTAATTCCAAACTTACAATAGGTGCACCTTCGAATGTCTGACATATGTCAATAGCATTCATTTTAGTTAAAATATTTATATCGTTGCCATATAAAAGTTTAGAGGATTGTTGTGCCTTGTATAGTCCATTTTCTAATAACAAATAGAAAAATAGCATTTAAAAATCTCAAATAAACTAATTTTCTATTTGCATTATTTTAACGATGAGGATCAGCGAAAGTATTCCTACATTAGCAAATTTCAATATAAAATAACTATATTCTAGTAAACATAAAATATATGAAGATAACCACAATACATTCAGATACGATAATATAATTATAATAATCAATTATATTTATTAAAAGTTATAATTATTATATAATATGTTATACATACTTCCGTGTACGAGAAGAGTTAGAAACTCCGCCAAAGTTGTTTGAGGTATTCTCTTTTCAGGCTGTTCATTGTGTCTCGTCATTATATTTTTTATTTCAGGCACAGAATGAAATGTGAAATAATTTAAAAGCTTTTCTATTTCACTATCTTTTGTCCTTAAAAAATACTGATAAAACGAAAAAGGAGAAGTTTTATTACTGTCCAACCAGACGGCATTACCCGCAGATTTTCCGAATTTATCTCCTTCCTCAGTAGTAATCAAGGGCAAAGTTAATCCTAAAATCAGTATTTTATATTTTATTTTAGATATTAAATTTATTATTATAGTAAAATTACCAAATTTGATCATACCATATACAGGATTTTTTTCTACCCTACTTATTAAGTCGTGACCTGCCCAAATATTGCCCATTTGATCGTTTCCACCTATCTAAAGAATTGAAAATTAACTTCACGTTATAAATTGAAAAGATAACAAGTATGCAAAATATACATACATATGTTTAAATTACCTGAAAACGACAGTCATAATTCTGATATAAGTGGAGCCAATCGTATGCTTGAAATATTTGGTATGTGAATTCTGTAAAACTCATCCCAACTTCCGAACTGATTCTCGACTGTACGGATTGTTTTAGTAACATTGTTCCCATCCTAAAGTATCGACCTAATTTACTTACAAAGTCTATAGCATTCATGTTTTTATACCAGTCTTCATTATTTAAAATTCTGTAATAAAATGCTTTTAATTAATTTTTGATAATCTAATGAATATATTTCAAGAATTTTTTTCTTTTTTTAAAACAATTATTTTATCGAAATTTAAAAATAAATTTCAGATATAATGAACTTTTTTCCTAAATAATTGAAATAAACTATAATTTATATATAAAAATACAAACATTGGAGGCTTCAATTCATGTTTACGGGTTTTCCAAAGGAAATTATAATGATTTTCAAAAATATTTTGTATATTATTTTGGATCCCACTTAAATTGTTTTCAACGAAAAGTTTTTCCAACTGGGGTCTATCTTTTGTACGTCCACTAGGATCGCCAATATGGCCGGTAGCACCACCAACCTGTATATTAAAATTAATATTTAAAAAGAATTATTTGAAAGTATTTCAAATACTTATTATATTTATATTTACCAAAGTTATAACTTGATGACCTGCACGTTGCCAATGCAATAAATTAATAATAACTAAAAGATTCCCTACATGTAAGCTAGAAGCTGTTGGATCAAAACCGGCATAAACACATTGCGGAGAACTATTTAATAAATTCGTGATCTGTTTACTTGAAATATGCAATAATAACGATTAGGTTTACATAACAAAGCGCATACATTAAATAATTCATTGAAAATTACTCAGATGATTCTGGAAAGACATCTTGGATTACGCCCTTTTCTCGAAGACTCAATATATTTCTATTTGAAAAGAAACGGCATTGGTTAAGAATGCATAACCTCAAATTGCGCAACATTGCAAAGGATTATACTATAGATAGGAACACATCAAATGACTTTATGCGGGTTGAGAAATAGAAAGAAGATCTTTGCTTCTTTAAAAGTGCCCGAAGAACAATTATTCAAAGCGTCAATTGACAGATGATTCAAATATTACTTTTGGACATAGTGACTATTAAATTCACGACCATTGCTGAAAAACTTATAAAATGCACCATTCCTGATAATTATCAGGAAAATGAGAGCGGAAAAACCCAGGACCGTCATTTCAGATTTTTTGAAAAGGGGGGCAGGCCAAATATCGTTTGAGAATTTTCAAAATTATTCGAACCTCACAATCAGATATTTTTTCCCTAAAAAAGGTATTTTTTCGATCGAAAAATTTCCTTTTGATACCCAAAAATATTTTGGTAAGTACTATATTTATTTTTGATTATTGGTAAGGTTTAAAAATGACGAAAAAGAGGTAAAATGAATCATATTTATTGAGTACAATATTCTTTCCACTTAAAAGTATATGGAATAGTTTTATAAATAATTAACAAAACTTTACGGAATTCATACTTAAACAAAGTAATATTTTGAATTTTTTGACAAAAAGAATAGATGTTTGAATATACATAAACAACATGTAGAAATCTGTAAAAATATCATATTCATTTTTAGTAATGTATAAAAATATAATCAATAGATATTTAAATGGAAATGTGAATTTATACAGCAAATCAATTCAAAACAATTACACGATATATATGACTAAGTCAGATAACTCTTAAATGCTCTTAAATTTTTTCAACATTTTTATTTTCAATAAAAATATCAAAACTTAATTATGTATGGAGTTAATAATATGCTATTTAAATGATTATATTTTCCAAGACAAAAAATATATATTAATCTTCGAGAGTTACATTTTTGAAAAGATATGACATAGACTCCTTATTATGAATACGCCTAATGGCTTCGCTTAATAATATTGATATATCGACAGTCTTTATCTTATGACACTGCATTTTCTGAAGTTCGTGTGGTACAGTATTTGTTACGACAACCTCATCAATAGCGGAATCATCAATTAGCCGTGGAGCGTCAGACGATAAAAGCCCATGTGTTGCGAGAACATAAATTTTGTAAGCTCCTCTTTCTTTCAACACTTCGGCAGCTGCCACAAAAGACTGGACGTCATCAATCAAGTCATCCTAAAAAGAAATTATTTAATAGTGACTGTTAAAATAGAAATAAAATTTCAGTTAAAAAAGTGATACGAACCACCATGATAGCGATACGACCTCCGACATCACCAACAACATTAATAGGAGGTTTTTCTTTAGCAGGATGCACAGGAACTCCGACGGACACATCCATAGTTCGAGATCTAGTGATGAAACTTATTTAAAAATTATATACGATATGATCAATATTTAAATTTAGTATGATAAAATGAAAACTTAATAAATTAAAACCTGGGTAATGTTGGTGGTGAATATCTTCCATCAACTTCGTCACTTTCAGCTTCTTTTTGTTCACCATGAATAACAGCGATTCCGAGTCGAAGTCTCTCAGCATAAGACGTTGCTTTTTTTGCAGAACCAGGATTCCGAGCAACGATTACAGAATTGCGATAATCAGGTATCTATAATTAAAATTATAATTTGATTATTTTTTGTGATGTAATGTGTAACTAAATATACATATATATTTTTTTTAAATTGCTTACGCATTCTTGAATATATTGCAATAAGAAAGGAGAAGCACGCAAATTATCGACTGGACAATCGAAAAATCCTTGAATTTCCTTCTGATGAAGATCCATAGTAATAACGTGAGTCAAACCAGAATTGCACATCATTTTTGCTAATAATTTGCTGACGATACAACCACGCTTTCGCATTTTACACTGTTTGCTATATGGTAAATATGGAATCACCCCGACGATAGATTTGGCAGACGCCGTTTTGCAAGCGTACGCCATCATTAACAATTCCATAATATTATTATTTACATCCCTGTAAAGTTTTTCGACTATGAAATTTGAAGTACATTCAAATACCAAACGAAAAGTTTAACGAAATTACTTAGTGCCGGTCTGAACAATGTAGATATCCTTTCCTCTGACAGAGTCTCCAATTTCAACGACGGTTTCACGGTTTGTGGTATGAAAGACGGCACATCCCGCATTTTGCACTCCGAGCCGACTAGAAACATCATGTTTTAATAAACAAATAATATAATACATATACATAAGTAATAATTGATGACTCTAACCCAGCGATCAAATTTAAAAGTTCCACATGAGAATTTCCGCCGATTATTACGATATCTGATGTAATCGGGCCATGTTCACCCTTCGGTATTCTAAAAGCGCCAAACCTAAAATTTTAATGAATTTGATTATATTTATTAAATAATTATTGACACATAGAACAAAAAATATGATACACAATATAAAGCATATTGGAAAGGATGAAAAGTGCGAAATCTAGTATAAAAACACATATGAATACATTGGAAATTTGTGGACGTAATAGGAAATTAGCGATTTGATGAAACTCACAGTAAAACGTGATTTAAAACATAAATAATTAGCAAATAATACAACATTACAAGATAGCTAATGATACTGATTGAACTTGAAGAGAGACATATTGTAATTGTGAATATTGTAATTTTTACGAACAGAAAACTAACATATTTTACGAGATAAGTTACAAAATTAAATATAGTTCATTCATTTACATTTTTATACAAATTTATCGATGATACTTCTTCACAATTTTTGGAGCAAAAATGAGCAAATGCAGTTCATAAATAGTTCACTGCAACAAATAAAAAGAACATCTTCACATCTTCACAAACAAGAATCGCTACGACTCCGATTTGTCGAACTCTACAAGATACAAAACTGTTCCAAATAAATATTATAATTCCTCAGATGTGTTTTAACAAAATTTCCATGTGTCGAAACCGAACTGATATGCATGCGTGTTAATTTCGTTTATCGTTTAAGTTCAAGCTGTTATAATCTAGAAAGGTCAAATCCATATGTAAAAATACTAAGGTTAATAAAACAAACTCGAGGAATTTTTGAAATTCTAGATAAAAAAGTTCTATAAAATTAATATCTAAATCGAAAATGCATACTAATTTACAAAAATTCATAGAATTCTAAAAAATATCAATATAAAAAAAATCGATCAAACATTTTTCAATGCAACCAATAGAAAACGAACATCGAAACCTAAACTGACAGTTAAATCGATACGCAGCCGATCGCCATGGTTCCGAAACGCACACGCGTCACGTTGGCACCCTTGCACATTTTCGAAAAGACCACATTAACAAACATGACAACGTACATTTCGGCGTACTGAGCGAGCCGTCACGTGCGCCGAGCCCCACAACACAAACGTCCAATTAACGCGACACGTCAGTCGATGGGCGCAAAAACCGAATGGGTTTGCACCCCTGATCCGAATTGTCACTGCAGCCAATCGATTTTGCGACAAGCGAAATAGAAATCGTTAAAAATTTGAGAAAAGTCAGCGACACGCGCGCACGCCGCCACGCCGGAGAACGGGTTCGCGTTTGACGCGGAGGCCATGAAAGGCAAAGTATGGGTATTGGTATGGGTTTGTTGGTGGGTTGTTTATGGGAATAAAGCCTGATGCCGGACCTGGTGTTGCTGAGGAACATTGTCCGAATGGAGCCGGCGCCGCGTCCGCACACTATTTTTACTTGTTGACATTGCGCAGGGCGCGTCGGCTTCAGCTGAAAACGCCGCCCTGCGTTTCGCTAAATAATAGCGAGGTTCTTATTATTTTTGGATTCAATAGGAATTGTATGGTTGTTGTGGGATTTTTTGAAGAAATTCTTATTATGAAATGTGTTCGGTTTGGAATTTTTGGGTTGGAAATTGTTCGCTCGAAATGGGAGGGTGTGGTTGTTGTTCTTTGTGTTTTTTTTTAAGTGTTAAGGTGTTTTGGTGTGTTTGGCTTTTGTGCGATGGCGTGTGGCGCGAATTTTAAAATCGATTGGATTTTGTTATGAATGGTGTTAGGGCCAAATGTTAAATGTCATTCGCGCGTGTTCGTAATGTCATTTGTGTGTGAATTTGGTATGTGTTAGTGCTAGAGAGATATGTGTTTATTGTGTAAATGTTCACCACGGTTCAGATTAATTATAAAGACATGTTACACTAAGCAAAGTGAATATCATTTATTTTATCACTGATTTTTTAAATTTAAACATGAATCAATCTAATAATAGTATTATGTTTTCACTTTCATTTTAATTATTTTTTTTATTCAATCTAATAGTAAAAAAAAAAATTTTTTTTCTAATATTCATCAAAGATTCCTGTGAAAAGTTTGAAAAATTCGACGTTTGAAATTTTAAACGATATGTATATTTTGAAAAAAAAATTTAAATACAATAATACAATTACATATACATATATGGATAAAGATACTCGTCCAATAACACCATTGAGAAAGTAATAGAGGGGAGAGTACAAATTTAGCCAAAAGGCAACGTCTGTCTGTCAGTCTGGGCTGCATGTTCGGTGTTTTGTTTTAGGTTAGAGTTGCTTCTTTCACGTTTACATATAAATAGTTTAGTGTATTTCAAATATTTTATCTTAAATTTATATATTTTATCATAACAGTCAACATGTTCAAGTATACAGTTACGTTTCATTTACTAACGAATGTTTATTTTGACTTTTTCAGATGGAACTTGTCCTTTTACAAAAGCTAACAATATAGCTGTTATTTTCAAAGAGCTACTTTTTCTTCGACGAATATGGGTTTGACAAAGCAATATCTCCGTTACGTGGCGGCTGGAAATTTCAATATTATCTGCAGTCCAGAAAGCAATATAGCGCATGTAGTTCTTCAAGGTTGCAGTGGTCGTTACATAGCCGTTGCTGCCTGCGAACATGTCATCATTTGGGATATGCGACTTTCAGAAAAAGTATGAAAATCAACATGATTATAAATTGTTATTTTACTGTTGCTTTATTGTTTCACAAAATTATTACAGGCCCAGGTTTTATCTGGAGAAAAGTCTTCTGTGACACAACTTTGCAGTGTTGGAAATAAAATCGCTGTTGGTTATGCTGATGGTAATATACACGTCTACGACTTAACAAATGGAGAAATGTGCTGTGTATTTTCCGGTCATAAATCTCCGGTTACTGCTCTTTGTTTTGATAGTCTCGGTCACAAACTTTTTTCTGGATCAAAAGTAAGCATAGTAATCTTCAGTAAATATACAATTGTTTATATTTCTTCGTTTTACATGTTTATTAATTATGTAGGATACCGAAGTTATCGCATGGGATGTGGTAGCAGAAGCAGGTTACGCTCGTCTAAGTGGTCATAAAGGACCTATTACTGATTTGTGCTTCATTGAATCACGACAATGTGTTGTATCTTGTTCGAAAGATACGTTCATAAAATTTTGGGATTTGGAAACTAAGCATTGTTTCAAAACTTTGTGTGGACACAAATCTGAGGTTTTTTTTATCTCATGTAGATTATTTAATTTTTTTATTGTCGTGTCAACTAAGTTTCATTGCTTATTTTAGGTATGGGGATGTGCGTTATTAAAATCAGAAAAATATTTAGTTACTGGTTCTACAGAACAATCCTTAAAAGTATGGAGATTAAAATGGAAAGATGAAGAAGAAATAATTTCAAATAAAGCAAACAAATTAGCAATTGCTGAGTTGGAAAATTCAGAAGATACGGAGGAAGATTCTGTATGTATTTTTTTTTTTATTGATGTATCTTAGAATTTATTTTATAAAATGTGGTTTTTTATTTTTATTACAGATTTTACAATGCAATATGTTGGGAAAGCTTGTAAGAGGAGGCCGTGGACGTATCGTTTCTCTTCAAACTGATGCAAATGCTACAGTTTTAATTTGTCATGGCACAGATTCTGTTTTAGAAATATTCAGTTTCAACGATGATAATGAAGCCATTTCTCGTATGAGAAAACGTATCAAAAAATCCAAAAAGAAATTGTAAGTGGCATAATTGGGATTATTTTATTTTTATAGTTTTTATATTTCATAATGTCTATGTATGGTTTTTAGAACTGATAATTCAACTGAAGAACAAGAACAAGCATTAATTGAAACCTTAACTTTGTCTGATGAAGTTCGCAGATTACCCAGCATAAAAGTTGGGATCAAAATTAAAAGTGTTGATTTAGTTACTGGAACAGACGGAGAATTGAGAATAGCGATATCCTTAGCAAACAATTCTTTAGAATTACACAGCGTAAAACAGAACGATAAAGAAACACAAGGTGGTTTTTTCTACTTAATTTATATTACGATTATTTCCAACCTATTTTCTACACATACACATCTAAATGTAAATATTTTATATTCTTATAGTGAATTTACTACGACAATTGACTAACCATGGCCATCAATCAGAGTTGCGATGCATAGCTTTCAGTTCAGATAATTTGGCAATAGCTTCGGGAAGTAACGATTCTGTAAAATTATGGAATAGGTAAAAGTTTGCTCTACATGTTAATGTATGATGCTTTTAAAATACTAAAACATTCTTTATTTTTAAGGCCTTCTCAAATATGTTTACGAACTGTAATGACGGGGCAAGTAATTAGCTTGACATTTGTGCCTGGAGACAGGCATTTGTTGGCTGGATTACAAAATGGAAAATTGTTAATAATCGATATAACAGCTGGTGATATTCTTGAAGAAATACCTGCTCATGAAGCAGAAATATGGTCTACAACACTTCTACCTGATCAGGTACGTATCTAGTTGAAATTTAGTTATTATTTCAGATTTGTATGTGATTCAAAATGTTTTTAGCTTGGAGCAGTGAGTGGTAGTAGTGATAAAACTGTAAAAATTTGGAAGTTTGAACTCGTTCCTGATCCGACAGGCAATACTCGTGCAAGAGTTCTTTCTTTGTTACATACAAGAACTTTAGAATTGCAAGATGCTGTTCTTTGTGTGAAAGTTAGTCCGAATTCTAAATTTATTGCTGTTGGACTTCTCGATTCTACAGTGAAAATCTTCTTCTTGGACACATTCAAAGTAAATATTAATGAAAATAATCATCGTTTATTTATTATACTTTCTAAAAAATAAAATTATAATTCTAGTTTTATTTATCGCTGTACGGACATAAATTACCAGTTTTGTGTTTGGATATTAGCTACGATTCAACATTAATAGCCACTGGTTCAGCTGACAGAAATATTAAAGTATGGGGAATGGATTTTGGAGATTGCCATAAATCAATATTTGCTCATGACGATTCAGTCACTGGTCTACAATTTATACCGAAAACCCACTATATTTTCACTTCTGGAAAAGACGGTAAAATAAAACAATGGGATGGTGATACATATGACAAAATTAATACTTTACAAGTAAGATAATTTGTATTTTTATAAATGGTTTGATAAAACATGGCAAAATTTACCAAGATTTCAACATTTATAGGGTCACGTTGGTGAAAGTAGAGGTTTGAGTGTTGCACCTTCAGGAATTTGGGCTGTATCATGCGGTGCTGATCGAACATTGAGATTGTGGGAACGAACTGATGAACCTCTAGTATTGGGTGACGTTGATGAAAATGCTGAAGAAGAACTGATTACCGGAGAAAAGGTTGTTACATTACAAAAAATTATTATATATATGGCCATTCAATGAATTTTATTTTATTCTTCAAATTTTCATTTACAGCCACCTTTACCAGGAGTACCTAACCTGAATATGCCGTCAAAGAAAACTATAGGAAGTGAAAAATCTGTAAGTTTAATATTTTTTATAAGTAATTTATTATTATTATTTATTACAAATAGTTTGTTGATTATTCAATCATATGTTTATAGGCTGAATCAATATTAGAATGTTTAGATGTTTGTGAAGAATATCATATGCGAAAAAGTGAATCACGTGGAGAATTCCAATTGCCTGTGCTGATGCAGGCTTTTCAGTGCAAAACTCCAGAAGATTTTTTACTCAAAACGGTACAAAGGATACGTTCAAGGTATTTACAAATGGAACAAAGAGAACGAGTTTCCCTTTATCTTTTTATAATGTAAATTTTATTTTAGTGACTTGGAAGAATCTCTGCTGATATTGCCATTTAAATCAGTATGTGACATAATAAAAATGTTACCGAGTCTATTGAAACGAGAAGATAATCCTGAATTAGTATGCAGACTTACTTTATTTTTAATAAGAGTTCATCATGCTGTAATAGTCACCAGTCAAGAGCTTCTCAAAGATTTAGAAGAAATACATAAATTGATTTCAACACGTATAGTAGACTTTAGGGTAAAAATATTTCATTTTATTTTCGTTTTTTTTATTTTCCTTCAGTTGTGAAGATAAACATATATTTTTCAGGACACAATCGGGTACAATTACCATGTATTATTATGGAAACAAAGAGAAATAGAAATATCCGAAAAGGAAGCATTATTCAAGGACGCTACAAAGGATAGGAAACAGAAAAACAAGAAAAGAAAAACGAGAGAAACACTCAAAAGAGCATTGATCACACTTACTTGATTATCTTAATTTTAAAATAAATCGTTTTTCTGTATTTCAACTTTTTTTCTATGCAAATTTAAAAATTTGTCTCCATAATTGAGTGGAAATTTTGGAAATTGGATTTTTCAGTTTTAAAACTGAAAAGTAAAATTCGAAAGAATAGCTGCTAATTTATTTGTAAAAAAATACTCTAAAACTACATAGCCAATTTTATAAAGTTAGTTTTAGTTAAGTATCCATCCCTGCGTAAGTAAGTCACCAGATCACAAATGATCCCTCTTAACATGGAATATTATTTAATAATTATATATTTTCAAAATGAGTATTAGAAAATCATTTGAAGTTAATCTCAATATACATATATATTTCGAATGGTAAAAAACCATGATCGATTGCTCTGATGATTTTTATATTTTTCAATATCATTATTATTACCACAATAATAAATGAATAGTTAATTCAGTCATAAAGCTTAGGATAGTAAAGCTTTTATATTTTAACTACATTTAAATCAAATTTTACATGACAACAATCTATTGCTTGTAATCATTCAAATGTGACCTCACATTAATAAATTATTTTAAAAGGCAATCATTGACAATTAGTACAAATTTTAAATTTGTCGAAGGGCAATACACTATTTCACAATCGTTTGTACACGTAACAAAAATAGATGCATTACATATTTTTTGAACATATTAGATTCTTTTATTATATAGAAGTATGTATGTGTAGATCTTTTTATTTATGCATAAAGTAAATTGTGGTTATTAAAAAAAATAATAACAGTGCAAACAAAATGATAATCAAACTCTATGTGACGCTAAAAAATCTGAATTGCAATGGTTAGTCTTAAATTGTACTTACATATAAAAAAACATTAGTAAATTCTTACAATCGAGAATTAAAATTAAGTACAAGGCAAAGTACAAATTGAATTGTATAAAATAATTCAATAATTGCAGAAATAATGATTTTGCCCTCACTTAACAATTAAAAAAAACACAAAATACATATGAATAAATAATACACACAATGAAAAAGAATAATAATAAATAATAAAAAAGAGTTCTAAAGTTATCAACTCAGCAAAATTATGCTACCGATACATGTAAATGCTTAAAAAGAATACTTCATTAATGTAAAACGTAAGAATACTGTTAATTTTAAAAATTAATAATTAAAAAATGCTAGAAGCCTACAAATATAAAAAAATTCGTTTTCATAAATATATAAAAATACTGATCAATTTTTTTCTTTAGTTACTACTAATACATTCGCGTCCTTCAGTTTTTAACAATTAAAGCGTTTATTCAAAACATCTTAAAAGGTCACTCGGAAACTAGATATTTAGAATTTTTATACACATACATCTGTAGATGAATAATATATATGTATATAAACATATACACAAATGCACATGCACACATTTTTTATGCATTACACTTCCTTCCATAATTTGCGTACCACATGTAACTGACACCCTGTATCGAAAATTCTTAATATATAAAATATTTCATCATTACAGTAACAATATAATTAATAAATGTAAGACAAAACTTACGTAAACAAAAACTCATAATACTTTGAGACCAAAATATGTTTAACGCGTTATAATTATTTGCAAAGAAGCAGTCAATAAATACTGTGGCCTCTTATAATCATATATTACATACATACATTATATTTAATTGGACAGCACTACACAACAAGGTAACCAAAACAAAAAGAAAGTGAAAATCGTCAAAACTAAATATTTAAAAGCGGTCAAAACGATTGTTAAATAAATATGTTTGAAAAAAAAATTAAATATACAAGAGAATATTGAAATAATGTGACAAAGAAAAAATCACAGGAAAATAATATATTACAAAATATGTATGAGAAAAATTGTCATGGTAAAAAGAGGTATAAAATATCGAATAGCAAGCAGGCAAAAAAAAATTAGAAGTAATAATATCAACTGGCGATTATGACTTGAAATTATTCCGTCAATAAAACAGATTTAAATTAACATTTTCTATCATTTTAAAAGAAAATTATAGTTAATGTTTTCTTTTTATAATGAAACAGTGCAAAAAAATGTATATAAGATTACAATACTGTGTGTCTACAAACAATTAAACCTTATTGCAAATGCATTGCTTCAATCATACAAAAAAAAAACAACAAAAATTTAAACTAATACAATCAGAAATTTGAAGGAAAGATGACAAAAAATATCACATTCAACTGCAAATAAAAGATAATACTATGACCAAGATGGAAACATACTTATTGCAAAAAGGATAATATTAATTTGAAGCTACAAATTTCAAACAGAAAAGGAAGACAATCATCTTACATACTATACTCTTAAGCAATGATAAACAAAGTTTTTTGGTTAAAATTGTAATAATTATCGACAATACTGGCAATAAATAAACAAAATACGTGGCCTTTGTAAACAAAAAAAAGTGTATGTACTTAAAGTCCCTATCATGTGCAAGCAAATGTATGATAGTTGCTTCATATATACGTTACGTATAAATATCAATAAGAAAATAAATGCGTGTGCACGCAAACACACATGAGGTACACACATCCCGACACATTCAGATGCACACACATGAGTATAGCAATGAGTATTAACAACAATACAAAAGTTTGGAACGAGCCAAATTTAAATTATTGTCATGAATAAGAATCTAAATCATTTAGTATTCGAGTTTAAATGTAAATATATTGCTATAAGAATAGAAATCGTGTCAGACGACATTTGCTTAAATTTACAAAAGATAAGTAATCTGTTACTGGCTTAATGTTACGAATAATTTGCTCATGTTTCAAAATTTTTGAAATAAAAATTTATTAGTTAATGTCCTCAGCAGGATCACATGAATTTTTTTACGCTTTGGAGATAAACAAAGAAATATCACATTCCACCAATAATTATCACATGAATATATAAACCCGTACAATAAATTGTAGTTATAAACAATATGAGTCCATAAATGTTCACTGCTATATACTGGCCATCAGAAAATCCGTTAATTGAAATATTCACGGTAGAATATTAACAAAATTATTTTTGTTTCTATCAAGGATTAGAAAAGATAAAACTATTTTCAAATTCATATATACACATTCATAAATGAAAATGTTTAAAATATCAGTATACAGTAGTTTCCGATATATTCAAATGTATACTTTCTGAATTAATGCAGTAAACATTCAGGACATATTTTAGAAAATGTATATTCAAGTAGATAAAACAATATAAAAGAATATAATTGAAAATACATTTGAAAAAATATCATGTGATCTTACCGGAAATTAGTTATGAAAAAAATTGCATTAATAAAGTTCAAAATAATATCAATAGTAATAAAAGTTTAGTAAATTATACATAATTAAATTTTATAAGTTAATGTAACGATTTTAAACTTGTGTACAGACACAAGCTCATTTCAGAGAAAGCATAGACAGAGATCAAGCATGTTCAATACTGTTTGGATGTTTTGATTTAACGAAAAAGCTTGTTAAAATAATTCTGAAAAAGTTAACCATAAAATTGATATAACAATACTTTTTATCACAATAAAAATAGAAAACCTAGTAATACTTTATATCATTGTGTAAAGGCAAGATATAAACTTATTAAAAAAACGCATACTTATATTGTCATTATACAATTTGAAATTTTTTTTCTCTTGTACACTAATACAATAAATAAATTACAACAAAATTATAATATAAAATGGAACCTGCACTGGGCAAAAATAGTGTAAAAAAATTAAAATAACGAATATGTACTTTAGGGACAAAATTGTTGAAGATACAAATGTGGATTTCAACATAATTCAATTGAATTTATCGATTTCAAAAAAATTATTAAGAAAAATTAGGATAATCTTTGTAATACAAACATGAATATATTTAACATTCAGCCTACTGTTTCAATCTAAATTAATGACATTATAAAAATGGATAGAACAATCGTGATGAATTTGATATTGGGGGTATTGCATAGTTTTATATACATGGTGCAACGATTAAATATGAACTTTAAATTAAACTGGCCTCACGAACTATCTAAAATAACCTGTTCTTTTAAACTTATAATGTATCTTGAATTTATCAATTATTTGTAGATCATTCTCAATTTCATTAAATCGTTATTTTATACAAATTTTGTACAATAGTAAAAATTAAAATAAATTTTTCAGGACAAATTTCAACATAAACCATATTTACAAACCTATAGACTGTATAATCAGTAAAGAAATGTCATCATAAATATTTTCACTGGCAGATGAATACAAATAATGATTTCGGAATACGAAACATTAATACTTGCAAATTTTATTTATAATTTTGAGTATTTGCAGGATATATCATGTTGGCAAGTAGTAAATGATACGATTATAACAATAATGATCAAATTAAACGAAAAAAAATACTGTTTTGTTCATATCATACAACAGTCTCTTTAATGAGTTTCTTCAGCTGTAGTCAAATGAGAAGCCACAAGATTTAATGGACCATCTTCACAATCGACTCGGTCCATCTGCAATACAGGAGATATCTACAAAAAATTGGAAAATTACATGACAAAATATCAACACTCAAATTGTATCGAATTTGTTGACGCTTACAGTTAAGGTGCTGTTTGTACGATTATGATGAGCTTGTAATGCCATTAGTAAATGAGGTTGAATGCTGCGTCTTAAAGCAGCCAACATATCTCCTGTTCCACTACTACTGCTCTCATTCAATCCAGAATTTTGAGCTACAGGTTCCTCATTTCGGCAACGATTACTTTTTGATTCTACGCATCAAAAATAATACATTTATTGATTTTAAATATTAAAAAATATAAAAAAAAATTTCAAAAGTAACTCACTTCTACCAGGTTTGAGAGAATCTCTTGGTCGTCGCCTTCTGGTATGTATAGTATCTCTTCTCATAGCTGTAGGACGAGCCACACCGTGTAATTTGAAATACAATCCGCAAGCGTTACACACCATATCACCTGAAAATCAATCAAATTATTGAAAACTGCAAAACTAAAAACTTAGATAATAAAACAGATTTAAATGGAATATGGACCATTAGCATCACGTCTCCAAATAGTAGTTGTTTTTGTCCCACAATTATTACATGCAAGATCAACACGTTGCTTCTGTGCAGCAACAGCAGAAAGAACAGGTGGTAAAAGGGGCAATCGGGAAGCAATCATGGGAGGACCAGAAGGCGATATTACTCTTTCAGCTCCGACAGAATTCATCAATGATATTGTATGGGAAAAAGATTCATCGTCCATAATCTGCTAAAATCATTCCATAGTATTAGAAAATCTTTTATCATTTAAAACGAAACAGAAAATATTAGAGGCATTTTGCTCACCCGATCGTTTGCAGAATGATTGTGTTTCCACATTTGGTCAATTTCACTTTCACGAGTTTCAGGTTCATTTTCAGCAACTATAGGTATTTTGACTGCAGTCAATGAAGTTGCCGATCGAGATGGAAAGCTTTGTTTGCGACGTCCAGTTTTATTATGTGTGCTTCGATTGGGATATTCTGAAGATCCTATCTGTAAACGGAAAAAAACAATTTTTAGTAAACATGTTCCAAAATTTGAATAAAAAATGAAATATGAAATCTTACTGGTGATGAAAATCCATTGATGTTTTCTCTATTTGATTGTTTAGAGTGTGTTACTGGAGACACAGTCATTCCAAGCTGTTTGCAATTGATTAAACGTTTTAATAATTGTGTAGCTTCTCCTCCCATTCCTGAATTATTAAAAAAAAATTTAGTTTTTTTTATTTTTTGGGGCACCTTATAAATCTGATATTTTAAAAGTATTTATTAACCATTTCTTTGATGTAACTCCTGCCATATTGAATCTCTCTCGGAATGCTCAACTCGTGGGGACGATGGAGCTGACATTGTGTCTTCGTTTTCATCTTCCATCTAGTAGATGTGTAAAAATAAGTAAAATGCAGTATTATCAAAGACACATGATGACAAATATTTACCTGAACAATGTCCATTTGCAATCTGTCGGGGTCAGATCCGCTACTACTTTGGCTATTTTCATCAAATTGCATATTATCACTACATTCTTGAATTATTTTATTCATATCTTGACTCAAAACAGATCTAACTGAAAGGTCAATTTGAGTTTCAGTATTTTTATTTAATTTATCACAACCACCATCAACAGGAATATTTTCACTTTTAATTTTTTTTACAACAGTCAAATCCATTTCTTTCTCAGCATTATTGTCAAATTTTGAAATAAATTCACAAGAACTAGGCTTATTTGAGACGAGTCCTTCTTTGCTTTCCAATTTTATATTAATATTTTGAATAAATTCGCTATGTTTTGAATTAAAAAGATTATTGGACTTGACATCTGATACAGATTTGTAACGTGAATCATCGCTTAAACGTTCAGCAACTGCTTTATCAAACAAAATATCCAAAATTGGATTACAATGCAAACTTTCTACTGTTCGCTCTGTCATAATGCCACTGACACTATTGAAAATAATTTGAGGCTCGCCTTCTGGCTTTATCACAGTGAATTTACTGGGGTCATTGTTCTTAATTTGTAACAATGTAGCTGCAGCTTCCCTACTTTCGAGATTTTTCATCTCTTCGATAGATTCTGGAGTACCACTACCTGTTAATTGTTCATGGTATTTTGGACACTTGGAATTCTGTACAATTGACGGAATTAGTTCTTCTAAGGTGACAGTAGATTGTTCAAGAATTTCCTGAAAAACAAACCAAAAAAGTTACGCTTAAACATTACGAAGGAACATTATCTATAAAAAAAGATAACAAATCTTTATCTAGAAGTTGATAATAAAAGCATATTAGGAAATCCATATCAATTATAGATAACATTTGAGGTATCTTATTGGTCACAAAAATGACCAACATTCGATATATAATTCCGAATGCAGTGCGTGTAATAGGAATGATTTGAAAAATACTATGATTCTCTTAAAATACACGAGCGTGTTGCTGTTATTGTTAATAACAATAACAACTTGTGATAAACTGATTAATAGTAAATTGTGCAATGTGTGCAAATGTGTTAATACGGAAGACGATTTAGTGATTGTAAACTGTGCCAAAATATATTTGAAAGCCTCATTAGAAGATTGGACAAATCTAATAAAAAATGTTACATTTACAAGACGTAAGTAAATTTAATTTTATAAGTAAAATATTGTACCTAAACTAATGTTAATTGTTTACAGCTACACATTTGATTTTGTCGCTCAACGGAAATGAATTGAAAAAGATTGAAACCATCCCGAAAATTTTAAACGCTACATTAGAATTATCTTTTGTGAATTGTAGTATAACAGAGATTCAACATGGAGCTTTCAAAAATCTGCAAAACTTGCTAGCTTTAGACATGAGCTCAAACAATTTGTCAAGTATGATTAAATTAGTAATACGTTCGAATCGATATACTTACTATCGGCCAAATAAACTAAATAAATACTCTTTCTTTAACACACTTTCTATTCAAGGTTAGATTATAAGTCCAACAATATATTTAATACTTATTTCAGAGAGTGCATTAAAAGGAATAATATTCAGGGAGCCAAATAAAAATGAAGAAAGTACACCTTTAGATTTAGAAATACTGAATGTTGGAAAAAATAATTTACACACATTAGATCGCAAAATATTTCAATTTACACCTAAATTAAGAGTATTGTATTTGAATGACAATTTTATGAAAGTGATAGATTCTGTGACATCATTAGCAATATCAAAAGTTACACAACTTGAAGTAAAAAATAAAAACAAAAATAATGCATTTAGTATATAAAAACAATAACAACGACTATATTTGTAGTTTTTATTTACAGGTACTAGATTTATCTAGAAACGGTTTAAATGTTTTACCAACTGAAATGATGAATAAATTGAAAAACTTAAAGGAGTTATATCTATCAGGAAACAAATTTACCAGTGTTCCAAACAGTATAGGTTCTGTTAGTAATTCGTTGATATATTTAGCAATAAATGAAAATGAAATAACAGAACTTGATGATAATAGTTTTTTGGGTACCTTTCGTTAAAACTCATAGAGTAAATATTTTTAGAATAAACTATTATATCAAAATTGTTGCATATTTAGGTTTATGGAGATTAGAAAGATTAGAAGTGAGCGGAATGAAAAGTTTAACAAGCGTAAAGGCAAACACGTTTTTACAACTAAGAAGTCTCAAAATTTTGTATCTTAGTGAAAATAGTGCACTGGAAGAAATAAATTACCAATCGTTCACAGGTTTGATAACAAACTGGACATTGAAAGAGGTAAAAAAAAATGTTCTAAATAAGTTATTCATGTGCACTATTGACGTTTTATTTAATAAATTATATATTCCCAGATTTACTTACAAGAAAATAAACTCAAGTATTTACCGAAAGATTTAATGCCGTGGAAACTAATAAATAATATAAATTTAGAAAAAAATCCATGGGTATGCGATTGCAAAATGGGCTTAAGTTTGGCTTCTGGTTTGATGAAAAAGTTAACAAAAGATACTCATCCAAGGTAAGAAAATTAGATGATTAAAATAGAGTTGGTAGTTGCATATTGTAAAAAATATTTTTTCAGATGTATCGAACCATTATATACGAGCGGTCGAGAACTTAGAGATTTGAGAGTAGAAGATGTTTGTCCATCAACAAACAATACTGTTTTATATGAAATATTGAATAGTGTCAGTAACCAAAACTCATCGAACACAGAATATACAAAAACAACCAGGATTCTTATTATCTTTTCAGTAACGATAATCGCGATCATTTCTATTTCAATAATAACTATGAAGTTGCGGCAGAGGAAAAATAATAAAAAGGGCATTTCCGTTGGACCGATAAGATACACAAATGTGAATTCGACATAGATTTTAGTATAATTTATTATTTTTACGCTTTGTTACAGTGGAGTGAGAATAAAATAGAATAATATTTTTGAACTACTGAATTCTTATTTAGAAAACTTTCGAAAATAATTACCTCATCTGTGCCATTTAAAGTGTCCGTGTATGCAAGAAACTGTTTTAAAATTCTTTCCGATTTGTGGGAGAGGTTTCTAAATGTAGAAAAGGCATCCAATTTATCTGCACAATTTCCGCAAACCACTCGAGGCAGCGAATCATCGGTAGATATCTGAAAGTAGAAATAATTATAAAAAATGTAAAATATTTAACTCTTATAGTTAATACTTTGCATTCAAAAACCAACATTGAAAACTTGTCGAGGAGACTTTCTAAAAATCTCAAGATAAACGTTTCGTGGATATTAGTGTTTACGTTTTCAAGTGGTGTAAGTGAAATGCAGTATTTCACGATAAAATTTTATACAGGTCAAACTTGCGTTTACAATTTTAATTGCCGCCTTAAATGAGTCACACTACTGTCGAAAAAGTTATCATTGTCAATGTGAGATACGTTTTTTACAATTTGTAAACAAAGCATAAATATTTTAACGTGTGAACAGGACATTTTTGGGTTACACAAACAATCGAAAATTGCAAAAACAAGTTTCGAATCGATCACATATTTTAGCAACACACAGACAAAAAAATTGCTAATATACTTAAGCCTTAGTCACTTGTGTGCGTTTTTGTAACACCGTTGAAGTCCCCTGGGAATATAGTTTTAGTGAACATTGTTTCTATTGAATGATGAAATATGGATTTAAGGATATAATCCTAAAACTATGCACCACAAAAGTTTTGGAATATAATAACTGATCATTTCTTTTCTAAACTATCATCGATATTTTAGATCAAAATATATAGTGACGTAAACAAAAAATTGCAGATACACTTAACCCTCCTGTTACTTGCGTGCCTTTTTTTTGACACCTTTACTCGTATGACATTTCTAGACACCGGAGAATACAATTTCGTAAAAACATGTCTTTTATTAAATAATTTTACGCGATGAAATACAGATTTATGATACAACTCTGAAACTAAACATCGCCAAAAGTTTCAAAACACTACGACAGATCATTTCTAATCTGTCATCGTCCATTCAATCAAAACATAAAACCATCCCGACATCGACAAACTTTCATCCTGAAAAAAAACCATCCAACAATCTCCATCGAATCTTTCTCTCTCATCTCTTTGTGCACGACTCTCCATCGTCCATTCTCGGCGCACGACTCCCCATCCACGTTTCCAATCCCCTTCCTTAAACGCGTCACCTCTTGCGACACGATTACATAAACCCCAAAACTCCGAATCTCGTCCGAACATCTCCCTACACCAAAGAAAGGCGACGACATCGGTCCCCATTGTTTTATATATAGAGCGGCGACGCGGCCGAATCCTTTGTTCGCGAAACGAAGCCAACTCCCCCGAAACCCGAGTCGGTCCCCGAAGAAGAACCGGAGCATGTCGCCTGGAGATATTGGAGCACCGGAGCATTGCGAGGAAGGAGCTGAAGACGTTATCGGCTTATCGTGAGCTTATCAGTGACGACGATCTATGACTCACCCTTATAGAGAGACACTCCTCTATGTGGCGGCGCCATCGGTCGCAGTCGGAGCTGGGGGCGCAGCGCGCGAACGGGGGCTCGGCCCCGCGACGAGGCCGGGGGGGCTCCGTGCGATTATTCCCGGTCTCGGTCTCGGTCTCGGTCTCGTTCTCGGTCTCGGTCTCGTCGCCCTCGTCGCACACCGCCAGGCAAAGGCGGCACAGCGAGCGGAAGACGGGGGGCACGCGGCACATGTCGGGGCCGCCGCAGCGCCTCAGCGCCCTAGCCCTCAGCCTCGTCGCCCCGCACCCCTTCGGTAGCGGGCGAACGTTCGCGATCGCGCGCGCGTAATGTGGGAGGGGATCGCGAACGTGGGTGTCTTTTTTGTTGTGATGATTCGTGTGGGGACGGTGGTCGGCTGTGAGGATGGCGGTTTTGTTGGGATGTTTTGATGGTCGTGGGGGGGTCGGCGATTGGGTGAAGGATAGAGGGGTTGGGGTTTTATTATCGTAGGGGCGGTGAGCTGAAGTTGCGCTGGATGCTGAAATTTAAGTCGGTAATCCGTATCATGTTTGTAAATGTAGTTGAGTACCGATGTGTTCGCGAGTGGTACATACTCGCCGTGTGTGTTTAGAAATATGAGGAAAACTAAATGTCGAAATATGGTCATGTCTCAGAAATGACCGTAGTTAAGGGGAAATCGGAGCCCTCCCCCCCATAAATTTTAAAAATAGTTACACTTAATTATGAGAATCGAAATACGACTTGAGCTAGCGCGGTGAGGTATAGCCTAGACTGCCGCATTTGTCTGGTAAGGCCTTGTCCTGCAGTGGATAACTTATAGGCTGCTAATGATGATGATGATGAATTATGAGAATTATGTTGATGAATTTCACATGATCGTGATACATTTGAATAAATTCTCTGAACGCCTTGAATTTGCATACATACTTTGAATGAAAAACAATATATTTGGTACTTATTTGGGTAAAGGTGATCTTTGGCATACATACGAATTTTAGTTGGCACCTCAGAAACATGTTTATACACGTACATACATGCATCAATACTCATTCGCAGTTTGACAGCTGGTTGGAAACATTTACGATAGATACTTTGTTAGATAGATGACTGAAGTTCCCTTTGACCCTTCCTCGAGAATGACAAACAAAATTCTTTAATTTTTGAGATTTACAAAATTGCTAGAAAACAGATTTCACAATTCCTAGCCACGAACAACTCATGTTAAGCCAATTTTTACTAATTCGTATAAATCCTCGATTCGCTCATTCAACAATTTTTCATTTTCATTTACCACAAAACAAAACATTTTTACCCCAACACTTCTCGTCGAATTAGTTATATTTGAAATCAATTTAACTGTTTAATCATCAGCGATGCTAAAAGTACTCTATTTTAGTGAACAAATTTTTTATCAAAAACGCGTTCGCGAAACCGTTTGTGATTCACGTATGAGGTTGCAGTCCTGCGACCCGCTTACGCCGGCGGGCGGAGGGCGAGGCGAAGATGGAAGCTTTCGTTTATTATTTTCTGATCGGATTAGTCGCGCTGCCGGTCATGCTGTTTTTCGACCTCTGGGCCGGACTAGGTTGGGGCCTTTTCGTCAACAATTAAATGCAACTACGAGCTGTCAAAACTTTCACCGATTAGTCGACAAAAAATACATGACTTCACATGAAAATAAACACAATAAATAATTACAAGTTATGATTTGTTTTTTTTTTTATTATCAGTATGTTTCATATTTACATAACTCTTATTATATATTTCATAGTAAAAATAATCTCTTATAAAATGTAACTCATATCAAATGTTACAATTACGTCTGAATATGAAATATATCGACTATATACGACGCAATATTTTTTGGTAAATTTGTACATTGACTATGTAAAATAACTTTGTTCCTAGATTAAATTTCGTTCGATAATAATAATTCTTCTAATCCCATTCTTCCTATGTGTCGCCATACTCGGTATCGAGCTAGATCTTTGCGGGTGACCATTCCGACGACCTGAGGTTTTCACAAATAGTATTGAAACAGTTAAAGGGATTTATATTTACAGTATGTTAATATTTCAAATTATGACTTACTTCGTTTATATCGTTGACGATTGGAAGGTGTCTCAAGCCTAGAGCTCGGAACAATCTAAACACCCTCGGAAGTGAAGCGTTGTGTAACAACGTATAAGGTGCAGGATTCATGTACGGTCTGAGATCGATAGTGAGCATTTTTTCTTCTTCAGTTACATACACCTTAAAAATATTTAAAATAAAAACGAGAACAGGACAATCGATGTTATAAAAAGTGTTTTTACTTGATCAATCGTCGGAAATCTGGGATATTCCTGCCTAAATGTGTTGATGTTGATGTCTCGGTCCACCCAAAGCGTTTGCTGTAATTCCCCATCGAATATTTTTTGTTGCAGCAATACTATCAGTTGAGATCTTAAGATTAAGCCACGGAATCTTTTATATGTCGTAACTTCCCTCTGAAATCGTTCAGACTATAAGTTTACAGCACAAAAAAATATTTTATTATTAAAATAAAAACATACTTCATCAGATACAGGAGGATCTACCACAGGGAAACCGTTATGAGTCACCAATTTCAAAACCTCTATAATGTGACCTACATTTTCCACAGTTTTAAATGATATAATCGGATGACTCATTACCTCTGATGCGTATATGTTGTGTGCTAATGGTGGAGGTTCCCATTGCAATATAGGAACACCCGCTAGTTGAATGTGTATATCATATATACCCTGATAATTTATTGAAAATAATAAATATATAGCAATTGCTTTAAAATTGTTTCATCTATCTCATGAAATACCTCATTGAAGAAGTCACCGGTCCATTTGGCTGCCATTACAGTGACAATGATCGGAAATGCATTCGATATATCCCCAGTAGTTTCTAAAATTATCACAGTCAATGATATTGTCATACGAACGACTCCACCCAATTGTGCAGCTGCTCCTATCAACGCATATTTTCCCGGATGAATAGTTTCCTAAATAGCATATAAAATATATAACAATACATTAAAAAAATCAAATGTAAAAAGATTCTCTACGCACCAATGAAGGAATTAAATATTGCAAAGTCACAGCGAATAATCTGCCCCAAGCGGCTCCAGTCAAAAGGCTTGGAATGAAAAGGCCACTTGATACAGAAAGGCCAAAAGTCCAGCAAGCGAGTAAGAAATAAAATACTACAAATACGAATAATGACAAAATTGTGTGTGATCCTGGTGGGTCATGCAACAATGACCGAACTGATGCTTCTGGTGTTTGGAACCATATTGCAGCTACTGCGTTATATTCGCCATCTCCGCAAAATAACTATAAAATCAACAAGTTAATAGTATCTATATCTATGAGAAATAAAAAACAAAATAATATAAATTTAATACCTGAAGAGGATACTTTGTTGGATCTTCCCCCAACGGACGACAATCGTTGATAAGAAACATCATTAGAAATCCGACTGTTGCAGTAGTCGCTGCTACCAAACAAGCTTCGATAACTTTCATCCATCTCAATTGCATATATCTGAATATTACAACAAATATTGCGAAATAAAAAGAAAGTTAGAAAACGTTGAATATTTAAAAAAAATACACTTTGTACCTTAGTCTTAAAACTGAAAGCTTATAATTGATATGATTCCACAAAGCACCCATTGCCCCTCCAAATGCTCCAAAAGCAGCAAATAGGGGCAATTCATACACTTCATAAGGAAATGATTCCACTTTACCCAAATTCAATAAACCTGCAAATGGCAAAATATTAGAATAATATTTTTAGATACACAATTATGAATCTATTATTAAATCATACCTGGATTGCTCAAATCACCAGGATGGCCCTGATATGTAGAGAGAATCAAATTCAAAGTAAAAGTAGATACAACGGAAGCGAAAAATATTCTCCATGTCAAACCTTGGTTCCAAAAACTCGCTCCCTCTTCCAAAGAAAATAAAACGCCACCTAAATTCAATTGCAATAAATTAATATTGATTTTTTTAATAGATGTATATAATTTTAAATACTTATTCAAAAGTTTAATAGAATAACAGACCTACAGGTGCACCAAAAGCAGCTGAGACACCTGACGCTGCTCCACCAGATACAAAATCACGTTTTTCATGATCTTCTCTGAAGTAGTCAAAAATACCCATATCTTTCTTCAAAGTTGTACTTTTACCTTGAGATATTCCGGCTGCTACAACTGCACCACTGTGTATCATGGGGCCTTCCTTGAATTGAATTGACACATTTTTTAAATAATTAAAATACTCGCATTTTCTATAACTTAAAAAATATCTTACTTTTCCTCCGGCCAATCCTCCGACTACCGATGTTATGACTCCAATACATTTTATGAAAAGTGTTTTTATTCTAACCACTCTAGGTATTTTCACACCATTCAAATAACATTTGACTTGTGGTATCCCGCTACCAGCAGCAACAGGCTTTATAAATTATGAAAAAACATTAATTGATATTCAATTTGGATATGCATACTGTAAATTAAATACGTACCTCTACATATGCGACTAAAGTAGCTCCAATCAAAACTGGAATTATATTAGAGCATACCCACATTAAATACGGAATATATAATTTATCTTCTACTACATATTTATCTACATCTGGAAAAGAAATTGATTTCGATGAATAATAACGAAATAAAAAAATATTTTAATATAAATTATAAAAAAAAATAATACATTTCTTTAATCCAGAATATTTTATACTGGACAGTTCTTCAATTGATATATCAATTATACATGCGATTATTGCAGTAATGACGCCTATTAATAAAAATATTAACCATCTTGCTAAATTTTTTTGAACTATAAATTTATATCCTCTCGTTCTCTCTTCGTCTAATAAAAGGTGATTTTCACAAGTGTCATAATCAAGACTCTAAAAAAATGTATATATACATAAGAAATATAAAAACATTAAAAAAGTCACCTTGACCAAATTCGTACCTCATATTTTGCAGAAATAACATTTAGTGAACCAGGTTCAACACATTCTAATATTTTTGGCGCGAGAGATGACTGTATATTATCATTTCTTTCACTCAGTGTTGATACATTCTAAAATAAGTAAAAACCAATCTTATATTGAATATAAATTATAGGAAGAAAAAATTAGTACAAACATAAAGAACATTTTTAAATAAAATCAAAACAAATTTTTCACATACCCTAAATCTTATAGGACTTCTAACGATTGCATCGTTAGATTCATTGTTATCACCTAGCAATAAGTCTGTATCGCTATCCAAGTGACGGACTGGTTGAACCGATTCATGACTGTTCAATGACGTCAAACTAGTTTTTTTTTTACTCATTTTTGATGGAATTAAAAACTAAAAAAATAATAATAAATAGCTACATTATGTTAAATTCTCAGTAACCGATATAATTAGATAACAAACAAAGCAGCCTTGTTTATCATATTCATACACAATAAACAGAAACATGTTATTTAACCCATCGATTCGATTAAAAAACATTCGACAACTTCATAAAACTATATAAGTTAGTAATATTATACTGTGGCTATGCATACAAATGATTCATAAAACAAAGAACAAAGTATCAACTACTGTCAAGTAACAACTACTGTAGATATGTAATAAAACGCAAAATAATCTCTACAAACAACATAGACTTACCAAAATCTAATTAAAGTATAATAATGTAGGTATTTAAGTAACGATTAATAATATTGATAACATATTGATGAAAAAACAGACAAACTGAAGGACAAACGCGCGACAGTCAAAAGCCACTTTTATGAAGTGTCAAAATTACTCCCACCACTATTCGCTGAATCATATGTTGTTCGGTGTTGCCGTTCAAGGACTTGGATATATTAAGCCGAATTGTTGTGTAATTTTTAGACAAATATACACCACGGCGTATATGTGTTAGATATGTTTATTATAAATATTAGTATTATAGTATTATTGAAATCTCTACAGATAATTTTATAATCAATATTCGTCTTATACGTTTTTATATAATAGAATAAATAAAAAATATTTTTTGTTTGTTATAAGTTTTTATAGTACTTAATTATATTTTTTTTTTCTAATTATAATAGTATTTTAAAAAATTGTTCAGTTAGTTGAGTGATTATAAATTAAAATTCTAGCACAGTTTACATTCAAAAGTTTAAGTTATTATTGTTAGTTTCTTTGCGACATAATGGCAATGAAAGGCAACATCATCATCGACCGACAACATTTTACTTTGAGTGAAGCCAAATGTCAGTGTGGTGAAGGAAAATTTAATTTAGGATATTTGGATTTGTCTTGTTACGCAAAAAGTTATAAAAAAAACTGTTGTTTACTAAAATTGTGTTAACTTAAATTTTATAATAAGTACAATTTCATATTTTGGCATAATTCGTTTATTTATAAATTTTGTCTAATGTAAATTATACCTTTTAGGAAACCATGAGGAAATTAGGACGTAGTTATGTTTATGATACTTTGCACAAAGGTGGAGTGATTGCTTGTATCGGACTAACGATATATGGAACCGCTTTACTCGGACAATTGGGTTATAATTATTTTATAAACATCAAACCTGAATTGAAGGCAAAACAAGAATTAATAAATGTAGAGCTTTTAAAGGAAGGTGCCTCTGACACGATGATTGATAAAGCACAGAATATGAAACTATAAACTATTACTTTAGAATTTTAGTGTAATTGTTAAAGCTTTATATATAGAATGTGAATTGTATGTTGTTTTAAACTAAACAATTTGAATTTATTTTTGTTTATTTTCTTTCATATAAAATATTGTGTATAATCGAATATATGTTTGAGGAGAAAACATAACCTTCAAATTGACATTTTTGATGCAAATTTATGCTGATTTTTTTCTAATGACATAATCTTAAAAATTATCAAAATTTCAGATAATACCATAAGCTCAATTCAATTTTCCAGATATAAGTAATTATTAATTATGAGTTTAATTTGTAAATGTACTCATTTTAAACTACAGTGGAGAGTTAAACTAAATGCATTTCTTTATGCAGACAAGACACATGTCTAAAAATTGGTGGTAGCACTTTGACAGTGTTATCTTGGAATAAAATGAAAATTATTTACGGATTTGTATTGTGAAAAGAATGTCATAAGAAAAAGTATTTTGTAATTGGAATTAAACAAAATCTGTCGAAAATTGATTTATTTTCCAATTTCATTAATAACAAGTTTTTAGGGGTGAGAATTTTTATATTAAATCAAATTGATTTAATTCCCTAAAAATATGAAATAAAACAACTTTATTTTGAAAATATAATACATAAAGTCTTGCTATGGTTTAAAATTCTGAATTATTTCATCTTTTTTTGTTTGACCAAATAATTTTTGAAAGCCCTTTGCTTATCCTTAAAAGACCTTTTAACCTTACTCTTTGCTTTGTGAATTATCATTTGATAATTTTTAGTTTTCTTTTTCTCTTTGTTAGTTTTAGAACAATTGGCGTTTTGCCTTCCATCCTTATATCCGAACTTATCGCGACCTGCTCTACCTGCTTTTACACTTTCCATGCGAGCTTTCTTATCGTGTTTTCTTTTTTTATAAATATTTTCAATATCACCCAATTGAACCAATTCCGGACGATCTGCAGTTTCCTCCTCGGCGAGCTTCCTCTTCAATCCTTTAGCGGCCCTCATTTGCTTTTTCACATTTTCTTTATCGATTCTTTTGAAATCTTCATCTGTAAAGATTCTTTCTAGCGAAATTTTCTGAGCAATTTCAACTTGGTTTTTAGGATCTACGTCTTTAGTTTTTTCAGATGGTTTTTTAGCTTTTAAAATTTTTCTCTTTTGCTTTTTTTTATTTGTTTTTGAATTACTGTTACCATTAGTTTCTTCAGTACTTTCTTCTTCTGAATCCGATGAATCTGTATTGATATCAATATCAGAGCCAGAATCGTTCACATCAATCCAACTGTCGCTATCAGAATCGTTATTTACTTCTTCAGTCTTTTTTTCAGGAATATTATGTAATACTTCTGATCCTGGAATATAATCTTTTGCTACTATTTCACCATATTTTTTGTTTTTTAATTCTATTGTAGCCTCTGTAGGACGTCCTCTGTCTCTTTTGTGGAGAAGATCAGGCATAGAGTTTCTGTATAAAACAATCAATGATTTGGAAGCCATCATTACAGATTTATCTTTATAACTTTTATATTGAGCCAAGTCTCTCAATAAATCTTCTGTCATAGCTAAAGGACATCTAGCACAAATTTCTCTCACTGCGTTCAAACCAATCGCCATTACATCGGAAGAATTACGTTCTGAAATGAAATTATTAGTCAAAGCCTTCATTACAGGTTCCAAAACATCAGGTGGCACTAATTCATGCGAAGCTTGTGCTGAAAATTGTAAAATTCTCGTCACTTCCCGTTGATGTGGCTGGATTAATTTTGTTATAAACGGGTAAAAGTTAAAGAGGAAAAGATCATGTAAACCTATCAATCTTGATATAACATCAAGCGTCATTAGCTTCACTTCAAACCTTCCATTAGATGATTCTAATTGTTTGAATAGCCTTTCTGCAAACCCTTGTGGATTATTTACGAGATGCAATGCTGAAAAGTTGAACACGGGTGCTTTTGACTTTTTCTTTTTTGATTTCTTTTCTAATTTTTTGACTTTTTCGAGTTGTTTTTCCCTTTTTCTAGTTTTTTTATTAAATTTGTTGGCAATAGCCGATTCTCTAGCATTTGGTTCATCATCGCTATCTGAATTTGAATCCTTTTCTTCAGGATCTTTTCCGAGGAAAAATTTCAAAGATGCAACCATAACTTTTGTGAATTTTGAAAAACATCCAGTGCTCGCAATCACATTTACAGTTTTAGCATCATTCCAAACATTTTTATTATAAAGATCGATCATTATATCTACGGACATTTTGGCTGCTTTTGGGTTGGAATCCTTCAACATGGTGTACATGAAGTTTTGCAATGTCGAGTTCAATTTAATATCTTTATGTTTGGCATTTATGTTTTTAATATCAGTTTTGATGTGAGTTTCTAGAAAATCTCTTAGCATGTTATCTTGACATTTCAAAAGACGGAAAAATAATTGCAAAAGGTTATATGGAGGAAGCAAATTTTTGTTCCTCAGCAAAATAAGAGCTTTGCATAAAGACATGCGCACATCTGGATTAAGTATTGTGCTGTTTGAATCCAAAATATCGGCAATTTGTTGAGGCAGAAGACGTAAATCTTCTGTGAAACAATGAGCCACTTGTGCCAGAAAGTTTACTTGATCCTGTAATGCTTGACATGGCTGAGACGGTGATAGTCGGAAAACTTCTAGTGTACTCTCGTAATGATGATATTGCTGAAGGAACTCCTCGCGATAGGTCTCGGGTTCACGTTTGATCAAATTTTGCAGCTGAGGTAGATTGTCAGGTAATTGGTTATTATGTCGGACCATCGTACCTGAATATTTATGAAAAATGTTAATCGAATAGCTGTAAGTTTTCAAAATTGAATATAAATTCAAGTCAATTTACCGATATAAAGAAGCTTTTAACTGGTATTTTCGTAAGTTGTCATTCGAAAATGACAAACATGTACACATGAACACGAGTACGTTTAGGTTATGTGCTTAATGACGTTTAGTTGATTTAGTTGAAAAATAATACGGCCATTATCCATTTTGAATTTTAACTAACTGAAATAGTGACAGCCGAAATTTAATACACAATCAACATAAATTTACAAGATTTTTACGTGTTAATTGATATATAAAAAATATATTTTAACCGCATAAAGTTTGATTATTTTTCAAATTCTAATTCTGATTTTTAATTGAATATAGAACGCATCCAAATCAAAAATTCAGTTTATAAACAAATTACCTTTGGAAAATTATATACATGTCTATTTTCAAAATTTGGTTGGGAAAGTAGTGACCATACTCTTAAGAAACTCGCACCGATTTGGCTCATATTTACACTTTCGAATAAATGCTAATACGACCTGGTGTCTTTTCTGATCGTCATGAAATGTCATTGCTTATTTTGTTAACGTTTGTTCTTTTAGGTATGTATATTTTTCATCACTCCACAAATATTCCAAATCGATTCTCATTTTATCATTGTACGTGTTAAGTTTCAGGTGGAAGTGCACAAATTTTAGATGATATCATCATTTCTACAGAAACACACGATGCTGTGCTCACCGAAGAATTACAAATCGCAGAATCACCTGAAGCCTCCTTGGTGACTTCCGAGTTAGATGTGAAAAATTTGGAGGAAACCTACAACAATAAATCGTCTTCGAATAAAACCAGAAAACTTATAGCATGCCAACCTTTGCTTTTAAACGCTACTTCTGAAGAGCGAGCTGCACAAGTTGTCGAACTCATTAACGCCACACGTCTTGCTGAAATACTCACTCCAGAAGCTGAAATAACTAGCAAAGAATCTGCAGCGCAGTGTACGATTATATTGTTCTATTCGAAACAATGTCCTTTTAGTTACATGGCAGCACCACACTTCAATGCTCTCGCTAGAGCCTTTCCCGATATAAAAACAGCTGCTTTGGATAGCGTGAAAGAAAGTAGAGTAAATACGCAGTATGGTATAGTCGGTGTTCCTTCTATAATTCTATTCCACAATGCTCGAGCTGTTGCCAAGTTTAACAATTCAGAATATTCTTTGCAAGCGTTTATAAAATTCATCAAAGTGTATACTGGAATTCAAGAAGAATCTGATACCCTTCGTATCAAAGATTTTCAAGGACCTGTTCCAAGAGAAATAAACGATGAGATAGATTACATTTTGTTGTTAGCGTGGGGTTTCATTATAGTTTGTGTATTTTATTATATAAGTGGTACACAGACATGGAAAAAGATTATAGAAACGGTAAAGAAAAGTTGGAGGGAAGCAGAAGCTCAACATGAACATACAGAATAGTTTAATTTAGTGTGAAAAGTTTACTCGTTATTCTTATGAAAACATTTTTTTTTTCAGTTTGCACTGTGATCATGTACGTGGTAAATTAATCTGATTATGTAAATAAAAATAAGTTATACAGTTTTTGTTTATTTTATTCATATTTTACAAATTTACAAAGCCTTTTTTTACCAACCTACACTTTGAGTTCAGCTGGCATACATTTGTTTTCAAGTGCCGATAGTAAATTTTCAGCGGCCAGTCGAGCCATTGCTGTTCTTGCTTCGATTGTTGCACTTCCAATGTGGGGCAATACTACACAATTTTTCAACTTAAATAATGAATGATCGGGCGGTAATGGTTCTGGAGTCGTGACATCTAATCCTGCACCTCTTATTTCACCATTATTCAGAGCATCTACTAACGCGTTTTGATCTACTATACCTCCTCTGCTAGTGTTGATGAATATCGCTGTATTTTTCATTTTAGAAAATGCCTCCGTGTTGAACAGATTTTGAGTTTCTTGTGTGAATGCACAACAGCATATGACAAAATCGCTTAAGCGCAACAAATCGTCAAAAGATACTTTTTTAGCACCAGTTGCTAAGGCTTCATTATTCTTTTCCGAACGATTAAAATATAGAATATTTTTTGCCTGGAATGCTTTGACTTTCAAAGCGACAGATTGTCCTATTCTTCCAAAACCGACGATCCCAACTGTCGCATCAGCCAAACCAGGACCTGTCATCCATAATGGTGACCATGTTGTCCATCCACCAGTAAGGGCTTCTTTATGAGCTTCTATTAGTCGTCGAGATGTACATAAAAGCAATCCTAACTGTTGATTGAAAATATTATGTCATTTATATAGTAAATTATTAAATTTAATCAAACTGACATGAAAATTTAAATAAAAAAAGGAAGTTTGATAAGTTACTATTCAATAGTAAAATATATTGAATAGTAGATGGTTGAAAAATGATAATGGTTTGATTTGATGAAAACAATTTTCATGCTAGAAAGTGTATATGAAGTTATTTAAAAATAGTTTTCTTACAGTTAATTCAGCTGTTGCTTCCGTTAGAACATCTGGTGTATATCCAATTTTTATATTTCTTTGTTTACATTCTTTTACATCAATATGATCATAACCAACAGAAAAAGTAGAGACTACTTTTAGTTTGGAACCAGCTTCATCCAACAATTCTTTGTTAATTTTATCAGTTAGAAAGCAAAATATTCCATCTTTTCCTTTCACATTTTCCAGGACAAATTCGCGAGGTGCAGCTGATTTTTTATTCCATGCCGTTACATTGCACCTGTGATAAGACGTATTATGTCATTCACTTTATACACGAAACGTCATCAAACATAACATTTCATTCGAGAGATGGTCATGCTAAAACAAAATTGAAAAAAGTACTTAGACTTCAGTTCTTCTAAAACTTCTGGCGCAAA
Organism: Hydropsyche tenuis; assembly: GCA_009617725.1. Taxonomy (NCBI): domain Eukaryota; kingdom Metazoa; phylum Arthropoda; class Insecta; order Trichoptera; family Hydropsychidae; genus Hydropsyche; species Hydropsyche tenuis. Next base: position 6,536,038 of record VTON01000004.1, read on the forward strand.
ATCACATCTTGTAACTAAAACGTTTGGTTTGTCCATTGCTTTAGTTCCAAATCTTCTCGATATAAATACAAAACGCTTTGGAATATTCGGTACCAAGTGAAACATTTATATAAAAATAAGTTGAAATTACTTATAAGCAGCGCTATATCTCAATTGCACAAATGTCACTTGACTTAAAGTGTGAAGTTTGTGACAGCTGATTTATTTGGTCTAAAACGAATTTTATTCGTTCTTTAATTATTTATATTGTTTTACATAAATTACTGTTTTGGAGTTTTTGTAGCTTTTATTAAATATTATTAAAAACAAATATTTCAAGAAAAATTTTCCAAAGAAATCTGAAACTAGGAAAGGTTTGTTTTTGATATTTTACTTATCATTATTCTCAAATGAAAATAACGACTGACAATGAATGTAATCATAAACTGTTGTAGGATTGTCTAAAAAAAACTCGTATGCTTACAATAAAAATATAATAATTGTATAATTAATTACAATCTAAAAATATTGGAATTTATATTTCTGGGAAAGGTTTATAACTTTGTAACTAATACAAAAAATACTGGAAAAATTAAATATCAATATTTTATAATACTGAATAACAATGTGACACTGAAAAAAATATTTTTAGGAACTTTCCGAACGCTGTGCAAGTTTAAATGTGTTTCTCATCAACATAGCCACTGTCATAGGTCCAACTCCTCCAGGCACGGGCGTTATAGAACCAGCTATTTTCGAAACAGCTGCAAATACATATGAAAAAGATAGTAAAAAAAATAACAGAAAAAAAACCAAATAAAATAAACTTACCTTCAAAATCAACGTCACCTACTAATTTAGGTTTACCAGTATTAGGACAAGTGATTCTAGTTATTCCAACATCAATAACTGTTGCTCCAGGTTTTACCATATCTGCCTTGATGAGATTGGGAACTCCTGAAAATTAAAAAAAAATTAAATGCTAACTAGATCACAAAAATATGATTTATGATATGAAAACATGAAATACAATTTATAATTTTTATCAACAACACTAATTATGTTTTAAAAAAATTACCTGTAGCTGTTATAATGATATCAGCATTACGACAATAATTTGCTAATTGTTCAGGCGGTGTGTATCGATGGCAGATAGTCACACTAGCATCCATTCCATACTGAGATTCATGTCTACCGTCACTATGCAAAAGCATGGCCATCGGTAGGGCTACGTTTTTCGATCTTCCTACAATTACTACGTTTCGCCCGAAAGTTTCAATTTTATTTCTGAAAATTAAATACAATTTCTTACCAATTAATTCAAGAAATTATAACATATTTCAATACACAAAAGAAAACATCAATATTTAATACAATAACACATATTCAAAAATACTAATTTAAGGCATACCTTTTCAATATTTCCATCACTCCATAAGCAGTACACGGTATTATTGCATCTGCCATATCCAAACAAAGTTCACCTACATTGGAAATATGAAATCCGTCAACATCTTTATATTGCGATATTGCATTGCATATGGTTCTTTCGCTCATAGTTTCCGGAACGGGAAGCTGAACCAGAATACCACTAACTGATTTATCTTTATTCAGATTGTCTATTTCTTTCAAAATTTCAGACTCTGTTATGGACGAATCGAATTTTTTTAAATCACACTGAATACCTGTGAATTGCAATTTATTTATTAAACTTCTTTGATATTTTTACATATATTACAATTTATAAAATAAATTTTACCAACGAATTCAGATGCCTTCTTCTTGTTTTCTACATACTTAGCACTGGCAGGATCGTTTCCGACTAAAATACAAACTAAGCGAGGCCTTTGATATTTCAGAATCCACTGTTCGATTTCCTTCTTGAGCTCTGAATTCATTTCTTCAGAGAGAACCTTTCCATCTAACAACTTCGCCATTTTTCTGAAACAAATCCTTCGATATTCATCACTGTCTAATTTCAAAACTACTCTAATCAACTGTCTAATATCTATACGTAAAATAAAATTACAAAACACCTGTCGAGATGGATACCACTTTTGAACAGTTTCGTTTCTGTAACCGTAACTAAACGGTTCGACAATATACGACCGATTTGAATTACAGCCTTCATATTTTATTTTATAGGTTTATAATTCTAAAGTATCGAAACGATATTTGATATGAAATTGAGCGATATTAAGTCAATAAAACCAACATAATCGAAAGATTCGATTCGCAACGAGATAAACCGACCTCCACTTTTGACAATTCCCTAAAAAATTCGAGGTTATGTCGCACGTGACTATTTCGGACATAAATAAACTAAAGTTGTGACACGAAATTTTAAAAGATAAACAGAAAAGATGATTCGTCGAATTTAAAATTTTATTACAAATCGATTAAGATTACATTCGTACATTAATTAGTGTTCTGAATTATAAAAAAAATTAAACGATACAATTGCAGCTTTTTGCAAATTTAGTGAATTGGCAAAAATTTGCAAAATTGATTATTGATTATCTGAAAATAAATTTGTTGAAATACCTTGCAGTTATTGCACGTCGAAAGATACGAAGCGTATGCTGGTCAAGTCGGTACTAAAACAACGTTCAACATATCAACTTCTGTTCACTCAACATTGAACGTTAATTGAATTCGATTATAAACATCCTATATACCTATAATCGATTTACAAACTAAACTGAAATGATAACAGATTATATTTTATCATTTCAGCTGAAATTGATAAGAAGTTAGTACTAGGAATTATTTTTAAATATATAAAAAAAATTCAAATTTAGTTGTAAGTACTTATATTAAAAAAAAGCTTGAAATAATTAAAAAGATGATTTACTTTTTTCCATGGAAATTTCGTCTGAAAATATTATACATATTACATATGTATATACATATGTTATAGGGAATTTGTATACTCAGCAAAATAAAGATTTCCTTGTTGAAATTTACTTATTAAAAAACCCTAACCCAAACCAATCATTTTATATGAAGAGCATAAATACAGATTCACTGATAATACACTTTCACTACAATACATACTTTTAATCGGAATATTTTTGAATGAAATTATTATCCATATTGAAAAATATTCACAATTATTATAATAAATTTACAAAAATATATAAAATAGGCGTTTCAAGATAAAGATCGATTTATGATATTGACACACTATTGAGTCAGTCAAAATTCGCGTTGTGCATTATTGAAGCACGTGTAAAAAGTGAAATTTGGCCGTGCGTATTCTAACAATATGTAATTAATTGAAATTTCAACAAAAATTGCAAGTGAAATTGTATAAATTACGATAAATTTTTATAATTAGGTTCCGAGCATTTTATTTTTGTACGATTGATTGTAAACTATGTATTGAGAATGTTACTGTGAAGCAGTAAAATTTTGATTATGAAACGATCGCGTTCGTTTTTGAAACGATTGTGTAATTATGTTTTTCTTTGTCGATATGAATTTCATCGTCCTGGAAAAATGTCGATCGTCATGAATGATTTTTGTCGAATATTTGCAAAAAAACTGCAATATATGAATTCATTTAGTCGACACGTTGCAATTTGAAATGCGGACTATTTTTGTGATTGGCATTTTCACTCATATGCGGCAATGAATAATTGTGATTATCTTAAATGAAAATTCACTTTTTAATTCGAAAATTTACATAGGAATTTAACTGACTGCGACCAGTTGTTCGAAACATAAAACCGTTTTTTCAAAATAATCAAATGAAAAAAAAAATATTATAATAATCGAGTCCATAATGTTTCAATCGATTGTTTGCGCGAAAATATTTAACGATGTTCCATTTGTTCAATCATTTCTAATGTTTCTACAAACACAAGTGTTATAAAATACAATACAATTTAATTTTACTGTCGTTGTAGATTAATCAAAATATGTAAAGAAATAAATAAATCATGAAAAAATATTAGAATTTTTGAGTTGTATCAGTTTTGATTTGTTACTGAAGTTAAGCGGCAAATTGGGTGAGCATTGAATGAATACTATGCATTAAAAAAAATTACATAAACTTTTGATGATATTTAGGAGGATATTGGAGCGGACTTTGTTTGATGATGATATTACACAATATATGAATTTCATTAAAAATAGAACTCGAGTTCCAACGATTTTATAAATATAGATAGTCCTCAACTTACGACGATTCGCATTTATGAACGAAAAAAGTACTTTTTTTTTTTTTTCGAAAAGGATGCGATCGATAGACTGTAATTTACAGCTTATCAATATCACCCTTTCCGAAAATTACCATTTTTAGAAACCTTATTTTTTAAAGTTTATCTGACAGATGGTCAATTATATATTCATGGTCAACCACTGGTATATTACCTTAAATAAAATTGATTGATTTTTCGTATAGATTCGATTTATGACTAAGTTTCAGGATTGTATCTCCATCGTAAGTTGGGGAATACTTGTATCTAATTTTAGTGATTTCAAAAAATACGAATTTTAATTACTGATAAAAAAAAATATTAAATATATTTTCATATACAAAACAATGTACGAAAATTAAAAATTCACTTGAATTTATTTTAGTAGTCATATTTATTACAAAAAATAAAAGGTTGATAACATCTGCGTTCGTAGCATGGAGTACACATGACGGTTTACGAAACGAGCCGACATCATTACTGTTGGGTCGTTGTTGCTGGTTGGACGTGTGTTCGGCACAACAACAACTGTCAGTTTGTTGATAAAATAAACCGTCGATTGGAATCGTTCTCGTGTTGTAAATCGAAGAAGACATTTAACATTTCAACCGTATATCTATTTGTTGCACTTCGTGTCGTTGTACGCCGGGAAAAAGTGAAGTAACAAAATAAACAATAGTGACTGTGAACATACTAAAATGGTTTGAGGCGATTTTCGGACATCGATTAAGGTAATTATTTTTGTAATTTTATAACGTTGAAGCGATTTGAAATCGGTGAATAATACATTTTCATTTATTACAAATGTATTTTTGTTTCGATTTTGAATTTCGAACAACGAAACTATTATGTTATGTATTTATTATCTTTACGATATGTTTGGTCTGTTTAATCTAGTGAAAAATTTTGTCAAAATTATTTGCTAGTAAATGAGTCACTTGTTAAACTACGCTTTATTTACAATTTGATAAGATTTAATTTTTTTCAATGTAACATATTATTATTATTATATTTCACGTTAGTTCATAATACGTTTTTTTTTCTTTTGTATATCTTGTCCTTTGCACCTGTTGCACCTTATTACTGGCAGGTGACTGTTTAAAAAAAATATTTAACAATAAGATTCGAACAGCATTTTCCAAACTTTATTATTCAATAAATTCAATTAGAACGTATAGAAGAGATTGTAAAATAAATATTTTATACAATAATTATTATGAATTTTTCACATCACATAATCATAATATTTAACCAACATTATACCGCTTCAATTTCATACGCATCATCGACTTACCGATCCAACTTTTCTCAAACGAAAACAAGAACAAACGCACCACTCACAATCAGCATTATTCAAAACAAATTGAATTCAAAACATAAATCAGTCTCAGGAAATATTATATACGTGCGGGAAATATTACACTCGACGGACTCAAATGAAAAATCGCCTCGTATGACTCACTCCCGTTATGCGTCACAAAGATCATTTATTTTCACTCCAGAACGGAGGGGAGGTTTCTCTTCAATCTTCATATTAACTTCTGGACGTGGAACATATTATAACTTGGCACCCTCCCTGTTTTAGTTGTCCCTATTCGAAGTGTGTATTTCTGGATGTAATAAATCTTCGGTGCGATCCCTCTTGGGTTGTTAGTGCAGGTATTTGTAGGTGTTTTGGGTGTTGGGATCGATTTTTTTAATAGTTAATGTGCTGATTTTGAAATTTGATTGTTGTTTTTTTTTGCTGTTGTAATATTTGTTGGAGTATTTTCGGTTTTTTTAATATCTTGTGGTATATATGTATGTGTTGAAAAATGCTATGTGACTATTGTGGGTATGTGATAGGAATGTTTGATAATAAATTAAAATATTTGTACTATTAAATATTGTTTAGCTCATCTATTTATATTTCAATAAATATGTTATTTGATATTTAAAAATAATTAATTAGTTAATCTTATGTGACAAAGTCAAAAATTGATATGAATTAATAGTGATACTATTTTACAGAATTTATGATCGCACTTTGAACCTTACAATAAATTTGAAATATATTTTATTTGATACGAAAATATATTGCAATTAGTATTATTTTAATTATAATGTAATTTTAAATCCTCACTGAATCGTCAATGTCATGTCATGAGAATTTTACTTTGTTTTCTTTACCTTTCTCTAGTAAATTATACACTTAAAAGACACTTGTCTACTTTTTTAGACTTCATTGTTTTCGCTTCGATACGCCCTTTTAGTCGATTTCAAGTGTTTCTATTATTTATTAATTTGAAGAAAAAAAAATAGTATAAAACAATGCAATGATTCATGACGAATGAATTTTTTGATGTATTACTAATATATTATATTTCAACGAAACGAATATATCTGCATACATTTCTATTTTCGGTATTTTCCTTTTTATCAGTATCCTGTTTTTGTGTTCACAACCAAAAAAATGATGTAATTACACAAACATTTTTCAATGAACAAATGCATTCTTGAGTTACTCGAAATTTCAAAATACACACGAGTGCATATAATAAAATTTCAACACGTCTTCAACATTTGAAAACACGTCGAATTAATTTCTTTTACGAATTCAAATTGTGCGTTAAAAGCGCAAAAATTTAACGATTTCGAAACGCGTTATAAAACCCACGAGGATATAATATCACCGCACATGAAGAAACTCAAAATTGAATCACACGCGAATTGCACACAAACATAAACACTCAACACGGTGAAAATCGAAAGCGACACCGATTTTCCCTCAATCTAACATAACATTTTCAATTCAGAAGTGTTCCGGCGTGACAAGCCGAAAAAATCACAACACCGACAATGGACCTCGTCAGCATCAATTGGATTTCCCCAATCGAAACTATACAATATATATAGATTTGATGATTTTTTTTGTATGTTTACATTTCGCCCTTCATGACCGTTTCGTGATCGTTCTCTATAGAAAGTCACACGTGTTTTCACCGCAACAATCGCTTCTTGTCATTGTGGCATCTAAACACTAAAACGGAGCTGAAAACTCACACAATGGCGACGAAAGTTTTAAAATTGCAGCTTCGAAACGATCGGTTCGTGTCGTCTAGAGGAGAACAATATTAATGTGCGATTTGACCCACGGTCGCAATTGTTTTTCCTGCTTTGCCACTTTCGACTTCGGAAATTGCCCGATTCTTCGTCGGCTTGATGGATTCAGTGCTTTTGCGAAGTTTTTTTTGTTGAATGGTTTGTATGGTCGCGTTTTCCATCTTGGGCGAATCTCGTCTGGAAATCTGATCTTGCTTCGGATGCATTTTAATTTTGTACGTGTGTTTATAATAGAAATCTACGGATCTGATCGTCTCGACGGTGAAAACAAACCGGCAATGTGATTTCTTCACTGGTGATTTACGGCTTTTCACCGATTCTATTTATTTTTCGTTTGATTTTTTTCTTTGCTTTTCAACAACACCTGTTTTGATGGACTAATCCAGGCCAACGTGTTCGTTAAAGTTTTCCATCTTCATTCGATGTGCGTTTACTGTGTCTACCTTTGACATGATTTACGATGTGCAAATTATCTAATTGCAAGTGGATTTACGTGCTAATATTGGTCTTAATGTTACTTTTCGTTTAAAATCGAACACAATCATCAAGCAGATACCGTTTTCGTTAATGCAAATCGATTACGCCAACGTTTTTTAAATCTCCGAATTACCTTCATTCGGAGCTTTTAACGGATTTTTCGAACCGTTCACATTACGCATAATTGTTATGTAAGTGAGTTCGCTTATGTTTCGTCACTGTACCGTTTTTGATACAGTTTACTTCGATGAACCTTAATTTTCTCCAGCATCCGAAAAAATATGATAGCCATAAATTTATTACCGTTGCTTTAACGTGTGAACGATCCGAAAAATGTTGCCGGACGTTTTAACCATAAATTTAACATCGCAAATCTTCGTCAACGTATAATTTATTAGAAAGAAAAATTGCACGGTAGCTTTTATAAAGGTTAACTGTTTCATTGATTGTAATCAACCCGTTCTCTAAGATCCTTGACATTTCCATGCATTGTTAGCTCTTCGTCGTACCTTTTTGCGAATATGAAATAAAAGGTTTTCGCTTCGTTCTACATGGCGCCGTTTATGATTATTTTTAGTATGTCTGGACTCGGTTTTACAATTAGTCATTTCTTTCATACATACGTCCATTTTTTTAGGCGCCACGATGTCCTGATATTTTCATAACATTACTCGTCTGTATAATAATATGCGTACAGTAATTGTTTTTCATTTGAAGATGGATTTATTCAATCGCCTCACCCGAGTTAACCTTTTCACGGTTGCTTATTTAGAAATCGCCACTAAAAAGCGGTTTGGCCAAAATTGACGGGTATTTTCGGGCTTTATTACTGTAATAAATGATAATAAACACCGGGGAAAAATTATATATTTGTTTAATAATTACGAAAGTTGCTTATCGTTCGTCATTATATGAGAGTGTATATTTTTTAAATTTTTCGTAAAATCGCGGCTGTTTAGCATTATGTTATTATACGTCGCTGGTGAGAATTCCACTTTTATTTTGTCATTAAATTTTAATATTTCGACACTTCGGCGTGCGAACGCACATCAAAATAAATTGTTCGCGAATTTGTCTCGGCGAAATTGCTATGTCGATTTTGAAGAAATACCTCGCTTTCAACTGCAGGCAAATATTCAAATTCGAGACAAGATCGTTTCGAATAATAATGGCGTGTTAAATCGAGCGATGACAATCAATTAGTCCAATTGGATTGTCAGTTTCACTATAACCTGTAACTAACAGTTTTCTATAGTTGGAATATATGATGTTTTGACGTCAATAAGTGATGCATTTACATCAACTTTATCACAATATTTGAAACGCAAACGATCAGATTTTATTCGGCACTTAATTTTATTCGAACATAAATAAATTCAGTTGAAAATAATGCAAAGTTTAATACATTTTAATAAAGAATTACCATTTTCACTGCGAATCTTCGTGGGTGTGATATTGCATGCAGATCACAAGAGTTAATCCGAGGAAAAATGGTAAACGCCCACGCTCTTGTTGCGATTCCGCAAAGGTGAACGACATCTTGTACGAAAATATTTATTTAACTCGTGCTTGTTGTAATTATCAACAATTGCAGAGACCGTGAACTGTTCGGTGACTTTTAGAGATACGGGTCGTTTTGACCCTTCTCGAACTGGTAATTGAATTCTTCGGGTCGTTAGTGTATCATGTGTGACCGTTTCGATAACACTACTCTTTCACGGGTCGATGAATCTAATTTGTCACAAAATTTTACGGTTTTTATCAATTGCGCACTTAAACTGTAGTTGAACTATGTTTTCTCCGATAACCATTATGAGTGTTATTATAATATGTAAAGCGAAAAGTTCAATTTTAATAAAACGGAATTACTTATTCGTCAAAACATATCGGAGAACGATCTGTAACTGAAAATATTTTTTTATATCAAATAGTCCGTTATTAACACTTTTTTGTGTTTGCGGTGAAATCCGCTACTCGCACATTTACTCTATTCATTATATGTCTGTTGTTTTCAAAACGAAATCGAGGACGACACTGATGGCTCTGAAAAATGGGAACGGATTGGTTTTTACTATTTTTTTCAATTTATTTTCATCGCCATTATTTCGGAACCGCGGAATCGATAGTATTGTTTCGGAATATGCGTAGGCGTTTATTACACGCACCTAAATCTCGGTTTCTCGGTCGCTTTCTGTAGGCTTTTTTTTCCAAAAAAATTCGTTTTGAAATCGTGTTTATCCTTTTTTGGTTCCCATGAAATCGTAAAAATATTTTATGTTAATTCAGGCGTTTTGAAGGCAGTTTATCGTGCGTGACTTCTTCTGAGGGAGACGTTTCTTCGGTCGATTTGTATAAGGAGTCGTAAAATTTTCGGTGTTTTTTTATTCGAAAAGTCGATGACATTTTTTTGATTTTTTTTACGCTATAAAATTGAGTATATCTAATGCGATGTACTGTTATTTTTTTACGCACTGCTGTGAACAGTGCAGTCCGTATCAATCAAACTATACCACGAACTGTTGATCTTGCGGTACATTTAATAGTCGAGAATCATCACTTGATCCGTATCGAACGTGAATGTTATGTATTTCATGATGCAATTTTTTTAGCGAAATTTCGCAACGGTTCCGATGTATGATATATGTATAATTCGATTTCATCTCCGTTTAAACACAGTGTGAAGCAACCTCAATGATCGATGCTAAATTCGTGTTGTTTCTAACATCTTCGTGATTTTCGTTCGATTATTATCTGTGGACGGATGGAAAGCGGTCTTTCGGTTTTTGCGATCAATTTCCTAAGCATATGCCGATAGAAAGTTAAGTTTTATATTGTGTATATTTGTTGCAGCAGGAATGTTCGCGAATGGAAAGAAAAGAATCATTATTCGATACGACTTTCTTTCGAGAACGCGCAATTAGGGAAATGGATGCCGAGTGTGGTCCAATTAAATTAATTCGCGTCAATGGCGAATAAATTAATAAATTTGACATATATACATCTCTCGGCCGACAATTATCATCGCGTGCTGAAAAATTATCTGATAAACTTTTCAGATTCGCGGATATTTCGAGCGCGAAAATTTCGCCATGAAGCGTCGCACTCTGATTACAAACGCGACGTATTTATTTTTGAAACACTGTCGTTTTTGTTTCAAAACTTATGAAAAAACGCGTCCGATTCGATTTTTGATGTACCTTTCGTTTGCAATTCACATTGAGAAATAAATTCCACATTTACCATTCATATTAAAAATTTGGCAATCGCTCCTTTATGCGATGCATTCGATCTGATTTTAATACACATAGTATTGTTCAAAGATTTTATTTTTCTTATTAAAACTATTTATTCAATATAAATTAAATTCTTGCTTTATATAGATACTTCAGCCTATATTTGTGATTTTTTTAAATAATTTTTCTTAGAATTTTGTATGTTTATGTCATCGCGAAATTGAGTTATTATATGTATATCTGCCACACCTGTAATTGTATTTAAAATCTCATTCCATTAAATTTCTACTAATTTAAACCAATAAAAGATTAAAATAAACGATTATTTAATTTATTAAGCAATTGCATATTATTTTGACTCGTAAATTTCAATCGAATTGTCCAAAGTTGAGGCCAAAGCCCTCCGGTGCACGATCGGACATCATTTCACGATCGGATCGTTTATAAGTCATGGCTCTCATGACAATGACCGTCTCGTTGACGGAATATTAAGTTGTCGAAACGATTGTCATCTTTTGCACATTCGCCATGTCCGTTAACCGGCATCCGTTCAGAATGCAAAAATCAACTTCGGAGTCTCGAAATCTCGAAAGTGAGGACTCGACAGTCCGAAATTGTCGCCGAGTCGCTCCGATTTCGACGAGTCATCGGAAATCGTGATGATTTCTCATCTTGGATTGATAATCCGTTCGATTCAGAATATTATATTCCGATTAATGTCGAGTGTTTTTATGCCGGAAAGCATTTGTCGGAGATGACGCTCTTGAATATGAAATTCGATTCGAATGCTAATTTATATCTTCCGACTTTCTACTTTTGGTGACTGAATTGACTTTGAAAATACATTTTGTATAGCACGTATTAGATTTGATTAATGTTTTCAATGGGGCTTTGTTGTTTGGTAAAAGTTTTGGACATCGAAATCCGAAGCGTTGCTTTTTCGTATGAATTAATTAAAATATACATTTGCGTATTTAGCACCCGAAATCGTCAATTACTTAAATCGGATTTCAAAATGAATAATTGTTTGCGGGGATTCTATTATGCGATAATAGAAAATTCTATTATGGTAAAGGACAATATATTTTCGGAAATGGAGGGAACACAATTCTTAAGAGCAGAATTTATATCCAAAGAGGGATTTTTTTTCAATTTCGAAGGGGAAGAAAATGATGTCATTAAGCAATAACGGCGACAGTTTGTCTTTCGTATAGATTTATATCTAAAATTCAATTATTTTTCTTTTGTGCACTCTGAATACGGGCTCTCGTTTTGCTGAATGTACCAGTCCATAAAAAGTGATAATATCTGACGATCCCAAATAAAAAGCTTTAATAAAAAGGTTGAAAAAGGGGACCGAATTCATGATGAAATTCACAGTACGATCCGAGTCAAACAATCCAAAATCTGACACACATAATATTTTTCATTACAAACAAATCAAATCGAAAACATTCAACACACATATAAACACCGATTCGGAATTCTCGGCGCGAAACAAACCCGTTTTCCAAACGAGCGCCTTTTGCATTCGGCAAGCGCACACCACTAACACACAACACTTGCATTATGCACGCCCGTACGTGCGTTTTTCCTCAGGCTTGCATTACGAGATAACATTACACTTACGTACGTTCGATATGCGAGCGTTTGTGCGGAGGAATTTCTTTGTCCGCGTCTCGGAATTTGCTGTCTGTGACGGGCGAATGCGTAATTGCGTTCATTGCGAACGAGCGGCTGTTGAGCCGGACCTACACTCGTTCGGAGTTCAGCGATTCAGGTTTGTGATACGATTCTGGATTTTAATAGGTCTTCATCATCTTATGCAGCTTGCACAACGTCCGTTGCAGGTCACGGTCTTTCCGAAATTTATCTGAAATTTTGTTTTTTTTTTTATTTGGTTATAAAATAACGGTAGTTTTTGATGAGTATTTGCATTATAATAATAAACAATTCTTTATATTGTCTTAGGCCTATAATTCACGTACATAAACTGTTTCACTTATTGCTTATCTTCGATGATTGATACGTTCAACAAAATTAAATCATTGACTAATAGTTCTTATTGTAATGTTTAATGTTTTATTTAATTTTATTGAATTTATTACTGTCTTTCAATCAATTAAATTAAATAATAACTAGTGCAGCCATATATTAAATCATTGATTTTATAAAAAAAATATAAAATATGGGTTTTACTAATCAAATTTCTTGAAAGCTTTCCTTTTTTATTTTCTCTAATATAATACATATATGCGATAAGGAAAAAAGTTTGTTATAAATCTAAAATGTTTTGTTTTGCAGAGGACATTGTGTGGGTCATATATGATGATTGTCGTTCTATCAATGGTTTAATTTCGTCAGTTGTATAGATGAATTATTTTATCGTCACGTAGTAAAGTGCGTAATAAGGGAAAATTCCCAAACCGATAGTAAAGGACAAGGTCTCCAATGTGTAGATCGATGATGATGATGATTTTTGTTGTTGACCGAAAATAGACAGATCCAACAATATTAGAATCGAATAAGCACATTATAAAAATATCGATTTTATATTTTTTTAATTTAAAAATGAAACGCACAACTAATTAATATGATGTAATTAAAATTTAAAGGCGGAATTTACTAAATAATTAAAGTATTCAAGATAAGATAATTTTTTTTAATGTAAACATTTATCGTGACGAAATTAAAGTTGGTGTAGAATGAGCTTAAAATTGTTTACACACACGAAGCGATCTTTCACCGTGAAAATGTACCATTATTGTATTGTAAGAAAAGTATTTCAAAAATAATGATTTCGTTTCAATTACTGATCATTTTAAATATGTATGTCATCGTTGCGTAAAGCGCGGTTATATTGTATAATCCATCAAATTTTCTTTTGTCATTTTCTTTAACTAGAAAGGCAACCGGAAAAAATTAATTGATCTACGCATCACGCAAAAAACCTATTTTCGCACAGCAAAAGCACAACTTTGTCCCAATTTCGATTGCATAAAACATCATTACAATTTTTTCAAAAAAAAAAAAAAAAAAGAATGAGTTCTATTGTCATCGCTGTGATAATTGCGACAATTTACGTGACACGTAAGATTTACGAAAAACGTTCATTTTCCTATCTCCGAATCTCGAAACTACGCTATTTGTACGTCACATTTTGAAACTGTGTCGTAAAATTTTATGATTTTCGTGGAAAATCAATCCATAAGGTCACATATTATCCGGCTTGAAATAATTACGCAGCTTTCTAATCACTCGGAAAATATACGATTGTAAATAATGTTTTGCATGAATCGCGAAAACGATTCGTTATATAAACTATTCGATAAGTGCGAGCTCGGGTCGATGGATACGTTTCCTTGTTCACCTTGGAAAGTGTTTCTATGAACGGTATTCAACGTCCTTTTATGGTATGTGATACATTTTAAATATTATATATTATTGTTTTTCAGGTGTACGAGAAAACCGAGCGAATTTGGTGCTGTTAAAGCGATCTCGTGATTTTCTTCATAAGGTAAAAATTAATTTCTGATGTGCGATGACGTATTATCCGGTATACATTTCCTATTTCAATCAGTATATATTTATAACAACCGCAAATGATACTTTTGAAAAAAGTATACGAGGTCGTACGTCATTGTATACCAAATCGACATTTAGCACAATCGCATGAACTTGTAACGATGCCATTTTATAATAGATCCATACAAAAATTTTCCTTTGTGTATAAACCCATATAGCGATCCATTTTCACAAAAAACTTTTATGTTATACAATCGAAATATTTTTTTAAATGTCATTTATTGAAAAAGCATAAATTATATTATGAAAATAAGTTAATTTAAACGGAATCGGTGCGTTTTTCGACTGTGAAAGGTCTTGCGCAAGCGTCCTCCACGCGCCGGAATTTTCTCTTTCGCTTATTGTTATTCGACCGTGGTCATCGAGAGTAAAAGTGGTCTCGTAACGCACCCGCGTAATTATCCTCAACATCTCGCTCGTCTTCGTGTCAATCACCAAAAAATAAAAATACGTACTCGAAAGCAAAACGCGAAAATAGAGAAAAAGCCGCGTGGTCATCCTACTGTGAAGAGCGCGCACGGAACTGCGCAAATCTCAACACTGCTTTAAAAGTCGAATTACCTGTTTCTTTTTTTTTTTTTATAAACATAATTACTCGGACGCAAAATTTACAGGGTCATCCGATCTAATTACAATAAAAAAAATCCTAAAATATTCACTCGTATAAGTTTTGACTGATGGCGCGCTCGTGAACCGTTAACCGCAAACAAAAACAATGAGTTAAACCTTTCGAGAAGACACCGAAACAGTTAGACCACCTCGTCAACAACAGCAGGACGAGCCGAAGAACCGTACTTCTCGAAAAGTCGAACGAGCTCGTCGATCGTTTTGCAAAACGGAAAAATTGTATGGCGTTTCATCAATCGGCCAATGTTGGTCGTTGGACAAATTCAACACAATTACGGTAGCCGATCCGAATCGCGTTTGCGCAATTAAGTCACGCACGTGGTGGGTCAATGTCGCTTTCTAAGAAAAGGCTAACGGACCGTTGGGGAAAATCGCGAATCTCGAAGAATTTCTCGGTGTTGTGTTGGTTTTAGATCTGGAATGATGGTTGCGATTCGAATCGTTACTGTTTTTCATGTGGAAGTTGTGTAGAATTAAGTTTGTTTACGTTTTAATGAGAGACGTGAAAATGATGTGATCTTTAATTTACCTAGTACGTGAAGTTTTGTAAATAGGATAATTATTAATTTTCTATGTATTTTTTATATATTTTATACAACTAATGAAATTTAGTGACAGAGATGACCTTTTTATAATATTAGTTATTGAGGTTCGATTAATTTCATGACGAAAATAATGAAGATTGAAGTTGCACTACGGAAATGTCACGGCAGTGTTTACGCTAATTTTTATTGCGTTGAATCAAAATAGTCATTATGTCGGATACGAATTCGATCGTTCGGCGACATGCAATGACGAAAATTATTATTTTAGTGCATTTAATTCGAATGACGGTGATTAATACGTTGTCGTTGTCATCGTTCCGTCATTCGATTAACGGAAGTTTTTTCATTGTTTTCGTGTCGAATGTAAAAATGCAATAGTGTAAAAGTTACTCGGTTACGTATCGAAGCCGCAAAGTAGAGATTTTTCCGCGTTTTGAACGCAATACAATTTTTTACACGCGTTAACTTCACGGATTATCTGCATTATGAACTAACGCAATATCCGAGTTTTTTTTATTATTTCCTCGTTCCGGACGGATTGAAAATAAAGCTCGTTACGAATTTTCCGAACTGGAAAATTTCTTTACCGCACAAAAAACCTTAACACCACTTCACATACATTTTGAAACATCAAAAACTCGTTAATCCACGCGTCTATTCGAACGAACGAGTTGACCCGATAACCCCGTACCGCTTCCTTCGGTTAACGTTAGCTTTGCTGCAATTGTGTACATTTTACGGCTTTCGAGATGATGTCAGTGTGTCTGGCTGGTGCTACGTTTACCATATGCTGCAATTCTTGATGATGATCATGATCGCAGTAGAGTAAATGCGAATCTCGTACAGGTTTCGGTCTAGCGCATTCGAAACGGGATTGTCAATTTTGAAAATGTTCAAATCCATTTTTTCAAGCTTGATTCGTTAGAAAGGCTTTCTTTCTGTCCAATTAGCGACTCGGATGTAATTAGTGCTGATTTGAATATGCGAATTTTTGTTGTTTTTTTTAATTTTCGTGATGTTCGATTTCGCTGATGACGGACGAGGAAGTTGTCTATTATTGTTATTTTATTTTTGCACGTCAATTATTAAATGTACCGTTGAACGTAATTAGAATGATCGTATGAGTGTATTTTTGCCAAATAGCCAAATTGCATAACGTTTCGAAAAGTCGATGCAAATTTTGTGAACGTTCTCATAATGCATAATCGCTGTCGATAATTTCGATCCGATCATTATTATAATCGTTTTGAAGCTACATTTTATTTTAATACACGTGTACGTATTCATCGATTCGATTTCTACACCTGAAACGTATATTTTTCGCATTATTTAATTACTGATACGAAACTGAACAGTCGACCCACTTTTGATCGTCTGAAACGTTGTTGTATTATACCAAAGAATCGCCGATTGCTTTCTATGCGATGCAAAAAAGCGTCCATTTTACAAAATAACACACATATCGATACACGCGTATTAATTTTCACTTGTCAAATTTTAACCCAGTTTTCATCTTCTTCTGACACTTTCGAAACATCGATTTTTAAACGAAGCAAATTGGACGTTTTGCAATTGAAACGAGCATTTTAGATAATTGTAGTATAAAAAACACCGGTCATCCATACAGAGAAACTTGGATATTAAGGTCAGATGTGCTCTGAACTTGACCCTAATGGATCGTTGATTTCATATCGGATTCATACCACGTCTAAACATTAGATCATTTCCGACGGGATTCCTGGATCATAGTCATGCGATGGTGAATGTGAAATTTATGCATCGTCGATTTCGATAAATCTCGGGAATCGATCGTTACGTCTTCGATTGTGCAATAAAAATATGAATTGTTTACTGTTGCGGAACTTTCCGGATTTTCGTATTATATATCGTTTATTATGCGTTTCGGATCGTCGATGGATGCGTATAATTTAGGTATCCTTTGTTACAATATCATTTGAATATCAATTGTCATTTCAATAATTCATACGATGATTTGTATGCTGAAACTGCGCGTTCCATTGTAGCGAGTTTCGACTATGTCAATGTGCATATAATATTCTCATCTCGTTTCTAGGACGATTTCCTTTCGTTGTCGGCAAATTTGCTTATGCGAATCATCACAATGATGCATTTTTATGTTGTTATGAAAAAGCGTATCGTTGTCGAAAATTATTTTGCAATTCTACGATCAACTTTCTAACGACCTTTCCCTATAAACCGCGATATGTTCGAACCGTTTGAATGTGCTCGATCTTAAGAATTTATTTTTTCAATATTGCGTAACGACTTGTAATTTGACTACTTTTTATATGTGGAAAAAACGTGCACATATTTTTTGTGTGCATTTCGCATTAATACCAGACAGTGACCTACTGACTATGGTATTTTCTTGATTGAAATATTGTTAATGTAAAATTTAGAGTTTCGAATAATAATGGAAATCGTTTCCGTCTTCTATTTAAGGACTGCTTCGTGTGTGGTTGAATTTGTTAACTGAAAAGTGTCACATGGTCCATATTTGCGAACATGATGGTGTTGATAGCCCATAGAAGACATGGTTTGTGCGCCACATGTAAATATTTGTTTCACGCGTTAAATTTATCTCAAAATTTGTACGATAATTTTTGCTCATATAGAATCATAGAATCAAGGCCATCAAGTTTTGATTTTTAACGGTCGTCGTTCGAATTTTTAAAGAATTTCATCATTTTGCTTCGCCAGAAACGTAAAACTATTTTTTAGTTTTTATTGATTTGTAACTGATATATTTTTTCAAATCGCACTGTTAAAGATTTTGGTTTAATTTGTGTTCAATATAAGTATGAAATCCAATGAAGCGTGAATTGTCGAGAAAAACCACAAGCCTTGACTTATATTTCAAATATTTCTGAAACTACGAGCAAATCATATTATATTATAATATATTTTCTGGTCATTTATGTGTAACAGGATGTATGTTCATACTTTTATTTTGACCACAAATCAACTCGTCTAATCAGTTTCAGCCATAATTATCGTTAAAAATAATTCTCATATCGTAAAAATTAGAGAACAATGAAAAAGGAAGAAGCAACAGATTGTTGCAATTAGATACCACAATTTAGCACATTTCAAACAGTCACCACTTCACTGATTTCATTAAAAAAAAAAACCACAACGAATCTCGTAACGTTAATAGACTTTCGATAAGACACGACTAATTATTCGTTTCATAATAAACAACACCGATAAACTGGATTCATTCATATGTACAACAAAGACAAAGTCTTAACGATTCCGAGGTACGACCTTATCGCATCCATTGTGAGGTCGAGTTTTTCGAAATCCCGCCTTTTTCAACCTTTTTTTACACTTCTTCCGTGTCCAAAAAATACATACGAATGCACTCGAGCATGTATTTAACATATTTTTGATGATGATCACGAAGGCCATCGTCAGCGTGCCCGCTAATTACAAAGCAAACCCCGTGCGGGATCTCACAACAATGGAAATGCCACATCTTCTTTTTGCTCCTCGTTAATAGTTTTCGCAAGAAAGAAGAGGCTCGTGTCGGCATTGTGCGGTGATTATTCGCAATTTTCAACTCGCCCATCGGTACATTATTCTCGAGTACGTGTGTCATTACGAAACGTCATACGTGCTAAACGTCTCAATTAGACAAGAAGGCTCTAATGCCCGTTCCATTTCTATTCAAAATATACGATTTGATAGATGATTGTTTTTTTATGTTCCGGGTCAGATTAGTTCATGTTCCACTGACCTTTCATTATGCCCAAAATTTGACTTCCCACAGTCGAAATGATACATTTGAACGATGAAGATTTGAAAAGCGTATCCTACACGTATCCTTAAAAAGAATTGTGTTTTTGAGCTTCCACATTTCAACGCCTCGTCAATAGAAACTTACGTTCGGAATCAGCGAGTCTCATGATCTTTCACACCTCTTCGATTTCGAATTTGTATAGTTTTAATGACTGGGATTGCTTCAGTAGAATTGGATATGAAATTGGTAATTCTTGGATGCACGTGGTGAGTACAAAGGGCATAATTTTCGTACGTGTTATTGCGTCTTGGATGCATCGGTTATGATTCATACACTTATTGATGACACCAGGTGACAAATCGGTTCTGCAATTACCATATTATTCAATTCATGGGTGTATTGTCTTTCATGGTCTATTTTCTTCATGCTATTATGGTTTTGTCATCGTTCGTCTCGTGGTCAACTGTTGGATTGATTTTAATTAATTGGAGCTATTTGCAATGAGATCATCATCCTTTATTGTCTCGCTCGATTCGATGCATTGTTCCAGATTTCACAACTCAAAAATATATTTTTTGTTTTTCATATTCTATTATTATTAAAATATGATTCTGATATATATAATACTGATTCATATATGAATATTAATTTCCTGACGCGTAGTATTGTATTATATTTTCGTTTCATAGTTTTTTCGATTACTAAACAAACAAAGCTTTATCTAACTTTGTTATCAAAAGAACTCTATCTCGTGTAGGTACAATAGTAAAATTGCTCACAATGTTTTAATTGCTTTAGTTTTATCTGGACACGTTCATTTTATGAGAAATCCGTTGAAAATTTGCCGGAATAACTACTTAATCGTACTATTGATACGATTGATATCTTTATTCATTTTTCTAGTATGATTAATATTAAATTATACATAGTAGAACGAGGATGTTCCGTGTCCTCATAAACATAAGTTTATTTGCATGTTCTTGTTGAGGTCCGTTATCTATCACGCGGATGTGGGACATTTCACCTTAATGAAGTTGGCGATAACACAAAACCGTGGAAATGCAATAAAATGTATAAAAAAATAAATAAACGCGACCCACCCGGCAGGATATCCTCGAAATGCTTGTCTTCGAGGTCTTTCGAAGAATTTTCGACAAGGAAATTTTTGTAACGACTCTGACGCGGTCTAGTTAACGTTCTAGTAAAAAAAAATAGGCTCATGAAAATTATTTTACGTGATTGACATTGTGATTTTTATATTGGTTTTGTTTATTCTAGATTTGTTTGATTTACTCAATTAATATTCTGACTGCAGAATTTTGAAAGATAAATTCATCGATTAGAATTTGTGGAGATATTATCTTTACTGATGGTGGGTAAGGTAAATCGAGAATTTGTCGAAACTTCAAATTTTATTTTTAGACCCGTTAGTCGAAATTTCTAATTGATTGTGTCGAAAATCAATCTCGACATATTTGACTTACCGTAATTGCTTTATTTTTTCACAACAAAATTAATGGTTTAAAATTCTACTATTATAAGTCGCGATGATAGTTGTGTGTGCAACGAGGCGAAAGTGAAAACAAACCATTAAAATATACAAGGCA
Organism: Hydropsyche tenuis; assembly: GCA_009617725.1. Taxonomy (NCBI): domain Eukaryota; kingdom Metazoa; phylum Arthropoda; class Insecta; order Trichoptera; family Hydropsychidae; genus Hydropsyche; species Hydropsyche tenuis. The sequence goes on from VTON01000004.1 coordinate 6,557,158, forward strand.
ACATCCTACCATCTGAATGAAGGTCGATTTAGACACGACAAGAATGAGCCGAGCCCACTTTTATAATTTAAAATTATTTTTCGATAATTTCAAATGATGCGTACACTTTATCCAACGAATTATTTTGAGATTTTTCCTCGTTCACTTCCATTACAGGACGATTCCTTCGATCGTTTCGAATAATGAGCGCGATCGTATCCTATTCGAGTTTTTTTTTTACATTTGTCCCAATATGGAAGACGATATCTTGCATCGATCCATAAAAGGATTCATTGTTTCCTATTTGAGAATCCGCATTCAGACTATATCAAACCGGTGGGTTGGGTTTTTTTCGTACGATTGACAATCCATCACATTTTTTGCGATGCGTCCAATTTAATTTTGCATTTTCGAAAACTTAAAATTATTAACAAGGTTGTTAGCTAGTGAAAAAATGCATAGTTGAGTGTGCATGACGTGCTTAGGTACGTGAACGTGACATCGTATAAAATGGCATGCGATGCGTAAAAATACGCATGTCATAAAACAATAAATTGAACAATTTCCTTAAAAATCTCGATCTAATTCACATATTCGAATTCAGAAATTAATTGCGACAGTATATAGCATTATTTTGAGTACTTTATGCAGTTTTTATTGCATAGAAGAGTGTTATGAAAAGCGTTATACATAAAGAGAACAATATGAACTATGGATACACTGATCGCGCAACGCATTTCGCAATCCGGGTTCGGTGAAAGGTTTTTGCAATTATTGTCTCGGTCGTGACAAGACCTGACCGACTAATATCGCCTCGTAGACACTGTTTTGCTATTTATACGAAGTTATAAAGTCGTTCTATTCGATTGGGTGTGTGTTTGTATCAAGCCAGTTGCTCCTAACCATCGTTCCTCGAATTAATCGAAATTTTCCATAAAATCGGCCACAAGAGATTACATTTTTCTAAAGTGATTTAAAAGGAAGATTATTTTGTAGATGCTGGGAAGTCATATTTAACCATAGCAGTAAATTATATTGTTTCTATCATCGATTAGATATTGAATCGGATTTCATATTCGGATTATCGCCGCAGATCGATTATTGCGGATTTGGGTCAGGAGAAAAAAGCGAAACTTCCCAAAGTCGACTGTGTGAATTTACATAAGCGTTCTTATCTAAAAATGGTCAAAAAAGTAGACATATGAACACGAACGCTCTCGTTAAGTATTGTTCATTATGCGTAACCGCCGCCTATATTGTGTTGAAGTCGGACCGAGAACAAAATGAGGTAACCGAACAATGGCTTCTCGGTCGTGCACATCCGCGTCACACACGAGCAGTTCTCATTGTCGTTTTCACGTATCTATCTCTAAAAAGGGTTCAGCATACTTGGTTTGTTGACGAAAGCGCTACGGCCATTCCGATGTTCGATTCACATAATTTATGTATCAGGTTGTTCGAAAAGTTTTTGTTCATATGTTTTTTTAACGAAAACTGTTTGTTCAATGTAATTGTAATTTATGGTAATTAAAGTTGTATACTTCTGCTATTAATTTGATTTTTTTTATTTTCTGTTTAATTTTTGTGTCTTTGCGCTATTACGGAACGAAAGTATGCTTGCTAGTTGCCACACCTGTACCAAGTCCTATATCGTTCATGTAACTATTTATTCTCGAGAAAAAAAGACTTTTCGAACAACCTAACATTTTCTGATATAGTAATGCAAAGCAGAACTTCACATTTGAAGAGTCGTTTCGGGATGAAGTGGTGCAATTAAAAAAAAAAACAATTCCAATGGGAACGTACTCGAAAAGATAACACATACTCGAACGAATCGAATCTATTTTACACGTACATTTCCACACTTTCTAAAATAAATCCGCTGAAAACAAACATAAAAAACCGCAATTACTTTCGATGACTTCGGAAACCAAAACAACAACACCAATTGACAACTACAACACAACAAATTTCCCCCGCGTCGTCGAAAGTGCATCCATCGGTTTCACCACTCTTCGCCGAAGACGCCCAGCCTCGGCCTAATCATCCGGCGAATATCCACCATATCTTATACATTATACGACACTATTCGTGTGCAGCAGTGGACAGCAGTTTCTCTGCTGGAGCTGATCAGCATCAGCGACAAAAGTGGGTCGAACGCGTGAGAGCCGCCGAGAGGCCGCATTCTATCGACTGACATTTGCAGAATGCACACGTCGATGTATGTATATAGGAAGGCTGATTGTTTGAAAATAGTTTGAAAAAAAATCGATTATATATTCCGGAGTTTTGAGTATGGAGGTTGAAAGTGGATTTGCTAATATGGTTGTGGTAAATTTTGATAACAGGTTCGGGAAAGCTTTACGTTATTTTTTTTATGTATTGATTGGGAAGCAAATAAATTAGTTGTAATAGAATCACACTTTTCGACTGCGGCACACTTCAAAATATTAGCCGTTTGAATAAATTTGAATATTAGCATTAATTTGTTTAATACGGTTTTTTTGTGACTCGTTTGCGGGTCGTTGATATTTGAAAACGCGATCGATTAATTTAATGTGTGAAATAGGATTTACATATTGATCTTGTTAAATGTATAATCGAACGTAACGATTTAATTATGTTTGACTAACTTCTTATAAACGATTTGTGCATTGTGACATTCCAGACAAATTTATTCAGAATTATACAGTATAATCTTCTTCGTGCTTTTTTTTATATTAATCAATGTTACAAGAACTGCATTAAAAATGTTGATTGTCAAACGGAAAAAAATTAACTTGACAGTTGAAATGTTAATATGTTTTAAGAACGATAACTTATATTAATTTATTATTTTAACACATACGTATCTGTCGTTCAGGTAATCGAATCCTTTTTTTCAGTATTTTCATTACACCGTAAAATTTACCAATCAAAGTAAATCATAATAAAATAGATTGGAACAATAATTATCTTTTATTGATAAAAGTTTTTGAATCTGTTCACAGTATTTATGTTCATTTAAATGCTTATTAGTGATAAATATTTATTGCATATTATCAAAAAATAATTCGATTATTGCTTAATAACAGAGCATAAAAATTCTGCGAAATTATTAGTGAAAATCAATGTCAGTGATTAGTATGCAAACTAGTTCTAAATCAATGTACGATGTACGTACATAATAATCGAAATTAAAAAAAGTAAAAGTCATACCGGTTAGTAAATTTCATTTTCGTATGAGAAAGTATTATTTTAATAATATTACTTACCCTGAGGGATAATCTATTATTAATGCGAAAAATAAATCGATCTTCAAAATGGATCAAATCGAACTAGAAAGTATGAAGTGATTTTCACAACAGAAAAAAATACAGAACTAATGAAAAACCCGTTTGAACTTCAGTGTCAAGTTCAAAACGATTTCCAATTGAAATTTCCAAACTTTTCGCATTTGAAATTCAAAAAAAACTCAGATAAGACTCATTAATCACTTTGTCAACTTTCAACGGTCTAAACGACAAAAACACTGAAGATGAAAACCAACGCGGAATGCGGACTTTTACTTTAACAAACAAAACGCACATCCAACATCCATTTTTCTCGAAATTTTCGGAAAATTCCAAAAAAAAAACGCACATGCGTTGCAATCTGTAAATGCGCTCTATGTCTCTACATACATATCATAGCCGTCAATATGGAACGAATACTTTCTAAATCCAACAATAAATCTAGTGGATAATTGCCGGCTAAATACGAGCGTCGTCACTTTTACTATTATTGCGTTTCGTTAAAAGATAATTCAATTCGTCCGTTTTCGGAAGCGATTATCATTTATACTTTGTATATGTATGTTTTTCATTTTCGACTAATTTATTCCATCGCTTTCGTTCTTCGATAATAGTAGGTGGAAGATTTGGTTTATGATGCACAGATTTCACTTGTCGACCGGTCTAGGTTTTTCGAGCGAGTGAAATTCGTTATAGATTATAAATTAATTATTATGTTAATTGATACTAAATTTGACAATCTATAAATCATACGATGCGCACGTTTCATCGTCTATTAAAGAAAAACAGTTTATTTTTTATTTTTTCGGTAATGAAACCCAAAACAAAAATTCATTACAAAATAATTTTCATTCAAAGTTAGAAACTTAGTCTGAATTAATAGCTCGTTTACGATTACGTTATATATCTACGTCGACTTAACATATTTTCAACATTACGACGATAAAAAAACGAAAGTAAGATTTATTCCATAAACAATAGCCGCTTTGGGTTTTTGATTAATATTAAACGCGCGCGCTTCTCATTCATGAAAGATCCTTTCTTCGAATGATCGATGTTAATCTCTAGCCTAAAATCGTCCATTGTTTGTACACGACACTGGCAGTTATTACGAATCAAAAAATACCAAAAAAAAAAGGATTATACCACTCCCATGGACGAATTGTGTGATGAGGTGTGGTCTGGCGCCTTGCCTTGACGCCGACTACTCGACAAAGTCGACCAAAGCTTTCAAACATGTTTTTGAATTTTCTGTAATTAAAATTTGTTTTCGTTCAATAAAAATTAATGGTTTCGATCAAAATAGACTTTCTAGAAACATTAAGCGATATAAATCTGAAAGGATTTATTTATATGTATTTATTATACACATTCAGTGTATTTCAAGACTATTTTAGGACCTCGAAGACCCTAAATCATCTCAAAACTGGCAACATCAAAAAACAACAACGGATTTGAGAATCTTCGCTCGTCTAGACGTCTCATTGTTTCATATTGGTATACCGAGAAACGCACGATTGTCTCGCGCATATATTTACACAAAACAAAGACGCACAAACGGAGGAAGTGCGTTAAATGGTTAAATGTGAAATGGCGGTTGACACTTTTCTCGGATTCGACACGGCCTCGGAGTCCTTTGGTCTTCGAGTGTCATTGGCCGTGTCCTTCGACGTCCCGTTTTCGCGTTTTCCGCAACGGCTTTTGTCGATTTCGGTTATTTTTGCATCACCTTTTGTGAGGTGTGTCGAAAATTATGGCCGCAACGAACAATGGCGTTTGTTTTTTGGTTTCGTAACGGTTTGGATTGAAAAATTGATGCGAGTTATATGGTTTGATCGAAGAGTCCTTTTATTGTCGTTTGCTGGACATTATTTTTGCCGTAACTTTTAAAATTCGATCGCTTTCATTAGTAAAGGGAATGTAAGTAATTGTCAGAGTTGAATAAGATGGGCGATGGACGTGTGAATGAAATTTTTAAGATTTGTGTAGTAAATTGGATGAGAATTGCTCAAAACAAACTGGGTGATCGGAGGTCATCATTTAGCAACGGGTGGTGAATACATATGATGATGTTGAGAATGAAAAAATGAATCGTGGGACAAGCTAATAAAATGATTTGACTATCTACGTTTATATAATATTTTGATTATATGACATATATCTTTTTAATTATAATTAGATCTAATTAAATTAAACTGTCTATTATAATTATCATTATGCATAATTATTCAATATCTTCAGTGAGAAAATATATTTTTCTAATCCTCATCCTTATTGTCTAAAAAGCATCTCATATCATAATAAAATAAAAATAAAATAATCAAACAGGATTTACATTTACCAAAACACACTCCACTGTTAAATATTTACTTTCACTATTTCGTTTACATTATACGAAGTAGCAACGCAGCAGGGGAGAAACAAAAATAGTGATTCATGTGCATTTTAAATGCACTCTCAGCGCATCGGCAATATGTCGGAGCGATAATAAATGTGTGTATTATTTACTTTATTTAATTTTAAACGCTACTTTCTATGTCAATTTATTAATTTTCATTATCGGAAATCTTATTACGTGTTCTTTTATTGCGGCGGCTATGCTTTTGTAATGTAACATGATCGAAAAGATGATACGAAATTAATTTCGGCTCGTGCGCAAATGAAAAGCGCGTTTCGCATATTTTCGAATTATGCAAAAGCGTCATTGCTAAATTTGGTTTGATAAGGTCAGTTAATTCGCGGTAAGCGAATCAATTACTAACAACATTTTTCATTCTTGCTTTTTATGCAACTTTTTTTAAATAAACGAACCGAGCCGGATTCTCTAAATTTCATTACTTGAAAAATTATAGATCGATCTCTCGATAGATTTTGTAATTTGAGCTATAAAACGAATGATTGCGAATGTTTAGATTTTGAAGATTGAATATGAACGAATAATTGAATTTTTTCTAGACGTCGAATTGCGCAGTCCTTAGTTCCAAATTATCCTTGGAATCCGGACGTTCGAATGCTAAAGGTCGACAAGGTGTCACGAGCTGATGTTGACTACGACATAGGAGACATCGACCTGCAGCACGAGAACGTCGCCCTTGCCTTGCTGATACATACTCCTTTGTCAATTGAAATATTCGAAAAGATCATTACGCCATGTTACGTAGATGACGCTATTAACCTCCAAAATACTAATTTGCTCTACCTTCGATAAGCCGTATTATAAAATTAACACCTGTTGCTCAGAAAGGTTCATTCGAACATTGTGCCTTGAATGAAACTAATATAGTTTCGTTGTGAAATAAAATCGATTGAATTGGTCTTTTTATCTTTGCAGTGCCATCAAAAGGAAGCAAGATGTTGCAGCAAATCCTGAGGGAGATGTGGGTGGCACCGGAAATTTTGGCGGAGCTAGACGAAAGTCAGAAGCAGACTCTTTTTTGCAAGATGAGAGAAGAACAGGTACGTACACCTTACCCAATGCGAATTATCAAAATCAAATATAAAGTGTCATTTTTTCAGTTCGATTGTCATTAGTGTCACTGGCGCAAGATGGACAAAAAAAATTGCATTGTCCGTTTGCCAATATTTTCGTCTGCAGCGATCTGTCGTTGCGCAAACGAACCAGTAAACAATGTCGCTTTTGCAACGAATGCACTTTTAAAGGCTTTCCGTTCCGATTTGGCAAATTTAACAGTTTCTGAGTGCCGTTTAAAATCCAATATTTTCTTTCTCATGTCGACAATGTGCCACTTATCACAAAAATTCTCAATTCTCAGTAAACGCAATCAATAAGAATATACATATGTCACCAATTCGTGTAAGCTTAGAAGACATCAACGAGATTTTTTCAACAAAGAAACCTATGTTTTTTCATTCAATTAATTGATCTATCATCATCTATAAAATGTTGCATATTAAAAAAATGTTATCCTCAAAAATATAACAGTATATACTTAAATACTTGAGAAGCACAGATTCTTCACGTACAAGCACATAATTGTACCAAAATCTTCTGCATTTTAAGCAAATTATGATAATTGCCATCTTAATGATATTTAAGCAGCCAGCTAACTGTAATCGCGCCAAAATGCGCACGTTTGAAAATCGTCGTGGCCTTAATTTGCCGCCGTTTTATTTAGTTTTTGACGATGAGTTCTAGGTGCGATGGCATCTTAAGCAATCTTCACTAAAAAAAAAAACCACGACTATTATATTTCAAAACAGATTTTCTTTTGGACGTGCTTTTGTGCAGTGTCAAATTGAGATTGAAGCTAGTCGTGCGTGAAACGCAGCGACTTCTGATTCGAAGGTAAATACGAAAAAAGTATTGTCATTATCGATGCGGTAATGCGAGATAGAACGTGACCCTGTAAATTGAGTATTTTTCGTATTTTTAATATATCTGAATACCTGAAATATAGTCAGAACAACTGAAATGTTCATAGTAAGATAAGTGAAGTGAAGTTAAGTGTTGTTGCATCATATCATTAATATATATTTCGTGTTCGAGATAACTGATAGTAAATAATTTCATAGTCATTATCTATTTATCTTGTATAAATAAAGGTAATTAATGTCTATTTTTAAAGCTTTTTATTTTAATATTTTTATTTTCCTATTCCAGATTCGACGCTGGCGCATATGGGATCAAAAATTGACCAAACAAGAAAATTCTGATATAACGTTGCAACCTGCCGTTGAAGGGAAAAGTACTCAAAAGAAAACCGTTCATTTTCTTTTGGGTGAAGACGGTGAACCTTGGGTTAGATTTTTTAAACTACCAATTCAAAAAAACTAAATTAAATCGAATTTTTCATTTATTCCTTATTTGCTTTTCAGGTTTGGATGTTGGGAGAAAATGAAAGTGATAGAAGTATCGAACAAATTTTGGAAGAAGAAGCTTTACAAAAAGCTCACAGTCAAGCGTTGAAGGAAACTGAAGAGTTAAGAAAATCTGTGGAGAAGGAACTTGGTGATTTAATTGAATATAACAGTGAACAAATGGATTCTATGGAAAAGGTTTTGTAAATTTTTATTTTAAAATTTATAATAATCAGTTTGCTTTTATCAAAAATAATTTTATATTTAAGGATTGTATCTTGTTAAAACAATTAGAAAAAATAGAAGACATATATTGTTCTGTTGATGAACTGCGCGAAAAGATGAAAAATTTGGCACCCGAAGTTAAAAAAAGTGATGAAATTTTAAACACCTCCAACAAGAATATGGAATTCACAAATAATTTTCAAATAAACAACAAACAAACTAATAATTATAAGAATAATATAACTAATTTCAATTTGATCGAAGGACGTAGAGAAATATTACAGGTTTTTTTTTAAATTTCATTTATACTTTTTCTGTATCAAAAAGGTATTTATCACAATGCTTTACTATAGGAAATTAACCCCAACAAAGACCATAAAGTATCAGCTAGAGTTGCCCTCTGGGAACGTCGTGTAACTGAACAAAGAACTGATGAAATTTTAAGAGGTATACGTCATAGGAAAGCACAAGCGATGAAAGAAGCTGAAGAAATGGCTCCAACACAGCAATTGCTCTGGGAAGAGCAAGGTTCTTTAAGTTTGTCCAAATATTTGATTTGTAAATATTAACATCATATTGAGGTTCTACATTTTCGATATTTTAGAGAGGAAAGCCAGGGAAGCTGAAATACAAATTCGAGAAATTGCTAGAAGAGCTCGTGAAGAACACAAAAGAAACTCTGTGATGCAAAACGAAAAAATTCAAGATTCTTTTAGTACTGAAATTGTAGAGTCAACTGAAGTTTGTTACATGGATCCAGTTATGAGTTTAGAAGATAAAATGAAACCTCCAAGCAAAGACGCCATTGTCAATTGGTTCATAACAAAGGAGTTACCTAGAAGTGCAGGGTTGGATGAAGACGGAAATCCTGCTAAATGGTTTCATGGCAAGTAGTTGTAATTCGTTTTGTTTGCATATGTATGTATATATTGATAAATTTATAATATCTAATTCATTCATATTCAGGTTTAATAACTCGAACAGAGGCTGAAAATTTATTAAAAGACTCAGAAGAAGGGTCTTATCTTGTTAGAGTGTCAGAGCGTATTTGGGGATATGCAATTTCATATCGTTCAAATGAAAGATGCAAACATTATTTAGTTGATGCTTCTCACGTTTCACACTACCAATTTTTAGGAAACAATCAAGTTTCTCATAAGTCTTTAGGTAAAATTTATTGGTCTTCATAAAATTAATTATATTTGAATGTTTAATTTTCAATGTTGGATTCTTTCAGCAAATTTAGTGTCTTACCACAACAAAAATGCAATTACTGAAGCTGGAAAAGAAATTTTAAAAATACCTTGTGAAACTGTGACTACTCCTCAAATAATGCTAAATACTAGTTAGCTTAGAATTTATTTTCTTCGTTATTTTTATAAGATTTGAATGTCAATGAAGATTTTCAAATGTAACTTGATATTTGTGTCATTTTGGTATTATATATACGCTCATAAGTATATTCTACCATATAACTATCTTAGAGGAATGAAATGTTATGAAAGTTTTTCTTTAAATTTGATATTGGATATTGAATATATAAATAAGATTGATTTATTTTCCTGTTGGCATACATACTTCTAATTTATCCATATAAAAAACTCACAAGTAATGAATTTCTGTTATTTAGTTATGAATAAGGAATCGAATAAATTATGAGTGAAATTTGAATAAAAGCAATTGAAAAAAAAACTGTATAATATAGTGGCATTTAAACTTTCATAACTTTATAAAAATTATACTAGTCTATATTTCTATAAGTGCTTAAATATTTTTATTTTTTTTTGTTTAATATTTTCTTACTTTTTTCATATAATGTATATCTATGCTAAATTTTCGAATATTAATTTTATTAATTTGACTTGTAAGTTAAAAAAAAATTAAACATTAAATATATCAGTATTATGTATGTATAATATGTATTTAATGCTATATATTTTCAAACAATAATAGACATTATTAAACGAAATTTAATTTATAGCTATATTTGTATTGCTTTTTTCAATTATCAGAATGTTTACAAACTTGAAATACCATTTTTACCTATTTTGCTTGATTTAATATCAATAAATCTTAAATAGATCTCAATGTAAATGGTATCATGTTGAAACACTGAAATGTATTATTTAAACATGTGTATGTAAATATTAATGGCATTGTTCTATGGTAAAATTTATTTAGAATATCTTGATGTTTAGGTTTACATATAACTCTCATACAATAAATGTTACTTATACATTGAAAACTTTTTATTGTTTTATTTTTCAATTTCAAAAATGCTTGAAAATATATTTTGAAAAACAGGGACGTCATTGGGGGAGGAGGGGGGGGATAATTGCCCTCCTCTAAACTTTTAGGGTTCGAATAATTTTGAGGAGTGTCGAATAATTTTTGGCCTGCCCCCCCCCCCCCTTGGAAAAAATCTGAAATGACGTCCCTGCTGAAAAACAAACAACCAAATTTGATTATTATAATTCATATCTCAACTATATTTAACCTGAAACAAATTTTAATGTTACAGTCTTCAAAACTATTTTTAAATAAAAGATATATTGTCAAAACAATATATTTATATGAATGATCAGATAAAAAATTATAGGTAAAACTTCACTTGTGAGGTTGCTAGCTAAATACTGCTACCCTGGCAACGAGTTGTTGAATTTTCCACACAGTAAGATTGTTTGTTAGTTGCAATCTATTGCTGTTTTGAAATACATATTAATAATTATAAAAGAATAGTTTGGGAAAAATCAAATTATAATATCGAAGTATCCAATATTACAATATTAATCCAATTTTGAAATAATAATTCATATTTTTAATATATATACACATTTTTTTTTATCAATCAAAATGTGTGACAATGTGAATTTTATTGAATCTTCATCACAAAATGAAAAAGTTATACAAATACTGAGCAAGTACTTTAATTATTGGAAAAGGTTATTGGAAGAAAAATCTTCGATGGAAACTAACTATGAAGATAAGATTCATAATTTTTTGGAATTGATTTTAAAAGAAAAAGAAAAACTTACAGAAAACAAGAAATCCAAAAGTAACGCAAAATTGGCAAAAAACTACGAAGAAAATAGTACATCACTGGAAGGACAAATTATTGAAACTAAAATGAAAAATCATATTAAAAAAAATGGAAAAATTGAAAACAGGTAAATGTATCATAATTAAATTTTGTTAAATTCCATTAAAAATCAATAAAATTTATTATATATCCTGACATGTTTAGACTTCAAGTACAAACCCATACAATAGCATTACTGAAAGCTCAATTAGAACAAAAAAATAGAGTAATTGAAGAACTAAAATTGAAAAAAATCGTAGAAGATTCAAATATCACAAATGATGTTGTAGAAGATTTGAAAAAAAGTTTCACTAAATGTAGCATTAGTGTAAAACCCAAAATGAAATGTGTTATTGGGGGATCCAACCATAATTTATCAAATTCGGGTATTTCTTTATTTTGATTTAATTTAATTGGAGATATATGAAAGCAAACTAAATTTATTTTCAGATGAGGAGTTTAAAATACATTGTTCTAAAGTGCCTAAGTTCCTACAGCAAATGGAGCAAAGGGCCAGACAAAGAGAAGAGAAAAGAAGAATTGTTGCAGAACGACGAAAGCAAATTGAATATGAAAAAGAAAGATTAAAAGAACAGGTAAGTTAAATTCGCATTGAAGACTTTATTTTAAGAATCATTAATTTAACTAATGATTATTTTACAATTGAGATGCTATTGGAAAAACAAATTAAAGATCAGGAAGAAAGAACCAAAATAATTAATGATTTTAAAGAAAAACACAAAAAAGAAAATCTTTTAGCTATAAAAAGAAAAGAATTTATGGAAAAATATAGAGGACTTTGTGTTATGGCAGATTTACATTTTGAAAAGAAATTGTTATTTAAATATGGGACAAATGCATGGAAATTATTTGTACAAAAAGTAAAAGAGGATTATCAAAAGGCTATTAGTTTCGATAGAATTAGACTACTTAGGCATTATTTTAGCAAATGGTCAAAAAAAGTGAATCAACATATTGCTGACAAAAATTTGAAAGCAGATAACTTACACTGTTATAAACTAAAAGCTGTGGTTTTTAAAGAAATGAAAAAGGTGAAAGTATTTTTGTAGTTAGTATAATTTGGAGTGCACTACTTATATAATTAAAAAATATCTATATTTATCATATATTTACATAAAATTACAGTTACATAAAGATATGCTATGTAAATTGTACACAGCAGAAGATTGGTATATGACATACATAACTGATAAATTATTTAATATTTGGAGGGAAAATGCAGATCACATGAAAAGGTTCAGAAAAATTAAATGCAACATTGCAGTCTTACATCATGAAAAGTATCAATTTTTCACCAGAAAATTACTAAATCATTGAAATTTTATTTATTGATGCATATTTTTGGTTACAGATGGTTGAAATGGAGAGTCATAGGTTGTTGGCAAATGTTACCCAAAATAATGTCATTAGAAAGAGATCATGAATCTCGTAAGCAAAGATGGCGTGTAAAAGTCCAGCAAGTTTTGCCTGATTTTGTTCCAGGAATAGTTGATTAATATATTGAAAACATATGTAAATTGACTTATTATATTATTATAATATATGTTTTTGAATTTTGGGTCAACTTGAATAAGTTTTTTTATAATTCTATTTCATATACATATTTTTGAAGTCATTGTTAAAATCACAATGGGTTAAAAATATTGTTATCAAATACCTTCATAATTTACTCATAAAACAAATGTAGGTTCATCTAAATAAAAAGATAGTAATATTTTTTATTGTTATTATTTTATTGATTGTGAGTTATGAACAGACTATAAATTTTGAATAATTTTGAAAATTAAACAAAATTATGAAAACTTTCAATATCCATATAGGTAATTAAATTCGCTTTAAAAATTGAAATTTATCATATTCCATTTTTAACATATTTTTGATGTTATTTATAACAAATTCGAAACAATATTTACATATGATAAAAATCATTTTTCATTTGATGTCACATGTATGGTAGACTTGTTGGAGTTATTATATTTTTAGGACTATTACTATCTGAACTCTAAAAAAGAAAAGCACATTAAATATATTTATGTCATAAACAGATATGCATTTAATAGCCTTTTATTATTCTACTTACTCTTCCAAAAGATGGAATGTTTAATGATGCTTCTAATGGATGAAGTTTTATTTTTGAACTTTTCAAAGGACTAAATGAGGCTGAAATAAACGATAAGATTTAATTATTTTATTTTCAAACACTTAGTTAATCTAAAAAAAAAATTACCTCCAGGAACAGATGGTAATATTAATTCATGATTAGAGCGTGAAGGTTTTGATTTCAATGGTTGAGAAGCTTCCCATCCTCGTATGTGTTTAATATCCTCTATTAACATCATATCTACTTTATGATCAATTCTTTTACTATATTGCGGCTTATTTTGTGTAGGTGCTGGTAAAGCATTAATAGTAGCATGTAATGTCAATCTAAAAAAAATATAGATATTATATTTCATGTATTATTTAAAAAAAATGATGATTCTTATAATCTAGAATTAGTACCTAGTAGAATTTAATTTATTTGGTGATGGCTGTAACGTAAGTCTAGGAGGAACTGGGGCTGCTTGCATTAAAGTTACAGGAGACGATGATTGTGCTATGGGACTCAATAATGTTATATCTTGAGGATCACTACCACTTTGCTAAAAAAAAAAAAAAAAATTATTATTAAATTTAAAGTAAATAATATTGCATACATATGAAAATTAAAACCTCTGCACTTCCCGCACTATTCTGATTGACTACTCTAGAATTCGATCGAGGTCTATTAGGTAAAGCAGATACTTCGGGAAGTGATGGTGGTTGAGGAGGTTCCGGAATTGCGAGTCGATTAGAAGTCTCTTCATGGCTTATCGTTTCTCGTCTATTCTGTCCAGAGTTTGTTCCATGTCTTTTTCTTAGAAGTGGATTCGCCTTCAATAACTTCAAACCATTTATAATTTTTATTGAGCGAAAATTTTATTTTTATTGAGCGAAAATTTTATTTTAGCAAAGATTTTAATTTGTTAATTAAAAAAATAATTTGTTCATAGCTTTAAAAAAAAAAAGCTTTTGAATACATGTATGTATTTGTATTTACTGTAATAAAATAGATCTTTCAATTATTTTCCAAAAGTGAATTTTTTTATCAATTTTTTTATCAAATTTTTTATCTCTATATTTCAGAAACAAAATGACATTTTATTTCGATTATAAATGTTGCGTGCATTGCACGAATTAATAAATATCACTATCGTTTTACATTATTATGCATTGATCAAAAAAAAAATGTGTTTTTAAATTTCATCAACGAATCCAATTTTTAATAAACAGTAAACTATTTTGACAATGAACTCACATTGTCAATCATTGTACAAATCAAATCGAATAAAAACCATCACGTAACAAGCGATGATCTCATTGATATTCGAGATTATAATAAATAAGGTGACGAACAGAAAACACAAATTCAAAAATAATTACTTGAGCTTCCTGTTGAGACCTTCTACGCAGTTCAGACGGAAAATTATCAGCGAATCCATCATGTGTGAAATACACGTGCCTCAGTAGTTCGCGACAGGGTGGTCTCCTAGATGGGTCAGGCCTGAGGGTGGCCGCGAGGAGGGCCAGGGCTGGTGCTCTCCTCGAAGGCAGAAGGCGCCTCAAGGAGCGACCGGCGCCTCCGCCCCCCGGGCCTCCGCCCCCGTTTTCCAAAGCAGCTCGGAGCTGGGGTCTTCTTGACAGGAGCTGGTGTTGACGAGGTGATAGTTTGCCTGTCCAAATTTATCAATTCAAACATGTGGTGGGTCGATGAATGATGAAATAGTCGGGATACTCGCGTGGATGTTGCATAAAAATTTACGTATCGAAAAAAATAGGTGGAATTTAGATTGTTCGAATAAAAAAAATTTAATTGAGAAACATAGAAAAAAGTATTCTGTGACGTTTTATGATTCCGATAACGTGATGCTTTTGCTGAATTTAACCTGTTGACCTTTTGCAATTTTTTTGTTTGAATTGAAGAATTGTTTTTCATTGAATACATTACAGAAGTTGTTATAAAAGCTTAAATATTTTAATTATATCTCGATTCGTTTAGTATATGAGGATTACGATGTTCAGAGAAAAATATTTTTTTATTATTAAAAACGTATAAGTAGATATAATTAATAAATTATATGTATATATATTTTTTTTGATAATCAGTTTCTATGGGATTTTTGGAAAGCAATATAATGTGTATATGTTTGTATATCAATGGACTTTTTATTAAGTTTATTTTATAGTTAAATTTAACAGTTAGAATATTTCGATTAATCATAAACATCATAATCATAAACAGTTGACGTTTATTTTTCATAGTCAATGCAAACAAATTTAGTAAATTAAAACAAAATTAGTATTTATAAAGTTTCATTTTCAGAACAGGAAGCATATATCGTTATTTCAATTTCAAATAAAATCTGTACCGACAAAATAAATGGTTTTTATGAGTAACTTTCTTGTTAAGTCGTGTATCGATGTCTATGAATGTGAATGCAACATTGTATTGTTCAATAATGAAAATTACTTATATAAAATTTATCATTATTTGTTTGGTGCGTGCTAAAGTTATCATATTTTCAATTCAACACGACGAAGTTCAAAGAAGTTTAGATAACCTCTTACGCTTACCAGTTAATTATTATTTTTTTGCAACACACGAGATACAAAAGGTCCAACGCGCCTCTTATAAATAGAACGAATGAATCATCGATAGGTTTTTGTTGTCGCACAAATGAAAAATTCGAAATATAATCACCGATAACTTTCACAATCAAATAGAGCTGATCGATGTCCGATTCTCCAGGAAACAAAGGATCTCCAGTCATCATTTCAGCGAAAAGACAACCGATCGCCCATATGTCCACCTCCGGGCCGTATCTGCGACAGATATTTTTTTATTATGCGAAACACACAATGTTTATAGTATTCTAATTTTTATTTATAGAACTCACTTGGGGTCAGATACGAGAAGTTCAGGTGCTCTGTACCATCTTGTGGCCACGTACTCCGTGTAAGGTTCGCCAGCTTGTGCTGTAACTCTTGCGAAACCGAAATCGCATAATTTGACGACACCCAGTCGGGAAACGAGGACGTTCTCTGGTTTTACGTCTCTGTGAATGATCTGTTAATAAAAATCTAAATCAATATATGAATATATTAAATTGATTTGAATGGTATTTGAAAATTACGTCGAAGGAGGCATGGCACTGATTGTTATGGTTTGTGCTAATGTTTATTAGATAAAATTAATTGTAATCAAATTCAACGTCATACAAATTTTCGCTTTGAAGTGTTTATTTATATTATGATTTATAGTCGAGGCCGAGAGACATGAATTTGTTATCTCGAAACGAAAACGACTATGTATTTTATTTGCGATAATTTGCGTGTACACATCTCAATACAAAGGAAACGCACTCCGACGGTCCTTACTCCTTAGTATCATAAATTGATATAAGACCGTGGGCGCAATTCTTTTCTCAAACAAAAAAAAAGTGATGAAACTAAAACAAAACACGGGTAATATGGACTTGGCAACAGTTCTATAAATAAATCTGAATTTCCGTCAAATACGAACGTGTCCGTGTGGCTATTATTTTGAAGCGAGCAGTAAGTATTTATTCCATGGAATATGTAATGTGTGCTCTAGAAGAAACGTTTGATGCTTAGCGGATATGACTCACGAGATGGTCAATCAAAACGAGGACATTTTCAAAACAATTAAATATACTTTTGAAACTTATATGCGATACTGATTGTGAGTGCATCGACCTCGACGAATCGAAATTAAGGTTTTTTTTAAATTTAATTTGTGATTGTAGCTGCAGCGAAGCAGATGCAGTTATTCTGGTGTGGGTGTTGACGATTTCCAACTCCACCCAACAACAAAAAAAGACGCTGCTGCATTGGTCGGAAACCCGTCGACACACCTACCATACCACCATTTTGATTCGGCCTTGATGATTATCATTGTTTCTTATTATCATTCCGAATCAAAATCGAGATTCGTAAATGGGAACTGCTAGCGTTGTGTGGTCCGCGGTAAAATTTATCGATATCTAAATCAAGCTTTAATCTTTAAGCTTTAAACGCAGCGATTACCGAAGTTTAGCAAATAGTTATGTGGTCTATAAATGGATGAAACATGATGCTTTTTGGCAATGGATGCATAATTAATATTGATTCATAAAGCGTCACTTCCTTATCGATACGATATGGATAAAAAAAATTTATTTCCTGCAATTGACGTTGTATAGGTTGTACTACGACGATGGATATGATGATACGAAAATTGAAAATTTGACCTAATTAAGTTTCTTATTAATTTATAGACGACATGTGACGCGATGCCGATATTTAGCAAACGTTCGCGTATTTGCATACCACACTTTGATTTATGAGCGCAATCAATTTAGTGTAAACTGTCGCGTGACACTAAAACGTTCCGAAGTCGAAAAATTAACTCGGCGTAATTAATTAATCATATTTATTAGCTGTAATCTTTGACGGAATTGTAATGGTACGAATCGTCGCTTAATTTCATTATGGAAAGTTCATTGTCTAATTCTGGATAGGATTTTCCTTGACCTTCGCATCTTGCCGCTTTTTTCATTTTATTATGGACACGCGAAGAAAACTCGAATAGATTAACCTTCGTTCTCTGAACAAATTACACGTGTTTTGGTTTATATAAACCTTGATTTGATATGTATATAATACTTCGTGGATGTCGATTCGGAATCTTCTCTTAATACAATAACACTGTCTTCGATTCGTTTTAATATGCTCATAGAAATAGATACGGCTCATGAAAAAAGACAATAATTTATATCCACTCACACAACAAGCCCCAAAATTCTATTTCAGTCATCAACTATGCCAATTTTGGATCTCGTTATTCTATTATTACTGTAGGCTTTCATGTACGTGTACAGTCATCTTATCGATTGGCTATTTTCATTGGAAAAGTGCTCGTTTGACATTTGAGAAGGCTCGGTTTATGGCGGATTGTCTGCATTTAACTTCTTCGCATAATCATTCCGGGACATGCGAATTGTTTTCGAAAACGACCTGCAATGGCGTGCTCGACAAATGTCGCCGATACGTGGAATTAAAGTATTTTCGTATCTATTTTTTCGACATCGGATCGCGAATAACGTCGATGCACGAAATTAAAATTACGCAGCACGCGAATTTTCGTTTGTATAATAGATAAGCGTAAACACGCCGATTCTGAAATTATATATATTAATCGTAATGATTGAATCGAACGTCGTAGAAATTTGTTTGACCTTTTGTCTGCTGGATTGGGTAATAATTGGGTAAGTTTTAATAATTTTATACATACATTGTTCGAATGACAATGATCTAGTGCTCGGATGAGTTGAAAAACATGTCTTCTGACTACTTCGTCTGGAAGTCCACCTCCAGCAGCTTCTAATTCTTCGAGAACAGTTCTTTCGACGTATTCGAATACTATATAAAATCGCCTTCGTCTTCTGAAAACTTCCAGCATGCTCACTAGGTTCTCGTGTCGTAATTTCTACAAAGTAAAGAATTTTCATTAGTTCACGACGAATAAAAAAATCTTTCAAAATCAGATGAAAATAGCATTTATACAGAACGTTTATGATAGCATTAATCTTGCGCTTGCCCTTAACGTCCAAACGAATATCCTTTATGAATTTTCCGAAGGTTACGAGAAAACGAAGGCCCTAGTTGTGTAATAGTAGCGCAACATAATAATGACGAATATACAACGTCGTCGAAAAAAAAGCTTCTTTCGATTATCAAACACGCACATGCCGAGAGCGATATTTTTTTCACACACATCATGCAAAATGATAACGAACGCTCACCTTTAACATTCTGATTTCCCTGAGGGCCATTTTCTTGACGGTGGCATCTTCCTCGGTTTCCAGGAACTTTTTGATTGCCACTACCTGGCCGGTCTCCTTGTGTCTGCATTTCATGACGACACCATATGAACCTTCTCCGACGACTCCGAGCTGCTCGTATTTATCCATCACAAATTTGTCCGTTTATCTCACTCCCATTTTTTATATTACATTTATTTTATAACTTCAGAGAAGATTTATATTGATTCAAAATGTTCGTTGCGTTTGTTTGAACTAATAATTTTTCTTTATCACATTTTTTTTAGGACTAAAAAATAAATTTATTCATTCAAGGTTTAATATTGAATGAATTATTGAATGGATTAGTGTTATTTAAAAGTTTACTGTGACGTCGACGTCATCGCTACGTAGAATTTTCGCACGTGTAGATCTTTTTTAAAACTGTCTGCATCGAAAATGACTCAACAGAATGTTTTTCAAAAAAGTTCGAACAGTTGATTAGTCGAAAAAGACGAGCCCATGAAAATCAACCACATACACATCGTGTTTCAAAGATTTTTTAAATCTGAAGTAAACTTCATTTTTGTGATAGCAAACAAATCGAGGTACATCTAATAGTCTATTAAATAGACGAAGTGGGTGAGGTAATAGGTGAGATTTTTCTTTATTTAGGAAGTAATTTTTTTTTTTGAAAATAAACTTCAGAATGTGAAGTCGTGAGTATAAAAGTTGGTGTAGTTATACATAGTTTATGATTAGTGTTATCGATCAGATTTTCAGGGAAAACTCACAATTAATTTAGTTAGAAAAATTTCAGGTCAAACAATATACCGAGCTGTTAACATAATTTATACGGCCATTTGTGTTATTAGTCATCGAGAAACTGTTTATACGACAGAGGTGTTTTTTGAATTGCAATTTTTTTTAACGGCATCGTATTGCATTTAACGCAAATATAATATCAATTTTCAAAATGCACACAATGGGTGGTAGTGTGATACGATTCATTTCTAAGAAACTGATATTTATTCTAATTAAATTCGCTATGACAATATGATCAAGTGCCCGTAAAGCAAATAAATAATAGAAAATCATCAATTAGACCTACGATCGTTATCGCATCAATAATTCAACCGAAACGACCACCGATTCGCAACAAGGTTACACGAATGCACCCAGTTTTCAAAGTCGTGCAACAAATTATTAAAATTTCTCCAACTAATTTTCCCTAAGGTGAAGGACGGACAGGGGAAGAGGGGCAAAAATGAAAAATTACGACTCTTCGTGAACTTTCTCCGAATGCCATTGTTAATTGGGCCGGCGTGGAATTGCTCACGTGAGGGGCTGAACTTCTCTTCGAATTCCAAACTTCTTGTTGAACTTGCGAAGCACCGGAGGAACAATGCAAAGTTCAACATAGTGCGCAACAGATTGAACGGTTAACTCGACGGTTCAACTTCGACGCTAACTGTGGATTATTTGTTCCACGTGGTAAATTCGGGAAGCATTTCGATGGTAACGTGATAACACGTTCAAATATCTGCGATAAAGCTCCGATGGCAATGAACTGTCAAATTATTTTCGCGTTGTGTTATGTCATATGTGTTAGTCGTGTTATATTTCGATATTTTTTAGAATCAAAATGACCGAAAAATTTAGTTATGAGTCAAAAGAGCATACATATTCAATTTAATTAAAAAATGAAGAACATATTCAATGTTCAATATTCAGTGGTCTTATTTCAATGACTGATTTATAAATTTATCAGCATATGCATGTACGTTTATGTATGTTTGTATGAGAGTTAAAACATACATACATATATGAAATTGAGGTATGCGAATTGCGTCTGGCTTTTATGATTCACAAAACACATACAATGCGTACACTTCGTTTGATTCTCGTTTCTCTTCGACATATCGACAAAATGCATTTTGTCGAAGGGCATAAATTATGCACAATACGTGTCAAAAGACCTCAAAGTCATAGATCGTTGGACCCAAGTCACATTCGCAAAGAGCAAAATTTATTTTTTTACGAATTTTAAGCTCGGTTCGACGAAATGAATATGTGTCATAAAAGGACATAAAATTATATATTGAATGAGTCACTAGCTCAAAGTTTCAAAATTTATTTTTATATTGTCATTCGAATTATAATTGTAAAACGAATTTAAATAAAAATTTAAGATCACATAATGATATTTTTACGATTATGAAAAAATATTATTATTTGAAATTTAAAAGTTTTGAACTTTTCTCTTTAAAAGTAATTCTTCATAATTTGGAAACCTTTAAACACGAGATTGGCTCTCGTCAGAAGACGACGGAAACATAAATTTATTTTTCGTTCAGATGTTAAATTCAAAAGGTAAACTGGAAATGGATGGCTGGAGAAAGTCCTTGAAGCAGATATTGTAAGTAGTATTCGAAATTCCATTTGAAATTTTTCATTAAATGCCAAAATAATCACAGACTTCGAAGCAACATACAAGGACAATATTTGATTCATCCGTAAAAAAATATTTACATCGATAAGAATATTTTTGACCCATTCAAAGAATTAATCGAAAAAAATTATACGCGGAACTGTTATCATCGTATCCTGTTTACGTCTACTATAAAAAAATGATTTTTTTTTCCGAATGACACGAAAGCAAAGTAGCTATCGATGCAGATGCCGGTCGCATTGCATGCGTCTAATTTATGTTATTTTACTGTATAAATTAAAAAGAAGGTAACCAACCAGGGGGAGAAGTTCAACGTGGGCCGACCAGCGTTGCTATTGATTTTGTTCGGGGCCTAGTTCGAGGGTTTTCTGTCTTCGAACCGTATTCGCCAAATGAAACGCGAAATAAATCATTCACCAGATCGTTTTAATTATTTTTAAATAAAATTTATTTTTGTTTGATTTTTTTGTCGATTGAATCGATTCGATCGATTTAATGAATACATCCGTTCGAACACATCATCACATATTTGATTGATTAGTTATTATACTTTCACGAAAATGATTCTTTAATTTTTTTGTAATATTTGTAACGACAGTTTAATCTAAATTCTTCATATTGATTGTATACGAATTAGAAAAGGGGAAAACGTTCACGTGTCCCCTTTTATTATTCGTCTATCGTGGATTGTGTCATGCTAA
The DNA here is from genome assembly GCA_009617725.1 of Hydropsyche tenuis. Taxonomy (NCBI): domain Eukaryota; kingdom Metazoa; phylum Arthropoda; class Insecta; order Trichoptera; family Hydropsychidae; genus Hydropsyche; species Hydropsyche tenuis. The sequence goes on from VTON01000004.1 coordinate 6,579,585, forward strand.
TGTTTTTATACTGTGCCGTTTCATGTTATTAAATTTCCAAATGATCGAAAATAATTCATGCATGTATAAACATTCGATGCATATACTTATACAAATAGATTTGTTTGATATTAAATAATATTCTCATAATAGCAAACTTGACAATAAATGGATGCTTATGACGACATTGATATTATAATATCCTAATGAATTCAAAATGGTTTTGTTTTTATTATGCAATTCGGGAAAAATTTATTACGTAGTTTTTTTTAATGATGTAGTAAAAACTTTTCTTTGAGCGACATAATCTGATTATTGTGTATATGCTAAGATAATATTATTTATATCAGTTATAATTATAAAATAAATAAGGAAAATACAATATCAAAATTTGCCGATACACGTCTAGATACAATTTCGCAAACATTACGCATCGAATAATTACACAATCAAAATCGAAAACGCAAACAAAAAAACTAACATACCATTGAACCCAAATGCGAACATCGAAAAAAAAAACAGTTTCCACAACGTAAACAACACGATACTTACTACGCCGAAACGCCACAGTTTACGAAAGTCCCAAAACGAAAAAAGACGAAAAATCCTCCGCGGAATGTATACAAACAGTTTCCCGCAACTTTTCAGACCGAAAGTCACGCACCCTATATTTTCCGGCCCGGAAAATCGGAACGCACGCGACGTCGGATTTTCCGACTCCGGAAAAGCGACCGATGCCCCCGACGTCGACCACAATACTGTTAAAATGCTCGCAACCTACCCCGAGGGGTTTGCCGGGTCTGAGGGGGTGGGTTTTGGTACACGCGACCCGTGCTTCATGAGGGATGTTTTTTTCAATGTGAGTCATTTGATGTTTTTGCCCTCGTGTTTCGTGTGTTCGATCATTTCGGAGTTAAATTTATGTAATCGATAATTTGTTTGGAAATTGATTGTTGTAATTATGTGTAAATTAGGTTGCAAATGATGACGTCTTATCGGTAGTGTTGAAAGGTGAGGTGTAATTGTTGAGAAGCTGGATATTGAAGTCCATAATGGTGTTGTCAGATCGATACGTTTGTCTGATGAGCGCCTTCAGTGTGGCTCAACTTTGATTGGAATTAATACATTTGCAATGATCAAAGATATTGAATAGAAAGACAAAACAAATTGATATTTTTCATATGTGATATTTGAAATTATTCCGAGATAAAAATTCTGCATTAATAAATTGAATCATGGTGATTTAATTTTTCTTTATAAATACGAAGCTGTCGTTCGTTAGATAACATTATATCACAACTTCCTGTGCTTGTGCATTGAAAAGATAAAGAAATTTTATTGTGTATCTAAGAAATTCTAAAGGGTGCAGCTGCAAAGTTTCATATTACAATGTTGTTGTGCTTTAATTGAAATTGTTCTTCGATTATACTATTCGAATATGAGCAATCGTCAGTGATACATATTATATTTCAAAAACTGCATAGTTAGGTTCGATATTGACACGAGTAAATTTCCCGTGAGAAACATTCGCAAAACATTCATGCGAATTCAGTATATTTGATCGCCATTGTTTTTCAAAGATGCCATTGTTGCGAAATATAATATGATGATTGTTTATGAAATGTTATTTCGATCTATACTTGGTACAAACAAACAATAAGTGAAAATAAAGTATTTATAAACAAATCAATAATTTTATGAAACGATAACGATGACGTAGTAAAATTTAAATTAGCGATCATATTATCTATTTGGAATATATAGGTATAATTGTATAATATTAATAAAAAAAAATTGTGACATAAATGTTGATAGTGATTATCAGTGAATTATTTGTATATTATTTTATATTCTTGACCTCTAAAATTTATAGGTCTCGTGAATTTTTTGTGAATTTTATATTATATATAAGTAATCATTCCGTTACATTTTTTGCTTGAAGGAATTTCAAAATAATAAATATTCCTATCAAAATATTGTTTCAAGTTGTTGATATAAGGAAAGCCATTCAATTTTTCTCTTTTGAAATTCCAGGTTAACAATTTAAAAAAAAAGGTGTGTAAAATATCAAAATCAATAATTTATAACATGCGAAATTATTTTTAACGACAAAATTCGTCTAAATTGATGAAATACAACGTTTGACAACGTTTTAAACGCCAACAGATTTTTTTTTTTATATAAATATTACACACGAGAGCATTATTTTCGCTATCATTCAACGATTTAAAAATTTAGAATCATAAATCGAACAAAAACTCTTATCCAAAGCTTAAAGAAATGGTCGAAAATCAATATTTTCTCACGTGTTCACAATAGAAAGTGGATCGTGATTATTTTATCAGACCGCCCGTTTCGTACGGACTAAATGAATATATCGAACTTGCGTGTCACAAGAAAACTACGGAGTACCTTTTTCGACGTCATCATAATCATCATCATCCGATCGGATCAACGTCTGCGAATTGGCGGCCATGCGACGGAACCCGACAGCAGTTTACGATAGTCAATGAAAATTCCTTAGGCTTTCCTCCCGTAATGAATTGCAGTCACGAAACCCCGAAAAAGCGGAGATGTGCACACATGGTGACGGTATCGATTTTTTATAAAATACATATAATGTATACGGATTGACAAAATCGGCCCGATTATAAAACGGCATATAACACCATGGAAGTCGTTGGATTTTATCAAATAAATGAGTACCCGATGTATTGCGGTCGAAAGTGGCAACACGCGAGCTTTTCATAATTTTCGTCACCACTTTCAGCATTCTGAAAGTATTCATGTACTCTGTGGGTCAACTGCGGTCGTTATAACCGCCCTGAGGGCTCGATGGAACACCCCGAGGGAATGACCGATCGATATTTGTGGTTTTGCGAGTGGGTCGTTTTATGAAAATGGAAAATCAACGTTGTGGTATGACTACAATTGTTC